>CP125973.1:203013801-205413801 GCA_030063025.1 Avena longiglumis | reverse complement strand
TCCTTCTGGATAGTTTGCAATCATTTGTTGCACTCCACCTTGTTTCCTTTGTTCAACAATGGAATAGATGGGGCATTGGATAGGAACATGGTTGTTTCCTTCACATAGATAACAAGTAGCTTGAGAGGTGGGACATTGGCCAACTGGATGTTTCTCTTCACAATTGGGGCATTGATCTCCATGCTCCTTGGAAGTATGATCCTTGTCTCCACAAATAATGCAAGCTGGGGCTCCATCTAGAATAACATTTCTGTCATCCTTGTTGTCACAAACTCTTTTGGAATAGTTTTCTTCCATATTGATCATTTGATCTGTCACCTTGAGCATCAATTGGGCTTGAGTTTCCAAAAATCCTTGCAGGGTTGGATCTTCTCCACTGGTGTTGGCTATGAATTGAGCTGTCATTTGGTTCAACTGGTTTTGGGTTGCTATGAGTTCTTTCATGCTGTCCTCTTGGTTGGTGTTGGTTTCATCAACCTTGATGTTGGAGTCTCTTGGAGTAGTCATCTGTTTGGGTTGAATGGGGATTTAGAATAGACAAAATATTTCTAAGGAATCAATTCTAATCACACACATCACAATTCACTCAAGCAATGTGCAAGCATTCACAAACAACTTTTCACTCAAACAACAAAGTTCAAGCACATACTTAGGCAACAAAATATTTTTGTTACACCACATAAGTTGGGGTGTTGGACTTAACTAAAATATGGTGGTCCATCTATATGGTTCACTTGTGATCTTTCCATCTTTCTTGGTTGATTCTTCTTACTTGAGATCATGGTTTCTTTGGGAAAACTTTGGTCACAAGACTTCAAAGGTGATGTAGGCTCCTTCTAAGTTGTGTTTCTTTTAGTCTCCAAATCTTGGGCAAGTTTTCTTGTCCCACTTCTCCTTAGTGACAACCTTGGTTGAAGTCCTTGGTGAATATGCTGAAGGTGTTGAAGTCATTAGAGTTGAAGAAGTTGAAGTCATTAGAGTTGAAGAAGTCCTTTGCACATGGTGTAGTCTTTGGTCATGGGGTAGGTTTTTCCATCAAGTTGAAATAGAAGAGATGTAGAGTCAAAACCAAAATGGTTAAGGAAAGAGTTTACAAGATTGTATAAGTTTTTGGAACAAATACAACTCCTACTTTTCTAAGGGTTTTTGTCCAATCCTAGGTTTACAAATCCTACAGGCAACATAATGCTCTGATACCATCTGTAAGGGTCCCAACTTTAGATAAGGTAGAGTCCCCTGTGTTTACAATGTTAGTCCCTGGATCAATAGATAGCATCCACAGTTAAGATGTAATATCAAGAAACAAAGGTCATAATATAACTTTATAACCAGGAATAACATAATTTTATTACATCTTACATAGCTCATTTGGCTATTACATTACATTGCAGCGGAATATCTATAAGCAGGGGCCCTTCATCTTCAAAGTGCCACATGCAAACATGTTGGTTGTAGACTTTGTAATCCTAACCATTCAATCTTCACTAAAAATCAATCAAACCTGCAACATTACAAGTTACAGCCACAAGGGTCAATTGTATTGGCAAGTTTCACTACTATGTAGAATATAAGTGGATCCTATCATTACATGCATATTTGGCTAAGTAGGGTTTTAGGCTCATTTGCATAAAGCAATAATTTATCATATCTTTCCAAAATGGTTTTAATCTTTGTCAAATCTTTCTGAACTCCTTGGTAAATCCCCAACTGTCTTTGTCAAAATCTCTTGAGTTCCTTGGTACCCCCAAGTACTTCAAGTTTTTATCAAAATCTCTTGAGCTCCTTAGTAAATCCCCAAGTGCTTCAAGTTTTTATCCAAATCTCTTGAGCTCCTTGGTAAATCCCCAAGTGCTTCAAGTTTTTATCCAAATCTCTTGAGATCCTTGGTAAATCCCCAAGTGCTTCAAGTTTTTATCCAAATCTCTTGAGATCCTTGGTAACCCCAAGTGCTGCAAGTCTTTTGTTATCACTTAAAGTTTTTCTTTTTGAAATTGGAATGTCGAGATTTCCCATAGCTTCAAGCTTTAGTTGCTCAGTATTGTCCATAACCGGGGACACGGCTAAGTACTTATATTTTATTATCTTCTGCAGAAGTTGTACACTTTACCCACATGTCACAATCTCATCTTGTTTCCACCAGTGGCCGCTGGATTGTTACTCACCAAGATGGAGTACTGGCAGATTGAGAATGTGACGAAGTCTTTCCAAAGGGTCCTCCCATACACCATTGCTAGCTTGTCTTCAGTACCCATGTAGGATTCCAGGTCCCTCATTTTCAGTAACCTGAAGACAATGCATGGGTCTTCCCAATGTAGTTGACTAAGCCAGAGCCATAAGTAGCATGTGGTTGTACACGTAAGCCACAATTGGAGAAACATGTTCATTCTCTAAGTTTCCTGGGTGGTTTTCTTTTGGAGCACAACACAAAGAGATTGCCATAGACATGGTTCTTTTTGTTGCCACCTTCTCCAAAAATTAAAGTATCCTTGTCCACCCAGGTGGTTCATTGAGTCCTTGTTTTATTATATAAAAAACACAAGTCCTTTTCTCAACTTCATAAATTCTCAACATGTGTCTCTTCTCAAAATAACTGGCATGGCTAAGAATTTTACAACTACATTGTTTTCACTAAGGTATATATAAGGTATCCTATTAGGATTAGCATAGCTTAAGTATAAAAATTCTTTTCATGCATGTTTTCAAAATCCACTAAGTATAATGAAAATAGTAGGACTTTAGATGATAGTGTAACTTGCCTTTTGTTAGGGAATGATGGTTCACTTCTTGGTCTTGCTAGTTTCACACTTTTATAACTTCACTACAAATCAATCAATCAAACACAATATCAACTAGCATTCCAACCAAAATCAATCAAACAATTCACACACATAAAACAATAGGAACTAAGTCATGCATGCAAGCATGCATAAGGTAGTTTTATTTGCCAAGGTGGTCTATACTAGGCTCTACACATTGTAAGGCTCAAGGTGGACATTTTCCAAAGTGGCAAAGTTATTTGCAAAAGGGTTTTATTCATAAACCATTTTTAAATCCATTCATCATTTTATGTGGTGGAAAGTGTTTTTATCAAATCAAAAACTTTATGTCTTTCACCAAATAAGTTGCTAATTATCAAAACTTGGTGTTTAGGGTCAGTAGGTTTGATTCAAATCTTTTTCCCAAGGTTTTTACTCCAAAAACATTTTCATAAAAAAACAATATTTTTATTTGGCTAGAAAGGGGCTAAATCAATTAATCCATCCTAAACCTCACCAAATCCATTTTTAAAACCACAAGTTGGTTCCTAGGGTCAGTAAGTTCACCACAAACCAAGTTGAAAAGATTTCATCCTTGAAAACATTTTGGAATAATTTTTCTAATCTAAACAAACATACAAATGTTTCTGCAAAAACAAACATTTTACCAGAGGCTTTTTACTAAACAAATTGCATGGTTGGCTAGGGCTTGTTCCACTGATTCCATTGATATAAAGTTTGCAATTTTTGGACGTGTGGATCAAAAGTTACAAGGGTTTCAAGTTTGCAAATAAATCTGATTCAAAATTTATTTTAAACAGATCTAGTGCCACACGGCATGATTTCATTGGGCGGTACCGCTTCGCACGGATTGCGCTCTGTGGGGCGTTGGATCTAACTTAAACAAATGGATCAGATGGGGCGCGTACCGGTTCTTCTAGTTCTAATTGCAGCCACCAGATTTAAATCTAACGGCCACAAATTCTTGGCCAAAGGCTGGCGGCGTTGCGCGGCGGCAGACGGCGGCGACGGTCAGACGATGGGCTAGCGGCGGTTCTAGGAAGCAAAGAATGAAGTGGGGATGCTCACCGGGTTCAGGAGGTCACGGTGAAGCTTGAGGCGGTGTTGGTCTGGCGAGGGGCGCTCTGGTTCTAGCAGGATTGCTCGCCGGAGTGGAGGACGGCGTCGGGCGGTTCTGGAGGTCATCGAGGAGGGTGTTGTGGTTCACTCCGAGGCAAAACTAGGATGCGGTTAGATGCGCAGGATCAAGGAGAAGCTGCGTGCGTGAAGGAGAGGGTGCGGTGGTACATGCTTACAGGGGACTTCACGGACAGAGGCGAGCTGCCAAGAGTTGTCGAAGTCGACGCTCAGGGGCGCCCGCGGTTGAACAGAGGGCACAGACAGGTGCGCCTGGGAGTAGGGATCTCGACGGGGTGCTCAGGAAGGTTCGGCCGGAATTGGCTGGGGACGGTGGTCGGAGCAGTGGGAGTGCGAGCTCGATTCAGGGCAGCCTGGTGGCGTTGAGGGCGTGGAGTCTGAGGGGAAAGGAAGAGGAGGGCGAGGCGTTTAATACCGCGTGATCGCAAGGGAAGTAATGGCCGTGGTTAACGCGAATTGATCAGGGCAGCCTGGTGGCGTTGGGCTGAGTCCATTTCTATATTTTTTTTCTTCTGAATGCTTTTTCCTTTTCCGATTCTATTTTCTGTTTTGAAATTCAAACAACAATCAAACATTCAAAACAATTCAAACATTCATCACACTTTGCAATTGAATTTGGTTATGTTTAACAACATAAACCAACGTCCAAAAATCAAAATAATATTTTTGTTTTAGGGTCCATTATTAATTAAATAAATAGACCATGTTTATTAAATCAAAAATAGAATTTGTTTTATTTAAAATCTCCATTTGAAATTTAATTATTTTCAAAACTAAATCAGTAGGTTTTATTTGAAAATAAAGAATACTTAAAAAGAATTGTTTAAAATAAATAAATAAGTTTTGATGTTTTAATTAAAATTGTAAAACCTTTATTTTTAATAAACATGGATATTAAATCCTTATTAATTTGTTTTAAATAAACCTTTACTATTTTTATCCAATAGGAATATTTTATTTCAAAGGCTTGGCCAAGTTTTAATTTGGCTTATAAAACAATCCTTATTTAAACTTCTTCCTTTTCATTTTAAAACCAATCTTTTATTAAAAGATTCAAAATAGTAATTCCAAACATTTTTATTTTCCTTTTATTAAATGTTTATCTTTTTAAATCCCTTTTGGATTTATCTTGACCAAAATAGGTTTTGAAAGTTTCCAAATGGATTCAAAAAGTTTCTTCTCACCCTGAAAATCAACAAAGTTTTATTTTATTCAGTTATTTTTCACATTACAAGATTTGGAAAATCTTGGGATGTGACAGCAAGCCTAAGCTACACTTAGCCAAATTGCATATAGTATGTAGTCCACCAAATATTATACTAAGGTATCACTTGCCAATACTATTCCAATGTATTGACCCACTGTGGCTGTAACTTGTGATGTTGCAGGTTACTCTGATGAGGATTAGGAGTCATGAGTCTACACTCAACATGTTTGCCTGTGGCACATGAAGATGAAGACTTTTATCTATTTACTTATTTAAACTCTTGTACTAGGCATGTGGCCATGGAGTTGTAAAGACTATGTTGTCTCTGGAATGACTGTAATAATGACCTTTGTTTCTGTGTACTTCATCTTAAACTGTGGATGCTAGCTTTGATCCAGGGACTAGCATTGCAATCACAGGGATCCTTTTACTTTATAAAGGAGGGATCTTACAGGTCCTAAGAGGTTAGTCACAATAGGATTGGCAACCCAAATGGTTTTTTTCTTGAACCCACATTGAGCACCAACAAATTTGGCAAACACATTGCCAAACTCATCCTTACAAAGAGAATAAGCATCATCAATAATGATAGGGTTGGATGAGGAGATACCGATAGTGCATGAGGAAGAAATATGCCCCTTCTCATGACATATGTAGCAAGTTCTACTCTTGCCATCTTTCTTCTTAGGTGAAGCCACAACTCGAGGAAGAGCTCGAGTGGTCCTCTTAGGAAGAGGCCCATTAATAACTTGAGGTGGAGCTTGAGGCCGCTCCCCTTGTTGCTTCACACTAAGAGGCTTTTTCTTCAATGGGCAAGATCTAACATGGTGCCCTTCTTCCTTGCACTTGAAGCAAACAATGTTGGTCGGATCCTTGACTTGATCTTGGTCATTCTTCTTGTTGTCCTTGTGCTTTAAATTGATAGTGGACTTGTTCTTGACATTAGAGTTGAATCCAAGCCCACGCTTGTCATTGCGGGATTTTTGCACACTCAAGATTTTGTTGAGTGTGGCCTTCCCTTGACGACCCTTTTTCAAGTCATTCTTCAAAGAAGTGACTTGAGCCTTGAGCTCTTTGATTTCCTCTACATGGTTAGTTTCAACAAAAGTACTAGAGGAAGTAGATGCTACATTGTTAGAGCAACAAGGCACGGAATGTAATTCATCACGAGATATAGCATGGTTGTGAGAGGATGAATTACAAGGACTAGCACATGGCAAGATAACATTTTGAGTAGGTATAGTGCTAATGTCCACATGAGGCCCACTAGATGTTACCTTTGACACGATGGCCTCATGAGATAACTTTAGCCTACCATGGGAGACTAGAAGATCCTCATGTGAGCTCGAGAGCTTAACATGACTTTCTTCTAATTTCCCATAGTTGCTAGTTAGCAACGCAAGTTGAGCCTTTAGCTCAACATTCTCCTTCGAAATAGATGCTTCACCAGAAATAGAGTTAGTAGCACAAGCATCATCACTATTTGTAAGAGGTGAGGGCAACTTGGCAAGCTCTTTAGAATATGAAGCTTTAAGTTTCTCATGTGACTCGGTGAGTTTGATGAGCTCCCTCTTAACGACCCGAGAGCCATTTTCGAGGTGCTTAAAATCCTCAACAAGTTTAGCATAAGAAACTTCAAGTTCATCATTTTTAATCTTGAAGGAGTTAGCCACCGCAAGTTCTCTATCATGGTATTCCTTTACTCTAGATAATTCTAGAGTAAAAGTCTCCTCAAGAGATTCTTTAGTGGTTTGTTCTTCTTCAAAGGAGTCCTTTAGTTGAGCAATTTCATTAGCATACTCACGCTCACGCGCAAACTATACATCCATTAAGTTTTATTCCTCCTCAATAAGATCACTGCCTTCTATGGTATAATTAAATATTTCAATAAAGTTGGAGGAAGCAATTTTATGTTTGAAGAGATCACTATAGACAACCTCTCCCATTTTCTTAATAGAGGTAATATCATACTTACCTCGATAATCATCATTATCGTTCTCAACCTCATCATCATCATGAGATACAATGGGATCCAAAGAGGTTACCTTTGTTCCCTTAGCCATAAGGCATATGTGAGAACCGGAGTAAGGTGATGATGATATTGCACTTGTAGCTCTATTCAAGACCTTGTCTTGGCCCATAGAATATTTGTTTTCCTCTACATGGTTAGCAACACAAGCACTAGAGGAAATAGAAGCATTTTTATCATGGCAACAAGACAACACAAGCATATCATCATGAGATTTATTCAAGCCATTACTACATGATATGCAAGGACTATCAACACTAGCATGTAAGGAGTTGTGAGTGCTAGAAGTGTTAAGGTCCGAAGATAGATCATTGCAACTAGATAGATATGAGGGATTACAAATAGTAATAACACTATCCATATTGCAATTTCTATCACCACTCACCATATTATTACCTTGTGAAAAATCACATGTTGGTGAAGTGGTAGACGATGAGAACTCATCTCGACCGGAAGTGGAAGCAACACAATCATCCTCAATAATGTTGGGCTTGCCATATTTATCTTGAAGCTTGGTCCATATTTCATGAGCACTCGAATAAGGCATGATAGAAGAAAGAACTACATTGCTCACAACCAATAAAAGAATATTAGTAGTTTGATCATCTATATGAGAGTCCATCTTCTCCTCTAAAGATTCATTTTGGGGATCCTTAGGAGAAGAGAAACCCATATATAGATATTCTTCAATAATTGGGTGAATGTCCTGAAAATAATCAAGCATGCGAGATTTCCAAACATCATAATTTGTGCCATCGAATATATAGAAGGAATCATTCTCAAATCCCCTAGTAGACATCTTTACTCTCAAGGCGGTGAAGACTAAAATGAGAGACCGTGCTCTGATACCAATTGAAAGGATACAGATGTCTCCTAGAGGAGGGCGAATAGGCGATTAAAACTTTTCCGAGAGTGGGTCAACTAAGGCGGAATAAAACTAGCATTTACTTAGTTAAGCACAAAACCTAGAACAATCTAGGGTTCACCTATGTGCACCAACAACTTATGCTAAGCAAGACAAACAACTATGTGATAGCAAGATATATACTTCAAGCACGAAGGCTATCACAAAGTAAAGTGCATAAGTAAGAGCTCGGGTATAGAGATAACCGAGGCACGCGGGGATGATGATATTTTACCGAGTTCCTCCCAACATGGAGTACTCGTTTGGAGAGGGGGTGGTATCTAACCACCTACGCCACAAAAGGCCTCCCTTATTCTCCGTTGAATCTCACCCCAACGGGATCGATCCACACTTCCACTATCGGTGCACTTGTCGGTGGCAACCGGAACCTCTCACAAGTTTGGGTCACTTCTCCACAACTTAATTGGAGGCTTACAAAAAACACCACCAAGGCCACAACCTGCAACACCAACAAACTGTCTAGGGTTCCAAGAACCCAAGAGTAAAAAGCTTCTCAACTTTCACTCACCAAATCCTCCAAGGAGAACTCAAACAGATGCACCAAATGCAAGAGGCAAGAACACCACAAAGATGCTCCAATCCCTCACTCTCAAGTTCCAACAAAGCTACTAAAGATATTGGGGGAACAAGAGAGGAGGAATCAAATAGGAACAAAATATCCCCCAAAATCTAGATCCCAAGGATACACTAACAAAGAGATGTTTTGGTTTGGTCAAAACGTGGATCTATATCTCCTCTCTCTTCCACTCAAATATGGGCAAGAATCATTGGAGAGATTGAGAGATAGCAAGTTTGGAAGGTCAAAAATGGAGAGGAAAACTTGCAAGAATGGTTGGGGAACCATTGGGTAAGAAGGCCCCTTAAATAGGTCCCCCCAAAATCCAACCGTTGAAGCCCAAAAACACGAATCCCGGTACTACCGGACATTCCCGGTACTACCGGACATTCCCTGGGGATCCTAGGACGCCAAACACACCTTATTCGGTACCAACCTGTACTAAGGGGCGGTACTACCGGACCTCGGGTATTACCGGACCCAGGTCCGGTACTACCGGTCATCCCTGAACGAAAACGGCCATAACTTTTGCATCCGGACTCCGATTTTGATGACCTTGGGATCATTTCGAAGAGGACAACAAGCTCTAAACGATCATGCAAATAAACATCATAGTACAGAAAGGGAGGATAGATCAAAATTACGAAATGTTTAACATCTCTCCAAAAGACGAACCGATAAAACCTCCAACATTGAAAACGTAATAGAAAATGCATATGAAATCCGTTTTCGATGAACTAGAGCTTGTCATGGAGATTAACACAACATATAAATCCTCACATGAGTAAGAACCAAATAATGGAAGGTTTTAACTATCCCTAAAATACAAACCGGTAAAACCTCCAAGATCAAAACGCAATAAGATATAAAAGGGAAATCTGTTTTTGATGAACTAGAGCTTGTTATGGAGATTAACACAAGATCTATATCCTCACATGGATAATACCAAATAACAACCAAATATGATGATGCAAGTATGCAAAGGTTTGAGCTCTCTCTGAACGATATGATCTAGTTACTCATACGAGAGCCCCTCTTGATAGTACGACTATCTATCCTAAACCCGGTCTCCCACTAACAACATGAGACCGGCAAAAGGGAAAACCTATCAAGATTATACCTTTGACTTGAGCATTCCACTTGAGCTCGATGTAGACGAACTTGTCCTTCTCAAGAAGGAACGTCTTTCTTGATTCCTCATCATCGATCCATAATCACCCAGGATAGCAAGCATCAAAAATGAGATCTTCTATAGATGGCGCATTTTGAGCTTGCACAACACATCTTCTTCACATTTCATCGACTTTGAAGCCAACACATGGTACAAGCAATGCCAATGGACAATTCCTACAAGTATAACTTAATACACACATTAGTCCATAAAGTTTGTCATTAATTACCAAAACCACACATGGGGGCCCACATGTTCTTTCAAGATGGCATCGTTTGAATTTATCTATGGAAGAAAGTGTACTACACCATTGCTATGGAGTGGTGTTGGAGAAAGAAATTTGTTCGGGCCATAACTAATCAAAGAAGCTGAAGAGAAATCCAAGTTGGTAAAGGACAGATTGAAGATAGCACAGTCCCGACAAAAGAGCTATGTAGATCCAAAGCGTAGAGAAGTCACCTATAAGGTGGGTGATAGAGCTTATCTTAGAGTATCACCACTTCGTGGAGTGAAGAGATTTGGAGTCAAAGGAAAAATGGCACCAAGGTATGTTGGACCATTCAAGATTTTGAGTCGCAAAGGAGAAGTGGCTTATGAGATTGAGTTGCCTGAATCATTGTCTGCCGTTCTGTCACATCCCAAGATTTTCCAAATCTTGTAATGTGAAAAATAAATAAACAAAATAAATAATTGTTGAAAATTAGGGTGAAAAGAAACTTTTGTTTCTAAATGGAAACTTAAAATCCCATCTTGAACAAACTTTGGTCAATGTTTGAATCCAAACTAAATTCAAATCAAGTGGAATGCATTCTTCATAAATGCATCTGGAAATTTAAACACTTGAGAAATAAACCAAAACTCTAAAACCCTAATGGAATAAAATCATTTCCAAGTTATCTCCAACCCTATGGATTTTATCCATATAAAAATTTGTCAACAAACATTTACAAAAGATCAAGCATGAAAAATAGAAATATTATAAAACCATAGCAATTGGTTTCACTTACATAGATAAAATCTTATGAATTTAATAAGATAAGGAAAAGTAATTTCCAAAGCTAATAAAACACTTATCTAAAAATCCATAACCAATGGTGAGCAAATGATCCTAAAGATATTCAAAAGGATAAATAAATATCAAATAAAATTTTACATATTGGAATCACCAAGTTTGGATCTATAAATAAAAAGATATGAATTTTGTAAGATGAAGAAAGAAATATTAAATAAGGAATATTTAAAGACCAAATTAAATCTTGGCCTAATCCATTAAGCAAATAGAATGAATAGAATCCAAATCCAAATGAAATAAAAGGATAAAGAATTTCCAAAATAAAATAAAATGGCATTAACCATTCTATCCCTATTTTAATAAAGACAAATATCTAATAAGAATAAGGATATAATTCATGAGAAAATAGTATTTTGGAATTTACCCAAGTGAAATAAAAGTTGTTTAATTCAACTTAATTAAGATTAAAGAAATCTTCCAAATAAACTTTAGGGAATTAAAACTATATTTAATATCATTGGAAATAAAACAAATACCCAAATTCAAATGATTTATGAATCATGTTAAATATATTCCAAATGATTCTAGATGAATATTTTGACACCCTATTAAGTGAATAAAAACCTACTGAAAAGATTTGGAAGGATTTAGAAATTTAAATGGTGTTTGAAAATATTATTAAACCTTATTTGATTAAATACAAGGGCCTAATTTAAATAATTAAAAGACCCCAAAAAGAATAAAGTTTTATTCCAAAATTGACTTCAGATTATATTACTAATCAATATTTAAACCTACACAAATTTTGGTTGAGGTTTGAATTCAAATTGATGTTTGAGTTAATTAAGCAAAATCAAAACAGAAATTAGAAAAGGAAAAAGAAAAACAATCTGAATAAAAAATGATGAAACAGAAATCTCAATGAAGGATGGACCCCACTCTCCCTCTCCTTCTCTCGCTGACACCCGACCCCACCGCCAGCTCACCTCGTCGTCTACCCCGCGACTCGTTCCTCCTCTCCCTCACAGACGTTATCTATCGATCAATTCCTCGCGTAATTAGCGTTAATGGCCGCCTGAATTTCGCCCGTGACACTGCCCTCTTAAACGCTTGCCTCCCCTCTCTCTTTCCCCTCTCTCGCCCGGCCCTCTCTGCCCCAAGGCTGCTTCAATTTGGTACCACACCGCCTCTGTCTCCAGCGAGCTTCGAGAGAAATTCCGGCAGCTCTGCGTCGCCCCTTGCCCCCTCGACCACGCTCACATGCTCCCCACCTCCTTGCGAACCTCCTCGTAGCATAAGCTCGCTCGCGCATGCCCCCTATCATCGACAACCACCTCGTCTGAGCGCCACCGACGACCCCCGCAACTCCGGTGAGTAGTAGGCGACGATTCAGCACACCCCTTGCTCTCTGGTAGGTATCATCGCAACCCCTGCAAGCGTGTGCACCTTCCTGACTACTTTCCCTGCCTTATTATGCCACAGGAACTCTCCCCCGTCGACGACCGTACGAGCCTGAGCCTGTAGACAACTCCGACGAGCAATTGTCGTCAACCCCGAGCGCCCCCTGCCTTCCCTCGAGCACGTTGAGCATCATCAGCAAGCTGCGAACCCGGTGAGCACCTCCTTTTCTCCCTCGCTTCATGTAACCGCCGCAGTGCCGTGAGCCGAGCGCGCCGCCGCCCATCGTCGCAGCGCCGCCAGAACATGGTCAGAGTGTTGATAGCCGTTAGCTGAAGATCGTAGGGATACGATAGATCACTTAACTGAACCGTTATAGATAGATCGGTGCCGCATGATCGTCATTAGATCCAACGCCCCACATCGCTTGATCCAACCGAATCGGTACCAGCCAATGAAATCGCTCCACGTGGTCCTGTCCGTTTGAAATAAAAACAGAAATGTCTATTACATGTTCCTAGTTGAAAAATTCATAACTTTCAAACCACACGTCCAAATTTTGCAAATTTTATATCAATGGATTCATGTACTTTCTGACCATGCACTGTTTTTAGTAAAACGCTTCTGTTAAATTGATTGTTTTTGCAGAAACTTGTGTATGCATGTTTAGAATATAAAAAAATGTTCTAAAATGATTTTTGAGGTAAAACCTTTGGCAAATGGATTGTTTTGACTTACTGACCATAGAAATCAATTTGTGGTTTCAAAAATGTATTTGGTGAAGCAAAAGAATAAACCTTTGATTTAAACCATTTCTAGTCAAATAAAAATATTGTTTATTGGTTTAAAATGATTTTTGAAGAAAATCTTTGAGAAATGTTGATTCAAACTCTCTGACCCAAACACCAAGTTTTATGATTTGAAAATGTATTTGGTGAACCCTATAAGATTATTAATTTGCTAAAAGCATTTTCAACCACGTGAAATAATGATTTGGTTTAAAAATGGTTTATGGATGGAATCTTTTGCAAATAGTTTTGCCACTTTATAAAATGACCAATAAGTGTTTTGGAATGTTTATAACCTAATATAAACACTTTTGTAAATAAAACAAAGTTTGTCCTGCTTGCATACATTGTTTTGTTTCTATTATTTTATGTGATGTTGCCTGAATGGTAGATTGAAATTGTGCCCTTGCTTGATTGAATTGTAGTGATTTGAAGAGTGTGATCATTGCAAAGACAAGTAGTGAACTTATATTCTCTACCAAAAAGGCAAGTGATGCTTCATACTTTTTTCCCATTATTTTCACTATTCATTAGTGATATTTCTAAGTAGGACTTGCATGGAATTTTTGCTAAGTATAAACTATGCCATGGGAAATCCTAGTAGATGAAACCTTAGTAGAATTTCCTAAGTTAAGATTCCTACTACTATCATGCTTAGCTTAGCTAGTAGAAAACAAGGGTGGAATATATATTCATGCAATGGAATATTTCTAAGTCTGTGGACTTGTGTTTTGTTTAATAAAACAACTAAGTGAATGAATCACCTGGGTGGAATGGAAGGAATGGTTTGTGTTGAGTGGTTCACAAGGCCCATTTCTATGGTTTACCTTGTGTATCTCACTTGTGGATGGCCACCCAGGAACAAATAGATTTGAGATGTCAAATGTTGAGAAGCTTCAAGTGCAGCCACTTGGCATTATGGGCTCTGCCTGGATCATATAGGTTGCAATAACTTAGCCAAATGGGCAGTTGGTGGTAGGGTAATGATATGTTGGAACACGTCCATTTGGTCTAAGGGAAGGCTTCTGAAAGGTCCTGTCTTGGTGAAAATCAAGTCTTGTGGGGAAAGGGCACAACCTCTGCAGATGGAAGAATCTAAGTACTTAGACATCTCCCTGGTAAAGGACAATTTGAGCATCAAGACATGGAAGCTATCAAGAATCTCCTCATCCCAATTTCTAAGTTAAAATCTTGTGGTTGAACAAGGGTTAAAGGATCACCAATTTCTATTGGGAGATGCCTTGGGTGATTTTATCAAGCAAAAACTTAGTGTTTTCAAATGATAAGGAAAAACTATTTTGAGCAAAGCAAGCCTAAGCTCCACTTAGCCAAATGCATATAGATGATAGACTCCACTATACTACCATAGTATCACTTGCCAATACAATTCAAATGTATTGACCCTTGTGGCTGTAACTTGTTATGTTGCAGGTTTGTTTGATATTAGTGAAGTGTAATGATTAGGATTACAAGTCTACAACCAACATGTCTACCTGTGGCACTTTGAAGATGAAGGACCCCATGCTATTGTTATATTCTGCTGCATTGTAATGAGATAGCCAATTGAGCTATGTAAGATGTAATAAATTATGTTATTCCTGGTTATAAACTTGTATTATGACCTATGTTTCTTGATATTACATCTTTACTGTGGATGCTAGCTATTGATCCAGGGACTAGCATTGTAAACACAGGGATTTCTACCTTATTAAAGGTTGGGAACCTTACAGATGGTATCAGAGCATTGTGTTGCCTGTAGGATTTGTAAACCTAGGATTGGACAAACCCCTTAGAAAAATAGGAGTTGAATTTGTTCCAAAACATATTTGCAAACAATCTTGTAAACTCTTTCCTCAACCATTTTTGGTTTTGATTCTACGTCTCTTCTATTTCAAACTTGATGGACAAGCCTTTCCATGGCCAAAGACTTCACCATGTGCAAAATACTTCATCAACTCTAATGAATTCAACATCTTCAAGTGATTTCAACCTTATTCTCAACAAAGACTTCAACCTTGGCTCTCACTAAGGACTACAAGTGAAACAATAAAAGTTGCTCAAGACTTGAAGACTAAGGAAACACAACTTGGGAATCATCATCACTTTTGATGTTTTTGTGACCAAGAATTTTCCCAAGGAAACCATGATCTCATTCAAGAAGAATCCACCAAGAAGGATAGAATGATCTCAAGTGAACCATATAGATGGACCACCATGTTTAGTGTAAGTCAAACCCACCAACTTATGTGGTGTAACATAAAAAATTTGGATGCCTAAAAATATGCTTGAACTTGTTGTTTGAGTGGAATGTTTGTTTGTGATTGCTTGCACTTTTCTTGTGTGAATTGTGATGTGTGTGATTAGAATTGATTCCTTAGAATTTTTTTTGCCTATTCTAATCCCAATCCAACCCAAACAGATGACTTCTCCAAGAAACTCCAACATCAAGGATGGTGACAACAACAACAACCAAGATATCAACATGAGAGAACTCATAGTAACCCAAACCCAGTTGAACCAAGTGACAGCTCAATTTATAGCCAACACCAGTGAGGTAGATATAACCATGCAAAGGTTTTTGGAAACCCAAACCCAATTGTTGCATAAGGTGACAGATCAAATGATCAACATGGGAAACAACTCTTCCAAAGGAGGTTGTGACAAAAAGGATGACAAAGATGATATTCTAGAAGGAACCCAAGCTTGCATTATTTGTGGAGACAAGGATCACACTTCCAAAGAGCATGAAGATCAATGCCCCAATTGTGAAGAGAAACATCCAGCTAATCAATGCCCCACAACCCAAGCTACTTGTTACTTATGTGAAGGAAATAATCATGTCCCTATCCAATGCCCCATCTATTCCATAGTTCAACAAAGGAAACAAGGTGGAGTGCAACAACTGATTGCAGATTACCATGAGAGAGCCAAGTCTACCAAGAAGAATGAAGACAAAGGAAAATCTCAGCTTGCACCTCCCAGCAATATGACTCAATTTAAAGGACCAAAGAGCAGACATATGTATTATCCAAGGAAAAGGTCAAGGAGACCAGGAAACTTTCCTACCTTTAAGATAATATATGAAGAACATGAACTAGAAGCACTCCTAGCTTTGGAGAAACCCAAGAAGAAGAAGTATAAGGAAATTAGCCAAGTGTGGTGCAACAACTGCAAAGAGTTAGGTCACTATGTGTCAACTTGTCCACAGAAGATACGTGAAGAACTTAATCTTATCACATGTTACAATTGTGGTAACCAAGGACATTATGCAAGCAATTGTCCAGAAAAGATGAAGCACAAGATAAAGCCTATGAAGGATCTCAGCCTAGTCACATGTTTCAAGTGTGGAATCAAAGGACACTATGCAGATGTTTGCCTATAGAGATTTCAACAAGATTCCAAGCAAGCCAAGAAGTAATCTAGTTGGAAAATTTTAAGGGTGGTAGTACCCTAGTTGCTTTGAGCCAACTTGTAACCCCTAGCCTCCCCCAATCTCAGGACGAGATTTATTTTAAGGGTGGTAGCCTGTCACATCCCAAGATTTTCCAAATCTTGTAATGTGAAAAATAAATAAACAAAATAAATAATTGTTGAAAATTAGGGTGAAAAGAAACTTTTGTTTCTAAATGGAAACTTAAAATCCCATCTTGAAAAAACTTTGGTCAATGTTTGAATCCAAATTAAATTCAAATAAAGTGGAATGCATTCTTCATAAATGCATCTGGAAATTTAAACACTTGAGAAATAAACCAAAACTCTAAAACCCTAATGGAAGAAAATCATTTCCAAGTTATCTCCAAGCCTATGGATTTGATCCATATAATAATTTGTCAACAAACATTTACAAAAGATCAAGCATGACAAATAGAAATATTATAAAACCATAGAAATTGGTTTCACTTATTTTGGAGCCAGAGATAAAATCTTATGAATTTAATAACATAAGGAAAAGTAATTTCCAAAGCTAATAAAACACTTATCTAAAAATCCATAACCAAAAGTGAGCAAATGATCCTAAAGATATTCAAAAGGATAAATAAATATCAAATAAAATTTTACATATTGGAATCACCAAGTTTGGATCTATAAATAAAAAGATATGAATTTTGTAAGATGAAGAAGGAAATATTAAATAAGGAATATTTAAAGACCAAATTAAATCTTGGCCTAATCCATTAAGCAAATAGAATGAATAGAATCCAAATCCAAATGAAATAAAAGTATAAAGAATTTCCAAAATAAAATAAAATGGCATTAACCATTCTATCCCTATTTTAATAAACACAAATCTCTAATAAGAATAAGGATATAATTCATGAGAAAATAGTATTTTGGAATTTACCCAAGTGAAATAAAAGTTGTTTAATTCAACTTAATTAAGATTAAATAAATCTTCCAAATAAACTTTAGGGAATTAAAACTACATTAAATATCATTGGAAATAAAACAAATACCCAAATTCAAATGATTTATGAATCATGTTAAATATATTCCAAATGATTCTAGATGAATATTTTGACACCCTATTAAGTGAATAAAAACCTACTGAAAAGATTTGGAAGGATTTAGAAATTTAAATGGTGTTTGAAAATATTATTAAACCTTATTTGATTAAATAAAAGGGCCTAATTTAAATAACTAAAAGACCCCAAAAAGAATAAAGTTTTATTCCAAAATTGACTTCAGATTATATTACTAATCAGTATTTAAACCTACACAAATTTTGGTTGAGGTTTGAATTCAAATTGATGTTTGAATTAATTAAGCAAAATCAAAACAGAAATTAGAAAAGGAAAAAGAAAACAATCTGAATAAAAAATGATGAAACAGACTCGACCCAGCCAGCAGGCCCAACCAAGCCCAGTCCAGCCCACTCCTTCTCTCCCGCAGCGAAACGTTTTTCACCATAGACAGAACCCGCAGAGTCAATGACGGATGGACCCCACTCTCCCTCTCCTTCTCTCGCTAACGCCAGACCCCACCGCCAGCTCACCTCGTCGTCTACCCCGTGACTCGTTCCTCCTCTCCCTCACAGACGTTCTCTATCGATTAATTCCTCGCGTAATTAGCGTTAATGGACGCCTGAATTTCGCCCGTGACACTGCCCTCTTAAACGCTTGCCTCCCCTCTCTCTTTCCCCTCTCTCTCCTGGCCCTCTCTGCCCCAGGGCTACTTCAGTTTGGTACCACACCGCCTCTGTCTCCGGCAAGCTTCGAGAGAAATTCCGGAAGCTCTGCGTCGCACCTTGCCCCCTCGACCACGCTCACATGCTCCCCACCTCCTGGCGAACCTCCCCGTAGCATAAGCTCGCTCGCGCATGCCCCCTATCATCGACAAGCACCTCGTTTGAGCGCCACCGACGACCCCCGCAACTCCGGCGAGCAGTAGGCGACGATTCAGCACACCCCTTGCTCTTTGTTAGGTACCATCGCAACCCCTGCAAGAGTGCGCACCTTCCTGACTACTTTCCCTGCCTTATTATGCCACAGGAACTCTCCCCCGACGACGACCGTACGAGCCTGAGCCTGTAGACAACTCCGACGAGCAATTGTCGTCAACCCCGAGCGCCCCCTACCTTCCCTCGAGCACGTTGAGCATCATTAGCAAGCTGCGAACCCGGTGAGCACCTCCTTTCTCTCCCTCGCTTCATGTAACCGCCGCAGCGTTGTGAGCCGAGCGCGCCGCCGCCGCCCACCGTCGCAGCGCCGCCAGAACATGGTCAGAGTGTTGATAGCCGTTAGCTGAAGATCGTAGGGATACGATAGATCACTTAACTGAACCGTTATAGATAGATCGGTGCCGCACGATCGTCATTAGATCCAACGCCCACATCGCTTGATCCAAACATCGGTACCAGCCAATGAAATCGCTCCATGTGGCCCTGTCCGTTTGAAATAAAAACATAAATGTCTATTACATGTTCCAAGTTGAAAAATTCATAACTTTAAAACCACACGTCCAAATTTTGCAAATTTTATATCAATGGATTCAGCAAAACAAGTACTTTCTGACCATGAACTTTGTTTAGTAAAATGCTTCTGTTAAATTGATTGTTTTTGCAGAAACTTGTGTATGCATGTTTAGAATATAAAAAAATGTTCTAAAATGATTTTTGAGGTAAAACCTTTGGCAAATGGATTGTTTTGAACTTACTGACCATAGAAATCAATTTGTGGTTTCAAAAATGTATTTGGTGAAGCAAAAGAATAAACCTTTGATTTAAACCATTTCTAGTCAAATAAAAATATTGTTTATTGGTTTAAAATGATTTTTGAAGAAAATCTTTGAGAAATGTTTTGATTCAAACTCTCTGACTCAAACACCAAGTTTTATGATTTGAGAATGTATTTGGTGAACCCTATAAGATTATTACTTTGCTAAAAGCATTTTCAACCACGTGAAAAAATGATTTGGTTTAAAAATGGTTTATGGATGGAATCTTGTGCAAATAGTTTTGCCACTTTATAAAATGACCAATAAGTGTTTTGGAATGTTTATAACCTAATATAAACCACTTTTGTAAATAAAACAAAGTTTGTCCTGCTTGCATACATTGTTTTGTTTCTATTATTTTATGTGATGTTGCTTGAATGGTAGATTGAAATTGTGCCCTTGCTTGATTGAATTGTAGTGATTTGAATAGTGTGATCATTGCAAAGACAAGTAGTGAACTTATATTCTCTACCAAAAAGGCAAGTGATGTTCATACTTTTTTCCCATTATTTTCACTATTCATTAGTGATATTTCTAAGTAGGACTTGCATGGAATTTTTGCTAAGTATAAACTATGCCATGGGAAATCCTAGTAGATGAAACCTTAGTAGAATTTCCTAAGTTAAGATTCCTACTACTATCATGCTTAGCTTATCTAGTAGAAAACAAGGGTGGAATATATATTCATGCAATGGAATATTTCTAAGTCTGTGGACTTGTGTTTTGTTTAATAAAACAACTAAGTGAATGAATCACCTGGGTGGAATGGAAGGAATGGTTTGTGTTGAGTGGTTCACAAGGCCCATTTCTATGGTTTACCTTGTGTATCTCACTTGTGGATGGCCACCCGGGAACAAATAGATTTGAGATGTCAAATGTTGAGAAGCTTCAAGTGCAGCCACTTGGCATTATGGGCTCTGCCTGGATCATATAGGTTGCAATAACTTAGCCAAATGGGCAGTTGGTGGTAGGGTAATGATATGTTGGAACGTGTCCATTTGGTCTAAGGGAAGGCTTCTGAAAGGTCCTGTCTTGGTGAAAATCAAGTCTTGTGGGGAAAGTGCACAACCTCTGCAGATGGAAGAATCTAAGTACTTAGCCATGTCCCTGGTAAAGGAAAATTTGAGCATCAAGACATGGAAGCTATCAAGAATCTCCTCATCCCAATTTCTAAGTTAAAATCTTGTGGTTGAACAAGGGTTAAAGGATCACCAATTTCTATTGGGATATGCCTTGGGTGATTTTATCAAGCAAAAACTTAGTGTTTTCAAATGATAAGGAAAAACTATTTTGAGCAAAGCAAGCCTAACCTCCACTTAGCCAAATGCATATAGATGATAGACTCCACTATACTACCATAGTATCACTTGCCAATACAATTCAAATGTATTGACCCTTGTGGCTGTAACTTTTTATGTTGCAGGTTTGTTTGATATTAGTGAAGTGTAATGATTAGGATTACAAGTCTACAACCAACATGTCTGCCTGTGGCACTTTGAAGATGAAGGACCCCATGCTATTGTTATATTCTGCTGCATTGTAATGAGATAGCCAATTGAGCTATGTAAGATGTAATAAATTATTTTATTCCTGGTTATAAAGTTGTATTATGACCTATGTTTCTTGATATTACATCTTTACTGTGGATGCTAGCTATTGATCCAGGGACTAGCATTGTAAACACATGGATATCTACCTTATTAAAGGTTGGGAACCTTACAGATGGTATCAGAACATTGTGTTGCCTGTAGGATTTGTAAACCTAGGATTGGACAAACCCCTTAGAAAAATAGGAGTTGAATTTGTTCCAAAACATATTTGCAAACAATCTTGTAAACTCTTTCCTCAACCATTTTTGGTTTTGATTCTATGTCTCTTCTATTTCAAACTTGATGGACAAGCCTTTCCATGGCCAAAGACTTCACCATGTGCAAAAGACTTCATCAACTCTAATGACTTCAACATCTTCAAGTGATTTCAACCTTATTCTCAACAAAGACTTCAACCTTGGCTCTCACTAAGGACTACAAGTGAAACAATAAAAGTTGCTCAAGACTTGAAGACTAAGGAAACACAACTTGGGAATCATCATCACTTTTGATGTTTTTGTGACCAAGAATTTTCCCAAGGAAACCATGATCTCATTCAAGAAGAATCCACCAAGAAGGATAGAATGATCTCAAGTGAACCATATAGATGGACCACCATGTTTAGTGTAAGTCAAACCCACCAACTTATGTGGTGTAACAAAAAAAAATTGGATGCCTAAAAATATGCTTGAACTTGTTGTTTGAGTGGAATGTTTGTTTGTGATTGCTTGCACTTTGCTTGTGTGAATTGTGATGTGTGTGATTAGAATTGATTCCTTAGAAAATCTTTTGCCTATTCTAATCCCAATCCAACCCAAAGATGATGACTTCTCCAAGAAACTCCAACATCAAGGATGGTGACAACAACAACAACCAAGAGATCAACATGAGAGAACTCATAGTAACCCAAACCCAGTTGAACCAAGTGACAGCTCAATTTATAGCCAACACCAGTGAGGTAGATCCAACCATGCAAAGGTTTTTGGAAACCCAAATCCAATTGTTGCATAAGGTGACAGATCAAATGATCAACATGGGAAACAACTCTTCCAAAGGAGGTTGTGACAAAAAGGATGACAAAGATGATATTCTAGAAGGAACCCAAGCTTGCAATTTTTGTGGAGACAAGGATCACACTTCCAAAGAGCATGAAGATCAATGCCCCAATTGTGAAGAGAAACATCCAGCTAATCAATGCCCCACAACCTAAGCTACTTGTTACTTATGTGAAGGAAATAATCATGTCCCTATCCAATGCCCCATCTATTCCATAGTTCAACAAAGGAAACAAGGTGGAGTGCAACAGCTGATTGCAGATTACCATGAGAGAGCCAAGTCTACCAAGAAGAATGAAGACAAAGGAAAATATCAGCTTGCACCTCCCAGCAATATGACTCAATTTAAATTACCAAAGAGGAGACATATGTATTATCCAAGGAAAAGGTCAAGGAGACCAGGAAATTTTCCTACCTTTAAGATAACATATGAAGGACATGAACTAGAAGCAGTCCTAGCTTTGGAGAAACCCAAGAAGAATAAGAAGAAGTATAAGGAAATTAGCCAAGTGTGGTGCAACAACTGCAAAGAGTTAGGTCACTATGTGTCAACTTGTCCACAGAAGATACGTGAAGAACTTAATCTTATCACATGTTACAATTGTGGTAACCAAGGGCATTATGCAAGCAATTGTCCAGAAAAGATGAAGCACAAGATAAAGCCTATGAAGGATCTCAGCCTAGTCACATGTTTCAAGTGTGGAAACAAAGGACACTATGCAGATATTTGCCCAGAGAGATTTCAACAAGATTCCAAGAAAGCCAAGAAGTAATCTAGTTGGAAAATTTTAAGGGTGGTAGTACCCTAGTTGCTTTGAGCCAACTTGTAACCCCTAGCCTCCCCAAATATCGGGACGAGATTTATTTTAAGGGTGGTAGCCTGTCACATCCCAAGATTTTCCAAATCTTGTAATGTGAAAAATAAATAAACAAAATAAATAATTGTTGAAAATTAGGGTGAAAAGAAACTTTTGTTTCTAAATGGAAACTTAAAATCCCATCTTGAAAAAACTTTGGTCAATGTTTGAATCCAAACTAAATTCAAATCAAGTGGAATGCATTCTTCATAAATGCATCTGGAAATTTAAACACTTGAGAAATAAACCAAAACTCTAAAACCCTAATGGAAGAAAATAATTTCCAAGTTGTCTCCAAGCCTATGGATTTGATCCATATAAACATTTTTCAACAAACATTTACAAAAGATCAAGCATGACAAATAGAAATATTATAAAACCATAGAAATTGGTTTCACTTATTTTGGAGCCATAGATAAAATCTGATGAATTTAATAAGATAAGGAAAAGTAATTTCCAAAGCTAATAAAACACTTATCTAAAAATCCATAACCAATGGTGAGCAAATGATCCTAAAGATATTCAAAAGGATAAATAAATATCAAATAAAATTTTACAAATTGGAATCACCAAGTTTGGATCAATAAATAAAAAGATATGAATTTTGTAAGATGAAGAAAGAAATATTAAATAAGGAATATTTAAAGACCAAATTAAATCTTGGCCTAATCCATTAAGCAAATAGAATGAATAGAATCCAAATACAAATGAAATAAAAGGATAAAGAATTTCCAAAATAAAATAAAATAGCATTAACCATTCTATCCCTATTTTAATAAAGACAAATCTCTAATAAGAATAAGGATATAATTCATGAGAAAATAGTATTTTGGAATTTACCCAAGTGAAATAAAAGTTGTTTAATTCAACTTAATTAAGATTAAAGAAATCTTCCAAATTAACTTTAGGGAATTAAAACTACATTTAATATCATTGGAAATAAAATAAATACCCAAATTCAAATGATTTATGAATCATGTTAAATATATTCCAAATGATTCTAGATGAATATTTTGACACCCTATTAAGTGAATAAAAACCTACTGAAAAGATTTGGAAGGATTTAGAAATTTAAATGGTGTTTGAAAATATTATTAAACCTTATTTGATTAAATAAAAGGGCCTAATTTAAATAATTAAAAGACCCCAAAAAGAATAAAGTTTTATTCCAAAATTGACTTCAGATTATATTACTAATCAGTATTTAAACCTACACAAATTTTGGTTGAGGTTTGAATTCAAATTCATGTTTGAATTAATTAAGCAAAATCAAAACAGAAAATAGAAAAGGAAAAAGAAAAACAATCTGAATAAAAAAATGATGAAACAGACTCGACCCAGCCAGCAGGCCCAACTAAGCCCAGTCCAGCCCACTCCTTCTCTCCCGCAGCGAAACGTTTTTCACGGTAGACAGAACCCGCAGATTCAATGACGGATGGACCCCACTCTACCTCTCCTTCTCTCGCTGACGCCAGACCCCACCGCCATCTCACCTCGTCGTCTACCCCGCGACTCGTTCCTCCTCTCCCTCACACACGTTCTCTATCGATTAATTCCTCGCGTAATTAGCGTTAATGGCCGCCTGAATTTCGCCCGTGACACTGCCCTCTTAAACGCTTGCCTCCCCTCTCTCTTTCCCCTCTCTCGCTCGGCCCTCTCTGCCCCAAGGCTGCTTCAATTTGGTACCACACCGCCTCTGTCTCCGGCGAGCTTCGAGAGAAATTCCGGCAGCTCTGCGTCGCCCCTTGCCCCCTCGACCACGCTCACATGCTCCCCACCTCCTGGCGAACCTCCCCGTAGCATAAGCTCGCTCGCGCATGCCCCCTATCATCGACAACCACCTCGTCTCGAGCCATCGACGACCTCGCAACTCCGAAGCGGTGGCGATTCAGCACACCCCTTGCTCTCTGGTAGGTACCATCGCAACCCCTGCAAGCGTGCGCACCTTCCTGACTACTTTCCCTGCCTTATTATGCCACAGGAACTCACCCCCGTCGACGACCGTACGACCCTGAGCCTGTAGACAACTCCGACGAGCAATTGTCGTCAACCCCGAGCTCCCCTGCCTTCCCTCGAGCACGTTGAGCATCATCAGTAAGCTGCGAACACGGTGAGAACCTCCTTTATCTCCCTCTCTTCCTGTAACTGTCGTAGCGCCGTGAGACGAGAGCGCCGCCGCCGCCCACCGTCGCAGCACCGCCAGAACATGGTCAGAGTGTTGATAGCCGTTAGATGAAGATCGTACGGATATGATAGATCACTTAACTGAACCGTTACAGATAGATCTGTGCCGCACGATCGTCATTAGATCCAACGCCCCACATCGCTTGATCCAACCGAATCGGTACTAGCCAATGAAATCGCTCCACGTGGCCCTGTCCGTTTGAAATAAAAACAGAAATGTCTATTAGATGTTCCAAGTTGAAAAATTCATAACTTTCAAACCACACGTCCAAATTTTGCAAATTTTATATCAATGGATTCATAAAAACAAGTACTTTCTTACCATGCACTTTGTTTAGTAAAATGCTTCTGTTAAATTGATTGTTTTTGCAGAAACTTGTGTATGCATGTTTAGAATATAAAAAAATGTTCTAAAATGATTTTTGAGGTAAAACCTTTGGAAAATGGATTGTTTTGAACTTACTGACCGTAGGAATCAATTTGTGGTTTCAAAAATGTATTTGGTGAAGCAAAATAATAAACCTTTGATATAAACCATTTCTAGTCAAATAAAAATATTGTTTATTGGTTTAAAATGATTTTTGAAGAAAATCTTTGAGAAATGTTTTGATTCAAACTCTCTAACCCAAACACCAAGTTTTATGATTTTAAAATGTATTTGGTGAACCCTATAATATTATTACTTTGCTAAAAGCATTTTCAACCACATGAAATAATGATTTGGTTTAAAAATGGTTTATGGATGGAATCTTTTGCAAATTGTTTTGCCACTTTATAAAATGACCAATAAGTGTTTTGGAATGTTTATAACCTAATATAAACCACTTTTGTAAATAAAACAAAGTTTGGCCTGCTTGCATACATTGTTTTGTTTCTATTATTTTATGTGATGTTGCTTGAATGGTAGATTGAAATTGTGCCCTTGCTTGATTGAATTGTAGTGATTTGAAGAGTGTGATCATTGCGAAGACAAGCAGTGAACTTATATCCTCTACCAAAAAGGCAAGTGATGCTTCATACTTTTGTCCCATTATTTTCACTATGCATTAGTGATATTTCTAAGTAGGACTTGCATGGAATTTTTGCTAAGTATAAACTATGCCATGGGAAATCCTAGTAGATGAAACCTTAGTAGAATTTCCTAAGTTAAGATTCCTACTACTATCATTCTTAGCTTAGCTAGTAGAAAACAAGGGTGGAATATATATTCATGCTATGGAATATTTCTAAGTCTGTGGACTTGTGTTTTGTTTAATAAAACAACTAAGTGAATGAATCACCTGGGTGGAATGGAAGGAATGGTTTGTGTTGAGTGGTTCACAAGTCCCATTTCTATGGTTTACCTTGTGTATCTCACTTGTGGATGGCCACCCAGGAACAAAGAGATTTGAGATGTCAAATGTTGAGAAGCTTCAAGTGCAGCCACTTGGCATTATGGGCTCTGCCTGGATCATATAGGTTGCAATAACTTAGCCAAATGGACAGTTGGTGGTAGGGGAATGATAGGTTGGAACGCGTCCATTTGCTCTAAGGGAAGGCTTCTGAAAGGTCCTGTCTTGGTGAAAATCAAGTCTTGTGGGGAAAGTGCACAATCTCTGCAGATGGAATAATCTAAGTACTTAGCCATGTCCCTGGTAAAGGACAATTTGAGCATCAAGACATGGAAGCTATCAAGAATCTCCTCATCCCAATTTCTAAGTTAAAATCTTGTGGTTGAACAAGGGTTAAAGGATCACCAATTTATATTGGGAGATGCCTTGGGTGATTTTATCAAGCAAAAATTTAGTGTTTTCAAATGATAAGGAAAAACTATTTTGAGCAAAGCAAGCCTAAGCTCCACTTAGCCAAATGCATATAGATGATAGACTCCACTATACTACCATAGTATCACTTGCCAATACAATTCAAATGTATTGACCCTTGTGACTGTAACTTGTTATGTTGCAGGTTTGTTTGATATTAATGAAGTGTAATGATTAGGATTACTAGTCTACAACCAACATGTCTTCCTGTGGAACTTTGAAGATGAAGGACCCCATGCTATTGTTATATTCTGCTGCATTGTAATGAGATAGCCAATTGAGCTATGTAAGATGTAATAAATTATTTTATTCCTGGTTATAAAGTTGTATTATGACTTATGTTTCTTGATATTACATCTTTACTATGGATGCTAGCTATTGATCCAGGGACTAGCATTGTAAACACATGGATCTCTACCTTATTAAAGGTTGGGAACCTTACACGTTCACAATGTGTTTCACGTGAGTCAGCTGAAGAAATGCCATCCGGAGATGGAAGAGACTTCTTTGATAGATACTATACCTTTGGAAGAGGTCCAGTTGTAAAGTGATCTCACAAATGAGGAGAAACCTATCAAGATTATTGAGACTGCAGAAAGAGTTACTCAGACAAAGACTATCAAATTCTTCAAGGTTAAGTGGAACCACCATTCCGAAGAGGAAGCAAGTTGGGAAAGAGAAGATGATCTTCGGAAAGACCTCCCTCACCTATTTGCTAGCCAATCCGAATCTCGAGGGCGAGATTCACCTTAAGGTGGTTAGATTTGTAACATACCAAAAATCATGATTTATAATGTTTGCATAGCATTCATGCATTCATAAGCATTTGACCTTTTCAAATGAATTTTCAACATAAGAAACCATATTTTGCCTATTACTTTATTCAGGTAAGGCAAGGTTTATATTATACTTTCTAAATATGTTTAAGGTTTGATCAATAATTATTGGGAAGTGAATACAAAGCCACACAAAATTTTTCAAAACAAATTCAAATATAAAACCATCTTTATGCCTATTATCATTATTTTATTAAAGGCATGGTTATATATTTATTTTCAAACTCAAAATGGTTTTTAAGTGTAATTAGATGTTTTACACATCCTTGGACACAAGAAAAACAGTGCAAAAGTCTGGAGGAAATTCAAATTGAAACAGATTTGAAATACTCATTCAAATTCAACCAGAAAATCAAAACAGAACAAGCAAAAGAGAAAAGGAGAAAAAAATAAACCCAGCGACCTAACTAACCCAACCCACCCGCGGCCCAACAATCCCACCCGGGAACACCCCCTTCCCTCTCTGTTTTTCACTCACTCTCGCACCCCCCTCTCACTGACGCCTTGGTCCCACACGCCAAGTCATCATCCTCCCCAAATCACGCCCGCGACCAGCTTCGTCGTGGTCGTTTCTTCCCATTGATTTCGCGCTTGAATACGAGTTACTGCAGGCATAATTCCTCCTCTCGCCCCGGATACTTAATCCCCTCCCCACTCCGCTCTTTTCCCCTCACTCGCCAACCACAGAGCACCGTTAGGCTGTCCACAATCGAGCTCGTGCCGCCGCCGTCCCGAACCACTCCGGCAAAGGATCACGGTAAACCTAGCCCCCCTCTGTCTCTCTGATTATTACGCGTGCACTCACCGTGACCATGCGCATCTAACGCTGCCCTTGTCTTGCCTTCTCATGCCTTGTAGCGTCGCCAACGTCAACCTTCGAGCTAACCCGACGCCGATGCCAACTTTGACGATGAATCAAAGCCGTGTCCGTGCGCCCCAACCCCGTCCACCTGCATGTTGAGCTTCTCCGTGTCTCCACGGCCTCGGTAAGCACCAGAACCCTCACCTTTGCCCTCTAGTCTTGCCGGAACATCACCGGCAGACGCGCAGCCGACGCGGTGGCCATTTGCGCTGCCCGCGAGTGGTCAGAGCGATGTGGTCCGCTGGATCTGGATACAGCGGATGCGATTAGGTCATCCAGCGAAGGGTACGCGAGGATCTGAGCCGTGGATCTTAGATCTAGCGGTATAGATTAGATTAGTTACGAAAGGGTAAGATACGATCTGGTGCATTGGATTTAGTTAGATCTAACGGTGTGGACGTGTGATCCAGAGCGAACTGGTACACGCCAATCAGACGCTGCCGCGTGTCAGGTTTTTCATTTAAAAATTCAGATTTGATTTAATTATATGACTAAACTTTTAAATTCAATAACTTTTGTTCTGTTTATCCAAAAAAATGCCAATAATTTATCAATGGAATCACAAAACTAAATCCTACATATCTGTAGGCTTAGTTTTGTGATTTGCTTCTGTTAAAATATAATTTTATGTAGAGACATTTGTAGGCTTATTTTGTGGACAAAAATTATTTGGAAAATTCTTTAAAAGCCAAATTAAGTTTAATTGGTGTATAAATGTTTAGTTTAATGTTCAGTACTATTTTACTTGTCTTGTTTAGTTTACAAAAATCATCACATGGCATTTGCATGCATTCATATATTTTTGCTTGAATTGTTTGGAATATAAATTTGGTGCTATCATTTTATGTGTAGATTTTGGTGCTAGTGGTGATTGTGATTGTGAGGATTGTTGCTACTCCCCCAACTACCAAGGCAAGTGGTGCTTCATATTTTTGTCCCAATATTTTGACTATGCATTAGTGATATTTTGTATAGGGCTTGCATGATATTTTTGCTAAGTATCTATATGCTATGCTTGGGAAATCCTAGTAGTTGTAGACTTGTAGAATGCTCTCTAAGTTAAGATACTTGCTATATTGCCATGCTTAGCCTAGCTAGTAGCAAACAAGGGTTAAATATATACATATGCTATGGAAAATGTTGCTAAGTCTTTTGACTTTTGTTTTACTTAACAAAACAACTAAGTGAATGAATCACCTGGGTGTAATGGTATGTTTGGGTTATGTTGAGTGGTTACACAAGGCCCATATCTATGGTCTACCTTGTGTATCACACTTGTGGAAAGCCACCCAGGAGTATTGTGGAGAAAGTGCACCACCTCTGCAGAAGGAAGAATCTAAGTACTTAGTTGTGTCCCTGGCAATGGAGAATTTGAGCATCAAGACATGGAAGCTATCAAGAATCTCCTCATCCCAATTTCTAAGTTAAAACTTGTGGTTGAACAAGGGTAAAGGTTCACCAATGTCTATTGGTGGTTCTTTGGGAGTTTTTGCCAGACAAAAACTTAGTGTTTTCAATTGATAAGTAAAACCTATTTTGAGCAAAGCAAGCCTAAGCTACACTTAGCCAAATTCATGTAGAAGCTAGAAACTATTATTATACTAAGGTATCACTTGCCAATACTATTCCAATGTATTGACCCACTGTGGCTGTAACTTGTGATGTTGCAGGTTACTCTGATGAGTATTAGGGTTATGAGTCTACACTCAACATGCTTGCCTGTGGCACATGAAGATGAAGACTTTATTTTATTTTGCTATGTTGAACTCTTGTACTAGCCTATGGCTATGGAGTTGTAAAAGACTATGATATCTCTGGAATGACGATGTAATAATGACCTTTGTTACTGTGTACTTCGTCTTAAACTGTGGATGCTAGCATTGATCCAGGGACTAGCATTGCAATCACAAGGACCTTTACCTTTATAAAGGTGGGGTGTTACAGATGGTATCAGAGCACTGTGTTGCCTGTAGGATTATGACCCTAGGTTGGATTAGACTAAGAAACTACTAAGGAAAATTTCAACACTTTGAAAATTCCACATTTGTCTTTTTCTTCTCGTAAACTTTTCTAATCTTCTTTCTCATCTCTATTTGTAGATGAACTCCATCAACGAAGCCGTTAGGAAGGGACCACTCATGACCATGACTTTGGAGTATGAGACTGAATTTCCCAAGGCACTCAAGAACCTTATGGTTACCATGGGGATACATGGTGCAGCTGTGTACAAGGGATTCCCTGTGATGGATGAAGGAGAAGAGTATTGGTCACAAGGAGTCAGGATTCTGCATGGTCACCAACCTGAAATGCACACAACATTCTTTGACTCTGGAAGGAATGCAGCTTGGAATGCCATCAAGGATCTTGGTGATAGACTTAAGTGCAGAATGCTCAACACTCAAAATGACCTTAGGGAAGAAAAGAAGCATACCCAAGATTTAGATACTACCAATCAACAACTAAGGGGAGACATCATAGACTTAATATGGGAGTCTTGTGAACAAGATAGACAGATTTCCACTAAGGATGCCCTGGTAGCTATTCTGTCTAGTGAGTGAGAATTATAATGTACTCCGTTAGTTGGACCACCACACTTGTCGTTTTTACTTCAAAAATTGTATAAGTTATGTTGAACCTTTATTGTTTGTAATGGATTTTTGTATGCCATGACTTGTGTGTTTGTTGCTAAAAGATATGCTTGTGATATTTTGTCTTGTGAATTTTCTCTACTTGTGTTGGTTCTAACTTTTCTCTATCTTATAAAATTAGATGCCTAATGTTGTTATCAGCACTGCCGAGGAGTTCAAGGGAACTTGTTTTGGTACCCGTCTCATTGAGCTCACTAGTGTGCTCAACCTTCCACTACCTAGCATCATGACACTTCAGCTCACCAAGTTTGAGAGGAAGGACCTTTGGGGCTTTAGAGTCACACAGTCGGGACGCCAGGCAGAGCCACCTACGGAGGCTATCACTTTCAAGCTGATGCATGATGACAAGGAGAGAGGCTTAGATGTAGTCATGCAGGAGTTAATTGGACGTCTGGTTGGGAGGCACTCCACCGAGCTTAGAGGTATCTACTTTCACCCGTTCGGGGGACACAACGAGGAGGGTGAGGCTATAGAGTACGATGATGCTACTAGAGAGACGATGGAGACGATTCGGTTGTACCTTTAGGACCTAAAGGGTCTTATTAGACACCTTGACACTGATAGGACCAATGTCATGCTTAGCAATGATGAGCTCCAGGTTCAGCTGCCGGAGAAGGACAAGCTCTTCGCGGAGCAAGACGAGACCGTCAAAGAGATGGAGGCCTAATTTGAGAGCCAGGACAAGAAATTCAAGTGCCAGGAGAAAAGAGTCCAAGACAGGAACAAGAAGATCGGGGGGATGAAGGAAGAGTTAGAGGCCAAGGACTTTGAGCTTGAGCACCAGCAGGGAGTAATCGAGAGGCTTCGCTCACAGAAGAGGGCTCTTAGGGCCAAGATTGAGGCCTTGACCACAGGTGTTGATGAATACAAGACCGCCATGGAGAATGTAGGTCTTACACTTTTTGATGTGGAGGTCGATGCGGAGGAGTAGTGTAGACTACTCGACTATCTTTCATCTGCTATACTTTGCTTATTGAGTCGCAGTGACCATCCAACATGTGGATGGCTTGCTATGGTGTGTTTGCATTTTCAAAACCTGTTATGTCGTTCAAACTCTATGTTATTTTGAGCTTGGTTATTGTGATTGTTCTATGTGATGTATTGTGCATGTTAAGCAATCTATGGGTGTCTCATTCTTATCCTTATTAAAACCACAGATGCCTCCTCGACGTGCCAACCCCAACCAAAACAAGAACAACAATGTCACTCCCGAGATGCAGCAGTTGATGACAGCACAAGCTCAACTGATGCAGATGATGACGCAGTTCATGCAGAACCAGAACAACAACAACAACAACAACAACAACAACAACAACAACAACAACAACAACAACAACAACAACAACAACAGCAACAAAGAAGAATAACAAAGAACGACAACGATTAACGACAACGACAACGATTGACGACGACGACGACGACAACGACAACGACAACGACAACAACAACAACAACAACAACAACAACAACAACAACAACAACAACAACAACAACAACAACAACAACAACAACAACAACAACAACAACAACAACAACAACAACAACAACAACAACAACAACAACAACAACAACAACAACAACAACAACAACAACAACAACAACAACAACAACAACAACAACAACAACAACAACAACAACAACAACAACAACAACAACAACAACAACAACAACAACAACAACAACAACAACCACAACCACAACCACAACCACAACCACAACCACAACGACAACGACAACGACCACAACGACCACGACAACGACAACGACAACGACAACGACAACGACAACGACAACGACAACGACAACGACAACGACAACGACAACGACAACGACAACGACAACAACAACGACAACAACAACGACAACAACAACACAACAACAACGACGACAACAACGACGACAACGACAACGACAACGACAACGACAACGACAACGACAACGACAAGGACAACGACAACGACAACGACAACAACAACGACAACAACAACAACAACAACAACAACAACAACAACAACAATCAGAATAATCCTGTTTTAAATCAAAGGTTGGCCACGTGGCGCTTTCCTATTCGTCGGTACCGCTTCGGGTGGATCGACTGACGCGGTGCGTTAGATCTAAATGAAATCCTACGACTCTGAATCAAACTTACCCCTTCGATCTAATCTAATCGTAGCCACAGGATTTGGATCTGATGGGCTCTGTGCGTTTGACCACGAAATGGCGCTTAGCGGCGCCGTGGCGACGCCTGTCTATGGCGGAGCCGGCGATACAGGAAGCAAAGAAGGAAACGGGGGTGCTCACCGTGCTCTCAGGGTTGCGGTGAAGCTCGAGGTGGTACTAGCTGGCGAAGGGGCGCACGGGGGTGATCGGAATCGCTCGCCGGAGTGAAGCTGCGCCTCGGGTTCGTACGGGCGTCGACGGAGGCGGGGCTACAAGGCGTGCCAGATCAAAATAAGGGGTGCGTTAGACGCGCATGGTACCAGGGAACATGTGAGCATCAATGAATGGCTTCGGGGCGGTCTGAGCTTACCAGGGGAGGTCGCCGGAGAAAGAAGCGGACGCGGTGGCGCTCAGAGGTTGTCGAAGCCGACGCTCTGGGGCGAGCGCGGGCGAATGGAAGGCACAGGGAGAAGCGCCAGAGGCTGGGGGTCACGGCCGTGTGCTCAGGAAGGCAAGGGGCGGGGAGGTGTGGCCGGAATTTGCTGGAAAGGCTCGCCGGAGAAGTGGCAAGGCAAAGGGAATTCAGGGCAGCCTGGTGGCTCCGGTGGTGCGGGGTCTAGGGGAAAAGAGAGGGAAGACGCATGCGGTTAAATGGGCATGGTCGCTGGGTGGAGTAACGCGGCCATTAACGCGTAATCAACGCCGGCGTTTCTTGTCTGCAACGGCAGGGCGGGGTCTGGGGGTTGAAGACGACGCTGAGTTGGCAGTGGGGTCTAGGCGTCAGTGAGGGAGTGAGATAGGGAGAGGGTCCACCAGTCAGTCACTCAGTGGGTCTCTCTGTGGGTGAAAAACGTTTCGCGCGTGGGGAAGAAGCTGGGCTGGAGTTGGGCTTCCTGGGCCAGGTGAGTTGGGTCAGGTCTAATTCTATATTTTTTTTCTTTCTAATCGCTTTATCTTTTTATAATTCGATTTTCTGTTTTGAATTTCAAACAACAAAACAAACACCCAAATGATTTCAAATCTTTGCCAAACTTTGTATTGGTTTTTGTTCTGTTTAACCACACAAACCAAGGTCCAAAACAAAATAATATTTCTATTTTCTTTAGGATCTATTTATTACTTAAAATAGTCCCTGGTTAATAAATCAAATAGGGTTTGATTTATTTAAAAACTTCATTTGAAATATAAAATAGTACCAAACCATTCAGTAGGTTTTATTTGAAATTATAAAACACTAACTCATTTAAAAAAACAAGTTTTAGTGTTTAATTAAAATGGGGAAAAGCCTTTACTTTAATAAATTTGGTTTATTAATAAATCCTCATTACTTCATTAAAAAGACTTTTATCTCTTTAATCAAAACAAAATACTTTACTTCAAAAGCTTGTCCAAGATTTCATTTGGCTTTATAAAATAATTTTTATTTATAATTCTACCCTTGCTTTTAAAAATCCAAATCTTTTTATTAAAAGATTCAAGAATAGTAATTTCACTTATTTAAAAATTTTCTTTATTAAAAGTTTATCTTTTCAAATCCCTTTAGGATTTGTTTGATCAAATAGGTTTGAAGGTTTCCAATTGGAATCAAAAGTTTCTTCTCACCCTGAAAATCAACAAAGTTTTATTTTATTCATTTATTTTTCACATTACAAGATTTGGAAAATCTTGGGATGTGACAGGCTATCACCCTTAAAATAAATCTCGTCCCGAGATTTGGGAAGGCTAGGGTTACAAGTTGGCTCAAAGCATCTAGGGTACTGCCACCCTCAAAATATTCCAACTAAATTACATATTGGCTTGCTTGGGATCTTGGGGAAACTTCTCTGGACAAACATCTGCATAGTGGCCCTTGTTTCCACACTTGAAACATGTGACAAGGCTGAGATCCTTCATGGGCTTGTTTATCTTGTGCTTCATATTTTCTGGACAGTTGCTTGCATAATGTCCTTGGTTACCACAACTGAAACATGTGATAAGTTTGAGTTCTTCACGTATCTCTTGTGGACAGGTTGCTGCATAATGGCCTAGCTCTTTGTAGTTGTTGCACCATACTTGGCCAATCTCTTTATACTTCTGTTTCTCTGGACATTCACTAGAATAGTGTCCCATTTCTTTGCAATGATTACATTGCACATGGCTTTTTTCCTTCTTTTTCTTGGGTTTCTCCAAAGCTAGGAGTGCTTCTAGTTCATGTTCTTCATATGTTATCTTGCAAAGGTGGTTTCTACTAGGCTCTAAACATTGTAAAGTCTAAATTGGTCATTTTCTAAAGTGGCAAAACCATTTGCAAAAGGGTTTTATCTATAAGCCATTTTTAAATGAAATCACTATTTCATGTAGTGGAAAACATTTTTAGCAAAGCAACAACTTTATAATGTTCACCAAACAAGTTGTTAATCCACCAAACTTGGTGTTTTAGGGTCAGTAGGTTTGAATCAAAACATTTTCCAAAGGTTTTACCTAAAAATCATTTCCATATCAAAATCAATATTTTTATTTGACTAGAAATGAGATAATTCAATTATTCAATACTAAACTTCACAAAATACATTTTTAAATCCATGAGTTGGTTCCTAGGGTCAGTAGGTTCACAACAAACCAATTTTCAAAGATTTCATCCTTAAAATCATTTTGGAACAATTTTTATAACCTAAACAAGCATACAAATGTTTCTGCAAAAACAAACATTTTACCAGAAGCTTTTTACTAAACAAATTGCATGGTTGGATAGGGCTTGTCTTGCTGATTCCATTGATATAAAATTTGCAAATTTTGGACGTGTGGATCAAAAGTTATGAGGTTTACAAATTTGCATAACAATCTGATTTCAAATTCTGTTTTAAATCAAAGGTTGGCCACGTGGCGCTTTCCTATTCGTCGGTACCGCTTCGGGTGGATCGACTGATGCGGTGCGTTAGATCTAAATTAAATCCTATGGATCTGAATCAAACTTACCCCTTCGATCTAATCTAATCGTAGCCACAGGATTTGGATCTGACGGGCTCTGTGCGTTTGACCACGAGCTGGCGGCGCTAGCGGCGGCTGGCGGCGGCGCACGCTCTGTCTATGGCGGAGCCGGCGATACAGGAAGCAAAGAAGGAAACGGGGGTGCTCACCGTGCTCGCAGGGTTGTGGTGAAGCTCGAGGTGGTACTGGCTGGCGAAGGGGCGCACGGGGGTGATCGGAATCGCTCGCCGGAGTGAAGCTACGCCTCGGGTTCGTACGGTCGTCGACGGAGGCGGGGCTACAAGGCATGCCAGATCAAAATAAGGGGTGCGTTAGACGCGCACGGTACCAGGGAACATGTGAGCATCAATGAATGGCTTCGGGGCGGTCTGAGCTTACTAGGGGAGGTCGTCGGAGAAAGAAGCGTATGCGACGATGCTCAGAGGTTGTCGAAGCTGAGGCTCTGGGGCGAGCGCGGGCGAATGGAAGGCACAGGGAGAAGCGCCAGAGGCTGGGGGTCACGGCCGTGTGCTCAGGGAGGCAAGGGGCGGGAAGGTGTGGCTGGAATTTGCTGGAAAGGCTCGTCGGAGCAGTGGCAATGCAAAGGGAATTCAGGGCAGCCTGGTGGCTCCGGTGGTGCAGGGTCTGCGGGAAAAGAGAGGGAAGACGCAGGCAGTTAAATGGGTGTGGTCGCGGGGTGGAGTATCGCGGCCATTAACGCGTAATCAACGCCGACGTTTCTTGTCTGCAACGGCAGGGCGGGGTCTGGGGGTTGAAGACGACGCTGAGGTGGTAGTGGGGTCTGGGCGTCAGTGAGGGAGTGAGATAGGGAGAGGGTCCACCAGTCAGTCGCTGAGTGGGTCTCTCTGTGGGTGAAAAACGTTTCGCGTGTGGGGAAGAAGCTGGGCTGGAGTTGGGCTTCCTGGGCCAGGTGAGTTGGGTCAGGTCTGATTCTATATTTTTTTCTTTCTAATTGCTTTATCTTTTTCTAATTCGATTTTCTATTTTGAATTATCTCATTTCTGGTCAAATAAAAATATTGATTTTGATATGGAAATGATTTTTAGGTAAAACCTTTGGAAAATGTTTTGATTCAAACCTACTGACCCTAAAACACCAAGTTTTGTGGATTAACAACTTGTTTGGTGAACATTATAAAGTTGTTGCTTTTCTAAAAATGTTTTCCACTACATGAAATAGTGATTTCATTTAAAAATGGCTTATAGATAAAACCCTTTTGCAAATGGTTTTGCCACTTTAGAAAATGACCAATTTAGACTTTACAATGTTTAGAGCCTAGTAGAAACCACCTTCGATTTTCTGTTTTGAATTTCAAACAACAAAACAAACACCCAAATGATTTCAAATCTTTGCCAAACTTTGTATTGGTTTTTGTTCTGTTTAACCACACAAACCAAGGTCCAAAACAAAATAATATTTCTATTTTCTTTAGGATCTATTTATTACTTAAAATAGTCCCTGGTTAATAAATCAAATAGGGTTTGATTTATTTAAAAACTTCATTTGAAATCTAAAATAGTACCAAACCATTCAGTAGGTTTTATTTGAAATTATAAAACACTAACTCATTTAAAAAAATAACAAGTTTTAGTGTTTAATTAAAATGGGGAAAGCCTTTACTTTAATAAATTTGGTTTATTAATAAATCCTCATTACTTTATTAAAAAGACTTTTATCTCTTTAATCAAAACAAAATACTTTACTTCAAAAGCTTGGCCAAGATTTCATTTGGCTTTAGAAAATAATTCTTATTTATAATTCTACCCTTGCTTTTAAAAATACAAATCTTTTTATTAAAAGATTCAAGAATAGTAATTTCACTTATTTAAAATTTTTCTTTATTAAAAGTTTATCTTTTCAAATCCCTTTAGGATTTGTTTGATCAAATAGGTTTGAAGGTTTCCAATTGGAATCAAAAGTTTCTTCTCACCCTGAAAATCAACAAAGTTTTGTTTTATTCATTTATTTTTCACATTACAAGATTTGGAAAATCTTGGGATGTGACAATATATGAAGAATCTGATGCTGTGGCTGGTAAGTTCAAACTCAATTCTATTCCAGCACTTGTTTTTTTATACTGGCGCATCGCATTCATTCATATCAAGAGCATTTGTTGATAGAAATGGACTTCCAGTTGAAACTATTGGGTGTCCTATAAAAGTAAGTTCTCCTAGTGTAGAAATGTTAGTGAACTCAGGATGTCATAATCTAGTGATAGAGTTTGGGAAGTATAAGTTTCCCATTATTTTGATAATACTAGATTCCCAAGTATTGGATGTTATTTTGGGAATGCATTGGATGACTAAGTACAAAGGAGTACTAGATTGTGCCAATCGTACTGTCACACTCACAACCCCGGATAAGAAACCGATTAGATTCAAGTCTAACTTTTAATCAAAAGGGAGTAAGCTAAATTTTCTTAAGGGGGTTAACATAGACAGTGTGCTAATTGTGAGAGAATACCCGGATGTATTTCCGGAGGAATTACCTGGAATGCCACTAGATAGAGATGTTGAGTTTCTGATAGACTTGCTGCCAGGATCAGGATCAATAGCAAAGAGACCTTACAAGATGTCAGTTGATGAGTTGAAAGAACTCAAGAAATAGCTTGGAGAACAGTTACAGAAAGGATTTATTCAACCAAGTTCTTCATCTTGGGGTGCACCAGTTTTGTTTGTTGAGAAGAAAGATAGAAGTCAAAGGCTATGCATAGATTACCGTTCACTCAATGAGGTAACTATTAGAAACAAATATCCTTTGCCAAGTATCAATGATTTGTTTGATCAGCTAGAATGAGCACGAGTGTTCTCAAAGATTGATCTTCGATCAGGCTACTTCCAGCTAAAGATAAGGGAACACGACATACCTAAGACTACTTTCACCACTAGGTGTGGATTGTATGAGTACACCGTGATGCCATTCGGCCTGACAAATGCACCAGCCTACTTCATGAATATGATGAACAAAGTGTTCATGGAATTTCTTGACAAGTTCGTTGTCGTTTTCATCGATGACATTTTGATCTACTCCAAGATCAATGAAGAGCATGGAGAACATTTGCGATTGATACTTGAGAAGCTTAGGGAGCATAAGCTATATGCCAAATTCAGCAAGTGTGAATTCTGGCTGAATGAAGTTGGATTTCTTGGACATATTGTGTCAGGAGATGGTGTAGCAGTTGATCCCGCAAAAGTGTCAGCTATAATTGAGTGGGAATCTTCTAAGTCAGTGAAAGAAGTGCGTAGTTTCCTTGGATTGGAAGGATACTATAGAAGGTTCATTGAGAATTTCTCAAAGGTAGCTAAGCCAACGACGGAGTTACTTAAGAAAGACAAGAAATTTGATTGGACTGAAGGTTGTGAACTCAGTTTCAAAGAGTTGAAGAAGAGACTAGTGACAACACCAGTCTTGTGTCTGCCAGATTTTGAGAAAGATTTCCAAGTATATTGTGATGCATCTCACCAAGGATTAGGAGTAGTTTTGATGCAAGAAGGGAAAGTTGTGGCTTACGCCTCGATACAACTCAAAACTCATGAAGCGAATTATCCTACTCATGATTTAGAGTTAGCCTCTGGTGTCCATGCACTCAAAACATGGAGACATTATCTTCTGGGAAAGCATTGCGAAGTGTTCACAGATCACAAAAGCTTGAAGTATATCTTCACTCAGAAAGAAATCAACATGAGACGAAGAACATGGTTAGAACTCATCAAGGACTATGACTTGAGTTTGCAATACCACCCCGGTAAAGCAAATGTTGTAGCGGATGCATTAAGCCGTAAGGTTTATGTGAATGGCCTTACTAAGGGAGAATTGCCAGATGATCTGTGTGCCTAATTCAAATATCTTAGATTGGAGATAGTGCCTGAAGGACATCTCATGTCATTGGATGTTCAACCCACCTTGTTGGACAAAATCAAGGAAGCCCAAAAGCTGGACAAGGAAATTGAGGAGATTAAAGGAAAAAATAGCAAACGGAAATCCAAGGGATTCCATGAAGATGAACAGGGTACATTATGGTATGGAAAACGTATCTGCATTCCGCAAGATCCGGAACTTCGGAAACTGATTCTACAAGAAGCACACAACTCACCATATTCCATTCATCCGGGTAACACCAAAATGTATATGGATGTGAAGGAAAGATTTTGGTGGAACAATCTCAAGAAGGACATCGCCGAACATATTGCTTTGTGTGATGTATGTAGTAGAGTGAAAGCGGAACATCAGAAACCAGCAGGATTGTTACAACCACTACTGATTCCTGATTGGAAGTGGGACAAGATTGGCATGGACTTCATCATCGGACTGCCAAGGACTAGATCAGGATATGATTCTATTTGGGTCGTGGTAGATCACCTAACTAAAGTGGCTCATTTCATACCTGTGAAGACAACCTATACAAGTGCTAAGTTAGCCAAGATTTATATGAATAGGATTGTGTGTCTGCATGGAGTACCCAAGAGTATCGTGTCTGATAGAGGAACTCAATTCACTTCCCATTTTTGGAGGCAACTACATGAGTCAGTGGGAACGAGATTGTAATTCAGCACTGCTTTTCATCCCCAGAGTGATGGTCAGACAGAAAGTACCAACCAGATTTTAGAGGATATGTTGAGGGCATGTGCCCTAGACTATGGTGCTAGTTGGGATGAAAGTCTGCCTTACGCAGAATTCTCTTACAACAACAGCTATCAAGCCATTATTGAGATGGCACCGTTTGAATTTCTCTATGGAAGAAAGTGTACTACACCATTGCAACAGAGTGGTGTTGGAGAAAGAAATTTGTTCGGGCCAGAACTAATCAAAGAAGGTGAATAGAAATTCAAGTTGGTAAAGGACAGATTTAAGATAGCACGGTCCCGACAAAAGAGCTACGTAGATCCAAAGCGTAGAGAAGTCACCTATGAGGTGGGTGATAGAGCTTATCTTAGAGTATCACCACTTTGTGGAGTGAAGAGATTTGGAGTCAAAGGAAAATTGGCACCAAGGTATGTTGGACCATTCAAGATTTTGAGTCACAAAGGAGAAGTGGCTTGTGAGATTCAGTTGCCTGAATCACTGTATGACGTTCACAATGTGTTTCACGTGAGTCAGCTGAAGAAATGCCATCCGGAGATGGAAGAGACTTCTTTGAAAGATACTATACCTTTGGAAGAGGTCCAGTTGGAAAGTGATCTCACAAATGAGGAGAAACCTATCAATATTCTTGAGACTGCAGAAAGAGTTACTTGCACAAAGACTATCAAATTCTGCAAGGTTCAGTGGAACCACCATTCCGGAGAGGAAGCAACTTGGGAAAGAGAAGATGATCTTCGAAAATACCACCCTCACCTATTTGCTAGCCAATCCGAATCTCGAGGGCGAGATTCACCTTAAGGGGGTTAGATTTGTAACATCCCAAAAATCATGATTTATAAAGTTTGCGTAGCATTCATGCATTCATAAGCATTTGACCTTTTCAAATGAATTTTCAACATAAGAAACCATATTTTTCCTATTACTTTATTCAGGTAAGGCAAGGTGTATATTTTACTTTATAAATATGCTTAAGGTTTGATCAGTAATGATAGGGAAGTGAATACAAAGCCACACAAAAAATTTCAAAACAATTTCAAATATAAAACCATCTTTATGCCTATTATCATTATTTTATTAAAGGCATGGTTATATATTTATTTTCAAACTCAAAATGGTTTTTGAGTGTAAGTAGATGTTTTACACATCCTTGGACACAAGAAACACAGTGCAAAAGTCTGGAGGAAATTCAAATTGAAACAGATTTGAAATAGTCATTCAAATTCAACCAGAAAATTAAAACAGAAAAATAAAAGGAGAAAAGGAGAAAAAAATAAACCCAACGACCTAACTAACCCAACCCACCCGCGGCCCAACAAGCCAGCCCAGCAAGCCCACCCGGGAAACCCCCTCCCCTCTCTGTTTTTCATTCACTCTCGCACCCCCTCTCACTGATGCCTTGGCCCCACACGCCAAGTCATCATCGTCCCCAAATCACGCTCGCGACCAGCTCCGCCGCGGCCATTTCTTCCCGTTGATTTCGCGCTTGAATACGAGTTACTGCAGGCGTAATTCCTCCTCTCGCCTTGGCTACTTAATCCCCTCCCCACTCCGATCTTTTCTCCTCACTCGCCAACCACAGAGCACCGCTAGGGTGTCCACAATCGAGCTCACGCCGCCGCTGTCCCGAACCACTCCGGTGAAGGATCACGATAAACCTAGCCCCCCTCTGTCTCTCTGATTGTTACGCACGCACTCATCGTGACCATGCGCATCTAACGCTGCCCATGTCTTGCCTTCTCATGACTTGTAGCGTCGCCAACGTCAACCTCCGAGCGAACCCGACGCCGACGCCAACTTCGATGAGGAATCAACGCTGTGTCCGTGCGCCCCAACCCCGTCCACCTGCACGTTGAGCTTCGTCGTGTCTCCATGACCTCGGTAAGCACCAGAACCCTCGCCTTTGCCCTCTGGTCTCGTAGGAACATCACCGACAGACGCGCAGCCGACGCGGTGGCCATTTGCACAGCCCGCGAGTGGTCAGAGCGATGTGGTCCGCTAGATCTGGATCCAGCGGATGCGATTAGATCATCCAGCAAAGGGTTACGCGAGGATCTGAGCCGTGGATCTTAGATCTAGCGGTATAGATTAGATTAGTTACGAAAGGGTAAGATACGATCTGGTGCGTTGGATTTAGTTAGATCTAACGGTGCAGACGCGTGATCCAGAGCTAACCGGTACGCGCCAATAAGACGCTGCCGCGTGTCAGGTTTTTCGTTTAAAAATTCAGATTTGATTTAATTAGATGACTAAACTTGTAAATTCAATAACTTTTGTTCCGTTTATCCAAAAAATGCAAATAATATATCAATGGAATCACAAAAATAAATCCTACATATATGTAGGATTAGTTTTGTGATTTGCTTCTGTTAAAATAGAATTTTATGCAGAGACATTTGTAGGCCTATTTTGTATATAAAAATTATTTGGAAAATGTTTTAAAAGCCAAATTAAGTTTAATTGGTGTATAAATGTTTAGTTTAATGTTCAGTACTGTTTTACTTTTCTTGTTTAGTTTATAAAAATCATCACATGGCATTTGCATGCATTCATATATTTTTGCTTGAATTGTTTGGAATATAAATTTGGTGTTATCATTTTATGTGTAGATTTTGGTGCTAGTGGTGATTGTGATTGTGAGGATTGTTGCTACTACCCCAACTACCAAGGCAAGTGGTGCTTCATATTTTTGTCCCAATATTTTGACTATGCATTAGTGATATTTTGTATAGGGCTTGCATAATATTTTTGCTAAGTATCTATATGCTATGCTTGGGAAATCCTAGTAGTTGTAGACTTGTAGAATGTTCTCTAAGTTAAGCTACTTGCTATATTTCCATGCTTATCCTAGCTAGTAGCAAACAAGGGTGAAATATATACATATGCTATGGAAAATGTTGCTAAGTGTTTTGACTTTTGTTTTACTTAACAAAACAACTAAGTGAATGAATCACCTGGGTGGAATGGTATGTTTGGGTTATGTTGAGTGGTTACACAAGGCCCATATCTATGGTCTACCTTGTGTATCACACTTGTGCAAAGCCACCCAGGAACAAAGGGATTTGAGATGCCATATGTTAAGAAGCTTCTAGTGCAACCACATGGCAATATGGGCTCTGCCTGGATCATATAGGTTGCAATAACTTAGCCAAATGGATAGTTGGTGGTAGGGGTGATAGGTTTGGGAACGCGTCCATTTTGGTCTAAGGGAAGGCTTCTGAAAGGTCTTGTCTCGATGCATGTCGAGTCTTGAGGGGAAAATGCACCACCTCTGTGGAAGGAAGATTCTAAGTACTTACCCGTGTCCCTGGCAATGGACAATTTGAGCATCAAGACATGGAAGCTATCAAGAATCTCCTCATCCCAATTTCTAAGTTAAAACTTATGGTTGAACAAGGGTAAAGGTTCACCAATGTATATTGGTGGTTCCTTAGGAGTTTTTGCCAAAAACAACTTAGTGTTTTCAACTGATAGGTAAAACCTATTTTGAGAAAAGCAAGCCTAAGCTACACTTAGCCAAATTAATGTAGAAGCTATAAACTATTATTCTACTAAGGTATCACTTGCCAATAATATTCCAATGTATTGACCCACTGTGGCTGTAACTTGTGATGTTGCAGGTTACTCTGATGAGGATTAGGGTTATGAGTCTACACTCAACATGCTTGCCTATGGCACATGAAGATGAAGACTTTATTTTATTTTGCTATGTTGAACTCTTGTACTAGCCTATGGCTATGGAGTTGTAAAAGACTATGTTATCTCTGGAATGACGATGTAATAATGACCTTTGTTACTGTGTACTTCATCTTAAACTGTGGATGCTAGCATTGCTCCGGGGACTAGCATTGCAATCACAGGGACCTTTACATTTATAAAGATGGGGTCTTATAGTAATTAACCAGAATTCTATAGTTCTATTATCTCAATTATAACTAAGCGTAAGGTGGTAAACGGATGCCAATGACTACAACAACTATGCAAATTCACTTTGATTTAATTTATGATAAATAGTGTTCAACTTTTAATCATATTGCTGTTGAACTCCCACTTAAAACAATATCCCTCACATTTTTTTAGTGATTACATGAACCAAATCCACTATACCAAGTCCGATCATCAAGTGACATGATGTAGTTTCAAAGGCGAACAATCATCATGTTCATCATATCATCTATATGACTCATACTTTACCTTTCGGTATTCCGTGTTCCAAGACCATGTCTGTACATGATAGACTCGTCAAGATATAACCTTAGTTTCCACATGAGAAAATCTGGCTTGCTCCCATTGTATACACTCGCAGAATCTAACACACCCGATCATCACGTGGTGCTTCCAAACAACGAGCTTTGGCAACGGTGCCTACTAAGGATGAACACTTTATAACTTGATATTTTGTGATAGGGATCATCTTATAATGCTACCGTCGCGATCTAAGCAATACAAGATGCATAAAAGGATTAACATCACATTCAATTCATAATATGTGATATGATATGTCCTTTCTTCTTGTGCTTCCGATCTCCATCTTCAAGCACGAACATGATCTCCATCATCACCGGCGTGGCGTCAAGGTCAATGGCACCGCTCCATGGTTGTCGTCCACCAGCATCAACTATTACAACTACTTTGAATAATAGACACGCAGGTCTTAACGAAATTAAAAGACAACCATAAGGCTCCTGCCGATTACCTACTTACAATAAGGAACATTGGATACATCATATATAATCACAATCATGGCCATATCACATCATAGCACACCCCTGCAAAACAAAGTTAGACGCCTCTAATTTTCTTTGCATGTTTTACGTGGTTTGGGGCTTTCAATAAGTGTCATTCTAACTTACGAACAAGAACCACAACGTTGATACTAGTATTGTCAATCACCCGTTGTAAATTGAATCTTCACTATGTTGTGATAAACAGGCACCCGCAAAGCCACTTATGCAATACAAGTTGCATGTCAAGCGTGGAGAAAGTCTCATGAACGATGTCATGTAAGGTTAGCCTGAGCCGCTTCATCCCACCATCCCGCAATATGCAAAGTACACAAGAAGCAATCGACAACAAAAGCATCAACGCCCACAATGACCATTATGTTCTACTCGTGCAACAGATCTACATATAGACACGGCTCTGATACCACTGTAGGGGTTCGTAGCATGGAAAACAAAAAAATTCTATCGCATGAACACAAACAAGCCAAGATCTATATACTAGATTGTAGCAACGAGTCAATTAGAGTACTCACCCTCGATGATTCCAAAGCAGTTAACGATGCAGATTCTCGTGGGTGATGTAGTCATACACTTGCCGATCTCAAGATCGTGTAGACGATCCTTCTGGCGCTGCGTTCCAGCAGCGCTTCCGCAGTCGGTCACACGTTCGGTACTCGATAAAGACCTTCCTCTCCCTTGTTCCAGCAGTCAGCGGAGGTTGTAGTTCTCCCCTCGCGATTCTGGCAGCACGACGGCGTGGTGTCGGAAGTAGAGGGAAGATCATGTAGGGCTTCACCTAAGCCGGAGCAGGTTATGGTGGATCTAGGGTTTCCGGCGATCTAGGGTTTAGAGGGCCGGAGAGGAGGAGGCATGGATGGCAGCGGCGGGCGGCGACTGGGGCTTGGCGCGACGGCTCGGGGACTGGTCTTGTGTGTCTCTTGGGGCACCCCTCCCCTCTATTTATGAGATGAAGGGCAGCTTGGGAGAGGGGAGTTTGAATCATTCCCCAACTCCCTCTCCTTGTTGGCTTGTGGTGGAGGGAAAGAAGGATTCTTTCCTTCCTCCACCAGGATACATTGTCCTAGTTTGACTTTTCAAACTTGACTTTTGACTTTTAATTTTGCAGATCAATTTATTTCTTACAAATGCCCAACCAAGTGACCTAGGACATGATGCAATCATTCCACTTATACATGACACATTCATGTACCCTTCCCCTTCCGGTCCGGTGAACCTTCTAGACCCTTCTAGAACCTCTCCGATGAAAACATCGGAATCATTCCAAAACTCCAGAATTGGACTTTCCTTATATGAATCTTATTATTCGGACCATTCCGGATCTCCTCGTGATATCCCGGATCCCATCCGAGACTCCGAACAACATTCGGTTTCCATACTTACATTCCATATCTACTAAACAACATCGAATCCTTAAGTGTGTCTCCCTATGGTTCGTGAATTATGCAGACATGACCGAGACTCTTCTCCGGTCAATAACCAAAAGAGGAATATAGAAATTCATATGGTTCCCACATATTTCTACGATTACTTTGCGATTGAATGGACCACTTTCATACGATACCAATTTCCCTTTGTCTCACGATACTTTACTTATCCGAGGTTTGATCGTCGGTATCTCTGCATACCTTGTTTAACCTCGTTACCGATAATTATTCTTTTCTCGTTCCCGTGATATGTGATCCCTTGTGAGCCAGTCACATTCTTGCAAGCTAATTGGATGACATTCCACCGAGAGGGCCCAGAGTATATCTATCCGTCATATGGATGGACAAATCCCACTCTTGATCCATGTGCCTCAACACATACTTTCCGAACACTCAATGCCACCTTTATAACCACCCAGTTACGAAGTGGTGTTTGATGTCATCAAAGCATCCATCCGGTGATGGTGATTAGCATGATCTCATGGTCGAAGGAATTAGGTTACTATGTATCAGAAAGCTTATAGCAAGTGAACTATATTAAATGACTTGATCTTTATGCTACGCTTAATTATAGGAGTATGTCCATCACATCATTCTCCTAATGATATGACCCTGTTGTTAATAACATCTCAATGTTCATGATCAGGAAACCATAATGATATATAACCAACAAGCTAGTTTAACAAGAGGCTTTACTAGGGACTCTTTTATGTTTACAAATCACACAAGTATTAATGTTTCTGGTTAATACAATTATAGCATGTAAACATTTATCATAAGCATGAAGATATGATAAAAACCACTTTATTATTGCCTCTTGGGCATATCTCCAACAAGTCCTTATTCATCACCATGCCATCCTCCGGAGCGATGCGTGAGCAGTTCACCCTTGGACTATGGGTCCATATAGTAGCTAGATGGTTGTTTCTCCTCCTGTGTGCTATCATGTTTAGATCTTGTGAGCTCCGTTCATGATCAAGATCATCTATTTGTAGTGCTACATGTTGTGTTTGCGGGTATCCGATGGATATTGAGTACTATGTTAGATTGATTATTGATTCTATCATGTCTATATTATTTTTGATCTTGCATACTCTTTGTTGCTAGTAGATGCTTTGGCCAAGTAGATGCTTGTAACTCCAAGAGGTAGTATTTATGCTCGATAGTAGGTTCATGCCTCTAGTAATCTGGGGAAGTGACATAAATCTCTAAAGTTGTAGATGTGTTGTTGCTACTAGGGAGAAAAACAACAATCCTTTGTCCAAGGGCAATTGTATTGTTTACTTTACACACTTTGTTTAATGCAATTATCTTTTGCTTGCAACTTAATGCTGGAAGGGGTTCGAATGATAACCTGAATGTGGATTATTAGTCATAGATGCAGTTGGATTACGGTCTATGTATCATGTTGTAATGCCCAAACAAATCTCGTAGAGATCAAGATGTATAGTATATGCATTGTTATGTATTTTCAATCTGTCAATTGCCCGCTGTAATTTGTTCACCCAGCATGTTATTTATCTTATGGAGAACACCTCTAGTGAACTGTGGACCCCGGGCCATTACTTACCATTGATATACCATCTACTGATTACCGTTTACTATTTACTTACTACAAGCAATTACTATCTTCCACACTATATGTTTAATTCTTTGTTTTCAGCAAACCGGTGAGATTGACAACCTCACTATAAGTTGGAGCAAAGTACTATGGTTGTGTTGTGCAGGTTCCAAGTTGCTAGCAACACCTTGGAGTTATTTCCTTACTCCTACTAGTTCGATAATCTTGGTTTCATAACTGAGGGAAACTTGCTATCGTGCTCTTCATACCTTCATCTTGGGGTTTCCAACAAGCTCTACATATCTGAGCCATCAGTAAGGACCAGGAACCAGGTAATAGGTATCATGTTAAAACTATCTCTTGTGAGACAGACTAATCATTGGTGCTCCGATAGTAACAAAACAATCTCTTGTGAGTAGGGAGTTCGTTGGTATGTTTATCATTGATCTCATAAGTTTGGCTGAAGATATGTTACGAACTAATCATTGGTGTTCTTGTAGTAACAAAACCAAGTAATAGATATCCCGAGCCCGCGATAATTGAAAGGGCAATGATATTTGAGTGAAACTTGCGACTTTTGGGGAGAAACTTGCCACTTTTTAGATATGATGTATGATGACTGTCTCATCTTGCACATTAATGATGTGCCCTTTATCTACTAAAATTTTCATTTATATATGTCTACTTTGGTGAAATGTGAAATGAAATAACAACCGACCAGCATTGGCCTGCCCTATAGCGACCTATTTTCTGTCCATCGACTGATTTAAATAGACCATTCCAAACACATTTCTGTCCAAAAATGATTTTTGGATCATGCCGCTAAGAGCATCCCCACTCGTTGGGCGTTCTCAGGCCAAAATCCGGACCAAAATATGGTCAGATGAAACTCGTTTTCAGCCTGGGAACTCCGAGTTTCCCACTCGCGTTCCTAGGCCGAGTTCCCGGGACGCCCTTTTCCGCCCAAATTCGGCTCAAATTCGTCAGATTTTGGCATAGTTCGGCATAATATGAATACAAAGCACTGTTCGGCCTAGTTCGGCGTACAATTGACCATAGTTTGGCGTAAATTTAAACATAGTTCAGCGTATAATGAAAATACAACATATTTAGGCCTAGTTCGGCCAGTTCATGCTTGGCATCTACGTGTTGCCCATGCGTATCCATATGTGCTCAACCAGATTGTCACATCCCAAATTTTAGATTTGGTTCTGCATATCATTCATATCATTGCATCATACTCTTCCATGCAAAACCATCGATTGAAAAGATTCGGCAAAACGCTATTTTTCAAAACCCTTTTCTATTTTACTACGAGGCTCCTGTGGGAGGCATTAGTAGGACTTATGTTGTCCACCCTTGTAGCATAGTGGTTTCACTCAACCCTTGACCCTAGGTTGTTCCCCTCGATTTTACAAAACCGTAGGAGCAAGAATCACCCGATTCGGAGCCCGTACGGAAAAGTTACGGCCGTTTCTTTTAAAAGAAAGAAAATCGGGCCGATTTTCGCCAGATTCCTCCAATCACTGCCGTATCACAGAGGACCCCACGAGGGGGGCCCACTTAAAGCCGGACCCCACCGCGCCTCTTCTCACCGCCCGGATCCTGCACGCCGCCACTGAACCGCCGCCACGCCCTCAGATCTGCGCCGCCCACCTCGATCGCCACCGACCCGCCACTGAGCCGCCGCCTGTGTAACCCGCCACTCACCTCGCCGCTGGCCCGCCTTGCGCTGCCGCGCACGCTGCAGAGCGCCGCTGCCGCAGCAGCTGCTTCTTGCGCCGCGCCGCTTTCCGCCGCCTGCCGCGCTCGCTTACGCCAAGCGCACTCGTCAGCCGCCGCTGGCCGTCATTGCTACAAGACGACGCTGCTACCGTGTTACCGCCGCGCCGTTTGCGTGACCGTTTTGATCCGCGCGCCGAGCCACCGTCTCGCGCCGCCTTTGCGTGACCGCCTTGATCCGCGCGCTAACCAACCTTCCCCTTCCGCGCAGGAAAAACGTCGTCGCCGGAACCGATCGCCGCCGTCGTCCCGAGTTCGCCGCCGTTCGTTCCCGGTGAGTCCGCAGCCGCCATTAGATCTCAGATCAACGGTCAAGATCGGCCGTTGACCGGTCAGTACCCAGGCGTTGACTAGTCAGATGCCCAGTCAGCAGCCGCGTTGACCAGTCAACAGACACAGTTGACCGGGTAATTACTTTAATCGTTTTAGTTGGCAGATTTCGGTAGAAACTTGTAAATTGCGTAGAAATTAAACCGCTGGGCCAAAAATTGCAAATAAAATATGTGTAGGTTCAGTGAGTCGTGTAGAATCTTGCTGTAATATTGTTTCACACTTTTCGAGCAAGATTTAGTACAGTTTAATCAAATAGGTTAATGGCCTTTTTGGAGTAATTAATTCATAGGAAAAGATCTGTAACTCCAAAAATTGCGTATGATATGTCCCTGAATTCAGTGGAACAAGGGGAATCTCCTCGTGAATTAAAAAAATAGGCTTATAGTAAAAACTTCTGCAGAAACTGTCTAGTGGCTTTCTGCAGCGTTTTAATTACTCGGGGAGTTCTATAATTCCTTTTTGAGTAATTCCAGTTGGTACTGTTTCTAATTAGCTATGCCTATACGGTAGAATTTTCCCAAGATTTTACAAACAGTATACTACCGGTATTGAATTATTTGAGTTCTAGCTCTAGTTTTGAGCACTACTTTTTGCATAATAGTTTTCCTTGCGCTAAAACTATTTTCCATGCATGCAATCAGTAGTATTATTGAATAGGATTATGTGGTGCAGCCGTAGCACCAATTCACTTGCCTTGCATACCTTCATGCACATATGCTTGTGGATTGTTTGTTTATGATTGCAATTGTATCGTGTAGATTGTGACGAGTGCAACGCTTGCTCGTGTGTGGATTGTTCTTCCGACCGCTACAACCAAGGCAAGTAGATGCTACTTTGTTCATGATATCGTCCTACTATTTTCAATGCATTGTCGTGTATTTAGTAGATGCATGTGTAGGATGATATTATCGCTATGCTATGTCCTATTATGTGGTAGGGCTTTCCTTGTAGATGAACCACCGTTGGTAGATGTGCTTAGCCATTCTATGTTGAACGAGGGCTGGGTTACATCATTGAGACTTGTTTCTAAAAGTATTGGTTGCGAAAACTAAAACAACTTAATCAATGAATCTCCTGGGTGTGATGGTATTGATAATTTTTGGTGGTTTCATTGCGGAAAGGCACCCAGGTATCGAGAGAAATTGATTGGCTTCTTTATTTGGTATCTTACGTGTACAACCATGTGCCAATAATGAAATGGGCGGTTGGTTGGACTTAGTAGGTTGTGGTAACCCGAACCCGCGTATCCAGAGATGTAGAATTTTGGTAGGTTGGACCGGTGCGCGTCGGGATTGGGGTGCTACTTTCCGAACAGTATCTTCTTGGACTTCTCCCTATCATCACCAAAATGAGAGTGGTGGTACGAGCTGGGCTGACCAAGTCATATGGGTAAAGTGTACTAACCTCTGCAGGGTGTATAATCTAATCGATTAGTCGTGTCCCCGGTTATGGACAACTGAGTTGCTTGATATTGATTCCATGACATGTTTCTCGCTCATTCTAATTTCATAATTGCTTTAACATTGTTGGGTTACCTTAATTGGGATCTTTTCAAAGAAAATCAAAAACTGTTTATGAAAGTAGGACAAAGGTATTTGCAAATGCAAGCCAGACACAGCTCCATTTGCCAAATATGCATGTAGATGTTAGTACTATTGTCTCCTTTACTAGCTCTACTTGCCATACATTCCATGTATTGATCCTTCGGGGCTGCTACGTTTCATGTTGCAGGTTATTCCGATTCTGAGTAATCGATATAGGCCACGGTACTCCACTCGGCACTTGTTCACTTGTGGGCAATTTGAAGAATGGAAAATTTACTTTATTTATGTTGCTACCTGAATAATTTGAGCTAGCCTTGGGCCAAGATTTTATTGTAATAATGGTACTCTGGATCTTCGTTATTCATGATACACGGATATTTTGCTATGTTATTCATCTTATTCTATTGTGGGCCAATGAACCGATCCAGGGATTGGCATGTCACATAGAAGCCACGGTCTTTTCAGAACCGCGGTGTTACACAGATCATCCTGCAGTTGTTGATGCACTACCGGATTTTAGATCTCCTGACGCATGGCGATGAAGGCATCCCAGGTTGGAGGCACCTGGTGATCAGGCTTGGCAAGAGGTCCCTATCTGTAGTATGCCTCGTTCTGCTCAACCAAACTCACTGGGTCCTTCCTCTCATCCACAATGATCATGTTGTGAAAGACCACACAACAGTTCATACTTCCCACATCTGATCTTTTGACTAGGTCATAGTAGGGAAACAGACAACTGCAAACCTCTGTTGGAGCACACCAAATACCTGTTCCATGTCCTTCATACAAGCTTCCTGTTTCTTGGCAAACTGAGAATGCTTGGGGAGCATCGGGCTTGAGATGGTCTTCACAAATGTTGGCCATCTTGGATAGATGCCATCTGCTAGATAGTATCCCTTGTTATAGTGGTGCCCATTGATCTCAAAGTCCACATGGGGAGCATGACCCTCAACAAGCTTGGTAAAGACATTTGAGGAGTTGAGGACGTTGATGTCGTTGTTCGATCCTGCCATGCCAAAAAAGGAGTGCCAGATCCAAAGATCATGTGTAGCAACTGCCTCGAGTATCACAGTGCAACCTTCTTTGTGGTCTTTGTACATTCCCTGCCATGCAAATGGACAGTTCTTCCATTGCCAATGCATGCAGTCTATGCTTCCAAGCATCCCAGTAAATTTTCTACTTTTATTGATTGCGAGGATCCGAGCAGTGTCTTCAGCAGTGAGTGTTCTCAAGTACTATTTCCCAAACACTGCAATCACTGTCCTGCAGAATCTGTACAAGCAATCGGTGGCGGTGGACTCGGCCATGCGGACATAGTCATCGACACTGTCACCCGGCACTCCATATGCAAGCAACCTCATCATTATTGTGCACTTCTGCAGTGAGGAAAACCCAACCATGCCGGTGCAGTCCTTCTTGCATACGAAATAGGGGTCGAACTCCCGAATGACATGCACGATCTTGAGAAAGAGCTTCCGGCTCATCCTGAAACGGCGCTGAAACACGACCTCTTCGTGGAGCAGCTCGTCGGCAAAGTAGTCTACGTACAGCAAGCAGTAGCCCTCTATACTTTGCCTTGCCTTGCACTTCCGGCGACCCTTCGCCGAACCTCCACGCTTCGGCTTCGTCGTCTGCAGGTACAGCTGGGCGAGGAAGGCGAGGATCTGCATGTGCTGTGCATTTTCGGCGGTATTGGCATTCTCCTCCTCCAGCAACACGACGAGCATCTCCTCGTCGTCGGAGTCCATGGTTGAACAAGCAAAGGCCGAACACTTGGCGGGCGAGGTGGTTGAAGCTCGCAACGAAGCCGAGCTACGATGAAGTTTGGGCTGCGAAAATGGCGGCGGCAGGGGCGGCGACTACGGCAAGCCTATCTAGAGGCGTGGGTATGTCTCGGCGGAAGGAGCTCCGCCGGCGAAGTCATGTCGGCAGAGTTAGCTGGGGAGCTCTTCGCCGCAGTCTGGGCGAGTGGATGTGTGTGGGGGTGGGGGGGGGGGGGATTCGGCCTTCTGTACCACAGAGCTTGCCCACGCCCGTTTTCGCTTCGTCTGGCGTTTTCAAGGCGTTTTCGGGATGTTGGGAATTGCATGAAAAGTGCAGACCAAAGTTTGTCAAAATTTAAACAAAACTAGTCGTAGAAATACGATTAAACCAAATTTCAACGTTTTCGCTCTAGGATCGAAGCCGCCTCACGTGCGCCGCTGGCATTTCTCACCCGTCGTCCGCACAGACGAGACACAGCGGCGGCCGCACGCGCGTGTGTGTGTGGTGTGGGGTGTGTGTGTGTGTGTGTGTGTGTGTTCACAGGGTACAACGCTTCCCGGGCCACGCGTCCAATGGGCAGTGGGCGCAGCCAGGAAGACGGAGCAAAGGATCAACCGCCGTCCACGCGTAGCCCACCAACTCTGTAATCTCCAAAAGCCACATACACACGTTCACAGAAGCGACCTCACTTACCAATGGGCCCTACATGTGTTTACCCGTATCTGTCAGCGAGCCAAAGAAAGAACCAGCGGGTACGATACGTAGGCCGGTTAGACAAAGTGGGACTAATCGCTACGTATATAAATTAAACGGGTGGACTCCGCTCGGCATGATGAGCTACCGATCCTTGCCGTCCACGTGTACCAAGGGGCCCACGACTCATGCACCCACCGCCACTTCCCAAATGACATATGGGACCGACCGTAAACGAGGCTCACCTGTCAGTCAGTATTTCCGGATTGTCGTACTCTCGAGCGTACTAACAGAGGAATGATCGTTGACAGGAAGGGGGAGCCGCAACTCACCCCCCGACAATGCGAAACTAACCCGAAATTAACCTCTCTAAGTCGCTTTTGCGTGGGGGCCGCAGACCCTGCCCCACGCGCCAGTGACAGCGGTGGAAGAGGCCGGTAGTTTGGCCTGCCGAACGCGGATCGGTCGTGTAGATTATGTGGTGCGGGATTAGCGAGCGATCGAGCTGTCCCCTACCTGTTGTGCTCTCTCTCTTCTCTCTCTCCCTCCCCGGCTCCCCTCCTCCCTCTCTCTTCTTGTGCTTGCTTGCTTGCTTGCTTCCCTTCTCCGTGTGAGCGAGACCAAGAACGGCCACAAGGAGGAGGAGGCTATACTGAGGAAGAAGGCTACGGGCAGCAGAGCTTGGTGATTGGGTACGTGTGTCTCCTGCTCTGCTTTGGTCGCGGGGGATTTCCTAAGCTTAATTTCTCGGTCGTCGTTGGATTAGCATCCGTCTGTCTTGTGACTCTCTTCTGTGCGTGATTTGTGCGGGTTTTGCTTAATTAAGGGGAGACGGTTCGCTTGCCTAATTTAGTGCGAACTTGAGGGTAATTTCGGTATTAGTTTCATTCAGCTTGCTGTTTGAGATTGGCGAATTCTAGTCCAGTACTCCGCGAGCAGCTTTGGACCCAACAGTCCAAAAGTTCTCGTAAGCTCGATTACTTACGGCCGTAGCGTTGGAATCATAGCATGCTTGCTGGATTCCTTCTCTCCTAAAGCTCGATTACTTACGGCGGGGGTGGGGCCAGGTGAGCCTCTTTTTTTATGTGATGCGGGGAATTTTGCAGAGTGTGTTCCTGTCAATTAAGATGGATCACGGACGGAAGATTTGTTCTGGGGAAGGTGTTAAACAGAAATATATTTAGAACCAAAGGACTTCAGGTGGTGTTTCTAATAGCTGGGCTTAGATTTATGGAGATACCAAATTATCATAGGCTGTTTCATTGGTTAATTCACTTGCTCTACGAGTACCATTTTTTTTTTTGCTATGTAGTAGTATTCAGCCAACGAAATAAAGATTATCACAGTTTTGTTGATAAAAAATTTGATATCTATTTTTGTAAAACTAATAATAATTGGTTACTGTTAGTTTGTTATAAAGTATATTCTTTCCACTACACTAGCCTTTAGATATTTACTGGCTTCACTTTTCTCCACTAATGTATTCAGTGATATCAAATGTTTCAACAGTTGGCCTTTTCCTACCTACTGGATCTGCAGTACTTTCGACATCTTTTTGCATATGACTGCATTAAGGATCAATAAAATGTTAAGCACCGACTGTTTAGGGACGCAGGAGTTTCATACATTCTACAAGACCACTGAGATACCGGAAGACTCACAGTTTCACCACACTGCATTCGACCAAGCAGCGGTGGGGTCAACGCTAGTAGCTCATCAAAATGGTAATAAAGTCTGCGTAATTTCCATTCTGATTTACTTTGTTAGACTCGTTTGATTTTTTTTCCTTGGTGGGTTCTGGATTTTCCGCTTAGAATACACCTGCACGAGGAAGATTCTTTGAGCACATACACTTCCTTGAATACAGAGTTATCGGTTCCAGTGGTGGTGCTACAACTCCACACCTGTGATGCCAATGCATGCTAATCCTTCATATATTCATGAACCAATGCATAAATTTAACAAAAATCAAGATAGAATCCTCACGCCAACTACTTCTACAGTTATACCACAGTTCTTTAAAGTGATAAATTTGTTAAATTGCAGGTGACTGAACATCGTTCTGAACATCCGAAATTATTTATATGGGTATGTTAGATAGTAAGAAATTGTGAGATACTTTCTTTTGTTATTTGTTGCACCTTTATACTTCTGTAGAAATGAAATACTGGATGAGATGATAGTTTGCTTCTCATTCATGTGCTGAGCAAAGATGAAAGATTAGAATCTTCATATATATATGTCCACCTCTCCCCAGCACCAAATTGCCGAACTACCTTATGGTTTAGAACGCCCAGACATTTCCTTGTTTTATAATTCAACTTTAGGATATGCATACGATGTTGTTACCGTAATTAATTAGTAACACATGCATGTATGTTTCTCTCTAAAAAAAAAAGAGTGAATGTATGTATTGCAACTTGATCAATTGTTTGTTTGCACTTTGCAGTTTGCTCTACTGAGGAAGCATCAGGGGGAGACATTGGAATCGCTGGAGTCAGTTTGGTGCAGGGTGAATTCGACACAGCAGCCACCGATTTACTGCCACTATCATTCTTGTCATGCGGTTCTAGATCTATGGTGATTAACCTTCTATTTTCGTTAAATAAAATTCGGTCCCTGATTAAAATTGCATACTTCTGCTTCTGGTCTTGGATATCTCATTCCATAACTTCTTATCATTTGGTGTATTTCTTCTAGTTCTCAGAAGCAAATGCCTTTGGTTCATATTTCACACTGTGGTCTTAATAAAAAAAACATAAGCCGGCTAGGACTCAGTGCCAGTTGTAAGGATTATCAGCTAATTGACAAACGTGTCTTTGCTTCGTACAGCTAACGCCATCTGGGGTTGGTTTTACATCTTGTAGCAAATTGCTCAAGAATAGTATTTGGAATTTATCTGTGTTAGCTTTACGTTGGAACTCAATGAATGTTCATTGTTGTTTAAAATCTTCATGGTAATAAGAATTTCCTTGCTTAATAGTCATTACTTCATACACCTATCGCAAAAATAAATACTAAATGCTGTTGAGCTGTTAAAAAGTCTATTATTTATATCTGCTCATGTGCATTTGGAAATCAAGAATGTGGTGGTTTAAAAATAAATAAAGCCAATGATAGTATGCGATTATAAATTAGAGAACCATAAACCTGTAACATAAACTGAAGTTATAAAACCATAACTGTTCTGTGATTGGACTGGCTATAATAAACCTGTACTCATTAACTGCGAATCTGTGATTGTTTCCTGCAACTTGATTTTTTAATAGTTATTAGTAAAATGACACTAATTCATAATAGAGTTCAAATACTGAAAGTAATGTTGGAATGTCAAATCCCTGACTAGTACCATCATATAGCTTTGTGCTCTCAAGGTCCGAGCACTCTGCTTAGACATCAGCATAAGTTGACTCACATAATGATGCTCAACTACTTTGTGTAAATCTAACAGAGGATTATCCATTTCTGCCTAGAAGCATCGCTATTTCTGTCATGTTATGAATTCTGGAGTGTGGAATATTGAAACAACTATTTTAATATCTGTAGGTTCCAGTATCCGTTCCGTCATCATCTGGCCTTCAATCCATCCTAACACCTAATTCAGTCTACAGTGATATTCAGTTAAAAGATGTGAACTACAATGGTACAGGTAATATGGCTGGACTTTCAACTCTTCCAGTTTATAGATGTTTACTTGCTGCAGTATTTTGATTTTAGATTTTATATACCCTGACATTTCCAGTATTATATAGTAGACTATATGTTGCTCCAGTATATATGTGTTTAGCATCTTGTCTTCATAATGCTATCCAGTTCTTATCTTTCTGTCTAATATTTGATTGCTGGATGTGCTGATCCTTTTTTTTCCTTATTCTGCCGTTACAGCAATGGATGAAAGCACTGAATTTCTTCAGCTGATTCTTAGTGGCAACGATGAAGGCTACAGTAATACAACCGAACTGCAAGTTTGGGATGTTCTGGACTTCTATTTCTCAGAAAGCTTTTCTGATGTACAATTTGATAGCTTAATGGGTTTTTCAAATGATGTCAGTACTTCCTCTTATGATTGTATGAATATTGTCGACTTGGTAGAGCGGCCTGTGGCACTCCTATCTCTCAATGAGACAGAGGGACCAAATAACGCAACCAATAAGGCTCCAGCCGACCACAGTACAATAGAACCTGATGACACTTCCTTGTACCTTCAACTGAAACCATCGGATTCAGAAACCGAAAGTACGTCTGCCTCTCATGGTATGATAGGAACTCAATATGTCGATGAAAAGCTACACTCTAGAGGTCTTCCTGATTTAATGGATGTTGACTCACCCTACCGTCGACGCAAATCACCTGTGAGAACAAAGCATGTCACTCTTGTGCTTGATTTGGATGGTAAGCAGGCGATGACTTCACATAATTCAATTAAATTTCTGATGAAGTTGTTTCTTTCTTCCAGTATTTATGACTTAAGTATATACTGCCATCCTGTCTGCTCAGTGATTTACAATGTACAGTTATAGATATTGTATTAAGCAAAGTCTATAGATCTTCAGACTACATCGACTGGAAACAGCAAAAAAGTTCACGATGAGCTATTAAATAACAGCCTGCAAAAATAGTAATGGAATATATTATGCTCTCCTAATTCTAGTCTCATCAGTATGTCGGATGAAATGGATCCAGATTCCTGTTTTCTTTGAAATCTTGATCGTCCAGTCAGGGAACACCTTGAAGCAGGGTTTTTTTAATGTATTAAGCATCATTATCTTCAGGACTGTAAAATTCAGCTTTTCGAACGAAAAGTAAAATTCAGTTGTGATGTGAACGTTCTCACTATAATTGTTATCTTAGTCTAAGATATACTAACCACCATTTTGTTATGCAGAGACTCTTGTCCATTCAACATTGGATCACTGTGACATAGCTGATTTTAGCATTCAAGTTTTCTTCAATATGAAAGACCATACAGTCTATGTAAGACAAAGGCCCCACCTGAAGATGTTCCTTGAGAAGGTAGCTCAGATGTTTGAGCTTGTCATTTTCACAGCTAGTCAGAGAATCTATGCGGAACAGATAATAGATAGACTTGACCCTGATGGGAAATTGATCTCACAACGACTTTATCGTGAGTCATGTATATTCTCTGATGGTGGCTATACAAAAGACCTGACAATTCTAGGCGTCCACTTGGCAAAAGTTGCAATAATCGACAATACGCCGCAGGTACCATTCCTTCCAAAATATTAGGTTTATGTTTTTTATCTTCACAGGCAGAAATGTTTCTCCTGTAGTTTGTAGTTTCCGAGCTAGTAGCTTTAATCCGTGACTTGCAGGCATACAGTTGCTTCCTTTTGAATCAAAACTTTCTGAAACTAAGTTGTCGTCCTCCTCAATAGGGCTCTACAAGTCCTGAATACTCTTATAGATGAACTGTAACCAAAGCCTCTCTTTCAGGTTTTCCAACTGCAAGTGGATAATGGTATCCCTATAAAGAGTTGGTTTGATGACCCCTCTGACCAGGAATTAGTTGAGTTACTCCCGTTCCTCGAGACCCTTGTTGATGCAGAGGACGTAAGGCCACTAATCTCAAAGACTTTCCACGGCGCCCTCCAGCAGGATTAGATTTAGATGCATCATTGTAGTAGTGATCCTGCTAGTGTACTTCTACCAATTCCATATGGTGCGCGTCATTCTTGGGAGATTAGGTATAGGATGAACATTTGCCATTTATGTTATGTTGGCTGTTGCAAATAGCCAGTATAAACTGCAGTCGTACGTCACCGCGTCTTGTATACGTATTACTGTTCGCCTTTCTGTGTCGCAGATCCTTGTACATAAACTATAGTATTGAATAAAGTGATCTGAATCCAATTTTGCTCAAAGAGACATCTGAAGCAGCACAGACTAGCAGACTTTACATGAAGATTTCGCCTACGCGAAATATCTGTCGTGCCGTCATTGCAATCACAATGAAAGCAGGCCTTAACTTGGTGCCGACTATAACATCAGTACCACTTGCATTACAACCAAAAGCTCCTGTGCTTCTGGCCACCAACAGCTAACTACCTAGCTAGCACAGCTAATAACAACTGTTCAAAGAGAAAAAATGCACAGCTAGCATGACAAATACAACAAGCACAGCTATCACTCCCAGCAGCAATGCAGCATGGCCTGGTAATTGGACGTCTTGGCCATCTTCCTGGGTGAATATATGCTTGGCAGATTTTACCCAATGGAAATAGATTCAGAGATCGTGGGTGGATTTTACCCAATGGAAATAGATTCAGAGATCGAATTGATAAGATCATCCGCTTGGCAGATTTCCCGCTGGTTGCCGCTAATTTAACAAGTTACTGGGCGTTATTATTGTTCATCAGTTCAGTTTTGTCACTTAGTTTTTGGGCCTAAGGGTTTGTTTGGTCCAAATGAAGAATTCTATTTATCCGGAAATTTTCATATGGAGTTTGTTAGGTTTGTCGGATTTGGACCATAGTTTTTTTTTCTATGGTCTACTTTGAGTGTAATTCCACATACGGAGTAATTTTTTCCTTAGGTCCAACCTCAGAGAATATTTTCTGTTTTTATGACAACTGTGTCAAACACACCTCTTCGGAAAAAAATCATGTGTTTTTCAACCAAGACAGAATGTATTGCAAATTTCTGTGTTTTGTATTCCTGTAGATTCAACATGTCATGACATTCTAGCAACGTTTTTTCCTATTTCTGCGTTTTGAACATCCTTTGAACCAAACAGACACTAATAGGTGAATACTGCCCCCAAAACATGTACTCGAAGCCAGCAACTGTATGCTTTATAAGTTTATATCTTTCTGAAGTTGCACATTGATGACAAATATCTCTATACAATAGAAAAAGGGTTAGTAATACTTCCTTTCCCTTCTGTCTCCTCACTCTAGAAAAATATTTGGCGCCTAAATTGCTCAGATTACAAGCCACTGGACTACCCCCTTCCAGTGTGGGGAAAGGGCACACAGGCTGATAGCCCAAACAGAGCAAATACCGAAGAGGCTGACACGCTTGGACACGTCTCCTGATCAGACAACGAACACAAGCAGCAGGGCACCACTGCAAATATCATGAATCCTGGGCTGCCCTGCGTTATGAACTTCGCGGCATCCACCCTAAGCTTGATCAGCCGCTTCGTTTCTCACTGTTTTGCCACCAGCCAGCAGCATAGCTCCAGGAAGGCATGTCGGATGTGCCCTCATTTGGCCACTAATACATCTGTGACATGCCGTACGGAACAACACTGACCTTTCTGTGAGCACTTGCCGCCACTCCTGATGTAGTTGCAGCAATGCCATTAAGGGATCTCGTGTATAGGTTTGTTTCTGCTGATAACCTATCCGAAGAAACCCTTCTCGGCACTGCTGATTGGTGGAAAGGGGGCGCTCTCATGTCCAGAGCAACATCAGACACAGATGAACTGTTTGCACAAGCATAGGCCTGCTGGTGCGGCGTATACCTTTCAGCCTGCAATGGCTCGGAGCATACTGACTTTGCTGGCGTCTGATAATAACCGTATGTTTGTGGGATTTGTTGTTGGGTAGGATAACCTGAGTTCATTGCCACTCTTCGTGGGTCATATGGGTCATTAATGCCACCATTTTCATAAGGCTGAACTGGACCAACAACCCTTCCAGGTCTTGCTGTAAAATTGAGAAGCGTTGTATGATTAGATTCTATAAACTAGTATTAGCCAAGCACATATGACTTAAGCATGAATTGAAAAGCACCTGTTGGCACTCTTTGTGGAGCCTGTGAGGTCCTCTGGACATTGCTAGAATATTTTTCTGAATCTCGAGGATATTTATAAGACTCCTCAGACAAAGGTTTATCCCTTGATGGGCCAACGCGGGGTTGTTCCTTGCCATGAATTGGAGCTGAGTGAACAATGGTAGACCTGCAAAAACGTTCAAAACAATTCACAAATCCATTCACAAGATCTAATTGTCCTCCCAGGTAGACTGGGAGAGAATTATTCAGTTCGATTATCCTCCATGAATGTGCACTAATCAACTACCAAGATTTGAGAATCTGAATAGTATCTGTACCCTATAGTGCTCTCTCCTCTCGATTCTATAGGAAGTTTGGCAGTGGGCGATTGTGAAGTGAGTCTCAGCTCCTGACACCTCGAGTTGGCCGACCAGCCTGAGTACATTGGAAATTGACCTCAATGTTCTACAATCCACATTGAATTGCATGAGGTCAATTCTGACATGGCCAAACTTTATGTTCATAACAAATTTAAGTGGTCATTTGGATTCAAACTTTATTAGCAGGTTTTTTGCCACATTTTTATGATTGTTTTAGCAGTATGAGTTTAAAGTTGGTATTTCGTTAGGAACAGGACAACAATAGTGAAAAAATTCTAAAATAATTTTTGAGTTATTTTACTCTTTTTTTTTTCCTTTTGAGCTTTGTGAAGAACAGGTGGGGTGGTGTACACATGATTTAAGTTCTAGAAAAACAAGGATTTTTGTTATGCTGGTTAGAATAATTTACCAAACAATTTTCATGTTGCTAAGCTCTAACTGAACACTCTTGTATGAACAAAGTCCAATACGGATACTAAACCAGCACTTGTTTGGTAGCTTGATACCGTGCTTAACTTTCAAGTACTGCAAGAGCACAGCAATATGCACGCTCATTTTGACATCTTAGCTAGAGACACATTAAGTCCAAAATGTATTTCATTGTGTCATTGGATTTGAGTTGTGGCAAATGTTGGTGTTCCAAAGTTCCAAACTGTCACCTGGACCAAGCTGTTTTGAACTCCTGCCGCTAGTAAAAATAAAAGATAGAGACAAGTAAACAGAATGGAACGATTATCAGTTACCTAGGAAGAGAGGTGTGCTTTCTATCCATTGGAACTACAGGGCCATTTTCACCATTTTCTTCGAGATGAGCAAATTGCTTCCTAAATTGATCAACAGCACTGCATAAACACGGGTAGAAAAGTGCCAATGTCAATAGACTGTGCAAAGATACAATGAAAAGAAAGGCCAAAACATGTGCAAAAGCACCATATGATTCCAAGTGTATTGTTGCTGAAACCTTGGGTATAGAAAGGTTGTCCTCTCAGTGCCATTGGTGTAGTCTTTGAGCAGTTGTGGATGGTATTCCAGTATCTCACGAAATATAAGCTCTCTTATATCATCTTTTGTTACTCTTCTGCGCTCAAACTCGAACTCCATTTTTGTGATCGGTTGGCAAGATGGTTCTCTGTCAATCTTGGCAAGCCCTTTGAAGTAGGGATGAGACAATGACTGAAAAATCATGAGAATCCATATAAATGTCACATCAATAACTCGAAAATAAAAGAAACTGCTGTTGAGATGAATGCAACTGTAGAACACTCATAATGCAGTTACCTCTTCAGCGGTTGGGCGGTCCTTCGGATCGAACGCTAAAAGCCTTTGCAAAAGGTCTAAGGCCAAAGGATCTGCATTAGGAAACTTCTGTGAAAATGGAATAGGCTCTTTCTTTCTCATGCTGCTCAGGTACCTCCTTGCTTTCTCATTCCGTACCTGCAAAGGAAGAAACTATTAATGTCAACCTTCAATGACTTGGATAACACCTACCCAAATATACTAAAAAAAAGGCTTCCCGAACAAAACCACTACTATACCCGAGAAATTGTATCCAAGGATGGTGTGCCCAGAAGATCTGTCATCAAATCTAACTGATGTACAACATTTTTACCAGGAAACAAAGGTTTCCCGGTCAAAACCTCAGCAAAGATGCATCCGATGCTCCAGACATCAATAGCTGGTGTATACTGCAATTTAATGGGAGTAACTGAGCATTAGGGATTATAAAGAGATCCAGACGATATTTAAAACATGCATAAGAGTAACATAATCATTTACTGTTTATCATTATCAGCATCATGATAATGTTCTTTAAGAATGATCAATCTAATGATGCTTGAGATGCTTTCACAAGTCTTGATCCAAATGTAACTCATATGATTTCTAACAGCTCCTACCGAGAATGATAAGTAAGAATTCACTGTAGCACAGATCAACAGAAAATGGCGCGAGTCAAAAATGTGATAAGCACATGAGTAAAGAAACATGTGGCTATAAAAATGGGAAAAGGCAACGTGATAGTTTACAGATTAAATTAGTTTTTCACACAGAAGTATTAACTTAGCTCAGTGCTTGCACCAAAATTCAACCAAGAGACTAACAATGGAGGGAAGCTTACCTTTGAAAAGAAGGATCCACAGAGCTCTGGAGCTCTGTACCATCTTGTTGCAACATAATCCTGGGGTGTAATTTAACAAAGAGTCATCATCATGATCACTCACACGCAACAAGTCAGAAATGAAAGGAAGACAGAAAACTAAAAAGTTGAATATATGTATTCCCTGAACATACCGTCCAAAAGATTGTTGTCGGGGTATCGTTGAATGCAACTCGTGCCAATCCAAAATCACAAATTTTCAGTTTGCAGTTAGAATTTGCCAATATATTCTTTGGCTTGAGGTCCCGGTGATAAACGTTAGCTGCAGTTACATGTGGTTATAGTATCAGCAAATACTGCGGGAAGCAAAAGGGCATATCTGCAAATGATGTTTATCCAAATTTTGTTCATTGAAGGAACTGCGAAGATATTCCTTTATAGTTGTTGAGAAGACTACCAGTGTATCATTTCAACCACCAAATATGAGAAGTTATCAGCAAAATAAATAAAAAAATCTATAAGTAATGAGGAAACAAGAACAACACACTCTATATGCAAGCAAACCTTTTCTGGTGTTCATTCTCTGATGTCTACTTACAAAGAAACTGTTTCAATGCACATTTTGCATTCAAACGAGGGGCATATAACATTCCGCCCCCAACCCACCCAGCATGACACTAGTTGGTTCAAAAAAATTCGCTACAAATCTAAGAACTTCAGCTAATCCAATATATGATATATGGAAATGATTGAATATGCTAGGAATAATGAGAGCAGAGATATGGAAAACCAGCTTGAGGGGGCCCTTTGTTTTCAAAATTAGAGGGCTAGGTAGCTACTGTAGTATATTTAACTGGAAGGTGGTGACCTGATGCAAGTTCACTTCAGAGCACATATACTGTATGGTATCTGTGACCTAATATCTTCTGAAATGATATTGTTACCTACCAGTGTGAATGTATTTCAGAGCCCGGAGTAATTGGTAAAGAAAGAACTGGTAATGCTCCTTCGTCAAGTCGTCATTGGCCTTTATAACTTGGTGGAGATCAGACTCCATGAGCTCAAAAACAACATATATATCTTTGAAGTCTCTTCTCGATGGAGGTAACATGATATGCTTTATCTCAACAATGTCAGGATGTCTTAGGAGCCTCAGAAGTTTGATCTCACGGAGAATCCGTGCAGCATCAGATATGTGCTCAAAGATATCATGTATCTTTTTTATTGCTACTTTCTCCCCGGTGTGGACATCTATTGCAGAGCACACGACACCGTAGCTGCCCTTGCCAACGATTTCCTGAATCTTGTATCGACTTGCGTCGCCATACTCCGTGAAAAACTCGGCCTCTGCAGAACTCTGGAAAATAATTTTGCAGATACTATGTTAAGTAAGTTTCACAAATCTGTAAATGGAAGCTAGTTAGAAGCTTCCAGCAGTGACAAACAAGCTTCAATGATCAATGGACCATGAGCTTATGCAATCATCATATACAAACAATTGATGCCACGCTGTCCATGAACCCCCCAAACCAGAAATGGCACACTACTAGGTGGTGGGTCGCAAAAATGATGGCAGATCTCTGATACTTTTTAATGGAAGACACTTGATCATTGAAAAACTACAAAGCAGCATTAACAAACAAATAGATGCAAAATTCAACTGTTTTGTCGGCAGACCAAGAAAAAAAAATCTTTGGAAGCAAGATGTTGAAGCATTCCTTTGCCAACCTCGCACACAAGAATTGTGAAGTCAAAGTGCTGGTGCACAGATTGGGAGAACTCCACAAGAAAAGGCAACAGCTTTGCCCACCGACAAGGAAAAGCAACGGCCACTACGTCTTCTTTTGCGCGGGCGGCGTCTGGAGGTCACGGAACGCCGAAGGCGGTCAACTTTATGCATGTGAGTTACCCGAAATTCACCTGTTATAGTAAGGAGCGCCGAATTTCGCCTTTTTCCCAAATATAGAAGGAAGACTGCCGACGCGCGCGATGCGATGGGAATGCAGAAAACGCATGGAACAAGGAGAAGAATATACTGGAGTACAAAGAAGATGAAAGCGAGAACGAGGATATGATCATACAGGATTGTTGTTGAGGAAAAAGATCGGAAGTGGCTAAATTAACAGCAGAATTAGGCCGAAACTACCGACCTTTCTGGGAATAACAACAAAAAATTCAAACGTCCGAATTGACACGGCACTAAAATAAGAATATAACAGGGAAAACTACCGGAGCGATACGTGTACTTGAACAGAAACAAGAAATTGCGCCGAACAGAATAGGAAAAACGAACTTTCAGAGTACCGAAATCAAAGCAAAATCATTTTTGTAGAAAAAAAAAACAAGACAAAATCAAGAGCATCAGCAGCAGCTCAGCTCCACGAATCCCCGGGGCAAATTAAGGTCAGCTACTGCGGAATCGAAACGCGCAGAAAATGTTGGACACACACAGGGATTTCTCGAACAAGCTGAGCCCACCTTCTTGCGCTGGTCCTGCTGCATCTCGCCGCCCACTGGATCTCGCGCCGAATCTCTTCAACAAGGCCACGCCGTCGGCCACTCCCCTCCACTCCACAGGCGGCACGCGACAACAACACACCCTCCAAATCAACGGTCAGACACACAGCATTTGCTCGCGCCGCGCCGGCGAGGCCGAAAGCGCACACGCCGCAGGGCGCCGACGGTCGGATCGTGTGAGACGACGACGAAGGGAGGGCGGAAGACTAGGTGGGGCGGGGAGACCCTAACCCTAGCGACGCGGCGCTGGGGGCAGGGCTAGGGCTCCCGCTCTCTCCCTCTCTCTCTCTCCTCTTCCTCCTCTCGGGGTCCGCGCTCGCGCTCCGGGAGGGGAATAAGAGAGAGAGATATGAGAGAAAGAGGACGACGGGTGGAGAGGAGGGGGAGGGCAGGTAGTGCTGTTGCCATGAATCCAGCGAGTGCAAGGGGGTGCTTTGATTTCCGTGCGCGGACGAGATTGCCCCTGGGCCCTCACTTCCTGGTTCGGTTCGGTTGGCCGCCTGTCGTGTGTCGCGTGCGCCCTGCCACCGTCCGATCCGCATCTTTCCATTTCTCGCCACCTTCTCCTAGCCTGCAATCGTCTGACTCCATTCAATGCTGCATGTAGGAGTAGTAGTACGGTTCTAGAGTAGTTTACCGGTGGACGGTCAGTGATGACGGCAAAATGTGATTCTTGTTTCGGGTCAATCCCTTTTGTCCATTACTTATGGCTTTAATTCTATTTTTAGACTAGTAGTTTCTATGCTCACACCGGTTATGGTTGTATTTTAGGATATGATATTATGACATTTATTGTTTATATTACCATACACAATAAATATGATTGTTGTAAATATGATTGCTAAAATTAGTATTCCGCCGATCCATATTAATTGACGCACATTAGTCTAGATTTGGATAAATCTAAACACTATTTAGTATATAGGTTCATCCAAATATTGACAAATCCAAGTCAATTAATATGGATCGGAGGGGGTAATAAATTTGTTCTAGTATTTTCATTTTGGGAGGAAATTTTGGTTCTAGTCTACTACGAATATCTGAAAGTGCCTCTGCATAGGGCGCATGGAGTCGTGCGTCCGACAGATTTTCTGAGATATGGTCGGTTTTTGTGTTTGTTGATGTGGTTTTAAGTCAGTCTATTTTGATCTACGGTTATCATCATTGTTGATGGTTGCTCCTCTGGCGCTTTGGTTAATTAGAGCTTTAGCACCACGACTTCCCGTCTATCTAATACAAAAAGCTCTACTACAACATGCTTTGTCCGGCTCCGGTGATGGAGGGTGAGGACTGGCCTTCGGCCCGCGCTAGTGTTTGTGGTCATCGCTAGGTGGTCTATGGACCTATTTGTAATCTTTATTACTTTCATGCTTTTTTGTATGGTTGTTATTGATTATTAATAGATCAATGGAATTTTTGCAAAAAAAAACATAATTTTCAAATATAAACATGTTTCTATTTGCATAGTTTAAAACATTCAAATATGTGGATGTTCAGTTATTTTTCTATTATGGAAGTACATTACTCATTCCTTCATAATATGTAAGGCCCGCTCAGGATTTGAACCTATATTTGACCATGAATCTGGCTACCACAATACTAGGATAATATCGGAATTTGGCTAACACGATAGCGGAATTTGGAGTATAAGTCAAAGTATGTCACAACAATTATGTATTACTGGAGCCATAACTTGGTGTGGGGGATAAAAAAGATGTTTTCCCTTTTCTTTTTAGACCGTTTTTTTCAAGTAAGAGGCAGTATCTCACGACACTTATTAAATTGGTTTTAATCATCGCGTACTCTTGTACTCATGCACCCCTTTATCGCAAGAGATGAGGGGAACTGTCATCTGATCATCCAATTTGCTCGCATGATTCTTTCGCACGATGTACATATATTCAATGTGTATTTTATCCATTGGTTCTTGTTTTAACTCTATGTTTTTTGGCTAGTTCCCATCGTAATGATAATGCATCGGTATTATGATGCGTGTGTTACGATATTTGGTTCTATTCTTTTCGTTTTTGCTAGGGAAATTTGGTTCTAGCCTACAAAAGTCTTCGAAATACATATTTGTATGGACCTTTGCTTTGGAACTAGTAACTCTTGACATGATTTTTCTATGAAATATAGACCTATTTTTAGTTGTCTGGTTTAAAAGATTCAAGTATAACATTTGTGATTTTACCCGTTGTTGAGTTCCTTTTCAATTTTGAAAGTTTTATTGGAAAACAGTGGATTATGGACACATAAAAAAGGTGGTTGACCTTTTTTCACAATGGATATAATGTATTCATAGAAAGAGAGAAGAGACAAACCCTATGTGTGCACCTCCGTGGACGGTGGACCCCAGTGTACATTCCCACGTGTTGAAATGTGTGCGCCTCACGCGAGCTTTCAAAACGGTGTTAAAATGTACATCCCCACCTGTTGATGCCAGATGCTTATCCACAGTGATAAAGGCAAGTAGCCGACACAACCCTCCAAATTATCCAGAGGAATAAAAGGAAGCTTTTTACTGGTTGTGAAACGTATTTAAACGGTGGCAGGACCGAAAACTCAAAGGAGTCGGGCAGATTCCCGTTGGCATGGCGCGGGGCCGTGGGTGTGGTGTGTAGGTCACGCCTCGCGCGCCCGCGCCCAGCGACCACCGCTTCCGCGCTCCTGCTTTGGCTGCTCGGGTCGGTCGTATGATCCGGCAACCGCTTTGCGTGTCTTTCAGGGCATCTAACCGGCTTGATTTATTTCTGACAAGCAATGTGTTTGAAATTGTCCGTTTTGTATCGATCAAAGGATAAAAGCTGCGGTTCGGTCGACCGTTTTGGTAGCGAGGTACTACCTTTGTTTGTGTTTATAGGTCCTATGCATATACCTAGGTAGTTAATTTGACTAATAAAATATAAGTTATATTGCATAAAAGTTATACTATTAGCAAATATAGCATCTAAAGTTTCTAACGATATAATTTTGTATTATTCTATTTATATTTTATTAGTTAAATTGACAACCTAGTTAACCGTGCGTGACCTATAATACCAAACAGAGGGAATACATCTAGTGGACAGACACAATTTTACCCTTGCCCGGTGTCAGGGATCGACAAAGGTGGAGTTAATGGCGACGTCTTGTCGAGAACCGTCCTGTCGGTTTCCTGCACCACCCCTGAGTTCCCGCCATCGCTGGCTCTAATTTCCCTCTCCTGCGTTATTATGGTTGTTTTCCGCCCAGTGCCAGAAATCTCCCGCGGCCGACCAAGTGTTTCCCGTCTCATATACCACGGAACGTGCATCAACCCAACCTCCCGGTCATACCCCGCCATAAGATCACCACCTGGTCTCAGCTCAAGGAGATGGCGTGCACTTGCTTTCCGGAGCACTCCGAGCACGATGTGGAGGTAGAGCCCATGAAGCTAGCCGAGACAGTACACGGGATGAGGAGATGGAAGGTTTTGAGCGCCAAGGTGCGGAGGTGTTGATGGCGCTGGCGGACGTTGTCGACGTTTTCATTTAATGTAATTAGATGTAGGTCTTGATGTATAACTAGCTGTGGCATCCCGCAAAACCACTACTAGAAAATCGCGTTAAATTTGTGCATTGCATCGTCATCATCATGCATTGTTGCATAAAACTACTTTCGCCAAGCCCGTTTTGTTTTCTAAACGCCCCGTCTTTTATTCAAACGCCAAACCCGGGTCGCCGGAATATTTTATTTTGCCGGGTATCGGGTTGCAAAAGACTTGTTTGAAACAAATAAAAATTATAATTATTTTAGTGAAAGCGAACGGGCCAAATCGACCCGAACGACCACCCCGTACAAAACAGAACGGCCCAACCTAAATCCTAAAACTACCCAACTCCCTACCCACCCTTGCCTCCACATCACTCTGGCCAATCAGAACATGCCACCTCACTTTTTCTCTTCCCCCACCCAACCACCAACCGCCACATCAGCCTCCACCACTCTCTCCCTCACAGCCACACCCTCCCCTGGGCCCATCCCGCCGGCCACACACCGCACACACGCCACACACGCACGCCCTGCCTGGCACCCTCTCCCTCGGGTCCCACCAACCCCACCTCCTTCTCTCCCTCAGCCACACAGCGCTCCCCTACCCTCTTCCCTCTCTCTTCCTTCCACCCCGGGCCCACCTTCGCCTGGCCCCACGCTCACCTCACCTCTCCCCCACCCCGTCCCTGTTCCTCTTCTCAACCACCCCGACCGCTCACCCATCCACCCGATCCCCACCTCCCCACGTCCCACGCCCGACAACCGCCCATGCCGCGCGCGCTGCCGTCTTCTCCCTCCGCTGGCCTCGCTGCTGCCATTGCTGCCACCCCGCCAAGGCCAACCCGCCAAGGCCGCCTCCCAAGACTCGCAGCGATCGCTTCTAACCTTCCTCCGCAGGCTCCTCGCCCTTATGCCACAGGCCACGGCGATCCTCGGCCTCGTCCCGCTCTGGTCCTCGCCACGCCTCCGCTGGGCGACCACCTCGCTTAGCCGCGCCTTCGCTGCCATGGCGAAGCTCGCCTTCCGCTCAAGGCGCCGCTTCGCACTCCTCGAAGCCGCTTTCCACTGCTCGCCACCGCCTCCAGCTGCCGCTTCTCCACCGCGCCGCTCGCGATTCGACGCCGCCCGAAGCTCGCCGCGCCGCTGCTCCGCTGCCGCTGGCCCAGATCGCCGAGGCGCTTCTCCCGCTGGCCCGCTTCTCGCCAGAAGGCCGCCCCGCTCAAGCCCGATGTAGCGCCTCCTCCGGTGGTTTCTCGCCGAGCCATGACGCCGCCGTGACGCCCCATCGCGTGCCGAGGTCGCCGCCCGTGGGCTCCGCAACGTCGACCGATGGATGCTGTTTGGTTGATCGGGCCCACAAGATCTTCCGTATACTTGACCCGCAAGTTCGACCCCGAGGATGACCGACGCCAATATCGCCTCACGGACGCGTCACGGTTTTTGGAGGAACTCTCGGACGCCAAGTTCGCCTCGTGAACCCCCAATACCTGGACCCCGATGACCATGATCTCCGCTGCAGAACAACGAGTCCTTCGGGGTGAAACCAACAAGATCTACCCCGGACGCCAATACCGCCGACAACGGAACCGTGACACCCCAAGGTCTTCCCCAGATTCGATGCCAAGGACCACGGATGCGACAATGTCTACCTCACGGAGCACCGAGAACTTCCCTCGGACGCCGAGCCCGGACCCGATGACCGCCAAGATCGCCACAAGACCGACAAGCACTTCATCCCGAACGCCATGACCGTCAACATGACCCGAAGGCCCCGGATGCACCAAGATCTACCCCTTTCCGAGAACGTTCCCGTGAGACTGCTCCGAACCCTGGACCCTGAGACCGACCCCGAACCCCGGATCCCCAAGACCGTCGAGACCCCTCAATGTGTGAACCCCTTCCCGAAACCCTATTTTATAACATAATAACAACTTGTTGCATATTGAATTGTCATACTCGCATGCATATCTGTGGTTTGGGGCCTTATGCCGATTCACCTAATAATCTAATATGGGGCCCATATGCGAGCAAATCCAGCCTTATATTGGCCTCATTTAAACATGTGTAGCGAACCGGCTCCATCTGTTACATTGCTAAACAACATTTAATTTGCGGGGGATCTAAATAACTTGAACCACCTAATTAATTGTCGGGACCCCGGTTCCACTTAATATTGACCTAATTGCATCGCACCTTTGCCATGTCATGCATCATACATGCATCATGCCGGTCTTTTGCCGTAGTATTAAATATTGCATCCGGTGTTTCTTCTAGTGTTTTGCTTCTTCGCGGATAAGGCCGTTGAGTTGATGTGAGCTTCGCCCCGATCTTCGGTTGAACCTTCGTCAATGTTTTCAAAGCAGCATCTCCCCTTTCTACCTATCTTACTTTTATAGTATTTACTTCTCCTGTTGATCTATTGCTATCTCGTTGCGATGCTTTAGTTTCCGTACTGAAATACCGTGCGACCCTATATTGCCTTGGACACATCCTATTACCGTTGTTTGGTAGATAGTTGGACTTATGCGTCGTAGTCGCTTGCTCAAGTGTTGCATGTTGTCAAGTGCCACGCTTGTTGATGAATTGCCGCATGTTGATGTCGGAGATGATCCTAGTTTTACTTATCGCTCACTTTAATTTCGTTAACAACTAAAATTGAAATAAGAGAGGCATCGGTGGGTGATAGATAATATTTGGTTTCCGAACGCCCACTTGTGTCCCGTAAGACCCCGAGTACTTGATACTTTCCTTGATTTATCGCGCTATCCACACCGGAGGTATATGGGACCCCCGAGCGAGCTTGATTCGGTCTTATTTCTTGGGGCCACAAACTAGTTTGAGGTTTTATTTACGATCCTGTACTTATGCCATGCTACTTATGTATTTACGATTGTCAGCGAGGAGCACACTGCATCGCTTTAGGATCGGGACACGATTCCGCTGTGTCGACAAGCCCAGCCACACTTTCGGGTTCCCCGTTCTCACAACCGCTCACCCAAACCTTGAGTCCGTCTCGAGCTTGCTTACTTGCTAGGGATCTACTTAAGGGTGGCCCCAAATATTTCTGAATCTGTGATTGTTCAGTCGTGAAAGCCTCGTTGGGTTTTGATTTGGTTTTTCCGAGGTTGATCGAGCGTGTGTTGCTATTGGTGCACCCCGGCCGGGTAAAACTTTCTGAAAGCCGTGTCCACGGATATGGACGACTTGGAGCACAGTATCTCGATCATAGACAAGCATAACTAAAGTTTATTGCTATAAATCTGACTTTATAATGACTAGTAATCAGCTTCACTATAATGGAATGGCTAATTAATACTGCCCACAACTGCTTGTTTAGAGTGTCGCTTGCGACCATTGTACCTGACTAGTAAGTATTGCAACTACAACGAAATGGCTGAATAAAAGTACCAACAACTGCTGGGTTTCGGGATTACATCATGCTATCTGTATCTGATTAGTAATTGCTGCAACTACAACGGAATGATTAACTAAAAGTGGCCACTGCTATTTTATCAGAACGATTAACTAAAAACCTGACTAGTAATTGCTGCAACGATAACTGAATAAGTAAAACTGCCAACGGTGTGAGTTCCTCGGTTGACTTCCTCGTTTGGTCTCGAGGGGGAAACACCAGGATGGGTTTGTTTGGTGTTAGCTTCAGGTTGAATCCGGATAGGTCATTCTTACCCCTCTCTGATAACCGCCAGTTGTATCGAGTCTCTATAGGTTGTTCAGTGCAAGCTGCCGCTGCCGCTCAGTCCACCATACCTATGTAGGCGAGGACCGCCGAATTCTAGCCTCGCTGCAATCGGCCTCAAGATCGACGCTCCTTCTTTTTCCTTTGCCCTTTGTCGGCACCCTTTGTTTAAGTGTTTTGAGATCGACGCCGTTAGGTGGTTACCCTTCCGCTTGGCCCGGCAGGTTATGGACGCCATCGGTTATTCTTCGTGGCTCTTAGCCCCATTTGCATCTTGTCCGTAGCCTGACGCCTATCGCTTTCAAGGTGATTTGGATCTTTGTATATTATATCGTATTCTTGACTCTTTGAGTCATTGTTATATATATCTCTGCCTGTGGGTCCCATCGAGGACTGTTGTGTAATGTTATTACTTCGTTTTCCACCCGCACGAAAGTGCCTGGTGGGAACCTTTGAATCGTTTCTATGCGGGTTTGGCGAATTTTGCTAAAACTTGCATAGGTCCGATTCTGAGGGTGTTACACTAGCTATCGATCTAGTGAAAAATATATTTACTATTAAAAGGATGTTGGTGATCGTAGGTCGCCCTCAAACATCAAACATTGAAGCAATCGAGGCCATACAATTTACATCCTACGGAAGGCACATATACACATCGTCCCTTACGGAAGGCAATCAATGCTACAATCAAGGAAAATCAAAAGAAAATCTGTACAATTAATCACACATCCTTTACCGAAAAATCAAAAACAATCTTTACAATTAATCACACACCCTCACGGAAAGGCTAATTAAATGGAAAGCTATAATAAAATCGTTACAATTAATCACACACCATCACGGAAAGGCTACAAACAGACTCAACCCCGTTGGTTTTTTACTTCTTGACTTTGTCGACAAACTCAACCCCGTGTTCGATTGACAACGAAGGCTAAATACAAGTAGATCACCTACACGCAGCTATGATTTCTATTTTTTTATTATATGTTGGATAGATCTTAAAGGAAAACTTGTACAATGTCACTATGTATTGTTCAACAAAAAATGACACAAATCTAGATTCATAATGGTCTAGATGTCATTCAGTTGTATATAATCAAAATTTTGGTTTGCCCGATTCGATAAGCGCTGTCATCGGTTTAATTGTTGATGCAAATAAACTGGAGCCGATTAGTAGTTGGTTTACAAGGTAGGCTATATCCATGATTGAAAGTCTTGTATGTAAACAGAGCATACTATGAAATTATTCGGATCTGTTAATCAATATAGCATAATCCCGTATCAAAATAAAACGGAAATATCTTTTGGCCCAACAACTACCAATATAAATAGAGAAAATAGAGATTACATGTTACTTTTCTCGCTATTCAACCCTAACCACCAGTCCAACACAACGACGAATCCCCATTGGCGACAAGGTATGATCCGAGTCCACGCGCACTCAAATTCCTCACCAAGGCCTCTGTCTCCCTCTATCCCATGCCCATCAACGCCGCATCCTAAAATCCATCATGCTAGGGAAGCAGGGAATCCACATATACGACATTGCACGACACATAGGGGATTGCGGCTGCGAGGGAGAGCGGGCACCGCTAGCCCTGGTTGTGGCAGCAACGAGGTCCTCGCGGAAGGCAGTGGTGGCCTGGCTTGATATGAGCCATTGCCCGGTCCTTCGACGGCAACGCGCCAGCGGCTGTGCTGAGGACCAACCCCGATTCAGGACTGCATGTGATAGGAACGTGTGGGAGTAGGTGGATGGGGCACATGATCGGCTGATTTTTGGAGTTGGTGGACGCCGGCGGCCGGAATCGTGCGGTAATGTCATGGGAGACGAGACGACGAGGTGTCGGGGCTGTGGGAGACGAGGCGAAGGGGTGAGCAGCGAGAGGGGAGAGCAGGCGACGCGGCAATACTGAGGCCGTGGGACAGTGAGAGCAGCCAGCGGCGGAGGAGACAATGGATTATGGATAGGAATTGGGGAACGGCACGAGCAGAGAGAGGGAGTGAGAGGATTTTGGTCTGTTTTCTGTTGCGCTAGCGATTTTACTCCCGTAGTCCGTTCTTGTGAGTTGCGTCACGCCGTGAAGAGATCGACACGTACGTGAGCTGGCTAACAAACCCGCACCGGTGCAGCATTAGCATACATCTAGAATTAGCTCTCACGTTAGTCCATAAATCTAATTTACACAGAGGTAGGTTCGTCCTACAAAAATTTCGTTCCGATTTTATTTGGACTGTTTTGCCCATGGTTGTTCGAGAATATTACAAGAGGTGCCACCGCTAAGTGACAAACCCTGCCTCCACATGGCGCCCGTAGGCCTCGCCTCCTCTGGCTTCAGCGTTGCACGCTCACGACCTTGAACGCCTAAGCCCATGGTCCTTGCCGCTGCGAAGCTCCTCTGGTCCCCGCCGCCAAGGACCGCCACCGGAACTCGCCTTCACGCGCTCCTCTGACTCCTCTCGCCTCCATTCGCCATCACACCAGCCACACTACTCGACCCCGACCTTACAGGATGCAACGATGAGGTGTCTGGTGGTGGGGTCCGGGTCGACGAGGACGTGCTCCTAGAGGCAGCGTCTGGTGGCAGGGTCCGGGTCGATCAGGACGTGCTCCTGGCGTCGGTGGCTGGCGAGGTTCGAGTGAGGCGAGGCGATTCATGAGGGAGAGGGGATCTCGGGCGCGTGCTCACGTGAAGAGGGGCTTCGCTTGGGGAAGACACGGAGTTGGGCGAGGTTGGAGGCGGGAAGGAGGCGCTCGGGTGAGAGAGGAGGCGGACAGGCGGTGGATCACGAGCGAGGAGGTAGGCGTCAGATTGAAGATTGAAGCAGAGGAGGGAGAAGGTGCGGGATCGACCGGTGTGTGTCCTCGTGTGCGTGGTGTGTGTGTCTAATAGACTGAAATCTTCCCTCGGTGAAACCTTCTGTCTGCAAAATTTACTGATTCATCACTCTGAACCGTCATCTATTTCGTCTTCAATTCCTCCCATGTTTCCTGTCGGCGACTCCGCTTTCCCCTTCCGGTGGTGGTGGACATGAGAGGCGTGCGAACGCGGCCACCCACTGCCGGTGCCGGTGCGTGAGAGCCTGAGATCCGACGGATCGACATGCACGCGACAGACGCAAAGGTCGACGCTAGCCTGCGATGGCCATTAATGTGGGCACATGCTGTGGACATTCCATATTGCTATGGGGTGCAATGACATTGGGACTATTCTTCTAAATTTGGATGAGAGTACTATCAAAATATCAATAATTAGGCTGGGGGCCGTATAATAACTAATTTAAGGGAAGAAAGGATTTTCTGTTGAATATCGTAGTAACGTACTTTTGATTTAAGCTAGGTACACTTATGATAGAGAGTACGCATACTACATATCTTCTCTTTTAAGTAAGTTTAATGTGCATATACCATCAACAAAAAAGATTGATCTGCGTGTCATTTCCTTGCTATCTAATTTTTAATAGCACTGTTTACTGAATAACGAACGGCGAATGAACATTCTTAAGGTGTCATGTACTCATATGAAGTCGGTACCCGGTTCTCTCATAGTTCTCAGGGGAGCGGCTCACGGAAAATCCTAGCCACTGCTGCCACTCCCCCATCCACCTCCGATCATCCCCGCCGCCATCAACCGACGTCGTCGGCAAAGACTGTGTGGCTAAAGACGGTGTCAGGATCTCATCCGGTCGTGAGGCGGCGTCGGCAGGGGCCTCCTCTCCTTGCGTGTTGGGATCTCCTAGCTGGTGCGACACGGAGGCCCTGGACGGAAAGCCGTGGCCGAAGGAGAAGGTAGCCGGCGCGACGGCCCCAGAATCTTGGCAGAGACAAGAGCCGGGGCGGCGACCCTGGATCCCGCGGTTCGGCGGCTGAAGTGGCCGTGAGGGCGACATGGTAGCCTGTTCTAGGTGCTCCCACTTGTAGCCATCGGCTAATTGAGCCCGCGCCAACCGTGGCATTGGCGGCCCCGGTGGTCTGGTCGATGGCAGGTGGCATCCTTGGGATGACACAATGACTTGTAATTTGTCATCTTTATATAATAAGTTGCTTGCAGCGATATCACCATTCTTATAGTTTTGCTTCAGTATAGTTAAGGTGCCGATGAAAGAAGTTGGCGACTGAATAGCTATTTGTCGTCGTATGAATGGAAATCATGTCGCTTCATGTTTAATATCATCTTTCAATTTAAAATAATTGTTTAAAATATGTGTATGTATTTTTAATTTTATTCCGCAGCAACGCACGGGCATTCAGCTAGTCTACTGTTAATATGCTAATTACACACTGACCAGCGGACACTCACGTGGTCCGCCGTAGGTCCGGCCAAACACACTTCTTAAAAAAAAGAGTCAAACCAAACATGTTGGTTCGTTTGGATAATACATTCGCATGCTCTGTTCTTGTGAGTCCGGACGGATCAAATCAAACCGGCTCGGACCATCTGGTTCAGCCCGATGTCCGGGCTTCACCCGTGGATGCATGGCTCCTCTGCCGACTGGAAGTTCCCTGTCGACTACCACCCGTCCTAAACTTGTAAACCCATCAAGTGGGATTCCACCAAAGTCCCATCTTTAGTTTATTTAATAAAATATAAAGCAAAAATTTACAATATATTTCTACAAATAAATTTGAAGTAAGATTTTGATAAAATTCCACTTGGCACCCTACAACCCTGGTATCGAGGAAGAAAATCAACTATGCTCTTTGCTTCCTTTCTTCCACCCCGTACGTCTTTCCTTTCCTCCCCCTTTTGATTTCGGTTCTTAGCTTGCTAGTGCTACCCACCTTCCGATCGATCGATCAATCCATCGCTGGCCTCCGTCTGGCTGAACAACGTGGGCAGAGAACCAAACGTGCCGCCCTTGTTCCCGTGATTGCGTATCTGCGCTAGTAGATGACTCGCCACCGATATACCCATTTGTCCTTTTCAAGTATGCACGTATGTGCGCCATCGCTTTGCGTCGGCCCATGACATTTGCGCTTAGGCGATAGGTTAGTGGAGTTTTCAATTGATTATATTAGCTGGTGTGTGAGAATTAGGTGGCGGGCATTTGTTATGGAATGGAGGTTTCAACTAATCAGTATTCCATTGGTGTGCCCTTTAAGTTGCATCCTCAAAGGTTCCTGCTGCGTTGCTTTTCCATAAAGATAATCTGACATTGTGACGAGCACGACTTTTTCTTTGTAGGGACATAATTATTTTGTAGTCCCTTCGTCCTAAAATAAATGTCAAAAATTTATTAAAATTTAAATATATCTATATATATAAATAGTGTCTACATATCTAAATTTTGTTGAGACGGAGGGAGTACAATTTTCTGCCGTTTCAAAAAATGAGTATTTCGTTGAAATTACTTTACTTATGAACCTACCACATCTTCCCCTAATGTGTCTTTGTAGGCATCATCAGGAGCTTTCACAATCACCACATCAAGAGGCTCCACCAGGAGCTTCCACGTTATATTCACCGCCAATAAAACCGTTGGCTGAAATACTTCTAGAAGCGTAGCAAAAGTTAATCCTACCGAACCAACAAAATGTGTCTGGTTGCGTGAAAAGGGTGAATTCTATTCTTATTTTCCTATCTGCTCTGTGAAATCTTCTAAAATCTAACTCCCTACGTTCCAAAATATAAGATGGTTTAGTTTTTTTTTTAACACATGTATCTATATGTCTTTAAATGTGTCATTCATTTTGTTTCGAACCTATACACTAAAATGTGTCATTCATTTTGTTTCAAACTTATACACTAAAAGGCGTCTAGATATTTTTTTTTAAAAAGGGTTAAAACATCTTATATTTTAGAATGGAAGGAGTAGTCAAGTAGATACACGCACAAGGATATATCCTTGGCTACATCATCAATCATTCAATATCTACTTGCACCGCCGTTCTTGGCTCACCCCTTCCCCCAACATTTGGCTCCTTAACACTGTCTCGATCATTACCAACACATTACCCTACCCTATTTGTAGACTGGACTTTCAATCCACCGTACTGGTCGTCTCCTTCTGTGGTGGCACTACCACCCACACCGACTCATTCTACAATTTTCCCCTATTATCACCAACTCTTGTTATGGCGCTGCCCACGACTTTGTTCTAGGGCTCGGGAGCCGAGTGTGCTAACTCTTCTCAAGCGATAGTAAACCCTCACACTGAATCTTTACCCTCTCCAACATGCTTGTCTACCTCGACTCCACCTCCATTGTTGCTGACTTCGGCTATGTGCCATTACTCAAACATCTCTCATGATGTTTTGCCTCACGGTGAAGAAGAATAGCATGCGAGAACGAACAACCAAGCTGATTGTAATTTCAAAAAATTACTATCACTTGCTCTAGAAAGCAGCCATTCTGCTAAACTCGAGCTCCATAAAAAATCCTTTAAAAGGTTTATTTTTTTACCTTTTTAGAACACTGCCCTGATCCTTCCTTAAGTTTTAAAGATGCATCTGATGTTTCTCAATACATTACATTTGGTCGAAATCGTACTTTATAAAATTTCACCAAATATACAAAAAAAACACCAATATTTGTAGTCTCAAATTGATGTTATTTGAATAATTATAATTTTTTTCTATAATATGCATTTGGTATTATAAATTGTTGACTTTTTCCTATGTATCTGGTTAATCAAAGATTGATTTTGACCAAAAGTTATATATGCAATTATCGAGATACAACACTCGCAGAAGAAATGTATTGAGAACCAGAGGGGTTTGCTATTTTGTGGCATGTTGATTGGGTTAGGCAACCGGGTTCTTACCTAATTGTCTTTGTAAGTATATTACACTAGCACCGCCAATACTAGTACTCCGTACTACAGTAATTAACAACATGGCGTCTCATCTCCCAAGCTCACACTCGAAATCGAAAAAATAGCAAACAAAATAAAAAACTGAAATGTTTGTACAATGAGCATGAACATATGTTCTAACCGCACGAGAGAAATCTCCGAGAAAGGATGTGAACAACAAATCTAGATGCTCTAAAAACGTGCTGATTTTTTATTTTGCACATACCGTCATATAGTCAGTTCCCGGCAAAAAAAATGTGGCATGTAGCTAGGGCACATTCTCAAGTTCATTATCAAAAGAAAAATCTGATTTTTAGTTTCGAACCTATACACTAAAGGCGTCTAGATACATTTTTTTAGTTTCGAACCTATACACTAAAATGTATCATTCATTTTGTTTCAAACCTATATACTAAAAGACGTCTAGATACATTTTATTAAAAAAAATTATATACAATTATCGTGATACAACACTCGCAAAAGAAATGTATTGAGAACCAGAGGGGTTTGCTATTTTGTGGCATGTGGGTTGGGTTAGGCAACCGGGTTCTTACCTAATTGTCCTTGTAAGTATATTACACTAGCACCGCCAATACTAGTACACCGTACTAATTAACAACATGGTGTCTCATCTCCCATTCTCGTATGGGCACACAAGAAAATAGCAAACAAATAAAAAAAACTGAAATGTGTGTACAATGAGCATGAACATATGTTCTAACCGCACGAGAGAAATCTCGGAGAAAAGATGTGAACAAAAAATCTAGTTGCTCTAAAAACGTGCTGATTTTTTATTTTGCACATACCGTCATATAGTCAGTTCTCAGCAAAAAAAATGTGGCATGCAGTTAGAGCACATTATGTTCATTGTAAGAAAAACTGATACTGTATTTAGTTTGTTTGATTTTATTTTCAATTTTTGATTCGAGCAGGAGCATACGAGGTCGGGTTCAAATGTGAATTATCGAAATTAATGGTGCGAGTACTAAAGCGAATCTTACGTACTGGTAGATGTTGGGTGACGCAGTTTCATTCACCTGGCCTGTAGCAGCCGTCGTGTGGCTGTGCACACCACAGTTTTACGTTGCGGGGTCGCTGTCTCCACGAGGGGCAAAATAGGCTTATTTACGCCGTCCTAATGGAGTATTTTAAGCGCTGACCGTGATGCGCCGTTTGGTACACCTGACCGGCCGGCCGCTCGCTCGCTCGCTGGCCCCGCGGGTGTCGGTGCTGGATACTGGTAGTGGTAGGGGTAGATCGACGTCGTCGGTCACCACATGCGCCGCGGGACGTGTCGCGAGCTCTATGGTCGAGCGCGAGTTGACTGTTCCTTCGGATAAAATCGTCCCGACCTGACGAACTGGAAGGTTCTGTTCGTACGCACACAATCTTCACGCCTTCCTCTTTTTCAGCCGAGGTTGCGTTCTTTTTCCCCCTTTCTGGAAGACCGTGAAGGTGTTGCTTTTACATGACGGCTAGCTAGGGATAGATTACGTGGGGTGGATCAAATCAATCACCCACTCCGATCAGACGTTTCCACCACCCTCTCGTCTCGTTGTCACCACGCTCACCGCAACTCTCGTACTGTACGTAGGTTAATTCTTTAAAAACAAAAAAATACGGCAGCAAACGCTTTACTCCGTAGTACTGTACTAGTAGATGCCTTGCTTGCATTTTGGTCCCTGGCCTTTTACGCTGCATGTGGCCGACGTCTGGTGGTCTACCTTGTACCGGAGCACTCAACTGGCAATCTTACGAAACAAAACAGTTGCACTGCTTTAAGCAACGACGAGGGGATTTCTTTTTACAGTGTCGATTCTGTTCTCTGGTTTGGTGGACTCTTTCGTCCTTTATTAAGCAACGAAAAGTCCTGTGTTGTGCATGTTACTAGCCTTGAGCAATCATCAAACGAACATCGATTCGCCAATAGTAATAATGAACAAAACAAAGCCAATGATATAAGAAAAGAAACGAGGAACATGCACGCAAAATAATCCAAACTGCTAAAGTGTCGGTTCATGCTTTACTGGCTGTCATCTCACACGTGACTACTGAAGAAATAAGCAGTTGTTGCTGCCCATTTTTCTTTGAGCATTCCATGATGGCACGGTGTGTCGACTGTTGGAATATTAGGCATAATTTTCATGATTAATTCCAGAATATAAATCATGGCAACAATAACTATAATCACGTGAACCTCTAATATACTAGATGTATTGATCAACATGAACAGTAGCTGAATATACGCACTAACAGCCATATTAAAGCAACAGATCTGACAACGGTATACGTACTGATCGGTTGCCGATGAAGTCGTTGTTGGTGCAGCGTTTGCAGTAGACTGTCGAAGAAGTCGGCGTTGAAGACGACGAGCACGAGCTCCGACTTGACGACCGGGAAGACACGCCGTGATGACGAACTTGAGCAGTCACGCAGAGCGCTTCTCAAAAACCTTATTCGCCCTCTCCCGTACAAGATCACAAGGGCGAGTGGTTCTGGAGACCTGCTCTTCCGTCAGCCGGTGCACGCCGGCAAGCGGGATGGAGTAGACTACGGTGCAAGTAGAGAGGATGGCAAAACCCTAGATTGGTTTTCGGTGGTATTGTGGCGGTAGCCGCGCAGGACTTTATATAGAGCGGCTCAGGAAACCATAACGAAGGTGAACATGGGCCGAGTCCACGTTCCGCACGTTCGGGTTGGTTACAGTAGCCTACGCTTCGGGAGCGACCCGAATAAGCTAACTGTTTGACACGTCTATCAAAACCTCATAGTTTTTCTGAGCAGCAAAATAAAGCTCGGCTCGGCGAGATTCCCGCAACCCGTGGCGCGCGCGCGCGTCGTGACGAGACGAGACGAGCGGGCGGGCGGGCGGGCGGCGGCGTCGTCGTCGGAGGAGGAGCGCGCGCGTGTATCTCTCTTATTGCCACTCACTTACAAAGTGGTGCAACACTCCACCTTATAAGGTGGTGCAACTCTCCTCCAACTTCCCATGTGAGACTAAACTTGAACTCCCACTCCACTTCCATGTGAGCTGCCACAAACATGGGCCCAAAATATATGGGCTGCCACAAATCTGGGCTTTGAGATTTAGGGAAAATCTGAAATACACATGGGTCTAAATGGATTGGCCCATTATTTCTAACAATCCCCCACCAGATCTCAAATGCCCATTTGAAGATTTGCCAATCCTCGTTACTTGTTTATATATTAGTGTTTCAGCAGAGACTGTTAAGTTGAACTTCCGCCTAGAATCTTAAACTACGTCTATCAACAACTTGAACAATGGACGGACCTTGAATTGCAAGTTTGGTGCCAATGGATTTCACTCAAAATCATAACTAGTACTTGGCTGCCAGTAGCCTACCCCACGGGTTGGAGCATATGCGTCATACTCCCTGGTCTCTTCATGAGTTTACTAGAGATCACCCAAGTCTCATAGACCGCGACGTTTACAGTCGAGCTCTTATAGGTGTGTTCTTTCAAAATGCCCTGTAGGACGGCATCTTTGCTAATTAAAGACAACAGAGACACATTAAGGCATGTTTCCAACCTGCCTTATAGATTATGAGAGTTATGCATCTTCACATAGAGAGGGTTACAAAATACTCTCCTCCATCAAACCACTAGCTTGTTATTCCCAGGTCCTAATTCACGGGATCTCTGATCACATAGGTTGAGTTACCACTAAGGTGCAACATCCATGGGTCTCAACCCCATCTCCCTCGATGCACTTTCTATCACATTTCGTGATAGTCCCTTTGTAAAGGGATCTGCCAGGTTTTTGTCTGTTTGGATATATGTAACAGTTATTACTCCGGAGTTTCTCAATTTCCTGACAGATTTCAAACGTCTCTTCACGTGTCTTGATGACTTCGCGTTATCCTTAGAATTGTTCACTTTGACAATAACAGTTTGGTTGTCACAATTCAAAAGGATTGTCGGAACAAGTTTCTCTACCACAGGCAAGTCCATCAAGAGCTCATGCAGCCATTCTGACTCAACAGTGGTTGTGTCTAAAGCAGTAAGTTCTGCTTCCATAGTTGACCTCGTCAATATGATTTGTAGGGTTTCGTAGCATGGAAAACAAAATTTTCTATCGCATACAAACAAACAATCCAAGATCTATCTACTAGATTGTAGCAACGAGTCGATGGAATAACTCACCCTCGAAGATTCCAAAGTGTTTAACGAGAGCGGATTCTCGTGGGTGATGTAGTCGTACTCTTCCCGATCTCAAGATCGCGTAGACGATCCTTCCTACACAGCTGTTCCTCATGATCACATGCCTGGGTACTTCGATGAAGACCTTCCTCTTCCTTGTTCCAGCAGGCAGCGGAGGTTGTAGCACTCTCCTCGCGATTCTGGCAGCACAACGGCATGGTACCGGAAGTAGAGGGGAGATCTCGCAGGGCTTCGCCTTAAGCCGGAGCGAGTATGGTGGACTATGTGAGAGCCCTCGGTGTTCTAGGGTTTAGACACACCAAGGAGGGGTGCTAGGTCCGGCGGCTAGGGCTTGGAGGTGCCCAAGTCGGCGGCTAGGGGAGAAACCCAAGGCGGCGGCTATGGTGGGCGGCAGCGGCTAGGGTTAGGTTTAGAGGGGGCAATCTTGTGTGCTAGGAGGGGAGCCCTGCCCCTCCTCTTATAGGAGGGAGGCGCCGACCAAGGGGAGGGGAATCCCTCCCCAACTCGGATCCCAAGTGGGCCGGCGGTGGAGGAGGGACTCCTCCCCAACTCGATTTCCACCTCCCTCTCCACTTCCCAAAAATAGCCGTTTGACTTTCAAATTGGCGTTTGACTTTTTCAAACTAGGATTTGATTAAACCCTTTATTTTGTTCAGCGATGACACCTAGTACATGATGCAATCATACCAACTTGATATAACACATTCATGTACCCTTCCCCTCCGGAGTGCCAGACATTCCGGAACCTTCTAGAACATTCCCGATGAAAACATCAGAACCATTCCCCAACTCCGAAACAGGACTTTCCTTATATGAATCTTATTCTCCGGACCATTCCGGATATCCTCGTGATATCCCGCATCCCATCCGAGACTCCGAACAACATTCGGTCTCTTTCTCATCATTCCATAACTACTCAAACAACGTCGAATCCTTAAGTGTGTCTCCCTACGGTTCGTGAATTATGCGGACATGATCGAGACACTTCTCCGATCAATAACCAATAGAGGAATCTGGAAATTCATATGTGTCAACACCCGGATTTTTCAATCCTAGATGCCTGTTATGCCATACATCGCAATCCCAGGATTACCATTTTTGCGAGACATAACAGAATTGGATACCATAGTACTTCATCCATTACAACGATACATAAGTTCTTACACGAAGAGGGATCTCATGATCCAGTTCTTAATACAACATCAAGCAGCGGAATACGTAATAATAACGGTAGCGTAGGCGAAGCTCCATCTTCGGGGTCACAGGCAATGCTGACGATGGGAGATGATCCTAGTTGTCGTAACCTTCCTGGGGTCCATCTTCCAGGTACTCCTCTTCATAGTCTGGCCATGGGAATAGCCAGGGATAAAGCCATGAGTACTCTTTAAGTACTCGCAAACTAATACTAACAAGTAAAGGGGTTTTTGGAATATAGGACACTAGGCTCTAGGGTTGTTTTGCAAAAAGCCAGGTTTATCTCTACTAAGCTCCAAAGCTAGTCACAATTTTATAACTCCTAAGTGGGATCTTGTAGTTCAGGTCACAACTCTATTGTGGTCAAGTCAAAGTCTCAACTCATTTCACAAGTCATTTTGAAAAGGGTCTGACGGGGAACAAGATGGCCACTCTAATCTGTCCATAATCATGACGCTGCTATTCAATAGTTTGACACTGCAGATTGTACACTTTCACCACAACATTCGATACATCCGCCAGGAACAAATCCTGAATTCACCATACTCAATATGCGGATAATCAATCTTAACCTTTCAATTACACTCCCTAGTATAAGCACCTCTCCTGTGAGTTTGGCCTCCCAACCATGACCACTGTCATCTTGGGTACTACACAGGTGGACAATCTTCACAAGGTAGCCTCAGCTCAGACCTTGGCCGTGAGGGAACTAATACTAAGGTATATAAGTTTCCAGTCAAGCCCTACCCAATATTCGGGTATTGTGGTTGTACGATAAAATTGGAATGGTATCGCATCTAGACAACCATCAGTTTTATAAATGGCTAAGGCTCATGCCTCAACATTTTCATCACCAAAATCATCAAGTGTTTGGAAACACATGTCCAAAACATTTCAATAGAATGATCCATCATTCCAAGGTTTTCATAACCATTTTCCACCAAGTACTCCCATCTAAAGTTGATCAAGTTTTATGCTTAGCACTAGCATCTACAGTTGGGAAAGGTAATAATGAGGGGTGGTAACTGGTGGAGTTTCACTAAGTCCAACATTATATCTTAGGCTGAGATCCAGGTTTCTAGCTTAGGCCAAATTTTATGCTCTTAGGGCAAACTTGAGCACAGCTGTCTAATATCTACCAAACTCTTAGGTAGACTCTAAGTAAGCTTTGATAAAGAAATAAAGTAAGAAGCTTGCCATTAAACTAGGATTGGTTTAGCAAGTTGGTATGATCACATACGCTTAAGGCATATAGTTCTCATATCACAAGCATGGGTTTGTGGCAATAATAGGGTATCTTGCAAGTGTTAGCTTGCACATTCACTAGTAGTATTAGGCTTGCATAGGTATAGTATTGTAGCATCCCAGTTGTCTAACCACTGTAATGCTACTAAGTTTAATAATAAAATGGGCCACTTCCAACATATGATTGTTGCATCATCATCATATCATGCTCATGTCATCATGTCCCCTTGCATTTGAGCATCATATAAAACTTTTTCTTGTTTGCTTCTGATCTCATGTGCATGATTAATTGTAGTTGCCTCTTGATATTGTATTTGGTTCTTACTAAATTGTTAAATGCCCAAGTTGAGTTGGGGGCATCTCTCTTTTGCCTCCACCACCTTTTTCCTCACCACCTTATAATTCCACCATCCAATATTATGGGCTGGGCTTTTGTTGAGTTCTCCCTAACCCATGTTGTTGGTTGGATCCCCTATAATCTTTTGCTTGGCCTGTGCCCACTTTTTGGGAATGCAAGGATTAAAGCCACATGGAATCATGTTGTTTTCACAATATAACCACTTGGCATTAATTGTCTTGCATGGGCCATGCAAGTACCCCTTTTTCCTAGGTTTGGTTCTTGTTGGAATTCTAAATGGATTCTTCCACCTTGCTTAATCTTGTTTGGTAAGTTCAAGACCCTAGCTCTCCACCCCTTTCTTTGTTCTTGCTTGACCTATGTTGGATCATGCATGAACCCATAAAACCCCATCACCAACCTTTTGGCCATCCCTCTCCTTTCCCCTCTTTTTCTTGTTTTTCTTGTTAGTGCATGCTTGTAGCTGGCTTGACCAAGATTAGTACCTCTCCACCTTCTTGCCCTTGTAAGCAAAAACCCTAATTCAAATCTTCCCTAAAACCAAAACCTAACCCCAAACCATCTACTTATGTCTCTAATCAAGCCCTAAATTACATCTACCTAAACAACCCTAGCTACCATCTCTCTTCCTTTTCCCAACTAACTAAACCCTAATTTAATTACATCCTAAAATAACCCCTACATCTATTTCTATCTCTAAACAAAACTCAAACAACACTCTATCTACCCCCCCTCTTCCTTAGCTAAACCCCCATGCCCCTAACCCACCTAGCTCGACCCTCCTCCGTACCATGCATGCCCCACACCAAGCATTCTCCTCGCTACCCCCAGCTCGCCACCCCATCCCTCTATCTGCCCCACACGACCATGCCCCTCTCTCTAACCCTAGCCTAGCCCGACCATCCCCTCTCCCCTCTTTCCTCACCTGCCCAGCACCCTACCCCACCTGCCAGCCTCTCCCCTGCCCCCTGGTGCCCTGCCTTGCCTTGGCGTGGCCGAACCGTGCAAGCACGTGAGAGGAGGAGGCCAACGTGCCCGCCTTTCCCTCCCCACGCCCACACCTGCCTCCCTTCTTATCCTCTCCCTTATCCCTCTCTCGCCTGCTTGAGCCCCAGATCCACCCCGAGAAACCCCGCCTCTCCCTTCCTTCCCTCGCCACTGCTCGACATCGCCGCTACCACCGCCCAGTTGAACTAGACGGAGAAGGAGCGCGAGGGTCGCCGAAGACCAGGCCGCACCCCAAGATCGCCCAAAGACAAGCCGAGGAGGAGACGCGCCAGAACGCTGTAACTGGGGACGCCAAGAACCCTAGCTACGGCCGCCGCCAGCCCTCACCGGAGATCGCGACCACCCGGCTCGAACCGACCACGCCATCACGCCCGCGGTGAGCCCACGACCTCCCTGCACATCCTCAGCGCTTTTTCGCTTCTGGTTGCGATGATCGTTTGGTCGAGCGCCTCAGGCGCCATCGCCGCCACCACTGCTAGCACCTACCGAATCGCCTTACCTAGCCCGCGAGCGACCTCAGAGCAACAGCCCGCAGCCACCGCAGTGGCACCGCACCCGCGCGCGAGCCTCAGATCCCAGGATCGAACCCTGTCCCCGCCACGCCGTGCTGCGCGTCGACGCGAGGGGAAGATCCACGGCGCCCGTCCTTTTTGAGAAACCCCCGCTTTCTTTTGCTTAACCCGCAATCCCTGAGGTCCCACCTGTCAGCGGCGGTGGCCTTTTTCTAAAAAGGCTCCCGCAAAAACCCATCCTGAACCGCAGTCCTCCCCCTGGCCGCGTGTGCGTTTTGCATATGACCCCCTGCCCTGTTTAGATCCTCAACCCGCGGTCCTTCCGGGCCCGTTGTCAGTGACTCTGGAAGTTTTCTAAAAAGGTTCCTGCGGTTTTGTTTATTCAACCCGCGGTCCAGGTTGCTCTCAGGCACTGTCACGTGGGCCACAGGACACCCCAGTCCCACCTGTCTGCGGCCAAGGCTAGCTGAGGCTGTGTGATAAACGGTTCAGAGCTGTTTCCAAATTCAAAATATGTTAAATAAATTCAAATTCAAATTATTTTCAGATTTTAAATAACTTTTGCATACTTTATCCAAAATAGACAAATGATATATGTTTTGGATTCAGAAAAATGAGAAGAATTCAAATATGCCATCTGTTTAGTGTTTTGCACCAGTAAATTTCCAAGTTTGTTTAAATTACTTCAATTGCCACTAGAATTTCTTAATTAAATAACTTTTGTTTGGAAAATCCAAATTAAGCAAATGAGTAGTCTAAATTGAGCAGCTCGACGAGACCTTTCCGTTTATGATATCCATGACTTCAATTGCAGCATGCATCATATAACTATATAATGAACAACAACTGTTATGACAACAAAATCTGACTAAAACCCAATTCAAATGTTATTTTCTTGTTCTTCACACCTCACCATGCCATGCTACCTTTCTTGCCATGTAAATTGTGCATCATTCATCATGGCATGATTGTTTGCTTGACGCATCTTATTCATATGCTTGTGCTCTATATTTATGTTGGCCTTGTTTGTTTGGTTTTTCTCGGATGACACGAAAGGTGGGTTGTATCAAGAGAACCAGAGCACTACCTGTAACCGTCCTTTGCTTCAACAGAGACACCAGGCAAGCACTACCACATGCTTGCATACATACAGTACCTATCGCCTCTATCTTATTCTTGCATCATTGAGTCGCGATTGCATTAAAATGAATCCCAAGTATGCATAGCTTTTACTTTTCAACCCCACCAAGCTTGTTTCCCTCCATCCCATGAGCCACTACTATAGGAGTTGTTTGAGCCATGCGAGTCGTAGAACAGCATGTGTAGGGTTTGTGAGAGTCTGATGGATAACGAGGTACTTAAACAACTTAACCTGAGTAGTTCTGGGATAACTAAAGAAAGTGGCACCGGTGGGCAATATCTGCTATTTGGTTTTTCCTGCTCACTTGTGTCCCGTAAGACCCCGAGTACTTGATTCCTGTTCCTTGATTTATCGCGCTATCCACATCCGGGAGGTATATGGGACCCCCCTGGGCCAGAGCTTGATTCCGTCTTATTTCTAGGGGCCACAAACTAGTTTGAGGTTTTATTTACGATCCTGTACCTATGCCATGCTACTGCTTTATTTACGATTGTGCGAGAGGCACACTGTACTGTTTAGGTACGCGGAGTGTTTTCGCGGTATCGACAAGCCCAGCCACACTTTCGGGTTCCCGATGCTTACGCCATCGACGCAGACCTTGAGGCCGTCTCGAGCTTGCTTACTCCGTTGCGGGATCTACTTAAGGGTGGCCTCAAATAATTCTCAATCGTGATTGTTCACCGTGAAAGCCTCGTTGGTTTTAATTTGGTTTTTCCGAGGTTGATCGAGTGTGTGTTGCTATTGGTGCACCCGGTAAAACTTTCTGAAAGCCGTGTCCGGGTTATGGACGACTTGGAGCACAGCTTGATCATAGACAAGCATAACTAAAGTACCGCTTTAATCGACTAAAGTAACTTGACTAGTAAATAGTGCAATACTCATGGAATGGTTAATAAAATTGCCAACGGATGGGGTTGTTCGTCCGCTTCCTTGTTGGTAAGGTGGAGGAGGATGGATCGGATGAGATTACCATTATAACTGTTGTACTTAATTCACGGACATCCGCTCATCATTGGTTAGGCGGATGGTTAGCTTAATATCAGAGAATTGCTAGGGTTATCTTTTCGCAATCGCGTCACCCAGGTTGAGTCCCCTTTAGAGGCATTAAGACTTGCTGAGTACCCTTAGGGTCTCACCCGATAAATTCTTGATTCAGATGAACAGGTACCTTCTCAGGACGGATACTGGGTGGAAGAAGCTGACGATGCGGGCAACGATCGTATGGCGTAGAGATTCCGCACGGGATCCGTGAGACCTGTAGTTGGGATGTGCTTATTTTCTGGCATCTTATGCCTATTTGCTTCTTATCCGCATCGGATCTTGTTTGCCGCCCGCATGATACTCGATGTGTCTTGTATGAGGAGCTATCCTAAATTATAGATGTATCCAGGTCATTTGAATCTTGCCGTATGGCGTTGGTATATTTCTTTCTTTCTAGATGGTGTGGCTCGATGTACTCTTGTATGGTGGCTTGCGTACATACCCACTTGTGTACGTAGTTGATCCTTCTCGCCGACCACGCCCAGACAGTCCCGTTGAGAGGTTAGCGGTTGGGACGCCTGAAAGGACTACCAGTGAGTGGCTTTTGGGGCCCCGCAGTACTATTTCAACCGCTATCTCTCATCCAGGCTTGTATCTAGGAGCGTAGTTCACCGAGGTAGTTACAATTGGTATCGAGCCATCCCGACCTTCGTGGTTTCAGCCAAACGCGTTGTCGGGCCTAGCAAATATTTTGAGTAGTTATGTATATAGGGAAAACAAAACGCGAGAGTAGGACTGCTTCCACTTTTCTTCTTACCTCCCACCCACCCTTTTTCTGGTAAGGAAGTGTAACGTTTTCAATTCTCTTCTCAAAGTTCAAACTAGGATTCACGTGTTCTGGGTTTCCGTAGTACCATAGGATGTGTGTGTGTGTGTGTGTAGTCCCTTGTCTATCTGTTGCATCCAAGTTGTTATCTTATCTGCCTTTGGTTATCCACTGTTGGTACATTCCATACCGACAGGCTTTTGTAAACCGACGCAATCTATCTTCCTTTTGTATCCGACGCTATCTTGTTTGGGGTGTTTGTTTCCGTAGTACCAATCTTTAGGTTTCGTCGTGGAAAGAAGGGGTTAGGATATGTGTTCCACTTGTTCATGTGCGGAGTAATGATTTGAGTGCGGGATGGAGTCGCGACCATACCACTACTTGTATCATTTGCTTTTGTATATTGGATCGGTAGAGTCACTAATCTTGATTCGTTAAGTAATTTTGCGCATCTATTGGTATTTTAATGCCGAAATTTGTGGAAAATTTTTTTCTTTGATATATTTGTGTACCACACTCCTTTTCAGTCGTGTGCGATATGCTTAATATCTTTGAGGTGCTATGAACTTTGTTGATATTTTCATATCATCTCAGTAAATTGTATCCTTTAATCTTGGTTAATTCCATCTTGGTACTATTTTGGATTATTATCATCTTCCATTATAGTACTGACTTGAGTTTTACATCAATGACAGGATGGCTCCCCCACGCCGGACTGAGGAGGACATTCCTCCAGAACTGGGCTCAGCGCTGTCACGCATTGCAAATGCTCTGGCAGCCATGCAAGAGAACCAGCTGCGCTTTGAGGAGAGCGTCCGAAGGAACGAGTTCACTCCACTTCCTCCACCTCCCAAGCGTGGTGACATCAAGAGCTTCCTCAAGTTCAACCCGCCCATCGATGTGTCTCGACCTCTTGATGTCGATGACTGCTGCGAGATCTCAAGGCTGCTAGAGACCGATGTGCCGTAAGAATGGGTAAAGTGTGCTACTCACCTTCTCAAGGGAGACGCAGCTCTATGGTGGGAAAACTACCGAAGGCTAGCTGACTGGGTTCCAGCCCACTTGGGAGAGGTTCACCGCTTTCAAGGAACAGTTCCTCAGAGATTGTGATGGAACGGATGAAGGATGCTTTCCTCAACTTGAAGGTGGCAATGATAACGCCAACACCTACATCAAGAACTTCATGAACTTGTCTCGCTATGGTGGTGATGAGGTATCGATGACAAGAAAAGGTAAGAGATTCTGGCAAGGGCTCAATGCGTCGATCAAGTATGCACTCACGCATGCAAGACCGCAACCTTCCTGAACTGCAGATATGGCACTACAAGAGGAGGCTAGTAGGCAGATGTTCGAGGAGTCCAAGAAACATAGCAGGATGCATCAAGCTCAAGAAGAATGGCAACTCCTTCTAAGCGGCGTGTCGGGTTCCTAACACCCCACCGTCGCTCCCGGCTCCACCAAGACCTGCGAGTTTCACGCCAAGGCCACCAAACTTCACCATCGCGGCTCCTGTGGCTACAACAACCTTACCTCGAGCGCTCAAGGAGTCCCCGGCTTCTCGCTCCACGCCCTCGCGGTGCTTGCTACACATGTGGAGATCATGGTCATCCCGCTGAACTGCCCAATGAAGAACAAAGCTCTCCTCAACCCCGCCAAGATCTGCGACAAGCTCTCCTTCGATTCGTGCACCACCGCCTCGCTCTCAACATCAACACTAAGCCCGGGTTGCGGGTTGTTCGAGCTAATCGTCTAACGCCTCAAGCGAGCTCGCACTGGAGTGGTCATGGGTATGCTTTCGCTTAACTCAGTCCTCGACGAAGTTCTCTTTGATTCGGGTGCATCGCATTCTTTTGTGTCTCACAAGTTTGCACTTGAGAACGAGTTAGTCTTGGTTCCTCTTCAAAAGAAGTTAATGGTCCTTTCTCCTGGAGAGAAGATGGCAGCTTCTAGGATCAGTCATGGCAACAAAGTGGAGATTGGTGGTTCTTCATTCTTGGCTTCTTTGATTCTTCTGGGCAACTCTGACATTGATGTCATCTTGGGCATGGATTGGTTGACAGCAAATGCAGCTGTGATTGATTGTGCTGAACGTTCAGTGTCTTTGAAGATCCCTGAAGGCCATCTAGTCTTTTCTCCAAGTCTGACTCCGGATGTCCAGCTCTATTCCTTGGCTGCTCTGAATGATGAAGCTATGGAAGCTATTCAGAAGGTACCAGTGGTCTGTGAGTTTCCGGATGTTTTTCCTGAAGAGTTGCCAGGTATGCCTCCGGATCGCGAGGTTGAATTCGTGATCGAGCTTGAACTCGAACGGCTCCTATCTCCAAGAGGCCATACAAAATGGGTCCTTCCGATGGGTCGAACTCAAACGACAACTTGATGAACAAGAGAAGTTGGGTTTCATTCAAGATAGCACTTCTTCTTGGGGTAGTCCAACAATCTTCGTGAAGAAGCGTGATGTAACCGATAGGCTCTGTTGACTAGGCTCTAAATGCTAAAACCATCAAGAACAAATATCCTCTCCTCGGATAAATGATCTGTTTGACCACCAGCGTGAGCTGTGGTGTTTTCTAAGCTCGATTTGAGAAGTGGTTATCACCAAATCAAAATTCGCAAAGAGGATGTGCCCAAAACAGCTTTCACCACTCGCTATGGCTCGTATGAGTACACGGTCATGTCTTCGGTCTCACCAACGCACTGCTACCTTCTCGAGGTGATGAACTCCGCTTTCATGGAGTACCGGACAAGTTTGTGGTGGTATATCCGGATGATATTCTCGTCATTCCAAGTCCAAGGAGGAGCATGAAGAGCACCGAGGTGTGTCTGAACAAGCTTCGTGAGAACCGCTTGTATGCCAAGTTCTCAAAGTGTGAGTTCGCTGCTCAAGTAACCTATCTGGGCCATGTTATCTCGCCAAGGGCATTGCAACCAACCCGAAACCGTGAAGACAATAGTTGAATGGCTTCCTCCCGCTAATGTCAAGGAAGTGCGGAGTTTTCTGGCTTGGCTAGCTATTGTCGCTGCTTTGTTTGTGCAGAACTTCTCAAGATAGCAAAGCCTCTCACCGACCTCCTCAAGAAAGGCAAGAAGTACTGTGGACACACCTTGCCAAGAAAGTTTTGAGACACTCAAAGAGAAGCTCACTTCCACACCAGTCTTGGTTCCTCCGGATACATCCAAGCCTTTCCAGATCTTCTGCGATGCCTCTTTGCAAGGATTGGGTGCGGTCCTTATGCAAGAGAGACAGTGGTTGCTTATGCCTCTCGTCATTGAAGACACATGAGGTCAACTATCCCACACATGACCGAGCTAGCAGCAGTGGTCTTCGCCTTGAAGTCGTGGAGGCACTACTTGTCGGGTAACCGCTAGAGATCTTCTCGGACCACAAGAGTTTGAAGTATATCTTCACTCAACCGGATCTCAATCTTCGCAAAGGAGATGGATTGAAGCCATCAATGACTTCGATGTGACCATCAACTACACCGTGCAAAGCAAATGTCATGGCAGATGCGCTTAGTCAGAAGCTTATGTCAACAACCTCATGGTAGAAGAGCAAGCCTCTTGTGCGAGGAATTCACACCAACCTCGAGATTGTGGAACAAGGGCACCTTCGAACCTTCCGCTACTCCTCTTGGAAGAACAGATTCGGTCTCGTGGTGATCCGACACCAATAAGCTCATCGCTAAGCTTGGCACTCAAGTATGAATCCTTCCATGTTGATGATCGTGGCACGCTCTTCTTGATCACCGGATGTTTGTTCCAAACTATCCGGTCCGAGAGACCAAGTTCTCAAGGAGGCACATGATTCGGTTCTTTCTATCCATCCCGGCAGACAAAGATGTATATGGACTTGAAAACACAATCCGGTGGCCTGGGTTGAAAAGGTATTGTGCCAAGTACGTCTCGGAATGTGATGTCTGCCGCAGAGTCAAGGCTGTTCATCAGAAACCATTTGGTCTTCTACAGCCATTGCAACCTCCAGAGTGGAAGTGGGAGAAAGTTGAGATGGACTTCATCACTGGCTTTCCAAGGTCGCAGAAGGGCAACAATGCAATTTTTGTTGTCATCGACAGGCTTTCCAAAGTGGCACACTTCTTCCCAGTCAAAGAAACAATTTCTGGACTTCAGTTGGCTGAGCTCTATATCAACAGGATTGTCTCTTTGTATGGGGTTCCACTTGAAATCAGTTCAGATCGTGGGAGCATCTTCACCTCAAAGTTCTGGGAGAGTTTCCAAAAAGCTTTGGGAACGAAGTTGAACTTCAAAGATCGCTACCACCCTCGCCTCAAGGACAAGTGGAGAGGATCAATCGATTCTCGAGGACATGCTTAGAGCTTGCGTCATCTCGCTTGGCATGAAGTGGGAAGAATGCCTTCCATATGCTGAATTCTCCTACAACAACAGCCTTCCGAAGAGTCTCAAGATGGCACCATTCGAGGCTCTCTATGGTCGGAAGTGCGTAACTCCCATTGGTTGGTCGGTGAGAAAGAATCTGGTTTGGCCTCGACATTGTGACTCGGGCCGAGGAGAAGGTGCATATCATTCGAGAACTCAAGATTGCTCGAGTCGTCAAGAGCAACTATGACAGAAGCACACAGATATGGTATATGCCCCTGGTGATCTCTGCTACCTTCGTGTCACTCCCATGAGAGGAACACACCGCTTGGTATCAAAGGAAAGTTGGCTCCTAGATACATCGGTCCTTTCAAGATACGTGGTAGAAGAGGAGAAGTTGCTTATGCACTCGAGCTTCTGGAAAAACTCAAAGTCCATGATGTTTTCCACATCTCTCAGCTCAAGAAGTGTTTCAAAGACCCCGGCAAGACTGTGGATCACGAGCTAATCGACCTCCAAGAAGATCTCTTATCAAGAGCACCCCACCAAAATCCTCGAGACCGCAGAATCTAAGGACTCGCAACAAGTCCATCAAATTCGCAAGGTGCAGTGGTCACACCATTCTGTTGATGAAGCAACTTGGGAGCGTGAAGATGAACTCCGTGCCAACCATCCTTCTCTCTTTGTGTCTTCTTCTTCTTCTTCCTAGAATCTCGGGGCGAGATTCCTGTTTAGTGGGGGAGAGTTGTAGCATCCCAGTTGTCTAACCACTGTAATGCTACTAAGTTTAATAATAAAATGGGCCACTTCCAACATATGATTGTTGCATCATCATCATATCATGCTCATGTCATCATGTCCCCTTGCATTTGAGCATCATATAAAACTTTTTCTTGTTTGCTTCTGATCTCATGTGCATGATTAATTGTAGTTGCCTCTTGATATTGTATTTGGTTCTTACTAAATTGTTAAATGCCCAAGTTGAGTTGGGGGCATCTCTCTTTTGCCTCCACCACCTTTTTCCTCACCACCTTATAATTCCACCATCCAATATTATGGGCTGGGCTTTTGTTGAGTTCTCCCTAACCCATGTTGTTGGTTGGATCCCCTATAATCTTTTGCTTGGCCTGTGCCCACTTTTTGGGAATGCAAGGATTAAAGCCACATGGAATCATGTTGTTTTCACAATATAACCACTTGGCATTAATTGTCTTGCATGATCCATGCAAGTACCCCTTTTTCCTAGGTTTGGTTCTTGTTGGAATTCTAAATGGATTCTTCCACCTTGCTTAATCTTGTTTGGTAAGTTCAAGACCCTAGCTCTCCACCCCTTTCTTTGTTCTTGCTTGACCTATGTTGGATCATGCATGAACCCATAAAACCCCATCACCAACCTTTTGGCCATCCCTCTCCTTTCCCCTCTTTTTCTTGTTTTTCTTGTTAGTGCATGCTTGTAGCTGGCTTGACCAAGATTAGTACCTCTCCACCTTCTTGCCCTTGTAAGCAAAAACCCTAATTCAAATCTTCCCTAAAACCAAAACCTAACCCCAAACCATCTACTTATGTCTCTAATCAAGCCCTAAATTACATCTACCTAAACAACCCTAGCTACCATCTCTCTCCTTTTCCCAACTAACTAAACCCTAATTTAATTACATCCTAAAATAACCCCTACATCTATTTCTATCTCTAAACAAAACTCAAACAACACTCTATCTACCCCCTCTTCCTTAGCTAAACCCCATGCCCCTAACCCACCTAGCTCGACCCTCCTCCGTACCATGCATGCCCCCCACGGCAAGCATTCTCCTAGCTACCCCCACCGCCACCCCATCCCTCTATCTCGCCCCACACCCACCATGCCCCTCTCTCTAACCCTAGCCTAGCCCGACCATCCCCTCTCCCCTCTTTCCTCACCGCCCAAGACCTACCCCACCTTGACCTCTCCCCGCCTGGTGCCTCTTGCCTTGGCGTGGCCGAACCGTGCAAGCACGTGAGAGGAGGAGGCCAACGTGCCTGCCAGCTTTCCCCTCCCCCACGCCACACCTGCCTACCCCTCCTTCTTATCCTCTCCCTTATCCCTCTCTGCCTCGCCCAGAGCCCCCCAGATCCACCCCGAGAAACCCCCTGCCTCTCCCCTTCCTTCCCCCTCGCCACCGGCCCGACACCGCCGTCACCACCGCCGCTTGAACTAGACGGAGAAGGGGCTGTCGAGGAAGACCAGGCCGCACCCCAGCATCGTCCAGTACAAGCCAGCGAGGAGGAGACGCGCCAGGAACGCCAGAACCAGGGGACGCCGGCGCAAACCCTAGCTACGGCCGCCGCCAGCCTCACCGGAGATCGCGACCACCCCAGCTCGAGCCGACCACGCCATCACGCCGCGGTGAGCCCACGACCTCCCCAGACATCCTCAGGCGCTTTCTCGTTTCCCGGTTGCGATGATCGTTTGGTCGAGCGCCTCAAGGCGCCATCGCCTCGCCACTGCCGTTAGCACTGCTACGAATCGCCTTACCTAGCTCATGGCGACCCAGAGCGGCGGCCGCAGCCACCGCAGTGGCACGCATCACATGAGCCTCGAGATCCTGTGATCGAACCCTATCCCGCCACGCTGCTGTCCACAAGGCTGCGCGACGCGAGGGGAAGATCCACGCCTGCCCTTTTTGCGAGAAACCCCTGGCTTTCTTTTGCTTAACCCGCAATCCCCGAGGTCCCACTGCCGGTGGCCTTTTTCTAAAAGGCTCCCGCAAAACCCATCTGAACCGCAGTCCTCCCCCGGCGGTGCGTTTGCATATGACCCCTGCCTGTTTAGATCTCAACCCGCGGTCCTTCCGGCCTGTCGTGACTCGAAGTTTTCTAAAAGGTTCCTGCGGTTTTGTTTATTCAACCCATGTCCAGTTTGCTCTCGAGCATCACGTGGGCCACAGGACACCCCACTGTCATGCCAAGGCTAGCTGAGGTCAGTGTGATAAACGTTCAGAGTGTTTCCAAATTCAAAATATGTTAAATAAATTCAAATTCAAATTATTTTCAGATTTTAAATAACTTTTGCATACTTTATCCAAAATAGACAAATGATATATGTTTTGATTCAGAAAATGAGAAGAATTCAAATATGCCATCTGTTTAGTGTTTTGCACCAGTAAATTTCCAAGTTTGTTTAAATTACTTCAATTGCCACTAGAATTTCTTAATTAAATAACTTTTGTTTGGAAAATCCAAATTAAGCAAATGAGTAGTCTAAATTGAGCAGCTCGACGAGACCTTTCCGTTTATGATATCCATGACTTCAATTGCAGCATGCATCATATAACTATATAATGAACAACAACTGTTATGACAACAAAATCTGACTAAAACCCAATTCAAATGTTATTTTCTTGTTCTTCACACCTCACCATGCCATGCTACCTTTCTTGCCATGTAAATTGTGCATCATTCATCATGGCATGATTGTTTGCTTGACGCATCTTATTCATATGCTTGTGCTCTATATTTATGTTGGCCTTGTTTGTTTGGTTTTTCGGATAGACACCGAAAGGTGGGTTGTATCAAGAGAACCAGGAGCACTACCCAGAACCGTCCTTTGCTTCAACAGAGACACCAGGCAAGCACTACCACATGCTTGCATACATACAGTACCTATCGCCTCTATCTTATTCTTGCATCATTGAGTCGCGATTGCATTAAAATGAATCCCAAGTATGCATAGCTTTTACTTTTCAACCCCACCAAGCTTGTTTCCCTCCATCCCATGAGCCACTACTATAGGAGTTGTTTGAGCCATGCGAGTCGAGAACAAAGATGTAGGGTTTGTGAGAGTCCGATGGATAACGAGGTACTTAAACAACTTAACTCGAGTAGTTCGGGATAACTAAAGAAAGTGGCACCGTGGGCAATATCTCGCTATTTGGTTTTTCCGCTCACTTGTGTCCCGTAAGACCTCGAGTACTTGATTCCTGTTCCTTGATTTATCGCGCTATCCACATCCGGAGGTATATGGGACCCCCAGGCCGAGCTTGATTCCGTCTTATTTCTAGGGGCCACAAACTAGTTTGAGGTTTTATTTACGATCCTGCCTATGCCATGCTATCGCTTTATTTACGATTGCGAGAGGCACACTGCATCGCTTAGGTACGCTGAGTGTTTTCGCCAGATCGACAAGCCCAGCCACACTTTCGGGTTCCCATTGCTTACCACGACGCAGACCTTGAGGCCGTCTCGAGCTTGCTTACCCGCTATGGGATCTACTTAAGGGGTGGCCTCAAATAATTCAATCGTGATTGTTCACCGTGAAAGCCTTGGGTTTTAATTTGGTTTTTCCGAGGTTGATCGAGTGTGTTGCTATTGGTGCACCGCCGGTAAAACTTTCTCAAAGCCGTGTCCGCGGTTATGGACGACTTGGAGCACGCTTTCTTGATCATAGACAAGCATAACTAAAGTACCGCTTTAATCGACTAAAGTAACTTGACTAGTAAATAGTGCAATACTCATGGAATGGTTAATAAAATTGCCAACGGATGGGGTTGTTCCGCTTCCTTGTTGGTAGCGAGGAGGAGGATGGATCGGATGAGATTACCATTATAACTGTTGTACTTAAATTCACGGACATCCGTCTATCATTGGTTAGGCGGATGGTTAGCGAATATCTGTAGAATTGCTAGGGTTATCTTTTGCTGCAATCGCGTCACCCCAGGTTGAGTCCCCTTTAGAGGCATTAAGACTTGCTGAGTACCCTTAGGGTCTCACACGATAAATTCTTGATTCAGATGAACAGGTACCTTCTCAGGACGGATACTGGGTGGAAGAAGCTGACGATGCGGGCAACGATCGTATGGTGTAGAGATTCCGGGCACGGGGATCCGTGAGACCTGTAGTTGGGATGTGCTTATTTTCTCTGGCATCTTATGCCTATTTGCTTCTTATCCGCATCGATCTTGTTTGCCGCCCGCATGATACCGATGTGCTGTATGAGGAGCTATCCTAAATTATAGATGTATCCAGGTCATTTGAATCTTGCCGTATGGCGTTGGTATATTTCCTTTCTTTCTAGATGGTGTGGCTCTGATGTACTCTTGTATGGTGGCTTGCGTACATACCCACTTGTGTACGTAGTTGATCCCTTCGCCTGCCGACTACGCCGCCTGCAGACAGTCCCGTTGAGAGGTTAGCGGTTGGGACGTCTGAAAGGACTACCAGTGAGTGGCTTTTGGGGCCCCGCCGTACTATTTCAACCGCTATCTCTCATCCAGGCTTGTATCTAGGAGCGTAGTTCACCGAGGTAGTTACAAGTATCTTGCAAGGGTTAGCTTGCATCAATGTCAATATAAGCTTGCCTTGTGCAGGGCAGTGGTTGAAGTTCTCCTCGGCTTCCTCTTCGTAGTATCCTCCTTCCTCCTCGTAGTATCCTTGGTCGGTACTAGCGTCTATGAATAAATACGAGGTACACAATCACCAATCAATACTTAACTACTTGCAATCATCACACACAAGGGTCCTATAGATGATCTAGCATCATCTCTAACATTACAAGGTTAAGGATTGGTTTAAGTCCTTTTTATTTTAGAAAAGTAATTTCTACTCATTGAAAAACTACTTAAGATTTAATATTCTCCAAACTAAACATGGGATCATGTTGACACATGTCATCACCACATATTGTAGTCCATGGGAATGTGATTTAAAGTGGTGTCACAATTTAATAAGGTTTTACCCTTTTATTTTAATTGATTAAAGTGGCTAGAAATGCTTATGTAGCATTCTTTTATTCCTTGAACATTATTTCTGCAAGTAAACCTATATATTTTTATATATTCTGAAAGGTATGGTTAAATGTGATTTTTGAGAGTTGGAATCAACTCAAAAGCTTTTATGGTTTAAATTTGAAAAATGTTTGAATGCAGAAAAGCTTCTGCCTTGTTTTTTTTCTATGGGTGATCTACAGATCCAAATGACTTGAATCCAACGGGCTTGGATTAAACATTCACAGACCTTTCCAACAAAATTGGTTTCATCCAATTTGGTGCACTAAATCGACCTGGGTTGATTTTTGAAGTTGGGTACAGAAGTGTGTTTGAAATTAAAAAGAAAAAGGTTTAATTTGAATTGTTTGGGCTGCGGGAAATTTAACGGGCGACTGCTATGCAGTGCTGGCTGCGTAAGTGGGTGTCCCCACTGCCGTGACACGGGCTGGGCGGTATGGGGCAACGTGGGTCGCTCGATCTAGTTCTAATCCAACGGTACCGAGGGTCATCGTCGACGCGAGACAGCTCCGGCGAGAACGAAACCTAGCGCTGGGGGTGCTGGGGCTCACCGGCACGTGCGAGGGTCGGCGAGGCGTTAACGACGAAGTCGACGACGGCGATCCTCCTGTACCGTGGCTTCTCTGGGCGCTCCAATCGCTGGCTTCTTCTCAGAGCGGCGGGCTCTGGTGAAATTCCAAGTGGTGCTCGCCTTGCTCGAGGATGGTGTGGCGGTTAGTGGGAGAGGGAGTGAGATGGTGTGAAGAAATCGGCGGGGTGGCCTCTATTTATAGTCGAGCGAGGGACCGCTGTATGCAGGCAAGAGCTCGTCGGGGCGACATTACAGCAGCTAATGGCATGGGCAAGGGTAGGGACGGTCTTGTGTCTCTGGCGATGCTCAACGACATGATCGCGAGGCATGGGCGGTGTGGTTTGGTCTGAACGGCGGCGCTCTGGCATGACAGAGGCGTCTTCGACGGGCGGTGGTTGTATGGCACGGGCAAACGGGAGGATCAAGGGTCTGGGTCGGTGGTGATCGTGTGCGCTGGTGAGGGCGGCGCTGGTCCGGGGACGCTGGTCGCTGGTGGTGCTCGCGCACGCTTCAAGATGGTCTGGGCGCTTTGTGCGCGTGGTCAAGGGCTTGGCAATGCTCGCGGGACAGCGATGGCGGTGAGTGGGTCGCCTCCCGACATATGCCGCTAGGCTTGCTGCTTCCTAGCTTGTGTCCACATTGGGGTGACATGGGGTGCTCACTGTTCACCATTAATGGCAATGGAAAGCTCAGGGTGCTAGTGTTGGGATAATCTTTCTAGATGATCTGCTGGTTTGTGTGTGAGCTAACTAGGGAACAAGTTCGCTCAAAACACCGCACACTATAGTGTTTGTGGTTTTGTTTGATTTGTGTCGCAACTGTTTGATGAAATGGCCGCATGAACTCAAGTTTTGAATTTTGAAATGAATTTTGGTGAGTTTGCTAGATTGGTTCTGGTGAGTCTACAGATGCTTGGGTTTTGAAAGTTGAGCTTGTTGAGTGGGTTTTGAAAAAGTGGGATCTTCCCATATGAAGAAGATTCAATTTTGAATTGTCATTTAAACTATGCATTTGAAAGTTTCTGGATGATCACAAAGTGGGCCTTGATACTCTGTTATGAGTACATTCAAGGGGTGCAAAGATCCAGAAAAGTTTTTGTTAGGTTTTGAAAGTTTGAGACAGCTAAAGTAGGCATGTGAGTTAAATTGGCCAAAATGACCATTCACTTAATATATTTGTTTTGATTTACTTGCCTTTAGGAAAGTGTGGGAAATGTTTTAGATGATGTTATTTTCACCTAAGAAACATTTTACAAGCAATGGATCACACAAACAAGGTGGTTTTTAAAGAAATTCAAAATCCGTGCATACACATATACATGCATTCATGAATTCATTTAGAAAAGTTTTTGTTAACCCTAAACTTGATGATTAGTGTTTTGATGATCTAAGTTTGATATTTTTGGGATGTTACAATATGGCTCCCACATATTTCTACGATTACTTTGCGATCGAATGAACCATTTACATACGATACCAATTTCCCTTTGTCTCACGATAGTTTACTTATCCGAGGTTATGATCGTCGGTATCTCTGCATACCTAGTTCAACCTCACATCGATAAGTACTCTTTTCTCGCTCCTGTGATATGTGATCCCTCAGAGCTACCACATGCTTGCAAGCTAATTGGATGACATTCCACCGAGAGGGCCCAGAGTATATCTATCCGTCATATGGATGGACAAATCCCACTCTTGATCCATGTATCTCAACCAATAATTTCCAAACACTCAATGCCACCTTTATAGCCACCCAGTTACGGTGTGGTGTTTGATGTCATCAAAGCATCCATCCGGTAAAGGTGATATGCATGATCTCATGGTCGAAGGAATTAGGTTACTATGTATTAGAAAGCATATAACAATTGAACTATTAAAATGACTTGATCTTTATGCTACGCTTATCTATAGGAGTATGTCCACCATATCATTCTCCTAACGATATGATCTTGTTGTTAATAACATCTCAATGTTCATGATAGGGAAACCACAATCATTTATTAACCAACAAGCTAGTGATGTATAGAGGCTTTACTAGGGACTTCAATTTAAGTTTACAAATCACACAAGTATTAATGTTTCCTTGTTAATACTATTATAGCATGAATGTAAACATTTATCATAAACACAAAGATATAATAATAACTACATTTATTATTGCCTCTAGGGCATATCTCCAACAGTCTCCCACTTGCACTAGAGTCATCTAATCTAGATTACATGGTAATATACCGAACACCCATGGCAGTTTGGTGTTGGTCATGTTTTGCCCTCGGGAGAGGTTTAGTCAACGGATCCGCCACATTCAGATCTTTGTGTACTTTGCAAATCTTTATGTCCCCATCTTGGACATGTTCTCGAATAGCGTGAAAACGTAGCTTGATGTGCTTCAGCTTCTTGTGTGACCTTGGTTCTTGCGCATTGGCTATGGCACCCATGTTATCACAGTAGATAGACATTGGGTCCAACGCACTAGGAACCACACCCAGCTCTGTAGTGAACTCTTTCATCCATATCGCTTCTTGTGAAGCCTCCGAAGCAGCCATGTATTCCGATTCAGTTGAAGATCTCGCCACAACGCTTTTCTTTGCACTCCTCCAGCTAACTGCTGCACCATTCAAAATAAATATGTATCCAGATTGTGATTTAGAATCATCCGGATCGGTGTTCCAACTAGCATCGGTGTAACCATTAACAACGAGCTGTTCATCACCTCCATAAGAAAGAACCATATCCTTAGTTCTTCTCAAGTACTTAAGGATGTTTTTGACCGCTGTCCAATGATCCACTCCTGGATCACTTTGATATCTGCTAGTTAAACTAACAAAGATATGCAATGTCGGGTCTAGTACATAGCATGGCATACATTAGAGATCCTATGGTCGAGGCATAGGAGTCTTGCTCATCCTTTCTCTATCTTCCGCCGATGTCGGATTTTGAGTTTTACTCAAGGTCGATATAGCAACATGGGCAAGAACCCTTTCTTGCTATCTTCCATTCCAAACCTCTTTAGAGCTTTGTCCAAATATGTACTTTAGACAATGATATTAGGCGCCTCGATCTATCTCTATAAATCTTTATGCCTAATATGTAAGTCGCCAAGATCCTTCATTGAAAACTATTATTCAAATATTCCTTGACACTATTAAGAAGGTCTACATCATTCCCAATCAACAATATGTCATCTATATATAGTATTAAGAATGCTACAGCTCCCACTCACTTTCTTGTAAATACAAGCTTCGCCATAAGTTTGTATAAAACCAAAACTTTGATCACCTTATCAAAATGTTGATTCCAACTCGGATGCTTGCTTCAATCCATAGATGGACCATTGAAGTTTGCATACCTTGTTAGCATCTTTAGGATCGACAAAACCTTTGGGTTGCATCATATACAACTCTTCATCAATGTCTCCATTGAGGAATGCTTTGACATCCATCGCCATATCTCATAATCATAATATGCAACGATTGCTAACATAATCCTCAGACTTTAGCTTCGCATCGTGAGAAAGTCTCATCGTAGTCAACTCCTTGAATTTGTCGAAACCCTTTTGCGACAAGTCGAGCTTTATAGACAGAACATTACCATCAAGATCTGCTTTCTTCTTGAAAATCCATTTGTTCTCGACCTTCCTACCATCCGGTAAGTCCACCAAAGTCCATACTTGGTTTTCGTACATGGATCCAATCTCGGATTTCATGGCTTCTTGCCATTTATTGGAATCTAGGCTCATCATTGCTTCCTCATATGTCGCAGGGTCATTGGTGTTATCCACCAACATGACACTCATAATGGGATCATACCAATCTGGAGTGGTACGAGTTCTTGTTGACCTGCGAGGCTCAGAGTGCACAACCGAAGTTTCATGATCATCATCATTAGCTTCCTCTCTTATTGGTGCAGGCACCACAGGAACTTCTTCCGGTGCTGCGCTACTCGCAATTTTGAGAGAAGGTTCGACAACCTCGTCGAGTTCTACTTTCCTTCCAGTCACTTCTTTCGAGAGAAATTCCTTCTCTACAAAGGATCCATTCTTGGCAACGAAGATTTTGCCTTCGGATCTATGATAGAAGGTATACCCAATAGTTTCCTTCGGGTATCCTATGAATACGCATTTTTCCGCTTTGGGTTCAAGCTTGTCCGGCTGTAACTTCTTTACATAGGCTTCGCAACCCCAAACTTTAAGGAACGACAATCTAGGTTTCTCCCCAAACCATAATTCATACGGTGTCGTTTCAACGGATTTAGATGGTGCCCTATTTAAAGTGAATGCGGCTGTTTATAATGCATAACAACAAAATGATAGCGGTAAATCTGTAAGTGACATCATAGAACGAACCATATCTAAGAGAGTTCAATTACGACGTTCGGACACACCATTACGCTGTGGTGTTCCCGGCGGTGTCAATTGTGAAAGTATTCCGCATTTCTTCAAATGCTCGCCAAACTCGTAACTTATATATTCACCTCCACGATCAGAACGCAGAAATTTAATCTTCTTGTTACGTTGATTCTCTACCTCACTTTGAAATTCCTTAAACTTCTCGAAAGTTTCGGACTTATGTTTCATGAAATAGATATACCCATATCTACTCAAGTCATCCGTGAAGGTAAGAACATAACGATAACCACCGCGCGATGCTACACTCATTGGACCACACACATCGGTATGTATGATTTCTAATAAGTCCGTAGCTCGCTCCATCATACTAGAAAATGGAGTCTTAGTCATTTTACCCATCAGACATGCTTCACATCTATCAAGTGATTCGAAATCAAGTGATTTGAGAAGTCCATCAGAATGGAGTTTCTTCATACGCTTCACTCCAATGTGACCAAGACGACAATGCCACATATAGGTCGAGTTATCGCTCGGTTTCAAACGTTTAGCCTCAATTTTATTAATATGTGTATTTCCACTATCGAGATTCAATAAAAATAGACCATCTATCTAAGGTCCATGTGCATAAAACATATTACTCATATAAATCGAACAACCATTATTCTCGGACTTAAACAAGTAACCGTCTCGCAATAAACAAGATCCCGATATAATGTTCATGCTTAACGCAGGCACCAAATAACAATTATTTAAGTATAAAACTAATCCCGATGGTAGATGAAGGGGTAGCATGCCGACCGCGATCACATCAACCTTTGATCCGTTTCCCACACGCATCGTCACCTCGTTCTTCGCTAGCTTCCGTTTATTCTGCAACACCTGTTTCGAGTTACAAATATGAGCAACCGAACCAAGATTCAAATACCTGTGCACTACTACGAGTACTAGTGAGATACACATCAATAACATGTATATCGGATATACCTTTCTTCTTGATGTTGCCGTTCTTCAAATCCGCCAAGTACTTTGGGCAATTCCGCTTCCAGTGACCTTCTCCCTTGCAGTAAAGGCACTCAGTATCAGGCTTAGGTCCAGCCCTGGTCTTCTTCGTCGGCGCGGTAACTTTCTTACCACCCTTCTTGAAGTGTCCCTTTTGCTTAGACTTGCCTTTATTAAATTTGGTGGTCTTATTGACCAACAACACTTGGTGCTCTTTCTTGATCTCCACTTCTGCAGAATTCAACATGGCAAAGAGTTCTGGCAACTGCTTGTTCATGTTTTGCATATTGTAGTTCATCACAAAGTTCTTGTAACTTGGTGGTAGTGATTGGAGGACACGGTAAATCCCCAAAGCATTAGGAATCACTATACCCAAGATTTGAAGTTTGTTTGCGTGCCCAGACATCTTAAGCACATGCTCACCGACTGCCCTCTTCCATCTTGCAGTTAAAGAACTTTTCAGAAGCCTCATAGCTCTCAATTGCCGCATGAGTCTCAAAGATCAATTTGAGATCACGGACAATATCATGTGGGTCTGAATTCTCAAACCTTTTATGAAGCTCCGATTCTAAACCATACAAGATAGCACATTGAGCGGAGTATCGAGTCTTTCGAGCGAGGTAAACATTCTTTACTTCCGGCAAAGATCACCGCAGCGGGTCACCCAGCGGTGCATCCATCACATAGGTCAAATTACCAGCTGTGAGGACAATCCTCAAATTGCGAAACCAATCCGCGAAGTTGCTTCCATTGTTTTTCAACTTTTCTTTCTCTAGGAACGCATTAAAATTGATGGTAGGGGCCGCCATTGGTCTACAACATATTTGCAATAGTTTAGACTAAGTTTATGACAAATTGAGTTCTAATTAATAGTTAAATTAATCTAGGTGAACTCCCACTCAAAACAATATCCCTCACATTGTTTTAGTGATCACATGAACCAAATCCACCACATCAACACCGATCATCACGAGAGTTGATATAGTTTCAATGGCGAACAATCGATATGTTCATCATATCTACTATATGATTCATGCTTTACCTTTCGGTGATCCATGTTCCGAGACCATGTCTGTACATGCTAGGCTCGTCAAGATCAAACCTTAGCTTCCGCATGAGAAAATCTGGCTTGCTCATGTTGTATACACTTGCGGAATCTAACACACCCGATCATCACGTGGTGCTTCGAAACAACAAGCTTTAGCAACGGTGCTAACTAAGGGTGAACACTTTATGACTTGAAATTCATGTGCATGAGGGATCATCTTATAATGCTACCATCGTTAACTAAGAAATACAAGATGCATAAAGGATTAACATCACATGCAATTCATAATATGTGATATGATATGGCCTTTCTTCTTTGTGCTTCCGATCTCCATCTTCAAGCACGAACATGATCTCCATCATCACCGACATTGCATCAAGGTCAATGACGCTTCTCCATGGTTGTCGTCTACCGGCTTCAACTATTACAACTACTTTGAATAGACATGCAGGTCTTAACATAAATTAAAGACAACCATATGGCTCCTGCCGGTTGCCAACTTACAATAAGGAACATTGCATACATCAAATATAATCACAATCATGGCCATATCACATCACTGCACACCCCTGCAAAACAAAGTTAGACGCCTCTACTTTCTTTGCATATTTTACGTGGTTTGGGGCTTTCAATGAGTGTCGTTCTAACTTACGAACATGAACCACAACATTGATACTAGTATTGTTAATCACCCGTTGTAAATTGGATCTTAACTATGCTAGGAGAAACAGGCACCCGCAAAGCCACTTATGCAATACAAGTTGCATGTCAAGCGTGGAGCAAGTCTCATGAACGATGTCATGTAAGGTTAGCCCGGGCCGCTTCATCCCAACATCCCGCAATATGCAAAGTACACAAGAAGCAATCGACAATAAAAGCATCAACGCCCACAATGACCATTGTGTTCTACTCGTGCAACAGATCTACATATAGACACGACGCTGATACCAATCAGAGGGTTTCAGAGCATGGAAAATAAAATTTTTCTATCGCATACAAACAAACAAGCCAAGATCTATCTACTAGATTGTAGCAACGAGTCGATGGAATAACTCACCCTCGAAGATTCCAAAGTGTTTAACGAGAGCGGATTCTCGGTGATGTAGTCGCATTCTTCCCGATCTCAAGATCGCAGACGATCCTTCCGGCCACAGCATTCCTAAGAGCGCTCCCCAATCGGTCACACGCTCAGACTGACGAAGACCTTCCTATTCCTTGTTCCAAAGTGGAGGTTGAAGCACTCTCGCGATTCCCAAAGACAACGCGTGGTACCTAAGTAGAGGGAGATCTCAGGCTTCAAGCCTGGAGCGAGTATGGTGGACTATGAGAGAGACCTCGGTGTTCTAGGGTTTAGACACACCAAGGAGGGGTGCTAGGGCCGGCGGCTAGGTCTTGGAGGTGCCCAAGTCGGCGGCTAGGGGAGAAACCCTAGGCGGCGGCTATGGTGGGCGACGGCTAGGGTTAGGTTTAGAGGGGGCAATCTTGTGTGCTAGGAGGGGAGCCCTGCCCCTCCTCTTATAGGAGGGAGGCGCCGGTGTCACATCCCAAGATTCCAAATCTTGTAATGTGAAAAATAATTGAATAAAATAAATCTTTGTTAATTTTCAGGGTGAGAAGAAACTTTTTGAATCCAATTGGAAACCTTCAAACCAATTTGGATTAAATAGATCCTAAAGGGATTTAAAAAGATAAACATTTAATAAAGGAAAATAAAATATTTGGAATTTTTATTTTGGATCTTTTAAATAAAAAGATTTGGTTTTCAAATGAAATAGAAGTTTTACAAATAAGGAATATTTTATAGAGCCAAACTAAAACTTGGCCAAGCCTTTGAAATAAAAACATTTCTATTTGATAAAAATAGTAAAGGTTCATTTAAATAAAATAAAGGGATTTATTATCCAATTTTATTTAAGTAAAGGCTTTTCCATTTTAAATAAACACTAAAACTTATTTATTTATTTTAAACAAGCTTTCCAAGTGTTCTTTTTTTCAAATAAAACCTACTGATTTGGTTTTGAAAATATTTAGATTTCAAAATGGAGTTATGAATAAATCAAAATCTATTTGATTTAATAATAATGGTCTAATTATTTAATTAATATTGGACCCTAAATTAAAATTATTATTTTGTTTTGGGATTTTGGTTTTTGTTGCTGAACAGAACCAAATTCAAAGTTGTAAAGTGTGTGGATTATTTGAATTGATTTGAATGTTGTTTTGTGGTTTGAATTTTCAAAACAGAAAATAGAAATAGAAAAAGAAAAAGCATTTGAAAGAAAAAATGGAGTCAGACCTGACCCAGCCGGCCAAGCCCAACAAGGCCCAGTACCAGCCCCCTCTCTCCCTTCCACAGAAAAACGTTTCACACTCACTTACTCACCCACTCTGCGACTGACTGGTGGACCCCAAGTTCCTCTCTCACTCCACTGACGAAACGGCCCCACTCCCGAGCCTTCTTCCTCACCCGCCGCGACCTCTTCTCCCCAAACCTCGCTGCCGTTCTCTGTCAATCAAACCCCGAGTAAATTCGCTTAAATGCTGCAGTGATTCCGCTCAACAATCTCGCCTTCTTAAGCGCCAGCATCTCCTCTTCGGTTTTCCCCAGTCGCCTCACTCTAACACGCCCCCAGGCTGTCGAATTTCACTCAAACTCCGCCACTGTCCGACGACACTTCGGCGAGGATTCCGGCAACCCCACGCCACCACTTGCCTCCCTGAGCACACGAGCACACTCCCCACTCCTAGACGCTTCTCCCTGTACCTCCCATTCAACCGGGGGCGCCCCAGAACGCCGTCTTCGACAAAGCTCTGAGCGCCGTGTCGCGCAACTTCTCCGCAAGTCTCGGTATGCATGCATCGCCACGCCGTCTCGTTCACGCTCCCACACTCGCCTCACCCTCCTGCACCTAACCATGCCCTCTGTTTGACTTCTCGTGATCGACAACGTCGCCTCCGACCACGACCAGAGCCGCCTGACGCCGTCCTTGACTCCGGTGAGGAATTCCGACGGACCCTGAGCACCCCTTGCCAAGCCGTATTCTTGAGCATCACCACGCCCTGCGATCTCGGAAGCATGTTCCCATCCTCCCTTGCTTCCTCAGATCCGCCAGAGCGCCACCGCCGACCGTGCAGCCGCTTAGCCACCGCCTCGATCAGCTAGCCACCGCCGGCGCCGCTCGCGTTTGGTCAAGCAAACCAGCACCGTTAGATTTCCATCTGGCGGCCACGATAGATTCATTTAACGAAAGGGTACGGGCTAGTCTGGGCCACGTGATCTGTTTAGATCCAACAGCTGCAGCTGCGCGATCCGTGCGAACCGGTACCGGCCAGTCATATCACGCCGCGTGTCACCAGTTTGTTTAAAACAGAAATTTGAAAACAGAATTGTTTGCAGATTTGAAAACCCTATAACTTTTGATCCACACGTCCAAAATTGCAAACTTTATATCGTTGGAATCAGTGGAACAAGCCCTAGCCAACTATGCAATTTGTTTAGAAAATAGTATCTGTTAGATTGTTTGTTTTTGCATAAACAATTGTATGCTTGTTTGGATTAGAAAAATTGTTCAAAAATGTTTTTAGGGTTAAAACCTTTGCAAATTAGTTTGTGGTGAACTCACTGACCCTAGGAACCAACCCATGGTTTTAAAAATGAAATTTGTGAAGTTTAGGAGTAAAAAAAAACTTGATTTAGCCATTTCTAGCCAAATAAAAATATTGGTTTTGTTATGAAAATGTTTTTGGAGTAAAAACTTTGGGAAAATGTTTTGGACCAACCTACTGACCATAAATACAAAGTTTTGAGAAACAACAACTTATTTAGTGAACAACTTAAGGTTGTTGCTTTGATAAAAATATTTTCCACCACATAAAATAATGATTGGATTTAAAAATGGTTTATGGACAAAACCCTTTTGCAAATGACTTTTCCACTTTAGGAAGTGACCACTTTTGAACCTTACAATTGTAGAGCCTAGTAGAAACCATCTTTGCAAATAGAACCACCTCTTGCATGCTTACATGCATGACTTAGATTCCATTGTTTTATGTGAGTGAATTGTTTGATTGATTATTGGTTGGAATGCTAGTTGATATTGTGTTTGCTTGATTGATTGTAGTGAAGTTAGAAAGTGTGAGACTAGCACGATCAAGTAGTGAACCAGCATTCCCTACCAAAAGAAAGGCAAGTGACACTATCATTCAAAGTCCTACTATTTTCATTATACTTAGTGGATTTTGAAACATGCATAAAAGAATTTCTATACTTATGCTATGCTAAATCCTAATAGGATACCCTATACATTCTTTAGTGAAAACAATGTAGTTTTTACATGCTTAGCCATGCTATATTTTGAAAAGAGATACATGTTGAGATTTTATGAAGTTGAGAAAAGGACTTGTTATTTTACATAATAAAACAAGGACTCAATGAACCACCTAGGTGGACAAGGATACTTTGAGTTTTGGAGAAGGTGGCAACAAAAGGAACCATGTCTATGGCAATATCTTTGTGTTGTGCTCCAAAGGAAACCACCCAGGAAACTTAGAGATTGAACATGTTTCTCCAATTGTGGCTTTCGTGTGCAACCACATGCTATTTATGGCTCTGGCTTAGTCAACTACATTGGGAAGACCCATGCATTGTCTTCAGTTTACCTGACATGAGGACCTGGAATCCTACATGGGTACTGAAGACAAGCTAGCAATGGTGTATGGGAGGACCCTCTGGAAAGACTTCGTCACATTCTCAATCTGCCGGTACTCCATCTTGGTGAGCACTAATCCAGTGGCCACTGGTGGCAACAAGATGGGATTGTGACATGTGGGTAAAGTGTACTACTTCTGCAGAAGATAATAAAATCTAAGTACTTAGCCGTGTCCCCGGTTATGGACAATACTGAGCAACTAAAGTTTGAAGCTATGGGAAATCTCGACATTCCAATTTCTAAAAGAAAACTTTCTAAGTGACAACAAAAGACTTGATGCACTTTTTTTTTGACTATAAGACTGTGAGGCAAAAGCCCCACAGCAATTTATTAATAAATAAACAGAAAACAAAGAGTCAAAAAGAAATACTTACAAGTGTCAAGGCTAAAAGAAAAAGACAAAGACTACTTCTAGTACTACTAATTACAAGCAGGATCAATAAGCATGTCTTGATCCCTAGTGCAAACCCTCTACCCAATCTATCAGAGAAGCTCTCCATTTCTTCTTAATTCTATATTTAAGCAAGTTGATATCATGAATAAATCTTGATTTCCATTGTGAGAAAGACGGTCTCTGATGATTAAAAATTTTATCATTTCGAATTAACCAAATATTCCAGCAAGCAGTGATCAAGACTTCCATGAAAAACTGATGTCCAAAAGATCTTTTAGCTGCTGCAACAATCAACTGCAAATCTCCAAGAGGTAACCAAACAATCTGTAAGTAATTCCATATCCTAGCACTGAAATTGCACTCAAAGAAAAGATGAGATCTGTCCTCATATGCTCTGGAAGGGCACAATTCACAATGTATATCATCAGTAACGGTCCAATGTCTCCTCTGCAACAAATCTCTGGTGTTCAATCTGTCCTTCAGAAGTAACCAAGCAAACACCTTAGTTTTCATGGTACAACAAGATTTCCATAACCAAACATAAACCTTAGGGGCCATTATATTTTCAAAAATGCACTTGTAAAGTTTACTTGGGGCATAATTGTCCCCCCACCTATAAGTCCATACATCCTTCTGCGCAGAAAGTGGGTTAGCTACCATCACATTCTGAATCTCTCTCAATTCCTGAAAAGCCTCAACAGATAGAGGCAGATAGAATAAATCATGGATATTCTCAGAAGAATAAACCTGAGCAGCAGATAAATTTTCATTGAGCACAAATGAGAAAAGTTTTGGGTATCTTTCTTTTAAAGGCCTGGTAGATCCATTTAGTTCCCAATTATCTGACCAAAACAGAAAAGAATCCCCACAACCCTGGTGCACTGCAGCCACCCCTCGAAAATTATCCACTTGTTTCAAAACATCTTTCCACCAAAAAGAACCACATAAGTTTTCAGCATGAGGCACCTTATCTGTGTAATAGGCATGTTTCACTAATTTGACCCAAGGTATATCTTTACTATTATAATATTTATCCAGAAATTTAATGAGCAGAGATGCATTCTTCTTCTGAAAATCAATAACACCAAGTCCACCTTTTTCCTTCGGCAAACAGACAATGTCCCATGCTGCCAAAGCAGGCTTTGGCTCATCATGTTTCTTCCTCCAAAGACATTGCTTGAGTATTCGATCTAGCTGCTTAGTTAATCCTTTAGCTAGTTGCAAGGAACTTAGAAAGTGTAATGGCATAGAAGACAAGGCAGAGTTGATGAGTTGTAATCTAGCCCCTGAGATAAAAAACTAGAGCTAGAAGTGAGCTTCCTTTCAAGTCTGCAAACCAACGGTTGCATTTCAGCTATAGTGGGTCTAGTAGTACCCAAAGGCAGCCCCAGGTAGGTAAAAGGCATAGACCCCACAAGACAACCAAACTCATCAGCCACTCCTTCACCGGTCATCAGAACATTGATTGGAACCATCATAGATTTGCTATAATTAATTTTAAGGCCAGTAGATAGTGCAAATTTATGCAATAAAACCTTCAGAGCCCTAAGTTGAATCATATCAGCAGGCATAATCATCAAAGTATCATCTGCATATTGTATTATTGGATAATCATTCTCATTGGTGACAATAGGCAAACTGATACCATTTGAACATAAGAGCTCATTTACTGCAGATTGTAGCAAATCAGATCCCAGGGTATATAAAATAGGAGACAAAGGGTCTCCCTGTCGAACACCCCTCTTGCATTTAAACTGTTTGCCAGGAATCCCATTGAGCAGAATAGAAGAGTTGCCAGATGACAGGATTGCTTTCATCCAGCCAATCCAAACTGAGTTAAAACCTTTGTGCTTCATAATCTCCAAAATAGCCTCATGTTCAATGGTATCAAAAGCCTTAGCAAAATCCAGTTTTAAAATAATGATAGGTTTCTTAGAAGTATGACAGAGAAACAAATACTCAAAAGACCAAGCCAGACAGTCTTGAATTGACCTATTCCTTAGAAACCCATATTGATTCTTGTGAATACAAGATAGAATCTTATCCTGGAGTCTATTGGCAACAAGTTTAGTTAAGAACTTGAGACATACATTGGTTAGAGAGATTGGCCTAAAGTCATTAACCTCAATAGGGGCATGCTTTTTAGGAATCAAAGTAATATATGAGCCATTAATATTCTCAAGTTTCAGAGTGCCCGTATGAAAATCCTTGGCAATTTGATAGAATTCAGATTGAATGATAGGCCAACATCTCTTAACGAAAAGGCCATTAAAACCATCCGGCCCAGGAGCACGGTCAACAGGCATTGAGGTCACTACCTCATCCATCTCCTTCTTAGTAAAAGGAACAGTCAGATCATCCAACCCCTCCACTTTTTGTAAGAGATTACCTAAATCAAATTGCATTGAAATCCCCTCAGAACATCCCATCTTATATTTATAAGACTGCCAAAGTAATCCAGCCATAGACTCATGATCAGAGTGTTCCACCCCATTCTCATCTCTTAAGGCAGAAATGGCATTCCTTCTAAATCTTTCAGTAGCCATAGCATGGAAGAATTTAGTGTTATCTTCACCTTGTTGTATCCATCGATCGCGGCACCTTTTACGCCAAGAATTACACTCTGCAAGTAATAACCTGTCTAGGTGCACCTTCACAATTTTCCTGAAGTTAAACTCAGTACGAAACAGTGGCCTAATCTCTTCAAGAGAATCAAAGTAAAAAATGACTTCATTGCCTTTTTTGATGAGCCATTTCAGTTTAGAGAGACTGGTGTGCCATTTCCTCAGATCATTTCTCAGAGTTTTAAATTTATCCACTAGAACGGCTGAGCTATAATCTTTAAAAGACTGCTTACTCCAAGAAGAAGCCACACAATCATGGAACCCAGGTAGATCAACCCAAAAGTTTTCAAACCTAAAAATCTTTGCTTTAGGTATATTGGTGTCAATATTAACCACACAGGGAGTATGATCAGATCCATTTCTAGCCAAAGGTAGAACCATAGAATTAGGATAATCAGATACCCAATTTGTGCTAGTGAAAAACCAGTCACTTGGGGGTACCAAGGAGCTCAAGAGATTTTGATGAAAACTTGATGCACTTGGGGTTACCAAGGAGCTCAAGAGATTTTGATAAAAACTTGAAGTACTTGGGGTACCAAGGATCTCAAGAGATTTTGACAAAGACACTTGGTGGATTCCAAGGAGTTCAGAAAATATTTGACAAAGGAACAAAACCATTTGAAAAGATAGGATAAATTATTGCTTTCTGCAAATGAGCCTTAAAAACCCTACTTAGCCAAATATGCATGTAATGATAGGATCCACTTAAATTCAACATAGTAGTGAAACTGGCCAATACAATTCAAATGTATTGACCCTTGTGGCTGTAACTTGTAATGTTGTAGGTTTGATTGATTTTAGTGAAGATTGATTGATTAGGATTACAAAGTCTACAACCAATATTTGCCTGTGGCACTTTGAAGATGAAGGACCCCATGATTATAGTTATTCCGCTGCAATGTAATGTAATAGCCAAATGAGCTATGTAAGATGTAATAAAATTATGTTATTCCTGGTTATAAAGTTATATTATGACCCTTGTTTCTTGATATTACATCTTAACTGTGGATGCTAGCTATTGATCCAGGGACTAGCATTGTAAACACATGGGACTCCACCTTATATTGTTTAAAGGTTGGGACACTCCCTCTACAGCCGGCCAAGGGGAGGGGAATCCCTCCCCAACTCGGATCCCAAGTGGGCCGGCGGTGGAGGAGGGACTCCTCCCCAAATCGGTTTCCACCTCCCTCTCCACTTACCAAAAATAGTCGTTTGACTTTCAAATTGGCGTTTAACTTTTTCAAACTAGGATTTGATTAAACCCTTTATTTTGTTCAGCGATGAAACCTAGTACATGATGCAATCATACCAACTTTATATAACACATTCATGTACCTTTACCCTCCGGAGTGTCGGACATTCCGGAACCTTCTAGAACATTCCCGATGAAAACATCGGAACCATTCCCCAACTCCGAAACAGGACTTTCCTTATATGAATCTTATTCTCCGGACCATTCCGGATCTCCTCGTGATATCCCGGATCCCATCCGAGACTCCGAACAACATTCGGTCTCTTTCTCATCATTCCATAACTACTCAAACAACGTCGAATCCTTAAGTGTGTCTCCCTACGGTTCGTGAATTATGCGGACATGATCGAGACACTTCTCCGATCAATAACCAATAGAGGAATCTGGAAATTCATATGGCTCCCACATATTTCTACGATTACTTTGCGATCGAATGAACCATTTAAATACGATACCAATTTCCCTTTGTCTCACGATAGTTTACTTATCCGAGGTTATGATCGTCGGTATCTCTGCATACCTAGTTCAACCTCGTTACTGATAAGTACTCTTTTCTCGTTCCCGTGATATGTGATCCCTTCTGAGCCAGTAACATGCTTGCAAGCTAATTGGATGACATTCCACCGAGAGGGCCCAGAGTATATCTATCCTTCATATGGATGGACAAATCCCACTCTCGATCCATGTGTCTCAACCAATACTTTCCAAACACTCAATTCCACCTTTATAGCCACCCAGTTACGGTGTGGTGTTTGATGTCATCAAAGCATCCATCCGGTAAAGGTGATATGCATGATCTCATGGTCGAAGGAATTAGGTTACTATGTATCAGAAAGCATATAGCAATTGAACTATTAAAATGACTTGATCTTTATGCTACACTTATCTATAGGAGTATGTCCACCATATCATTCTCCTAACGATATGATATTGTTGTTAATAACATCTCAATGTTCATGATAGGGAAACCACAATCATTTATTAACCAACAAGCTAGTGATGTATAGAGGCTTTACTAGGGACTTCATTTTAAGTTTACAAATCACACAAGTATTAATGTTTCCTTGTTAATACTATTATAGCATGAATGTAAACATTTATCATAAACACAAAGATATAATAATAACTACATTTATTATTGCCTCTAGGGCATATCTCCAACATGATTTGTCTACGAGACCTCCATGACACTGCGCCACCTCCAAGGGTAAACAAATACCCGCTCGTGGCGTAGAGTTCATCAACGTCAGAGATCCAATTCGAGTCACTATATCCTTCAAGCACAACAGGGTTCCCTAAATAGTGAATTCCATAGCTCATTGTACCACATAGATAGCGCATGACCCTTTCAAGTGCATGCCAATGATCAATACCCGGGTTATACATGAACCTACTCAACTTGCTCACAGCAAAATAGATATCGGGTCTTGTAGCGCTTGCTAAGTACATGAGAGAACCAACAACTTGTGAATATTTCTGCTGATCTGTTGGTTCCTTCTTATTCTTTCGTAATGTCAAACTGGGATCATAATGTGTTGGAGAAGTCTTGCCATCATTAAAGCCAAATTGGCTCAAGACCTTCTCAAAATAATGAGATTGCGTTAAAAGTAATCCAATTCTCGTTCTTAATAAGCTTGATGTTCAGAATCACATCAGCCTCTCCCAGATCTTTCATATCAAAACTCTTTGACAGGAAAGACTTGACTTCATTTATCACTTTCATGTTTGTACCAAAGATCAGAATGTCATCCACGTACAAACATAGTATAATGCTATCGCCCCCACCATGGCGATAGTAAACACACCTATCAGCCTTATTAATGACAAAGCCAGCAGAAAGTAGAGTTCTGTCAAACTTCACATGCCATTGTTTAGGTGCTTGTTTTAGGCCATATAAAGATTTTAATAACTTACACACCTTTGTCTCTTCACCTTTTACCACAAACCCATCTGGCTGATCCATATATATCTCCTCTTCCAACTCTCTATTAAGGAAAGCTGTCTTCACAATCCATTTGATGAACGAGAAGACCATAAGAGGCAGCCAGGGATAGTAGTACTCGAATGATGGTCAGTCTAGCGACAGGTGAATAGGTGTCAAAGTAATCTTCGCCTTCTTTCTATGTGTAGCCCTTAGCTACAAGACACGCCTTGTACTTCTCAATAGTACCATCAGGCCTTAGTTTCTTCTTGAACACCCACTTACATCCCATAGATTTACAACCATAGGGTCGTTCTGATAATTCCCAAGTTCCATTAGAAAGAATCGAGTCCATCTCATTTTGGACAGCTTCTTTCCAATCATCTGCATCAGGAGATGCATATGCCTTAGTAATGGATCTGGGAGTATCATCCACAAGGTACACGATGAAGTCATTACCAAAGGATTTTGCAACCCTCTGTCTCTTACTCCTCATGAGAGGTCCATCGTCATCCTTCTCAAGGAATTCCTCATGTGGTTGTTCAGAATTCTCAATAGATGCACTAGATTCAGGAAGTATTTCAGAAGAAATCCTACCAATGGTATGCGTATCTTTCATAGGAAAAATATTCTCAAAGAATGTTGTATCACGAGATTCCATTATAGTATCAACATGCATATCAGGTACCTCAGGTTTAACCACCATAAATCTATAGCCTACACTCCATGGAGCATATCCCAGAAAGATACAATCCACTGTCTTGGGTCCGAGCTTGCTTTTCTTCGGGATCGGTATGTTGACCTTCGCCAAACACCCCCAAGTGCGCAGATACGAAAGTGATGGTTTTCTCCCAACCCACTCCTCATAAGGGGTTGTAACATCCCAGGATTAGCACCTAGAATTATAGAGGACACAGGTTTGTGCATTGCATTCATGCATAAGAAAATCCGGAGAATTTTCACGCAAAATAAAAAGACCTATAGAGGGATCAAGGTCTCTCTTGTTCCAAAGGAAACAATAGAGCAAGTGCGACGGATTTTGACATGACCTCTACTGAATGTTCATGTTTGAGGGAAAACAATTTAAGTTGAATATTCAAATACTTTATTTGAATTCAAAAGTAAATTGAAAAGAATTAACAATAGAATTGAAATGGTAAATTCTTGAATAAACAAATAGATATCATCATATTCACCATACATTTGAATTATACAATAATTTGGAATTATTATTTAAAAAAATAAATATTACATAATACTTAATAATACAAGTGTATAAGAGGTACAAAAATTAGAAACTATTACAATTTATAAAAGAAATAAAATAAAACATTTAATTTGCTACAATTAGAATAATCCAAAGTTTACAAAATGGATAAAGAAAATTACAAGTACTAAGAATAAAAAGAATTTGTTTATTACAATTATATTAAAAATTACAATGCTTTCCACCTCACCAAAATAAATAAATAAAAGGGAAAATTACAAAAGAATAAAGTAAAACCCTAAAACTATTTCTAAACTCAAATTCCTATTCATCTCTGGTATCTTCTTTTCTTCATATTCCTTTGTCCCTGCAAAACAGCACAAAAGACAACAAAAAAAGAGAATTGTTTAGGTGAATGCTACTCTCAGTCTGGCAATGTAATGCATTGCTGAACACATCATTGAGTATTTTTTAAAAAAGGGGCCAAAGAGTAGTATCTGTTCTTATTCTGGAATATTGCCTCAGTACAACCTCATAGGCAGGGGCAAGTTTCACCAAAATAAGCAAAAGGAAAATGTTCACAATGGATAAGAGCAAACCAGCTGAATTGATCCTCACTGAACAAACATCTCAGTACAATGGAACTTGAACCACAAGGACCCACATGACATCAGCTTAGTCATTGCATGCTTGTGTGCTGTCAACACAAGACAAGCACAAGGGAAGATAAGAACACAGCCGTAGCAGCAGAGTACCACACTGTTGGTCACTTACCACACATATCTTTTCACCACACAACACCAACATCTTCATAGCTCAAATCACAAGAACAACATTTGTTCTTGCTGGATCATCACTGATCTTTTTCACACATACTAACCAACCAACCTTTCTAGTCATGATGACTTGAAGAGAAACAAGTCAGGAACAATAAGAATATCAGATCATCCCAACCTATGGTTGCTTCAAGAAGCCATCCAATAGCTAGGACAAGGAGGAGTAGATAAGGAGGGGAGCAAGGAAGATTAAGATCAGCAGCAGCCAAGGGGAGTCAGAGCTAGGAGGTGAAGGCTACAAGAACAAGTACAACAGGTAATCTGGAGAAACACCAAAGATACCACAAGATCATCATCAGCCCCATTACAAGCCTATCTGTCCACTCACAAACAACAGGTAATAATCATCTGTAATACACATTATACCATGTTGCATGTATTCCAAATCATGCATACAGATCTGGGAATACTTAAGAAATAATACACACCCACTTGGTCCATCCACCCTTCAACTATATTTTCATCTAGGAGGATTGGATGGCAAGATTCTCTCAGACTAGCATGCAAGTGGCATGTCTAGATCATCACCGAGTCAAACGAGGAGGCAACAATAAAATCTGTAATTCTAAATCCAATAATTTGCCTCAGCCTTTGCATCCTAGGAAGGGCTAAGGAAATGAAGGGAAACATTTTTATTAACCTATGCTTCAGACCACCATCACAAGCATTCAGGTTGAAAATAATTTTGCTTAGTTGTATAAGCAGCAGATCATCCTATGTGAGATTATATTGTGCACATTCTTGTATAGAAGCACCACAAAAATAATCAGAGCAAGAGGAGCCATTTGAATAGTGTATCCATCAGCACATCATCATTGTTGTGACCTACTACTGTGTACACTCCAAAGAGGCATCATAGTAGCAGGTTTCCAACAAATAAAGCCACCCAAAATAAGCTAGCAGAATATTCAGGTTTTCAAGCCATTCAAAGATATTTCAAATCATTTTCCTACCAAATTTTTATAGGAATCATTTTCTGTTTGAAAACACATCATTTATAAATCACATGACTTAGTAAATCAAGTCAATGGATCAAGGATTAGCCAACAGATATGTACACAGTAGTACCTGTTATTGGGGTTTTATCACTGAATCCTTCAACTACAGCAGTGAACAAGTAGTTCAGGAAAGAACCTTGTATCAAACCAATTTAAGCAAATTATCTACAGCACCAAACATCATTTAAATATAACAGGAACAGATCAGATACAAGAAGATATTGCATGTAGATAAAAGGATTAATTGCTAATACAAAATATCTAATGGACATGAGATCATCAGAGAACCACACACAAGTAATACAACCAACAATCAGCAAGTATCAACTGGTCCAAATAACTCCATTTGTTCATCCATGAACACTAAAGAAAACATGTTTCCAGAAAATAAATCATAAGAACTTAAGGAGTTGATCATGTAAATGATCATTAGGAAACTGTCTAACATAATATAAAGTACTAGAACATATATAATCTATCACTTGTTCATTTGTGTGTCTCACATACACATTGCTTGAGAATTTCTTAGGTAGTAAATATATACATATAGGTTAGTGGTACCAAATTAAGATGTAGCAAAACAAGTTATTCTTTTTAAACTATAAAAAAGAAATATATCTGACCATGCCATTAACACAAGGAATATTCAACTAACCATGTGTTCATGTTTATGAACTATTAACCCTTGCAATTACATGCATAAACATCAATTAATAAGAAGCCATCAGCATCACCTACACATCAGGGACCATGTCCAATAGACCATGATCTAAAATCAAGTCCTATTTCATCAAAGAACTACTAGGACCATATTAACTAATACTAAATCAATTGTATGACATATCAAAACAGATCCATGAGCAAATCACTAAGCATCTTTTATCACCAAAAATAAGAAGGCGAACTTAAGTTGTGTAGAATAGCAAGAGAAAGAGAGAGGAGTTTGAAAGGTTGAGGGGTACCTACCTGGGACGAGTCTAAGCTCGCTGACGGGGAAGCAGAGAGGTCGGCAGCGAGGGTTGTGGCCCGGCGGCACGGTGGGCACTAAAGCGCCTGCACCGCGCCGAGCCGTCTCACCAGCAGTAGTGGCACGCGGAGAGAATCACGGCCCCGCAACAGCACCGCCAGAATTGACCGCCGCAGTGCCAGGACAGAGCTAGGGTTTTCAACCGACTGTGCACGAGAGGCAGGGAGGAACAAATCGAACAAGGGGAGGTTTTAGATCATAGCACGGCAGACCAAAGCCCCATCTTACCGGCGCCGGAGAGGGCAGGAGCAGCCGGAGCCAAACGACGACACGGCGGCGCCCAGGAGGTCGTGGGTGTGCGGGGTGTACTCGGGTACGAGGAGGAAGAGAGGGCCCTAGGTGTGGCGTGTTAACCCCAAGTCGGGCTGGGCCGGCCTGTTGGGCCAAGCCCAACTCAGTTTGTTGGACCAAATCTATTTACACCAAATTGGGCCATAGCCCAACTACTTGCCACTATTAAATTATTTTCCCATTAAATATACTCTACAAAATAATTCCAATACATATGAAGTTATATCAAATCCTAAAAATACATATGATATATAAAAATCATCACAAAAATAATATCCACATAAGAAAAATAAAATCTTACTTATTCAAGTTAAATAAAATGCAAATAAATATTAACATCACTAAAGCTTAAGTGAAATTTCATAAAATAATAAAAAATCCTAAAAATAAATAAAAATAATTTTTGTGTACCAAAATAACTCTAATATTTTATAAAAATACTCGCTTAGAGTTTTACAAATAAAACATAAAACAAATATTTAAAAACACTTAATTCTTTGATGAATTTTATAAAAATAAAGATAATACTTAAAAATAAATAAAATTCATTTTTAAGGTCTTGAATAAACATATTACACTATAAAAATATTAAATATATTATTCGGAAAGTCTTTAAGATTTTAAATAATAAAGCCTTATCTAATACCTATTTTGTGAATTCTTTAAAAACAATTCTTAAGTAAGAAATAATCATAATTATTATAAAACCTTGAGAAATTAGTGTCTTAGTACTAGTCCCAAACCCATAACTTGAATTCATAATCAAACTTAAGTATAACTTTTAACTTTAAAATATTCTTTTAAAAATCTTATTAAGAATCCTTTTAAATAAACATTGGGTATCACCCATTTATATAATATGGTGAATAATCATTATATCGTAACCACTATTAACATAACTTTAAATTCTAACAAATTACTAAGACCATCTAATTATGATTCCATTAAATAAATACATATTCCTTTCATAATAGCAAAACAAATTTAATCTAATCATTCACTTGAATGTAAAGTGAATAATCCCACACTTTAATCATACTTATCATAAATCTAAAACTTGGGAATAATTAAATTATATTACATCTTAAGTTTACTTAACCTTTTAAAGTTAACTTTAGCCTTAAAAGCTTATAAACATTATGTCTAATAACTACTTATGTTTTTATAGTTAACTTTGGTCTATTTAAATTAAGACATAAATCATCTCAAGTCCAAACTAATAAATCAAACACCAAAAGACAACAATCATGTCCTATTAACAATGAAGATTGTTTAAACCTTAGAAAAGAAATCTTTCTTCAAATGTTATTTTTTTTCCACTTCAAAAAATCTAATAATAAGTTCTTCAACTCTTAACAACTCAATCCCAAGGACTTTTATCATAGTCACCACATGACAAATAACCATAATCACATCATTTTATACTTTACTTACATACTTTGGATTGTTAACACTTAGATTCTTTATAAAGATCATTACTTATAAAGTAAAAATTGAAGATAAACCAACTCTTAAAAAATCACTTGAATTCACTTCACTCAAAGTGTTAGGGATTCAGTTTGGGAGTTTTACAAAAATTCATAGCATTACTTATGCATAACTGCATATTGCTTCTTTAAACATTAGTCCTTATCGGACCAATGATGCAGATTTCAGATATTGGATCTTATGTCGTCTCGAAGACCGTGAGTGCATAATCTTGCAATCACAAAAGGCAATTTCACACTTGCTCATGTCCTTTGATTATTTTCTGTAAAGTATTTTACAAATCCAGTGTTGTCATCACCCGCATTTGAAAAAGGTCAAAAAACACTATTTTCATAATAATGATTATAGGTTATTTACCATGAGGTAATAACCTACTATGAAAGATCCGGTGGTAAAGGAACATATTATCTAGGACTTAACAACCAATGTCGCCAGTGATTCTTGCGCCATATATCACGCGTTAACCATGAGATTTGGAATGGGACAGAGAAGTCAGCTATATCTTCTTCCTCTCGCATGAAGCCGAATGTGCAGGTCGTGGCTGTTATCACTCGTAGCATGCATATTAATTGGTAATTCGTAGAGGATATGCAGCATATGGGTGGGAACCCTCAACGTCCCACGATAGTTCTGGCATCTAACGGTTTGTACAAACCATTGCCGTAATTCAATATGTGGGCATGGTGTACACCAAGGAGGCATGCTGGGTCGCGAAGGGGGCAGTGATTGGCTTGGATCTTAGACTGGGCCCCATACCAAGGAAGTATGGACAAGGTCATGACTTGGTTGTGCAACAAGGCTAAGGTCTCTCATGGGTAAAGTAACGCACCTCTGCAGAGTGTAAGAACTGTAACTTGTTACTCCCTATTCCGGGATGAAGCTGCGAACGCGGCTGGAAAGGAACTCCATGAAAGTTCTGGTAAACCCGTGAAGGATGACGGACATAGTTTTTCAGAATAAAAGCAATCTTTGAAGAAATGTTTATGAAAACCTGCATGGCCTACGACCTATGGTCTGGGGCCATAGATATAGTGCATCAAACACTCCTTTTCTAGTGAACTTGCTGAGTACGCTCGTACTCAAAGTATCTTCTTAAACCTTGCTAGGTTCTTAAGCCAGTATAGACGATGTCTACATCAAGTTATGCTCCAGGAATCATCACCAGAAGCTAAAGTTCTTCAATGAAGTCAACATATACATCAACTCAAGTGAAGACGAAGTTATTGATTAGATAAGAATATAATCTCTAGCCATAAAACCTATTTCTGTAGAGTACTTCAATAGCAGCAATACAAGCCAACTAGTTAGATGCTAATTTTATTAGCATAATAGTTATGAGTTGTTATTTCTGATTCTTATTTGTAAGAAGTTTCTTTTTCTATCTTTAACCTAGAGTGTTCTCTGGATCTTGTGTAAAGATTTGAGTTGTAACCTATAGTCATGTCTTGGACCTGCTATGTTTCTGTTGTACTACTCTGAGGGATGTAATACTAGTGAACGGTGTTTCATTGGTGTTATGTCAAGGACTATAGTGTACTACATCATGCAGTGGTATGCTGGGTCGCCGCAGTTGGTATCAGAGCATATGCTTTAACCTTAGGATTGAAACCCTTTTAGGAAGATCTGTAGGTTGGATAGTGACTGTAGGAAGCCATCTTATCTAAACCAAATATTCTTATGACTTGTGATGAGTATCCACTTGAGGATAACCTTGTCACACCTAATTCAGATGCTTAAGTCATTCTTTCTTAGGAGTAATTATTTTATCCTTTCTCAGTATAGTGGTCTTTAGTGTCTTCCAAGGGAGACATAAACCATCAAGATAATGTAGGAAAGCATAAGACATCAATTGAAGTAGTCTTAATGGTGTAGCCTAATCCTAGAATTTAGGGAAGAACAGTAAAATCTTAGTGTGAGTTGATAACCAAAGACAACATGATAAATATCATTAGGATAAATGTTGATGTAATGTGTAGTAATCATGTGGAATTCACTTGGGAATTCTACGTGATGAAGTGATATTATGTTAAGACTTAATAATAGAGTAATGTGAAACAAAGTCATTATGACTAGATTAACTCTTAAATAATGATGAATAAGTAAAACATAACAAGATCATGGTGAGATTAGCTCCAAAACCAGGATGTAAGTGTAAATATGACAAGTACTTATTAAATTATCTTGAGGTAGAAGTAAGCTAATAACATGGTAGAACTATGATAGAACTCATAGGTGCTAGAAATTTCCAATAATCTTTGGTTTAAGTAGCAAATAGAATCTGATTAGTCTTTTGGAGTCATCAGGTGAGGTTAGTTTACTAATAAAGAAAGGATGGTTATAGCTAGTCATTCCAAAGGTGAGACAAAAGTTTAGTTAAAACCAAATTGAGATTACTTTGCTTAAGATTATCCTATTGCAATTGAGCAATTTGGGTAAATGATGAAACAAAGAATAGTTTGACCCTATGTGCTAAGTATCACAATATAAACCTATATGAGGAGGTGTCATATACTACACAACTAAGCCTGAATTCTAGAGATATTATAATCATTTACTATATTCTGGTCTGAGAATATTGTGTGTTATATGTACCACATTTGGATTGATTTGTTTTTCTTGGATCTTCTTGGTTGGCTAGATCTATACATGAAGTTTGACTTGGTGTGCAAATGCATGTTGCAACATCCAGTTATCACTTGATGTTATAGACCTAGATAGAAACGGGAATTCGTGTAAGGGAGTGACGATTTTCAAAGACCAAGATGAAGACTTACATGAAGAATGAAACCAAGTGTAAGGAGTATCAACTCAATTTGGATGATGGATCAATATTAGGTTATTCTTAGCTAGTAATAAGTGTAGGGGTTCGTAGCATGGAAAACAAAAATTTTCTATCGCATACAAACAAACAAGCCAAGATCTATCTACTAGATTGTAGCAACGAGTCGATGGAATAACTTACCCTCGAAGATTCCAAAGTGTTTAACGAGAGCGGATTCTCGTGGGTGATGTAGTCGTACTCTTTCCGATCTCAAGATCGTGTGGACGATCCTTCCGGCTGCATGCTTCGGCAGCAATGGGGTCACATCGCTCGGTACTTGATTTAAGACCTTCCTCTCCCTTGTTCCAAAGAAACGGAGGTTGTAGCACTCTCGCGATTCCAAAGTGACAACGGCAGTACCTAAGTAGAGGGAAATCCAGAGGCTTAAGCCGGAGCGAGTATGGTGGATTATGAGAGAGGGCTATTAGTGGTCTAGAGATTAGACACACAATTTAGAAGGCTCTAAACCGCAGGCTAAAGCAATTAGAAGCTCTAAACCAAACGGCTCTAAACCTGAGATTAGAGGTAGAAACTTGTGTGTCTCAAGGAGGAGCCCCGCCTCCTTTTATAGGTGGAGGGCTAGCGCGCCAGGAGGAGGGAGTCCTCCCCAACTCGGCCAAGGGCTTACGCCGACTTGGAGGAGAGAAACCTCCTCCAAGTTGGTTTCAACTCCTCTTGCTTGTTTCCCACAGTTTCTGCTTCCCACAGCTTTCTGTTTTCCAGTTCTGTTTTAGCCGCTTTGACTTTCAAACGGCAATTTGACTTTCATGTTTTGGAACAGCAAGAACACTTAGTACATGATGCAATCATCCAATGACACATTCATGTACCCTCCCGGAGTGTCGGACAATCCGACCTTCTAGAACATTCCCGATGGAAACACGGAATCATTCCCGAACTCAAACGGGACTTTCCTTATATGAATCTTATTCTCCGGACCATTCGGATCACCTCGTGATATCCCGGATCCCATCCGAGACTCGAACAACATTCGGTCTCTTTCTCATAATACCATAACTACTCAAAACAACGTCGAATCCTTAAGTGTGTCTCCCTACGGTTCGTGAATTATGCGGACATGATCGAGACACTTCTCCGAACAATAACCAATAGAGGAATCTGGAAATTCATATGGCTCCCACATATTTCTACGATTACTTTGCGATCGAATGAACCACTTACATACGATACCAATTTCCCTTTGTCTCACGATAGTTTACTTATCCGAGGTTATGATCGTCGGTATCTCTGCATACCTAGTTCAACCTCGTTACCGATACGTACTCTTTTCTCGTTCCCGTGATATGTGATCCCTTGTGACCTAGTCACATGCTTGCAAGCTAATTGGATGACATTCCACCGAGAGGTCCCAGAGTATATCTATCCGTCATATGGATGGACAAATCCCACTCTTGATCCATGTGTTTCAACCAATACTTTCCGAACACTCAATGCCACCTTTATAGCTACCCAGTTACGGTGTGGTGTTTGATGTTTGTAACTACCTCGGTGAATTACGCTCCTAGATACAAGCCTGGATGAGTGGTAGTGGTTGAAATAGTACGGTGGGGCCCCAAAAGCCACTCACTGGTAGTCCTTTCGGACGTCCCAACCACTACCCTCTCAACGGACTCAGACGGCATAATCGGCGAAGGGATCAACTACGTACACAAGTGGGTATGTACGCAAGCCACCATACAAGAGTACATCAGAGCCATACCATCTAGAAAGAAAGGAAATATAGCAACGCCATACGGCAAGATTCAAATGACCTAGATAGATCTATATTTTAGGATACTTCCTCATACAACACACATCAGAGTATCATGCGGAAGCGGCAAACAAAATCCGAGTACGGATAAGAAGCAAATCGGCATAAGATGCCATAGAAATAAGCACATCCCAACTACAGGTCTCACGGATCCCCGTTCCCGGAATCTCTACACCAAACGATCGTTGCTCCCATCTTCGGCTTCTTCCACCCAGTATCCGTCCTGTGAAGGTACCTGTCCATCTGAACCAATAATTTATCGTGTGAGACCCTAAGGGTACTCAGCAAGTCTTAATGCCTCTAAAGGGGACACAACCTGGGGTGACGCAATTGCAGCGAAAGATAAGCCCTAGCAGTTCTACAGATAAACACTAACCATCCGCCTAACCAATGATAGACGGATGTCCGTGAATTAAGAACAGCAGTTATAATGGTAATCTCATCAGATCCATCCTCCTCCCTGCTTACCAACAAGGAAGCGGACGAACAACCCCCCATCCGTTGACAATTTTATTAACCATTCCATGAGTGGTGCACTATTTACTAGTCAAGTTACTTAGTCAGATTAAAGTGGTACTTTAGTTATGCTTGTCTATGATCGAGAAACTGTGCTCCAAGTCGTCCATATCCGCGGACACGGCTTTAAGAAAGTTTTACCCGGCCGGGGTGCACCAATAGCAACACACGCTCGATCAACCTCGGAAAAACCAAATCAAAACCCAACGAGGCTTTCACGACTGAACAATCACAGGATTCAGAAATATTTCAGGGGGCCACCCTTGAGTACACCCAACGGTTAGGTGACTTGAGACGGACCCGAGGTTTGTGGGGGTCAGAACGACACAGATCCCCAAACGGGACTGTCGATACCACGAACGGTCACAATTCCTAATAGTACAGTGTGCTCTCGCACAATTTAAATAAAGCAAGAGCATGGCATAAGTACAGGATAGTAAACAAAACCTCAAACTAGTTTGTGGCCCCAAGAAATAAGATGAATCAAGCTCGCCTGGGGTCCCATATACCTCCGGATGTGGATAGCGCGATAAATCAAGGAACAGGAATCAAGTACTCGGGGTCTTACGGACACAAGTGAGCAGGAAAACCAAATAGCAGATGTTGCTCACCGTGCCACTTTCATTAGTTATCCCATTACTACTCAGTTTAAGTTGTTTAGGTACCTCGTTATCCATCGACCCTCACATACCCTACACATGTTGTTCACGACTCGCATGGCTCAAACAACTCCTGTAGTAATGGCTCATGGGATGGAGGAACAAGCTTGGTGGGGTTTTTAAAAGTAAAGGCTATGCATACTTGGGATTCAATTTTAATGCAATCGCGACTCAATGATGCAAGAATAAGATAGAGGCAATAGGTGTTGTATGTGTGCAAGCATGTGGAAGTGCTTGCCTGTTAACTCAGTTGACGCGAGGGACGGATCTGGTAGTGCTCACGGTTCTCTTGATATAACCCCGCCAAAGGTTCATCCGAGAAAACCAAACAAACAAGGCCAACATGAATATAGAGCACAAGCCTATGAATAAGATGCGTCAAGCAAACAATCATGCCATGATGAATGATGCACATTTTACATGGCAATAAGGTAGCATGGCATGGTGAGGTGTGGAAGACAAGTACTAACATTTTAATGGGGTTTTGGGTCACATTTTGTTGTCATAACACTTGCTGTACCCTATATTTTTATATGATGCATGCTGCAATTAAAGTTATGGATGGCATAAACAGAAAGGTCTCGTCGAGCTGATCATTTTAGACATATCATTTGCTAAATTTGGAATTATAACACAAAAGTTATTAATTATTTAAGTTCTAGTGGCAATTGGTGTAATTTAAATAAACTTGGAATTTTAAATGTGCAAAAGGCAATTTGAATGTCATATTTGAAATCCTGGCATTTTTCTGATCTCCAAACATATATCATTTGTGTTATTTGGAATTATAATGGAAAAGTTATTTAAAACTGAATTGAAAATTGAATTTGGTTTTAAATTTTAATAGGTTTGATTTAAACAGATATTCCAGAAACTTTTGTCACACCCGTTGATCCCAGCCACAACTACTGACCAGCGGGCCCATGCTTACTGGGTGCCCACGCACGCTGGGATCGACTTACACCTCGGGTCTGCCTAGCCAATGAGGATGACAGGCGGGCCCCGGGGCCACGCGGGTCCATTAGACAGCGGCGGTGGCAGGTCTGCCAAAACGGCCGTGACACCGACAGGTGGGGCTCTGAGGGACCGCGGGCTGACGCAACAAAAACGCGAGGGGATAAATGCAAAACAGCGCCGCCATCGCTTTTTTCTTCGACCATGCTCGACGGCATGCAAGGCGTCTGGGCTTTAACCGCGACGCGAGCGTGCGCTCTGGGACGGAACCGCTGCGTAGGTTGGGGCGAAGGCGGGCGACGCGACTAGAGGAAGCCCTAGACGGCGTGGAGCTAAGCGACGCTGCGGGCCGGTGCACGGCGTGTGCTCGACGGAACGCCCGCCGGCGTGAAGCGGCGCAGCGGCGCATGTCAGGAGGTCGAGGGCTTACCGCGAAACTGTTGGTGACGGTGGCGAGGCTTGGGGAGGTCGCGATCAACGGCGAGGCAGACGGACAGATGTCTAGGGTTCCGGCGCGGCGTCGACGTGGCTCTGGGGCGTCTCCTCCTCGCGTCTGGGTCCAGGGGCGTCGCAGAGGTTCCACGCGACCACGCCGACACACTCTCTCCCGCCTGCGCCTCCTGGATCGATGACGACGAGCGGGACCCGACGGTGGCCGGCGTTCGGAGGTAGACGGTGGCGAGGTGAGGGAAGAGGGGAGGCGAGGCCTCAGGGATGGATCTGGGGGTGGTAGGTGGGGGGGGGGGTAGATAAAGCCAGGGGGGGGAGGGGGGTGCCGTGGCCGCCGTGTGGGGGAGCTGGCGATAAGGATGGCCTCGGCCACCTTTTCTCCACCCCTTCACGTGTTTGGTACGGCTAGGCAGGCAGGGGGCTTCCAGGTGGGACCAGGGCGAGGCCAAGGAGGCAGGGCAGCTCGGTGGGGCTTCTAGGCAGAGAGAAAAGAGAGGGGAGGGAGGAGCTCGAGTTCAGCTAGGTTAGGAGCTAGGCTCGGCTAGGGTTTGCCTTAGGGCTGGTTTGGTGGTAGCTAGGTGGGGTAGGGCGGCCAGGTGGGTCCAGCAGGTAGAGAGAGGGGGGTGGTGAGCTAGGGCATGGGGTTCATGCTAGGTAGCTAGAAAAGAGAGGAGATAGAAACCACTTAGGTTTTGGTTGGAATAGATGGGTTTAGGTGTAGATTAGAGGGGAAGGGTGGCTTAGGGTTTAGGTTTAAGAGAGGGTAGGATAGAGGGAGGGCCCTTACTTGATCATGCATGCTTAGACAAGATCACACAAAAACAAGACAAGGAAAGGGAGAGAGAGGGAGAGATGATTATGTGGTGGTAGGATTTAAACAAGATCCACATGGTTCCAACCAAGAGAAAAAGATAGAGCTAGAGAGGATCACCCAAAAACCAAAACAAACCAAATACCAACACAAGATGGCACTTGCATGGCTCATGCAAAATATCTAATGCCATGTTTATTCTTGTGAAGACAATAATATCTACATGGCACTATCCATATGTACTCCCGTAAGTGGAAACAAGCCAAGCAAGGAGAAAGAGGAAGGTTCCATGGAGTAGATGGATATGATCACATGTGATGATAATTGGGTCTTGCTAGTGTGTATATGCCACTAGGTATTTAATAAGCCCACAAAATATCTCCACATGATGATAACCCCACAAACACACATATGGAAGCTAGGGAGAAAAGGTCCCACTCATAAGGCATGCAAAGGTGGCCATGTGGCTCTCATGCATCAATAAGGTGAAAACAAAATGATGCCAAGATGAGAACATGTGGAAAAGAAAAGGATCCATCCCAACCCACATGAACTAGAAGTAAACCTCTAAATGCCAAGCTCATATTTAGTTGGATGGTGGAATTATAAGGTGGTGAAAGAAAGGTGGTGGAGGTTAAAAGAGATATGCCCCCAACTCAACTTGGGCATTTAACAATATATTAAGAACCAAATACAATATCAAGAGGCAACTACAATTAATCATGCACATGAGATAAGAACCAAACAAGAAAGGGTTTTATATGATGCTCAAATGCAAGGTGACAAGATGACATGAGCATGATATGATAATGATGCAACAATTATATGTTGGAAGTGGCCCTTTTTATTATTATAACAAGTAGCATTACAGGTGTTAGACAACTGGGATGCTACAACTCTCCCCCACTAAACAGGAATCTCGCCCCGAGATTCTAGGAAGAAGAAGATGACGCAAAGAGAGAAGGATGGTTGGCACGGAGTTCATCTTCACGCTCCCATGTTGCTTCATCAATGAATGGTGTGACCATCGCACCTGCGTAACTTGATGGACTTGTTACGAGTCCTTCGCTCATGGTCTCAAGGATTTTGGTGGGGTGTTCTTGATAAGACAAGTCTTCTTGGAGATCGATTAGCTCATGATCCACGGTCTGCCGGATCTTTGAAGCACTTCTTGAGCCGAGAGATGTGGAAAACATCATGGACTTTGAGTTTTTCCTAAGCTCAGGCATAAGCAACTTCTCCTCTTCTACCACGTATCTTGAAAGGACCGATGTATCTAGGAGCCAACTTTCCTTTGATACCGGTGTGTTCCTCTCATGGGAGTGACACGAAGGTAAACGATCACCAGGGGCATATACCATATCCGTGTGTTTCTGTCATAGTTGCTCTTCCGACGACTCGAGCAATCTTCGTGTTCTCCGAATGATATGCACCTTCTCCTCGCTTGGGTTACAATGTCGGGGCCAAACCATAGTCTTTCTCCCGCACCGACCAACCAATAGGAGTTCGCACTTGCGACCATAGAGAGCCTCGAATGGTGCCATCTTCGACTCTTCCGAAGTCGTTGTTGTAGGAGAATTCAGCATATGGAAGACATTCCTCCCACTTCATGCCAAACGAGATAACGCAAGCCGAAGCATATCCTCCGTAATCGATTGATTCTTTCCACTTGTCCTGCGATCGAGGGTGGTAAGCAGTCTTGAAGTTCAACTTTGTTCCCAAAGCTTTTGGAAACTCTCCTAACTTTGAGGTGAAGATGCTCCCACGGTGCGAACTGATTTCAAGTGGAACCCCATACAGAGAGACAATTGCTGATATAGAGCTCACCAACTGAATTCCGTAAATTGTTTCTTTGATCGGGAAGAAATGAGCCACTTTAGAAAGCTGTCGATGACAACAAAATTGCATTGTTGCCCTTCTGCGACCTTGGAAAGCCAGTGATGAAGTCCATCTCTACTTTCTCCCATTTCCATTCGGAGGTTTCAATGGCTGTAGAAGACCAAATGGTTTCGATGGACAGCCTTCACCCTACGGCAGACATCACATTCGAGACATACTTGGCGCAATACCGCTTCAACCTGTGCCACCAAGATTGTGTTTTCAAGTCCATGTACATCTTTGTGCCAGGATGGATAGAAAGAACCGAATCATGTGCCTCCTTGAGAACTTGGTCTCTCGACCGGTAGTTTGGAACAAACATCCGTGTTCAAAGAATAGCGTGCCTTGATCATCAACGTGGAAAGACTCATACTTCGGAAGGTCAAGCTTAGAGATGAGCTTTTTGGTGTGCGGATCACCAAGCTGACGAGAGCGAATCTGTTCTTCCAAGAGAGGAGTAGCCAGAAGGTTCAGGAGATGCCCTTGTTCCACAATTTCTGTTGAGTCGACGGAATTCCTCGCACAAGAGAGGTTGCTCTTCCACCATGAGGTTGTTGACATAAGCTTTTCGCTAAGCGCATCCGCCATGACGCTTGCTTTGCTCGGAGTGTAGTTGATGGTCACATCAAAGTCATTGATTGCTTCAATCCATCTCCTCTGCCAAGGTTGAGATCAGGAGTGAAGATATACTTCAAACTCTTGTGGTCCGAGAAGATCTCACAACGGTTACCAAGCAAGTAGTGCCTCCATAGCTTCAAAGCAAAGACAATCTTGCTAGCTCGAGGTCATGTGTGGATAGTTGATCTCATGCGTCTTCAATCGACGAGAGGCATAAGCAACCACTGCTTTCTTGCATAAGGACCGCACCCAATCCTTGCAAAGAGGCGTCATAGAATATCTGAAAGGCTTAGATGTATCCGGAGGAACCAAGACTGGTGTGGAAGTGAGCTTCTCTTTGAGTGTCTCAAAACTTTCTTGACATGCAGGAGTCCAGGTACTTCTTGCCTTTCTTGAGGAGATCGGTAAGAGGCTTCGCTATCTTCGAAGTTACGAACGGCGCAGCGATGAGCTAGCCAAACCGAGAAAACTCCGCACTTCCTTGACATTAGCAGAGGAAGCCATTCAACTATTGTCTTCACGGTTTCGGGTTGATCGCAATGCCCTTGGCAGAGATAACATGACCAAGATAGGTTACTTCAGGCAGCCAAAACTCACACTTTGAGAACTTTGCATACAAGCGGTTCTCACGAAGCTTGTTTAAGACACACCACAGGTGTTCTTCATGCTCTTCCTTGGACTTGGAATAGACCAGAATGTCATCCAGATAGACCACGACAAACTTATCAAGGTACTCCATGAAAACGGAGTTCATCAGCCTCGAGAAGGTAGCAGGTGCGTTGGTGAGACCGAAAGACATGACCGTGTACTCATACATGCCATAGCGGGTGGTGAAAGCTGTTTTGGGCACATCTTCTTTGCGTATTTTGATTTGGTGATAACCACTTCTCAAGTCCAGCTTAGAGAACACCACAGCTCCTGCTAGCTGATCAAAAAGATCATTTATCCGTGGAAGAGGATATTTGTTCTTGATGGTTTTAGCATTGAGAGCCCGGTAGTCAACACAGAGTCTATCGGTTCTGTCACGCTTCTTCACAAAGATTGTTGGGCTACCCCAAGAAGAAGTGCTATGTTGAATGAAACCCAACTTCTCTTGTTCATCAAGTTGTCGTTTGAGTTCAGCCAACTCAGAAGGACCCATTTTATATGGCCTCTTGGAGATAGGAGCCGTTCCAGGTTCAAGCTCAATCACGAATTCAACCTCGCGATCCGGAGGCATACCCGGCAACTCTTCAGGAAAGACATCTGGGAACTCACAGACTACCGGTACACTCTGAATAGCTTCCATAGCATCATCATTCAGAGCCGCCAAGGAAAAGAGCTGGACAGCAGGAGTCAGACTTGGAGAAAAAACTATATGGCCTTCAGGAATCTTCAGAGACACCGGCGCTCAAAGACAATCAATCAATCACATGCATTTGCTGTCAACCAATCCATGCCCAAGATGACATCAATGTCAGAGTTGCCCAGAAGAATTAAAGAAGCCAAGAATGAAGAACCACCAATCTCAATCTGATTGCCATGACTGATATGAGCAGCCCTCATGTTTGAACCAGGAGATAGCACCACCGCACGACGTGATAAAGGAACCCTATCCGTGTTATGCTCTTGTGCAAACTTATGCGAGACAAAAGAATGCGATGCACCGTAATCGAACAAAACTCGTGGCAGAACTGAGTTAACGGAAGCATACCCATCACAACTCCAGTGCATGCTCACTTGAGCGGCGTTGATGCGATTGGCGCGAACAACCGCACCCGGGCTTAGTGTTGATGTTGAGAGCCCGAGGTGGTGCACGAACCAAGGAGAGCTTGTTGCAGATCTTGGCGTGGAGGGAGAGCTTTGTTCTTCATTGGACAGTTCAGTTTTGATGTCCAGGATCTCCACACACGGGCAGAACCACCGGACGTGGAGCAGTAGCTGGGACTCCGCCAGCGCCCGGTAGTTGTTGTTGTAGCCCCGGAGCCGCAGTGGTGAAGTTTGATGGCCTTGGCGCGAACTTGCAGGTCTTGGTGGAGCCGGAGCGACGGTGGGGTGTTAGGAACCCAACGCCGCTTAGAAGGAGCTGCCATAATCGCAGAGCTTGATGCATCCTGTTGTGTTTCTTGGACTCCTCGAACACTTGCTCGCTTGCCTCCTCTTGCAGGTCTTGTGTGCTGTAGTTCCGTGAAGGTTGCCGGTCTTGCATGCGTGATTGCATACTTGATCGACATTGAGCCCTTGCTCAACCTTTTCGCTTCTTCTTGTCATCGATACCTCATCACCACCATAACGAGATAGATTCATGAAGTTCCCGATATAGGTGTTGGCGTTATCATTTCCACGCTTCAGTTGAGGAAAGCCTCCTTCATCCTTTCCATTACAATCTCGACAAAACTGCTCTTTGAACGCTCCCGTGAACCTCTCCCAAGTTGGCTGGAACCCGGCAGCTTGCCTTCAAGTAGTTCTCCCACCAAAGAGCTGCATCTCCCTTGAGAAGGTGAGTAGCACACTTGACCCACTCCTGTTCCGGAACATCAGCAGTCTCGAGAAATCTTGAGATCTCACGCAGCCAATCATCCGCGTCCAGAGGTCGGTCAGAACATCAAAACTGACGAGGTTGAACTTGAGGAAGCTCTTGATGTCTCCACGCTTGGGAGGTGGAGGTAGTGGAGCAAACTCGTTTCTTCTGACACTTTCCTCAAAGCGCTGCTGGTTCTCTTGCATTGCTGCCAAAGCATTAGCTATGTTTGACAGCGCTGAGCCCAGTTCCGGAGGTATGTCCTCTTCGGTACGGCGTGGTGGAGCCATCCTGTCATTGATATAAAACTCAAGTCAGTACTATAATGGAGAATGATAATAATCCAAAATAGTACCAAGATGGAATTAACCAAGATTAAAGGATACAATTTACTGAGATGATATTAAAATTTCAACAAAGTTCATAGCACCTAAAAGATATTAAGCATATCGCACACGACTGAAAAGGAGTGTGGTACACAAATATATCAAAGAAATTTTTTCCACAAATTTCGGCATTAAAATACCAATAGATGCGCAAAATTACTTAACGAATCAAGATTAGTGACTCTACCGATTCAATATACAAAAGCGAATGATAAGAGTAGTGGTATGGTCGCGACTCCATCCCGCACTCAAATCATTACTCCGCACATGAACAAGTGGAACACATATCCTAACCCCTTCTTCTCACGACGAAACCTAAAGATTGGTAACTACGGAAATGAACACCCCAAACAAGATAGCGTCGGATACAAAGAGGAAGATAGATTGTGTCGGTTTGCAAAAGCCTGTCGGTATGGAATGTACCAACAATTGATAACCAAAGGCAGATAAGATAACAACTTGGATGCAACAGATAGACAAGGGATTACCCACACACACACGCACACACAACCTATGGTACTACGGAAACCCAGAACACGTGAATCCTAGTTTGAATCTTGAGAAGAGGATTGAAAACGTAGCACTTCCTTACCAGAAAAGGGTGGGTGGGAGGGTAAGAAGAAAAGTGGAAGCAGTCCTACTCGCTTTTGTTTTCCCTAATATACATAACTACCAAAATATTTGCTAGATCGACAACGACTGCTTATTGAAACTCGAAGGTCGGGATGGCTCGATACCAATTGTAACTACCTCGGTGAATTACGCTCCTACATACAAGCTCGGATGAGTGGTAGTGGTTGAAATAGTACGGTGGGCCCCAAAAGCCACTCACCGGTAGTCCTTTCTGACGTCCCAACCACTACCCTCTCAACGGACTGTCAGACGGGCGTGAATCGGCAAAGAAGGATCAACTACGTACACAAGTGGGTATGTACGCAAGCCACCATACAAGAGTACATCGAGCCATACCATCTAGAAAGAAAGGAAATATAGCAACGCCATACCAAGAAGATTCAAATGACCTAGATAGATCTATATTTTAGGATACTTCCTCATACAACACACATCGAGTATCATGCGAGCGGCAAACAAAATCCGAGTACGGATAAGAAGCAAATCGGCATAAGATGCCATAGAAATAAGCACATCCCAACTACAGTCTCACGGATCCCGTTCCGGAATCTCTACACCAAACGATCGTTGCTCCCATCTTGGCTTCTTCCACCCAAGATCCATCTGTGAAGGTACCGTCCATCCGAACCAATAATTTATCGTGAGACCCTAAGGGTACTCAAGAAGTCTTAATGCCTCTAAAGGGGACACAACCGGGTGACGCAATTGCAAATGAAGATAAGCCCTAGCAGTTCTACAGATAACGCTAACCATCCGCCTAACCAATGATAGACGGATGTCCGTGAATTAAGAACAGCAGCTTATAATGGTAATCTCATCGATCCATCCTCCTCCTCGCTACCAACAAGGAAGCGGACGAACAACCCCCATCCGTTGACAATTTTATTAACCATTCCATGAGTGTTGCACTATTTACTAGTCAAGTTACTTAGTCGATTAAAGCGGTACTTTAGTTATGCTTGTCTATGATCGAGAAACTGCTCCAAGTCGTCCATATCCGCGACACGGCTTTAAGAAAGTTTTACCGGCGGGGTGCACCAATAGCAACACGCTCGATCAACCTCGGAAAAACCAAATCAAAACCCAACGAGGCTTTCACGATGAACAATCACGAGATTGAAATATTTCAGGCCACCTTGGAGTACACCATAGCAGTTAGCGACTTCAAGACGGACCCGAGGTTTGTGGGGCGGCAGACAGCCAGATCCCAAACGGGACTGTCGATACCACGTAACGGTCACAATTCCTAACAGACAGTGTGCTCCTCGCACAATTTAAATAAAGCGATAGCATGGCATAAGTACAGATAGTAAACAAAACCTCAAACTAGTTTGTGGCCCCAAGAAATAAGATGAATCAAGCTCGGCCTGTGGGGGTCCCATATACCTCCGGATGTGGATAGCGATAAATCAAGGAACAGGAATCAAGTACTCGGGGTCTTACGGGACACAAGTGAGCAGGAAAAACCAAATAGCAGATGTTGCTCACCGGTGCCACTTTCATTAGTTATCCCATTACTACTCAGGTTTAAGTTGTTTAGGTACCTCGTTATCCATCAGACCCTCACATACCCTACACATGCTGTTCTACGACTCGCATGTCTCAAACAACTCCTGTAGTAATGGCTCATGGGATGGAGGAACAAGCTTGGTGGGGTTTAAAAGTAAAGGCTATGCATACTTGGGATTCAATTTTAATGCAATCGCGACTCAATGATGCAAGAATAAGATAGAGGCAATAGGTACTGTATGTATGCAAGCATGTGGAAGTGCTTTCCTGTTAACTCAGTTGAAGCGAGGGACGGATCTGGGTAGTGCTCCTGGTTCTCTTGATATAACCCCTGCTCAGTGTCTATCCGAGAAAAACCAAACAAACAAGGCCAACATGAATATAGAGCACAAGCCTATGAATAAGATGCGTCAAGCAAACAATCATGCCATGATGAATGATGCACATTTTACATGGCAATAAGGTAGCATGGCATGGTGAGGTGTGGAAGACTAGTAGTAACATTTTAATGGGGTTTTGGGTCACATTTTGTTGTCATAACACTTGCTGTACCCTATATTTTTATATGATGCATGCTGCAATTAAAGTTATGGATGGCATAATCAGAAAGGTCTCGTCGAGCTGATCATTTTAGACATATCATTTGCTAAATTTGGAATTATAACACAAAAGTTATTAATTATTTAAGTTCTAGTGGCAATTGGTGTAATTTAAATAAACTTGGAATTTTAAATGTGCAAAAGGCAATTTGAATGTCATATTTGAAATCCTGGCATTTTTCTGATCTCCAAACATATATCATTTGTGTTATTTGGAATTATAATGGAAAAGTTATTTAAAACTGAATTGAAAATTGAATTTGGTTTTAAATTTTAATAGGTTTGATTTAAACAGATAATCCAGAAACTTTTGTCACACCCGTTGATCCCAGCCACAGCTACTGACCAGCGGGCCCATCTTGACCGGTGCCCACACAGCTGGGATCGACTTACACCTCGGTGCCTTAGCCAATGAGGATGACAGGGCCCGGGGCCATCTTGGGTCCATCGAACAATGGCGGTGGCAGTGCACAGCTTGTACCGAGGACATGGGTTGAGCATCGAGTTCTTCGGGAGCCTTTTGCAAAATGGCCGTGACCGACAGCGGTGGGGCTCGAGGACCGCGTCCGACGCAACGAAAACGCGAGGATAAATGCAAAACAATGGCGCCATCGTTTTCTTCGGACCATGCTCGGCAGCAGCGTAGCGCGGCTGGGCTTGAACCCGCGGCGTGCGCGCTGGTGGGACGGAGCCGCTGCGGTAGGTTGGCGTTTCAAGGGCGGACGCGGACTAGGAAGCCCTAGACGGCTGGAGCTAGCGGACGGGCAGCGTGGCCGATGCACGGAGTGTGATCGACGAACGCCCGCCGCCGCGGAAGCGATGAGCGGCGCATATGCGGGAGGTCGGGCTTACCATGGCTTGCCGGTGACGGTGGCGAGGCTTGGAGGTCGCGATCAACGGCGGCGCATGACAGATGTCTAGGGTTCCGCCAGCGGCGTCGGCGTGCGGGGGCTCTCTCCTCGCGTCGGGTCTGTGGCGCAGAGGTTCCGCGTCCACGCCGACACACTCTCTCCCGCATGCGCCTCCTGGATCGATGACGACGAGCGGGACCCGACGGCGGCCGGCGTTCGGAGGTAGACGGTGGCGAGGTGAGGGGAGAGGGGAGGCGAGGATGGATCTGGGGCGGGGTAGGTTGAGGAGGGTAGATAAAGCGAGGGGAAGGGGTGCCGTGGCGCCGTGTGGGGAGCTGGCGATAAGGATGGCCTCGACCACCTTTTCTCCACCCCTTCACGTGTTTGAGTGCGGCTAGGCGGCGGGCGGGGGGCTTCTGGTGGGACCAGGCGAGGCCAAGGAGGCGGCGGCTCGGTGGGGCTTCTAGGCAGAGAGAAAAGAGAGGGGAGGGAGGAGCTCGAGTTCAGCTAGGTTAGGAGCTAGGCTTGGCTAGGGTTTGCCTTAGGGCTGGTTTGGTGGTAGCTAGGTGGGGTAGGGCGGCCAGGTGGGTCCAGCAGGTAGAGAGAGGGGGTGGTGAGCTAGGGCATGGGGTTCATGCTAGGTAGCTAGAAAAGAGAGGAGATAGAAACCACTTAGGTTTTGGTTGGAATAGATGGGTTTAGGTGTAGATTAGAGGGGAAGGGTGGCTTAGGGTTTAGGTTTAAGAGAGGGTAGGATAGAGGGAGGGCCTTACTTGATCATGCATGCTTAGACAAGATCACACAAAAACAAGACAAGGAAAGGGAGAGAGAGGGAGAGATGATTATGTGGTGGTAGGATTTAAACAAGATCCACATGGTTCCAACCAAGAGAAAAAGATAGAGCTAGAGAGGATCACCCAAAAACCAAAACAAACCAAATACCAACACAAGATGGCACTTGCATGGCTCATGCAAAATATCTAATGCCATGTTTATTCTTGTGAAGACAATAATATCTACATGGCACTATCCATATGCACTCCGTAAGTGGAAACAAGCCAAGCAAGGAGAAAGAGGAAGGTTCCAGATGGAGTAGATGGATATGATCACATGTGATGATAATTGGGTCTTGCTAGTGTGTATATGCCACTAGGTATTTAATAAGCCCACAAAATATCTCCACATGATGATAACCCCACAAACACACATATGGAAGCTAGGGAGAAAAGGTCCCACTCACAAGGCATGCAAAGGTGGCCATGTGGCTCTCATGCATCAATAAGGTGAAAACAAAATGATGCCAAGATGAGAACATGTGGAAAAGAAAAGGATCCATCCCAACCCACATGAACTAGAAGTAAACCTCTAAATGCCAAGCTCATATTTAGTTGGATGGTGGAATTATAAGGTGGTGAAAGAAAGGTGGTGGAGGTTAAAAGAGATATGCCCCCAACTCAACTTGGGCATTTAACAATATATTAAGAACCAAATACAATATCAAGAGGCAACTACAATTAATCATGCACATGAGATAAGAACCAAACAATAAAGGGTTTTATATGATGCTCAAATGCAAGGTGACAAGATGACATGAGCATGATATGATAATGATGCAACAATTATATGTTGGAAGTGGCCCTTTTTATTATTATAACAAGTAGCATTACAGGTGTTAGACAACTGGGATGCTACAATGTTATCAAAGCATCCATCCGGTAAAGGTGATATGCATGATCTCATGGTCGAAGGAATTAGGATACTATGTATCAGAAAGCATATAGCAATTGAACTATTGAAATGACTTGATCTTTATGCTACGCTTATCAATAGGAGTATGTCCACCATATCATTCTCCTAACGATATGATCTTGTTGTTGATAACATCTCAATGTTCATGATAGGGAAACCACAATCATTTAATCAACCAACAAGCTAGTGAAGTATAGAGGCTATACTAGGGGCTTTCAAATTAAGTTTACAAATCACACAAGTATCAATGTTTCCTTGTTAATACTATTATAGCATGAATGTAAACATTTATCATAAACACAAAGATATAATAATAACTACATTTATTATTGCCTCTAGGGCATATCTCCAACAGTCTCCCACTTGCACTAGAGTCATCTAATCTAGATTACATGGTAATATACCGAACACCCATGGCAGTTTGGTGTTGGTCATGTTTTGCCTTCGGGAGAGGTTTAGTCAACGGATCCGCCATATTCAGATCTGTGTGTACTTTGCAAATCTTTATATCCCCATCCTGGATATGTTCTCGAATAGCGTGAAAACGCAGCTTGATATGCTTGACTTATTGTGTGACCTTGGTTCCTGCGCATTGGCTATGGCGCCCATGTTATCACAGTAAGAGATAGACATTGGGTCCAGCACTAGGAACCACACCCATCTCTAGAATGAACTCTTTCATCCATATCGCTTCTTGTGAAGCCTCGAAGCGACCATGTATTCGATTCAGTTGAAGATCTCGCCACAACGCTTTGCTTTGCACTCCTCCAGCTAACTGCTGCACCATTCAAAATAAATACGTATCCAGATTGTGATTTAGAATCATCCGGATCGGTGTTCCAACTAGCATCGCGGTAACCATTAACAACGAGTTGTTCATCACCTCCATAAGAAAGAACCATATCCTTAGTTCTTCTCAAGTACTTAAGGATGTTTTTGACCGCTGTCCAATGATCCACTCCTGGATCACTTTGATATCTGCTAGTTAAACTAACAGCATATGCAATGTCGGGTCCAGTACATAGCATGGCATACATTAGAGATCCTATGGCTGAGGCATATGGAGTCTTACTCATCCTTTCTCTATCTTCTGCCGATGTCGGACTTTGAGTTTTACTCAAGGTCGTATTGGGCAACATGGGCAAGAACCCTTTCTTGCTTTCTTCCATTCCAAACCTCTTTAGAACTTTGTCCAAATATGTATTCTGTGACAATGATATTTGGCGTTTCGATCTATCTCTATAAATCTTTATGCCTAATATGTAAGCTGCTTCGCCAAGATCCTTCATTGAAAAACTATTATTCAAATATTCCTTGACACTATTAAGAAGGTCTACATCATTCCCAATCAACAATATGTCATCCACATATAGTATTAAGAATGCTACAGAGCTCCCACTCACTTTCTTGTAAATACAAGCTTCTCCATAAGTTTGTATAAAACCAAAACTTTTGATTACCTTATCAAAACGTTGATTCCAACTTCGGGACGCTTGCTTCAATCCATAGATGGACCTTTGAAGTTTGCATACCTTGTTAGCATCTTTAGGATCTACAAAACCTTTGGGTTGCATCATATACAACTCTTCATCAATATCTCCATTGAGGAATGCTGTTTTGACATCCATCTGCCATATCTCATAATCATAATATGCAGCGATTGCTAACATAATCCTTACAGACTTTAGCTTCGCTACTGGTGAGAAAATCTCATCGTAGTCAACTCCTTGAATTTGTCGAAACCCTTTTGTGACAAGTCGAGCTTTATAGACAGTAACATTACCATCAGCATCTGTTTTCTTCTTGAAAATCCATTTGTTCTCGACAGCCTTCCGGCCATCCGGTAAGTCCACCAAAGTCCATACTTGGTTTTCATACATGGATCCAATCTCGGATTTCATGGCTTCTTGCCATTTATTGGAATCTGGGCTCATCATCGCTTCCTCATATGTCTTGGGGTCATCGGTGTTGTCCACCAACATGACACTCATAACGGGATCATACCAATCTGGAGTGGTACGAGTTCTCGTTGACCTCCGAGGCTCTGTAGCAACTTCAACGGAAGTTTCATGATCATCATCATTAGCTTCCTCTCTAATTGGTGTAGGCACCACAGGAACTTCTTCCGGCGCTGCGCTACTCGTAATTTCGAGAGAAGGTTCGACAACCTCGTCGAGTTCTACTTTCCTTCCAGTCACTTCTTTCGAGAGAAATTCCTTCTCTAGAAAGGATCCATTCTTGGCAACAAAGATTTTGCCTTCGGATCTATGATAGAAGGTATACCCAATAGTTTCCTTCGGGTATCCTATGAAGACGCATTTTTCCGCTTTGGGTTCAAGCTTGTCCGGCTGTAACTTCTTTACATAGGCTTCGCATCCCCAAACTTTAAGGAACGACATTTTAGGTTTCTTCCCAAACCATAATTCATACGGTGTCGTTTGAACGGATTTAGACGGTGCCCTATTTAAAGTGAATGCGGCTGTTTCTAATGCATAACCCCAAAATGATAGCGGTAAATCTGTAAGTGACATCATAGAACGAACCATATCTAAGAGAGTTCGATTACGACGTTCGGACACACCATTACTGTTGTGGTGTTCCGGCGGTGTCAATTGTGAAAGTATTCCGCACTTCTTTAAATGCTCGCCAAACTCGTAACTTAGATATTCACCTCCACGATCAGAACGTAGAAATTTAATCTTCTTGTTACGTTGATTCTCTACCTCACTTTGAAACTCCTTAAACTTCTCGAAAGTTTCGGACTTATGTTTCATGAAATAGATATACCCATATCTACTCAAGTCATCTGTGAAGGTAAGACCATAACGATAACCACCGCGCGATGCTACACTCATTGGACCACACACATCGGTATGTATGATTTCCAATAAGTCCGTAGCTCGCTCCATCATACCAGAAAATGGAGTCTTAGTCATTTTTCCATCAGACATGCTTCGCATCTTTCAAGTGATTCAAAATCAAGTGATTCAAGAAGTCCATCGGAATGGAGTTTCTTCATACGCTTCACTCCAATGTGACCAAGACAAATGCCACATATAGGTCAAATTATCGCTTGATTTCAAGCGTTTAGCCTCAATATTGTTGATATGTGTATTTCCACTCGAGATTCAATAAGAATAGACCATCTATCAAAGGTGCATGTGCATAAAACATATTACTCATATAAATCGAACAACCATTATTCTCGACTTAAACAAGTAACCGCTACTTAATAAACAAGATCCCGATATAATGTTCATGCTCAACGCAGCACCAAATAACAATTATTCAAGTATAAAACTAATCCCGATGGTAGATGAATAGGTAGCGTGCCGACCGAGATCACATCAACCTTTGATCCGTTTCCCACACGCATCGTCACCTCGTTCTTCGCTAGCTTCCGTTTATTCTGCAAAGACTGTTTGAGTTACAAATATGAGCAACCGAACCAAAGTATCAAATACCTGCACTACTACGAGTACTAATGAGATACACATCAATAACATGTATATCAGATATACCTTTCTTCTTGATGTTGCCGTTCTTTAGATCCGCCAAGTACTTTGGGCAATTCCGCTTCCAGTGACCTTCTCCCTTGCAGTAAAAGCACTCGGTCGGGCTTGGGTCCAGCCTTGGTCTTCTTACGGCGTGGCAACCTTTTTACCACCCTTCTTGAAGTGTCCCTTTTGCTTAGACTTGCCCTTCTTGAGTTTGGTGGTCTTATTGACCATCAACACTTGGTGCTCTTTCTTGATCTCCACTTCTGCAGACTTTAACATAGCAAACAGTTCTGGCAACTCTTTCTTCATGTTCTGCATGTTGTAGTTCATCACAAAGTTCCTGTAACTTGGTGGCGTGGATTGGAGGACAGTAAATCCCAAAGCATTAGGAATCACTATACCCAAGCTTTGAAGTTTGTTTGCGTGCCCAGACATCTTAAGCACATGCTCACTGACGGAGCTGCCCTCTTCCATCTTGCAGTTAAAGAACTTTTCAGAAGCCTCATAGCTTTCAATTGCCGCATGAGTCTCAAAAATCAATTTGAGATCCTCGACAATATCATATGGGTCTGACTCTTCAAACCTTTTCAAGCTCGATTCTAAACCATACAAGATAGCACACGAACTATGGAGTACCGATTCTTCCGAGCGAGGTAAACATTCTTTACTTCATCGGGAGCATCACCGCAGTGGGTCACCCAGTGCATCCAGAACATAGGTCAAATTACCAGCTGTGAGGACAATCCTCAAATTGCGGAACCAATCCGCGAAGTTGCTTCCATTGTTTTTCAACTTTTCTTTCTCTAGGAACGCATTAAAATTGATGGTAGGGGCTGCCATTGATCCTCAACATATTTGCAATAGTTTAGACTAAGTTTATGACAAATTGAGTTCAAATTAATTAATGAAATTAAACTAGGTGAACTCCCACTCAAAACAACATCCCTCACATTGTTTTAGTGATCACATGAACCAAATCCACTACATCAACACCGATCATCACGAGTTGATATAGTTTCAATTGAACAATTGTCATGTTCATCATATCTACTATATGATTCATGCTTTACCTTCGGTGATCCGTGTTCGAGACCATGTGCGTATGCATGCTAGGCTCGTCAAGATCAAACCTTAGTTTCGCATGAGCAAATCTGGCTTGCTCACGTTGTATACACTTGCGTAATCTAACACACCCGATCATCACGTGGTGCTTGAAACAACAAGCTTTAGCGGTGCTAACTAAGGGTGAACACTTTATGATTTGAAATTCATGTGCATGAGGGATCATCTTATAATGCTACTGTCTACTAAGCAATACAAGATGCATAAAGGATTAACATCACATGCAATTCATAATATGTGATATGATATGGCCTTTCTTCTTTGTGCTTCCGATCTCCATCTTCAAGCACGAACATGATCTCCATCATCACCGGCATTGCATCAAGGTCAATGACGCTTCACCATGGTTGTCGTCCACCGGCTTCAACTATTACAACTACTTTGAATAGACACGCGGGTCTTAACATAAATTAAAGACAACCATATGGCTCTTGCCGGTTGCCAACTTACAATAAGGAACATTGCATACATCAAATATAATCACAATCATGGCCATATCACATCATCGCACCCCCAAAACAAAGTTAGACGCCTCTACTTTCTTTGCATATTTTACGTGGTTTGGGGCTTTCAATAAGTGTCATTATAACTTACGAACAAGCACCACAACATTGATACTAGCATTGTTGATCACCCTATGTAAATTGGATCTTAACTATGCTAGGAGAAACAGGCACCCGCAAAGCCACTTATGCAATACAAGTTGCATGTTAAGCGTGGAGCAAGTCTCATGAACGATGTCATGTAAGGTTAGCCCGGGCCGCTTCATCCCAACATACCGCAAGATGCAAAGTACACAAAAAGACCTTCCTCTCCCTTGTTCCAGCAGGCAGCGGAGGTTGTAGCACTCTCCTCGCGATTCCGGCAGCACAACGACGTGGTACCGGAAGTAGAAGGGAAATCCCGCAGGGCTTCGCCTTAAGCCGAAGCGAGTATGGTGGATTATGAGAGAGGGATATTAGTGGTCTAGAGATTAGACACACCAATTAGAAGGCTCTAAACCGCATGCTAAAGCAATTAGAAGCTCTAAACCAAACGACTCTAAACCTGAGATTAGAGGTAGAAACTTGTGTGTCTCAAGGAGGAGCCCTGCCCCTCCTTTTATAGGTGGAGGGGCTAGGCGCGCCAGGGAGGGAGGGAGTCCCTCCCCAACTCGGCCTAGGGCTTGGGCGCCGACTTGGAGGAGAGAAACTCCTCCTCCAAGTTGGTTTCCAACTCCTCTTGCTTGTTTCCCAGTTCTGCTTCCCACGCTCTGTTTCCAGTTTCTGTTTAGCCGTTTGACTTTCAAACTGCAATTTGACTTTCATGTTTTTGGAACAGCAAGAACACTTAGTACATGATGCAATCATCCAATGACACATTCATGTACCTCCCCGAGTCTTGGGACAATCCGGACCCTTCTAGAACATTCCCGATGAAAACACCTAATCATTCCCGAACTCAAACGGGACTTTCCTTATATGAATCTTATTCTCGGACCATTCCGGATCACCTCGTGATATCCGGATCCCATCCGAGACTCAACAACATTCGGTCTCTTTCTCATAATACCATAACTACTCAAAACAACGTCGAATCCTTAAGTGTGTCTCCCTACGGTTCGTGAATTATGCGGACATGATCGAGACACTTCTCCGAACAATAACCAATAGAGGAATCTGGAAATTCATATGGCTCCCACATATTTCTATGATTACTTTGCGATCGAATGAACCACTTACATACGATACCAATTTCCCTTTGTCTCACGATAGTTTACTTATCCGAGGTTATGATCGTCGGTATCTCTGCATACCTAGTTCAACCTCGTTACCGACAAGTACTCTTTTATCGTTCCCGTGATATGTGATCCCTTGTGACCTAGTCACATGCTTGCAAGCTAATTGGATGACATTCCACCGAGATGGCCCAGAGTATATCTATCTGTCATATGGATGGACAAATCCCACTCTTGATCCATGTGTTTCAACCAATACTTTCCGAACACTCAATGCCACCTTTATAGCCACCCAGTTACGTTGTGGTGTTTGATGTTATCAAAGCATCCATCCGGTAAGGGTGATATGCATGATATCATGGTCGAAGGAATTAGGATACTATGTATCAGAAAGCATATAGCAATTGAACTATTGAAATGACTTGATCTTTATGCTACGCTTATCAATAGGAGTATGTCCACCATATCATTCTCCTAACGATATGATCTTGCTATTGATAACATCTCAATGTTCATGATAGGGAAACCACAATCATTTAATCAACCAACAAGCTAGTGAAGTATAGAGGCTATACTAGGGACTTTCAAATTAAGTTTACAAATCACACAAGTATCAATGTTTCCTTGTTAATACTATTATAGCATGAATGTAAACATTTATCATAAACACAAAGATATAATAATAACTACATTTATTATTGCCTCTAGGGCATATCTCCAACAATAAGAAGAAAATCTAGTGTAGAAAATACATGGAGCAAAAAGAAGTGATGAACTTAAGATTCAATCAAAATAGGTAATTTTGCTAAGAAGTCAATGGAGTAATTATACAAGTTCAGGGAAGTACCATGAATAGTACAAATAAGAAGCTTTGGAACCAAAATGGTATTCAAGCTCTGACAATTCAGAGAGAATGCTAGAGGTATATCGGAAACCATAGGTTAATACCTACACCCTAGGATGGTTCGCAGCTGGTAAATATCCACAACTGGTATTTGATCCATAGTTAGTATCTTGTCCGCCGCCGGTGTTGGTTGACATAGTTAACCCAATCATCTTAAAAGTTGCATAAAGAGCATAAAACTTGGCCTAAGCTAAGTAAGACCTAAAGGAGTATAAAATTTAAAGCGACCGTCTTTCGAGACTCTTCGCAAAGTCAGATCTATCAAAGCGAAAATGTCCAAATAGTAAGTAAAACTAATATGGATGAAAGATTCGCTTCGGAGATCCACAATTGTGTGGATACACCATACAATATTTCATAAGACCCTAACTAGGTAGAGTATAAGCTAAATAAAGACCTACATCCTAGTTATAAAGCCAATGGTTACTAGATAGACATTTTAGAGACCATTAGTAAACCCTAAGGGGGAGAGTAAATAGTAAACAAAAGTTAGGTTGGAGAAGAAATACTAACTTATGTCAATAGTAAGCCTTATTTTCATAAGGTTCAAAGAAATTCATTATTATAAAAGTACTTAAGGTAATAACAAAAGATTGTCTAAAGGCCTGATAAGGTAAAAGCTTGAAGTAATAATATAGAATAGTCTTAATAGGCTAATTATAAAAGAAACAACTCTTAAGTGATCCTTAAGAGGTAATATAGCACATCCAATTGGACATATGTAGAGGAACAAGGAAATTCCAATGGGTATGGACTAAATGAGTTCAGATCCAATCTTTAGAAGGACTACCAGTATAAACCATACCATCACAAATCAAAAGTTAGTCTTTTGACTATAGTTATTGTTTAATGGAGTTAAATCCTATTTTAGTGAGGCTTCCTAAACCTTATATGGTATAGCAATAAAGTTTTACGATTAAGTAAAGGAGTTGGATTAAGATACCTAAGCAGGGAAATGAATTAAAGAAGAAGCTCCAACTTAAGGATTCCATAATAAGGAAATACCCTAGGGGGGTAAAGTAAAAGGAACTTTGGGGTATTGAAGACAACAAGTTGTAGATTGCCAAGAATGATAAGAATTCAAAGAAAAAGATTTGGATATGGGATATTACAATTATTCCCATTTAAGGTTACCATGAAGTGGAGAAATGCAGTACCCAATACAAGTCAATTCCTTACTCTGAAACGTGAGAGTTTACGAACTTCGAGGACGAAGTTTATTTTAAGGGGGAGAGTCTGTAACATACCAGTATTAGCACCTAGAATTATAGAGGACACAGGTTTGTGCATTGCATTCATGCATAAGAAAATCCGAAGAATTTTCGCGCAAAACAAAAAGACCTATAGAGGGATCGAGGTCTCTCTTGTTCCAAAGGAAACAATAGAGCAAGTGCGACGGATTTTGACATGACCTCTACAGAATGTTCATGTTTGAGGGAAAAAATTTAAGTTGAATATTCAAATACTTTATTTGAATTCAAAAGTAAATTGAAAAGAATTAACAATAGAATTGAAATGGTAAATTCTTGAATAAACAAATAGATATCATCATATTCACCATATATTTGAATTATACAATAATTTGGAATTATTATTTCAAAAAACAATAAATATTACATAATACTTAATAATACATGTGTATAAGAGGTACAACAATTAGTAACTAGTACAATTTATAAAAGAAATAAAATAAACATTTACGTTGTTACAATTAGAATAATTCAAAGTTTACAAAATGGATAAAGAAAATTACAAGTACTAAGAATAAAAAGAATTTCTTTATTACAATTATATTAAAAATTACAATGCTTTCCACCTCACCAAAATAAATAAATAAAAGGGTAAATTACAAAAGAATAAAGTAAAACCCTAAAACTATTTCTAAACTCAAATTCCTATTCATCTCTGGTATCTTCTTTTCTTCATATTCCTTTGTCCCTGCAAAACAGCACAAAAGACAAAAAAAAAGAGAATTGTTTAGGTGAAGGCTACTCTCAGTCTGGCAATGTAATGCATTGCTGAACACATCATTGAGTATTTTTTTAAAAATGGGCCAAAGAGTAGTATCTGTTCTTATTCTGGAATATTGCCTCAGTACAACCTCATAGGCAGGGGCAAGTTTCACCAAAATAAGCAAAAGGAAATTGTTCACAATGGATAAGAGCAAACCAGCTGAACTGATCCTCACTGAACAAATATCTCAGTACAATGGAACTTGAACCAGAGGGACCCACATGACATCAGCTTAGTCATTGCATGCTTGTGTGATGTCAACACAAGACACGCACAAGGGAAGATAAGAACACAACCGTAGCAGCAGAGTACCACACTTTTGGTCACTTACCACACATATCTTTTCACCACACAACACCAACATCTTCATAGCTCAAACCACAAGAACAACATTTGTTCTTGCTGGATCATCACTGATATTTTTCACACATACTAACCAACCAACCTTTCTAGTCATGATGACTTGAAGAGAAACAAGTCAGGAACAATAAGAATATCAGATCATCCCAACCTATGGTTGCTTCAGTAAGCCATCCAATAGCTAGGACAAGGAGGAGTAGATAAGGAGGGAAACAAGGAAGATTAAGATCAGCAGCAGCCAAGGGGAGTCAGAGCTAGGAGGTGAAGGATACAAGAACAAGTACAACAGGTAATCTGAAGCAACACCAAAGATACCACAAGATCATCATCAGCCCCATTACAAGCCTATCTGTCCACTCACCAACAGCAGGTAATAATCATCTGTAATACACTTTATACCATGTTGCATGTATTCCAAATCATGCATACAGATCTGGGAATACTTAAGAAATAATACACACCCACTTGGTCCATCCACCCTTTAACTAGATTTTCATCTAGGAGGATTGGATGGCAAGATTCTCTCAGACTAGCATGCAAGTGGCATGTCTAGATCATCACTGAGTCAAAAGAGGAGGCAACAATAAAATATGTTCTTCTAAATCCAATAATTTGCCTCAGACTTTGCATCCTAGGCAGGGGTAAGGAAATCAAGGGAAACATTTATATGCTTCAGACCAGCATCACAAGCATTCAGGTTGAAAAGAATTTTGCTTAGCTGTATAAGAAGCAGATCATCCTATCTGAGATTATATTGTGCACATTCTTGTATAGAAGCACCACAAAAATAATCAGAGCAAGAGGAGCCATTTGAATCGTGTATCCATCAGCACATCATCATTGTTGTGACCTACTACTGTGTACACTCCAAAGAGGCATCACAGTAGCAGGTTTCCAACAAATAAAGCCACCCGAAATAAGCTAGCAGAATATTCAGGTTTTCAAGCATTCAAAGATATTTCAAATCATTTTCCTACCAAATTTTCATAGGAATCATTTTCTGTTTGAAAACACATCATTTATAAATCACATGACTTAGTAAATCAAGTCAATGGATCAAGGATTAGCCAACAGATATGTACACAGTAGTACCCGTGATTGGGGGTTTTATCACTGAATCCTTCAACTACAGCAGCGAACAAGCAGTCCAGGAAAGAACCTTGTACCAAATCAATTTAAGAAAATTATCTACAACACCAAACATCATTTAAATATAATAGGAACAAATCAGATATTGCATGTAGATAAAAGGATTAATTGCTAATACAAAATATCTAATGGACATGAGATCATCAAAGAACCACACACAAGTAATACAACCAACAAGCAACAAGTATCAACTGGTCCAAATAACTCCATTTGTTCATCCATGAACACTAAAGAAAACATGTTTCCAGAAAATAAATCATAATACCTTAAGGAGTTGATCATGTAAATGATCATTAGGAAACTGTCTAACATAATATGAAGTACTAGAACATATATAATCTATCACTTGTTCATTTGTGTGTTTCACATACACCTTGCTGAGAATTTCTTAGGTAGTAAATATATACATATAGGTTAGTGGTACCAAATTAAGATGTATCAAAACAAGTTATTCTTTTTAAACTATAAAAAAGAAATATATCTGACCATGCCATTAACACAAGGAATAGTCAACTAACCATGTGTTCATGTTTATGAACTATTAACCCTTGTGAAAGGACTATATCTTCCCATGATGTTTTTTGGTGTTAAAATGACAATCCCAACCGTGTTTTTAATTGTGCTCTTGAGTTTCAGGGGAAACGTCGTTGATGTCTCCTTCTATTGTGATGGATGCTCTCTTGTGATCTTTTGAAGACGGTGGCCTTTTTAGTCTTCTCCTAGTTTCTTTCCGGTTGTTGTTTTTAGGTCATCGTACTATTAAGAGGGGGTCCATTTTGGAAGGCTGCGGGAAATCACTTGTTCTTGCACAAACCTATATGCACCACCACAGCCATCCCATTATCCAGTGAGAGAGCGTGTTCCTGTTCTGTTGGGGCCTTTTGTGTCTCACCGGAACTTCCGGTCATAGGCCGGAAGTTCCGCTCTAACTTTTTCTGCGGGCTATTCTACAGTTTGTTCCGACGCTAGTTCCGCCCCAAGTTCCGGTGGTGGCTCAGTAACCTTCTGTTTTGAAGTGTGCTATTTGCCGGAACTTGGCCGGAACTTGCATCGGAACTTGTCTCGCTAAAGTTCTGGCGGAACTTCCATGAAGCCGAAACTTCGGGTCGATTAACCCGCGATGAAGTTCCGCCTCTTGTTCCGCCCAAGTTCCAGTGGAGGCTCGAACCTTACATTTGAAGTGTGCTATTTGCGGAACTTGGTGAACTTGCTCGGAAGTTCACCGGAACTTCCGGTCCGTTTTGACCGGAACTTCCGGTTGCGCTTCTGGAGCGGGCGTCAACGGTCTGATGACCGTTGGAGCCAGGCTGGGCGGAACTTCCGGCCTCTCACCGGAACTTCCGGTAAGGGTCATGTGAGGGGCCTATTTAAAGCACCCCTCTTCTTCCTCCCACTTTCTCTCGAATTTTTCTCTCTCCTCCATTAATGCTTGAGCTTCACCTCACTAGATCTCTCTCTCTAGCCACTCAAATGACTTGATATTTTGAGAGGTGAGGGAGGTGACCTAGATCTACACTTCCACCAAAGAAGAATTGATTTCCCCCACCCATCCTTTGTGGATCTTGTTGCTCTTGGGTTTCTTGGAACCCTAGACGGTGTAGGGCATCCTCGGAGCTGAGGCGTGTGTTGTAAAGCTTCGAGGTGTCGTTGAGGGCCTCCAATTGAGTTGTGGAGCCTCCCCTCAACCTTGGTGTAAAGGTTTCAGTTGACGCCTTCAAGGTCACCGGTTAGTGGATTGTGAGGCCTCCTTTGTGGGGGAGCTCGCCGGAGGTGAGGCCTTTGTGGCGCTCGGGTGACCTTGTGTGGCCCCGACACCTCTCCAACGTAGACGTAGCTCCTTGGGAGTGAACTACGGGAATTACATCTCCGTGTCCCCTCGCCGGTTACTTTGTTCCCTTCCTTTACTCCTTGCTATTTACTGTTTTTGTTGTTGGTGTTCGTTTTCTTGCATTTAGGTTGTTCACTTAGTTGCATCTCTCGATAACTTCCTTTCTCGTTGAGCCTAAAAGTGAGAAACAAATTAAAATTGGTAGACGCCTATTCACCCCCCTCTAGTCGTATCAAGTCGGTACTTTCAATTGGTATTAGAGCCAAGGCTCTTACTTCGGGCTTTACCGCCTAAGAGACTATGGCCGACGAAAGGGGTAGTGAAACTGAAAAATCCAAGAACTTGGCCACTATGGATGACCTCAAGAAATTGGAGTCATCCATGATGTCCAAGTTCGAGGAAATGATGACTCTCTTGCAGTCTCTCAAGCCAAACCCCATGGTTGCTATTGACACACCCCAACCCAACGAGGTTCCTCCCATCATTCTGAGTCCGCCCGGGGTAACTCCATGGCTGCCACCACTCACCTTGGGACTTGGTTTTGTTGCTCAAACCTCTACCAAGGTTCCAAGTGAGAACATCGAGGAGCCCGAGAACCCAACTTCCAAAGGGGAAAATGGAGGAAAGGACTACTCGGCGGTACCCCCACCGTCGAAGTACACTCCGGATCCACCCATCCCCATGCCACACATTATACCTCAAGGAGCACCACCCATGCTAGATACGTCTAATTTCGCCAATTGGAAATATCTAATGCGCTCACATATTTCCAGCTCATCCATTGAGTTAATGAGGATTGTGGAGGATGGATTCTCTCCATTTGACCCAAAGAAGTTGACACGAGGTGAAGTGGTGGACAAGCAACTCAATGCTACAGCTTTGGGAATGATTCAAAAGGCCTTGACTCCAAAGGATTTTGCTCACATTCGCCAATTTGACACTGCCAAGGGAGCTTGGGATCAACTCACCAAGCTCTTTGTTGGGAATGCTAGCATCTAAAGCTCCAAGTTTGATGAGATCAACAACGAGTGCGATGGTTTCGCAATGCAAGATGATGAGACTCCTGAAGACATGTATAGGCGCCTTAAGGTCCTTTGTTCCACTATGAGGGACCTTGGGGATCACTATGTTGATGACAAGTTTATGAAGAGGAAGTTCATTCAAGATCTTCTCCCATTTGAAGAACAAAAGCTCAACTCTATCAAGGGAAGAACCAACTTTCACTTAATGACCTCCCAAGAAGTCTTGAGTGAAGTAATTGCCATGACTATTGCTAAGAAGAATGTGGAGTCCGCTCGATCTAGAGCCATTGGATCAACAAAAGTGAACCTTGCTTTGAAGGCCAAGGCTATTGAAGTTGATGATGATGATACATCAAGTGAGTGGTCTCAAGAGGATCTCAAATGTGCCTTCAACGAACATCTTGCTCTCGCTTCAAGGGCCTTTTGGAACAAGTCCGGATTCAAGTCAAGATCACGGGACAACTCAAGATTCAACTCATCCAACAAGTCTCCCAAAGCAAGGTCATGCTACAATTGCAACGACAAGAGTCACTTCGTGGACAAGTGTCCCTTTGAGAACCGTGAAGACAATGGTGGTCGTCTATTCGCAAGATCAAGTCAAGACCTCCTCATCCCTTGAACAAGAACTACGTCGTCAAGAACGCCACTAACAAGGAACGAGCAATTGTGGTCCATGAAGAATATCTTTCGGGCACGGATGAAGATGATGATGAAGTTCATGGTGGAGATATTGTGGGGGTTGCTGCTATTGCCACTTCCTCAACCCCACGTCTATCCCTCTTCGACTCGCCAAATGAAAATGTCATCTCCTCCAACCAAAAGTGCTTCATGGCCAAGGCCACTGAGGTATCACCGAAACCCACTCCTCAACCTATCTCTAGCGAGCCTTCCTCTCTTGATCTTGTTGGTCTAGAGGTGAAGAAAGAGATGATTGACATGTGTGAATTTGTTGCTACCTTAGATGAAGAAACTAAAAACTGCTTTGAGTCCTTATTTGCACAACTTGACAATGCTAGAGATGCCTTAGATGAAAAGGAAGGACTTCTTGACTTGCTAAGTAAAAATGAAAGAGATGCCGCCGATGAAATTGTCTCTCTCACTCAAAGTCTTGAGGATGAGAAAAATATGAGAATTAATCTTGAAGAAAATGTGTCTAAGCTTGTAGATGATCATAACAACACTTTGACCTCTACAATTAAAGAACGTGACCATGCTCTTGCTTTGATTAAGGTTCTCAAGAAAGAAAATGCTGAGTTTGTGGGTGGTCATGATAGGACTCAAAAGGATCTTGAGAAACTCAAAGAGGAACACAAAGCCTTGGAGAGTAAATTCTCAAATCTTTTTTAAGCTCATGAACAACTTCAAACTCAATTAACTTGTGATCTTTCTAAGTCTTCCGCTGTGCAAATTATAGACTTGTCTAGCTCTCCTAACCCTTGTTGCAAGCATGAGCATCTCATAGAGGAGGTCAAGGTTTTGAAGGATCAACTTGCCAAGATTAAGAAGAAGAAGAAGAAGAACAACAAGAAGAAAAAGAACAAGGGCATGGCCCAAGGAGTACCAAATGGCCTAACCCTCTTGCAAAGTGACAACTTTGCCAGAAAGAACAATCCCTCATATTCTTTGCAAATCTTATGATGGTCATGTATATGCTAGATATGTGGGGACATATTACACGCATGATTATCATTGGGCCATTTGGGTGCCAAAGGTTCTTGTCACTAACAAAAGGGGACCCATTGCAAAATGGGTACCTAAAACCAAGGCTTGATTTTCTTGTAGGACTATGCTTCCCATGATCAAAATGGGTGCTTGATAATGGTGCCACGAGTCATATGACCGGAAGCAAGTCTATCATGACCGAATTGAGACCCAATATTGCCAACACCATGGTCTCCTACGGTGACAAAACAAGCTCTCAGGTTTTGGGTTTTGGCAAAGTGGTGGTAACCCCGGATGTATCCTTGGTTGACGTCATGCTTATCAAAACTCTTGGTTACAACTTACTCTCAGTTCGTGCTCTTGCTCTTATGGGTCTTTCTTCTTTATTTAATTCTCATTCCGTGGTCCTCATGTGGAGCAAGTCTCTCAAGGTGGCTTTTTTAGGATATGTAGAACATGACTTGTATGTGGTGGACTTTTTAGGGACCACTACTCCTCATGCTCTATGTCTCTATGCTAAAGACGACAAGGGATGGTTGTGGCATCGCCGCCTAGCCCATGTTAACATGAGGACTTTGCAAAGACTTCACTCCGAGGGCCACATCCTTGGAATTAACGATGTTTCTTTTGCCAAAGATCGTGTTTGTAGGGCTTGTATTGAAGGGAAGATGCATGAAACTCCTCACAAAGCGCTCAATCAAATCACTACCGAGAGATGTTTGGAGCTCTTGCATATGGATCTCTTTGGTCCTCCCTCTCATGATAGCCTTGGAGGCAAGAAGTATTGCTTGGTTATTGTGGATGATTTCTCAAGATACACCTGGGTGTTCTTTTTCAAGTACAAGAGTGAGACTCAACAAACCGTCATTGACTTTGCTAATGAGGTTCAACGGAAGCACAATGCAACTATTCTCTCAATTCGAAGTGACATTGGCACCGAGTTCAAAAACTATACCTTGGATGAGTTTCTCAGTGCTGAAGGAATCAAGCATCAATACTCCACGCCCTACACCCCTCAACAAAACGGAGTTGCAGAAAGGAAGAATCACACTTTGATGGATGCGTCTAGGTCTATGCTAGCTGAGTTCAAGTCTCCATACAACTTTTGGGCCGAGGCCATCTCCACCGCTTGCCATGCAACCAACCGGCTTTATCTCCGCAAGAATAAGAACAAGACCCCCTATGAACTTCTCACCGGGAAAAAGCCTAATGTTAGCTACTTTCGGGTGTTTGGTTGCAAGTGCTACATTCTCAAGAAAGGGGTTCGGTTGTCAAAGTTTGAATCCAAGGCTCAAGAAGGAATTTTTGTTGGTTACTCAAATCAGTCCCATGCTTATAGAGTCTACAACAAAGCCAATGGAAGAGTTGAAGAGACGAGCAACGTGAAGTTTGATGAAAATCATGAGTCTCTTGTTAGGCAAGATGGTGTTTGTGATCCAAGTGATGAAATTCCTCCCAAGGCCATAGGAAGAATGGGTGTGGGTTTCCACCTCCCCATTGAGGATCCCCTTATGGACGAAGGAGAAGGACCAAGCTCTACTCAAGTGGAGCCCTCACTCTCACAAGATCATCTTGCACCTCAAGGACCTACTTTCTTGGCACAAGCTCCCTCAAGCTCTTCCGAAGCTTCCCATGCTCATGAATCTCCAAGCTCTAAAGAACAAGCTCTTCATCAACAACATCAACCTCCCCACGATGGGGATCCTCCTCAAGGCACCTCCCACGGACAAGCTCTTCATCAACCTCATCAACCTCCCCAAGATGGGGCTCCTCCTCAAGGTCACATTTCTCCCCAAGGTCAAGTTCGTCGAGATCAAGAGCAAGTCAATGATCCTCAAGGATCCTCTCCAAGTGATGACTCCCCCGAAGTGGAAATTGATGAAGATGACCCTCGTGTTCGTGCTTATAGTCAAGGGGGCGGCTCAATTGGTGGAAATGACCAAGTGGTAGCTCAAGAATCTCGAATTGAAGCACAAGACCGTCGTCAAGCCTATCGTCTCGCCAAGCTTGTTCGAGAGGGCCATATCCTTGATAATGTCTATGGAGATTTCAATAAAGGTTCCACTACTAGGAGGCAACTAGCTTCCTTTTGCTCTCACCATGCGTTTATCTCTCTTGTGGAACCACAGAAAGTCTTCGAAGCTCTTGAAGATGATTGGCTTGATGCTATGAACGAGGAACTTCACAACTTCAAGGGGAACAATGTTTGGACATTGGTTGAGCGGCCTGAAGACTGTCAAAACGTCATTGGAACCAAGTGGGTCTTCAAGAACAAGTGCGATGCGAATGGAATTGTCGTGCGCAACAAGGCAAGGTTAGTTGCCCAAGGATACTCACAAGTTGAGGGCATCGACTACGGTGAGACTTACGCCCCAGTTGCTCGCCTTGAATCCATTCGTATGCTTCTTGCCTTCGCTACCCATCATAACTTTAAATTGCATCAAATGGATGTTAAGAGTGCTTTTCTCAATGGTCCTTTGAAAGAGTTGGTATATGTCAAGGAACCTCCGGGTTTTGAGGATCCACTTTTTCCGAACCATGTCTACAAGCTCAATAAGGCACTCTATGGCCTCAAGCAAGCCCCACGTGCGTGGTATGATTGTCTTAGGGAGCTCTTGTTATACCGTGGCTTCGAAGTGGGCCTCATTGATCCCACTCTTTTTACTAAGAAAGTTGGAGGCCACTTGTTCGTATGCCAAATCTATGTTGATGACATTATCTTTGGGTCTATTAACAAAACTTTTAATGAGGATTTTTCCAAGCTCATGACCGACCGCTTCGAGATGTCCGTGATGGGGGAGTTGAAGTTTTTCCTTGGATATGAAGTCAAACAATTGAGGAAAGGGACTTTCATCAACCAAGCCAAGTACATCCAAGACATGCTCAAGAAGTTCAAGTTTGATCAAGTCAAAGGTGCCAAGACTCCCATGCCAACTAAGGTTAATCTTGATCTCGATCCCAAGGGTAAGGAGATGGATCAAAAACTCTATCGATCGATGATTGGTTCTTTGCTCTATCTTTGTGCATCCCGACCGGATATTATGTTGAGTGTGGGTATGTGTGCAAGATTTCAAGCCGCACCAAAGGAAAGTCACATGGTGGCTGTCAAGAGGATCTTTCGATATTTAGTTCATACACCAAACTTTGGGTTGTGGTACCCCAAGGGAGCCAGCTTTGATCTCATTGGTTACACGGACTCGGACTGGGCTGGTGACAAAGTGGGAAGAAAGTCAACCTCCGGAGCTTTTCAGTTTCTCGGAAGATCTTTGGTTTGTTGGTCCTCGAAGAAGCAAAACTATGTGTCTATGTCTACTGCCGAAGCTGAGTACATCTCTGCCGCAAGCTGCTGTGCTTAATTGCTATGGATGAAGCAAACTTTGAAGGATCTTGGACTATCTTTTGACAAGGTGCCTCTTCTTTGCGACAATGAGAGTGCCATTGCTATTGCTCACAATCCCGTGCAACACAACCGGACCAAGCACATTGAGATTCGTCATCATTTCATTCGGGACCATGTTGCTAGAGGAGACATTTCTTTGGAGTATGTTCCCACCAAGGCAAATCTTGCGGATCTTTTCACGAAGCCTCTTGATGAAGCAAGGTTCCGAGAGTTAAGGCATGAGATAAATATCATTGATTTGAGCAATGTTGCTTGAGCACCTTGCACACCTACCCACGTCTCAATATGTATCTTGTTTGGATGTAGGCATGGATTTAGGGGGAGTGTAGTTCCTCTTATGAACAAACACTATCCCTATTATGCGCACATTAAAGTTTTCATACTCTATAGTCTCTAAAGGAGACCATTTGAGCTTCATGATGAGTGTTGGTAATGAACCCAAGATATATCTTCGTGGTGTCAAGCCATTTACTCTTATATAAGGTGGCTTCGTCCACCGACTCGTTTTTATTTGTGTCTTTGATCTTTTTGTTTTTCTTGGTTTTTGTTGGTTTTGGTTCTTCACAGTTTGAGCTATCTATCCTAAGCCTTTCCTTACCTCAAGCCCTCTCTATTCCCTGCACAAGTTCTTCCTTGTTGTCCTATCCTAAGATGGTCTTCCTGGCGTCGTGAACTTCCGTCGATCGACCGGAAGTTCGATCCAGGAAGTTCGGTCCTGCCGGAACTTCCGGTGGTGCTCCCTGTCCTATATAAAGTGGGCCCTGGGGGAAAACGGGATCTTCTTCCTTTTTCCCCCAAGACCCATATTCTATTTGGAGCGCCGCTGGCCAGGACCTCTCCACGAAGGTGCTCCTGCCCCTTCGTCTCCAACCTCTCCTCCGCAGATCTGCTCCGTGGGATCCTTCCCCACCTCGATCTCCCGCCATGGACTCCGGTATTTGCCCTCAACTCCCTCCATTAATGGAGATCTTGCTCTCACGATGGTTTGAGTTAGGGCACACCTTGTCTAGGCTAGTTCTTTGGCTAGAACTTGTTGGAATATCTTGGTAGGTCTAGGGTATCATGCTTGAGTAGATTGGTCCAATACATCCTAGAAAAATCTGTGCACTTGTGGCTTTTAGATCTACATCTAGTGAACTCCTGTTTGGAACCGTCAGTTCGTGGCCTCACCGGAACTTCCAGTGAGCCACGACCGGAACTTCCGGTGGACCATTTTCACCGGAAGTTCCGGCGATTCAGCGGAAGTTCCGGCCACAATGCAACTTTTTCTGCTTGTATTTTTCCAATCTATTTCTTTTGTTTCCTCTTCCGAGCTTGTGCACTTATCCCACCTTCCCTCCCTATCCTTGTGCTTTCTTCTCAGGGGAAGGAGATACTCTCCAAGGCAAGCGTGCCCTCCGACCATCCGCTGACATTCCTCCTGAGATTGATGAGGAAGATGCTGAGGTTGTGCGTCCGACCGCTCAGACTTCTCGCCAGAAGGCTGCCGCTGCTCGCCGTGCTGCTGCTGCTGCTGCAGGGAAGAGGCCTGCTCTTGCGTAGAAGGCCACTGCTGCTGGGCCAGACATGACCAAAGCCAAGATTTCCAAGTGGTCTCAGAAGGCTTACTCTGCATTTAGGGCTACGGATCCCTACCTCGTGCCTCGTGATTGTCTTTGCTTGGACCCTCATTTTCACACTTGCCGTCAGGAACAGATTATGAAGAAATTTATGCATCAAAGAAGAAGTTCGTGGTTGCTCCTCAGAAGTACATCAATGTGCCTCACATGGAAGAGAAGCAAATCTACTTTGGAGAGGCTCTTGATATCTGCCAGAAGTTTGGGCTGATTCCCCTCATGGAGCACCGTCAGAACTTTGATGTGACTTCTATTGCTCAGTTATACTCAACTCTGTTTCTTCACATGCAGTACTCTACTGAAGGTGTGATGAAGTGGATGAACAGGGACGTGTTTCTTACCGCTACTTGGGCTGAGTTTGCTGAGATTCTTGGCTATCCCATTCAGCCTGGCCGCGGGACAAATGGTTGGAGTTTTCATGGTCCTGTAGCTGCTGATCCTGAGGTCCTGGAGCCTCTCTACATTGAAGGGTGGGGCACTGTTGGGTATGTGAATCATCTGCTGCCAGTTTTTGACATCATGCGTAGGGTGTACTTGAACACCATCTCTCCCAAGGCTGGCAACTTTGATCAGTTTCATGGGTATCAGGTTGACCTCATGCATCAGACTTATCTTCGCCGAGACACTGACAGGTCAATGGATATTATGCACTTCATATACTCTGAGATGTGGGCGGCTCTCATTGAAAAGCGCTCCTGCATCTATGCTCCCTACATTCAGACTCTCATCAATCACAAGTGGCTCGAGAAGACTAGCAACCCCTTCCCTCAAGACAACATCACCATTCATGAAGAGAGAAAGTTCCGTGTGAGTAAGCACCAAAAGCCTCGTACTCAGGAAGAAAACGAAGCTGCTCTCAAGAAGGCTCGAGATGTTGCTAGTGGTCCCTCCTCTGCTCCTGGTGGCCCTAGTGCTGGTGGTCCTTCTCTCCAGAGGCAGCCATATTGGGCAAAGAAGCTGCTTGGGAAAGTGAAGAAAACTTTCTGCTTTCTACAGGACCGTGAGTATCAGGCTTATGTTGACCAGCGTCACAATATTCAGCACCAGAAGGCCATCATGGCAGCCCTCAAAATTCCTTGCTCACCGGTCTCTAGCTCTGTCACTGCTCCCAAGGAGGATTGGATTCGCAACAACTGCAACTGGTCCGAAGATGAGTATGAGGAGGTCACTGGTCCGCCTGAGTCTTCTCCTGCTCCCCCTTCTCGTGGCTGGGACGAGTAGATTGATCTCTTATTCCTTTTTGGTGTCTCGATGCCAAAGGGGGAGAAAGATGTCTATTAGGTTGTCTACGGGATTTGCATGGGTTGAGTCGCGAGCCTGTTCTTGCCTTTGATCTTTTCTTACTCGCGAACTCTCTAGTTTATTTGTGTTCTTGTGGTTTTATGTCCGTGAACTTATGTGTGCTTGTGGACCATGTGGTATGTTATGTTTGAGACTATGTGGTATCTTTGTGGTATCTTATACTTTGCCGTGAGTGTGGTATCTTGTTGTCATCTTATGAGCTGTTGCTATGGTGGTGGAGCCTCATTGCTCTTATTGTTATTATTACTCCGTTTGTCTCCACCTCATTTAGTTGGTTCTGGTATGATCTCTATCCCTTTTTGTACCTTGCACTTGTGCTATCTTTGCAATTGTTAGGGGGAGCCTCCGTGTATGTGTGCTAGTCCTGTCCTTAGAGGTCTTCTCTCTACCTTGCACACATACACGGGGAGCTTGCCCCGTCCATTGCAAATATTGCTTTGATTCTATGCAAATCTATGGGATTGTCATCTAACACCAAAAAGGGGGAGATTGAAAGGACTATATCTTCCCATGATGTTTTTTGGTGTTAAAATGACAATACCAACCGTGTTTTTATTTGTGCTCTTGAGTTTCAGGGGAAAGGTCGTTGATGTCTCCTTCTATTGTGATGGATGCTCTCTTGTGATCTTTTGAAGACGGTGGCCTTTTTAGTCTTCTCCTAGTTTCTTTCTGGTTGTTGTTTTTAGGTCACCGTACTATTAAGAGGGGGTCCATTTTGGAAGGCTGTGGGAAATCACTTGTTCTTGCACAAACCTATATGCACCACCACAGCCATCCCATTATCCCGTGAGAGAGCATGTTCCTGTTCTGTTGGGGCTTTTGTGTCTCACCGGAACTTCCGGTCATAGGCCGGAAGTTCCGCTCTAACTTTTTCTGCGGGTTGTTCTACAGTTTGTTCCGATGCTAGTTCCTCCCCAAGTTCCGGTGGCGGCTCAGTAACCTTCTGTTTTGAAGTGTGCTATTTGCCGGAACTTGGCCGGAACTTGTCCTACTAAAAGTTCCTGAGCGGAACTTCCGCCAGAAGCCGAAACTTCTGGTCAGATTCGCTTCGCGACCCAGAAGTTCCGCCTCTTGTTCCGCCCCAAGTTCTGGTGGAGGCTCGAACCTTATACATTTGAAGTGTGCTATTTGCGGAACTTGGTGAACTTGCTCGGAAGTTCACCGGAACTTCCGGTCGTTTGACCGGAACTTCGGTTGCTCGAGCGGGCGTCAACGGTCGATGACCGTTGGAGCCAGCTGGCGGAACTTCCGCCTCACCGGAACTTCGGTGAAGTCATGGGTCAGCAGTTCAGAGCGAGGGGCCTATTTAAGGCACCCCTCTTCTTCCTCCCACTTTCTCTCGAATTTTTCTCTCTCCTCCATTAATGCTTGAGCTTCACCTCACTAGATCTCTCTCTCTAGCCACTCAAATGACTTGATATTTTGAGAGGTGAGGGAGGTGACCTAGATCTACACTTCCACCAAAGAAGAATTGATTTCCCCCACCCATCCTTTGTGGATCTTGTTGCTCTTGGGTTTCTTGGTACCCTAGACGGTGTAGGGCATCCTCGGAGCTGAGGCGTGTGTTATAAAGCTTCGAGGTGTCTTTGAGGGCCTCCAATTGAGTTGTGGAGCCTTCCCCTCAACCTTGGTGTAAAGGTTTCGGTTGACGCCTTCAAGGTCACCGGTTAGTGGATTGTGAGGCCTCCTTTGTGGGGGAGCTCACCGGAGAAGAAGGTGAGGCCTTTGTGGCACTCGGGTGACCTTGTGTGGCCCCGACACCTCTCCAATGTAGACGTAGCTCCTTGGGAGTGAACTACGGGAATTACATCTCCGTGTCCCCTCGCCGGTTACTTCGTTCGCTTCCTTTACTCCTTGCTATTTACTGTTTTTGTTGTTGGTGTTCGTTTTCTTTCATTTAGGTTGTTCACTTAGTTGCATCTCTAGATAACTTCCTTTCTCGTTGAGCCTAAAAGTGAGAAACAAATTAAAATTGGTAGACGCCTATTCACCCCCCTCTAGTCGTATGAAGTCGGTACTTTAACCTTGCAATTACATGCATAAACATCAATCAACAAGAATCCATCAACATCACCTACACATCAGGGACCATGTCCAATAGACCATGATCTAAAATCAAGTCCTATTTCATCAAAGAACTACTAGGACCATATTAACTAATCCTAAATCAATTGTATGACATATCAAAACAGATCCATGAGCAAATCACTAAGCATCTTTTATCACCAAAAATAAGAAGGCGAACTTAAGTTGTGTAGAACAGCAAGAGAAAGAGAGAGGAGTTTGAAAGGTTGAGGGGTACCTACCTAGGACGAGTCTAAGCTCGCTGACGGGGAAGCAGAGAGGTCGGCGGCGAGGGTTGTGGCACGGCGGCACGGTGGGCACTAAAGCGCCTGCACCGCGCCGAGCCATCTCACCAGCGGTAGTGGCACGCGGAGAGAATCACGGCCCATAACAGACCGCAGAATTGACCGCAGTGCTTGGCAGAGCTAGGGTTTTCAACCGAGTGTGCACGAGAGGCAGGGAGGAACAAATCGAACAAGGGGAGGTTGTAGATCATAGCACGTCAGACCAAAGCCCCATCTTACCGGCGCCAGAGAGGGCAGGAGCAGCCGGAGCCAAACGACGACACGACGGCGCCCAGGAGGTCGTGGGTGTGCGGGGTGTACTCGGGTACGAGGAGGAAGAGAGGGCCCTGGGTGGGGCGTGTTAACCCCAAGTCGAGCTGGGCCGGCCTGTTGGGCCAAGCCCAACTCAGTTTGTTGGACCAAATCTATTTACACCCAATTGGGCCATAGCCCAACTACTTGCCACTATTAAATTAATTTCCCATTAAATATACTCTACAAAATAATTCCAATACATATGAAGTTATATCAAATCCTAAAAATACATATGATAGATAAAAATCATCACAAAAATAATATCCACATAAGAATTCATAATCAAACTTAAGTATAACTTTTAACTTTAAAATATTCTTTAAAAAATCTTATTAAGAATCCTTTAAAATAAACATTGGGTATCACCCATTTATATACTATGGTGAATAATCATTATATCGTAACCACTATTAACATAACTTTAAATTCTAACAATTTACTAAGACCATCTAATTATGATTCCATTAAATAAATACATATTCCTTTCATAATAGCAAAACAAATTTAATCTAATCATTCACTTGAATGTGAAGTGAATAATCCCACACTTTAATCATACTTATCATAAATCTAAAACTTGGGAATAATTAACAAATATTACATCTTAAGTTTACTTAACCTTTTAAAGTTAACTTTATCCTCAAAAGCTTATAAACATTATGTCTAATAACTACTTATATTTTTATAGTTAACTTTGGTCTATTTAAATTAAGACATAAATCATCTCAAGTCCAAACTAATAAATCAAACACCAAAAGACATCAATCATGTCCTATTAACAATGAAGATTGTTTAAACCTTAGAAAAGAAATCTTTCTCCAAATGTTATTCTTTTTGCCACTTTAAACAAAAATCTAATAATAAGTTCTTCAACTCTTAACAACTCAATCCCAAGGACTTTTATCATAGTCACCACATGACAAATAACCATAGTCACATCATTTTATACTTTACTTACATACTTTGGATTGTTAACACTAGATTCTTTATAAAGAACATTACTTATAAAGTAAAATTTGAAGATAATCCAACTCTTAAAAGAATCACTTGAATTCACTTCACTCAAAGTGTTAGGGATTCAATTTGGGAGTTTTACAAAAATGCATAGCATTACTTATGCATAACTGCACATTGCTTCTTTAAACATTAGTCCTTACCGGACCAATGATGCAGATTTCAGATATTGGATCTTATGTTGTCTCGAAGACGGTGAGTGCATAATCTTGCAATCACAAAAGGCAAGTTCACACTTGCTCATGTCCTTTGATTATTTTCTGTAAAGTATTTTACAAATCCAGTGTTGTCATCACCTGCATTTGAAAAAGGTCAGAAAACACTATTTTCATAATAATGATTATAGGTTATTTACCATGAGGTAATAACCTACTATGCAAGTTCCGGTGGTAAAGGAACATATTATCTAGGACTTAGCAACCAATGTCGCTAGTGATTCTTGTGCCGTATATCATGCGTTAACCATGACATTTGGAATGGGACAGAGAAGTCAGCTGTATCTTCTTCCTTCCGCATGAAGCCGGATGTGCAGGTCGTGGCTGTTATCACTCGTAGCGTGCATATTAATTGGTAATTCATAGAGGATATGCAGCATATGGGTGGGAACCCTCAACGTCCCACGATAGTTCTGGCATCTAACAGTTTGTACAAACCATTGCCGTAATTCAATATGTGGGCATGGTGTACACCAAGGAGGCATGCGGGGTCGTGAAGGGGGCAGTGATTGGCTTGGATCTTAGACTGGGCCCCATACCAAGGAAGTATGGACAAGGTCATGACTTGGTTGTGCAACAAGGCTAAGGTCTCTCATGGGTAAAGTAATGCACCTCTGCAGAGTGTAAGAACTGTAACTTGTTATTCCTTGTTCCGGGATGAAGCTACGAATGCGGCGGGAAAGGAACTCCATGAAAATTCTGGTAAACCCGTGAAGGTGACGGACATAGTTTTTCAGAATAAAAGCAATCTTTGAAGAAATGTTTATGAAAACCTGCATGGCCTACGACCTATGGTCTGGGGCCGTAGATATAGTGCATCAAACACTCCTTTTCTAGTGAACTTGCTGAGTACGCTCGTACTCAAAGTATCTTCTTAACCCTTGCTAGGTTCTTAAGCGAGTATAGATAATGTCTACATCAAGTAATGCTCCAGGAATCATCACCAGAAGCTAAAGTTCTTCAATGAAGTCAAGAAAGTCAACATATACATCAACTCAAGTGAAGACGAAGTTATTGATTAGATAAGAATATAATCTCTAGCCATAGAACCTATTTCTGTAGAGTACTGCAATAGCAGCAATACAAGCCAACTAGTTAGATGTTAATTTTATTAGCATAATAGTGATGAGTTGTTATTTCTGATTCTTCTTTGTAAGAAGTTTCTTTTTCTCTCTTTAACCTAGAGTGTTCTCTGGATCTTGTGTAAAGAGTTGAGTTGTAACCTATAGTCATGTCTTGGACCTGCTATGTTTCTGTTGTACTACTCTGAGGGATGTAATACTAGTGAACGGTGTTTCATTGGTGTTATGTCAAGGACTATAGAGTACTACATCATGCAGTGGTATGCTGGGTCGCCGCATGGGTCTTTTCTTTATTCGTGTTAGGAACTCTATTCAATACATGACATGAAGTCAACAAGGCCTCCCCCCACCATGCCTTTGATAAACCAGCAGTGTCTAACATGGAATTCACCAAGTTAGTCAGCGTGCGGTTTTTAATCTCGGCAACCCCGTTTGATTGGGGCGAGTAGGGTGGCGTCCTCTCATGAATAATTCCGTGTTCCTCATAGAATTCGTCAAATATTTTTGGAAAATACTCACCACCACGATCCGACCTAAGACGCTTAATCTTTCTCTCTAGTTGATTTTCAACTTCGGCCTTATAGATTTTAAAGTAGTCTAAAGCCTCATCTTTAGTTTGCAACAGGTAAACATAGTAGCATCATCTATCAATGTCATGAAATATCTCTTTTCACCTTTTTTCAACACACCATTCATCTCGCATAGATCAGAATGTATGAGTTCTAGAGGTTCCAAGTTTCTCTCCTCGGCAGACTTGTGAGGCTTTCGAGGTTGCTTTGATTGCACACAACTATGGCACTTAGAACCTTTGGCAATAGTGAAATTCGGAATTAAACTCATACTGGACAACCGAGACATCAAAGCAAAATTAATGTGACATAAACGAGAATGCCAAACATGGGTATCATCATTAACACCACCAGAAATATGATTCACGGATTTATTACAAAACTCTAAAAGTGAAAACCGAAACAAGCCTGCGAACTCATAACCTTTACCAATAAATTGTCCATGTTTCAAAACAACGACTTTATTAGACTCTGAGACAACCTTAAACCCATATCTGCATAGAAGGGAGCCACTAACGAGATTCTTGTTCATAGTAGGGACATGCTGCACGTTCCTTAGCTGCACGATCTTTCCGGAAGTAAATTTCAGATCCACCGTGCCAACACCACGAACAGAAGCATGTGATCCATTCCCCATTAGGACGGATGATTCCTGAGCGACCTGATAAGAAGTGACATAGAGATGTCAGCACACACATGAACATTAGCACCCGTATCAAGCCACCAACATAGTGATTGAAATACCGAAAGAACAGTAAATAGATTACCATAACCATCAGTATTGCTAGAGGTCATGATGTTGACAATATTGGCCTTTTTCCCTCTACGGTCTGCGCATTCTGGACAGTCCTTGGAAAAGTGGTCAGGCTCTCCACAAGTGTAACAAGACAGATCACTCTTGTCCCTGTTCGTCTTCTTCTTCTTGAAGGTTGTAGTATTTACAGGCTTGTTAAAGGAGGGTTTGAAGTTCCCTTTGTTCTTGCCTACTGATTTTCCTTTCTACACAAAGTTGGCAGTAGCATGACTCTCTCCTTTCTCAGTAGTGTCCTTAGCCCGAGCCTTCTCCTCAACATCAAGGGACGCTATCATATTTTCAACTGATATCTCCTGTCTCTTGTGTTTGAGATTTGTGGCAAAGTTCCTCCATGAAGGGGGCAACTTAGCAATAAAGCAACCCGCCACAAACTTGTCGCGTAAGGTACACTTAAGGAGTTCGAGCTCTTTGGCAATGCACAGTATCTCATGAGCTTGTTGAACCACAGGAAGGTCCTTTGTCAACTTAAAATCATGAAAACTCTCCATGATATACAATTCACTGCCAGCATCTGCAGCACCAAACTTTGGATCCAGTGCATCCCAGAGCCCCTTCCCGTCTTTTATGTGCATAAACACATCACACATACGGTCAACAAGAATGCTCAGAATACATCCCATAAAGACAGTATTGGCATCCTCGAACTTCTTCTGATCCTCGTCGGATATTGTTCCTTCAGGTTTGCCTTTACTGATAGGGAACACTTTCATCGTGGTCAGCCAAATCTCAGCCTTGTACTGCCACCTCTTAAAGTGCACACCGGTAAACTTATCCGGCCTCAGTGCATCGGTAAAACGAGCCATTGTTAATTCAGGAAATTTCCTACAATAAGGTTTTTGGATTGTTGGAATATTAAGCATAATTTCCACGATTAATTCCATAATATAAATCATGACAACATCAGCTACAATCACGTGAACCTCTAACATACTAGATGTATTGATCAACATGAACAGTAGCTGAATATACGCACTGACAGCCATACTAAAGCAATAGATCTGACAATGATATACGTACTGATCGGTTGCCGATGAAGTCGTTGTTGGTGCATGGTTTGCAGTAGACTGTCGAAGAAGTCGGTGTTGAAGACGACGAGCACGAGCTCCGACTTGACGACCGGGAAGACGCGTCATGATGAAGAACTTGAGTAGTCGCGTGGAGCGATTCCCAAAAACCTTATTCGCCCTCTCCCGTACAGGATCAAAAGGGCGAGTGGTTCCGGAGACCTGCTCTCCCGTTCGCCGGTGCATGCCGGCAAGCGGGATGGGGTAGACTACGTGAAGGGTTTCGCAGCATAGTAAATCAAAATATTTCTACAGATGCGAACGGGAAAGCCAAGATCTAATCTAGGAGATGCAATCAACGAGAGGGATAGATGAGATCTTCATACCCTTGAAGAAATCGCACAGCGGAAATGTTCAACAGAACGTGGTTGGTGTAATCGTACTAGCCGTCTCCTCCTCGCGATCCGATCCGATCCTACGCCACAAGTGGCGGCGCCTCCGAGAGATGCACACGTACGGTGCCGCGACGTCTCCTCCTTCCTTGGTCCAGCAAGTGGGGTGGAGAGATAGATTGGATCTGCAGCATGACGACGTGGTGCTATGGTGGAGAGTTTCTGCAGCAGGGCTTCGCCTACACGTAGTCGGGAGAGAGAGAGAGAGGTAGGATAGCAGCAGGCGGCTAGGGTTTTGGGGTGAGGGGAGGGTGCGACTCCTTCCCACCTTATATAGGGGGTTCGCCGGCCCCCTTGCCCCCTCCTCCAAGCCTTAGGGCGGCGGCCCCAAGGGTGGAGTGGGGGGCAAGTCTTCCCCCCTTCTAGAAGGTTTCCTAGGGTTTCCCCTAGGGTTTTGGCCGGCTGGGCCTATGGGGCCTTGTGCCCCTGGCCCAATGCGGCCAGGGCACTCCCTGGTAGGCCCACGCACCCCTCCGACAAGTGGGGCCACGTTGGTCCCACTCCGGAAGCTTCTAGAACCTTCCGGTACTATACCGAACACTCCGAAATGATTCCGAAATCCAAAATCTGCTTTCCATTATATGAATCTTATTCTCCGGACCATTTCGGAACCTCTCATGATGTCCTGGATCTCATCCGAGACTCTGAACAAAAACTCACAAACCAATTATCCATTCTATCCTAGCATCGAAGCACGCTAAGTGTGTGACCCTACGGGTTCGAGAATATGCAGACATGATCTTCTATCAATAATCAACAGCGGGATCTGGAAACCCATATTGACTCCCACATATTCATCGATGATCATATCGGATGAACCATGATGCCAGGATTCAATTAATCCCATATATATTCCCTTTGTCACACGATATTATACTTGCCTGAGATTCGATCGTTTGTATCGGCATACCTAGTTCAATCTCGTTCACGGCAAGTACTTTACCCGTTCCGTAATCCGATATCACTTTGTGATCAACTCCTTAACTACATGCTTGCAAGCGGTGTTGATATCGATTACCGAGTGGGCCCGAAGTATATCTCTCCGACTCGGGAGGGACAAATTCCATCTCGATACATACAACCCAACAAGTACTTTCCGATCACCTGAGAGACACATTTATGATCACCCTCACATAGGATGACGTTTTATGACCTCAAAGCTTTTTTCCGATACTAGGGAGTTGCATTACCTCATGGTCTAAGGAATACAATATTTGACATAGGAAAAAGCTCCGCAAAGATGAACACGATGACACGATCTAATTGCTCTGCTTGATTTGGGTCTGTCCATCATATCATTCTCCTAATTACATGATCTCATCATTAATCGACAACTCATGTCTATGGTTAGGAAACCTTAACCATCATTAATCAATGAGCTAGTCCATAGAGGTGTACTAGGGACAAGGTGTTGTTCATAAACCACACAAGTATCGAAGTTTCCGCTTAATACAATTCTAGCATGGAATATAAACTTTATCATGAAGAAGAATTATAACAATAACATCTTTATTATTGCCTCTAGGGCATAATTCCAACAGTCTCCCACTTGCACTAGAGTCAATAATCTAGTTTACATCTGGCAACAATCTAACACCCATGGCATTAAGGTGCTGATCATGTTTTGCACGTGGAAGAGGTTTAGTCAACGGATCTGCGACATTCAGATCCGTATGTACTTTGCTAATCTTCAGATCTCCATCTGTTATATAATATCGAATTATATGAAATCGGCGGTAGATGTGCTTGGTCTTTGGATGATATCTTGGTTCCTTAGCCAATGCTATGGCGCCAGTGTTGTCGCACAATATCTCCAATGGGTACAAGGCACTTGGAACCACACCAAGCTCAGTGATGAAGTTCCTGATCCAAACTCCTTCACTTGACGCTTCTGCAGTAGCCATGTATTCCGATTCTACTGTAGATCCCGCGATCACGCTTTGCTTGCAGCTTCTCCAGCTCATAGCTCCTCCATTCAATATATAAACGTGTCTAAGATTTAGAATCATCCGGGTCGGTGTCAAAACTGGCGTCGACGTAACCTTTTACGACGAGCTACTCATCACCTCCATAGACCAAGAACATTTCTTTAGTCCTATTTAAATACTTTAGGATGTGCTTTACGGCTGTCCATTGTTCCACTCCTGGATCACTTTGGTATCTGCTCGTCAAACTAAGAGCATTGGACACATCCGGTCTAGTACACAACATGGCATACATGATAGAACCTATGGCCGAGGCTTATGGCACTTTGGTCATAGTTTCCCTATCGTTTACCGTAGCTGGACACTGAGCCTTGCTCAATATCTTACCTGACAACATGGGCACTGAACCTTTCTTTGCCTTATCCATTCTGAACCTTTTTAGAACTTTGCCTAGGTATGTACTTTGGCTTAAAGATATTAGGTGTCTTTGTCTATCTCTATAGATTTTGATGCCTAATATATAAGCAGCTTCTCCTAGGTCTTTCATTGAAAAATTTTATTCAAATAACTCTTCACATCGTTAAGCATACCGATGTCATTTCCAATAATCAATATGTCATCCACATATAGTACTAAAAATGTCACCGAGCTCCCACTCACTTTCTTGTAGATACAAGCTTTGTAGCAATTTGGAACAAATCCAAAGCTCTTGATCTCTTGATCAAAACGAAGGTTCCAACTCCCAGATGCTTGCTTCAGTCCATAAATGGAACGCTGAAGTTTACACACCTTATCAGCATCCTTAGGATCGACAAAACCTTCGGGCTGCATCATATACAACTCTTCATCAATGTTTCCATTGAGGAACGCAGTCTTGACATCCATCTGCCATATTTCATAATCATGAAATGTAGCAATTGCTAATAAAATCCGAATGGACTTAAGCATCGCTACGGGAGAGAAAGTCTCAACATAGTCAACACCTTGAACTTGCCGAAACCCTTTTGCGAGAAGACGTGCTTTATAGACAGTAACATTACCATCCGCGTCCGTTTTTTCTTGAAAATACACTTGCACTCAACGGACTTACGGTCGCTAGGAGGGTCCACCAAAGTACATACTTGGTTTTCGCTCATGGATCTCAATTCGGATTTCATGGCCTCTAGCCATTTCTCAGAATCTGGGCTCATCATTGCTTCCGCATAGTTCGCAGGTTCATTGTTGTCTACCAACAAGACGGTTAAGACAGGGTTGCCGTACCATTCAGGAGTGGCACGCGACCTTGTCGACCTGCGACGTTCAGCAGTAGCATCGTTCTAAGTTTCATGATCCTCGTCATTAGCTTCCTCTCTTGTTGGTGCAGACGGCACTGGAACAATTTCAGGTGCTGCGCTACTCTCCAACTCGAGAGAAGGTTCAATACCCTCGTCTAGCTCTACCTTCCTACCACTCACTTCTTTCCAGAGAAACTCCTTCTCAAGAAAGGATCCATTCTTTGCGACAAACACTTTGCCTTCGGATCTGTTGTAGAAGGTATACCCAGTCGTTTCCTTAGGGTATCCTATGAAGACGCATTTCTCCGCTTTGGGTTCGAGCTTGTCCGGTATCAACTTCTTGACGTAAGCTTCGCATCCCCAAACTTTAAGAAACGACAACTTAGGTTTAGCACCAAACCACAGTTCATACGGTGTGGTCTCAACGGATTTAGATGGTGCCCTATTTAAGGTGAATGCAGCGGTTTCTAATGCATAACCCCAAAATTATAACGGCAAATCTGTAAGAGACATCATCGATCGCACCATATCTAATAGAGTTCGATTCCGGCGTTCAGACACACCATTGCGCTGTGGTGTTCCGGGTGGCGTGAGTTGCGAAAAGAATCCGCTTGCTTTAAGATGCGTGAGAAAATCATAACTCAAATATTCACCTCCATGATCGGATCGTAGAAATTTAATTTTCTTGTTACGATGGTTTTCCACTTCGTTCTGAAATTCTTTGAACTTTTCAAACGTTTCAGATTTATGTTTCATTAAATAGATATACCCATATCTACTTAAGTCATCAGTAAAAGTGAGAAAATAGCGATATCCACCGCGCGTCGAAACACTCATTGGTCCGCATATATCGGTATGTATGATTTCCAACAAGTCCGTTGCTCATTCCATTATTCCGGAGAACGGGGTTTTGATCATCTTGCCCATGAGGCACGACTCGCACGTGTCAAATGATTCAAAATCAAGAGACTCCAAAAGTCCATCAGAATGGAGTTTCTTCATGCGTTTTACACCAATATGACCTAGACGGCAGTGCCACAAATAAGTCGAATATCACTATCTACTTTGCATCTCTTAGCCTCAATGTTATGGATGTGTGTTTCATTTCTTTCGAGATTCAGAAGAAATAAACCATTCATAGCAGGTGCATGACCATAAAAGATGTTACTCATATAAATAGAACAACCATTATTCTCCGATTTAAATGAATAACCGTCTTGCAATAAACACGATCCAGATATAATGTTCATGCTCAACGCAGGCACATAATAACACTTATTAAGGTTTAAAACTAATCCCGAAGGTAAAACTAAGGAGAGCGTGCCAACGACCATCACATCAACTCTTGATCCGTTGCCAACGCGCATCATCACCTCATCCCTTGCTAGCCGCCGTCTATTCTGTAGCTCCTATTTCGAGTTACAAATATTAGCAACTGAACCAGTATCAAATGCCTAGGCACTACAACGAGCGCTAGTAAGGTAAACATCAATAACATGTATATCAAATATACCTTTAATGGTGCCAGCCTTCTTATCCGCTAAGTACTTCGGACAGTTGCGCTTCCAGTGACCCTTATCCTTGCAATAGAAGCACTCAATGTCCGGCTTAGGTCCAGACTTGAGCTTCTTCTCAGAAGGGGCAACACGCTTGCCGCTGCCTTTCTTGAAGGACTTATTTGCACCCTTACCTTTCTTGAAGCTAGGGGTCTTGTTGACCATCAACACATGATTATCTTTCTTGATATCCACCTCCGCAGCTTTCATCTTAGCGAAGAGCTCAGTGATCATATCAGTGGAACCAATCTGATTGTGAGTAACTACAAACCTTTGTAGCTAGGAAGGAGTGATTGCAGAACTCTGTCAATCTTGAGCTCTTCTGGAATCTTGCAGTCCAGTTGCTCAAGACGTTGAGTGTAGCCCGACATCTTAATGGCGTGCTCACTAACGGAACTCCCTTCCTCCATCTTGTAGTTAAAGAACTTCTCAGAGATCTCATATCTCTCAGAACGGTCCTGAGTCTGAAACATGGTTTTCAGTTCCTCAAGTATCTCAAAGGGCCCGGCGAACTCCTCAAAACAATTTTGAAGGTCTGATTCCATAGCAAACAACATGGTACTCTTAATCACTCCATAATCATCTTTGCGCGACTAATAAACAACTTTTTCATCAGCCGACACATCTATAGCAGGGGCGTCACCTAGCGCTTTCTCAAGGACATAGTCCTTTTGTCCGCCAGCGAGAATGATTCTCAAATTGCGGAACCAGTTGGTGAAGTTAGACCCATTGTTCTTAAGCTTTTCTTTCTTAGCAAAAACGTTGAAATTGAAGTTGGACTTAGCCATTTGATCTACAAAATTTGCAAGTACAATTTAGACTATGTTCATGATAACTAGTTCAACTTAATCAAATTACTAGATGAACTCCCACTAAATTCAACATCCCTCACGTTGTTTTAGTGAACACGATCCAAATTCACCACACCTAATCCGATCTTCACGAGAAGAGATGTGGTTTCAATGGTGGACAACAAAGTGTCGATCATATCATTCATATGACTCATGCTTAACCTTTCGGTTCGTGTGTTCCGAGGCCATGTCTGTACATGCTAGGCTCGTCAAGTCAAACCCAAGTATTTCCGCGTGTGCAAAACTGGATTGCACCCGTTGTATGTGAACGTAGAGTTTATAGCACCCGATCATCACGAGGTGCTTGAACACGACGAACTTTCGCAATGGTGCATACATGGGGAGAACAGTGTTTTATCTTGATCTTTAAGTGAGGAATCATCTTAAAATGCTACCATCGCGATCTAAGCATAATAAGATACATAAAAGGAGAAACATCACATGCATATAATCTTATGTGACATGGTATAGACAATCTCCGCGCAACGATCTCCATATTGTGCGTGCCAGCATGATCTCCATCATTCCACCATGATTGCCTCCACCACGAACAACAACTACAACTATTGCTAACTACTTAGCGATAAAGTAAAGCTATTACATGGGGTATAAGAAGTTGACACACAGGTCATACACAATTATAAAGACAACCATATGGCTCCTGCCGGTTGTGTACTCATAGACATGCAAGTCGTGAAATATTAGAAAATATGATCATTGCATACAACATACACATCATATCTTGGGCCATACCATATCACAAAACACTCCCTGCAAAAACAAGTTAGACGCCTCTACTTTGCTGTTGCATGTTTTACGTGGCTTATGGGAGTAACAAGCTAAGAACGATTCTTACCTATGAAAAGCCACAACGGTGATATTATGGTTGCCAACATACGGTGTAAATCCCATGACAACTATAGTGAGAGAAACTGGCATCCACCAGCCGCATGTATGGAACAAGCCACACATCAAGTGCGGAGCCGGTCTCGCGAACGAGGTCGCGTAAAGTTGGCATGGTCCGCTTCGATCTCAGTATACCGCGTCATAAGAAGTACACAACAAGAGGCTTGCAACAGAAAACATCAACGCCCGCAACAAGCATGTTGCATTCTACTCGTGAAACACATCTACGCATAGATCTAGCTCTGATACCACTGAAGGGTTTCGCAGCATAGTAAATCAAAAAATTCTACGGATGCGAACGGGAAAGCCAAGATCTAATCTAGGAGATGCAATCAACAAGAGGGATAGATTAGATCTTCATACCCTTGAAGAAATCGCACAACGGAAACGTTCAACAAAACGTGGTTGGTGTAGTCGTACTAGCCGTCTCCTCCTCGCGATCCGATCCGATCCTACGCCGCAAGTGGCGGCGCCTCCGAGAGATGCACATGTACGGTGCCGCGACGTCTCCTCCTTCCTTGGTCTAGCAAGTGGGGTGGAGAGATAGATTGGATCTGCAGCACGACGGCGTGGTGCTATGGTGGAGAGTTTCTGCAGCAGGGCTTCGCCTACACGCAGTCGGGAGAGAGAGAAAGAGGTATGAGAGCAGCAGGCGGCTAGGGTTTTGGGGTGAGTGGAGGGTGCGCCCCCTGACCACCTTATATAGGGGGCTCGCCGGCCCCCTTGCCCCCTCCTCCAAGCCCTAGGGCGGCAGCCCCAAGGGTGGAGTGGGGGGCAAGTCTTCCCCCTTCTAGAAGGTTTCCTAGGGTTTCCCCTAGGGTTTTGGCCGGCTGGGCCTATGGGGCCTTGTGCCCCTGGACCAATGCGGCCAGGGCACTCCCTGGTAGGCCCACGCACCCCTCCGACAAGTGGGGCCACGTTGGTCCCACTCCGGAAGCTTCTAGAACCTTCCGGTACAATACCGAACACTCCGAAACGATTCCGAAATCCAAAATCTGCTTTCCATTATATGAATATTATTTTCCGGACCATTTCGAAACCTCTCATGATGTCCTGGATCTCATCCGAGACTCTGAACAAAAACTCACAAACCAATTATCCATTCTATCCTAGCGTCGAAGCACGTTAAGTGTGTGACCCTACGGGTTCGAGAATATGCAGACATGATCTTCTATCAATAATCAACAGCGGGATCTGGAAACCCATATTGACTCCCACATATTCATCAATGATCATATCGGATGAACCATGATGCCAGGATTCAATTAATCCCATATTATATTACCTTTGTCACACGATATTTTACTTGCCCGAGATTCGATCGTTGGTATCGGCATACCTTGTTCAATCTCGTTCACGACAAGTACTTTACTCGTTCCGTAATCCGATATCACTTTGTGATCAACTCCTTAACCACGTGCTTGCAAGCGGTGTTGATATCGATTACCGATTGGGCCCGAAGTATATCTCTCCGACTCGGGAGGGACAAATTCCATCTCGACACATACAACCCAACAAGTACTTTCCGTTCACCTGAGAGACACCTTTATGATCACCCTCACATAGGATGACGTTAGATGACCTCAAAGCTTTCTTCCGATACTAGAGAGTTGCATTATCTCATGATCTAAGGAATACAATATTTGACATAGGAAAAAGCTTCACAAAGATGAACACGATGACACGATCTAATTGCTCTGCTTGATTTGGGTCTGTCCATCATATCATTCTCCTAATGACATGATCTCATTATTAATCGACAACTCATGTCTATGGTTAGGAAACCTTAACCATCATTAATCAATGAGCTAGTCCGTACTAGGGACACGGTGTTGTTCATAAACCACACAAGTATCAAAGTTTCCGCTTAATACAATTCTAGCATGGAATATAAACTTTATCATGAACAAGAATTATAACAATAACATCTTTATTATTGACTCTAGGGCATAATTCCAACACTACGATGACGGCGCAAGTAGAGGGGATAGCAAAACCCTAGATTGGTTTTCGGTGGTATTGTGGTGGTAGCCGCGCAGGACTTTATATAGAGCGGCTCAGGAAACCCTAACGGAGGCGAACGTGGGCCGATTCCACGTTGCGCACGTTTGGGTCGGTTACAGTAGCCCACGATCCGGGAGCGACCCGAATCAGCTAACTGTTTGACACGTCTGTCAAAACCTCACAATTTTCCTAAGCAGAAAAATAAAGCTCGGCTCGGCGAGATTCCCGCAACCCGCAACCCGCAACCCTCGGCGCGCGTCGTGACGAGACGAGCGGGCGGGCGGGCGAGCGTCGTCGTCGTCGGAGGAGAGCGCGCGTGTATCTTTCTTATTGCCACTCACTTACAAAGTGGTGCAACACTCCACCTTATAAGGTGGTGCAATTCTCCTCCAACTTCCCATATGGGACTAAACTTGAGCTCCCACTCCACTTCCATGTGAGCTGCCACAAACATGGGCCCAAACATATATGGGCTGCCACAAATCTGGGCTTTGAGATTTAGGGAAAATCTGAAATACACATGAGCCTAAATGGATTGGCCCATTATTTCTAACATCGACTTCCCATATGAACCCACTCACGTCTTGAAGAAACACCATTAGACAACAACAAAAATGGCTTAGAGAATCTACACCGGCGTCTTCAAAACCGTTCCCCAACCGAGTTGGGGTGGAGGCCAAAAATGGTCCACATCGGAGGCCCCGACCGGTGCCGATAGATTAGGCTGCAGGCAGCCATTAGAAAGCCAACGCCGGGACCTCTTGCCAGCCACACGGACCGCCGTACGTGATGTCTTGTTCCTCATTGGTGGGAAAGGGTTCTGCCGCGTTTCCCGTTGGTTCTGCAATACTTTTTCGTCGCAATATTTTCCTTCCCATTGGTTCTGCACTGTTTACCCGTCTTCATTTTTAACCTCGCGCTCTTCCACCAGAGTGGCTGCACTGCTATAAAAAGGGGAGAGACCGCGGAGCACTGGCGCACCATGCAATGGCTTGCCACCTCATCACCACTTGGGCAATGCTCTTCGTGACCGCTCGCAGCCGCCACCCTATGCCGGAGGAGCCGGAGCAGTAGCCGCAGGTAGAGCCGGAGGAAGTTGACGACACGGGGGGATAGACGAGCCCATGGATCTCCAGTCACGCGTGCCTTGGAGGCACAATAGCCTTCCGCCAAGGAAGGTTTGACTTTAGCGACTACTATGCAGAGGCGGAGGAACCCATCGACCATCCGACGCTCGAGGATTCGGTGCGTCGTGTGTCTCACGAACAATGGGTGCGGGAGATCCGCGCGCACAAAGAACAAGGCTTCGCCAAAGAGCTCATTCGCTGCCCGATGGTGGTTGGCGCTCGCCAGGGGACCTTAGGCCGGGGCATGTCCTCCTCGAAGGCAATGGCGGTGCCATAGGTAGCGAGGACGGAGAGGAACCGCCGCAACATGAAGACGCGCGGAGACAGTGGGCGCCTTTTGTTGGATATATGCCCAAGAGGCAATAATAAAGTGGCTATTATCATATTTTCATTCTTATGATACATGTTTACATCCCATGCTATAATTGTATTAACCGAAAACATTAATACTTGTGTAATTTGTAAACATAAAAGAGTCCCTAGCTTGTTGGTTAATATATGATCATGGTTTCCTGATCATGAACATTTAGATGTTATTAACAACAAGGTCATATCATTAGGAGAATGATGTGATGGACATACTCCTATAGTTTAGCGTAGCATAAGATCAAGTCATTTAAAATAAGTTCACTTGATATAATCTTTCAATACATAGTAACCTAAATCCTTCGACCATGAGATCATGTTAATCACCATCACCGGATGGATGCTTTGATGACATCAAACACCACTTCGTAACTGATTGGTTATAAAGGTGGCATTGAGTATTCAGAAAGTATGTGTTAAGGCACATGGATCAAGAGTGGGATTTGTCCATCCATATGACATATAGATATACTCTGGGTCCTCTCGGTGGAATGTCATCCAATTGGCTTACAAGCATGTGACTTGCTCACAAGGGATCACATATCACAGGAATGAGAAAAGAGTAATTATCAGTAACGAGGTTGAACTAGGTATGCAGAGATACCGACGATCAAACCTCGGATAAGTAAAGTATTGCGAGACAAAGGGAAATTGTTATCGTATGTAAATGGTTCATTCGATCACGAAGTAATCATAAAAATATGTGGGAGCCATATGAATTTCCAAATTCCTCTATTGGTTATTGGTCGGAGAAGAGTATCGATCATGTCTGCATAATTCACGAACCTTAGGAGACACACTTAAGGATTCAATGTTGTTTAGTTGATATGAAATGTGAGTAATGAGACTGAATGTAGTTCAGAGTCTCGTATGGGATCTGGGATATCACGAGGAGATCCAGAATGGTCCGGAAAATAAGATTCATATAAGGAAAGTCCAATTCCGGAGTTTGGGAATGGTTCCGGTGTTTTCATCGGAATGTTCTAGAAGGGTCTAGAAGGTTCACCAATCCGGAAGAGGAAGGGTACATGGATGTGCTATGACAAAGTGTAATGGCTGCATCAAGTCCTAGGTCACTTGGTTGTACAATTGGAAGAGAGAAATCAAACTCTAATTTGAAAGTCAAAAAGGTAGTTTGAAAAATTTAAAGTGGAACATTGATTTCCAAGTGGAGGGAGGGAAGGAATCCTACCTAAGGGAGGATTCCTCCCTCTCCTTGCCTCCGGCCACACAAGGTGGAGTTTTGGGAGGACTCCCCTCCCAAAACCTCCCTCCCTCTCATAAATAAAGGGGAGGGGGCGCCCCCTTTCTCCCCACAAGAAGCCCTAGCTAAGACGTCGCCCCCTTCTAGATGCAGCTGCCCTAGATCTCCTCTAAACCGCCATCTAGATAATCCCTAGCCACCGGCTACCTCTAAACCCTCCGTCCCTCTAATCCCTAGATCGCTGAGGCCCTCTCTCTACTCCACCATAGCCGCATCGGCTTAGGCAAAGCCCTGCGGGATCTCTCCTCTACTTCCGACACCACACTATCATGCTGCCGGAATCGCGAGGAGAGAGCTAAAACCTCTGCTACCTGCTGGAACAAGGGAGAGGAAGGTCTTCATCGAGTACTGTACGTGTGACCGACTGTGGGAGCGCTGCTGAAACGCATTGCCGGAAGGATCTTCTACATGATCTTGAGATCGGCAAGTGAACGACTACATAAACCACGAGAATCTTCTCTCGTTAACCGCTTTGGAATCTTCGAGGGTGAGTACTCCATCGACTCGTTGCTACAATCTAGTAGATAGATCTTGGCTTGTATGTGTTCGTGCGGTAGAATTTTTTGTTTTCCATGCCACGAACCCCTACACCTTTGCACGGAGGGACACCGAGGGTGCCACGCCGAGATTGCGAGGAGGATGAGGGAGATACATGTGCAGGATCGAGCCGACTTCAATGCCGGGATGTAGATTTCTCCTGTTATATATTTATTTTCAATAATTTCATGTATGAAAAAATATTTTAAATTGCAAAAAAATATGTATTGATTGTTGGGGCACCGGTGTGGGACGGCCTCCCCAAACTGCTGGCAGTTTGAGCGCCAACCCCAAAGTCACTATCAAGAATCCTTTGGGGGACGACGGTGAAGATGCTGTTATAATTTCAACACACTGATGACCCACAAGTATAGGGGGTGTATCGTAGTACTTTTGTTAAATAGGAGTGTCGATCCCAACGAGGAGCAGAAGGTGCTGAACAGTGGTATGGAGCAGGAAATCCCTGTGAATACTTAGCAAACAGATTTTTAGTGGTTTTCTGTCAAGGCAACAAAACAAAGAGCAAGTAACAGAAGTAATGAACAAATGGAGCAAGTGGCCCAATCCTTTCTTAGCAAATGACAAGCCGGTAGAAATACTTATACGGACCAAACGTTCTCGAGGACACTTGGGAATTCTGTCAAGTGCTTTCGCTTCAAATAGTTGAGTACTCTTCTTTGGTGTTCGTAAGTGTTGTGTGGGTGAACCTATGCTAACATACCATCCTTCCTAGGACTAATACATACTTGTGATTAAATCCGCTGCAAACATCCGTAACTATAGGAAAGTAATTAAGATATAAATCTAACCACAGCCTTAAACTCTAAGATCCTACGCTCCCTTGTGCAAAGGTGTCCTAATGGGGGTTCAGGTTTCTGTCACTCCGGCAACCCCACAATTATTAGCCAAACACACAATCAATCCCCCTAGGCCCATAAATGGTGAAGTGTCATGTAGTCGACGTTCACATGACACTACTAGAAGAATAGCACCACAACTTAAATACTAAACCATCGAATAATAACTCATCACAAATTCACTACTAACAACATGACTTCTCCCATGCCCTCAAGAACTAAACGAACTACTCACAAGACATCATATGGATTAAGATCAAAGATGATATGATAATGGATAACAATCTAAACATAAACAATAATCCAATGGTTCCACTCATAAGCATCAACTACTATAGTAATCAACACCGGGAAAGTTTCCCCAAATGTACTAAAGCAATATCCAACACAATTGTTACAGCAGGACGGAGTGGTGATGATGGTGCTGGTGGAGATGATGGTGTGGATGATGATGATCCCAACAAATCCTAGCTTGATGTGAAGGGAATATGCCGGAGGCAATAATAAAGTGGTTATTATCGTATTCCTTATTTTATGATAAATGTTTATTTTACATGCTATAATTGTATTAATACATAAACGTTAATACATGTGTGTTTAATAAACAAAAAGGAAGTTCCTAGTTATGCCTCTCTTATAAACTAGCTCGTTGATTAACAAGATGATCATAGGTTTCCTGATCATGGACATTGGATGTTGTTAATAACGAGGTCACAACCATAGTGTAATGGTGTGATGAACATTCATCCGAAGTATAACATTACGATCAAAGTCATTGAGTTTATATTGCTATAACAACTTACGAAGTGATCCTAATCCTTAGACCATGAGATCATGTCAATCACTAACACTGGAAGAGTTTCTTGATAACATCAAATGTCACACCGTAACAGGGGTGATTATAAAGATGGATTCAGAACTACTCAAGTGTTATGTTGAGGCCCATGGATCGAGAGTGGAATTTGTTCATCCTGATGACGGATAGATATACTCTGGGCCCTCTCGGTGATATCACATTGATTAGCTTGCAAGCAAGTGATTTGATCACTAGAATGTTATATCACGGGAATGAGAAAAGAGTGCATGTCAGTAACGAGATCAAGCTAGGTATGGAGATACCGATGATCGAATCTCGGACATGTAATATATCGCGAAACAAAGGGATTAAGATACTAGCGTAAAAGGTTCCGACGATCACAAGAAAGTCATCGTTGAATGTGTGGGAGTCAGTATGGGTCTCCAGATCCCGCTTCTGATTATTGATCCGAGAGGGGTCTCGATCATGTCCGCATTATTCACGAACCATAGGGTGACACACTTAAGAGACACCGACATCCAATTGGAGCAAAAGTTTCATGCCGAAAGAATGAACAAGCGCAGGAATTTATTTCACTAGATACCGAAACAGGTTTTCGGGTGAAATTGCATAAAGTGGTTATGCATGTGAAATAGAATTATAGCAAGGGGTTATTTGTGAATGTTTTTCATTAAAGTAATTGACAAAATTCTGAATAAAATAAAAGAGTTTTACTTAATGAGAGTTTGCATTAAATTTGGTGGAAATTTAATGGGAATTTGAGTGGAGAAAATTGAAGGGCCATTTTGTGAGTGGAGTGTCCACCCACATGAATGAGGGAGAGGTGGGGGCACCCTCCATGGCCGGCGGCCATGCCCCCTTGGGCTGCCCCCCTCCCCTATATAAGGAGCCCCTCCTCTCACTTCTCACTCACACCTCCTCGTGAAGGATCTCTCTCCCCCTCTAGAACTTATCCCCCATGGTCTCGGACTAGCGAGATACATGTTCCCGGTGGCTATTCGGCAATAAAGAGTTGTGCTTCTGCTGCGTCGCTGGAGCGAGGAGGCGGAGGTTGCTCGGTGCCTCGAACGTGTGTGCGAGCACGGATGCACTGCTGTTTTGTGGCCCTAGGACTTCCTCTCGATCTTGAGATCAGCAAGAGATCGTCTACATCAACCACGAGTTTGGACTCGTTAAGCTTTGTCGGTCTTGAAGGGTATATTCTCTACGGATATACATCTGCCCGTTGTTTGTATTTAGTAGATAGATCTTGGTACATAGTTGTTCCCATCGTAGGAAATTTTTTGTTTTCTATGCTGCGAACCCTACAGTGGTATCAGAGCCGGATCTATGCGTAGATACTTTGCACGGGTAGTACACATATGAGTATGTGGGCGATGATGATCATTTTATTGCTTCTTAGTTGTACTTTGGATATTGGTGGCATAGTGGGATGAAGCGGCCCGGACAAACTTTACATGTCCTCGCACATGAGACCTGTTCCACGCTTGACATGCAACTAGTTTTGCATAAGTGGCTAGCGGGTGTCTGTCTCTCCAACTATAGTCAATATCTAATTTGCAACGAGTTGTCAAAAATTTGGTTATCCTTGTTGTGGTTCATGTTTGTAGGTAAGAACGGTTCTATCTTCGAAAGCCCTAAGCCACGTAAAACGTGCAATGGATAAATTAGAGGCGTCTAGTTTAGATTGTTGCTAGGCTAGTGTTATGATATGGTGATGTTGTAAGTAGAAGTATGAGATGATACTCTTACAACACACATAACGTGTAATCTCCATAGACCTTGGACTTAAACATATAGGTATGATAGTGATCATACCACAGTGCACATGATGGAGATCATATGCGGGAACCATATCATTTCACTAATAAACATGTGATGTTTTGATTGCATCTTATATTGCTTGTTTGGCATTTTATTAGCATAATAAGATGATCCCTCATTTAGATACCAAGATAAGAATGTGTTTGTCAACACCCGGATTTTTCAATCCTATATGCCTGTTATGCCATACATCGCAATCCTAGGATTACCATTTTTGCGAGACATAACAGAATTGGATACCATAGTACATCATCCATTACAAACGATACATAAGTTCTTACACAAATAGGGATCTCAAGATCCAGTTCTTAATACAACTTCAAGTAGCGGAATACGTAATAATAACGGTAGCGTAGGCGAAGCTCCATCTTCGGGGTCACAGGCAATGCTGACGATGGGAGATGATCCTAGTTGTCGTAACCTTCCTGGGGTCCATCCTCCAGGTACTCCTCTTCATAGTCTGGCCATGGGAATAGCCAGGGACAAAGCCATGAGTACTCTTTAAGTACTCGCAAACTAATACTAACATGTAAAGGGTTTTTTTTGGATAATAGGACACTAGGCTCTAGGTTTTTTTTTGCAAAAGCCAGATTTATCTCTACTAAGTTCCGAAGCTAGTCACAATTTTATAACTCCTAGTCACAGTACAACACACACCACAACAAAGAAAACAGATGGTTTTAAGAACCATCCTGGAACTACGATACAGTGGGACCGAATACTACTCACTACGCTAGTGCTCTAGTGCTACTATTCCTTGGAGTTTGTGGCTTCATCATCTTCCTCATCATCGATGAAGGCGAAATCATCCTCATCGGTGAAGAAGTCCATGGCCTGATCTTCCAGAAAATCGTCGTCATCGCTGAGATAGGAGTAAGGTTCTCCACGAAGACCCTCTCCAGCATTCTACCTTTCCTCCAACTGCATGTCTCTCTCGTGGATGGTCTCCTCCAAAGATGAGATGCGGTGGCGAAGATGGGCAATAATGCGCTCCTTCTTGTCGAGCTGAGGGCGGCGAGACTTGCGATCCCTTGCTAGCATGGCGATGGTCTGGTCCTTTGTCTTGATGATGGCAGACTTGTGGTTGCAGTAGTCACGGCAGTTGTCCAACTCCTGCAGACGATCATACATCATGAAGCTGAGGTGGTCCAATTGAGTCTTCAGCTCGGGGTGGTATGGGGCTTCCAGTGGTTGTCCATTTGCATCACGCCTTGGGCAAAACTCAAAGCGAGTACCCTTGATATGATTGATGCTCTGCCACACAGACGGGAAAGAGCTTCCTGCATTGCTCTGGCAAGTCCATTGAGCCAGTTGTTTTCCCTCAAGGTAAACTGAATTCCCTCCGCAGTGGGAGGTTCAATCTTTCCTGAGACTTGCAACAATTAGCCACTGCAGATCTTCTCCTCCTTGATCATTGAGCTGAGCTCGAAGAACTCAAAAGTGACGCTCCAAAAGTTCCGAAAGTTGGTCCAGATCCCTCTCAAAGATAAGGTCTCCTCCATTCCCAAGTTGGTAAAACTTGTTGTACTTCACGTCCATCTATAAAAATAAAGGATGAGTAGATTAGCAGGGTGATCAAGTGTGTCAAAATTTTATGTATTTTGCAAGAGTTTTTGAGGAACATGAATTTTTAGGAAAGAATTAAAGAGATAAGAATGAGAATAAGTTTTTGTAAATATTTATTTTCTTTGGTTTTGAAACTAAGTTTTTGGGTTCAAACGTCCAGTCTAACTAGGGTCTCCTATGGTCAGGATGGCTCTGATACCAACTTGTCAACACCCAGATTTTTCAATCCTAGATGCCTGTTATGCCATACATCGCAATCCCAGGATTACCATTTTTGCGAGACATAACAGAATTGGATACCATAGTACATCATCCATTAAAAACGATACATAAGTTCTTACACAAATAGGGATCTCATGATCCAGTTCTTAATAAAACTTCAAGCAGCGGAATACGTAATAATAACGGTAGCGTAGGCGAAGCTCCATCTTCGGGGTCACAGGCAATGCTGACGATGGGAGATGATCCTAGTTGTCGTAACCTTCCTGGGGTCCATCCTCCAACTGTCCAATATGGCCACTCCAACTGTCCATAACCGCGGACGCGGCTATTCGAATAGTTTGACACTCTGCAGAGATTGTACACTTTCACCACAACATTCGATACATCCGTCAGGAACAAATCCTGAATTCACCATACTCACTATGCGGATAATCAATCCTAACCTTTCAATTACACGCCCTAGTATAAGCACCTCTCCTGTGAGTATGGCCTCCCAACCATGACCAAGTGTCATCTTGGGTACTGCACATGTGGACAATCTTCACAAGGTAGCCTCAGCTCAGACCTTGGCCGTGAGGTAACTAATACTAAGGGATATAAGTTTCCAGTCAAGCCCTACGCAATATTTGGGTATTGTGGTTGTACGATAAAATTGGAATGGTATCGCATCCAGACAACCATCAGTTTTATAAAGGGCTAAGGCTCATGCCTCAACATTTTCATCACCAAGATCATCAGGTGTTCGGAAACACATGTTCAAAACATTTCAATAGAATGATCCATCATTCCAAGGTTTTCATAGCCATTTTTCTACCAAGTATTCCCATCTAAAGTTGATCAAATTTTATGCTTAGAACTAGCATCTACAAGTGGGGGTAAGTACTGATGAGGGGTGGTAAACTAGTGGAGTTCAACTAAGTACAACTTTACATCTTAGGATGATATCAAGGTTTCTAACTTAGGCCAAATTTTATGCTCTTCATGCAACCTTCAGAATCTTTCTAGTATCTACAAGTCACTTAAGTCAACTCTAAGTTAAAGCTTTGATAAAGAAATAAAGTAAGAAGCTTACAAATAAAACTAGGATTGGTTTATCAAGTGGGTATGATCACATATGCTTAAGGCATATGGTAGGCATAGTAACAGGTAGGGGTTTGTTGCATCAGTAGGGTATCTTGCAAGTGTTAGCTTGCATAGGTCAACTTGATTAGTATGGATTGCTAAAGTAGAGTGTCTTGCAAGTTTTAGCTTGCATTGGTATAGTATCAGCTTGCCTTGTGCAGAGCAGTGGTTGAAGTTCTCCTCGGCTTCTTCTTCGTAGAATCCTCCTTCCTCCTCGTATCCTTGGTCGGTACTAGCGTCTATGAATAAATACGAGGTACACAATCACCAAACAATACTTAACTACTTGCAATCATCACACACAAGGGTCCTATAGATGATCTAGCATCATCTCTAACATTACAAGGTTAAGACTTGATTTAATTCCTTTTATTTTTAGAAAAGTAATTTCTACTCATTGAAAAACTACTTAAGATTTAATATTCTCCAAACCAAACATGGGATCATGCACACATGTCTTCACCACATATTGTAGTCCATGGGAATGTGATTTAAAGTGGTGTCACAATTTAATAATGTTTTACCCTTTTATTTTAATTAATTAAAGTGGCTAGTAATGCCTATGGGGCATTCTTTTATTACTTGAACATTATTTCTGCAAGTAAACCTATATATTTTTATATATTCTGAAAGGTATGGTTAAATGTGATTTTTGAGAGTTGGAATCAACTCAAAAGCTATTATGGTTTAAATTTGAAAAATATTTGAATGCAAAAAAGCTTCTGCCTTTTACTTTTACCATGGGTGATCTATAGATCCAAATGACTTGAATCCAACGGTCTTGGATTCAGCATTCACAGACCTTTCCAACAAAATTGGTTCCATTCAATTTGGTGCACAGAATCGATCTGGGTTGATTTTTGAAGTTGGATACACAAGTGTGTTTGAATTGAAATGGAAAAAGTTTAATTTGAATAACTGGGCTGCGCGGGAAAAGTTAACGGGCACTGTTGCTAAGGTTCATGCGAGCTTAAGTGGGTGTCCCCACTCGTCAGTGACACGGGGCTGGGCGAAGCGGTATGGGGCATCGTGGATCATTCGATCTAGTTCTAATCCAACCACTGGGAGTCACCGTCGACGCGAGAGAACGCCGGCGAGAAACAAACCTAGCGCGGCCAGTGAGGGGTGCTGGGGGCTCACCGGGGTACGGGCGAGGGTCGGCGAGGCGGGCGAACGACGAAGTCGACGAGGGCGAACTCAGGGGTGGTCGCGGCAGCTCCTGGGGTGGACGAAATCGATGGCTCCCTTCTTCTCCAGAGGCGGCTCGGTGAAATTCAAGGGTGGTGCTCGCTTGCTCGAGAACGGTGTGGCACGATCAGGGGGAGAGGGAGTGAGATGGTGTGAAGAAATCGAGCGGGTGGCCTCTATTTATAGTCGAGCGAGGGACCGTCAGGCACGGTGAGCCTGCTTGGGCGATGTTATAGGCGACTAATGGCATGGGCAAGGGTAGGGGACGGTGCGGTGTCTCCTGGCGATACTCAACGACATGGTTTTGAGGCATGGGGCGGTGCGGCTTGGTCTGGAACGGGTGATGCTCACAGTATGCGGCGTCTTCGACGGTGGCGGTGTGGGCTTGACGGGCGGCAAACGGGATGTCTGGCGGTCTCTGGTTTGGCGATCGTGTGTGCACGCGTGAGGGTGGCGCGGTCTGTGGGCGCTGGTCGAGGGTGGTGCTCGCGACGCCGCATGGTCTTGGGCGGTTCGAGAGCGGTTAATGCGTGGTCCGTGGCTTGGCAACGCCATGCTGGGACAAAGGAGTGGCGGTGGGCGGCTGCCTCCTAGACATGCTGGCTAGGCTTGCTGCTGCTCCTAGCTTGTTGTTGACTATGGGGTGGCAAGGGTGTGCTCGGCTGTTCACCATTGATGGCAATGGCAAGCTCACAGTGGTGCTAGTGCTTGGCTAATCTTCCTAGATGATCTACTGAGCTGGTTGTGAGCTAACTAGGGAACAAGTTAGGCAAGAATCACTGCTCACAATAGTGTTTGATGTTTGTTTGATTTGTGTCTGCAACCTGTTTGATGAAATGGCCGCATGAAATGAAGTTTTGAATTTTTAAAAGATTTTTGGTGGGTTTGCTAGATTGGTGCTGGTGAGTCTGGATGCTTGGGTTTTGAAAGTTGAGCTTGTTTGAGTGGTTTTTGAAAAAGTGGGATCTTCCCATATGATAAAGATTCAATTTTGAATTGTCATTTAAACTATGCATTTGAAAGTTTCTGGATGATCACGAAGTGTGCCTTGATACTTTGTTATGAGTACATTCAAGGGGTGCAAAGATCCAGAAAAGTTTCTGTTAGGTTCTGAAAGTTTGAGACAGCCAAAGTAGGCATGAGAGTTAAATTGGTCAAAGTGACCATTCATTTAATATATGTGTTTTGATTTACTTGTCTTTAGGAAAAGTGTGGGAAATGTTTTAGATGATGCTTATTTCACCTAAGAAACATTTTACAAGCAATGAAACAAACAAACTAGGTGGTTTTAAAGGAATTCAAAATCCATGCATACACATATGCATGCATTCATAATTTTATTTAGAAAAGTTTTTGTTAACCCTAAATTTTGATGATTAGAGTTTGATGATCCAAGCTTAGTATTTTTGGGATGTTACAAAAGTTGAGTATGCATGAGGAGTGGCCCTCATATTCAAGGGACATGAGATTTCCAACATATATTTCGTCAATCATATACTCCATCTTTGTTCACTTTAACCTTAATCATCTCAAGATGCTTATGATAGGGGCAATGAGGGCTGAAAGCTAGTAAGTACCATAATCTTTCAGAAGCTCTTTATGACTTGTAATCCCTACTACCCTCTGAGAAGGGACCTTTCTCCTAGTTACCAGTTGAGTCAGTAAACCTACTTCCTCTCTATCTCTAGCAAGCTTTTGAGTTGTTGTGTTTCAAGCATTCATATGGTGATTTATTCAATCATGTTCGTTATCTTCCTTGTTTACACAAAACTCTTATCTATTGATTATTACTTTGAAAGCCTTCACTTGTGAAAAAACTTTTTGAGCCAAGAGTGCTCCTGTTTTGAAACTTCTACAAAAAGCTTTTGTGAAACTGTTTACCAGGTGTCCTATGACCAAGAACAAGTTTTCCAATTCCAATTATGATTTATCTTTATGCATTTCTATTGTGACTGATGTACTTGGTTGCAACCTAAGTTATATAATGGTGAGTTGCTTTCTTCTATGAGTTGTGCAATGGTAAGTGTGATGCTTCTTGTTCGTATTCTTTTATCGACACTTCACTCCATAAACCCGTGGACATGTTTACTGAGCTCAGTTTTTGCTTGGGGACAAGAGAAGTCTAAGCTTGGGGGAGTTGATACCCCCAATTTGCATCACCTTTATATATCATAATTTACCTCTATTCATTGATATTTGTCTTATTATGAGGTTTTATATGGATTTTCATTCGTTTATGCATGTTGGATGAATCTTAGAGGATGGACTGCCGGAGTCTAGATTCTGATGGAAAAGAAGGCATTTCAGTGCAATTTCGTGAAGATCGGAAAAATACCAGAAAAATATGGAAACATATTATTTTACCAGAAGACGAAGGATGCCAGAAGGAGGGACGAAGTGGGGCCTTAGGGGGCCCACACACCCTAGGCGCGGGCCCAATCGACCCCACGCCTAGGGAAGGTGTGGCCCACCTGCCCGGCCTCCGACTCCGCCCCTTCCCCTATATCTTCCCTTCGAAACCCTAAGGCTCGAGGAGCGACCACCAATAGATTTCCGCCGCCTCTGGGGGCGGAAAACACCGAGAGAGAAAGATCTCTCAACTGACAGATTTCTGCCAGGGGAATTCCTTCCCGGAGAGAGGAGACCATCGCCATCAACACCATCATCATGTAGGGTTCGCAGCATAGAAAACAAAAAATTTCCTACGATGGGAACAACTATGTACCAAGATCTATCTACTAGATACAAACAACGGGCGGATGTATATCCATAGAGAACATACCCTTGAAGACCGACAAAGCTTAACGAGTCCAAACTCGTGGTTGATGTAGACGATCTCTTGTCGATCTCAAGATCGAGAGGAAGTCCTAGCGCCGCAAAACAGCAGCGCATCCGTGCTCGCACACACGTTCGAGGCACCGAGCAACCTCCGCCTCCTCGCTGCAGCGATGCAGCGGAAGCACAACTCTTTCTTGCCGAATAGCCACCGGGAACATGTATCTCGCTAGTCCGAGACCATGGGGGATAAAATTCTAGAGGGGGAGAGAGATCCTTCACGAGGAGGTGTGAGTGAGAAGTGAGAGGAGGGGCTCCTTATATAGGGGAGGGGGCAGCCCAAGGGGGCATGGCTGCCGGCCATGGAGGGTGCCCCCACCTCTCCCTCATTCATGTGGGTGGACACTCCACTCACAAAATGGCCCTTCAATTTTCTCCACTCAAAAAACCACTCAAATTCCCATTAAATTTCCACCAAATTTAATGCAAACTCTCATTAAATAAAACTCTTTTATTTTATTCAGAATTTTGTCAATTAATTTAATGACAAACATTCACAAATAACCCCTTGCTAGAATTCTATTTCACATGCATAACCACTTTATGCAATTTCACCCGAAAACCTGTTTCGGTATCTAGTGAAATAAATTCCTACGCTTGTTCATTCTTTCGGCATGAAACTTTTGCTCCAATTGGATGTCGGTGTCTCTTAAGTGTGTCACCCTATGGTTCGTGAATAATGCGGACATGATCGAGACTCCTCTCGGATCAATAATCGAAGCGGATCTGAGACCCATACTGACTCCCACACATTCAACGATGACTTTCTTGTGATCGTCGGAACCTTTTATGCTAGTATCTTAATCCCTTTGTTTCGCGATATATTACATGTCCGAGATTCGATCATCGGTATCTCCATAACTAGTTTGATCTCGTTGCTGACATGCACTCTTTTCTCGTTCCCGTGATATAACATTCTAGTGATCGAATTACTTGCTTGCAAGCTAATCAATGTGATATCACCGAGAGGGCCCAGAGTATTGTATATCCGTCATCAGGATGAACAAATTCCACTCTCGATCCATGGGCCTCAACATAACACTTTAGTAGTTCTGAATCCATCTTTATAATCACCCTGTTACGGTGTGACGTTTGATGTTATCAAGAAAATCTTCCGGTGTTAGTTATTGACATGATCTCATGGTATAAGGATTAGGATCAATTCGTAAGTTGTTATAGCAATATAAACTCAATGACTTTGATCGTAATGCTATACTTCTGATGCATGTTCATCACACCATTACACTAATGTTGTGACCTCGTTATTAACAACATCCAATGTCCATGATCAGGAAACCTATGATCATCTTGTTAATCAACGAGCTAGTTTATAAGAGAGGCATAACTAGTAACTTCCTTTTTGTTTAAACATGTATTAACGTTTCTGTATTAATACAATTATAGCATGTAAAATAAACATTTATCATAAAATAAGGAATACGATAATAACCACTTTGTTATTGCCTCTCGGGCATATTCCCTTCAGTCTCCCACTTGCACTAGAGACAATAATCTAGTTTGAAAACTTTGCGTATTGAACACCTATGGCTTTCTGGTGTTTCATATACGCAATTGCACGTGGTTAACATAATCTACGGATCTGCCACTTTCAGGTCCATGTGTATTTGCATGTATTTGCGTCTTCACGCATCACTCATTCTCCAATAAGATGGCATTGTATAAATTTGGTCTTTCGGTGAGACCTTTAGTTTCTTGGGGTTAAATCATGTCGATACTATTGTCATACAATATATCTTTAGTGTTAGCCCGTTGCGAACCACACCTTAGTTTGATAACAAACTACTTGACACAAATTCCCTCCTTTGCTGCTACTATAGCAGTCATATACTTAGACTTTTGTTGTAGTATCCGTCACAATGTCTTAACTTTGGAATTCATCCAAATCCATCATGGAAACTTTCTTTCCATTTCATTGTGCCACTCATAGTTTAAATTGAGATAAACTTAATTTGTATCTTGTGACAAAACTAGTATCAATGTAACGCTTTACAATGAACTATTTGTAATTGTTTGTCACCTCTACACAAATATATTCTTAGTTCTTCCAAAAGATCATAAGAATATCCTCACTATCGTCCAATGATCATTTTATGATTCATTATGGTATATGCTCATAACACTTAGAGCATAGGACATATCTGGATGTGTACATATCATGGTATGATTGATCAAAACATCCTTGTGATTTCACTCATCAAGTGTCAAAGCACTTGAATCTTGTTTCACTTATCAAGTGTCAATACACTTGAATCTTGATTCAATTCCTTTCCATGCGACAAGAACTATTTCTTGTTGTTTCTATATTGAACTCCTTCAATATCTCATATATGTACGTTTGGCACAACCATATTAGCGTCACAGTCTATCCACTATAGACATTCATGCTAAATATTCGGGTTTTCCCTAGTTGTTCATCGAAATGAAATTCTTAACCTTTGTCAATAAAAATTACATCATTTCTAATCAACAAGATGTCCTCCACTTAATGTATTAGAAATATGTGTCAGCGCTCCCACTTAATTTCTTGCAAATGCAAGCATCTTCATCGTCTCCTGATAAAAACTCTATTCATCACGGTGAAGATTCCAACTCCGCGATGCTTACTTCGACCATTGAAGTTTGCAAGCCCTTTTTTGCATCCTTTGAATTAACAAAACCCTTTGGATCGTGTCATGTACACGTCCTAGGTAACCATTCTATTAGAAGAACTTTGTTTTGTTTATTCGTCTACCATATAACAAATTATATGTAGTGGTTGCTACTTTAATCCGTCCAGACTAAATATCGCTATGAAAGATCAAATCTTGTCATAGTCAACTCCTTGAACATTGTCGTAAAATACTTTACGACATGTCGACTATTTCATAGATGTGAAACATCCATGTCTGTTTCTTTATAGATCCAAATACGACTGATAGGTTTTTACACCTTTCCGGAGGGTCTTCCAAGTTCAAAACTTGATTTCTCGTGTATGGAACTATCACGGATTTGATGGCTTCAAGCCATTTAACGGAGTCAGGACCCATCATCGCTTCTTTGCATGTAGTCGGTTCATCATTGTCAAACAATAATGATTTACTCTCAAGTCTTAGCATCTGATTGTTTATCCGACCGACTTGGTTCAATAAGAACTTAGATCTCTGTGACCACAACCTTTTGAGGAACATAAGCTATGAGCATTATGGCAGCCCCCGAAACGATTTCCGGTGCTGCGCAACTTAGCACATTTAGCTAAGGTTCGTTAACATTATCAAAGTTCTATTGTCCTCCCACTTAACTTTTATGAAAAATTCCTTCTTTAAGAAACTTCACATTTCAAGTGACAAACCCTTTTGTCCTCGGTGTTATGGAGGAATAACCAATTGTTATTCGAAATAACCTACAAAGACATGCTCATCCGACTTTGGTTGTAAACATCTTACTTATGTTTAGCATACCAAAATTTAAGAAATGACAACTTGGGTTTTACCCCAAACCATAACTTCCATGGTGTCATTTCAACGGATCAAGATGGAGCTCTTTTCAGTGAAAAAGCGGTAGTCTCTAAAGCTTTAATCTTTTAAAACATAATGGCAGTTTTATAAATAACACCTTTGATCCAACAATGTCAAACAAGGTTTCATTACAAATCTCAAACACTCCATATTCCTATGGTGTTTCGGGATATGTAAATCTAGGTGTTTTGCTAAACTTGCAACTCAAATAAATCCCTTTATGATAAAATCATAATTCATTTATTTTCTTGTTACACTTGTAACTCAAATAAATCCCTTATGACAAAATTATAAACCATTTATTTTCTTGTTACAATGATTTTCACTTCATCTTGAAAGTCTTTGAAACGTTTTTCAAATATTTCATACTTCTTTCTCATTAAGTGAATATTCCTCAAATTTCCGGAGAAAGCATATGAAGTTGAAATCCATCCCTTATGACTACATACATCAATATGTATAAATTCCAATATTTTAGTCGTTCGTTCTTCTTTGGCCTTTGAACGAAGTTTTAATTATCCCTAGGAAAGTCTCACAAGTGTCACTTGATCAAATCAAAAGACTCCAAAAATCCATGAAAATGGAGTTTCTTCATGTTTTCTTACCAATATAATTTAAACGGCGATGTCACTTCATAAGTGATCTTCCAATCATTTGTCTTGCGACATTTTAGCATTAGGCTTTATGGATGTGATTTCTCCAACTAGATTTGTAAATCATCCATCTTATATGGAATACGGTAATTATTTGAACAACCTTTGTTCTCATAGTACCTGATTTAAATAACAATTATTAAAACAAAACTTGAAGTCAAGCTTTGATGTCAACGAGAAATACAAACAACGGTTTGTTTGTTTTCGATGAACATCATCACATATTCTCTTGCTAGTTATTTAGGCCATTGTAGTTCATGAATTGCGTTGTTCCGTATGAAATTTCATACCAACCAATTCGGTATACAATACCCAAGAACCACATTGTTTAACAAGCAAACAATACAACCATAACATGTATATCATATATATACCTAAATTGGATATTTCCAATATTTTCTTTTCTGCCAAATATATTTTATAGATTCTCTTTTAGCATTTCCTTTTCCTTTTTAAAAGAATCTATCAACATCAAAAGTGGCTCCATATACATGACACATAGTCCAAAGCGTGTATATTCAAATAATAATACCTTTGGACTTGCACTTTGAAGTAGATCACCATCATCAAATGATCGGCATTCTTTTAAAATCCATTCTTTAGTAATCTTTAGTGTAGTAAACACTTTACATACATCTTCTATTCATCCTTATCATGACGACTTTCATGATCAAGCTACTATAGCTTATAAAGGCGAATCGTGAGTATAATATTACTTTCCAAAACCCTTTTTGGATTATTAGGATGTCTAGCATCTCCAACCTTTGCAAATTCTCATCCAATATGAGAACATATATTATACTCTATCATATTGCAACCAAAACATTGTTTCAGATATCATTATATCTGCCACACATGATGGTTTCTGAAACAATTCTTTTAGCTCCTAGATAAAATTGATATTAAAACAATCAAGAATCATGGAGGCAAACATGATACTTAAGATACTAACACTGGAATTGTTACTCTCGATTTAATACTAACTATTAAATTTCACGGAGTAAATAGAGTTTGCTGAAAGTTTGCAATAGGACTTTAAACTTTAGATTGACACTCAACACAATATGATACTAATTCATAAAGTATATATCCAGAATTCTATAGTTCTATTATCTCAATTACAACTATGCATAAAGTGGTGAACGAATGCCAATGACTACAACAAATTATGCAAATTCAATTTGATTTAATTTATGATAAATTGAGTTCTACTAATCCAAATTAGAAATGAACTCCCACTCAAAAACGACATCCCTCGTGTCTTTTTGGTGATTACATGAACCAAATCCACTACACCAAGTACGATCATCACGTGAGTCGGTGTAGCACCCCGGAAAAACCCTAATTATATCAATGCTTGTTATTTCTATTTTGCATCATCATAACATCATCATCATGCATACCTTATCTCTAAACTATTTTAGTAAAACCGTATATTACTTTCTGTTTTACATCTCTTGTTTATATTCAAATTATATCCTTTACTATTTAAATTGTGTAAAGATATTTACCAAAATGATTTTTAACAAAAGAACATAAAACAAAATATTTTAATATAAAAAAGAAGACAACCTAGACCTAAACCGGTCAGGCCCAAAGGCCCAACCGGTGGAAACCCTAACTAGCCCGAACCCCAACACCCCACCCCGTCGCCAACCTCCCTCCACCCTGCCGCCGCCAGGCACAGGTAACGCATGCCTGCAGCACACACGCACCCTTCCCCACCGACCAGGCCTATCCCGCTCCTCCCTTGACTCGCGACCCCGGCCCCACCTGCAGTGACCGAAGCCCACCAACCCTCTCTCTCCCGACGCGATCCTTCTACCCTGTCGCCCTCTCTCATGCCAGGAACCCCGCCCCTCTCCTCTGCATCCTCCAGCCGCCGCCCAAGGCCTCCCTGACCTCGCCTCCTCCCGCTCGTCGTTACGCCGCGCCGCCTCCCGCAGCGCTGCCGTGGCATGGTCCTCCCTGCGCCCTCTCCGGGCGCCACTCGCCCGTGACCGCCCTCGCCCATCCCCTGCTGCCAGTCGTCTTCCCCGGCGCCGCCCTCCTCGAGCTTGGCCACCTCGTCAGCGCCAGCGGTCTCTGGCTCGGCCTCGATTCCGCGCCCAGCTCTTTCGTTGCCGCTCGAGCCGCCACGGACGGCCGCCCTCCTCCCTGACATGGCCGCTGCTGCCAGGTCCCCTTACTAGAGCTCGATGCGCCAGCGCTGCTGCACGCTTCTCCTCCGTCACTCATGGCAGTCCCGAGTGCCACCGCTTCCCACGTCTACAGCACCGTTCCGAGCCCGAGCTCGCCCTGCCCGCGAGCTTCCTCTTCACCAGCTCGCCTTCATCATCATGGCATCCTCTCCATGTCAAGATTCTGTCGTTGACCTCTGTGTCCATATAGCCATGGTGTGGCTTGGCTTGTGAACCTGCCTTGCATCCTTGGATGGCACCACTCAGCCACGAGGAACCCGAGGATGTTCCAGCTTGGTGATGCAGCACCCCTCACCCATTGCAGCCCGGGCTTGCTCGTTTTTGGTTGAGCCACAGTTGGCCAATCTGTTGTTGTGTGTCCATCTTCCGTGATGGTTGTCCAAGTTATCTCGATGTGCCAAGTTCTTCTATGTGGATGTCGGAGAAACTCTCGCATACAAGAACAAGTTGTACCAGGACCGCCGACAAGTTCGACACCGACTCAGGATGAACCCGATGAAGCAGCAACGTCGAACCCGAGTCCACCACCGACGATCAAGAGGGAACATCAGGGCCACCTTATCAGATGCGAAGCCCGATCCCGCCGAGACCGAACCAAACACCTTCGGGCCCCAAGATCTTCGACCCCAATGTGTGACCCCTTTTCCAAGCCCCATATTTTTATAATAAATAATATCTACCCGTTGCATATAAATGTTCATGCTTGCATACATATGGTTATGGTTTGGGGCATTATGCCGATTCACCTCATAATTAAATATAGAGACCATATGCGGTTGTTTCTAGCCTCTTGTCTCTATTTAAATTTGTGTAGAGAACCGGTGTCATTGCTCTGCCTTGTTAAGACAACATTTAAATTGTGGGGTATCTAAACAATTTGAATCATCTAAATAATTTTCGGGACCCCGGTTCCACTTAATCTTGCCTAATTGTATCGCACCTTGCCATGTAATACAACATACATGCATCATGCCCGATCTTCTGTCGTCGTATTAAATAGTGCATCCGGTGTTCTTCTAGCGCTTTGCTTCTTCACGGATTAGGCCGATGAGTTGATGCGAGTGTCGACCCGATCTTCGGATGAATCTCCGGCAATGTTTTTCAGGCGAGCATTCTCCCCCTTTCTACCTATTTTACCTTTCTAGTCTTTATTTCTTCCTTTTGATCTATTGCTATCTGTGTTGCGATGCTCTAGTTTTCGTACCCGTGATATCCCTTGCATCCTTATATTGCCTTGGACACATCCTATTACATGTTGTTTGGTAGATAGTTGGACTTGCGCGTCGTAGTCGCTTACTCAAGTGCTGTTGCGTGTCGCCAAGTACCACAGTTGTTGGAGTAATGCCGCATGTTTAATGTTGGAGATGATCATGGATTTAATTACTGTTTAATAACTAAAATTGAAAGTAGGTACATGCAGAGGCACCGGTGGGTAATAGACAATATTTGGTTTTAATCACTTGGTGTCCCAGAGGACCCCGAGTTCTTGACACTTCGAGATCGAGCGCGCTAACCACAGGTGGGGTGTGTGGGCACCCCCATCGATTAGTACCTGATTTCAAAGTACTGTACCGGGGGCCACAAAGTAGTTTGGGGCTTTATTACTATCCTATATTTATGCCATGCTTTTGCGCTTTTTATTGATCATGCGTGGAGCTCAGATGCTGTTAGGAACAAATGTGGAATGTTTTCGCGGTATCGACAAGCCCAGTCACATTTTCAGGTTCCTAGTCGTTTACAGCCATTGGCACAAACCTCTGGGTCCGTCTCGGAGCCGGCCGACTTCATTGCGGATAGCTTAGTGGGGTGGCCCCCATGTGCTTGCTTTGGGTCTGGGAAACGTTGTGTCCGAAACCCCGTCGACATACCGTTGGGTGTATGTTTTGTGATCTTGTACCTACCAGATCTGACAACAAGGGTGTAGGTGCGTGTGGAAACTTTGGTGCACCCCTGCAGGGTTAAATCTTTTCGAGAAGCCGTGTCCACGGTTATGGACGACTTGGAGCACAGTTCTCGATCATAGACAACTATAACTAAAGTTTACTGTTATAATTTGACTTGTATCCGATATGACTAGTAATCAGCTTCACTACAACGGAATGGCTAAATAAAAGTACTAACAACTGCTGGGTTTGGGACATCTCATGCTAATTGTATCTGACTAGTAAGTGTCGCAACTACAACGGAATGGTTAACTAAAAGTGCCCACTGCTTATTATATCAGGATGACTATCTATACCCGACTAGTAATTGCTGCAACGATAACTGAATAAATAAAACTGCCAACTGTGTGAGTTCCTCGGTTGACTTCCTTGTTTGGTCTCGACGGGGGAAATACCAGGATGGGTGTGTTTGGTGGTAGTATCAGGCTGGTTTCGAATAGGTCTTTCTTATCTCTCTCTGATAGCCGACAGTTGTATCGATTCTCTATAGGTTGTCTAGTGCATGTTGCGCTGCCGCTTCAGTCCACCATACCTATGTAGGCGTGGACCGCCGAATTCTAGTCTCGCCGTGTATTGGCCTCAGTACTGACCGCTCTCTTTTTCCTTTGCCCTTTGTCGGCACCCTTTTTGTTTAAGCAAGTTTTGAGATCGACGTCGTTAGCAGGGTTACCCTTCCGGCTTGGCCTGAGCAGGGTTATGGACGCCATTGGTTATTCTTCAGGGCTCTTAGCTCAATTTGCATCTTGTCCGCATCGACGTCAGATCGTTTTAAAGGTGATTTGGATCTTTGTATTGTATATCTGTATTCTTGACTCATGGAGTCATGTTGTATATATCTGTTCTGTGGGTTCCATCGTGAACTATTGTGTAATGTATTACTTCGTTTTCCACCCGCATGCAAGTGCTTGGTGGTCACCTTTGAATCGTTTCTATGCGGGTTTGGCAGGAATCGCTAAGACTTGCATAGGGTCGATTCTGAGGGTGTTAAAGTCGGTATAGCTTCAAAGGCGAGCATCCATATGGTCATCATATCTAAACATATGACTCATGCTTAACCTTTCGGTCCGTGTTCTAAGGCCATGTCTGTACATGCTAGGCTCGTCAAGTAAGAACCTTAGTATTCGCGTGTGTAACTGTCTTACACCCGAGATATGCTCGTGGATTGAAGTACACCCGATCATCACGTGATGTCTTGAAGCGACGAAACATTGTCGGTGCATACTTAAGGAAGAACACTGTAACATCCCAAAAATACTAAGCTTGGATCATCAAACTCTAATCAGCAAAATTAGGGTTAACAAAAACTTTTCTAAATAAAATTATGAATGCATGCATATGTGTATGCATGGATTTTGAATTCTTTTAAAACCACCTACTTTGTTTGTTTCATTGCTTGTAAAATGTTTCTTAGGTGAAATAAGCATCATCTAAAACATTTCCCACACTTTTCCTAAAGACAAGTAAATCAAAACACATATATTAAATGAATGGTCACTTTGACCAATTTAACTCTCATGCCTACTTTGGCTGTCTCAAACATTAAGAACCTAATAGAAACTTTTCTGGATCTTTGCACCCCTTGAATGTACTAATAACAAACTATCAAGGCCCACTTTGTGATCATCCAGAAACTTTCAAATGCATAGTTTAAATGACAATTCAAAATTGAATCTTTATCATATGTGAAGATCCCACTTTTTCAAAAACCACTCAAACAAGCTCAACTTTCAAAAGCCAAGCATCTGCAGACTCACCAGCACCAATCTAGCAAACCCACCGAAAATCTTTTCAAAATTCAAAACTTGATTTCATGTGGCCATTTCATCAAACAGGTTGCAGATACAAATCAAACAAACATCAAACACTATTGTGAGCAGTGATTCTTGCCTAACTTGTTCCCTAGTTAGCTCACAACCAGCTCAGTAGATCATCTAGGAAGATTATCCAAGCACTAGCACCACTGTGAACTTGCCATTGCCATCAATGGTGAACAGCCGAGCACACCCTTGCCACCCCACAGTCGACAGCAAGCTAGGAGCAGCAGCAATCCTAGCCAGCATGTCTGGGAGGCAGCCCACCGTCCACCGCCACTCACTGTCCCAGCCGCGAGCATTGCCAAGCCCTGGACCACGCCAAGACGAACGCCAGACCGCTTAAGACCATGCCGAGCGCCAGAGCACCACCTCGACAGCCACGCATCAAGCGCCTCCCTCACCGCGTGCACACACGATCGCCACCGACCTAGGAGACCGCCAGACATCCCTGTTTTCCGTCCTGTGCCGCACAGCCACCGCCCGCCGTCGAAGATGCCGCCTTTGTCGCGCAGAGCATCACCCATTCCAGACCAAGCCGCACCGTCCCATGCCTCAAAACCATGTCGTTGAGCACCGTACCCTACCCTTGCCCATGCCATTAGCCGCCTGTAACATCGCCACCGACGAGCTCACCGTGCGCCCCGACGGTCCCCTTGCTCGACTATAAATAGAGGCCACCCCCGCTCGATTTCTTCACACCATCTTACTCCCCTCTCCTCACTGATCGTGCCACACCGTTCTCAGAGCAAGGCGAGCACCACCCCGCCGGAATTTCACCGGAGCCCGCCGCCTCTGGAGAAGAAGGGAGCCATCGATTTCGTCCACCCCAGGAGCTGTCGCGACCACCCCTGAGTTCGCCGTCGTCGACTTCGTCGTTCGCCTGCCTCGCCGACCCTCTCCCGTACCCCGGTGAGCCCCCAGCACCCCTCACTGGCCGCGCTAGGTCTCTTTCTCGCCGGAGTTGTCTCGCGTAGACGATGACTCCCAGCCGTTGGATTAGAACTAGATCGAACGATCCACGTTGCCCCATACCGCTTCGCCCAGCCCGTGTCACTGACGAGTGGGGACACCCACTTAAGCAGCCCGCGGGAGCAATGCGCTTAGCAGGACAGCCCGTTAACTTTTCCCGCACACCCCAGTTATTCAAATTAAACTTTTTCCATTTCAATTCAAACACACTTCTGTACCCAACTTCAAAAATCAACCCAGATCGATTTTGTGCACCAAATTGAATGAAACCAATTTTGTTGGAAAGGTCTATGAATGATGAATCCAAGCCCGTTGGATTCAAGTAATTTGGATCTATAGATCACCCATGGTAAAAATAACAAGGCAGAAGCTTTTATGCATTCAAACATTTTTCAAATTTAAACCATAATAGCTTTTGAGTTTATTCCAACTCTCAAAAATCACATTTAACCATACCTTTCAGAATATATAAAAATATATAGGTTTACTTGCAGAAATAATGTTCAAGTAATAAAATAATGCCCCATAGGCATTACTAGCCACTTTATTTAAATAAAATAAAAGGGTAAAACCTTATTAAATTGTGGCACCACTTTAAATCACATTCCCATGGACTAAAATATGTCGTGATGACATGTGTCAACATGATCCCATGTTTGGTTTGGAGAATATTAAATCTTAAGGAGTTTTCAATTAGTAGAAATTACTTTTCTAAAAATAAAAGGAATTAAATCAAGTCTTAACCTTGTAATGTTAGAGATGATGCTAGATCATCTATAGGACCCTTGTGTGTGATGATTGCAAGTAGTTAAGTATTGTTTGGTGATTGTGTACCTCGTATTTATTCATAGACGCTAGTACCGACCAAGGATACGAGGAAGAAGGAGGATTCTACGAAGAAGAAGCCGAGGAGAACTTGAACCACTGCTCTGCACAAGGCAAGCTGATACTATACCAATGCAAGCTAAAACTTGCAAGACACTCTACTTTAGCAAGCCATACTAATCAAGTTGACCTATGCAAGCTAACACTTGCAAGATACCCTACTGATGCAACAAACCCCACTACATTATGCCTACCATATGCCTTAAGCATATGTGATCATACCCACTTGATAAACCAATCCTAGTTTTATTTGTAAGCTTCTTACTTTATTTCTTTATCAAAGCTTTAACTTAGAGTTGACTTAAGTGACTTGTAGATACTAGAAAGATTCTGAAGGTTGCATGAAGATCATAAAATTTGGCCTAAATTAGAAACCTTGATATCATCCTAAGATGTAAGGTTGTACTTAGTTGAACTCCACTAGTTTACCACCCCTCATCAGTACTTACCCCCACTTGTAGATGCTAGTGCTAAGCATAAAACTTGATCAACTTTAGATGGGAATACTTGGTGGAAAAATGGCTATGAAAACCTTGGAATGATGGATCATTCTATTGAAATGTTTTGGACATGTGTTTCTGAACACCTGATGATCTTGGTGAATAAAATGTTGAGGCATGAGCCTTAGCCCTTTATAAAACTGATGGTTGTCTGGATGCGATACCATTCCAATTTTATCGTACAACCACAATACCCGAATATTGGGTAGGGCTTGACTGGAAACTTATATCCCTTAGTATTAGTTACCTCACGGCCAAGGTCTGAGCTGAGGCTACCTTGTGAAGATTGTCCATCTATGCAGTACCCAAGATGATAGTTGGTCATGGTTGGGAGGCCAAACTCACAGGAGAGGTGCTTATACTAGGGCGTGTAATTGAAAGGTTAGGATTGATTATCCGCATACTGAGTATGGTGAATTCAGGATTTGTTCCTGATGCATGTATCGAATGTTGTGGTGAAAGTGTACAATGTCTGCAGAGTGTCAAACTATTCGAATAGCCGTGTCCGTGGTTATGGACAGTTGGAGTGGCCATACTGTTCCCCAGTCAGACTTTTTTTTTAAATGACTTGTGAAAGGAATTGAGACTTTGACTTGACCACAACAGAGTTGTGATACGAAATACAAGTTCCCAACTAGGAGTTATAAAATTGTGACTAGCTTCGGAACTTAGTAGATATGAATCTGGCTTTTGCAAAACAACCCTAGAGCCTAGTGTCCTATTATCCAAAAAACCCTTTACCTGTTAGTATTAGTTTGCGAGTACTTAAAGAGTACTCATGGCTTTGTCCCTGTCTATTCCCATGGCCAGACTATGAAGAGGAGTACCTGGAGGATGGACCCCAGGAAGGTTACGACAACTAGGATCATCTCCCATTGTCAGCATTGCCTGTGACCCCGAAGATGGAGCTTCGCCTACTCTACCGTTATTATTACGTATTCAGCTGCTTGAAGTTGTATTAAGAACTGGATCATGAGATCCCTATTTGTGTAAGAACTTATGTATCGTTTGTAATGGATGATGTACTATGGTATCCAATTCTGTTATGTCTCGCAAAAATGGTAATCCTGGGATTGCGATGTATGGCATAACAGGCATCTAGGATTGAAAAATCCGGGTGTTGACAAGTTGGTATCAGAGCCATCCTGACCATAGGAGACCCTAGTTAGACTGGACGTTTGAACCCAAAAACTTAGTTTCAAAACCAAAGAAAATAAATATTTACAAAAACTTATTCTCATTCTTATCTCTTTAATTCTTTCCTAAAAATTCATGTTCCTCAAAAAATCTTGCAAAATACATAAAATTTTGACACACTTGATCATCCTGCTAATCTACTCATCCTCTATTTTTATAGATGGACGTGAAGTACAGCAAGTTTTACCAACTTAGGAATGGAGGAGACCTTATCTTTGAGAGGGATCTGGACCAGCTTTCGGAACTTCTGGAGCGTCCGCACCTCGAGTTCTTCGGAGCTTAGCTCCATGATCAAGAAGGAGAAGATCTGCAGTGGCTAATTGTTGCAAGTCTCCGAGGAAAGATTGAACCTCCCACTGCGGAGGGAATTCAGTTTACCTTGAGGGAAAACAACTAGCTCGATGGACTTGCCAGAGCAATGCAGGAAGCTCTTTCCCGTCTGTGTGGGAAGAGCATCAATCAGATCAAGGGTACTCACTTTGAGTTTTTCCCAAGGCGTGATGCAAATGGACAACCACTGGAAGCCCCATACCACCCCGAGCTGAAGACTCCATTGGACCACCTCAGCTTCATGATGTATGATCGTCAGCAGAAGTTGGACAACTGACGTGGCTACTACAACCACAAGTCTGCCATCATCAAGACAAAGGACCAGACCATCGCCATGCTAGCAAGGGATCGCAAGTCTCGCCGCCGTCAGCTCGACAATAAGGAGCGCATTATTGCCCGTCTTCGCCACCGCATCTCATCTTTGGAGGAGACCATCCACGAGAGAGACATGCAGTTGGAGGAAAGGGAGAATGCCGGAGAGGATCTTCGTGGAGACCCTTACTCCTATCTCAGCGATGACGACGATTTTCTGGAAGATCAGGCCATGGACTTCTTCACCGATGAGGATGATTTCGCCTTCATCGATGATGAGGAAGATGATGAAGCCACAGACTCCCAGGAATAGTAGCACTTGAGCACTAGCGTAGTGAGTAGTATTCGGTCCCACTGTATCGTAGTTCCAGAATGGTTCTTAAAACCATCTGTTTTCTTTGTTGTGGTGTGTGTTGTACTGTGTGCTATGAATGAATGAATGAAAAAGAAAGTTGCTGGAAAAACCTGAGTCAAACTTTAAAAAACTTTTCAAAGACCCAAAACCTTAGAAATTTCCCTCTTTTCTCAGTATCGATCTAAATCTTCAAATGCCACGTGGAGGAAGTGGTTCAGCCCCGGACCCGATGTTGCAGATCCTGCAACTGTTGACTTCTGACCGCGAAGCTGAAAGAGCGGAACGTCAAGCCAACCTAGCCACTCTGCAACAGATAGCCCAGCTAGCCCACAACAACCAAGGCCACGGAAACCAGGACCCCCATGGATCTAAGCTCAAGAATTTCCAGAACACCAACCCACCTGTTTTCACTAAGTCAGAAGAGCCCCTAGACGCCGATGATTGGCTGCAAACCATGGAAAATAACCTAGAAGTCGCCGAGTGGAAGCCAACAAGAAAGTCATGTTCGCCACCCATTATCTAGCCAAAGATGCCAGGGCATGGTGGAACCGTGTTCGCGCAATGACCGGAGGCCAGATGATGACCTGGGAGGAATTCAAGGTCAAGTTTAGCAGAACCCATGTGCCACCAGGTTTATCAAGAGAACGAGAGACGAGTTCAGAGAGATGAAGAAAGGAAGAATGACTGTAGTGGAATACCGTGACAAATTTTTGTCATTAGCTAGGTATGCCCCGGACGAGATAGACACCGAAGCCAAGATGAAAGAAAGATTCCTGAATGGTCTGCATGACGAGATGCAGACGGTGTTAGTCAATATCCCCTTTGCAGATATTGAAGCCCTTGTCGACTCCGCCATCCAGATGGAAGGAAAGATCAACCAAGCAAATGAGAACCGCAAGCGTCATATGATGCATCAGCCAGGAACCCATCAGACCCCAAAGTACCGCCTTAACCCATCTCCAGGATTTGCCCCAAGGACCAACAGACCCCCGATGAACCGTCCGACCTATCCCAACCGTGGAAACCCTAGACCCGGAGGAAATCACCACAACCCCGGCAACTCTAGCAATTTCACCCGTGCCCCACCCAAGTTCAACACCAACAATGCTACCGCCAACACCAACACTGCCCCGAGGACTGGAAGCAATGCTGTGCATGTAGCAGCCAAGGACAAGTCACAAGTGACTTGTTATGACTGTGGAAATAAAGGCCACTATTCTAACGAGTGCCCCAACAAGAAGAATTCTACAGCCCCCAATGCCAATGCCCCAGCTCAACAGCAGCGTCGTGTTCAGCCCGGAAGAAGATTTGACCCAGGGAATTCACTCAACCGCAATGGCCGTCTTTTTCTCATGCATGCTGAAGAAGCTCAGGAAGGGCCAGACGTCGTGCTGGGTATGTTTTCTGTTAATTCAGTGCTTGCAAGAGTGTTGTTTGATTCTGGTGCATCGCATTCATTTGTCACCAAAGAATTTGCATTGGCTAGTAAAATTCAACCGACCAAATTGAAGCATGTGATGATTGTGCAAATTCCCGGATCAACCACAAAGGCTAGGTAAATTTGCAAAGTCGTCCCTATCCGAATCCATGGCATATATTTTTAAGCTAATCTGATAGTACTCGGAACTAAAGGTTTGGAAGTAGTACTAGGAATGGATTGGATGTACAAACATAAAGGATTGATTGACTGTGCCAAGAAAGCCATCACCATGACCAGTACAGCCAGAATATCAGTCGAGCATATATCTGAAACCTTACCTCGTAAATTTAAATGCAACAAGAGTATAGCCCAACCTAAAATTGACCAAGTCCGGATTTCGAGATGTTTTGCCCGGTATGCCCCCAGATCGGGATATCGAGTTTATCATTGAACTAATCCCCGGAATTGGACCCATAGCCCAGAGACCCTATAGTATGAACCCGTCGGAACTAGAAGAACTGAAGAAGCAACTGGATTCCATGTTGGAAATCGTATTGATTCAACCAAGTGCGTCCCCATGGAGATCACATGTCTTGTTTGTGGACAAGAAGGATGGAGGTAACCGTTTGTGTACGGATTGTCGGAAGTTGAATGATGTCACCATCAAGAACAAGTACCCCTTGCCCAAGATAGAAGATTTGTTTGATCAGTTGACCGGTGCCAAAGTGTTTTCTAAGATTGATCTTAGAACTGGCTTTCATCAACTCAAAATTTGTGTAGAGGATATTCAAAAGACTGCCTTTACCACTAGATATGGATTGTATGAGTATACAGTCATGTCTTTCGGATTAACCAATGCCCACGCTTATTTCATGAACCTCATGAATAAGATTTTTATGGACTTCCTGGATAAGTTTGTCGTTGTTTTCATCGATGACATTCTGATTTATTCCAAATCAGAAGAAGAACATGAGCTACACCGAAGGAACATTCTTGGAACCCTTAGAGAGCATCAGTTGTATGCCAAGTTTAGCAAATGTGAATTCTGGTTACAGGAGGTAGGATTCCTCGGTCACAAATTATCCGCCGGAGGAATTTCCGTTGACCCTGCCAAAGTGAAAGATGTAGAAGATTGGCAAGCCCCAGCCACTAAAACCCAAGTTCGTGCTTTTCTCGGATTGGCGGGATATTACCGCAAATTCGTAGAAGGATTCTCGAGTATCGCCAGACCCATGACCCAATTGCTGAAGAAGGACAATAAGTTTGAATGGACAGACAAGTGTGAAGCAAGTTTTCAAGAACTGAAAAGGAGATTGATTTCAGCCCCAATCTTGATCATGCCGGATATCACGAAGCCCTTCGATGTGTATTGTGACGCATCCAAGATTGGTCTCGGATGTGTGTTAATGCAAGAAGGCAAAGTTATATCTTATCTATCTCGACAATTGAAGCAACATGAGCAAAACTATCCAACCCATGACCTCGAACTCGCAGCCGTAGTTCTAGCCCTGAAAACATGGAGACATTACCTGATGGGAAATCGTTGTGAGATTTATTCGGATCACAAGAGCCTAAAATATATATTCACTCAGAAGGAGCTGAATATGAGGCAGAGAAGATGGATTGAGCTAATCAAGGATTATGACCTGGACATTCACTATCACCCTGGTAAAGCCAACGTGGTAGCCGATGCCCTTAGCAGATTGCCGTGCCGCTTGAACTCCATGATTTTGAAGGAGCAACCAAGTTTGCACAAGGAGATGGAAGATTTTCGAATGGAATTAGTAAGTGAAGGATTTTTGGCTAGCATAGAACTCCAGCCCACTTTGATCAGTCAGATTAAGGAGGCGCAGAAGAAAAATGCTAGTATCGACGGAATCAAGTGTCATATCGGTACAGGCAAAGTACCCGGATTCACCGAGGACGAAGAAGGAGTGTTGTGGTACACAGGACGCCTTTGTGTACCAGCAGATTCTGAGTTGAAAGAAGTTATTTTGAAGGAGACTCATGATACTCTTTATTCTATCCATCCCGGAGGAACTAAGATGTATCAAGATTTGAAAGAGCAATTTTGGTGGCATAAGATGAAGAGAGAAATAGGAAGCTATATCGCCAAGTGTGATATATGTCAATGAGTCAAGGCAGGACATCAAAGATCTGCTGGATTGTTGCAACCTTTGCAGATTCCGGAATGGAAATGGGATTCTGTAGGAATGGACTTTATCACTGGACTACCTACTTCTAGTAGGGGAAATGACTCTATCTGGGTCATAGTGGACAGATTGTCCAAAGTCGCCCATTTCTTGCCCGTCAAGACCACATATCAGAGTTCGAAGCTAGCGGAGTTGTACATCGCTAGAATCGTCAGTTTGCATGGAGTCCCCAAGAACATAGTATCCGATCGAGGAACTCAGTTTACCTCGAGATTCTGGAAGAAAGTTCAAGAAGGTTTAGGAACCCGCCTAGATTTCAGTACCGCGTATCACCCTCAGACCGATGGACAAACAGAGCGAGTAAATCAATACTCGAAGATATGCTGAGAGCATGTGTGTTAGAATATGGATCCAAGTGGGAAGACTGTCTGCCGTTCGCAGAATTTTCTTACAACAATAGTTATCAAGCCAGTCTACAAATGGCCCCATTTGAATTCATTTACGGAAGAAAGCGTCGCACCCCGTTGAACTAGTCGGAAGTAGGAGAGAGTCAGATTTTCGGAAGGGAATGCAGCGTTTCCAACTCAAAGGAAAGTTAGCCCCCAGCTATATATCAGCCTTTCAAGATTCTAAACCGTCGAGGAGAAGTATCGTATCAATTGGAACTATCCGAAGAGATGTCAGCAGTACACAATGTGTTCCATATCTCGTTACTTCTCAAGTGTCTCGAAGTCCCCGAGAAGACCGAAGTGTTCAAGAATATCGACCATCGGACCATAGAGATAAACGATGACCTGACCTATCCCGAAGTACCCATCCGTATTTTGGAAGAAGCTTTTCGAACTACCCAAACCCGAAGAATCAAGTTTCTCAAGATTCAGTGGAGCAACCACACAGAAGAGGAAGCTACCTGGGAGCGCGAAGATCACATCAGGACGGAGTTTCCCGATCTCTTCAAATCCTAGGTAATCTTTTCGTCCTTTTTCAAATCTCGAGACGAGATTTTCTTTAAGGGGGGAAGGTTTGTAACATCCCAAAAATACTAAGCTTGGATCATCAAACTCTAATCATCAAAATTAGGGTTAACAAAAACTTTTCTAAATAAAATTATGAATGCATGCATATGTGTATGCATGGATTTTGAATTCTTTTAAAACCACCTAGTTTGTTTGTTTCATTGCTTGTAAAATGTTTCTTAGGTGAAATAAGCATCATCTAAAACATTTCCCACACTTTTCCTAAAGACAAGTAAATCAAAACACATATATTAAATGAATGGTCACTTTGACCAATTTAACTCTCATGCCTACTTTGGCTGTCTCAAACGTTCAGAACCTAACAGAAACTTTTCTGGATCTTTGCACCCCTTGAATGTACTCATAACAAAGTATCAAGGCCCACTTTGTGATCATCCAGAAACTTTCAAATGCATAATTTAAATGACAATTAAAAATTGAATCTTTATCATGTGGGAAGATCCCACTTTTTCAAAAACCACTCAAACAAGCTCAACTTTCAAAAAGCCAAGCATCTGCAGACTCACCAGCACCAATCTAGCAAACCCACCGAAAATCTTTTCAAAATTCAAAACTTGATTTCATGTGGCCATTTCATCAAACAGGTTGCAGACACAAATCAAACAAACATCAAACACTATTGTGAGCAGTGATTCTTGCCTAACTTGTTCCCTAGTTAGCTCACAACCAGCTCAATAGATCATCTAGGAAGATTAGCCAAGCACTAGCACCACTGTGAGCTTTCCATTGCCATCAATGGTGAACAGCCGAGCACGCCCTTGCCACCCCATAGTCGACAGCAAGCTAGGAGCAGCAGCAAGCCTAGCCAGCATGTCTAGGAGGCAGCCCACCGTCCACCGCCACTCACTGTCCCAGCCGCGAGCGTTGCCAAGCCCTGGACCACGCGCACGAACCGCGCTCAGACCGCCCAAGACCATGCCGAGCGTGCGCCAGAGCACCACCCTCGACCAGCGCCCACAGACCGCGCGCTGCCCTCACCGCGTGGACACACGATCGCCACCGACCCAGGAGACCGCCAGACATCCCAGTTTGCCACCCCGTGCCGTAAAACCACCGCCTGCCGTCGAAGACGCCGCCTCTGCCGCGCAGAGCATCACCCGTTCCAGACCAAGCCGCACCGCCCCATGCCTCAAAACCATGTCGTTGAGCATCGCCAGGAGACACCGCACCGTCCCCTACCCTTGCCCATGCCATTAGCCGCCTGTAACATCGCCCCCGACGAGCTCACCGTGCGCCCCGACGGTCCCCTCGCTGGACTATAAATAGAGGCCACCCCCGCTCGATTTCTTCACACCATCTCACTCCCCTCTCCTCACTGATCGTTCCACACAGTTCTCAGAGCAAGGCGAGCACCACCCCGCCGGAATTTCACCGGAGCCCGCCGCCTCTGGAGAAGAAGGGAACCATCGATTTCGTCCACCCCAAGAGCTGCCGCGACCACCCCTGAGTTCGCCGTCATTGACTTCGTCATTTGCCCGCCTCGCCGACCCTCGCCCGTACCCCGGTGAGCCCCCAGCACCCCTCACTGGCCGCGCTAGGTTTCGTTCTCGCCGGCGTTGTCTCGCGTCGACGATGACTCCCAGTCGTTGGATTAGAACTAGATCGAACGATCCACGATGCCCCATACCGCTTTGCCCAGGCCCGTTTCACTGACGAGTGGGGACACCCACTTAATCAGACCGCGGGAGCACTGCGCTTAGCAGGACGGCCCGTTAACTTTTCCCGCGCAGCCCAGTTATTCAAATTAAACTTTTTCCATTTCAATTCAAACACACTTCTGTACCCAACTTCAAAAATCAACCCAGATCGATTAAGTGCACCAAATTGAATGAAACCAATTTTGTTGGAAAGGTCTATGAATGCTGAATCCAAGACCGTTAGATTCAAGTCATTTGGATCTATAGATCACCCATGTTAAAAATAACAAGGCAGAAGCTTTTCTGCATTCAAACATTTTTCAAATTTAAACCATAATAGCTTTTGAGTTGATTCCAACTCTCAAAAATCACATTTAACCATACCTTTCAGAATATATAAAAATATATAGGTTTACTTGCAGAAATAATGTTCACGTAATAAAAGAATGCCCCATAGGCATTACTAGCCACTTTAATTAATTAAAATAAAAGGGTAAAACCTTATTAAATTGTGACACCACTTTAAATAACATTGCCATGGACTACAATATGTGGTGATAACATGTGTCAACATGATCCCATGTTTGGTTTGGAGAATATTAAATCTTAAGTAGTTTTTCAATGAGTAGAAATTACTTTTCTAAAAATAAAAGGAATTAAATCAAGTCTTAACCTTGTAATGTTAGACATGATGCTATATCATCTATAGGACCCTTGTGTGTGATGATTTCAAGTAGTTAAGTATTGTTTGGTGATTGTGTACCTAATGTTTATTCATAGACGCTAGTACTGACCAAGGATACGAGGAGGAAGGAGGATTCTACGAAGAAGAAGCCGAGGAGAACTTCAACCACTTCTCTGCACAAGGCAAGCTGATACTATACCAATGCAAGCTAAAACTTGCAATACACTCTACTTTAGCAAGCCGTACTAATCAAGTTGACCTATGCAAGCTAACACTTGCAAGATACCCTACTGATGAAACCAACCCCTACCTGTTACTATGCCTACGATATGACTTAAGTATATGTGATCATACCCACTTGATAAACCAATCCTAGTTTTATTTGTAAGATTCTTACTTTATTTCTTTATCAAAGCTTTAACTTAGAGTTGACTTAAGTGACTTGTAGATACTAGAAAGATTCTGAAGGTTGCATGAAGAGCACAAAATTTGGCCTAAGTTAGAAACCTTGATATCATCCTATGATGTAAGTTTGTACTTAGTTGAACTCCACTAGTTTACCACCCCTCATCAGTACTTACCCCGACTTGTAGATACTAGTGCTAAGCATAAAACTTGATCAACTTTAGATGGGAATACTTTGTGGAAAAATGGCTATGAAAACCTTGGAATGATGGATCATTCTATTGAAATGTTTTGGACATGTGTTTCCGAACACCTGATGATCTTGGTGATGAAAATGTTGAGGCATGAGCCTTAGCCCTTTATAAAACTGATGCATGTCTGGATGCGATACCATTCCAATTTTATCGTACAACCACAATACCCGAATATTGGGTAGGGCTTCACTGGAAACTTATATCACTTAGTATTAGTTACCTCACGGCCAAGGTCTGAGATGAGGCTACCTTGTGAAGATTGTCCACATGTGCAGTACCCAAGATGACAGTTGGTCATGGTTGGGAGGCCAAACTCACAGGAGAGGTGCTTATACTAGGGCGTGTAATTGAAAGGTTAGGATTGATTATCCGCATACTGAGTATGGTGAATTCAGGATTTGTTCCTGACGGATGTATCGAATGTTGTGGTGAAAGTGTACAATCTCTGTAGAGTGTCAAACTATTCGAATAGCCGCTTCCGCGGTTATGGACAGTTGGAGTGGACATACTGTTCTCCCGTCAGACTTTTTTTTTAAAAATGACTTGTGAAAGGAATTGAGACTTTGACTTGACCACAACAGAGTTGTGATACGAAATACAAGTTCCCAACTAGGAGTTATAAAATTGTGACTAGCTTCGGAACTTAGTAGAGATAAATCTGGCTTTTGCAAAACAACCCTAGAGCCTAGTGTCCTATTATCCAAAAAAACCCTTTACCTCTTAGTATTAGTTTGCGAGTACTTAAAGAGTACTCATGGCTTTGTCCCTGGCTATTCCCATGGCCAGACTATGAAGAGGAGTACCTGGAGGATGGACCCCAGGAAGGTTATGACAACTAGGATCATCTCCCATCGTCAGCATTGCCTGTGACCCCGAAGATGGAGCTTCGCCTACGCTACCGTTATTATTACGTATTCCGCTGCTTGAAGTTGTATTAAGAACTGGATCATGAGATCCCTATTTGTGTAAGAACTTATGTATCGTTTGTAATGGATGATGTACTATGGTATCCAATTCTGTTATGTCTCACAAAAATGGTAATCCTGGGATTGCGATGTATGGCATAATAGGCATCTAGGATTGAAAAATCTAGGTGTTGACAAGTTGGTATCAGAGCCATCCTGACCATAGGAGACCCTAGTTAGACTGGACGTTTGAACCCAAAAACTTAGTTTCAAAACCAAAGAAAATAAATATTTACAAAAACTTATTCTCATTCTTATCTCTTTAATTCTTTCCTAAAAATTCATGTTCCTCTAAAACTCTTGCAAAATACATAAAATTTTGACACACTTGATCACCCTGCTAATCTACTCATCCTCTATTTTTATAGATGGACGTGAAGTACAAAAAGTTTTACCAACTTGGGAATGGAGGAGACCTTATCTTTGCGAGGGATCTGGACCAGCTTTCGGAACTTCTGGAGCGTCCGCACCCCGAGTTCTTCGGAGCTCAGCTCAATGATCAAGGAGGAGAAGATCTGCAGTGGCTAATTGTTGCAAGTCTCCGAGGAAAGATTGAACCTCCCACTGCGGAGGGAATTCAGTTTACCTTGAGGGAAAACAACTGGCTCGATGGACTTGCCAGAGCAATGCAGGAAGCTCTTTCCCGTCTGTGTGGGCAGAGGATCAATCAGATCAAGGGTACTCGCTTTGAGTTTTGCCCAAGGCGTGATACAAATGGGCAACCACTGGAAGCCCCATACCACCCCGAGCTGAAGACTCAATTGGACTACCTCAGCTTCATGATGTATGATCGTCTGCAGGAGTTGGACAACTGCCGTGACTACTGCAACCAAAAGTCTGCCATCATCAAGACAAAGGACCAGACCATCGCCATGCTAGCAAGGGATCGCAAGTCTCGCCGCCCTCAGCTCGACAATAAGGAGCGCATTATTGCCCGTCTTCGCCATCGCATCTCATCTTTGGAGGAGACCATCCACGAGAGAGACATGCAGTTGGAGGAAAGGGAGAATGCCGGAGAGGATCTTCGTGGAGACCCTTACTCCTATCTCAGCCATGGACTTCTTCACCGATGAGGATGATTTCGCCTTCATCGATGATGAGGAAGATGATGAAGCCACAGACTCCAAGGAATAGTAGCACTTGAGCACTAGCGTAGTGAGTAGTATTCGGTCCCACTGTATCGTAGTTCCAGAATGGTTCTTAAAACCATCTGTTTTCTTTGTTGTGGTGTGTGTTGTACTGTGTGCTATGAATGAATGAAAAAGCAAGTTGCTAGAAAAACCCGAGTCAGACTTTAAAAAACTTTTGAAAGACCCAAAACCTTAGAAATTTCCCTCTTTTCTCATTATCGATCTAAATCTTCAGATGCCACGTGGAGGAAGTGGTTCAGGCCCGGACCCGATGTTGCAGATCCTGCAACTATTGACTTCTGACCGCGAAGCTGAAAGAGCGGAACGTCAAGCCAACCTAGCCACTCTGCAACAGATAGCCCAGCTAGCCCACAACAACCAAGGCCACGGAAACCAGGACCCCCATGGATATAAGCTCAAGAATTTCCAGAACACCAACCCACCTGTTTTCACTAAGTCAGAAGAGCCCCTAGACGCCGATGATTGGCTGCAAACCATGGAAAATAACCTAGAAGTCGCCGGAGTGGAAGCCAACGAGAAAGTCCTGTTCGCCACCCATTATCTAGACGGAGATGCCAGGGCATGGTGGAACAGTGTTCGCGCAATGACCGGAGGCCAGATGATGACCTGGGAGGAATTCAAGGTCAAGTTTAGCAGAACCCATGTGCCACCAGGTTTGATCAAGAGAACGAGAGACGAGTTCAGAGAGCTGAAGTAAGGAAGAATGGCTGTAGTGGAATACCGTGACAAATTTTTGTCATTAGCTAGGTATGCCCCGGACGAGATAGACACCGAAGCCAAGAAGAAAGAAAGATTCCTCAATGGTCTGCATGACGAGATGCAGACGGTGTTAGTCAATATCCCCTTTGCAGATATTGAAGCCCTTGTCGACTCCGCCATCCAGATGGAAGGAAAGATCAACCAAGCAAATGAGAACCGCAAGCATCGTATGATGCATTAGCCAGGAACCCATCAGACCCCAAAGTACTGCCCTAACCCATCTCCAGGATTTGCCCCAAGGACCAACAGACCCCCGATGAACCGTCCGACCTATCCCAACCGTGGAAACCCTAGACCCGGAGGAAATCACCACAACCCCAGCAACTCTAGCAATTTCACCCGTGCCCCACCCAAGTTCAACACCAACAATGCTACCGCCAACACCAACACTGCCCCGAGGACTGGAAGCAATGCTGTGCCTGTAGCAGCCAAGGACAAGTCGCAAGTGACTTGTTATGATTGTGGAAATAAAGGCCACTATTCTAACGAGTGCCCCAACAAGAATAATGCTACAGCCCCCAATGCCAATGCCCCAGCTCAACAGCAGCGTCGTGTTCAGCCTGGAAGAAGATTTGCCCCAGGGAATTCACTCAACCGCAATGGCCGTCTTTTTCTCATGCATGCTGAAGAAGCTCAGGAAGCGCCAGACGTCGTGATGGGTATGTTTTCTGTTAATTCAGTACTTGCAAGAGTGTTGTTTGATTCTAGTGCAACGCATTCATTTATCACCGAAGAATTTGCATGCACTAGTAAAATTCAACCAACCAAATTGAAGCATGTGATGATTGTGCAAATTCCCGGATCAACCACAAAGGCTAGGCAAATTTGCAAAGCCGTCCCTATCCGAATCCATGGCATAGATTTTTATGCTAATCTAATAATACTCGGAACTAAAGGTTTGGAAGTAGTACTAGGAATGGATTGGATGTCCAAACATAAAGGATTGATTGACTGTGCCAAGAAATCCATCACCATGACCAAGATCTGGGAATATCAGTCGAGCATATATCTGAAACCTTACCTCGTCAATTTAAATGCAATAAGAGTATAGCCCAACCTACCATTGACCAAGTCCAGATAGTCTGTGAATACCCCGATGTATTTCCAGATGTTTTGCCCAGTATGCCCCCAGATCGGGATATCGAATTTATCATTGAACTAATCCCCGGAACCGCACCCATAGCCCAGAGACCCTATAGTATGAACCCGTCGGAACTAGAAGAACTGAAGAAGCAACTGGATTCCATGTTGGAAATTGATGGGGATGTGCCTACCGGGGTATACCCAGCAGGATGTTTCCGACTAGCCCAAGACTTGGCGAGTGGGCCTGCAAGACGGCGACTGGATTGAAGCCCGCGAACCGGAAGCTGAAGGCCCAGGCGAGTAGATAGGCCCAGTCGGATTAGGTTAAACGAGTACCGAAGCTTTAACCAAATCGGTTGAGATATGTAAACCCTAGGGGAGGTGAGCCTATATAAACCTCCCTGTAGGGCGAGTAGAGACACGTTCCATCATACACCCAAGCGACTCGCCGCCTAGCCGCCGAGCTCGCCCATTGTACCACCTTCATAATACAATCTAGCAGGAGTAGGTCTTTACCCTCCGGGGGCCGAACCTGGGTAAAACCCTGTGTCTTTGCCCTCATCTCGCACCGCAGATGGCTGGCCGCCCTTGCCCCTCGTTCTACTACTCGCTGCCGATTGCAGCATCTGCCGTGACCATTCCCACGACAGTGGCGCCCACCGTGGGGCCTGGCCGGTCTGGCCGGTGTTCTGCGGCGAGATCCAATCTGTCCATCAACGAGACGGTCGCCACCGGCCGCATGATAGCGATCGGCGAGATACTCCAAATCTTGTCGAGCAGCTACGTCCCGGCGGCGCGACCCGTCACGCACAGCGTGATCCTGCCGGTCGGCACGATCAGCCTCTTCGTCAGCCTCACCGATGTCATCGTCTCGGGGGATTCGGCTCGCATCCGCGAGTCGCCGCCACGCGATCGGCTCTCCGAGAGCCAGATCCGCACGATCCATCGCCTCGCCTCCGAGTACAACTCGGCGCAGCGACGTGGCCGAAAACTCAGCGGCCGCAAAAGATGCGGCCCTCAACGACGACGCCGAATCGGCGACCCCGGCGTCACTCGCCGGGTCCATCACCTCGGCTTCACCCGCGGGCTCCATCACCCAGGTCTCCAACGTGCGAGACTTCGAGGATCCCTCCATCCTCGGGATCTTCGAATTCGACTCCGGGTCGGAGAATTCCGCCAACCTCCGCGACGGAACCGGTTGCCACGCCGCGACCTACATGGCGACCGGCACCGATCCGCCGGAGGATCCATTCTCCACCCCAATCCCTCCTAACGCCACGGCAACGGAGGTCGAGGAACTCCGCCTAAAACTGGCGGAGGTGGTGCGCAAAGAACAAGTCGAGCGCGAAAAATTTCGCATCGAGCAGGTGACGGCGCAGGAACTATCGCTCTACCACCAGCAGCGGATCAGGTCGCGCCTGAACCCCACCGTTCAGGGGCGCGACTTGATCTTCGACGACGAAACCGATCCGGCCCGCGTGGCCGAGCGCGCGATCTGCGAGAACGCACCACCAGGAGGAACCGCCCGGCCCCCGCCAGGATCAACGGCGATGGGCGCCCCACCTCCACCCAACCGCACACCTCCCAGGGACCAGCCGCGGATAGTAGTCTCCTCACGGGAGAGAGACGCAAACGGCCTCCCACTGTTCTCCACCCCGATGGACAACCTCGTGGCGGGCCGAGCAGCAGCCGACAACATCACGGCCACGGGAGACGGCGCCCTACAGATCCAATACGTCAGGGCCCTGCTCGCAAAGGACGTCGAGCAGCAAAACACAGGCGCCGACTCGTGGGGTCGAGTATACTCGCGTTCGTCGGGAAGCAGAGCGGCCTCAAGCGTCCGCCCAGCGGCGGCAATCACCCTCAACTGCCCGCCACCGGAGCCACTGCAACTCCAACACCGACCCGCGAACGCGGCACTCTCCACCAACGACCCCAGGCCAGCGACCAACTTCGTCGCCGCCAACGGGCAACCCATCGACGCCCACACCCACATCATCAACAACCAAAGCTGGCGCGCACGCCAGCCCGACGACCTGCGACACACCCTAACCAATCGCCGCGACGGCGAGCCCATGGGGTCGCTCAGTCGACTCGGCCCCAAGTGCTTTGGACCAATGATCCGAGGCGAGAAGTACCCGCCAAACTTCAAGGCGCCGAAGGAGATAGAAAAGTACGACCCCTCGTACGACCCCGCCGTTTGGCTCGACACATACCTCATGGCAATGGGGATCGCAGGCCACACCGACCTGCTAGCCGCCCGTTACCTCCCCCTGATGATGGAGGGTACGTGCAGGTAGTGGATCAACACCCTCCCTCAGGACAGTATCGACTCATGGGAGGAGATGCACGACGCCTTCGTCAGGCACTTCGAGTGCTCCTACACCCGCGCCACCACCATCGAGGACTTGGAGCGATGCGTCCAGGGACCCCGCGAGTCGACCCGCAACTGGGTCCAACGGTGGCAAGAACTCTGGTACAACGCGGTCGGTATCCACCCGGACACCGCGATCCACTTCTTCAAGACCTCGTGCCTTCTGAGCCCTGTCGCCAAGATCAGCGACACTCGCACACTCGACAACATCCCGACCTCCTCGAGATCGCCAAACGGTACACGGAGGAAGATCCAAACCAGAAGCGGCGATGAGTCGAGGTCAACGCCACGACGCAGCGACAGCAGACGGCAGTCGACCTACGCTACGAACACTCGCCTCACGGCAAGCGCCGCGATGACGGGCGAGTCGACTTCGTCGCCAACGCCGCACACGCGCTGGGCCCAAGAGCTTCCGCCGCGACGGAGGACAACACCGCGACAGCGGCAACTACAAGGCCAAGCCAAGGTTCGACCCCGCGGCCCTCCTTAACCAACCATGTGCATTTCATAGCAGGGAAGGAAAGCCCGCAACGCACACCACGGCCGACTGCCACACCCTCAGGGAAATCGAGAAACGCGGCGAGCAGGACCCGACAACGACCCTCCAAACGGCGGAAAATTCGGCAAAGTGGCCGGCTCGCTCCATACCTTCACAGGCTTCAACACGAAGCGCGAGAAGAAGTTCATCGCCCGCGCCGTCGCCGTCAACGCGGTGGCCCAGGTGGACGTTCCCTAGTTTCTCAACTGGTCGGAGAAGCCCATCACCTGGAGCCGCCAAGACCACTCGCCACGCATCGAGTACCCAGGACGAGTCGCCCTGGTGGTCAATCCTAAGGTCGGCGACTACTGGCTCCCCAAGACATTGATGGACGGCGGCAGCTCCATCAACATCCTGTACCTCGACACCTTCATGCGGCTGCGGATCCCGCAGTCGATGATCGAGACGACTCACACCACGTTCCACGACATCGTCCCCGGTCGGATGGCGTACCCGATCGGCAAGGTCACGCTGCCAGTCACCTTCGGCACACCAACAAACTTCCGCACCGAGCGGATCGTCTTCGAGCTGGTGCCCTTCGACAGCCCCTACCAGTGCGTCCTGGGGCGCCAGGCGTTCGCTAAGTTCATGGCGCCCCTCACGCTGATAACGCGATGAAGCTCCCCGGGCCGTGCGGCGTCATCACCATCAACGGCGACCCCGACATGGCCGCCGAGTGCGAGGCCAAAGGAGCCGAACTCGCTGACGCCGTCATCGCGACGGAGACCAACCACGCCGATGAACTCGCCAAATACGCGAGCGGGGTCAACAACAACGACCCCACCATCCTTAAGAAGCCCAACTCGTAGGGCGCAAACACCTCAACCTTTGAGGCGACGACGCACACCCGCACCGTCGAGCTGGTCCCAGGTGACTCCAGCCAGACGGTGACGATCGGGATGGGCATGAGCCCAGCATAGGAAGGCGCGCTCATCGAGTTCCTCCGTGAGAACAGGGAGATCTTCGCATGGAAGCCCTCTGACATGCCCGGTGTCCCTAGGGAGCTCGCTGAGCACAAGCTAAACGCCGACCCCAAAGTGCGACCCGTGAAACAGTCGCTGCGGCCTTCAATGAAGAGCGCCGCCGAGCAATCGCCGAGGAGGTGCAGCGTCTACTCGCTGCAGGCTTCATCCGGCCAATCAAATACTCCAAGTGGCTGGCAAACCCAGTCCTGTTCGAGAAGAAGAACGGGACCTGGAGGATGTGTATCGACTACACAAACTTGAACAGCGCCTGTCCAAAGGAGCAGTTCGTCCTCCGGCGGATCGATCAGATAATCGATTCAACCGCGGGCTCGGAGTCGCTCTGTTTCCTTGACGCCTACTCCGGATACAACCAGATCAAAATGGCCGTCGAGGACGAGAAGACAGCATTCATCACGCCATTCGGAGCCTTCTCCTACACCGCCATGACCTTTGGCCTCAAGAACGCCGGGGCGACCTACCAGCGGTGCATGCAAGAATGCCTCGCGAGCCAAATTGGCCGCAACATCCACGTCTACATCGATGACGTGGTCGTAAAGTCCACTCGCCAGGGTGACCTACTCGCCGACCTAGCGGAAACGTTCGCCAACTTGCGAAAATACAAGATAAAGCTCAACCCAGGCAAATGCACCTTCGGTGTACCAGCAGGACAACTACTGGGGTACGTCGTCTCCAAACGAGGGATCGAGGAGAACCCCACGAATATCGACACGATCGCCCGGCTCGGCAAACCCGAGTGCCTGCGTGACGTCCAGAAACTGGCCGGGCGAGTAGCGGCTGTCAGTCGCTTCATCCCCCGCCTGGGCGAAAAGGCGATGCCCCTATACCGCCTGATGCGCAAGAACCCCACCTTCTAGTGGGACAAGGAGGCGGATGACGCGCTCCGCGATCTCAAAAAGGTGCTACTCGCCTAACCGCTACTCGCCGCCCCCATCGACAAAGAACCCATGCTGGTTTACGTCGTGGCTTCCGAGCGCGTCGTCAGCGCCGTAATGGTCGTCGAGCGACCGGAGGAAGGAAAGGAGCGCCCATTACAGCGATCGGTGTACTACATCAGCGAGGTCCTCACCGAGTCGCTCCAGCGGTACCCCCAGTACCAAAAGCTGGTATACGCGGTGTTCAGAGCTCACCGGCACCTGCCGCACTACTTCCAGGAACACCCGATCACGGTCGTCTCCTCGGCACCACTGCAAGACATCATCCGCAACCGCGAGGCGAACGGGCGGGTCGCCAAGTGGGCCGTCGAGATCGGCATCCACAACATCAAATACGAGTCGCGAAAAGCGATCAAGCAGGCCCTAGCGGACTTCATCGCCGACTGGGAAGAGGCCCAGCAGCCAGAGAAGCTGCCATACCTCCACTACTGGAGCCTGCACTTCGACGGCTCCAAGAATGCGGACGGCGTAGGCGCAAGGATCATGCTAACTTCACCGAAGGGCGACAAGCTCCGCTATATCCTCTGCATCGACTTCACACCCTGCACCAACAACATGGCCGAGTACGAGGCCCTACTCCACGGCATGCGAGCTACCAAGGAGATGAATGTCAACCGCCTACGCTGCTACGGAGATTCCGATCTCGTCGTGAGGCAAGTCGCTGGCACCTGCGACGCCGTCTCCCCCACCATGGCGGCGTACCGCCAAGCAGTGGACAAGTTGGGCGGACACTTCACAGGCTACTCCGTCGAGTGGATCGACAGGCGGAAGAACGAGGAGGCCGACACACTCTCTCGCATCGGGTCGGCTCGACTGGCACCACCCGCCGGCGTCTTCCTCGACACGATCACCAAGCCGTCAGTCTCTCCCCCGAGGGAGATCGACATCGGAGTCCCGCTCCAACCCGAGGCAGCCCTGGTCGCACTCGTCACCGAGCCAGACGACTGGACCAAGCCCTACATCGCCTACCTCGAGGCCGGCACCCTGCCGGCAGACGAGATGGAGGCTCGGATGATCGCCCGCCGATGCAAGTCCTACACCATCATCGACGGCAAGCTCCACAAGCGCAGCGTCACCGGTGTGTTCCAACGCTGCGTCCAACCCGCCGAAGGACGCAAGATTCTTCACGATATCCATTCCGGCGACTGCGGCCACCACACCGGCGCCCGCTCTCTGGTCGCCAAGGCAATGCGACATTGCTTCTTCTGGCCCACCGCACATGCCGATGCTGTCGACATTGTCCAGAGGTGCGCCGGGTTCCAGAAGTACGCCAACCAGACGCACGTGCCGAGCTCAGCGCTCAAAACAATCCCCATCACCTGGCCATTCGCTGTGTGGGGCATGGACATGGTAGGCCCCTTCAAGAAGGCCCCCTCCGGCTACACCCACCTGCTAGTCGCGGTCGACAAATTCACAAAGTGGGTGGAGGCCAAGCCAGTTCGGAAATGCGACGGGAAGACCGCCACCAAATTCCTACGCGAGCTCATATATCGCTACGGGTTCCCAAACAGCATCATCACGGACAACGGCACCAACTTCGCCAAAGGAGCCATGGCTGAATTCTGCGAAGAGCATCACATCCGGCTCGACCTCGCGTCGGTCGCCCACCCGGAATCCAACGGCCGGCGAGCGGCCAGCAAAGCATCCTCCACGGCCTGAAGCCGCGACTCCAAGTACCACTCGAGCGCACCGCCGGGTGCTGGGTCGAGGAGTTACCCTCCGTCATCTGGGGCATCCGCACCTCGGTCAACAGGTCGACACGATTCACCCCCTTCTTCATGGTATACGACGCCGAGGCAGTCATGCCCACCGATCTCGAGCACGACTCGCCACGGGTCGTCCACTACACGGAGGCTGCAAACGAACTCGCCCGCCAAGACGGAGTCGATCAGCTCGACGAGGCGCGTGACCTCGCTCGGTCTCGCACCGCCATCTACCAGCAGGGACTCCGCCGCTACCACAGCCGGCGGGTGAAAACTCGCACCTTCCAAGAGGGCGACCTGGTGTTACTCCTCATCCAGGACAAGAAGGGCATGCACAAGCTCTCCCCTCCGTGGGAAGGGCCATTCGCCATCGGGCGAGTACTCGGCAACGACGCCTACTACCTCATCGACGTCCGCGGGGACGGCGAACTCGATGTCAAGCGACCATGGAATGTAAACCTCGTACAGAAGTTCTATGCCTAGAACTCCACATATGTACTCTCCATTCGTTGTGAAATAATAAGGAACGGTTACCGCAAATTGCGCCTACTCTCCATGTCTTGTGCCACTCGCACTCGTAATAACAGCGTCAAGCTAACCGCAGAAGTCAACCTTTGGTACAGCGATCGGCATGGATAAGTAGTGCGATGCAAGAGCACTGAGTAACCTCAGGTTTTGCATCGTCCACAAAAACGCCTACCCGGAGCCCCATTGGAGTAATCTTGCTCGACTGGTTCTACCAGCCAAGACAACTGCCTTCGCTTCTCACAGCGACCATGGTCCTTCGCATCCTTGGCATTGCGACTCGAATGGCTAAGTACCACGCTCGGGGACTGAGGACCAATTTATCGCGAGCGGTCCGGGAAAACGCCAAGTAGGAGAGCATGCCCAGGACTCGCCACGCGACTGACCCCACGGTCCAGGCAGGAGTGACGCGCTCAAACTAACGCGCTAAGTCCTCACCCACCCTCGAGTCGCGCCTGGAACAACCAAGTACCACGCTCGGGTACTCGGCCACCCGACCTCGTCCGTGCAAGGGAAAACGGTGAAGTATAGAGCGCTCAAGGGAGTCGCCTAGTGACTGGCTCTCCGAGTCCGGGCGAGTAGACCATAGTAACAAAACACAAAAACAACAAACATATCACATACGAGGTAAACCCCACAAAAGGGCGGACGCGCTCGGGGACTCGTTCAAAACCTCAATCACAAACACATGACAAATACCAAAATAGACACGACGTCTCATTCGATAGAATATTGCATTGTCTCATATTACAAAATATGCCCATATGGCAGACCTGCTACCTAACGCCCCAGGGCAAACTATCCTATTCCGCAGGCTTCGACGACGACTCACCAACACCCCGGCGATTGTGGATGAACGGTGTGTACGGATTCGACGGGTACGTCGTCAGCTCACCCGCCATCGCCACGCGGAAAGGCTGCTCGACCTTGTAGTCACGGTGCGGCGGCTCGGGGTCGTTTGGCACGACGACTGTCTCCTGGTACGGAAGGAGGTCGCCCATTGCCCAGACACGCTCCGAGTACGTTGCGGCGCGATCCTGCAACTTGAGGACCTCAGAAATATCCACCGCACCAGTCGACGACGGGTAGCCACTCGTCACATCATCGAGGTCGAAGTCCTCGGGGAAGTGGGCAAGTCCAATACTAAGTGCCGTCGCCGCCCCGCGCCGAAACGCCGACCGCTTCATGAACTCAACAACCGCGGGCGCCTTCTCCAAATACTTCCACACCTCAACAAGGTCACTGGGAATCACTTCCATGGGCGATATCTCTTGGAGATAGGCTCGGATGCACGTCGCCGACAACGTCGCCGAGTCGACAAGCGTGGCTACACACTGCCGCGCATCGAACGAGCTTGCTTCTTCCGCACTGTCGATGATGCGACCTGCGAGTAGAAGACAATAATGAATACGACGAACAACACAAAAGGCACACCCACTAGCAGAGGCAGATGCACTCACCAATCAACGGGCGGGCGAGATCCGTGATGAAGCATTGAAGTGAAGTATGGTCGTCTTGAAGCCCAGCAACAAGGGCATCCGACACTTTGCGATCCTCTTTGGCGGCTGCAATGGCGGCCTTGGCTCGCCCATCAGCCGAGCTCGCTTCTTCCTTCGCCTCCCGCAGCTCGCGCTCGAGGTTGGCGATCCGCTGTTCAGCCGAACTCAAAGCCGATTGCGTCGCCGCCAATTCACCCGCGGGGACAAGTCCCTGGCGAGCTTCCTCTGCCTTCGCGGCAACCGCCTGAAGCCCTTTGTTCACCTCTTGGACGATGGCCAGCTCCTTCTCCGCGCGGTGCTTCGCTGCCAATCGGTCAGCCGACTCAAGCTGCAGACCCTGCACATCAACAAAAAGGTTAATCAAAGCAAAATTCCTAAGTGCCCACCCGCTGAAATTCAGCGAGTGCGCACTCGGGGACTGGCAATCAAGAAATTCCTAAGTGCCCACCCGCTGAAATTCAGCAAGTGCGCACTCGGGGACTGGCAATCAAGAAATTCCTAAGTGCCCACCTGCTGAAATTCAGCGAGTGCGCACTCGGGGACTGGCAATCAAAAAAATCTCAAGTACCCACCTGCTGAAATTCAGCGAGTGCGCACTCGGGGACTGGATGCGAAAAATAAATAAGACACCAAAAGAATCAGGCCGCTGCAAAGCACCGACCTGATCCTCGGGGACTGGACATACCTGGATGGCTGCGCCAAGCATGCCATGGAGTTGTATCGCGTCCACGGACGCGTGGAGAGCCGGCGTATGACCACGACGCTGGTCGACTTCAGCATCGGTGTTCCCAGGAGCGTGGCTCGAGGGAGAAGTTCCACTCGCCTCGGCCGCCTTGGCCATGAAGCGTGGGAAGGTGGCGATGGAAGCACCCGCCCCAAAGGAGGTCGGCTCGGCCGTTCCAGGCAAGGTATCACCCTCCCCGTGGGACGCCGCCTCCGTTCTGAGTCGGCCAGCGCGACCGCCGTGTCGTCAGAAATCGTGACAACGTCGTCGCCCTTGGCCTTCTTGCCACCATCCGCAGGGGTGGTGACTTCGTCCGCCTTCCTCTTGCGGGAAGGATCCTCTTCGCTGACGACGGGTGGCACCTTAGCCACGGTCGGGTGACCCATACTTTTCACTCCGGTCCTGTACATCAATCATGTAAGCAAGATAATTCAAGCGATTATGGAAGACAAAGGAAGACGAGTGTACTCACTTGGCGACTGGAATGAAGCGCAGCCCCGTACGGGTGTCGGCTGGCTTCTCCAGTTCAGGGCCCAGTCGGCGGCTGAGCCCCATGTCCAGGACGTCGCGTGCCCAAGACACGGACGGCTTCTTCGTCGTCGAGGCTGCAACCGGAGCCTCTGTAACATCTTCGACAGGAGCTTCCCTGTGAGGCGAAGTCGCTGTGGCCGGAGCATCCCCCAACCTCGAGACTGGAGCGAATGGCGGAGGCATCGACGCTAGGGGCACCTCGATGATGGCCGTGTCCAGCGCGGCTGTCGTCGGTGGCGCCTCGTCCTTGGCCGGGCTGGGGGCGTCAGAACTGCTCGCTGAGTGGGGTGGCGAGGCCGGCCTCGTCGGCTTCGTCTTCTTCTTCCTCGGAGGGGCCTTCGCCTCCTTTTCCTTCTTCTTCTTTTTTGATGGAGTAGCCTGGCGGCGCGAGGTGGTTTCTGGAAGCTCTTCATTGTTGTCGTGGCGCTCGAGGCTTTTTCTTGCCTCGAGCTCACGTTGACGCTGCCCACGGGTTTTGCGAAGCAGTGGGGCGACCTCCTCTTCGGACTCATCGTCGCTGTCGCCTTCATCACTCCCGGCATCTCCCTTGGCGGGAGGCGATTCGCCCACGTCCTGGACGGACGAGCTCGAGTTCTCATCGTCCGAAGGCGGGAGCCATCCTTCCACCACTTGGAATAGCTGCAATGAACATAAGATGAAATCAGAATTACCGCGACTGCAAAAACTGCGACTACGAGCGAAGTGAAGTGATTACCGTTGGGGCTGGACGCTTTGCGGTGTAGGGGGCAACCCCAGCCAGTGCATCCAGGTACACCGCCTGGGTGATTTTCTTCAGTGCTGGGAGGTAGTCCTCGAGCTTCCATTCGGCGAGGCAGGCCTTCGTCGAGTCGTCCCGGCCGGTGTACTGGTACATGTAGTGCTCGCGCCAGGCCAACGGGACAAGCCGCCGCCCGAGCCAGCAGTTGTACAGATTTATCGTCTGGAGGCCCTTCTTCTTCAGACTGCGGATGGTCTGAAGCATTTCTTCAATGACCATCCTCTGGTCGTTGGGGAGCTTGCTGATTTGAAGGCGGCGCGGCTCGGACCGGTTGGCGGAGTACTGCGGAATCGCCGAATCGCCCTCCGGGGTCGCCTCGGCTACGTAGAACCACGATTTCTTCCAGTCGCTCGCTGCCTTGGCGGGCAGCATCAGGTCGAAGAATGAAGCCTTCGACTTCAGCTGGAAGGTTAGGCCGCCCGCGGCTAGCATTGGGCCGCCCGCTTCCTCGCGGTTGATCCGTCCATGAAACAGATCTTACCACAGAGGGAAGTAGGGCCGGCAGCCCAAGTAGCACTCGTAGAACGCCGCGAAGATGGCGAGCTGCTCGATGCTGTGCGGACCCAGATCCGATGGCTGGATCCCATAGTAGGCGCAGAAGCGCCGGAAGAACAGGGACGTGGGGAACCCTAGCCCCCGTTCAAGATGGCTGGTGAAGCAGATGAACTCCCTCTCTCGCGGGTTCGGAGACACCTCTCCGGCCGCGGGGATGCGCCAGCAGCCGGCTTGCAGGATCCCGACCTCCTCAAAGGAAGCCAGTTGCGCCCTAGTGCACTTCGATCTGCCCCAAGGTTCGGTGGAGAGGGCCATGGCGGAAAGATTTGTGGGGGCTCAGAGGATTTCGGTCGGTTGCTGGCGCGGAGGGAGGCGAAAGGCGCTGCAGTCGGAGGAAATGGTGAGAAGATGGTTCTCTGATCGCCTGCCATTCCTCTTATATAGCGGTTGTTACCCGCCAAATCAGGGAACCGTTACCGCGCGATGATTACGCCAAAAGTTACCGTTGGATTACCCCAACGGCTAGTTTGACCACGTTTGACGGTCCAACTTCAGCCACTCGACTCACCGACCCACTCACTATGATAGTGTTTCGCCAACTCGACTCGCCAAAGCTGCGACCTAGATGACTGGTTTTCTCCTTTATACAGGAGCCCGCCGACGATTCGACTGGATGTCTACTCGTCAGATACTCGATCGCCAGCCACCTATGCCTAATCGACGACGGCCTCGGGGACTACTGATGGGGATGTGCCTACCGGGGTATACCCAGCAGGACGTTTCTGACTGGCCCAAGACTTGGCGAGTGGGCCTGCAAGACGGCGACTGGATTGAAGCCCAGCGAGGAACCGAGCGATCGAAGTCAAGGCCCACCGAGTAGATAGGCCCGGATTAGGTTAAACGAAAGAACCTTTAACTGAATCGGTTGAGATATGTAAACCCTAGGGAGGTGAGCCTATATAAACCTCCCCGTAGGGCGAGTAGAGACACGTTCCATCATACACCAAGCGACTAGCCGCCGAGCTCGCCCATTGTACCACCTTCATAATACAATCTAGCAGAGTAGGTCTTTACCCTCGGGGCCGAACTGGGTAAACCCTGTGTCTTTGCCCTCATCTCGACCGCAGATGGCTGGCCGCCTTGCCCTCGTTCTACTACACGCCGATTAAAGCATGCCGTGACCATTCCCATGTAAATCGGATTGATTCAACCAAGTGCGCCCATGGAGATCACCTGTCTTGTTTGTGGACAAGAAGGATGGAGGTAACCGTTTGTGTACGGATTATCGGAAGTTGAATGATGTCACCATCAAGAACAAGTACCCCTTGCCCAAGATAGAAGATTTGTTTGATCAGTTGACCGGTGCCAAAGTGTTTTCTAAGATTGATCTTAGAACGGCTATCATCAACTCAAAATTGCAAGAGGATATTCCAAAGACTGCCTTTACCACCAGATATGGATTGTATGAGTATACGGTCATGTCTTTCGGATTAACCAATGCCCCCGCTTATTTCATGAACCTCATGAATAAGATTTTTATGGACTTCCTGTATAAGTTTGTCGTTGTTTTCATCGATGACATTCTGATTTATTCCAAATTAGAAGAAGAACATGAGGTACACCTAAGGACCATTCTTGGAACCCTTAGAGAGCATCAGTTGTATGCCAAGTTTAGCAAATGTGAATTCTGGTTACAGGAGGTAGGATTCCTCGGTCACATTGTATCCGCCGGAGGAATTTCCGTTGACCCTGCCAAAGTGAAAGATGTAGAAGATTGGCAAGCCCCAGCCACTCAAACCCAAGTTCGTGCTTTTCTCGGATTGGTGGGATATTACCGCAAATTCGTAGAAGGATTCTCGAGTATCACCAGACCCATGACCCAATTGCTGAAGAAGGACAAGAAGTTTGAATGGACAGACAAGTGTGAAGCAAGTTTTCAAGAACTGAAAAGGAGATTGATTTCAGCCCCAATCTTGATCATGCCGGATATCACGAAGCCCTTCGATGTGTATTGTGACGCATCCAAGATTGGTCTCGGATGTGTGTTAATGGAAGAAGGCAAAGTTATATCTTATCTATCTCGACAATTGAAGCAACATGAGCAAAACTATCCAACCCATGACCTCGAACTCGCAGCCGTAGTTCTAGCCCTAAAAACATGGAGACATTACCTGATGGGAAATCGTTGTGAGATTTATTCGGATCACAAGAGCCTAAAATATATATTCACTCAGAAGGAGCTGAATATGAGGTGGAGAAGATGGATTGAGCTAATCAAGGATTACGACCTGGACATTCACTATCACCCTGGTAAAGCCAACGTGGTAGCCGATGCCCTTAGCAGATTGCCGTGCCGCTTGAACTCCATGATTTTGAAGGAGAAACCAAGTTTGCCCAAGGAGATGGAAGATTTTCGAATGGAATTAGTAAGTGAAGGATTTTTTTGGCTAGCATAGAACTCCAGCCCACTTTGATCAGTCAGATTAAGGAGGCGCAGAAGGAAAATGCTAGTATCAATGGAATCAAGCGTCGTATCGGTATAGGCAAAGTACCCGGATTCACCGAGGACGAAGGAGTGTTGTGGTACAAAGGACGCCTTTGGGTACCAGCAGATTCTGAGTTGAAAGAAGTTATTTTGAAGGAGGCTCATGATACTCTTTATTATATCCATCCCGGAGGAACTAAGATGTATCAAGATTTGAAAGAGCAATTTTGGTGGCATAAGATGAAGAGAGAAATAGGAAGCTATATCGCCAAGTGTGATATATGTCAACGAGTCAAGGCAGGACATCAAAGACCTGCTGGATTGTTGCAACCTTGCGATTCGGAATGGAAATGGGATTCTGTAGGAATGGACTTTATCACTGGACTACCTACTTCTAGTAGGGGAAATGACTCTATCTGGGTCATAGTGGACAGATTGTCCAAAGTCGCCCATTTCTTGCCCGTCAAGACCACATATCAGAGTTCGAAGCTAGCAGAATTGTACATCGCTAGAATCGTCAGTTTGCATGGAGTCCCCAAGAACATAGTATCACATCGAGGAACTCAGTTTACCTCGAGATTCTGGAAGAAAGTTCAAGAAGGTTTAGGAACCCGCCTAGATTTCAGTACCACGTATCACCCTCAGACCGATGGACAAACGAAGCGAGTAAATCAAATACTCGAAGATATGCTGAGAGCATGCGTGTTAGAATATGGATCCAAGTGGGAAGACGGTCTGCCGTTCGCAGAATTTTCTTACAACAATAGTTATCAAGCCAGTCTGCAAATGGCCCCATTTGAATTCATGTACGGAAGAAAGTGTCGCACCCCGTTGAACTGGTCGGAAGTAGGAGAGAGTCAGATTTTCGGAACCGACATCCTACGAGAAGCAGAAGAGAAGGTTCACAAGATTCGTGAGCACCTCAAGACCGCCCAATCCCGACAGAAGAGTTACGCCTACAAGAGACGCAGAGACCTCGCCTTCAATATAGGAGATTTTGTTTATCTGAAAGTGTCGCCATTGAAGGGAATGCAGCGTTTCCAACTCAAAGGAAAGTTAGCCCCCAGATATATCAGACCTTTCAAGATTCTGAACCGTCGAGGAGAAGTATCGTATCAATTGGAACTACCCGAAGATATGTCAGCAGTACACAATGTGTTCCATATCTCGTTACTTCGCAAGTGTCTCGAAGTCCCCGAGAAGACCGAAGTGTTCAAGAATATCGACCATCGGACCATAGAGATAAACGATGACCTGACCTATCCCGAAGTACCCATCCGTATTTTGGAAGAAGATTTTCGAACTACCCGAACCTGAAGCATCAAGTTTCTCAAGATTCAGTGGAGCAACCACACAGAAGTGGAAGCTACCTGGGAGCGCGAAGATCACATCAGGACGGAGTTTCCCGATCTCTTCAAATCCTAGGTAATCTTTTCGTCCTTTTTGAAATCTCGGGACGAGATTTTGTTTAAGGGGGGAAGGTTTGTAACATCCCAAAAATACTAATCTTGGATCATCAAACTCTAATCATCAAAATTAGGGTTAACAAAAACTTTTCTAAATAAAATTATGAATGCATGCATATGTGTATGCATGGATTTTGAATTCTTTTAAACCACCTAGTTTGTTTGTTTCATTGCTTGTAAAATGTTTCTTAGGTGAAATAAGCATCATCTAAAACATTTCCCACACTTTTCCTAAAGACAAGTAAATCAAAACACATATATTAAATGAATGGTCACTTTGACCAATTTAACTCTCATGCCTACTTTGGCTGTCTCAAACTTTCAGAATAACAGAAACTTTTCTGGATCTTTGCATCCCTTGAATGTACTCATAACAAAGTATCAAGGCCCACTTTGTGATCATCCAGAAACTTTCAAATGCATAGTTTAAATGACAATTCAAAATTGAATCTTTATCATATGGGAAGATCCCACTTTTTCAAAAACCACTCAAACAAGCTCAACTTTCAAAACCCAAGCATCTGCAGACTCACCAGCACCAATCTAGAAAACCCACCAAAAATCTTTTCAAAATTCAAAACTTGATAACATGCGGCCATTTCATCTACCAGGTTGCAGACACAAATCAAACAAACATCAAACACTATTGTGAGCAGTGATTCTTGCCTAACTTGTTCCCTAGTTAGCTCACAACCAGCTCAATAGATCATCTAGGAAGATTAGCCAAGCACTAGCACCATTGTGAGCTTGCCATTGCCATCAATGGTGAACAGCCGAGCACACCCTTGCCACCCCATAGTCGACAGCAAGCTAGGAGCAGCAGCAAGCCTAGCCAGCATGTCTAGGATGTAGCCCACCGTCCACCGCCACTCACTGTCCCAGCCGCGAGCGTTGCCAAGCCCTGGACCACGCGCACGAACCGCACCCAGACCTCCCAAGACCATGCCGAGCGTGCGCCAGAGCACCACCCTCGACCAGCGCCCACAGACCGGGCGCCACCCTCACCGCGTGCACACACGATCGCCACCGACCCAGGAGACCGCCAGACATCCCCGTTTGCCGCCCCGTGCCGCACAGCCACCGCCCGCCGTCGAAGACGCCGCCTCTGTCGCGCAGATCATCACCCGTTCCAGACCAAGCCGCACCGCCCCATGCCTCAAAACCATGTCGTTGAGCATCGCCAGGAGACACCGCACCTTCCCCTACCCTTGCCCACGCCATTAGCCGCCTGTAACATCTTCCCCGACGAGCTCACCGTGTGCCCCGACGGTCCCCTCGCTCGACTATAAATAGAGGCCATCCCCGCTCGATTTCTTCACACCATCTCACTCCCCTCTCCTCACTGATCGTGCCACACCGCTTCGTGAGCAAGGCGAGCACCACCCGCCAGAATTTCACCGAGCCCGCGCCTGGAGAAGAAGGGAGCCATCGATTGCCCACCCTGTGAGAGCCGCGACCACCCCTGAGTTTGCCGTCATCGACTTCGTCGTTCGCCCGCCTCGCCGACCCTCGCCCGTACCCCGGTGAGCCCCCAGCACCCCTCACTGGACGCGCTAGGTTTCGTTCTCGCCGGCATTGTCTCGCATAGACGATGACTCCCAGCCATTGGAATAGAACTAGATCGAACGATCCATGTTGCCCCATACCGCTTCGCCCAGCCCCGTGTCACTGACGAGTGGGGACACCCACTTAAGCAGCCCGCGGGAGCACTGCGCTTAGCAGGCTGGCCCGTTAACTTTTCCCGCACAGCCCAGTTATTCAAATTAAACTTTTTCCATTTTAATTCAAACAAACTTCTGTACCCAACTTCGAAAATCAACCCAGATCGATTCAGTGCACCAAATTGAATGAAACCAATTTTCTTGGAAAGGTCTGTGAATGCTGAATCCAAGCCCGTTGGATTCAAGTCATTTGGATCTATAGATCACCATGGTAAAAATAACAAGGCAAAAGCTTTTCTGCATTCAAACATTTTTCAAATTTAAACCATAATAGCTTTTGAGTTGATTCCAACTCTCAAAAATAACATTTAACCATACCTTTCAGAATATATAAAAATATATAGGTTTACTTGCAGAAATAATGTTCAAGTAATAAAAGAATGCCCCATAGGCATTACTAGCCACTTTAATTAATTAAAATAAAAGGGTAAAACCTTATTAAATTGTGACACCACTTTAAATAATATTCCCATGGACTACAATATGTGGTGATGACATGTGTCAACATGATCTCATGTTTGGTTTGGAGAATATTAAATCTTAAGTAGTTTTTCAATGAGTAGAAATTACTTTTCTAAAAATAAAAGGAATTAAATCAAGTCTTAACCTTGTAATGTTAGAGATGATGCTAGATCATCTATAGGACCCTTGTGTGTGATGATTGCAAGTAGTTAAGTATTGTTTGGTGATTGTGTACCTCATATTTATTCATAGACGCTAGTACCGACCAAGGATACGAGGAGGAAGGAGGATTCTACGAAGAAGAAGCCGAGGAGAACTTCAACCAATGATCTGCACAAGGCAAGCTGATACTATACCAATGCAAGCTAAAACATGCAAGACACTCTACTTTAGCAAGCCATACTAATCAAGTTGACCTATGCAAGCTAACACTTGCAAGATACCCGACTGATGCAACAAACCCCTACCTGTTACTATGCCTACCATATGCCTTAAGCATATGTGATCATACCCACTTGATAAACCAATCCTAGTTTTATTTGTAAGCTTCTTACTTTATTTCTTTATCAAAGATTTAACTTAGAGTTGACTTAAGTGACTTGTAGATACTAGAAAGATTCTGAAGGTTGCATGAAGAGCATAAAATTTGGCCTAAGTTAGAAACCTTGATATCATCCTAAGATGTAAGGTTGTACTTAGTTGAACTCCACTAGTTTACCACCCCTCATCAGTACTTACCCCCACTTGTAGATGCTAGTGCTAAGCATAAAACTTGATCAACATTAGATGGGAATACTTGGTGGAAAAATGGCTATGAAAACCTTGGAATGATGGATCATTCTATTGAAATGTTTTGGACATGTGTTTCCGAACACCTGATGATCTTGGTGATGAAAATGTTGAGGCATGAGCCTTAGCCCTTTATAAAACTGATGGTTGTCTGGATGCGATACCATTCCAATTTTATCATACAACCACAATACCCAAATATTGGGTAGGGCTTGACTGGAAACTTATATCCCTTAGTATTAGTTACCTCACGGCCAAGGTCTGAGCTGAGGCTACCTTGTGAAGATTGTCCACTTGTGCAGTACCCATGATGACAGTTGGTCATGGTTGGGAGGCCAAACTCACAGGAGAGGTGCTTATACTAGGGCGTGTAATTGAAAGGTTAGGATTGATTATCCGCATACTGAGTATGGTGAATTCAGGATTTGTTCCTAACGAATGTATCGAATGTTGTGGTGAAAGTGTACAATCTCTGCAGAGTGTCATACTATTCGAATAGCCGCGTCATGATTATGGACAGATTGAGTGGCTACATCTGTTCCCCGTCTTTTTTAAAAATGACTTGTGAAAGGAATTGAGACTTTGACTTGACCACAACAGAGTTGTGATACGAAATACAAGTTCCCAACTAGGAGTTATAAAATTGTGACTAGCTTGGGAACTTAGTAGAGATAAATCTGGATTTTGCAAAATAACCCTAGAGGCTAGTGTCCTATTATCCAAAAAAAACTTTACCTGTTAGTATTAGTTTGCGAGTACTTAAAGAGTACTCATGGCTTTGTCCCTGGCTATTCACATGGCCAGACTATGATGAGGAATACCTGGAGGATGGATCCCAGGAAGGTTACGACAACTAGGATCATCTCCCATCGTCAGCATTGCCTGTGACCCCGAAGATGGAGCTTCGCCTACGCTACCGTTATTATTACGTATTCCGCTGCTTGAAGTTGTATTAAGAACTGGATCATGAGATCCCTATTTGTGTAAGAACTTATGTATCGTTTGTAATGTATGATGTACTATGGTATCCAATTCTGTTATGTCTCGCAAAAATGGTAATCCTGGGATTGCGATGTATGGCATAACAGGCATCTAGGATTGAAAAATCCGAGTGTTGACAACTTTGGGCCCAGATAAATTCTTGTCATTCTAAGTACTTGGATATCATTGAGAACCGCCAACTGGGTACCCCTTGCACATGGTACAGGAGCTTTCCCATAACCAAAATGACAAGGCAAGCAGACAATGAGCATCTCAGTGATCTTTTTATTTACTATATGCATAGCTTTTTATTGAGGATGCTTCATAGATGGCTCACTACGGTGATGCTGCAAGTTTCCACCATGATTAGGCATGGCTTAGGATAGCGGCCCAGGCGTTTCTCTAACACAGAATACAGACTCCATGGATTTACAAGTTCCCTCTTTATTTCACACCGTTGACATACATAGACAAAAGAGCACGATATCAACTGTGTACAGAGTACAAGTGCAATGTTGAAAATGTTCCCCGTGACAGCACAGTTCTGCTAATTCCAACGTATAGATGCAAGCATATACAACTTCGATGTTCACAATGGTTCAAGTCTATTAGGGGCAAGAAAATAAGGTGTGCCATCAAGTTCGTGAGAGCTTTACTAACTAGTTTTCACATAACAAAATACTTTTTAATTCGAAAGGTAGATTAAGCTTGAGAATTTGCTTGGAATAGCAAAAGCTACTAGGTAGATATGGTGGACACAAGTGGCAAAAGTTTTGGGTTCAAAGGATTTTGGAAACATGAGAAGTATTCCTTCTCAACACAGGTTTTTGGCTAGCAAGGCTGGGTAGCAAGCAAGAGAGTTGAAAGAAGCAAGCAAACATACAAGTAATAAAGCCAAACATGCAATCTTCCTTGAAGACACAAAATAATATTAAATAAAGAATACTAAGCTCATGAGCCAACAAGAAAGAAAACAAATGATACCAAATACATGTAAGCTATTTCTTTCTTTCTTTTTCTCTTTCAAACTAATGCCACTAACCATAACTCGGTTTGCCAAAACCAATTTAGATCCACTTCATGCTCCCAAAGTGGTGCCAATACTGATCAACAAGATCCATCATATAATAGAGATTGCAAACTAAAATAAGAAGTGCAAAAAGTAAAAGATGAGACTTCTCATTAATATTCAATAAAGGCACTAACACAAAGGGATACATAGATAATCAACTAAAGGAGATATACTTCCACATGCAAACCAAACTATAAGATAACTTCTCTACCACAGATATGAATCCAATAAAAAGGTAAAAGATAAAAGACAATGGTGGTGATACCGCGACACTCCCCCAAGCTTGGAACAAGCCAAGGGGATGCTAAACCTGATGACGAATTACTCCTTCGGTGGTGGTGTTCTCTTGATAAGCTCCTCAATAAGTTTCTTCAACTCCTCGAACTCAAAAGTAAAGAGTACAGATTAGGTCTGAGTTTTGCTCCATATGGTTCATGATCATGTCAGTCCGAGAATCCCAGCTTTTGTTATTCTTTCCCCACTCTTCATCCTTAGCATGATCCTTCTCTACATTGTTAGAACGGGGCATATCCCAAACCAAAGGCAAATTCCCTTTGGGCACATGTTGATATTGATATTCATGTATAAGTGTATGGAAAGGTCTCTTGTTACGTGGAGGAGATGATCGTGGATCGTAGAGGAGACGTGGATGTTTCCCTCCTGCAGACATCCGTGCTGTCCTCTTAAGCTTGGTGGGTTTTGCTACCAATCCAATGCTTGCGACGGTAGCGCGGGTGTCCGGTTGCTTGTCCTCCTCCATGTCACCTTCATACCCTACTGAAATCTCCTGCACCTTGGGGACTTGAGGTTCTTCTTCCTCGGGCTTCTTGCCTTTGTCGTTGGCGGAGACCATGGTGCTCTTAAACTTGAGAAGATTTCCTGACAGAAACATATTGAAACGAAAACACGAAGAGAACACGATGCATGAACCTCGGGGGATACGGGGGGTTATATACTACGAAGTTTCAATGCATAAGGAAGGTTTTGACACAGAAACGAGGCGGAGACGGAGTTCGGGGAGGGGGGACACCACCCTCAGGCGCGGCCAGGCTGGGCCCGCGCCTGGGGTGGATTTGTCCATCCCGGGCTCCATTTCCTCTTCAGTTTGATCTACTTCCCTTATGTATTAAAAACATCAAAAATGTAAAAAGGTTGGGGTTTCACGAACCTTCTGTTTTCACCACTTTTACCTATTCAAAGACGAACTCTGCGGATTCCTTTTCTCTTTCTCCTGAGAATTTCCTTCATACAAAACTTTTGCAAAAACTCAATGAAAACATTAGTGTAAGAAAAAAAATAAACCTTTGGTAAACACTTCAACTGAAAACCCATCAAAACAAAAGCTTCTGTAAGAGGCAAATGCAAATGATGGCAGAAATCTATCAAAACAGAACAACAGGTAAAGATTATTTTTTCAAAGACCTTATGTTGCTCAAATCAAAAAGTGCAGAACTGATGAAAGTTGGGTAACAACCTGGAGAACAAGCTCAGAAAAATGCAGCTCCATCCAAAGTATTGAGCTTCCTCATGAATTTTTACAATGCAGCACAAAAATCTGTCCTAGGACAACCACTTTTCACAACTCCTCTACTTCACAAAAGTAGTTGAACTTGACACAAAAACCAAAACAAAAAGGATAAGGAGCGGTTATTACTGAGGTAATAACTTCCAAGACTCGACAAAACTCTTGGGTTATCTCCCAACAAGTACTTTTCTTTGATGCCTTTAAGTTAGGCTTGAAACTTCCAAAGATGCTCACATGGGATATATGTATTTGAAGTGAAAGAGAGCATCAAGAAGCAGATAACCAACACACTTGAGTCTAACCCACTTCCTATGAATGGGGTATCATGAGAAAATGAATTGTCGAAACAAAAGGCCACAAGCATAGGAAGAAAAAACAGATGCAACTTTAAAGCTTTCAACATAAAACGGGAAAACTTAACATCATTGAGATGCATAAAACCATGTTTCCCTCTCTCAAAATAACTTTCAGTAGCACTTTGAATGAAGTGAACAATATAACTGTCACTGGAAACAACTTTGTCATCAGAATAAGCATACTTATAGTCATCAAAAAGAGGTCCAAGGTCATAAAACCGATCAATAAAAGCAAGTTGTTCCATCCTGAAATCTTTATTAGGAAAGATAAATTCACAAGGAGATTTAGCAAACTTGGAAAAGTTAAAATCATAAGAATCTCCATCAAACTTAGTTAAAAACTTTTCCTTCTTACAATCAATAATGGCTCCACAAGTGTTTAAGAAAGGTCTACCAAAAATGATAGGACAAGTTTTGTAGCTGCTGAATTAAGAACTAGAAAATCAGCAGGATACTTAATCTTACCACAGAGAACCTCCACATCTCTTACAACGCCAATGGGGCAAATAGTTTCCTTATTAGCAAGGTGGATAACCACATCAATGTCCTCAATATCACAAGGACCAATCTCATGCATAATTTCCCTGTAAAGCTCATAAGGAATAACACTAGAACTAGCACCAATATCACATAAACCATAGTAGCAATGATCACCAATTTTAACAGAAAGCACAGGAACACTAGATTTTCTAGCTGTACTAGGATGAGAGATAATATTATAAGCGTCTTCACTAGATTTTCTAATAGAAAGCGTCTTCACACCAATATCCTATGATCCCTTGTGCAAAGGTGTCCTAACGGGGGTTGAGGTTTCTGTCACTCCGGCAACCCCACAATTAGTAGCTAAATACACAATGCATCCCCCTAGGCCCATAAATGGTGAAGTGTCATGTAGTCGACGTTCACATGACACCACTAGAAGAATAGCACCACAACTTGAATACTAAACCATTGAATAATAACTCATCACAAATTCACTACTAACAACATGATTTCTCCCATGTCCTCAAGAACTAAACGAACTACTCACAAGACATCATATGGATAAAGATCAAAGATGATATGATAATGGATAACAATCTAAATATATACAATAATCCAATGGTTCCACTCACAAGCATCAACTACAATAGTAATCAACACCGGGAAAGTTTCCCCAAATGAACTAAAGCAATATCCAACACAATTGTTACAGCGGGACGGAGTGGTGATGATGGTGCTGGTGGAGATGATGGTGTGGATGATGATGATGATCCCGATGAATCCTAGATTGATGATGGTGTTGATGGCGACATTCTCCCCTCTCCGGGAAGGAATTCCCTCGGCAGAAATCTGTCTGCCGAAGAGATCTTTCTCTCTCGGTGTTTTACGCCCCCTAGAGGCAGAGGAAATCTATCTGTTGTTGCTCCCAGAGCCTTAGGGTTTCGAAGGGAAGATATAGGCGAAGGGGCGGAGTCGGAGGCCGGGCAGGTGGGACACACCTGCCATAGGCGCGGGGTCAGGTGGGCCCGCGCCTAGGGGGGTGTGGGCCCCATGAGGCCCCACTTCGTCCCTCCTTCTGGCATCCTTCGTCTGCTGGTAAAATAATATGTTTCCATATTTTTCTGTTATTTTTCAGATCTTCGCGAAATTTCACCGAAATGCCTTATTTTCCATCAGAATCCAGACTCCGGTAGTCCATCCTCCAAGATTCATCCAACATGCATAAACAGATGAAAAGCAATAAGTAAAAGCTCATAATAAGACAAATATCAATGAATAGAGGTAAATTATGATATAGAAAGGTGATGCATATTGGGCGTATCACGCACCGGGGTGTGTGTGTGGGTGGGGGTGGGGGCGTGGCCTAGGGTCCCACGGGGCATGGCCCATGTACTTTATAGAGTGGTAGGCTAGTGTTTATTTTGTTCCATTCAGGGAATTGCTATTTTCGCCCTTAATTATATCAACATGTATGTACTCTTGTGGTGACATGTGTTTATATTTCTAGTATTTAAATAGTAATACTCTAACATCCCAGAATTAGAGTTTAGAAATAAGCTGAACTCAGATGTGTGCATTGCATTCATGCATAGAAAATCCGAATAATTTTCATGCTTTTGAACAAAACTTGTCAAAGTGATTGAAGCTTATCTTAACTTGATGGAATTGAAATAGATCATCAAGTTGACTGCGATAAGTTTCAATATGACCTTTGCTAAAACCTTATTTTGGGTAAACATGATTTGATCTAAGGGTAGATCAAATGTAATAAAATTAAACCACAACACATTGTTTAATTATTAATATCAGATCTTTAAGTGATCATATCATAGTATTCATTACAATAACCCATAAATGCCAAGCTATGATTATAATTCAAGTAACAAGAATGTAATAATTAAATCTTGACCTATCTTAATCTTATCTATTTCTACCATGATAATCGTGGTAATACTTCACCCTAAATCTTTAGTTGTATTGAGTAGGAAGGAAATAAAGTCAAGACCATTCACACATACCTTTCTTTCCATATCAATCCTTATCATCTCTACTGAATCTTTTCCTGATATCTGTTGTGCATCAATGTTGAGTAATCAACTATTGATCTATCAAGTCTTAGCCTATAAATTCTTGATCTATCAACTCTTATTATTTATCATGACATTCACTTTAAAGACTTTAGAGAAAGAAGTAAGAAGAGGTAAGTAGTAATGTTATTTCTAGATATCATCTATAGGATGGGAGTGTTGGAAGAGAATAAGATCAATATGATAATTGATGGAGTTAACTCACTCCTGAATGGATAGAAGAGTTATATGGAATATATATTTACATGGTAACAAAGAAGATTACAAGGATGAATTCTGAAGATAGTTACCAAGGAGTAATCCTATTGGATCAAGTAGGCATAGTTATTGAATAATATCTCTTAGTCAGATAGAGATACTGAGAAGGTAATTATAATACAACTGTAATGTTGTATTGATTAAGGCCTTGATTAGCCAACTGGAAACCTAAGCCATAAATGATCAACGGATTAAATGATCATGTTTAAGTCACTAATAGTGAATGATTATATCATGTATAAGTGACATTGGTGGAAAGAACGTGATTAAACCCTAGTATAGATATGTTATCCTAGATTAGTCATGACAAGTCACAATGGTATAATGTGAAGTTGGAATATGAGTTACTGAGGCAAGTAGAGATAAGATAGTATGATCAAGCTCATACTAGAGAAGCATTGAATTATAGAAGTAGTATTATTCCTCTTAGAGAATACTAAACACTTGAGGTGAAGTAGGAATTGATATATATATATATATATCAATTGGAGTAATATTAGTGATGGATGATAAAGGAAGTGTATGAATGGAGTTAAAAGTAGCTACTTGTTTAATTGAAGATTATCATTAATAGAGTAGTTGATATAACCAAGTATAGATATGAAAAGATTATGAAGAGCTTTAGTGACAAGCTTTTGAGATTTATAAGTGATATTACAAAGTAAAATGTGAAGTAAGAGAGTAATCATTCAAATGGATTTGGAGTCATTAGAAGCATTCTAGAAGTGGGAGATATTCCTATGACGAAAGTATTTAGAGCTTTAGTGTCAAGCTCATTGGATTAACAAATGGATTTAGGAGGAGAAATTATTGATAAGAATATCCTTGTGAAGTAAATCTCATCATGTTAACACATGATGATGGATATGAAGGAGTAGTATATCTAGGAAAGGAATTCTTTAAGTAGAAGTCAAGAATTATGAATTATGGAAGATAGGAATTCTTGGTAAACACTAAACCTTAAATCTATACTCAATCTTAATATCTATCTCATCTGTTTGATCAATCATCTTATTTCCATAATGGCTTATAGGAATATTTTCCTATAGCAAATCACTTAAGCACATCTTTGTCATTTCCAACTATCATAATCATATGTGCTTAGGAACTATCTTTATCAATTCTTTCTCATAAGTCATTCTAGGGTATAACCTTACTATTTTAAAATGTGATATCGTTCATGATCATAAACATGAGGGAAACATGTCTTCAACCATAATGTTCATCCACATGTAAAAAATAATACAAGTACACTAAATCTCCTAAAAACTTATGGTAAACATTTACAATTCAAACCCTAACTCCAATGTTAGTTATAATAAAAAATATATACGTTGGTATTTCCTAGACTCATGGGAATAATATTAACCATATTAATTTCTTCAAACTTTATGTATCATATAATAATGAAGGATCACCATATAAAACTTTCCTTAATACTATAAGAATCAAATCTCATGAATTAATAGTGATACATCCTTTAATAAGTTTATGGTTTGTTATGTAAATTAAATTCATAACAAAGGTTCTTACAAAATATTAAATGGAAAAGGATCTATATAAAGAAAATAAAGAAACTACAACATTATATAATAAAAGTTCACAAAACGATTCAAAATCCATTTATTATTACTGCAAGTATTTAGCAAATAATTTCTATAGGAAAAATTCAAATCAAATGTGAAAATACAAATCTAGAAACAAAACTGAAAAATAAAAAAAGAACAAGGAAAAAACAGAAGGGGATCAAATCTGGCCCGCGGCCCATTTTCCTCTTCGCTATCTGCTGCCATGCGCGCCCTGTAGTATTTCCGCTCAATCTATCGTGTCCCAGTACCGAACCAACCCAGTAGAGCCCAACCCGCATACCGTTTCGGTATGAGGCTGACGGACGAGACCCACCATGGGAGAGAGTCGTCTTCAACCTCTCTCCCGCGCATGGTCGACACCGCGATGGCGGGTGCCACGTCCCAGCCGCCTCTGATGATCGCGACGGACGTCAAGGACTGGCTCCAAACCGCGTACAAAGATTTCTATGTCCCCTATCAGTCACATCATTTAGATTCGTGACCAAATCGAGCTCATCTTCACCGCCGCATTTGGACCGTCTCCGCCGCCGTGCCCCGTCGTCTCTGACCTCGTCGTGTCGTATAAAGATCACGACGATAACCACCAGAAACCTAGCTAGATGCTACTTCTTTCAATCTCCCTCTATCTCTCCACTCCACCGGAGCTCCGCCGCTAGTGGTCACCGACGAACTATTGGTCGATTCCATCCCAAGGCCCATCGTGTGACTTGGAAGAAGTGCCCCGTCATCCTCAACAACCATGGGCCAAGGATATATCAAGGGGAGCTCGGGGTCATGCGAATTTCATCGTTCCCCTTTTGTCGGAGTTCGCCGGAATTCTTGTCTGAGCACTCACCTCCCACCATGCAGGCCCTCGTCGACCACCACATAAGTCTCTGGCTGAGCTAGCGCATCTCTATAACCTAATATTTCATGCTAGCGTTTGTTGTATCCCTACTTTCATTGAGCGTCGCCGTACTTCGCCGCTGCAACCTCGCCGTTGCCATGTCCCGTGACCATACTTGAGCGGCGATGCCTCCTGATAGTTGCCAAGCTCCCGTTATTCGAACGAGCGTACTCGCAGAGCCTAGGAAGCCTTCCACCACTGGCTCCAATGCTCATCGGCGACCTGATGTCATCGTGACGTCGAGGTTGACCTGGTGAGCCATTTGACCAATCAAAGCCCAGGTGGCATATCCCTTAACCGTGACCCACTGGTCAGTGACCTAGACTAGGTCCAATCACGGTGACAAAAGTTTTTGTTATTTAAGAAAAAACTTTAGAAATTATTAAACCCTAGAAAAATCTTATATTTTATTTTATAATTCATAAAAATATATATCATATATCAAAATTCGTAGAAAAATAAGATTTATCATTTAAATGTATTTTCATACATTATTATCTTACTTTACTAAATGTTTATTATTTAGTAAAGAATTTTCTAATTAATGAAACTTAGAAAATTCATATTTGAATATTTTTAAATCACACAAAATATGATTAATATATCAAAAAAAATAGAAAAATAAAATCTACAACTTAAAACCATTATCAAACATTATTATGTTAACTATTTAAATAAATATTATCTAATAAAGATTTTATAAATAATAATATATTGAAAATTCATATTTTAATATTGGTAAAAATGATAAATAAATAAATAATATGTCAAAAATTCTTAGAAAAATAAGAACTATAATTTAATACTATATTCATGTATTATTATTTCACTTAATTAAATGTGTATTATTTATTAAGTGTTTATAAAGTAATAAATCTTATAAAAATCATATCTTATTATTTATAAATCACAAAAATAAATGTAATATACCAAAATGATCACACAAATAATATATACATGTTAAATATATAACATTCCACTTTTGAGGTAAATAAAAATTATACACTCTAATGACTTAAGTTTAAACCTATTCCTTTAATTGATAATTCATATAAGGATAAATAAAAAATTTGCTAATAATTCTAAAAAATTATACATCTAAGACCTAATAATAGTATTTGACATAAATATTAATAGTACGAGATTCATATAATCCAAAACATCTTAATTACAATTTTTGAATAATTATCATTCATATATAAGTAGTAAATAATATTGTTTCCATGTTTCTAACTTCTAACTATTCATCCATAAGAAGATAAATGATACTATTCAATTATAATGCTAAGGAAACATAACTCTAATAGAAGTATTACCAATATTAATTAACCTCAAGAAAACAAACTATAATACCATCTAATGACCAAGATAGATAAGTCTCAACTACTAGTGTGGTTAATATCCAAATGAAGTAATTCTTTCTTCCTTAAGAGCTATAGCTTGTAATATCACCTAAGAATGTTAACTTAAAGTTTAAATGCTTTTGTTTAAGTTAAGTAAGCTTTTCTTCAAAAGTTATCCTTTTAAAATACATTATAGAGCAAGACATAAGCATTCTTATGAAAGACCTAAATGATAAACAACCCTTATATGCAAAGTCTTTAGATACCATTCCACACTTGCGTGCTTTATTATTGTACACTATTTATTATGTTTATATGTTGTTTCACACACACTTACAAGCCTTAGTAAGAAGCACAAGTGTGAAACTCATCTAAAAGGACAACACATTCTAAAGAAACCATTTCCAGTTTCCAAACCCTAGATCAATGCTTATTCCGGGGATTCGAGTTTAACAAATTACATTACATTACTTATGCATAATAACATCTTGCTTCTTTAAACACCAGTCCTTATTGGACCAATGATGCTGATTTCAGATATTTGATCTTTTATATTGTCTCGAAGACCGTGAGTGCATAATCTTGCAATCACAAAAGGAAAGTTCACACTTGCTCATGTCTTTTGATTATTTTCTGTAAAGTATTTTGCAAATCCAGTGTTTTCATCACTTGCATTTGAAAGGTCAGAAAACACTATTTTCATAATAATATGATTCTTGCGCCGTATATCACTCGTTAACCATGAGATTTGGAATGGGACGGAGAACACTATGAAAGTTCCGGTGGTAAAGGAACATATTATCTTGGACTTAACAACCAATGTCGCCAGTGATTCTTGCACCGTATATCATGTGTTAACCATGATATTTGGAATGGGACGGAGAAGTCAGTTGTATCCTTTCCTTTTGTATGTAGGCAAGACGACCTTAACGTGACATTGTGATTCCTTGTGTGGATCCAACATATGGGTGGGCACCCTTAGGCCCCACGCTTTTGGTGTCTAGATTATCTATGAGTGGCTGCCGGAGGTATAGCCGGACCTATATGGTACTTTCCAGGGGCATCACCAGCTCATAGAGTCTTTGGGAACTCATTGATGCAGCGCTGAGTTGGTGTAGGAGCGCTTCGTTGGGAACCCCAAGAGCAAGGTGTGAAGCAGCACAACAGCAAGTTTTCAGCAAGTAACAGTGGAAGGTAATGGTTTGCAGCAAGTAAACAAGTAACAGTGGAAGATGTATCAATGGTAAAGATTGGACCGGGGTCCATAGTTCACTAGAGGTGCTCTCCTTAGATAAACAACATAGCATGAAGGGTAAAAAATTACAACAGGGCAATTGACAGGAACTGAGCAAGGCATAACAATGCAATTACTAGTCAGAAAGATCCTATGAGATTCGATTGGGCAATAAAACAAGATACATAGACCGCCATCCAGCTGCATCTATGACTAGAAGTCCACGTTCAGGTTATCATCCGAACCCCCTCCAGTATTAAGTTGCAAGAAACAGACAAATGCTTTAAGAAAAGTGTGTAAGGTAAACAGTCCACATGTTCCATGAACAAGAGACCGTTGTTTTCTCCCTAGTAGCAACAACACATCTACAACCGAAGAGATTATTGTCACTTCCCTTGGAAACTAGAGGCATGAACCCACTATCAAGCATAAATGCCCCCTCTTGGAGTCACTAGCAACTACTTGGCCAAGATAGCTACTAACAACGGAGAGCATGCAAGATCACAAACAACACAGACATGATAGAATCATAAAGACAAAACCATTAATCAATCCAACATAATAATCTCAATATCCACCGGATCCCCGCAAACACAACATGCATAATTACAAATAGATTAGTCTTGATCATGAACGGAGCTCACAAGATCTATACATGAAAGCACAAAGGAGGAGATACAACCATCTAGCTACTACATGGACCCATAGTCCAAGGTGGAACTACTCACGCATCATACCAGAGAGAAGGCCTCCGGGATGATCTCCCCTCCGGCAGGGTACTAGGAAGAACTTCAGATCCCCCTGATCTAGGGACGATGGTGGTGGCGTCTACAGACGGTTTCGTGGATATTTCATCGGGTCCTCAGGGTTTCTGCATCGGGGGCTTCTTATAGGCGAAGGGGGAGGCCGAGGAGGCGGCCAGGGTAGCCAAACCCTAGCCAGGTGCGGGGCTAGGCCCACCCGTGCCTGGGGTGGGTTTGCCCCCTCCCCCCTGGCTGGCCCCTTCGGCTCCCCTCTGGACTTCTTGTTCCCCACGGAAAGTAATTGACTTTGACGTTTGTCCCATCCAATTCCGAGAATATTTATTTACTAGCTTTTCTGAAACCAAAAATAGCAGAAAACAGGCATCTGGCACTGTTGCAACTTGTTAATAGGTTAGTACCAGAGAACATGTAAAAAGCACCTCAATGTGTGGACAAGTAAAGCAAAGTAGATACTAAACAAGCATGGATCATCAAAAATTATAGATACGTTTCCAACGTATCACTCATCAGGGTTTTAGCCTGCCCGAAAGGGGGCTTAACGGAGGTGAGCTGGCCCCGAAGGATCATGCAGACATGTGGGGTCACGGAGAGGGAAGTGATTGGCTTGGATCTTAGACGGGGCCCCATACCAAGGAAGTATGGACAAGCTCATGACTTGGTTGTGCAACAAGGCTAAGGTCTCTCATGGGTAAAGTAACGCACCTCTGCAGACTATAAGAACTGTAACTTGTTACTCCCTGTTCGGGGAAGGAGCTACGAACGCGGCAGTAAAGGAACTCCACGAAAGTTCTGGTAAACCTGTGAAGGATGACAGACATAGCTTTTCAGAATAAAAGCAATCTTTGAAAAAATGTTTACGAAAACCTTCATTGCCTACGACCTATGGTCTGTGGTTGTAGATATAGTGCATCAAAGACTTGAACTTGCTGAGTACGCTCGTACTCAACGTATCTTCTTAATCCTTGCTAGATTCTGAAGCCAATACAGACGACGTCTGTATCAACTTATGCTCCAGGAATCATTAGCAAAAGCTAAAGATCTTCAATGAAGTCAAGAAAGTCAACATATACATCTAATCAAGTGAAGACGAAGTTACTGATTAGATAGGAATATAATATCTAGCCATAGAACCTACTTCTGTAGAGTATTGCAATAGCAGCAATGCAAGCCCTAATAGTTTAGATACTAGTCTATTAGTATGTTAGTTATGAGTTGATTATTTCTCATCCTTTTTTTGTAAGAAGTTTCTTTCTCTCTCTCTTTAACCTAGAATGTTATCTGGATCTTTTGTAAAGAGTCGAGTTGTAACCTATAGTCATGTCTTGGACCTACTGTGTTTCTGTTATACCACTCTGAGATATGTAATACTGGTAAACGGTGTTTCATTAGTGTTATGTCAACGACTATATAGTATACTACAACATGCAGTGGTATGCTGGGTCATCGCAAATACACATGTAACATACACTAATATGAAAAGGCTCTACTAGTGAGGTACCGAAAAACAATTGGTGGTGCACCGACGGTATTGCCCACAAGGCTCACGTCACTCGCAAGTGGCTACCGGTGGCATACCACCTTGTACGCCACCAATGGCAAAAAATTAGTAGTGGCATACCTTATATATAGTATGTCACTAAAAACTATATATGGACTAAAATATTTGTTCATCTAATAATGTTTAGTTCTTTAGCAAGCACACTACAACAACTAGCATTAAGCAAAATGTCTAAACAAGCATCGTGCTACCGAACTCAATCCCTCCAACAGCTAGCGCATCTGGTTCCGTGCCGCAATTTTTTTTGCATCACCGCCCCCTTGTGTTGCATATTTGCATAAATCCCACACTAGCGCAAATCAACTCGCCACTCGCGCAGACAGCCAACCGCTCCTGCTGAAATATCCTGCCATCGAGCGTCGTCCGCCTTCCTCCACACCACTCCACCCTCCGTCCACCGAAATTCCATGGATGGAGCTATCAACGCCCGCTCTGCCCACTTCACGCATTCTACCGGAGATTGAACCGCTCTCGGACTTTCGAATTAGAGACAGGCTCCCGCAACGAAGCCCACGGTGAAGCTCCTATGTGATAGGGGTTAACCTCTTGGGTGGCCCGATCTTCACAGATTTCGTGGTCAAATTGATGGGAAAAGCGGGGGAAAGGGAGAAGGTAGTGGAAACGAACACAAATCTCGTGAAGAACACACACAGACACAATTCGATACAAATCCGGTTACTCCTTCTGGCGGCCACTGGTCTGATAGAATCCTCACAAAAAAGATTAGTCAACGTGCTTCCGTCAAATCCATATCGAAGAAGAAAGAACATCTTAAAAAGGATCTTGATAACTTTACTAGAGCCAACTAAAAATAAAGACCTTGTACAACTAAGGGTCCGTTCGATAACCCACCGCTCTTAGAAAATTACTGGCTACGCGCTTCTATCATTCCGCTAATCGAGATTGGTGAGCAGTTTGCGTTCGGTGAGGCTCTGTTCCAATGAGCAGTAGGCTGTTAGCCCATTTGAGTTAGATTAGTCCGCCCGGCACGTTTTGGCCTAGTAGCATAATTGGCTTTGAATCCCTTAGCGCTAAAAAGGTGATTTGGCTAAATTCTTTATCCGATCGGTGATTTTTTTATCAAGTTTTCCTTTGGCACGTACACACATAGTAGCTATGCAAATACCACACAGGTTGATCGATCATGATGCTAGCTAGCTCATGATGTGGAACAAATGGAAATAAAGACAAATTTACGAGGAAACAAATATTATACTCTCTGTCTGAAAAAGGATGTCGTAGATTTGTCTAGATTTGCATATATCTAGAAGTGTTGTGTATAGTTACATTCAAATTTAGACAAATTTTTGCCATACTTTTTCAGGCGAAGGGAGTTGTACAAAATCACACGTATCTACACTAGAAGTACCACATTTGCATATGTTTACAAATTAAAATAGCAACATTCAGAGTTCTTTATTGCTAACATAACTTGAAAATCACCAACCTAGAGCAATGGCAATAGCTAGTCGATCTATAAACTCATCCATGTCATGACCACTTGCCTCAGTGGTCGATGAATTGGATGCACCTGCTGGAACTCCATACCGCCTATATCGTTTCGGGATTGTTGGCACATAATTTGGGTCTCTGTCACACTAATGAACATCTTATTTGTCATGTGCACGACTATAATTGTGCAATGTCATACATGCAGCAATGATCATCTTCTGAGTTTCAATTGAGTAACTAGGCATCTTGAGTAAAATTTGCCATTTCATCTTCAAAACTCCGAAGCCTCTATGCTATTGCGCTTGGACGAGTGTATTTTATTGAACTTCTCTTTAGGAGTTGTTGGTGCTACACCTATGTGGAACTCCGGGACATGATTCTTTCTCCTTTATAAGGTGCGAGGTATCCAAACCTGTTTGGATAGCCAGCATCTACAAGGTAGTACTTTCCTAAACAAAACAAAGAGAATAATGCATATAAGTTCTATGATGCATGAAATTAGTTCTGATGAATATACAAAAGCTCACCCTTTGGAGGATGGGTAAAGATGGCCCGGTACTTATCGATTGCATGTTAGAGAACACTCGTGTCGTGCATAGCACCTGGTTGTCCAATTGTAGCGTAAGTAAAATGCATATCAAAAATCACATATTGCCATCATATTCATAGTAACTGCGCCTGTTTTTCCAATGTACCTAACTTTCTGATCCTCGGGAACAACAGTCCTAATATGTGTCCCATCGATTGCACCAATGTAATCTTTTAGATGTGGAAATGCCCGCCTATCATTGTTAATCCTAGGATGCACGATGCAGAAATTTGGGTCCTTAGGCTTCAAGTAGTGCGCTGTCATCTTAACCACACAAACGAGTACCTCATGAAATTTGTGGTGGATAGTATCTGGTGAATGTTTGAAACGGTTTTGGGTTCTTCTATTTGATTCACAAACCCCCAAGATCCACAAGAACATAGAAAGAGACTCATAACTTCTAACAAAGGCGGAATGTTTGAGGCCATACCGTTCAACCAACATGTCATGAAGATCAAAGAAAACCTTCGCACTCATTCTCGGCATCGTGTAGGTCTCCCCTGGTGTGTCAATAGTCTCTTGCAACCATCCAAACCCACTCAAGATATATGTCCTAGGCGAGGCCTTCATCACCCAATTCTCACAATATTTCCAACTATGTTTGATGCACCTGAACAAATGATGGACATTTTTTGTGCATGGTGGCAGACCATTGTTTTCTTCATTTCATAGAACTTGTCATCGTCACTATCACTATCACTATCAATATCACTATCACTATCACTATCACTATCAGATGACATATGCACATATACAATGAACAAGTCATCAAACATAAGTTAGCATCATACACACATTGTTCAAAAATAATTCAACAAGCTAAATGGTGATACGTAGATAAGTACTATCCAACCACTTATTACAAGACAAATAGAACTAAATGGTTCAACAATGCAAAAAAAGTTTCATCAACATAATACATAAGTAAACATCACTCGTACTAAAAATAGAACCATCTACTTAGGATACTTGTTGTCATATTTCCTGCGCAGCCAACCTAATCGAGATGCAACACCCATGTGCAAAAACATCTCTCTTTGGTCTCTCTTCACAAACATCTTAGTGGCAATGAAGTGCTCATTAGTACCTTCCATTGCACCACAAGCAATCACCTCATTCATGACAGAGGAAATAGATGTGTTGGCATCATTTTTTATGAAAGACTGAAATGATGAATGAGACTTTTCAGCAATGTCACCAATACTTGTAATCAGCTCCTGCATCACCTGGGCGGTCTTAGGTTTCTTGCTCTTGACATGAACAAACTTTACAAGCCTTTCAACTGCTGAAGAACTTGCTCCTACATCAGTTGTAGTTGATGGTGCTCCGTATCATCCAAATCACAATCATGGATGTTTTCAACATCTAGTGCGTCAGCTAATACTTCACTAGAAGGGAGTGGTATTCCTGATCGAGGATTCCAATGATCGGTACCATCACTAGTGATGTCTTCAAACATGACCTTCAAGTTTTCTTCATTGCGAAGTCCTTGCTTCCTAAACTTGCCAATACCTTTTGTTGGAGATATGCCCTAGAGGCAATAATAAATGTAGTTATTATTATATCTTTGTGTTTATGATAAATGTTTACATTCATGCTATAATAGTATTAACAAGGAAACATTAATACTTGTGTGATTTGTAAACTAAAATAGAGTCCCTAGTAAAGCCTCTTTATAATACTAGCTTGTTGGTTAATAAATGATTGTGGTTTCCCTATCATGAACGTTGAGATGTTATTAACAACAAGATCATATCGTTAGGAGAATGATATGGTGGACATACTCCTATAGATAAGCGTAGCATAAAGATCAAGTCATTTTTAATAGTTCAATTGCTCTATGCTTTCTGATACATAGTAACCTAATTCCTTCGACCATGAGATCATGCATATCACCTTCACCGGAAGGATGCTTTGATGACATCAAACACCACACCGTAACTGGGTGGCTATAAAGGTGGCATTGAGTGTTCGGAAAGTATTGGTTGAGACACATGGATCAAGAGTGGGATTTGTCCATCCATATGACGGATAGATATACTCTGGGCCCTCTCGGTGGAATGTCATCCAATTAGCTTGCAAGCATGTGACTGGCTCACAAGGGATCACATATCACGGGAACGAGAAAATAGTACTTATTAGTAACGAGTTTGAACTAGGTATGCAGAGATACCGACGATCATAACCTCGGATAAGTAAACTATCGTGAGACAAAGGGAAATTGGTATCGTATGTAAGTGGTTCATTCGATCGCAAAGTAATCGTAGAAATATGTGGGAGCCATATGAATTTCTAGATTCCTCTATTGGTTATTGTTCGGAGAAGTGTCTCGATCATGTCCGCATAATTCACGAACCGTAGGGAGACACACTTAAGGATTCGACGTTGTTTGAGTAGTTATGAAATGATGAGTAAGAGACCAAATGTTGTTTGGAGTCTCGGATGGGATCCGGGATATCACGAGGAGATCCGGAATGGTCCGGAGAATAAGATTCATATAAGGAAAGTCATGTTTCGGGGTTGGAGAATGGTTCCGGTGTTTTCATCGGGAATGTTCTAGAAGGTTCCGGAATGTCCGGCACTCCGGAGGGGAAGGGTACATGAATGTGTCATACCAAGTTGGAATGATTGCATCATGTACTAGGTGTCATCGCAGAACAAAATAAAGGGTTTAATCAAATCCTAGTTTGAAAAGTCAAACGCCAATTTGAAAAGTCAAACGGCTATATTGGAAGGTGGAGGGGAAGTAGGAAACCTACTTGGGGAGGAGTTCCTCCCCTCCACCGCCGGCCCACTTGGGAAACCGAGTTGGGGAGGGACTCCCCTCCCCTGGCGCGCCCCCTCCACCTATATAAGGAGGGGCAGGGCTGCCCCTCCTAGTACACAAGATCTCCACCCAAAACCCTAGCTCCTAGCCGCCGCCGCCCTCCATAGCCGCCGCCGGCCTAGGGAAACTCGCCGCCGCCTAGGTCAAACCCTAGCCGCCGGCCTCGCCCCCTCCTTGGTGTGTCTAAACCCTAGATCACCGAGGGCTCTCTCATAGTCCACCATACTCACTCTGGCTTAAGGCGAAGCCCTACGAGATCTCCCCTCTACTTCTGGTACCACGCCGTTGTGCTGCCGGAATCGCGAGGAGAGTGCTACAACCTCCATTGCTTTGGAACAAGGAGAGGAAGGTCTTTGTCGAGGCACCGAACGTGTGACCGATTGCAGGCGCTGCTTAACGGAAGGATCGTCTACGCAATCTTGAGATCGGCACGAGTACGACTACATCACCCACGAGAATCCGCTCTCGTTAAACACTTTGGAATCTTTGAAGGTGAGTTATTCCATCGACACGTTGCTACAATATAGTAGATAGATCTTGTCTTGTTTGTTTGTATGCGGTAGAAATTTTTGTTTTCCATGCTACGAAACCCTACACCTTTAACATCATGTAATACAAAAAAGAGAATATTCGTCAATAATAAAAGATAATACGTACATTACAATATGGAGAAAAAATAAGCATGACAACTCACTTTTCTTGCCTTCTTCCACCACTCATCGCCTTGTTGCACGGTGTTTCGCTCGTAGTCCCATCCGGCTCGAGTTTACCTCAACCTTAGTTTCTTGAACAAGTTGTAATCAATTTTCAGTTCGTCTCATTTGTTCTTCAATTGGTCTCTCTTATTACTCCAAACCTGTTCTCATTGTGAATTGTTTTGCTACTTCCTCATATGCATTGGGAGTCAAGTGAGTGTTCGGCCTATTTCCCATCCTCACTTGCTCGGCAAACAACTTGGTGACAATCCCAGTGTTTTCATCCGTCCATTCAGCGGTCATGATCAAAACTTGTCTATAAAAATCCATGTCAATTGTTTGTACTACCGAAAATTGTCTATAATACGAACATAGACTTTAACAAATTTAACATACGACAACACACGCATAGCAAGCAACACATGCAACTATGGACAGGTGCACACATTGTAGACAGGAATACGCACATACATCAAGAAAACTTTCTAGCTATCACGTACGCAAGTGCATGGCATCATGAGTTTAACGTACACGCACACAACAAGCAAACTTTTTGGCTATCTTCGTACAAGAAACTGAACGAACTACAAAAATCAAGATTGGTCAGATATCGAGTCGAGTAGGGACGCTAGGACCAGGATACTAACCGTGGATGTTAGGATTTGGCGGAGTGGTCCTCCGATGTTGCAGATGCTGCTTCTTCCTCCTCCTCTTCCAAGCCTCTGTCTTGTCAGGCTTGATGCTCTGGGCTTCCTCCCTTGCCTCCGTACTTGTCGGTGTGAACCTATCGTGATAATGGGATGGAATATGAAGTAGTATACCATTAAATAGGGTGGGAAGTGGACTCGTATAGAGGATAGGATTCGCCTTTGGAGTCCATGACGACTTGGCATAAGTTGGAGACCTTGATATGGTAATGACCGAAGGTCGGGCCGTATCATCTCCCCCACTTCAAAGAGATTCGTCCTCGATTCTATACGCTCATCATCATGTAGAAGAGGTCGAGAGAAATTTTTGATCCTGTGTTGTACCATATAGTTATCCTCGGGAAGATTGATGTGGCACCTCTTCAAAGTTCCTTCACTTTCCATGAAGCATTGGGGATGCTCTCAAGAGCTCTTTTTGTCAACTCGTGCTCAATCGAGGTTAACATTATAGTGCGGGTACCTACACACATCATATACAAAAGGAAGAATGTGTGTGCATGGTAGATAAAAACAGCATCCATCATGATGTATCTTTTCTTGTGCACATCACTGATACGTCGTAAACGTATCTATAATTTTTGATGTTCCATGCTTATTTAGTATCATCTTTTCTATGCTTTGTCTACACTTTGAGGTATTTACATACGTTTTCCGGAACTAACCTATTAACAAGATGCCACAGTGCCAATTGCCTGTTTTCTGCTGTTTTTGGTTTCAGAAAATCTAGTAAGGAAATATTCTCAGAATTGGACGGGACAAAATACAAAATCAATATTTTACCGGAACAAACACATATAGCGAATGGCAGCCGAAGGGGGGCCATAGGGTGGACACACCCTAGGGCCACACATGACCACCCTAGGGCGTGCGCCCCCTGACCGGCCTCCGACCTCGCCTCTTCGCCTATAAAAGCCCCTCGATGCAGAAACCCTAAACACCCAATCAGATATTCACAAAACAGTCCGTAGCCGCCGCCACCATCGTCCCTAGATCGGTGGGATTTGAAGCTCTTCCCGGCATCCTGCCGGTGGGGAGAGATCATCCCGGAGTGACATGGTTATACCCTACGGGTACACGGCCTTATCATACCTGGTCCAGCCCAAGGAAGGCTCATGACAAATATACGCCGGCCCATGAAGACTTTCGGGTGGCCAGGGCCCATGACGTCATCGGATCCTTGGAGAGCAAGACTAGAGTAGATAGAAAATTCAAAGGGGCAAACCCTAAAACCTGTAACCGACTCGATCTGTGCCTGGGACCTGCCTGCCTCTATATAAAGGCCAGGAGGGCACGGCGAGGAGGCTCTCTTACAATCTCTCGCACACCACCGCATACACACCTCCATGCCAGATTGCATCTGCGCACCCCTGTAACCTTCGGTTCCACCATAATCAGAGCAGACAAGCAGGAGTAGGGTTTTCCCTCCGGGGGCCTGAACCTGGGTAAACCTCGTGTCCCCGTATTGCTTGTTTGCTAACCGTTCCGCGATCTCCAGCATCCCCATCTTCTCCAAATCCAAGTCCATAACAATGGGCATTGACGAGATTAAACCTCATCAATTGGCGTCGTCTGTGGGAACTGGGGGCGTTGATTGTGCGATCATGACGGTCCCAACCAAAGCGATCTACAACTTCGCAGTGACGGAGAGTCATCTCCTCTTCGGCGCCTTCAACTTCACCGCCCACTCGCCAGCCACCCTGAAGGACTTCGAGCCCGTTGGCGACGGACTCGAGATCCTGTTCGGGAGCTTCTTCTTCCAGGTGGGGCAGACCGGAACTCTCCGCCTCCCAGAGCGGGTGCCCCTGCCATCGATCAGGCCTGCTTCGTGGGATCCACACCCCGTGCTACGCACATCACCATCGACAGATGAGTCCTATGACAGCAGCAGCTGCAACTCAGATATGTGCGATCCACCATCGGATGAAGGGACCTACGGTTCTGGATCCGAAAGCTGCGGCAGCAGCAATCCGATCTACGAGCGCTACCAGTGCGCCGCGGTCATCCAGAGTGACGTGGATCAGGAGCACAACCCGCCACCCAACCCGCAGGGTAGAAACGGCGGGAACAGAAGAAGCCAGTCCCCCACCCAACGGGAACGACATGGATCGGGTCATCCACCTCAGCGAGGAAGGATGGGCTCAAGCACGCGAAGCCGTAGCGGGCAACAAGATCCTGCCCGCAGATGCCTCACCGGACCTGCTAATGGCATACCACATGCTCCTCATCGAGGAGCACAAGAAGCAAGTGAGGATGCAAGAGGTGCTTGACAAGCGCAAGCAAGCAGCCTCGGAGTCCAGTGCGCGACGAGCTGCGCTCTCCGCATGGGCATCGGCTCTAGCTTGCATGGAAACCATGGCAACAAGCACCGTTCTCGCACAGAGAACATGGATCCCAAGGCACGTCGCGAGGTGACTAGAGCCCTCAATGCGTCCTTCATGGAGATGGATGCCGACAGCAACGTCATCCCGAAGACGCCGCAAGCTGCGATAATGGCAGCCACCGCGTACCTCGTGTCCCATCCACCTCCGGAGGGGGACCCGAAAAGGGCCATGCACAAGTCCGTACTCACCGGACTCGGACTCGTTGGAGCCGCACTCCACGGAAAAGCTCTTGCGGACCCAAAGAAGAAGGCTGCGGTCAGGTTCAACCGCAGCCCCACGCACTCATCCGAGGACGAAGAGAACGACCTTCCTCGAAGGCACAAGAGCTCGCGTCGTCGTAGCCGCGACTACGACGCTCGAAGCGAGCTAACCCATCGCAAGATCGACAAAGCGCGCGCTAAGCGCGTATGCTCGTCCGAATCCGAAGAGGATGACGACGAAGGAGAACTCTGCAGAGCCCGATGCTTCAGCAGATCCATTCGGCGGACGCGGATGCCGCGGAACTTCAAGCTTCCCTCGGACACTCCGAAGTTCGACGGTACACAGGACCCAAAGGCGTGGCTCAGCGACCACCTGTCGTCCGTCAAGCTACACGGTGGGAACAAGGAAACCGCCATCCAATGCCTTCAGCTGCAGCTGATAGGCGCAGCCCAGATCTGGCTCAGCAGCCTGTCCTCGGGATCCATCCGAAGCTGGGAGGAGCTGGCGTACAGTTTCGTTAGAAACTTCAAGGGCACCAGCAAGAGGCCTGCCTCGATCGAGGAGCTGCGCGCATGCACCCAACGAACGGGCGAATCCATTCGCTCGTACATACTGCGATGGTCGAACACCAAGAACTCCGTGGCGCACATCTCTGAGGAGAGAGCTATAGACGCCTTCAAGGACGGCGTCAAACGCCAGGACTTCAAGGAAGAGCTTGGGCGCGTCAAGCCCAAGACACTCGACCACCTCATGGACATCGCCAACAGGTGGGCCGACAGCGAGGACTCCGTCCACCGAGCGCACTCGGAGGAGGAAGACGACTACAGCCGGCGACGTGAACGCCATAGCAAGAGAAGATCGCGCGTCTACGACGATCGCGATGGACCCGACATGGTCACGGCTGGCTACGCCGACCGCCATAGCGACGGCAACCGCAGCAACGGCGGATACCGTGGAAGCAACTTCCGTGACAGAGGACGCCCAACACAGTCATGGCAACGCCGTGGCCGTGATGATGGACCCTCAGCATACGAAAAACTGTCGGGTCCATGAACCATCCACTTCTACATCGACAAGCAGGATGGCAAGAAGAAGGCAAGCCACATGCTCAAGGACTGCCGCGAGTTCTAGAAACTCAGCGAGAGCATGGCCCAGATGAGGCAGCAAGCCCCGAACCCTGGATACGGGAACACACCCGCACCAGGCGATATCGCACATGGAGCTCCTCCACCACAACCCGCGGGACCTCCAAACCACCCAACCGCACCCGCGTAGAATAACGGCGGGCACGGATACCCTGCGCCGAAAGGATCATTGATGATCCAAAAAGGATGCCCAACGAACAAGGTGCAGAAGAAAATCGCCCGTCAGATCAACCTGCTATGACCGCTCCTGCATCATGTTCTGCATCAGAGTCCTGAGTACCTCAGCGGATCAGAGTCCTGCATCACGTTCAGCCGTTCGGATCACCCTTGCCAGGTCCCCCGCCCAGGTCATGCTGTCCTGGTGCTTGAGGCGCAGATCGGAGGGTTCGACATGAACCGCGTCTTCATGGACGGCGGCAGCGGCATCAATCTGATGTTCGCCATACGTTAGCAGCAATGCGGATCCCCCTGTGTAGCCTAGAACAATCCGACACAACGTTCCATGGCATCGTCCCAGGGAAGGGCATATTCCCCTGGGAAAAATATGGCTCGACGTCATCTTCGGCAAACCCGGCAACTTTCTATGCGAGCGACTCGAGTTCGAGGTGGTTGACTGGCCATCACAATACCACGCCATCCTCGGACGTGTAGCATTCGCATGATTCCTGGCAGTACCGCACTATGCTTACCTGCTGCTCAAGATGCCAGGACCCAGGGGCGTCATCACGGTCCACAGGAGCTTCACCCGATCGGACCACTGCGACAGGGACTTCAACAGAATCTCCCATTCATTCGGCATGCAGGAGGAGCTCGTAAGGCTCCGCGAGGTGACGGACAACGGGGCACCCCCAGTCGCACGACAGAACGCACCAGATATGTCCTTCGACTCCACCGTCAACACAAAGAAGGTGCAGGTCCATCCGACGGATGCCTCCCAGACGGCGCTGATCGCCAACGACCTCAGCTCCGCATAGGAAAGCGCGCTAGTTGAATTCCTCCGTGAGCGCTGGAAATCTTCGCCTGGTGTCCTGCGGACATGCCAGGAGTTCCCAGGGAATTCGCCGAGCATGCAGTCAATGTATTTCCATATACCAAGCCCGTCAAACAGTCCATCCGACGATTGTCCGAACCACGTTCCGAAGCAATCGGAGTCGAAGTCAACAGACTACTCGACGCAAACTTCATCAGGGAGATCAAGGAGAGTGAGTGGCTCGCCAACACCGTGATGGTCACCAAAAAGGACACGGACATCCTGTGGATGTGCATGGACTTCACATCGCTGAACAAGCACTGCCCGAAGGATCACTTCCCTTTCCCTCGCATCGATCAGATCATCGATTCGACTGCAGGATGCAAAAAAACTCTCCTTCCTCGATGCCTACTCGGGCTACAACCAGATTCGACTGAAGGTCGAAGATCAGAAGAAAACGACATTCATCACGTCGTTCAGAGTGTTTTGCTACAACACAATGCCCTTTGGGCTGAAGAATGCAGGCACCACGTACCAACGGTGCATGCAGGCATGCCTGAAGGACCAGATCGGCTGAAACATACAAGTCTATGTCGACGACATAGTCATCAAAACAAGGGAGGCCAAGACGCTCATCGACGATCTCCGCGAGACGTTCGATAACCTTGATCGATACAAGATCAAGTTAAACCCAGAAAAATGCGCCTTCGGCGTCCCATCTGGTCAGCTGCTAGGATACTTCATCTCCCAGCGAGGGATCGATGCGAACCCAAAGAAAATGCGGGCTCTAATGGCCATGGAGAAGCCGAAGAACCTCAAGGGCGTCCAACAGCTTGCCGTGCGAATCGCGGCATTGAGCAGGTTCATCAGCCGCATGGGCGAAAAAGCCCTGCCGTTCTACCAGCTTCTGCGCAAGGCAGACAAATTCGAGTGGACGCCCGAGGCGGACAACACATTCGAAGATCTAAAGAGGCTCCTCTCTACCTCGCCCGTCTTGGTCACGCCAAAGGAGCGCGAGCCTTTACTGCTGTACATAGCAGCCACACATCAAGCAGTAAGCACCGTACTGGTGGTCAAGCGACCCTAAGAAGGCAAGACCCATGGGGTCCAACGCCCAATCTACTACCTTAGCGAGGTATTGAGGCCGACAAAGCAGAGGTACCCTCACTACCAGAAACTCGCCTACGACATGTTCATGACGGCTCGCCGGCTGAGCCACTACTTCCAGGAGCACCAGTTGATGGTCATCAATGAGGCACCATTGAACAGCATCCTGAACAACCCGGAGGCCACACGACGCGTGGCCCTATGGGGCATCGAGCTGTCACCTCTAGACATCGTCTACAAGAAGCGCCACGCGATCAAGTCTCAGGTCCTGCCGGACTTCCTCATCCACTGGATGGAGCTGCAGCTGCCAGACACACCGGACATGACACAGTCATGGACGATGCACTTTGACGGCTCCAAGCGCGAGGCCAGAGCAGGATCCGGGGTCATACTGACCTCCCCGTAGGGCAACAAGATGAAGTACGTCCTCCGGATGAAATTTCGAGCTTCCAACAACGAGGCAGAATACGAAGCCCTCATCCATGGCATGAGGATGGCAAAGATCTGCGGTACAACGCGCCTGGTCATCTACGGAGAATCGAACCTCGTTGTCCAGCAGACGATGAACGAGTGCGACGCACACGCCGCCAACATGATCGTGTACCGTGCACTCTACAACTCACTCGAAGGACACTTCGACGGGTGCGAGCTTCGGCATGTTGGGAGAGAAAGCAACGAGGAGGCTGACAGACTTGCCAACATCGGCTCCACCTGTGCACGGGTGCCACCAGGTGTGTTCCTCGAACAGATCTGCGTGCCATCCATCAAATGGAAATTCCAAAAGGGATCACCCGAAGAAGCAGAACACTCGGGGGCTGCGCTACCCGAAGGGCAGGAAGGACCCTAAAAGCTCGACACAGAGGTCGCAGTGGTCAACCTAATGCAGGTCATGGCAGTCGAAGAAACTTGTACACGGCCATACCTCAGGTACCTGATAGACGGCGAGTTGCCTGATAGCCCGACAGATGCCCGGCGCATATCTCGCCAGTCAAAGGCCTTCATCATCATCAATGGGGACTTGTACAAGCGCAGCATTTCGGGTGTACTCCAAAGGTGCGTCACCATCGGTGACGGCAAAACCATACTCCAAGACATCCACGAGGGCATCTGCGGCCATCATGCGGGCAGCCGCGCCCTTGTCTCCAAAGCTCTACGAGCTGGATTCTACTGGCCAACGGCCATGAACGACGCCAAGGACATCGTACGAAGATGCAACGGGTGCCAAAGGTTCGCAGATAAACCGCACACACTCGGATCGGAGCTCAGGCCCATACCTTTGGCCTGGCCCTTCTCCCAATGGGGCCTCGACATGATCGGCAAACTGCCAAGGTCCTCGAAAGGAGGTCATGTCTACCTCCTGGTCGCAGTCGACAAATTCACCAAATGGATTGAGGCCATGCCCGTCACTAACCAAAAGGGCAAAACTGCCATAAATTTATTTCAATCCATTGTCTACAGGTTCGGAGTACCGCACAACATCATCACCGACAATGGATCAAACTTCATCTCCAAAGAATTCCAGGACTTCTGCGAAGACCTCGGAATCAACATCACATACGCCTCCATGGCGCACCCGCAAACGAACGGGCAGGTCGAGAAGGCCAACGGCCTCGTCGGCGCTGGCATCAAGAAGCGCCTAATGAGCCCACTCGAGCGACTCACAGGAGCCTGGACACAAGATATACATTCGGTCCTATGGAGCCTGCGAACAATGCCAAATACCTCAACTGGCTACACGCCTTTCTTCATGGTGCACGGAGCCGAAGCCGTGCTGCCAGCAGAGGTACGCCACAAGGCCCCACGGGTCATCGCCTACAGCAAATCCGAATCGACGGCCGCACTCGAAGATGCCATCGACACACTCGACGAGGCGCGTGATATAGCAGCAGCTCGATCAGCGGTGTACCAACAGAGTCTCCGCAACTACCACAGCCAACGGCTACGCCCAAGGTCCTTCGTCTAAGGAGACCTAGTCTTGCGACTCAAGCAAGAGCGACCGAAAAAATTCGAGTCACCATGGGAAGGACCCTACATCATCACCGAAGTCATCCCAGGTGGCGCCTATCTCCTCAAGCACGTGGAGTCTGGAGTTGCATACTCCAACCCATGGAACGTCGCACAGCTGCGACGCTTCTACCTTTAGCTACCTCCCTCTTTTACTTTCAATAAGGCTATTTAGCCAAGGCTACTCAGCTGAACAATGTACCTCCTCCTTACGATATGAATAAAGCTAAGTGTCTAGCCCCCAAAAACATTTCGATTATTATCTGCATCTTACTCCATATTACAACAAACTCGGGGGCTCCCCCTACCTCACGACTTCGTCGACTGGGAATAGCGCGTGTACACCTAAGTAGCTGACCACGTTAGGCTAACGAAAAGGACACGTATACAAACAAAGCACCACGTGCTAAACAACAATAAACCTTTACAAATAATAAAGGGCACAACACGCCCAGTCAAATATATACAAATTTTACATCTATCTCTTTTACAGGTCCTACCTATTCTGAAGAACAGCCTGCGCACGCTGCTCAAACAGATCTACAATATGTTCGGCATACTGCCTTACAGCTGCATAATATGGACGCATATCCCACTCACCACCATCTGGACGAAGAGGCGGCCCATCTGCTACAGCAGACAGATCTACATAGGGACGGTGCAACCGCACAAGGGAAAGTCCGGCCTTCACCCCCACAACAAGCTGATGTCACAGCAGTTCCTTGACACGATGACCATTCCGAAATTTCGCCAGCAGGCCAGAGAGAGTCGACGGCGCCCCATCCAGCGGAAACATTGCATGCAGAACTGACGCCAACAAAGACTTCACCTGATGAAGCACCCGCAATACCTGGTGGACACGATCCTGCACCATCGCAAGGACCATGGCACGATCACGGTCCATCCAGAAGAACCCACCGGCCTCCATGTCCTGCTGGGTCAAGAAGTTAATCCGAACAGCAACGCGCTCTTTTTCCTCCTTCGGAGCAAGGTTAGCACCTGCAATACCTGCAAAAGTAAGATGCATGGACAACAGGCGCATCCGAAACAATGAGAAGCAGCTCGAAAAACTCACATTCAAGGTGTTCGGCCAGACGATGCAACTCCCCCATCTAATATTCCTCTCGGGCAGCGCCTCGCTCCGCCTTCGACTTCCAAACATCAGCGTGGCCACGCACTCCAAGCAATTCCTTCTCAAGACTACGAATGCGGTCTCGAAGAAACACAAGCTGCGACGCACCATCCAAGGATGGCCGCAGCTGTGGTGCAGACGAAGTGTCAACGGGATCATCACCCGAAGGATCCTAGAGTAAAAGAAGACAAGGATATAAATAAGCAGATGAATGAACACCAAACTTGGAAATTCATTATATACAACAAAAAGCCACTACGTGGCGCAAGGACTGTTCATAAACATAATTATAAGAGCTGGAAACAAAAGCTATCCTACAACTACAAGACCTAAGAAGATGCATCCTGAGTAGCCTCGGAGCCGGACTGCCTCCCCTTGGCCTCTCCTTGCTGCTTCAATACGTACTCAGCCAGCAAGTCAATCAACTTCGGCCCATAACGCTTACAGCGAGAAGCATAGATGGCGAAGGCTACCTCGGATCCGTCAGCAGCAGTTGGCATCCGGGAGGTGACCTGATGAAGATCCAGCTCCGCTCCAGCAGCCAGGGCCATCGCCAGCCCGACGGACGCACCAATGCCTTTCTGCTTGCGCTTGTACGCCGCAGGTGCTTCGGCTGACAGTGCATCCGCCAAGGCATCAACATCTTCGAGGGCGACGCCCTTGGGGACGAGCTCCTTATAGAAGCGCCCAAGAACCTCCTTGGCCTTGGCAAGTGAGCCGACCATGGTACCACAGCGGTCTTTGACCGCCGCAGTGGCATCTAAAGAAAGAGAAGGGGAAACATAAATAAAAGCACAACAAGGAAAGATAGGGAAGCCGAAAAAGGAAGACGAAGAAACTCACCCGAAATAGCCTTGGCAGCCGCCATCAGTTTATCGGCTACCTCCTTCTCGCGCGAAGCCGCGGCGGTGGCGAGTTGCTCCTCGCGGTCCGTAGCCTCCTGCTGCAGGCGCTCCTTGGCCGCGACTGCATTGGCTAGCTCCAGCTCAAGGCGCTCTTTCGCACCAACGGCGTCCTCAGCCTTATTCTCCGCTCGCCCAAGGCTCTTTTTGAGAGCATCAAGCTCACGGAGGGTGGTATTGTTGTCCTCTGCAAGCAGTAGAACACCTATCAGATCACAGGGAAAAGAAGTACAAAGAGCAGCAAAAATATCAACTCGTGAACGTACCTTGAAGCTGTTTGAAACTGGCCTCCAATGCCAGGTGCTGCTGCACCAGCTGGTTGGGGCCTTGCGCAAAAGGCTGCAAAAGGCACTACTCGTCAAAAGAACGGCTCGGGGGCTACGCCCAAAGAATGAGCAAAACAAGTTAGACATAAGAAAAACGCTCGGGGGCTCCCCCCGAGACTTGAAGAAAAAACGAACAACAGATCATCCTAAAGATGCTCCGGGGCTCCCCCCAAGGCAGGAAGAAACAATGATCAGCAGATCATCTGAAAAGGCTCGGGGGCTCCCCTGCGGCAGAAAACATAAACACTTACATGGATAGACGTCGACTCCGAAGTTTCGCCTGCAGTCTTCTGAGGAACAACCACCCGAGCCTCCTGCGGAGAAGACCTCGGAGCAGCACCCTCAGAGGTGTCCACCGTCTGAGGAGGAGGAGAAGCAATCTTTGACTCCCCCACCATCTCCCGAGCGCCATCGCTGGAGGAGCTGTCGGAAGAGTGGCTGCAACAGAAAACATCAGACAAGAACAATCAACCGAAATAAAAGGAAAGCAAAAGGCAACTGGACAAACTTACGAGTCGAGATCGCTCAAGTTGAAAATAGGCGGGGTCCTCATGCCCTTCTTTTCTTCCTTCTTCCCTTCTTTCATCTCTTCCTTCTTTCGCTTCGTCGGCAGCTACGATGCTACAGCCCGCTCGGGAATGGCCGGAAGAGGAGAGTAAGAGCCCCCATTACCCCCATTGTGACGCTCAAGGCATAGCGGATTCCTAGTGGTCGGCGGAGTCGAGGCATCCGATGATTCGCTGGAGCTCCGTGTCCGCTTATGAGTGTGATCCTAGCTCGACTCGTTGGCCTCGTCAGCCGGCGATCGCACCGACGGAAGTTCAGACATGGAGTCCACTACCTTGTTGTCCGGTGCATCCGGAAACACTTCGGGCAATGGAGGCGACATGCCTGGCACCTTGAATTCCTGCGTAAGAAGAAAACAAAAATCTCAACACAAAAATATGCAGGGAAAACACAGTCGAAAATAGCGCTACGCGCACATCCCAAGATCTACACCTGCGGAACCGGACGAGAATCAGAGAACGGAGGAGTCAGCGACTTCCCCGGGATATCCTCTCCAGCCTTGTATTTCAGCAGCGGGCGAAGAACCCCGTCGAGATCGCTCCTGGAGAACTCCCCAGCCGAAACCCTAGTCGGATCGCGGCGACCAGAATAAAGAAACATCGGGTGCGCCCTAGCCTGGAGCGGCTGCACCCGACATTTGAGAAAGGTGCGGATGATATCCACACCGTTCACCTCTTTCTCCGGAATCAATTGGAGATCCTCCACCCGATGATAGAGTCCCTCTATCTCCGCCACCTCGCCATCCAAGATCTGGTTCTTCCAGGACCTCTCCGGCTCGATTTTTTGGGAGGGGTCGAAAGGAGCAAGACCAAAATCCTGCCCAGTGACCATGGATTCGCAGATGTAAAACCATCGCCTCCGCCAGTACTGGACAGATTCGGGCATAGAGAAGGAAAAGAAAAGAAGATTGGATCGAAGGGAAATGATGAAACCCCCAATGGGATAAACACCATGAGAGCCAGATTGCCTCTTCACGGAATAGAGTTTCCGGAAGAGGCCAAAGTGCGGCTCGATACCGAGCCAGCACTCGCAGAAGGTGACGAAACAGGCGACATGAAGAAGAGAGTTGGGAGAAAGATGATGCAACTGGATACCGTAAAGGAAAAGCAATCCACGAAGGAAATTGTGGACTGGGAAGGAAAATCCCCGAAGGACAAAGGCGAGGAACATAACCCGAAACCCAGCGGGAGGACGGGGAATTACCTTGTTGCCGGGAAGTTTGACGGCCTCCCTATCCAGCGGGATCAGGCCCCGCTCATGGAGCTTACGGAGATCACTATCACACGTCTCCGATCGCCGCCAACCACCATAGATGACGCGGGTGGCGGCGGAACCCTTCTTGCCACTGGTACCAACTGCAGAGGAGGACTTCTTGGGCTTCCCCATTGCAGTGCAGCGGCGACGATGTTGGGCACGCAGAATCAAGGAAGGAAAAGCTCGAGGAAATTCTAGTGCGCAGTAAGAACACTCAGAGAAGATGGGAGCAGTGAAACAGGAATGGCTGCGGTGAAAACAAATTTACCTTTCCCCAATGATTATAAGGACGAGGACGATGCACGACGACCGTCCATCGGGAAGACCTAGAGCCAACATCAAGATCTGGCCGTCCACGTGTCAGCACAGCAACGAACCGTCGCTCACACGCCGTCCACTATGCACGGAAATCGAGGAGACACCATAATTATCTCCATGTCGCGCGTGACCAGTCAACTCAAAGTCAGAAGGTGGGACCCATGTTCGTCCAGTCAAGTCATCTCTGGCACCGTAGACGCTTGAGGTCACCGATCGTCAGCACTGACGTCATAAAAGCTATACTAGCAACGGTTACAATTCTTTGGCTACACAACTAAGAGTACTCACTCGAATCTACGATTCGATTAATTACTCGGGGCCTACTCCTATCAGGAGCGCTGGCCGTGCACCCGAAGAACGCTGAAAGTACTATATCATTGAACTATTTCTTCGAGTCCTACGTCAAGTCTACGACTCCACTACGGACTCGGGGGCTACTCCCATAGGGAGGATGGACTCAAGCATCCGAAAAAATTGTGTCCGACGGACCTAAAGTCAACAACGACTGAATTAAAGTCTCCGCTCGAGTCTATGACTCGAACAGACACTCGGGGGCTACTCCCATAGGGAGAGCTGGTCGCGCACCCTATGAATTCTTCGACTGCGATCCTTTGGATCAGAATGCAAAAACTTTTCGGCAACTCTGTCCTAGCCAACGCTAAGTAAGTGAAACATCCTCCTTGGCCACTCGAAACACCTCCGCGGTGATAAAATTTTGGATGTTGTGTCTGCGACACAAAGATAAGACCTGCAGATATCATCTGATGGCCTGCAACGCACACGACTGCGCTCTGCTAGTGAGAACCCGTGCCAGCAGGTGCGATGAAAATTCCGACGGACGCGTTGGGTACATCATTTAAATTTACTGGAATTCCACTCCTGTAAGTCCTCCGCGGCCTGAGTCGAATTCCACCAGCATATGTTCCGGATTCGAGTCGGGGGACTCGAATCTGAAGAAGATTGTGTTGCTTTGTCCTAAGAAAATTAACTGACCCTGATCCGTCGGGAGAGTCCGGCACACGCATCCACGATCCCTACACACTCAAATCATTCTCTAGTAAACAGAGATAGCCACACCCGAAAAAGATGAGGAGTCCCCAGCCGAATCTACGATTCGACTGAACACTCGGGGGCTACTGACATGGTTATACCCTAAGGGTACACGACCTTAGCATACCTGGTCCAGCCCAAGGAAGGCCCATGACAAATATACGCCGCCCCATGAAGACTTTCGGGTGGCCAGGGCCCATGTCGTCTTCGGATCCTTGGAGAGCAAGACTAGAGTAGATAGAAAATTCAAAGGGGCAAACCCTAAAACCTGTAACCGACTCGATCTGTGCCTGGGACCTGCCTACCTCTATATAAAGGCCAGGAGGTTACGACGAGGAGGCTCTCTTACAATCTCTCGCACACCACCGCATACACACCTCCACGCCAGATTGCATCTGCGCACCCCTGTAACCTTCGGTTCCACCATAATCAGAGCAGACAAGCAGGAGTAGGGTTTTCCCTCCGGGGGCCTGAAACTGGGTAAACCTCGTGTCCCCGTGTTGCTTGTTTGCTAACTATTCCACGATCTCCAGCATCCCCATCTTCTCCAAAACCCAAGTCCATAACAATGGGCATTGACGATATTAAACCTCGTCACAGAGGCCTTCTTCATCACCATGCCAGCCTCCGGTATGATGCGTGAGTAGTTCACCCTTGGACTATGGGTCCATACAATAGCTAGATGGTTGTTTCTCCTCCTTTGTGCTACCATGTTTAGACCTTGTGAGATTCGTCCATGATCAAGACCATCTATTTGTAATCATACATGTTGTGTTTGCGGGGATCCGATGGATATTGAGATACTATGTTAGATTGATTATTGATTCTATCATGTCAGATTGATTATTGATTCTACCATGTCTGTGTTGTTTGTGATATTGCATGCTCTCCATTGCTAGTAGCTATCTTGGCCAAGTAGATGCTTGTGACTCCAAGAGGGGGTATTTATGCTCGATAGTGGGTTCATGCCTCTGTTAAATTTGGGGAAGTGACGGAAATCTCTAAGGTTGTAGATGTGATGTTGCTACTAGGGAGAAAACAACAATCTTTTGTTCATGGAACACTTGTATTGTTTACTTTACACACATTTCTTAATGCAATTATCCGTTGCTTGCAACTTAACACTGGAGGGGGTTCAGATGATAACCTGAAGGTGGATTATTAGTCATAGATGCAGTTGGATTACGCTCTATGTATATTGTTGTAATGCCCAATCAAATCTCATAGGAATCATGATGTCTAGTATATGAATTGTTATGCTTTCTCAACCTGTCAATTTCCCTGATGTAATTTGTTCACCCAACATGTTATCTATCTTAAGGAGAACACCTCTAGTGAACTGTGGACCCCGGTCCAATCTTTACCATTGTTATTCCATCTACTGTTACCTTCTACTTTTTACAAGCAACTACTATCTTCCACACTATACGTTTAATCCTTTGTTTTCAGCAAACCAATGAGATTTACAACCTCACTGTAAGGGGGGCAAAGTCTTGAGTTTGTGTTGTGCAGGATTCCAAGTTGTTAGCAACACCTTGGAGTTGTTTCCTTGATCCTACTGGTTCGATAATCTTGGTTTCATAACTGAGAGAACTTGCTGCTGTGCTCATCACACCTTGCTCTTGGGGTTTCCCAACGAGGCTCTACAAGTACCTGAGCCGCATCAAGACTTTTCTAGCGCCATTGCCGGGGAGTTAAGGACAGCTTCACAAGGGGAGTCTTTCACAACCACTCTCTTTACTTTGTTTTTGTTTTGCTTAGTTTCTTTTTCTTTGTTTTTCTTGCTTCTTTTTATCAAATTTTTTTGTTTCATTTGGTTTTGCCTTTTCTTATAAAAAACACACAAAAATAGTTCCTGCTTTAGTTGCTACTTCTATTGGTTTGCTTCACCTTTGCAAAAATGAATACTGTTGAGAACACCAAGTTGTGTGACTTCACTAGCACAAACAACAATGATTTCCTTTGCACACCTATTGCTCCACCTGTTCTTGATGCTACCTTCTATGAAATTAAACCTGCCTTGTTGAATCTTGTTATGAAAGAGCAATTTTCTGGTGCTGGTTCTAATGATGATGCTGCCCACCTTAATAACTTTGTTGAACTTTGTGAGATGCGGAAATATAAGGATGTAGATGGAGATATTATTAAGCTCAAATTGTTTCCTTTCTCTTTGAGAGGAAAAGCTAAAGAATGGTTGCTATCCTTGCCTATAAATAGTATTGATTCTTGGATTAAATGCAAAGATGCTTTTATTGGAAAATACTATCCTCCTGCTAAGATTATATCTATGAGAAGTGAAATAATGAAATTTAAACATCTTGATAATGAACATGTTGCTCAATCTTGGGAAAGAATGAAATCTTTGGTAAAGAATTGTCCCACTCATGGACTGACTGCTTGGATGATTAACCAAACTTTTTATGCAGGATTGAATTTCTCTTCAAGAAATCTGTTGGATTTTGCTGCTGGAGGTACCTTTATGACCATTACCTTGGGTACTGCAACAAAGCTCCTTGATAATATGCTGGTTAATTATTCTGAATGGCACACTGAGAGAGCTCCACATGGTAAGAAGGTAAATTATGTTGAAGAAACCTCCTCCTTGAGTGATAAAATTGATGTTATCATGTCTATGCTTGTTAATGGAAAAGCTCATATTGATCCAAATAATGTTCCTTTAGCCTCTTTGGTTGCTCAAGAAGAGCAAGTTGATGTGAACTTCATTAGAAATAACAATTTCAACAACAATGCCTATAGGAATAATTTTAGTAATAATGATTATAGGCCTTATCCTACCAATAATGGTAATGCTTATGGAAGTTCCTATAACAACAATAGAAGTGCTCCTTCTGAACTTGAAGTCATGCTTAAAGAATTTATTAGTAAACAAACTATTTTCAACAAGGCTGTAGTGGAAAAGCTTTTGAATATTGAGAAAAATATTCCATCCTTGTCTGAAACACAATCCTCTTTGATTAATAAAATGGATGCTATACCTGAAACCATGGATAATACCTTTGCTGCTGCTCATGCTATACAAGTTAAAATTGATGAAAATGTTAGATTGTTAGCCAAATTGCATGCTAAGTGGGAAAGAGAAGATGAAATTGCTAGAAACAATAGTATTTGTACTATTACCACCACCAATGCTAATGCTACCACACGATAAGAAGTCCCCATTCCTTCTACAACAATGCCTAAACCCAATAAGGATGCTAAAAAAATTCGAACTATGGGAAATAATAAGTCTACTACCTATGATGCTAAGTTTGATTTTGATCTTGATGGCTGCAATATTTCTGAAGTGATTATGTTCCTACAAAATCTTGCTAGAAGTCCGAATGCTAGTGCTATGAATATGGCTTTCGCAAAACACATTACAGATGCTCTCATTAAAATTAAGGAAGAAAAATTGAAACACAAAGCTTCTATTCCTAGGAAGTTAGAAGATGATTTGGAACCCATCATTAATATGCAAGTGAATGATTTTGATCTCAAAGCTTTATGTGACCTTGGTACTAGTATCTCTATTATTCCTAAAAAGATTTATGAAATGCTTGATTTGCCACCTTTGGAAGATTGCTATTTAGATGTTCCACTTGATGATAATTCTAAAAAGAAACTTATGGGGAGTGTTAATGATGTTCTTATTATGTTTAAGAATGCATATGTCCCTGTTGATTTCTATGTTTTGGATATTGAATGCAATGCTTCTTGTCCTATTACTTTGGAAAGACCTTTTCTTAGAACTGTTGGTGCCATTATTTATATGAAATAAGACACCATTAAATATCAATTTCCATTCAAGAAAGGTATAGAAAAATTCCCTATAAGGAGAGAGAAGTTACCTTTTGTTCCTCCTTTCAAAGCAAAATTTGATGTTAATGCTTCTTCATTTGAAAATACTTGATTCTTGCTTCTTATGCCTAACTTAAAGGCGTTAAAGAAAAGTAATTTTTGGGAGATAACCTAATAGTTTTATTGAGTCTTGGAAGTTATTACTTCTGTAATAACCTTTCCTTATCCTGTTTATTTGATTTTTGTGCCAAAAATAACCTCTAATGAGAGAGAAGTAAGATTTGGGGAAGTTGCTGTCCCAAAACAGATTTTTGTGCTTCACTGTAAAAATTCGTGAAAAATATCTGTATGTCGGATTGAGCTGTAATTTGTTTTGCTTATGCCCCAGGTTGTTATATAACATTAGTTAGTTCAACACTTTTCGATTTGAGCAAGCTAAGGTCTTCGAAAAAATTGGTTTTTACCTGCTGGTATGTTTTGACATATTTCTTCCATTATTTACATTTGCCTCTTTATCAGTTTCTTTTTGAGTTCTTCTTGATCACTTGAGATTTTTAAAGGAATTTCTACAGTATCTTGTGTTTTAATGAAAGTTTTACTTGTGATGAAACTAAACCCAAGGTTTATTATTTTGAATGCACTAATGTTGCTAATGAAGATTGTGTGAAGTTTTGTATGAAGGAAATTTTTAAGTGTAGGGGAAGAATGATGTGATGATATGAATAATGGACAAAAGCTCAAGCTTAGGGATTCCACCCCGTATCACCCCAAGAAATATTCAAGAGGTACAAGTGTCAAAGCTTGGGGATGCCCAAGACATCCCCTTCTTCATCAATAAAAATCTCAGGTCTCTTTCTAGACACTTAGATTTTTATTGTTTCATGCACTATTGTGTTGTTCTTGGAGCGTCTTAGTTTTCGTTTTGGTTTTAGTTTGATTGAATAAATTAGCTGGATCCCCGCTTTCGCTGTGATGTTTCAAATAAGTTGATTGGTGTTGGAAAAGAGTAGAAAGTTTCATGCTTAAGTGGCACAAAAGGGAGCTTGTTTTGACTGTGGCTTAGACTTTATCATGTCATGATAAATGTTGTTTTGACCTTATGCTTAGTTATTATTGTTGTAGCATGAATTGTTCCAAACAATTGAGATTGCTTAATGTGCCTTGAAAGAATCATGTTTTGTTTTAGCATACAAAAGCATAATATTGTGGTATTCTCCTTTGATGTTTTGTTTGGGTTGACTTGGCACATGCTCACACCATGTTATGACTATGAACCAGTCACCTTAGCCTTTATGATCATTTATTTTTTGACTTGTGATACCACTTTGTGCTTTGATTGATAATGTTTTGTCGCTCTGCATGATTATGGCCATTATTGCTCTCTTAGTTGGTAGATCCCAGTCTTTTGCTAGCCTCCACTTGTATTGAGTAAGCTCTACTCATGCATCCAACTCCCAAGAAACCAAGTTATTCCAAAGAGTACACTATAAATTCCTATGCATGGTGTGTTACACCATTCCAAGTAAATTCTTGTTTTATCTACCTTCCAATTAAAAAGTTACTTTTTATGTGAAAATTAGTGATTAAAGCTCTCACAAACTTGATGGAACACTTTATTTTTCTTGCCCCTAATAAACTTGAACCATTGTGTCATCTATGTTGTATATGCTTGTACTTATAAGTTGGGAATTAGCAGAACCATGTTGTCATGGGGAACGCTTTCAACACTTGTACATATTACCCAGTTGATATCATGATCTTTTGTTTATGGATGTCGGAGGTGTGAAATAAGAGGGGAGATTGTAAGTACATGAAGTTATATATATATATGTGTGTTAGAGAAATTCCTGGGAGGATAGCCTAAGCTATTCCTAATCATGGTGGAAACTTGCAGCATCACCATAGTGACCAATCCATGAAGCATCCTCAGAAAAAAATAGAGAAAAAAAGAAGAAGAAATATATTCACCATGCTCATGGTAAATAAAAGGATCGCTGAGATGATCACTGTCTGTTGCCTTGTCATTTTGATATGGGATAGCTCTTGTGTCATGGGGCAAGAGGTACCCCGTTCGAGGTTCTCTATGATACACATATACTTAGAATGACAAGAACTTGCTTGTGACTAAAGTTGAGTAGCATGAGGAACGACCCTCGTACTCAAGGGACATGAGATTGCCAACTTATGATTTGTCAAGCATATACTCCATATTTGTTTCACTTTAACCTTAACCACTTCAAGATGCTTATGATGGGGGAAATGAGAGCTGAAAGCTAATAAGTACCATAATTTTTGGAAGCTCTTTATGAAACTTGAAATCCATGCTTCCCTTTTATGAAGGCCCTTTCTTTTTTACTTTTATGTTGAGTCTCCACCTTCTATCTTTATGCACCAATTAAGAGAGCATAGTTGTCATTCTTAGTTTTATGTGCATTGTCCCAAAACTTATTGATTGATTCATATTTTTGATATTGCTTGTTCTTGAACTATTTGTATCTAGTCACCCTTATGAACTTTGAAGGTGTCCTATTGTAACATCCCATCATTTAGGACTAAACGAAGGGTAGATTTAGAATTTTGTGCATCTGCATGCATGCATCTGAAAATCCGGGTAAATTTTTCGCAAAATAAAAAGACTAGAGTGATCAGAATTCTCACTCTGATGAATTAGGTTTAGTGTTATCAGAAGGGGAGTGAGATGAATTTTGACATGACCTCTATTGTTTTCTGGAGTTATGAGGAGAGAAATTTGACTTATAACAAATTATTCACAATAATACAAATGCAAGTATTATAAATAAAAGTATAAAGATCCTTAAAATCCAACATTACAATGTTCCTTCAAAATAAAAGATTATAATAAAATAATTAAATGAATAAAGAAAATGGAAAATTAATTAAAATAATGAAACAAATAGAAAAGTTCTTTATTAAAAGAATATATGTATATCACATTATCCTTTTATAATAAAGGAATAAAAAGAAAAGATTACAACCAGGATATAATAGAATTATTTATAAAATTAAATACATGAAGTATTATATTATTCTTTTACAATAAAAGAATAAGAATAAAATAAAATAAAATATAGAAAACAAATAAAAATAAATCTTTATTTAATCACACAAAGATTTAATCAATACAAGTAATTAGAAGTCATTACATAGATGAATAGTTACAAATAAAGAAAAAGAAAAGCTTTAGTAAAATATAAAAGAATTACATTGTTATTACAATTAAATAAAAGAATTACAGAAGTGATAATTCTAAGCTAAAATCTTTATCTATTTTGATATTCCTGGATATTCTTTTAATTCCTGCAAAACAAACAAATAAAAGATAAAAACAAAAAGGGGTTAGTGTTAGAAATTAAGCTCTTAGTCTAACAGTGAGGTGCACTGTTGATTACATCACTGAGCCAATCATAAAAGGGGCAAGTATCACCAAATAAGGATATCTGTTCTTATAAAAAGTTGTCTCAGTCCAACATCATTGACAGAAATATTGGGGCAAGTTTCACCATTGAGTAAATCTGTTCTTATTAGTGCATCATTTGCCTCAGCATTGCTTCACTGGCATTTGGTGCAAATTTCACTAGGTAGCAAAAGGAAGTATTAACACAAGGATAATGCTGCCATCTCAGTTGAAGCACATCCACAGCACCAAGTCTCCACTTGTGGAAACTTGCACCCAGTGGGGCCTAGCTGCAAGCAGCACTGTCATGCATGCAAATGATGTGTTGTCCACACCACAGAGAAAGGACCAAGCATATAACAAAGCCAGCACATCCGTAGCAAAGCACCTGCTTGCTTCTTTCTTTCTCTATTCCAGAAACCCATCAGAGTATATTCACAATACACAGAACAAGCATCAGTTTTCTCTCAAGAACACATAAGAACACCCCCATATTATCCATTTCCCACACATATACCAGAGCACTGCTTGATATTGCAGTGACCAGAAAACCACAATAAATCACAGCCACTATGGTTATCTAATCAAGAAGGAGGCCAGTAGCAGATCAGGAAGGACAAGGCCAACTAGATCAAAACCAAAGCACCAGTAGAAAAGATAGATTAAGGATATAGGAAGGAAGATTAACAAGGAGGAGAATGATAAAAGGAGAATATGGATCAGTAAAAGCTCATCAAGGCCACAACAGATCCAGGAGGAACTGGATATTAAAAGGAGAGTAACCAAGAGCCATAGTAGCAGAATCAAATGTTTCATAAGCTCTCGGTACACATCATCTGTTCACACTACAAACAACAAGGTATATGGAAGTATATCTAGATCTTGTAGCATCAGTTCTTATTTCATTTTTGCAATGACATCTTGGAGTAAGGGAAATAATAACACATAGCAACCATATCCACCTACCCTTCAACTAGAATATATCTAGGAGGATTAGGTTGAGTGGTACTCTCGGAATTGCAAAGTGTTGCTTTGCAAAATCATCATAGAGACATACAGCTTTCTCAATCTTAGTATATGTTCTTAAATAAATCTTGCCTCAGTCTCTTGCCTCATTGGCCAGGAATTTCCAAGTTATTAGTTTGCATCCAAAATCATCTCAAATAAATGGTTCCATTTCCATTTATACAAGTAACCATGCTAGCTAGATAACCACTGTGCACACTCCAGAAAGGCGCCATAGTAGCCAAATCTAATATGGTAAAAGACCACCCAGTCAACTAGCTAGAGGCAACCAAACCATATCTCAAATCATTTTACTAGTTCATAAACTAGGAATCATTTATTATGTTGTAGCAAAGCTACAATAATCATTCTATAATCATATACCATGTGAATCTGATGTGGGAAGCATATTAAGCTATTGTATCATCTGACCACCAGGTCAAGAGCACATATACAAGCCAAAGAAAACCACCATTCTTTTTTATAATCCATCTGCTAGCAAGCAAGGCATATTTTTTCAATCATTTCCCAATCAACATCACCATGATTCAGCTAAGTCATTAGCTGAATATATTCTCTACCAAGCACAGGCATCATTTGGGAATTTATAAAAAAACATAGCTTCAGACCAACATCATTAGCTTATGATCCAGTTTTTACTAGATAAACTTATACCATAGCTGCTTGGCTACATGGTACATTCCCATAGGGTAGCACCTCTGTACCAACAAGCTCATCTATGTCTATTAAAATCATATAATCATCTTACTAAATGAATTTAGGAATCATATTAGATAATTGATTCAGAGAAGACAGTGAATATAATACTGCCTATTACTAAACCACACATTTCTGGATGAGAAATTCATCCAAACAGAGACATCCCTTCATAGTGAAGTAGCATATCTTATATATATCTACTATCAAGGGACATAGCAATAGTCCCAATAGTTTCTCTACTGATAGGTAGCAATTTAACTTAGAAGCACTAGCTTCACTTGTGCTATTAGCTTCATAATTAGCTAGTGTCATCATCATAAGGTAATCACATCCCTAAGCCATCCACTAGCTCAATTCAGATAAATAGAATTTTAGGATCAAACCTGTTAGTCGGATTCAGTAGCAAAGCTATTGTAATGTGCTTAGGAACCAGAGGGAGGAACCCGAGCTAGGGTTGGACACAGATTAAGTGGCAGGAGTAAAACAGAGAGGGAGGGGTGAGTAAAGGATCACCTACCTTTGACAAGCTACTGCTCGTCGAAGAGGAGGCAGAAATAAACCCAAATCGAGCAGCAGCACAGCGGCACAGGGAGCACCATGTGCTAGCCCCGCGCCGAGCTACAACCTGCAGCAAGCAACACTACCGGATCCTCTCCGCATCACCTGGACACCACCACAAACCAACGGGGTCACCATCAATCTCTGGAGCCATGGGCAGCAAGAACCCTAGAACCAGACAATTGAAGGGGGCGAGATCAATAGGGCATCATTCACAAATCGAGTTGGAGGGGTAAGTAGGTCAGAGGTAGGCGTAGCTAGGGTGGCTCTCGGCGGTGGCCGCAACGACCGGTGTTCGCTGGAATTCGGCGAGCGGTTGAGTGGACATCACAGAGGGGGGAGCGGTTCGTCCTAGGAAGGGGAAGTGAGCAAGAAGGGTGAAGGAGGCTGGGGTCGTGTTGACCCCGAGCCAGGCCTCGGATGGGCCGGGCCGTTCTTGTTACCAACCAAACAGACAAAAATAAAAAAAAGGCATAAGAAAAAGCTAGAATAAAGTAATGACCAAAACACCCCTGAACACTATTTTATATCTAGAAAAATGTAGAAAAAATCCTAAAAATATATTTAATACATCTAAATGATTATAAAAATAATCGCCACCTAAGAAAATATAATCATATTTATTTAAATTTAATAAAATGCAGATAAAGATTAACACCCTTAAATATATAAATGAAATTTAATAAATGCAGAATAATTCCTAAAAATAAATAAAAATCACTTTCATGCATAAAATTAAATCTCTTATCTAATAAAAATACTAACTTAAAATTTTACAAATAAAACTTAAAACAAATATTTAAAGACATTTAATAATTGAGAAACTTTATAAAAAAATCAAGATAATACCTAACATGAAATAAAATTCAATTTTAATATTTTAAGTAAGAATACTTACTAAGATAATACTAAATATATTATTCCTAAAACATTTTAAAATTCTTAGATCATATATCTTTAATTATTAAAATGGGATAGTTGTTTTATTAATTATTTAGCATTATTTCCTAACTAAGAAATAATCATGTTCAAAACACAATCTTTTAACTCTAAAATAGTCTAACATATAATTATAATTTAGGACACTATCTTTAAGTCTTTAAGACTAAGTTTCATCATGCTTAAGTAAAACCCTAATTATTGTTAATGCCATAAATATTATATCCCAAGTCCAATTATATCTTTATAGTTAACTTTGGTCTAACATATCATAAGCTAGATATATAATGACTCAAAATCATTCAAACCTTATCCTAAACCATAACTTTAATCTTATTAATCTTCAGAGTTGATTAACTTAACATAAATAATATTTTCTTAAAATGTTATTCTTTTTGCCACTTTCAAAAGAAACACTATACCATTTCTTTTAAACCATAACAAAATTAAAACATAAACCTTGTAATGATTACATGGTATCACCCAATCTTAGAATTGTATTACAATTGTACCTTACTTTCATATCTTATATGTTATCCAAAAACCCTTACAACTACACTCCTTTATGAAATAAACTTAAAGATAACTCACATCATAAACAAATCATATAAATCCAACTCACATGTAATGTTGGGGAATTACTTAAGGTTTTACAAAATGCATAGCATTACTTATGCATAAAAACATATTGCTTCTTTAAACATTGTCCTTACCGGGCAATGATGGTACTTTTGTAGAACCAGAGGTCCAGGGTCAAGTCGAGACATTCGACTACAATAGTTCGCTATATCAAAGCAAGTTCACACTTGCTCATGTCCTTTGATTATTTTCTATAAAGTATTTTACAAATCCAGTGTTGTCAACACATGCATTTGAAAAAAGACAGAAAACACTATTTTCATAATAATATGATTATAGGTTATTTACCATGAGGTAATAATCTACTATGAAAGTTCCGGTGGTAAAGGAACATATTATCTAGGACTTAACAACCAATGTCGCCAGTGATTCTTGCGCTGTATATTACGCGTTAACCATGAGATTTGGAATGGGACAGAGAAGTCAGCTGGATCGGCTCCCTTTCGCATGCATTGGACACTGTTCTGGGCATTTGTAAGTTGCAGATCGTGGGTATAGCTGTTTTATACAAGGAAAATTCTATCGTGGATCTAGGCTTACAAAAGACAGATTTATAGTGTTAATGGTTGTTGTGTGTATCCAACTAAGGTATAGCCGTTTTATACGGGGAAAAGTCTACCTTGAGTTTGGGCATACAACAATTGTGGTGTATGCGGGGTCGCGGAGAAGGACAGTGATTGGCTTGGATCTTAATCTGGGCCTCATACCAAGGAAGTGTGAACGGGAATGCGCGCCCGGATGTGCAACAAAGCTAAGATCTCTCATGGGTAAAGTAACGCACCTCTGCAGAGTGAAAGAACTGTAACTTGTTACTCCCTGTTCCGGGAAGGAACTGCGAACGCAGCAGGAAAGGAACTCCATGAAAGTTCTGGTAAACCCGTGAAGGCTGACGGACATAGATTTTCAGAATAAAAGCAACCTTTGAAGAAATGTTTACAAAAAACTTGCATTGCCTACGACCTATGTCTTGTGGCTGTAAATATAGTGCATCAAACACTCCTTTTTAGTGAACTTGCTGAGTACGCTTGTACTCAACATATCTTATTAACCCTTGCTATATTATGAAGACATTAACAGACAGGAAGAGGAAATACTATATCCAATTGAAGACCAAGAAGAATTCCGCTATAAAGAACCAGAATTATCCGGAAGCGTCGAAGGGAACAATTACGAAAACATCTATGGAATGGAGACCAAGGTATCTGAAGTGTAGATGTAGCATATATAGTGATCTAGTACAATAGCATAGATCTCTATCCTCTCTATATATTAAATCTCGTATAAACCTTAGTTGCTTCTTAATTCTGTTCTCTGAGTTATTATAGTTTAGCCCTAAGTCATCGGGATACCTCTATGGACCTAGGAGGATCTCAAAGTCGCATGTAAATTATGATTGTAATAATAACAATGTATGTTGTGGACCCGCTTTGTTTCTGTTGTACCACTCTGAGGATGTAATATTTGCGGAATGGTACTCCGTGAGTGTTATGTCCATGACTGTAGTATACTACAACATGCAGTGGTATGCTGGGTCATCACACCTATGCATTTATGTTTTGCTACTCCATGAAGGACAAGATGAATATCACTATGCTATGTTTTCTATATATGAAACAAACAAACGTCTTTCAATGCATTGTTATTCATGATCTTTGTTTGTATCTTTTTCATGTTGCAACATAGTTACTATGTCTTATTGTTAGAACTACATATTTCATGCTCATGTTTAGAGTACTTTGATTCCCTATTTCAATGCTTTACAAATGGTTTGATCAAGATTGTGATGGTGCATGTCACCTCAAAAATTATTCTTTTTATCACTTACCTACTAGAGGACGAGCAGGAGTTAAGCTTGGGGATGCTTGATACGTCATAAACGTATATATAATTTTTGATGTTCCATGATTGTTTAGTATCATCTTTGCTATGCTTTGTCTACACTTTGAGGTATTTTCATACGTTTTCCGGAACTAACCTATTAACAAGATGTCGCAGTGCCAGTTGCGTGTTTTCTGCTATTTTTGGTTTCAAAAAAGCTAGTGAGGAAATATTACCGGAATTGGACGGGACAAAAGCCAAAGTCAATATTTTACCGGAACGAATACAGATACCGAAGGGAAGCCGAAGGGGGGCCACAGGGTGAACACACACTAGGGTGCGCTGCCCTATGGTGTGCGCCCCTGGCCGGCCTCTGACCTCGCTTCTTCGCCTATAAAAGCCTCACGATGCAGAAACCCTAAACACCCGATCAGATCTCCATGAAATAGTTTGTAGCCGCTGCCACCATCGTCCCTAGATCGAGGGGATCTGAAGCTCTTCCCGGCACCCTTCCGGAGAGGAGAGATCATCCCAGAGGCCTTCTTCATCACCATGCCAGCCTCCGGTATGATACATGAGTAGTTCACCCTTGGACTATGGGTCCATACAGTAGCTAGATGGTTGTTTCTCCTCCTTTGTGCCATCATGTTTAGATCTTGTGAGCTCCATTCATGATCATGATCATCTATTTGTAATCATACATGTTGTGTTTGTGGGGATCTGATGGATATTGAGATACTATGTCAGATTGATTATTGATTCTATCATGTCAGATTAACGATTGATTCTATCATGTCTGTGTTGTTTGTGATCTTGCATGCTCTCCGTTGCTAGTAGCTATCTTGGCCAAGTATATGCTTGTGACTCCAAGAGGGAGTATTTATGCTCGATAGTGGGTTCATGCCTCTATTAAATCTAGGGATATGACAGAAATCTCTAAGGTTTTAGATGTGATGTTGCTACTAGGGAGAAAACAACAATCTTTTGTTCATGGAACACTTGTATTGTTTATTTTACACACATTGCTTAATGCAATTATCTGTTGCTTGCAACTTAATACTGGAGGGGGTTCAGATGATAACCTGAAGGTGGATTATTAGTCATAGATGCAGTTGGATTACGCTCTATGTATATTGTTGTAATGCCCAATAAAATCTCATAGGAATCATGATGTCTAGTATATGCATTGTTATGCTTTCTCAACCTGTCAATTGCCCCATTGTAATTTGTTCACCCAGCATGTTATGTATCTTAAGGAGAACACCTCTGGTGAACTATGGATCCCGGTCCAATCTTTACCATTTTTATTCCATCTACTATTCTACTTTTTACAAGCAGCTACTATCTTCCACACTATACGTTTAATCCTTTGTTTTCAGCAAACCAGTGAGATTGACAACCTCACTGTAAGTTAGGGTAAAGTCTTGAGTTTGTGTTGTGCAGGATTCCAAGTTGTTAGCAACACCTTGGAGTTGTTTCCTTGCTCCTACTGGTTCGATAACCTTGGTTTCATAACTGAGGAAAAGTTTCTATTGTGCTCATCACACCTTGCTCTTGGGGTTTCCCAACGAGGCTCTACAAGTACCTAAGCCACATCAATCACCATTAGTGTCAATCAAGTTAAAATTATATGCATGGTGAATATGCAAGCGGGTAACATGCTTATCATGGCAATCATCAAAATCTCCAAAAATTGAGAAAGCTCTGGGGGAAATATCATTGTAGTGCATATGATAAATATTGTTTCAAGCAAAACAAGTGGTAGAAAAATTATTCAACTTATTGCAAGCAATGAGAGAAATTGAATAACTATCATGAAAAAGCATATCCAAAGAAATAGCATGGTTTCCTACAAACATAGGGAAAGAGAAATTGTTCATCAAGTTTGTCGCAACACTATAAGAAATTTTATCATCATTGTAAGAAAAACATTTGAAATAGAAATTGTTCATCATATTGCAAGCAATGGAGGGATACACAAAACATGTATAGCATGGCATGTCTATGGAAACATCATCACAATCAAATAATTTCACATGATGAACATTATGCAAAGGCAAAGTATCACATGGAATCATGAAAGAATCATATGCAATGTCACAAGTAGCATCCCATAGCATGCCAATCATCACAAGTCATCATGTCCACTAGTAAGATCATGGCATCATCAACACCCTTTTTACCTTGTGCATACCTCTCATATGAAGTGGGTGTTGTGGTAGTAATGGCCTCCTTGTGGACGACTTCGTCTTCTTGATGTAGCCATGGTAGCATCATCTTCGTCCACCATGTACATCTTCTCCATTTGAGGCATCATTGCTTTGAGGCTTGGCGCTTCTTCATCCATGGGAACTAGCAATCATGCGAAAACACACTAGATATAGAGGTTAAGTCGTTATAAATCAAAATGGCCTCACATAACCTATCAACTACCACTCTCAACTCACTCGGTGTATCACTCATGCCCTCAAAGTGGAAGCACTCAATCTCACATAAGGTGGAGTCACTCATCTCACTCTTGTTCTCACTCAAGTGGGCTAAGTGGCTCTCATACTCACATGGGATTGGTACCACATCATCACTCAAGCATATAGGGATATGCTCGGTTTGCTCAACTCCATGTGCCTCCTTTGGTGAAGGGAAAATCTCATGCTCACCATTCTTAGCTCTATCGCCTCCAAAGTTGGATGCCATAAGATTGGCATCATCACTTGCCTCCTTGGTCGAAGGGAAAATCTCATGCTCGACTATCGTGTCGTCGTCTTGTAGTAGTGGTGGAAGTAGGCTCATGTTGATGTCGAGAGCGGTACTCAGATCGACTTCATCAAATACTTGGCATTGTCGTCCTCCATCTTGAAGTGTAGACATCCTCTTGACGTACTCGTCCAACTTGGAGAAGTAGAGGTCTTTATTTTCCTTGTTCATGAAGGCACATGCTTCATCTTGGATGTCAAGTGTAGGTGTTGAAGCTTGATGGAGTGGACGAAGGCTTGATCTTGGTGCAATTTTGGTGGTGGCACTAGTAGTGGAAGGTGCCTTATGATGGTGTCAACGGAGGTCATTGGTGTGCCTTGCCGAAGGTTTATGTTGGTGAAGCACCCGGCCATCAACATGATGCTCGCGACGATGATCACTTGACTTGGCACTCTTGTTGTGACGGTGGCGCCTTCTTGAAGTTGACTCCTTGAGTTTGTCAAGCATGCTCATGGTCTTGGCAAAGTTTTCGTCCATGATGTTCATGAGCTTGACAAAGTTGTTGTCCTTGAAATCGTCCATGCTTGGGGAGTCATTGTTGTTGTAGTACTCTGTAACTCCCAAGCATGTGGATCCATTGTTGGTGTAGATTTCCATGTCCTCCATGCATGAGGAGCCATTCTCTATGTAGAGATCCAAGTCTTCCATGCTTGAGGAGCCATAGTTGATGTCATGCTCTATGTATTCCATGCATGTGGAGTCGTCGTAGGTATAGTGCTCCAGGTCCTCAAAGCATGCAGAGTCGTTGTAGGTGTAGTCCTCCATCATGTCCTCTATACTTGTGGAGTCATAGTCATGGTGGCTTATCATGGATTCTTTATAGATATCATCCTCGATTTCGGAGTCCATAGACACGATTCATAAGACCAAGTGTTGTATATGGAAGTGGTAGTGGGTGTTAGAGATACAATGTCAAACTTAATTTACCTTGGAAGATCATATCGTGCAAGTGGACACACTTGAGAGAAATAAACTAAGCAAAGTGAAGTTCACGCGGAACACCAAAACCAACTAACTACTAAAAAACATACACACACAAAGCTTATGGTGTATAGGTATGGAAGGTGGCATGTCAAGAAACAATCGGAAATCAAGATGTTGTAATGGCAAGTAAAGAATCACAATGATCACAAAGAAAACAAGTCAATCCACAAGATATAGGAAGTATGTTCCAGGAAACACACACGATGTGATAAATGGGACTTGTGCGATACAGAAAGTTAGCTAAGAACCAAATGATTACCTAGCGAAGACTATAAGCTCATGTCACACAAGTATAAGGAGAGACGCTAGTTCGAGTGCATACAATTGGTGAGCTACAAGATTTTCACAATAAGTACCACACCTACAAGATGGTCATCGATCTTGCGCTTCCTATTTTATGATGCACTTGAATATTTTTTTTATTTTTCTATTTTTATCTTTCTTCTATTTTTTCACTTTTTTTCTTTTCTTTTTCACTTGCCTCTTCCTTGTGCCAACAACTATACAAGATAACTATTTGAGATAGCGCTCACAACGTTTTCTAGGAATTCTACAAGGTATCAAATGTGAAAAGCCCAAGCAATCATAGGAGGAACTATTCTTAATAGGAGTTTGTTGGTCACAAAGATAGTGTATTTCACAAAGGAATGCTAGTGGGGAGAAGTCGCGGGACTTTTGTACCTTTCGTCGATGGTCTTCACCCTTTATCATTGGATTCCACCTTTCTCACAGAATTTGGATGAAGTAGATAGCATGAACAACATGGATGATGATGTAGAGCCCATTCTCCTCTTCGAAATGAGATAAAGAACACCAAAATCCGAGTTCAAATGCAAAAGTTATGCTCAAAACCGTGAAATAGATTTCTATTATGGACGGGGGCGGAGACTTCGGGGTTGGGGGCCGGAGATTCCGGTCTAAACTCACTAACTTTGGAGACTCCAAGCCTGGGGCAAAGACTCTAGACTAGATGATTCCAGAACGTCAAGAACTCATCTAGGGCGCGTTTTGGGCAGAAAACTCGAACCAAGACCTCAAATTGATGGGGGAAATCAAATTGATGCGCGTTTTGGGCAAAAAACTCACTCAAATCACAGATCGATCCAAAACACGAAATTGAGGCTATTTTTTGGGGACTTTGGAATTTAAACGGAAAATACCAAATCAATGAGGAATCTGTGGCAACCAAAAGTTGCTGATACTAAATGATAGGGGTTAACCTCTTGGGTGGCCTGATCTTCACGGGTTTTATGGTCAAATCGATGGGAAAAGCAAGGGAAAGGGAGAAGGTAGCGGAAGCTAACACACACCTCTCAAAGAACACGATGAACACATGCAAACACAACACGATACAAAGTCGGTTGCTCCCTCCGGCGGCCACCGGTCCGATAAAATCCTTGCAAAGAAAGATTGGTCAATGTGCTCTCGTCAAATCCACATTGGAGAGGGAAGAAAACCTTGGAGAGGATCTTGATAACTTTACTAGAGACAACTCAAAGAAAAGACCTTGTACAACTAAGGATGCTCAAAGGCACAATCCATAGAGGTTGGTGACGATAGTCGGTTCCCTCATGAAGTGGATGAGGCAGAACTAGAGAGATTCCACAAGGGGGTGTCTTCTAGTCTATCATCTAAGCCTAAGGGATACATGAAGGGTGGGGGATCTATTTATAGGCCAACCACTAAATAAGGGGTGGTTTGGGGACAAAACTAGGGTTTGGAACGGAATAAGGGGTTACATGGGCTGAGGCCTAGCTATAGACACGTGGGCCCAATACTTAGGCCGGAGACTCCGGGGTGCGGGAGTCGGAGACTCTAGGGTAGACTCCGGGAGGCCTCCTGGAGCTTCTGTTAGTTTGTCCAGAGTCCTGACTGGAGACCATTTGCAGAGATTCCAGGGTGCGCGGGCCGAAGACTTCAGGATGCGTAGGCCGGAGATTCCGGTGCTGCAGATGCTGCTTCTTCCTCCTCCTATTCCAAGCCTACGTCTTGTCGGGCTTGATGCTCTGCACTTCCTCCCTTGCATCTGTACTTGTCAGTGTGAGCATGATAATGGGACGGAGTATGAAGTAGTATACCATTCAATAGGGTGGGAAGTGGACTCGCATAGAGGATAGGATTCACCTTTGGAGTCCATTGTCGTGGTATTGCCGACGAGTACGCCATGGAGGGGTCCTCACAGTGCGTGTTTAGAGACATGGGGTAAGGCGGACGGTTGACGGGTACGAGGTAACATAGCTTACCCAGGTTCAGATCCTACAACGGTGGCGGAATCCTACTCCTGCTATAAATCACTATAATGGCAATACGCCGAGTTACAGAGACTAGGTTCGCTGTGTGAGGTGTGTGTAAACGATACTATGTTGTCTGAGATTGTGCCCTAAAGGCTCCCATAGGCCCGACTTATATAGTCACCAAGTCCTAGGGTTACAGGGAAAAGTCCTAGCCGGACAGGTTACAGAGTTCTACACCGTCTATTACTAGTCTTGTGTATCTTGCACTCCAAGGCTCCGGGTAAGCTGGTGACTCTACCGTAGCCTTCCTTTATCCGACATGGGCCTCCCTTCTGGATCCACCTAACTGGGCCACCCAGCAGGCCATAGGCCATGCTACCGACTATGGGCCACCCGGGTTAGTCGGATAAGAGACATGCTATGAGGATACCCATATAGCATATCCCCAATAGTAGCCCCCGGAGAACTCCGAGATCTTGCGTCGTCTTGCCTCTTCCCGTGGAATGCTCCGTATAGATGGATGTCGGCAAATCATCAAGCAATATCTTCTAGTCCTCCCAAAGAACCCTGCAAAGGTTTTCTCCGTCTTCTATGAGTAAGTCGGAGAAATGCTGAATCTTCCATCGTACGCTCCCGTTGTCGGATTAAATCCTTCCATGCCGGAATCTTCGATTGGACGACTCATCTACCATGTCAGTTATGACGACGTAGGCTGTAGGTCAGCGACGCCTCGTAACTCACACATGCAGAGAACGTAATCATATCCGATTTTCCCTCGCGAGCGATACGAACCGTTGGCGGCGACGGTTGGAGACATGGCAAAACTACCGCGCACGTTCACGAACACGTCGTCTACGCGGCAACCGTCTGATTATCTGCACGAATCTTGACGCAGAGTAAGATAAATAGCGGCCGTGGGGCACTTGCCACTTTTTCACCCCATTCTCCTACGTCATCGTCTTCTTCCTCTAGCCGTGCGCCTCCTCGAGCTCTCCGCGAAAACCTCGAGAAACCCTAGCCTTTTTCCTGCACCAGTCGCGTTCTTTCCTTCCTCCATGGCCAGCAGCAGCTCATCCTCGTCAATGGCGGCGTCGAGCGAACCCGCGGCGAAGCCAGCGAGCTCCGTCGTCGTGCCCCCAGAGGGCCTGGTCATCCCCGCATCGGCGATGATAGAAACCACCGGCGGAGACCATAACCTGGCGGCGCTAGAGCCCCTAGAAGAGGAGCCAGACTCGCACAAAGGCAACTGGCGCGGATCTAACATCACCGGTCGCGACCTCCAAGAGATGGTCGCTGAGGGTTACCTCCCTGCGACGGCGGGGCTCGCCTGGCGGGCGGCGCCGGCCGGCGAGGTGACCCCCTCTCCCCAAGCCGGAGAGAAAGTATACCTCAAGGCGCAATTGGTATGCGGTGTTTCTCTTCCCATCTCCCACTTCTTCCTGTCCGTCTTGAATCACTTCAAGGTCCAACCCCACAACCTTTCCCCCAATAGTATCCTAGTGCTTAGCAACTTCGCGGCACTTTGTGAGGGTTACCTAGGGATTAGGCCTAGGTTAGATTTGTTTGTGTACTTCTTCACCGTCAAACGTGAAGCCGGACACAGCAAGGAGGAGCTTAGAAACTGCGGCACCATAAGCTTCAAGATCCGTCCTGGCCGGCGGTTCCCCGACATCGTCGGCCACGAGTCATGCAAAAATTGGCAGCGGACGTACTTCTATGGCCCTGACATTCCTTTGTCGGGTCGAGAAGCAACGTACCCGGACTTTGTGGACGGAGCCGCCGCCGAAGTCCCCACATGGCGGTCCCATGCCTCCCTTCCCTCCGACCTCAACGCTTCTCGCGCAATAAGGCGGATCGAATGGTTTGTAGAGACGGGTCTGACTGGCTTGGATCTAGCCATGTGCTGGTTCATCAGGCGGATCCAACCTCTGCAGCACCGTACGAAGCTTATGCACGAGTACACCGGCGACCGAAGGGATACCCTCCGGATCTCCGAGGACAACTTCTCGAGCGACTCCGTCAAGTTCCGCCTCAAGGACATCGTCAAGGTGAAGGACAAGAAGCGTGGCTTCACCCTCACCTATGACATGTTCATAGACGGAAAGTGCCCAAAGGTAGACATTTATTTTCCGTGTATGACATTGCTCCATTTTTTCCGTCTTGCTAATACCATCTTGTCTAACACAATGATTTCTCACTTGACAGCTTAGCGATCTAGAGGAGGGCATCCTGACCGCCCAAATCTACGATCCCAAGATGAAGGAAGTCACGGTCGTGTCCGATGATGATGTCCCATTGGCGTGAAAGCGGAAGAGCTCCACCTCTGACGCTGCCGACGGAGGCAAGAAAAAGAAGACGAAGGGTGGAGCCTCCAAAAAGAGTACTATCGCCCTGGAGGCAGAAAAGAAGAAAGCCATCGGGATGTTTGCCAAAGCGCCCCCCCCCCCCCCTAGTGTAAGATTCTTATTCTCCGACATTGTCTTGTTTATCTGTCTTATTTCTGTACTTATGCATTTTGCACGTTTCAGGAAGAAATCCACAACCAGCCTCAAGAAGTCCTCCAAGACTCTTGGGGCTTCTAGAAATATCAAAGATATGTTGCATTGCGACTCTTCCCCCGCCATTGCCCCTGCTACTCCTGCCGTCAAGCCCTCCTCCGCTCCGACAAGCTCCCAAGCCTAGGAGGCACCAGGCCCTTCCGCCATGGAAGTGGATTCTGGCGCCTCTACCGAACTCACAGTTGTCGTGAGCAGGCGGCAGAGCTCTTCAAATGGTGAAGCTCGGCTAAGGATGCCATCGGTGGCAAGGCGGTGGTGGGTCTGGTACTTCGCTGGCGGCGCCTCTACTCCCCAGAAACCCTTAGAATTGCCGAAGATTATCTTCCCGGTGCTTACGCCGGGTAGCACAACTATGGTTCCTGGAGGAGTGTCGTCATCTCCGACGTGCGGTCTTGAGGAGCTACTCCGTCAGGCAGACATCTTGCGAAGCAACAGCGTTTCCTTTGGCAAGCTGCTGGCCGAGAGTGCTACAAACCTCAAGATCATCGCACTTGTAAGTTTTACTTTACCTTTTGCATTTCATATGAGTATCCCACTGTAGCCCCCGAGGATGTAGACGGAAAACCATTGGCTTTGCATCTATATGCTCTAAGAATAACTAAGTTAGAAAAAACTCTCACTGTAGCCCCCAAGCATTTAGATGGAATGAATTATTCCGACTAGATGCTTTAAGAGTAGCATACACAGTGTTCATAATTTTAAGTGCTGTAGCCCCCAATCCTCTAGTTGTAACTGAATTAGTTCCGACTAGATACTTAAAGAAAATCTAAGCATTTTCCGAGTTAAAACTTTATACTGTAGCCCCCAAGCTTCTAGTTGAGAACTGAATTAGCTCCGACTAGATGCTTTAAAGAAAAGCTAAGCATATTTCTAAGTTAAAAACTCTCGCTGTAGCCCCTGAGCGCCTAGATGGAAAATCTCCGACTAGGGGCTCCAAGTAGACTGAACAACGACTTGACTTTGTATTTGCTTCCACAGAACGAGAATGCTCGGAGGGGCATGGCCAATGATAAGTACCAGAAGAGACGCGCGGACCTTGAAGCTGAAAAGGGTAAAACCGCCATCTTGAAGGAAAAAATCATCAAAAACAAGAGTCTATTTTCTTTTTGCGCATTTCCATCTTACTTTTGTGCCTTCCTTCTTCGAGTACTCACTGTGTACTTTGTTTTCTCCGACTTGCAGAGCATGTCGCCAAGGCTAAGGATATTGTCGAGCAGTCCAAGCACATCCAGCAGCTGGACAGCGAGAACAAGATCCTTAAGAAGGAGAGGGAACAAATGCTGAAGATGCACGAGGATTCCATGAAAGCCCTGCAGGACTCCACCTCCGCTGAGATCAATCGCTTGAAGGGGGAACTTGCGATCCTAAAGGATCAGAAGCAAGCTGCCGATGAGCAAAACCTTCGCCAAAGCGAGGCGTTTAAGCTCCTCCAACAAGAGAAAGAATCCTTGGCGGACGTCGTCTGGCAGGCTAAGGCCAGCATCTTCAGTAAGTATCCTCCGCCTTGTAGCTATGTAGTCTGGGTACTTAGAATTTTTGAACTCATGTAATCGTTGTCGGAATTTTCAGCGCCCCTGGGTTTAACCCTCTCGCCTCCTTCGGACAAGGAATGCATGATTATTGCCGGCAACTTCATCAACACCGCCATCACCCAATCCAAGGAGATCGCCCAGCCCCTCCAAATTTATATCAAGGCCTCGGACTCCGTGGTGAAGTACTCGGAGATTCTGCGCCAATCCCCCGAGCGTGTCGCAAGCTGGAAAGCTTCATGTGCACGGGCTGGCGCAAGGATGGCGTTGTCCATGGTGAAGGCGCACTATGAAGGTGCTGACATCGACACGGTGACATCTGGTATCCCCGACGTGGATGATGACGGCAAGGAGATCGATCACGAAGTCATCCTGTCATCACTCGCGGGTTATGACACCAGGGTTGCCGAGTTGGTGGATGTCGACGTCTTCATGCCCAGGAACTTTCTTGACAACGCCGACCCTGAATCCTCCGAGTCTCCTCACAGTGGTGATGCTGAGGGTGAATCTCTGGCTGGTGATGATGCGGCCTCCAAGTCCTCTGCACCCAAGGAGTGAAAAACACTTTGTAATTCTTGTTTCACCTTTGGAGTGTGCATTGAAAAAACTTGGTGATGTAATCTTAAGGCGGAAAACAGTGGTTGTCGTATCCTGCTACTTAAGAATTAATGCCCAGCATGTATATATTTTTTAAGCAAGTGCTGGCTTATCCATTACTTTGGTTCTTATGCTTGAATTTTCGTGAGTCGGAAGACTCGTTGTCGGAACCATGCGCTTAGGTGATGATACCCAATGGCACCGTCAAAAACCTTAGCACAAAATCGCCGACAATGAGTGCCGAAAGTCACTACTCCAGAATCCACATAAAAACAACAAAGAACGTGTAGACCAGAAAACTTAAGCTAACGCCCGTAGGCAGAATTTTCACAAGTGCAATCGCAAAGCTTGTGCATAAAGGTTTATATGATCCAAAATGAACACTAAAGGAGGTAAAAGACTCAGCAAATATGAGTGAACCAAAGAGCTTTATTTCATTGATCATATAAGAGGTACACGATTAGATAAAAAATGCTAAGTGTAGAAAGGACGTAGTTGTGCTATGTTCCATGGCAGATCAAGCTCCGGGTAGTCATCATCTGGGTCACGTCGCTTACGCTTATGATCCTCATTGGGTCTATCCTTGAGCTCACGATTGTCGACAAGGTAGTAAGACCCATTGAGCAGCGCCTTGCTTATGATGAACGGTCCTTCCCATGGCGGGGATAGTTTGTGCGACTTCTTCTGCTTAAGTCAGAGCACTAAATACCCTTCTTTAAACGAGCGATGCCGAATTCGGCGACTATGGTAGATGCGTAGCTTCTGCTGGTAGATGGCGGATCTTTGGCACGCCAAAATGCGCTCTTCCTCGAGAAGGTCCACATCTAGGCATCTGGATTCTTCAGCATCATCTTCGTCGTAGGCGGCAACTCCTGGTGCATCGTGGAGGATGTCGGAAGGTAGGATGGCTTCTTCTCCATATACCATGAAATAGGGAGTGTAGACGGTGGATCTGTTGAGTGTAGTTCGTAAACTCCACAGCACAGACGACAATTCTTCCGCCTAGGCTCCAGCTGCTCTATGTAGCGGTGCCTCAAGACGTGGCTTGATTCCCTGTAGAATTAATCCATTGGCTCGCTCAACTTGACCATTGGATTGTGGGTGTGCCACAGATGCAAGGTCAAGTCGGATGCCTTTGTCCCAGCAATAGGCCTCCACTTCTCCGAGTGACAAGTTGCTTCCATTGTCGGTGATGATGCTATGTGGGAGACCAAATCTCACCACTAGATCCCGGACAAATCTAAGGGTAGTTGCCCCATCAAGCTTTCTAATGGGTTTAGCTTCTATCCATTTTGTGAATTTGTCAACTGCTACCAGCAGATGCGTAAACCCACACGGTGCCGTTTGCAACGGCCCCACCATGTCTAGCCCCGAGATAGCAAACGGCCAAGTTATTGGTATTGTTCGTAATTCTTCAGCAGGAACATGTGGTTGTCGGGCATAATACTGGCAGCCTGTGCACGTGTCAACCAGCTTGCCGGCGTCCGCCTTCGCGGTCAGCCAGTAGAATCCTTGCCGGAAGGCTTTCGCAAGCAATGATCGAGGAGCGGCGTGATGCCCGCAATCTCCGAGATGGATTTCGCGTAGGATTCCCATACCTTCTAGCTGGGAAACACACTTTAGGTATACACCAGTAGTGCTCCTTTTGTAGAGTTGCCCATTGATTATGGTATAACCCTTTGCTCGCCGTACTATTTGCCGTCTTTCGACCTCGTCATCGGGCAAAGTTCCGTGTTCGAGATATTCCATGAACGGTTCTGTCCAAGCCGGAGGGATCTTTGTCACCATGTTGATGAAAGAGTCAGCTCTATCCGGGTTGTCGATGTCGGCGCCCTTCACGGATGGTGTGCGTAGATGCTCTAGGAAAACTCCTGGCGGAATTTGCTTGCGCCCTGATCCAAGTTTAGACAGTAGATCAGCCGCCTCGTTTTGCTCCCTAGGTACATACTTGACCTCGTAGCCCAAGAAGCTCTTGGCTATCTCGTCCACTTCGTCGTGATATGCCTCCATCATAGGGTTCCGCGCATTCCAGGTGCCAGCCACCTACTGGGCAACCAAGTCGGAATCTCCACAGCAAACTATGCGCTTGATGCCAATATCCTTGGCTACACGCAATCCGTGAATGAGTACTTCATACTCCGCCATGTTGTTTGTAGCCTCGAAGTGGATCTGCAGAACGTAGTGTAGCTTGTCTCCTTTTGGTGACTGTAGCAATACACCAGCCCCCGAGCCATTGAGCAGCTTTGATCCGTCAAAGTGCATCACCTAGTACTCTGGTTCTGGCAATGGAGTGACATCTGGCATGTCCGTCCAATCTGCAATAAAATCCGCCAAGGCTTGTGACCTGATAGCGTCGCATCTTTTGTAGGTGATCTCGAAGGCGGCAAGTTCAATGCCCCACTTTGCGACCCTTCCTGTAGTGTCGCTGTTGTTGATAATATCGGACAGTAGAGTCTTGCTCACTACTGTGATTGGGTGCTCCTGAAAGTAATGCCTCAACTTCCGAGAAGCGAGGAAAACTCCATAAGCTATCTTTTGGTAGTGCGGGTAACGCTGCTTGGACTCCGTCAAGACCTCGCTTACATAGTAAACGGGTCGTTGAACTCCGTGCTCATAGCCTGGTTCCTTCCGCTCTACCACGACGACGATGCTGATAACCCGGTTGGTTGCCGCCATGTAAATTAACAGGGGCTCGCCAGGCTCGGGTGCTGCAAGGATGGGCGATGAGGAAAGAATCTCCTTGAGCTGATTCAATGCTGCATCTGCCTCGTCCGTCCATGTGAATTTTTCCGCCTTCTTCAGCAACTTGTACAGTGGCAGAGCCTTCTCTCCAAGTCGGCTGATGAACCGACTAACAGCTGCAACACAACATGTTAGTCGTTGGATGTCCTTTAGGCATGTCAGATGGTGTATGTTTAAGATGGCCTTGATTTTCTCTGGGTTGACCTCGATTCCACGCTGGGAAATGATGAAGCCCAACAATTTGTCGGCTGGAACCCCGAAGACGCACTTCTTAGGGTTGAGCATCATGTTGTATTTCCGAAGATTATCAAAGGTTTCTTTTAAGTTGGAGATTAAGTCATTTGAGTTTTTAGACATCACCGCGATATCGTCCACATAGGCGTGAACATTCCGACCAATTTGGTCGTGAAGGCAACGTTGCATTGTCCGCTGGTAGGTAGCACCTGCGTTTTTCAGCCCAAAGGGTATCGTGACATAGCAAAACTTGACGTACGGGGTAGTGAACGAAGTGGACAATTGGTCCGACTTCCTCATCTTGATCTGGTGGTATCCTGAGTATGCATCGAGAAAACACAAAAGTTCCGAGCCAGCCGTCGAGTCAATGACTTGGTCAATGCGAGGCCAAGAAAACGGATCTTTGGGACATGCTTTGTTCAAGCCGGTGTAATCAACGCACATTCTTAATTCATTGGTTCCCTTTTTGGGGACAAGTACAGGATTGGCCACCCATCGAGTGTGAAGGACTTCTCGGATAAACTCAGCCTTAAGTAACCTAGCTATATCTTTGCCAATGGCGTGTCTCTTCTCATCTTTGAAGCGTCGTAGAGGTTGTTTCACTGGTTTACATTTTGGATCTATGTTTAAGCTGTGCTCGGCAAGTTCCCTAGGTACACCTTTCATGTCGGCAGGTTGCCAGGCAAAGATGTCCCTATTCTCACGGAGGAACTCGAGCGCTTTCCTATTTGGGATCGAGTTCGTCCCAATGGCGACGGTCTTGAGGCATCGCCTACCACAAGTTCCACCGGCTTGGTCTTGATGGCGGCCTTGAACGTAGGAGCGAGTCGAGATCCGCTTCTTCGGCGGGCATGTCGAGTCATTGACCTTGCTCGATCTCTTTGAATTCTTATTGTAGAGGATGACCGCAACGGCTGCTTCATTGATCTCGCAGTCCCTTGCCTTGGTAAAGCTTCCATATATGGTGATGACACCGTTCGGTCCGGGTATCTTGAGCTTGTTGTAGACGAAGCATGGCTTGGACATGAACGTGTGGAATATGTCGCGGCCGAATATGACGTGGTACACGCTCTTGAAGGGGACCACCTCAAAGGTCATGCGCTCTTGGCAGTAATTGTTAACGTCGCCAAAGGCTACCTGAAGCGTGATGCACCCAAGGGACCGAGTGTAACACCCTCAGAATCGGCCCTATGCAAGTTTCAGCGCTTCCCGCCAAACCCGCATAGAAACGATTCAAAGGTGCCCACCAGGCACTTGCGTGCGGGTGGAAAACGAAGTAATAACATTACACAACAGTCCTCGATGGGACCCACAGAACAGATATATATACAACACGAATCCATGAGTCAAGAATACAGATATACAGAACAAAGATCCAAATCACCTTAAAAACGATACAGCGTCCGACTACGGACAAGATGCAAATGGGGCTATGAGCCCTGAAGAATAACCAATGGCGTCCATAACCCTGCCCAGGCCAAGCCGGAAGGGTAACCCTGCTAACGACGTCGATCTCAAAACCTGCTTAAACAAAAGGGGTGCCCACAAAGGGCAAAGGAAAAAGAGAGAGCGGTGTAACTACCTCGGTGAACTACGCTCCTAGATACAAGCCTGGATGAGTGGCAGTGGTTGAAATAGTACGGTGAGGCCCCAAAAGCCACTCACTGGTAGTCCTTTCAGACGTCCCAACCACTACCCTCTCAACGGGACCTGTACGGGCGGCGTAGTCGGCAGGCGAAGGGATCAACTACGTACACAAGTGGGTATGTACGCAAGCCACCATACAAGAGTACATCAGAGCCATACCATCTAGAAAGAAAGGAAATATAGCAACGCCATACGTCAAGATTCAAATGACCTAAATAGATCTATATTTTAGGATAACTCCTCATACAACACACATCAGAGTATCATGCAGGCGCGACAAAATCCTAGTACTTATAAGTAGCAAATCCGCAGAATATGCCATAGAAATAAGCACATCCCAACTACAGGTCTCACGGATCCCCGTTCCCGGAATCTCTACACCGAACGATTGTTGCCCACATCTTCGGCTTCTTCCACCCAAAGATCCGTCCCGTGAAGGTACATTCATCGGAATCAAGAATTTATCGTGTGAGACCCTAAGGGTACTCAAAGAAGTCTTAATGCCTCTAAAGGGGACACAACACAGGGTGACGCAATTGCAGCGAAAGATAAACCCTAGCGGTTCTACAGATAAACGCTATCCATCCGCCTAACCAATGATAGACGGATGCCCGTGAATTAAGGACAACAGTTATAATGGTAATCTCATCCAACCCATCCTCCTCCACCTTACCAACAAAGCGGACGAACAACCCCCCATCCGTTGGCAATTTTATTAACCATTCCATGAGAGTTGCACTATTTACTAGTCAAGTTACTTAGTCAGATTAAAGCGGTACTTTAGTTATGCTTGTCTATGATCGAGAAACTGTGCTCCAAGTCGTCCATATCCGCGGACACGGCTTTCAGAAAGTTTTACCGGCGGTGCACCAATAGCAACACACGCCGATCAACCTCGGAAAAACCAAATCAAAACCCAACGAGGCTTTCACATCGAACAATCACAGATTGAGAAATATTTCAGGTCCACCCTTGAAGTACACCAAGCAAGTAAGCAAGCTTGAGACGGACTCAAGGTTTGCGACAATGGTCAGAACGACGCCAGATCCCCAATCGGGGACTGTCGATACCGCGAAAACATTACGCGTACCTAAACAGTACAGTGTGCTCCTCGCACAATTTAAATACAGAAAAGTAGCATGGCATAAGTACAAGATAGTAAATAAAACCTCAAACTAGTTTGTGGCCCCAAGAAATAAGACGGAATCAAGCTCTGGCTCAGGGGGGTCCCATATACCTCCCGGATGTGGATAGCGCGATAAATCAAGGAACAGGAATCAAGTACTCAGGGTCTTACGGGACACAAGTGAGCAGGAAAAACCAAATAGCAGATGTTGCTCACCGGTGCCACTTTCTTTAGTTATCCCAGAACTACTCAGGTTAAGTTGTTTAGGTACCTCATTGTTCAACAGACTCTCACATACCCTACACATGTTGTTCTACGACTCGCATTGCTCAAACAACTCCTATAGTAGTGGCTCATGGGATGGAGGAACAAGCTTGGTGGGGTTTAAAAGTAAAGGCTATGCATACTTGGGATTCAATTTAATGCAATCGCGACTCAATGATGCAAGAATAAGATAGAGGCAATAGGTACTGTATGTATGCAAGCATGTGGAAGTTCTTGCCTGGTATCTCAGTTGAAGCGAGGGACGGATCTGGGTAGTGCTCCTGGTTCTCTTGATACAACCCCTGCTCAGTGTCTATCCGAGAAAAACCAAACAAACAAGGCCAACATGAATATAGAGCACAAGCATTTGAATTAAATGCGTCAAGCAAACAATCATGCCATGATGAATGATGCACAATTTACATGGCAGTAAGGTAGCATGGCATGGGTGAGGTGTGGAATACAAGAGATAACATTTTTATTGGGTTTTATTCACATTTTATTATCAAATTAGTTGCTGTATATTATATATTTACATGATGCATGCTTCAATTCAAGTCATGGATATCATAAACAGAAAGGTCTCGTCGAGCTGATCATTTTAGACATATCATTTGCTTAATTTGGAATTATAAAACACAAGTTATTAATTATTTAAATTCTAGTGGCATTAGTTGTAATTTAATTAAACTTGGAATTTTACTTATGCAAAAGTCAATATGGATGGCATATTTGGAACCCTCTCATTTTTCTGATATCCAAACATATATTACTTGTCCAATTTGGATTTACAAATAAAAACTTATTTGAATCTGATTTGAAATTTGAATTTGAATTAGTTTTAATAGTTTTATAATTAAATGCAGACTGCACTTGCGTTTTACACCCAGGCTAACTTAACTATCGACACGACAGGTGGGGCAGGGTGTCCCACACGCCATTGTGTGAGGGAACAGAGGACCATGGGTTGAGTTTTGAAAAGCCTAGGACCCTTTTATAAAACTACCCTTGACGACAGAGGGCCCCGAGGACCGCGGGTTGGCAAAAGGGGCAGGGGTTATTCGGTAAAAGACACGGGCGTGGGGAGGATCTGGTTGTCTCCGAAACCACGGGTGCCTTTTTAGAAAAAGGACACCGTCACGACCGTGGGGCTAGAGGGCGGTTTGAGAGAAAAGAACAGGGAGGGGGGTATGAGCAAAACAGGCCAGTCTGTTCCTCTTCTCGCTGCATCCGATGTGGCCGCGGTGTGGAGAGGACGGGCTCGAACGCTGCATGGCTGGTGCGTGAGAGGCTGAGCCATCGCGGTGGCTGCGGTTTGGTGTTAGGGGATAGATCGCTTGCTAGTTAGGGCTAAACGGAGCGCGGTGCTAGCGGCAGACGTCGACGACTCCGGCGCACGGAGGGCGCTCGACAAAACGTTCCCCGCGTCCAGGAAGCGACGATGCCGGCGAGGATGTCTGGGAGGACGAGGTACTCACCGCGAAGCCGATGACGTGCTTGGCTCGGGCAGGGGCGCGTTTGATCGGCGGCGAGGCAGACGCTCTGCTTGCTAGGGTTTTCGGTGGCGTTCCGGCGTGCAGCGGCAGGGCAGGCCGTCTCCTCCTCGCGTCTGGGTCCAGGGCGTCGCAGACGAGCCTCTGAGGCTTCCTCGACACCCTCTACTCCGCGCCCGCCTCCTAGAAGTGGATGTGCTGGCAAGGTGAACGGCGTGGCCGGCGAGAGGAAGATGGGGCGGTGGAGAAGGAGGAGAGCGAGCGAGGCTCTGGCGGATCTGGGGAGAGGCCAGAGAGGGGAAGGGGAGGATAAGAACGAGGGCGAGGAGGGGCTAGCGTGGGGGAGGGGTAGATGGCCAGGGCGCCACCTTTTCCCTCTCACGTGCTCGGCTCGGTCAGGCCAGGGCAAGGCAGGGCACTAGCAGGGGGCTGGCAGGTGGCCCTGGGTCGTGGGCAGGTAGGGTTAGAGAGGGGGGGCCGGTAGGCAGAGAGAGGGGAGAGAGGAAAGAATAGAGAGGGAGAGGGGGTGGTTCGGCCTAGGTTAGATGAGGGTGGGGTAGCTAGGGCATGGAGGTGGGGTCCTCATGCAGGGAGAGGGGAGAGGGTTGGCGAGCTGGGGCAGGGCATGGGGGAAACATGCTAGGTAGTGGGGAAGAGGAGGGGTAGGTTTTTTTGGGTTTTGTTTAGAGTAAGGTATAGGTTAGGGTTTTTACTTAGGGGAGATGTAGATTAGAGGGGAAAGGGGGCTTAGGGTTGAGATAGCAAGGGTGTAGACTAGGTTTTGTTTGGGATGGGTGTGGCATGGGGTAGATTTAGAGTTTTAGCTAAGAGGGGGTAAGGATGGAGGAAGATGGCTCTTAGCACTAGATCATGCATGCTCCCAACAACCTTAACTATAACAAGGCAAGAAAAAGAGAGAGAGGGAGAGAGATGATGGGGTTCTTCTTTAGTCCATGCATGATCCAAACAAACCAAGCAAGAACCAAGAAAGGGGTGGTTTGTGTTGTGCATGCCACATAGCACATGTGTGTGCATGGAGCATGGGGTAGGGGTTTAACTAAAGGGAAGAAGAGAGGGAGATGGTTTTGATGAAGAAACTACAAGCACAAACAAGATTAAGCAAAGGAAAAGGTGCTCCACTTAAAATGCAAGCAAAAACCAAATACTGGAAAAGGTGTCACTTGCATGGCCCATGCAAAATAATTAATGCCAAATTATCCTTGTGAAAACAATATTATAATCATGGCATTATCCATATGCATTCCCAATAGATGGGCAAGGCCAAGCAAAGGTTATGGTTGTAATCCAAACAACCAATCATGAGCTAGAGATAAAACAACAAAATACCAAGCTCAGATTAGTTGGATGGTGGAATTATAAGGTGGTGAAAGAAAAGGTGGTGGAGTCAATAAGAGAGATGCCCTCAACTCAACTTGGGCATTTAACAATGTATCAAGAGCCAAATACAATATCAAGAGGCAAATACAATTAATCATGCACATGAGATAAGAACCAATCAAGAAAGGGTTTTATGATGCTCAAATGCAAGGTGGCATGATGACATGAGCATGATTTGATGATGATGCAACAATTATATGTTGAAGTGGCCCATTTTATTATTATAACATGTAGCATTACGGGGTTAGACAACCGGGATGCTACAACTCTCCCCTTAAACAGGAATCTCGCCCGAGATTCTAGGAAGAAGAAGAAGATACAAAGAGAGAAGGATGGTTGGCACGGAGTTCATCTTCACGCTCCCATGTGGCTTCATCAGCAGAATGGTGTGACCACGCACCTTGCAAAACTTGATGGACTTGTTGCGTCCTTCGCTCTGCGGTCTCAAGGATTTTGGTGGGGTGTTCTTGATAAGACAGATCTTCTTGGAGGTCGATTAGCTCATGGTCCACGTCTGCGGGATCTTTGAAGCACTTCTTGAGCCGAGAGATGTGGAAAACATCATGGACTTTGAGTTTTTCCTAAGCTCAAGTGCATAAGCAACTTCTCCTCTTCTACCACGTATCTTGAAAGGACCGATGTATCTAGGAGCCAACTTTCCTTTGATCAAGCGGTGTGTTCCTCTCATGGGAGTGACACGAAGGTAGACGAGATCACCAGGGGCATATACCATATCCGTGTGCTTCTGTCATAGTTGCTCTTCCGACGACTCGAGCAATCTTCGTGTTCTCGAATGATATGCACCTTCTCCTCTCTGAGTTACAATGTCGGGGCCAAACCAGATTCTTTCTCCGCACGACCAACCAATCGGAGTTACGCACTTTCACCATAGAGAGCCTCGAATGGTGCCATCTTGAGACTCTTCCGAAGCTGTTGTTGTAGGAGAATTCAGCATATGGAAGGCATTCCTCCACTTCATGCCAAAAGAGATAACATAAGCTCTAAGCATATCCTCCGAATCGATTGATTCTTTCCACTTGTCCTTGAGACGAGGGTGGTAAGCGTCTTTGAAGTTCAACTTTGTTCCCAAAGCTTTTGGAAACTCTCCCGAACTTGGAGGTGAAGATGCTCCCAGTGCGAACTGATTTCAAGTGGAACCCCATACAAAGAGACAATCCTGTTGATATAGAGCTCAGCCAACTGAATTCCAGAAATTGTTTCTTTGACTGGGAAGAAATGAGCCACTTTAGAAAGCCTGTCGATGACAACAAAAATTGCATTGTTGCCCTTCTGCGACCTTGGAAAGCTAGTGATGAAGTGCATCTCAACTTTCTCCCATTTCCATTCCGGAGGTTTCAATGGCTGTAGAAGACCAAAAGGTTTCTGATGGACAGCCTTCACCCTACGGCAGACATCACATTCTGAGACATACTTGGCGCAATACCGTTTCAACCCAGGCCACCAGTATTGTGTTTTCAAGTCCATGTACATCTTTGTGCTGCCAGGATGGATAGAAAGAACCGAATCATGTGCCTCCTTGAGAACTTGGTCTCTCAGACCCGGGTAGTTTGGAACAAACATCCGGTGTTCAAAGAAGAGCGTGCCTTGATCATCAACATGGAAGGACTCGTACTTCGGAAGGTCAAGCTTAGCGATGAGCTTTTTGGTGTGCGGATCACCAAGCTGACGAGAGCAAATCTGTTCTTCCAAGAGAGGAGTAGCCAGAAGGTTCAGGAGATGCCCTTGTTCCACAATTTCCAGGTTGAGCTGGCGGAATTCCTCGCACAAGAGAGGTTGCTGCTCTTCCACCATGAGGTTGTTGACATAAGCTTTACGGCTAAGCGCATCTGCCATGACATTTGCTTTGCCTGGAGTGTAGTTGATGGTCACATCAAAGTCATTGATTGCTTCGATCCATCTCCTCTGCCGAAGGTTGAGATCCGGTTGAGTGAAGATATACTTCAAACTCTTGTGGTCCGAGAAGATCTCACAACGGTTACCAAGCAAGTAGTGCCTCCATAGCTTCAAAGCAAAGACAACTGCTGCTAGCTCGAGGTCATGTGTGGGATAGTTGATCTCATGCGTCTTCAACTGACGAGAGGCATAAGCAACCACTGTCTCTCTTGCATCGATTGCACCCAATCCTTGCAAAGAGGCGCAGAATATCTGGAAAGGCTTAGATGTATCCGGAGGAACCAAGACTGGTGTGGAAGTGAGCTTCTCTTTGAGTGTCTCAAAACTTTCTTGACAAGGGAGTCCACAGGTACTTCTTGCCTTTCTTGAGGAGATCGGTAAGAGGCTTTGCTATCTTGAGAAGTTACACTGGCAACGGCAATAGCTAGCCAAGCCGAGAAAACTCCGCACTTCCTTGACATTAGCAGGAGGAAGCCATTCAACTATTGTCTTCACGGTTTCGGGTTGACCGCAATGCCCTTGGCGAGATAACATGACCCGGATATGTTACTTGAGCAGCGTAACTCACACTTTGAGAACTTTGCATACAAGCGGTTCTCACGAAGCTTGTTCAGGACACACCGCAGGTGCTCTTCATGCTCCTCCTTGGACTTGGAATAAACCAGAATGTCATCCAGATATACCACAACAAACTTGTCCAGGTACTCCATGAAAACGGAGTTCATCAGCCTCGAGAAGGTAGCAGGTGCGTTGGTGAGGCCGAAAGACATGACCGTGTACTCATACAGGCCATAGCGGGTGGTGAAAGCTGTCTTGGGCACATCCTCTTTGCGAATTTTGATTTGGTGATAACCACTTCTCAAGTCCAGCTTAGAGAACACCACAGCTCCTGCTAGCTGATCAAATAGATCATTTATCCATGGGAGAGGATATTTGTTCTTGATGGTTTTAGCATTTAGAGCCCGGTAGTCAACACATAGCCTATCGGTTCTGTCACGCTTCTTCACAAAGATTGTTGGGCTACCCCAAGAAGAAGTGCTATGTTGAATGAAACCCAACTTCTCTTGTTCATCAAGTTGTCGTTTGATTTCAGCCAACTCAGAAGGACCCATTTTATATGGCCTCTTGGAGATAGGAGCCGTTCCAGGTTCAAGCTCAATCACGAATTCAACCTCGCGATCCGGAGGCATACCTGGCAACTCTTCAGGAAAGACATCCGGGAACTCACAGACCACTGGTACCCTCGAATAGCTTCCATAGCATCATCATTGAGCCGCCAAGGAATAGAGCTGACAAAGGAGTCGACTTGGAGAAAAGACTATATGGCCTTGAGGATCTTCGTGAGACACCGGCGTTGCACAATCAATCACAGCTGCATTTGCTGTCAACAAATCCATGCCCAAGATGACATCAATGTCAGAGTTGCCCAGAACAATCAAAGAAGCCAAGAATGAAGAACCACCAATCTCAACTCGGTTGCCATGGCTTATCTTAGATGCTACCATATTTGCTCCAGGAGAAAGAACCATTAACCGCTTGGGAAGAGGATCTGACGCTAACCCATGCTCACTTGCAAACTTCATAGAAACAAAAGAATGCGATGCACCAGAATCAAAGAGAACTCGTGCAGGGACTGAGTTAACTGAAAGCATACCCATTACAACTCCAGGTGCGAGCTCAGCTTGAGAGGCGTTAGCGATTGCGCGAACAACCGAACCCGGGCTTAGTGTTGATGTTGAGAGCCCGAGGCGGTGGTGCACGAACCGAAGGAGAGCTTGTTGCAGATCTTGGCGGGGGTGGAGGGAGAGCTTTGTTCTTCATTGGACAGTTCCAGTTTTGATGTCCAGGATCTCCACACACAAGCGTGCACTAGCGGGCGTGGAGCGAGTAGTCGGGGACTCCGCCAGCGCTCGAGTAGTGGTTGTTGTAGCCCCCGGAGTCGCAGTGGTGAAGTTTGGTGGCCTTGACGTGAAACTCGCAGTCTTGGTGGAGTGGGGCGGCGATGGGGTGTTAGGAACCCGGACACGCCGCTTAGAAGGAGCTGCCATAGCTGCAGAGCTTGATGCGTCCTGTTATGTTTCTTGGACTCCTCGAACACTTGCGCTTGCCTCCTCTTGCAGTCTTGTGTCTGTAGTTCGGAAGGTTGCGGTCTTGCATGTGTGATTGCATACTTGATCGCATTGAGCCCTTGCACGAATCTTTTCGCTTTTCTTGTCATCGATACCTCATCACCACCATAACGGGACAGATTCATGAAGTTCCCGATATAGGTGTCGACGTTATCATTTCCCCGCTTGAGTTGAGGAAAGCCTCCTTCATCCTTTCCATCACCATCTCCGAGAGAAACTGCTCCTTGAAAGCTGCAGTGAACCTCTCCCAAGTTGGCTGGAACCCGGTCAGCTTGCCTTCAAGTAGTTTTCCCACCAAAGAGCCGCATCTCCTTGAGAAGGTGAGTCGCACTTGACCCACTCCTTACGGAACATCGGTCTCGAGCAACCTTGAGATCTCGCGCAGCCAATCATCCGCGTCAAGAGGTCGGTCAGACACATCAAACTGACGAGGGTTGAACTTGAGGAAGCTCTTGATGTCACCACGCTTGGGAGGTGGAGGAAGTGGAGCAAACTCATTTCTTCTGACGCTCTCCTCAAAGCGTTGTTGGTTCTCTTGCATGGCTGCCAAAGCATTTGCAATGTTTGACAGCGCTGAGCCCAGTTCCGGAGGTATGTCCTCCTCTGTCCGGCGTGGGGGAGCCATCCTGTCATTGATATAAAACTCAAGTCAGTACTATGATGGAGAATGATAATAATCCAAAATAGTACTCAGATGGAATTAACCAAGATTAAAGGATACAATTTACTGAGATGATATTAAAATATGAACAAAGTTCATAGCACCTCAAAGATATTAAGCATATCGCACACGACTGAAAAGGAGTGTGGTACACAAATATATCAAAGAAAAAATTTCCACAAATTTCGGTATTAAAATACCAATAGATGCGCAAAATTACTTAACGAATCAAGATTAGTGACTCTACCGATTCAATATACAAAAGCGAATGATAAAAGTAGTGGTATGGTCGCGACTCCATCCCGCACTCAAATCATTACTCCGCACATGAACAAGTGGAACACATATCCTAACCCCTTCTTCTCACGACGAAACCTAAGATTGGTAGCTACGGAAACGAACACCCCAAACAAGATAGCGTCGGATACAACGAGGAAGATAGATTGCGTCGGTTTGCAAAAGCCTGTCGGTATGGAATGTACCAACAGTTGATAACCAAAGGCAGATAAGATAACAACTTGGATGCAACAGATAGACAAGGGATTACACACACACACACACACACACACACACACACGCACACAACCTATGGTACTACGGAAACCCCGAACACGTGAATCCTAGTTTGAACTTTGAGAAGAGGATTGAAAACGTTGCACTTCCTTACCAGAAAAGGGCGGTGGGAGGTAAGAAGAAAAGTGGAAGCAGTCCTACTCTCGCGTTTTGTTTTTCCCTAATATACATAACTACCAAAATATTTGCTAGACTGACAACGACCGTTTGGCTGAAACCCTGAAGGTCGGGATGGCTCTGATACCAATTGTAACTACCTCGGTGAACTACGCTCCTAGATACAAGCCTGGATGAGTGGCAGTGGTTGAAATAGTACGGTGGGGCCCCAAAAGCCACTCACTGGTAGTCCTTTCAGACGTCCCAACCACTACCCTCTCAACGGGACCTGTACGGGCGCGTGAGTCGGCGAAGGATCAACTACTTACACAAGTGGGTATGTACGCAAGCCACCATACAAGAGTACATCAGAGCCATACCATCTAGAAAGAAAGGAAATATAGCAACGCCATACGACAAGATTCAAATGACCTAAATAGATCTATATTTTAGGATAACTCCTCATACAACACACATCAGAGTATCATGCGGAAGCGGCAGACAAAATCCGAGTACGGATAAGAAGCAAATCGGCATAAGATGCCATAGAAATAAGCACATCCCAACTACAGGTCTCACGGATCCCCGTTCCCGGAATCTCTACACCGAACGATCGTTGCCCACATCTTCGGCTTCTTCCACCCAGTATCCGTCCTGTGAAGGTACCTGTTCATCGGAATCAAGAATTTATCGTGTGAGACCCTAAGGGTACTCAGCAAGTCTTAATGCCTCTAAAGGGGACACAACCTGGGGTGACGCAATTGCAGCGAAAGATAAACCCTAGCGGTTCTACAGATAAACGCTATCCATCCGCCTAAACAATGATAGACGGATGTCCGTGAATTAAGGACAACAGTTATAATGGTAATCTCATCCGATCCATCCTCCTCCCTGCTTACCAACAAGGAAGCGGACGAACAACCCCCATCCGTTGGCAATTTTATTAACCATTCCATGAGTGTTGCACTATTTACTAGTCAAGTTACTTAGTCAGATTAAAGCGGTACTTTAGTTATGCTTGTCTATGATCGAGAAACTGTGCTCCAAGTCGTCCATATCCGCGGACACGGCTTTCAGAAAGTTTTACCGGCCGGGTGCACCAATAGCAACACGCTCGATCAACCTCGGAAAACCAAATCAAAACCCAACGAGGCTTTCACATGAACAATCACAGGATTCGAAATATTTCAGGTCCACCCTTGAAGTACACCATAGCAGTAAGCAAGCTTCGAGACGGACTCAAGGTTTGCGACAATGGTCAGAACGATAGCAGATCCTCAATCGGGACTGCCGATACACTGAAAACATTACGCTGTACCTAAACGATCTGGTGTGCTCCTCGCACAATTTAAATCTGAGAAAAGTAGCATGGCATAAGTACAAGATAGTAAATAAAACCTCAAACTAGTTTGTGGCCCCAAGAAATAAGACGGAATCAAGCTCGCTGGGGGGTCCCATATACCTCCGGATGTGGATAGCGATAAATCAAGGAACAGAATCAAGTACTCGGGGTCTTACGGGACACAAGTGAGCAGGAAAAACCAAATAGCAGATGTTGCTCACCGGTGCCACTTTCTTTAGTTATCCCAGAACTACTCAGGTTAAGTTGTTTAGGTACCTCATTGTTCAACAGACTCTCACATACCCTACACATGCTGTTCTACGACTCGCATGGCTCAAACAACTCCTATAGTAGTGGCTCATGGGATGGAGGAACAAGCTTGGTGGGGTTTAAAAGTAAAGGCTATGCATACTTGGGATTCAATTTAATGCAATCGCGACTCAATGATGCAAGAATGAGATAGAGGCAATAGGTACTGTATGTATGCAAGCATGTGGAAGTGCTTGCCCGGTATCTCGATTGAAGCGAGGGACGGATGGGTAGTGCTCCGGTTCTCTTGATACAACCCCCCGTGTCTATGTCAGAAAAACCAAACAAACAAGGCCAACATGAATATAGAGCACAAGCATTTGAATTAAATGCGTCAAGCAAACAATCATGCCATGATGAATGATGCACAATTTACATGGCGATAAGGTAGCATGGCATGGGTGAGGTGTGGAATACAAGAGATAACATTTTATTGGGTTTTATTCACATTTTATTATCAAATTAGTTGCTGTATATTATATATTTACATGATGCATGCTTCAATTCAAGTCATGGATATCATAAACAGAAAGGTCTCGTCGAGTGATCATTTTAGACATATCATTTGCTTAATTTGGAATTATAAAACACAAGTTATTAATTATTTAAATTCTAGTGGCATTAGTTGTAATTTAATTAAACTTGGAATTTTACTTATGCAAAAGTCAATATGGATGGCATATTTGGAACCCTCTCATTTTCTCGATATCCAAACATATATTACTTGTCCAATTTGGATTTACAAATAAAAAGTTATTTGAATCGATTTGAAATTTGAATTTGAATTAGTTTTAATAGTTTTATAATTAAATGCAGACTGCACATGGCTTTTACACCCAGCTAACTTAACTCGACACCGACAGGTGGGGCTGTGCTTCTGACCCCACGCCTTATTGAGGGAACAGAGGACCGCGGTTGAGTTTTGAAAAGCCTAGGACCCTTTTATAAAACTACCACCGACAGAGGGCCCCGAGGACCGGGTTGACGCAAAAAGGGGCCAGGGGTTATTCGTAAAGACACGCGGGCGTGGGAGGATCAGGTTGTCTCGTGAAACCACGGTGCCTTTTAGAAAAAGGACACCGTCACGCCGAGGTGGGGCTAGAGGCGCGGTTTGCGAGAAAAAGAACAGGAGGGGTATGAGCAAAACAGCCAGCATCGTCTTCTCTTCAGCGATGCATCCGACGCAAGGCGTGTGTGGCGGGGCTCGAGCAGCTCGCGGGCTGGTGCGCAGAGGCCTGAGCCACTGCGGTGGCTGCGGTTTGGTGTTAGGGGATAGATCGCTTGCTAGTTAGGGCTAAACGGAGCGCGGTGCTAGCGGCAGACGTCGACGACTCCGGCGCACGGAGGGCGCTCGACAAAACGTTCCCCGCGTCCAGGAAGCGACGATGCCGGCGAGGATGTCTGGGAGGACGAGGTACTCACCGCGAAGCCGATGACGTGCTTGGCTCGGGCAGGGGCGCGTTTGATCGGCGGCGAGGCAGACGCTCTGCTTGCTAGGGTTTTCGGTGGCGTTCCGGCGTGCAGCGGCAGGGCAGGCCGTCTCCTCCTCGCGTCTGGGTCCAGGGCGTCGCAGACGAGCCTCCGAGGCTTCCTCGACACCCTCTACTCCGCGCCCGCCTCCTGGAAGTGGATGTGCTGGCGAGGTGAACAGCGTGGCCGGCGAGAGGAAGATGGGGCGGTGGAGAAGGGGGGCAGAGGAGGGGAGCGAGGCTCTGGGCGGATCTGGGAGAGGCAGAGAGAGGGAAGGGAGGATAAGAACGAGGCGAGGGGCTAGCGTGGGGGAGGGGTAGATGGCCAGGGCGCCACCTTTTCCCTCTCACGTGCTCGGCTCGGTCAGGCCAGGGCAAGGCAGGGCACTAGCAGGAGGCTGGCGGTGGCAGGTCGTGGCGTGGGGTTAGAGAGGGGGGCCAGGCGAGAGAGGAGAGGAAAGAATAGAGAGGAGAGGGGGTGGTTGCCTAGGTTAGATGAGGTGGGTAGCTAGGGCATGGAGGTGGGGTCCTCATGCAGGAGAGGGAGAGGGTTGGCGGTGAGGCGGGGGCATGGAAACATGCTAGGTAGTGGGGAAGAGGAGGGGTAGGTTTTTTTGGGTTTTGTTTAGAGTAAGGTATAGGTTAGGGTTTTTACTTAGGGGAGATGTAGATTAGAGGGGAAAGGGGGCTTAGGGTTGAGATAGCAAGGGTGTAGACTAGGTTTTGTTTGGGATGGGTGTGGCATGGGGTAGATTTAGAGTTTTAGCTAAGAGGGGGTAAGGATGGAGGAAGATGGCTCTTAGCACTAGATCATGCATGCTCCCAACAACCTTAACTAGAACAAGGCAAGAAAAAGAGAGAGAGGGATAGAGATGATGGGGTTCTTCTTTAGTCCATGCATGATCCAAACAAACCAAGCAAGAACCAAGAAAGGGGTGGTTTGTGTTGTGCATGCCACATAGCACATGTGTGTGCATGGAGCATGGGGTAGGGGTTTAGCTAAAGGGAAGAAGAGAGGGAGATGGTTTTGATGAAGAAACTACAAGCCCAAACAAGATTAAGCAAAGGAAAAGGTGCTCCACTTAAAATGCAAGCAAAAACCAAATCTTGGAAAGGTGTCACTTGCATGGCCCATGCAAAATAATTAATGCCAAATTATCCTTGTGAAAACAATATTATAATCATGGCATTATCCATATGCATTCCCAATAGATGGGCAAGGCCAAGCAAAGGTTATGGTTGTAATCCAAACAACCAATCATGAGCTAGAGATAAAACAACAAAATACCAAGCTCAGATTAGTTGGATGGTGGAATTATAAGGTGGTGAAAGAAAAAGGTGGTGGAGTCAATAAGAGAGATGCCCTCAACTCAACTTGGGCATTTAACAATATATCAAGAGCCAAATACAATATCAAGAGGCAAATACAATTAATCATGCACATGAGATAAGAACCAATCAAGAAAGGGTTTTACATGATGCTCAAATGCAAGGTGGCATGATGACATGAGCATGATTTGATGATGATGCAACAATTATATGTTGGAAGTGGCCCATTTTATTATTATAACATGTAGCATTACAGGGGTTAGACAACTGGGATGCTACAAGCGGTCAGTACTGAGGCCAGTACACGGCGAGGCTAGAATTCGGCGGTCCTCGCCTACATAGGTATGGTGGACTGAAGCGGCAGCGCAGCATGCACTAGACATCCTATAGAGACTCGATACAAATAGCGGCTATCAGAGAGGGGTAAGAAAAACCTATTCGGAACCAACCTGATACTACCACCAAGCACACCCATCATGGTGTTTCCCCCTCGAGACCAAACGAGGAAGTCAACCGAGGAACTCACACAGTTGGCAGTTTTATTCATTCAGTTATAGTTGCATCAATTACTAGTCAGGTATAGATAATCATCCTGATATAATAAGCAGTGGGCAATTTTAGTTAACCATTCTGTTGTAGTTGCGACACTTACTAGTCAAACTATACGATTAGCATGAGATACCCCAAAACCTAGCAGTTGTTGGTACTTTTATTTAGCCATTCCGTTGTAGTGAAGCTGATTACTAGTCATATCGGGTACAAGTCAAATTATAACAGTAAACTTTAGTTATAGTTGTCTATGATCAAGCATTGTGCTCCAAGTCGTCCATAATCGCGGACACGGCTTCTCGAAAAGATTTAACCCTGCAGGGGTGCACCAAAGTATCCAAACGCACTTCTACCCTTTTTGCCAGATCAATTAACATACACCCATCGGTATGTCGGCGGGGCCTAAGTCATGACGTTTCCCAGACCCAAAGCAAGCACGGGGGGCCACCCCACTAAGTCTACCCGCAACGAAGTCGGCCGGTCTCCGAGACGGACTAAGGGTTTCGTCGCTGGTACGAACGGGAACCCGAAACTCGGGCTTGTCGATACCGCGAAAACACTCCGCTTACCTAAACAGTACAGGTGCTTCTCGCACAATCGTAAATAAAGCAGTAAAGCATGGCATAGGTACAGGATAGTAAATAAAACCTCAAACTAGTTTGTGGCCCCCAGTACAGTACTTTGAAATCAGGTACTAAATCGATGGGGTGCCCATACATCCCACATGTGGTTAGCGCGCTCAATCTCGGAACAGGTGTCAAGAACTCGGGGTCCTACGGGACACTAGTGAGCGGTCGGAAACCAAATATTATCTATCACCCACCGGTGCCTCTGCATTTACCGACTTCAATTTTAGTTATTAAACAATAATTAAAGTAAACGATAATTAAAAACCATGATCATCTCCAACCTTGAACATACGGCAATACTCCAACAACTGTGGTACTTGACGACACGCAACAGCACTTGAGCAAGCGACTACGACGCGCAGGTCCAACTATCTACCAAACAATAGGTAATAGGAGGTGTCCAAGGCAATATAAGGCTGCAAGGGATATCACGGGTACGAAAACTAGAGCATCGCAACACAGATAGCAATAGATCAACATGAGGGAATAAATACTATAAAATTAAGATAGGTAGAAAGGGGGAGATGCTCGCCTGAAAACATTGCCGAAGGTTCAACCGAAGATCGGGTCGACACTCGCATCAACTCAACGGCCTTATCCGCGAAGAACCAAAACACTAGAATAAACACCGGATGCAATATTTAATACTACGGCAAATGATCGGGCATGATGCATGTATGATGTATGACATGGCAAAGCTGCGATGCAATCAGGCAATATTAAGCGGAACCGGGGTCCCGACATTTATTGTTAGGTTCGAGTTATTTAGAACCCCCGCAATTTAATGTTGGATTAGCAAGACCAAACATGGCTTCGGTTCGCTACACAATTTAAATGAGGCCAATATAAGACTAGATTTGCCCGCATATGGGCCCCATATTTAATTTAGGTGAATCAGCATAAGGCCCCCAAACCACACCAATATGCATGCGAGATGAACAATTATTATGCAACAGGTTTTATATATAGCATTTATAAAATAGGGGCGCGGGAAAAGGTTCACACAACTGGGCTCGGGAGATCTTGGGTTCCGGGGGTTCGGGGTTCGGTCTCAGGGTTCGACGGGGACGGCGAGGTTCGGATACAAGAGGAGAACTTGTTGTGTCGTGACGGAGAACTTGGGTCCAAGCGGTCGATCTTGCCTTCGCGGAGATCTTGTCGGGTCCGCGCCATCAAGTCGGTCTTGGCATTCGAGGCGAAGAACTTGGCGTATCCGCGTCGGCGATCTTGGCGTTCTTCAGGTTCGGGTCCTGGCGTCGGTCTTGTCGTATCACGGCTGAGATCTTGGTGTCCCGGGTCTCGGCGTCTTCGGATCCGAGAGGAAGAACTTGGCGATTCCGAGGGTCTTGGTGTTCGGAGGTTGGTGTTCCGTGATGAAGAACTTGTCATTCGTCTTGATGATCATCGGCGGACTTGGTTTTGGCGTCGCGATGGTCTTGTCGATCTTGGTGAGCTGCTCGTCTAACTCGTATGAAGGAGGGTTGTTGGGAGCGCAGCATCTCCATGGGTCCATCTTCACACGGTCTTTACCGTTACATCACTGAACCACCACAAACATCACCACCATAACACACATGCGCACACTACCAAACACATGGCGTGCGGACAGGACGAGAGTGGTGGTTGGGGAGCTGGGTGAGGCGGCTCGGCGATAGGGAGCTCGGCAGCGGCGGCGGAAGAGGCGAGGCAGTGGGGCCTGACCGCAATCGGCAAGCCGGAGGAGTTCGGGTTGTGGAGGCAGAGCTCGGCCGGCGCAGCGAGGTCAAAGGGAACAGGGGAAGCAGGCCATGGAGGCTGCGCCGCACATGCAGAGGAGGCTAGGCGGCAGAGGCACTCTGGGGACATGAGCCGGAGGGTGGCGTGGCGTGGACCTGTGGCGCTCTGGGCGGTGGCTCAGGCCCAGCGAGGGCGGCGGACGGCGGCCTCCCGGTGGCAGTCCAGAGGCGGAGGAGGTCGCGGCCGACGGCGCGTAACGGGGTAGGTGGATCGGGGTCGCGGAAGGTGCTGGCGGCGAGCTTGCGGGGCAGAGGCAGGTGGAGGCCGGAGGGAGGAGGCCGGGTGGTGGTCGCGTGCGGGAGGAGGTCGACGCCCGAGCGGCGGGAGGAGGAGGCCGGCGGACGGCCTCTGGGAGGCGGGGCTCCACGGGGAGGAACTGGCGGCGGTGGAAGGAGGATGGGGCAGGCGCGGGACGAGGGGGCCGCGAGGGAGAGAGAGGAGCGGGGAGAGAGGAAGGAGATGGGGTGGGGGAGCGGGGTCAGGTGGTGGGGAGTGGGCCCGTGGTGGCAGCGGGTGAGGTGGGGAGTGGGCAGGCGGGGTGGGTTGATGCGTGGTGTGCATGTGTTGTGTGAGTGGTGGTGGGGTTGGTGGCTGTGTGGAGTGGGTGAGAGAGGTGGGGTAGGTGGCGCATGGTGATAGGTTGAGTGGGTGAGGGTTGGTGAGGTGGCGAGAGGGGATTGGTCAGGGTGATGTGGAGGGGGGCTGGGTAGATTAGGTCTGGGTAGGGAAAGATTTAGGTGGCCCGATTTTGTACTGGGGGTGGCCGACTGGGTCGGATCGGCCCGGTTTGGCTGCCCCCTAAAATTAATATAAAATTTTATGTATTGTTTAAAAGACTTGTGCAATTTATTTTTAGACAGATAAAATATCCGGAAGGGTCCGGGGATTATTTTGAAACCGAGAGGGATCTTTGTAGAAAGCAAAAGTAGGTTTTAACAAAATAGTTTTAGTCAATGAGGTGCATGATGATGTCATGATGATGCAATGCACAAAAACAACGCGATTTTCTAGTAGTGGTTTTAGCGGGATGCCACAATTCGACACCACTAACAATGGATCTCGCCCTCGAGATCCGCCTCATGGTACAGGGAAGAAGGGCGGCGATCTGAATCTTCTCACTTCGTGTAGATCTTCGCGACACCACTAACAAAGGTTCTTGTTCCATCTTGAAATCGGCGACACCACCAACAAGGTGTCGTTGATCTTGTTCGTCAAGAGAACACTCCGGATAACAACAGACGAAGTTAAAGGTAGGGCCACCTCTAACTTCCATGGAAGGAGTAAGAATTGCATCGATCCACCATTCAATATACGAAAGCGGATGATAAGAGTAGTGGTATGGTCGCGACTCCATCCTGCACTCAAAGCATTACTCTGTACATGAATAGGAGAATTATGCAACCAACTCTCAGAATTCAGATTGTAGATCTCGGCAAGCAAGGTTCAGGAACAAAAGAATGATGCAGACTCTTCATCGGATCTGGCGTAGATGATGTCGTTGCGTCGGAAAACACCGGAAGGCACGAGAAGGAACAAAGAGAAGTCCACCAGACGAAGGATTCCTCGGATAGCATGAAGACCAGGTGTAGCACACCATTACCAAAGGAGGAAGCGAAACCCTGAAGGTTTGATGGAACCCAACCACGAGAAATCCTGGACTCGAAGAGAGAGAAGAGAGCGGATTCAAATCACGCAGAGGTGAGAGGAGAGCAGCAGAGGGGTAAGGAGTAAAATCAGACCTAATCAGAACTATCCAACCGATTTTGCAAAAATAGTTTTGACACTCCACTTCGGCCATTAGCTAGGTTATCCTACAGGCTGGACTTGTGGGGTATCACAACTGTTGAGCTCTGATACCACTCTGTAACACCCTCAGAATCGGCCCTATGCAAGTTTCAGCGCTTCTCGCCAAACCCGCATAGAAACGATTCAAAGGTGCCCACCAGGCACTTGCGTGCGGGTGGAAAACGAAGTAATAACATTACACAACAGTCCTCGATGGGACCCACAGTATATATATACAACACGACTCCATGAGTCAAGAATACGTATATCTGTAACAAAGATCCAAATCACCTTAAAACGATACATCCGACTATGGACAAGATGCAAATGGGGCTAAGAGCCCCAAGAATAACCAATGGCGCCCATAACCCCTGAGCCAAGCCGGAAGGGTAACCCTGCTAACGACGTCGATCTCAAAACCTGCTTAAACAAAAGGGGTGCCGACAAAGGGCAAAGGAAAAAGAGAGAGCGGTCAGTACTAAGGCCAGTACACGGCGAGGCTAGAATTCGGCTGTCCTCGCCTACATAGGTATGGTGGACTGAAGAGGCAGCGCAGCATGCACTAGACATCCTATAGAGACTCGATACAACTAGCGGCTATCAGAGAGGGGTAAGAAAAACCTATTCGGAACCAACCTGATACTACCACCAAACACACCCATCCTGGTGTTTCCCCCTCGAGACCAAACGAGGAAGTCAACCGAGGAACTCACACAGTTGGCAGTTTTATTCATTCAGTTATAGTTGCATCAATTACTAGTCAGGTATAGATAATCATCCTGATATAATAAGCAGTGGGCAATTTTAGTTAACCATTCCGTTGTAGTTGCGACACTTACTAGTCAAACTATACGATTAGCATGAGATACCCCAAAACCCAGCAGTTGTTGGTACTTTTATTTAGCCATTCCGTTGTAGTGAAGCTGATTACTAGTCATATCGGGTACAAGTCAAATTATAACAGTAAACTTTAGTTATAGTTGTCTATGATCAAGCACTGTGCTCCAAGTCGTCCATAACCGCGTACACGGCTTCTCGAAAAGGTTTAACCCTGCAGGGGTGCACCAAAGTATCCACACGCACTTCGACCCTTTTTGCCAGATCAATTAACATACACCCATCGGTATGTCGGCGGGGCCTAAGTCATGACGTTTCCGAGACCCAAAGCAAGCACGGGGGGCCACCCCACTAAGTCTACCCGCAACGAAGTCGGCCGGTCTCCGAGACGGACTCAGGGTTTGCGTTAGTGGCTGTAAACGACTGGGAACCCGAAACTCTCGGGCTTGTCGATACCGCGAAAACACTCGCTTACCTAACAAAGACAGTGCTCCTCGCACAATCGTAAATAAAGCAAGAAGCATGGCATAGGTACAGGATAGTAAATAAAACCTCAAACTAGTTTGTGGCCCCAAGACTGTGCTGAAATCAGGTACTAAATTGATGGGGTGCCCATACATCCCACATGTGGTTAGCGCTCGATCTCTAACAGTGTCAAGAACTCGGGTCCCACGGACACCAAAGGAGCTATCGGAAACCAAATATTATCTATCACCCACGGTGCCTGCATTTACCTACTTCAATTTTAGTTATTAAAAATAATTAAAGTAAATGATAATTAAAACCATGATCATCTCCAACCTTGAACATACGGCAATACTCCAACAACCTGGTACTTGACGACATAGCAACACTTGAGCAAGCGACTACGACGCGCAGGTCCAACTATCTACCAAACAACAGGTAATAGGAGGTTTCCAAGGCAATATAAGGCTGCAAGGGATATCACGGGTACGAAAACTAGAGCATCGCGACACAGATAGCAATAGATCAACAGGAGGGAATAAATACTATAAAAGTAAGATAGGTAGAAAGGGGGAGATGCTCGCCTTAAAACATTGCCGAAGGTTCAACCGAAGATCGGGTCGACACTCGCATCAACTCAACGGCCTTATCCGCGAAGAACCAAAACACTAGAATAAACACCGGATGCAATATTTAATACTACTGCAAAAGATCGGGCATGATGCATGTATGATGTATGACATGGCAAAGCTGCGATGCAATCAGGCAATATTAAGCGGAACCGGGGTCCCGACATTTATTGTTAGGTTCGAGTTATTTAGAACCCCCGCAATTTAATGTTGGATTAGCAAGACCAAACATGGCTTCGGTTCGCTACACAATTTAAATGAGGCCAATATAAGACTAGATTTGCCCGCATATGGGCCCCATATTTAATTTAGGTGAATCGGCATAAGGCCCCCAAACCACACCAATATGCATGCGAGATGAACAATTATTATGCAACAGGTTTTATATATAGCATTTATAATATAGGGGCGCGGGAAAAGGTTCACACAACTGGGCTCGGGAGATCTTGGGTTCCGGGGGTTCGGGGTTCGGTCTCAGGGTTCGACGGGGACGGCGAGGTTCGGATACAAGAGGAGAACTTGTTGTGTCGTGACGGAGAACTTGGGTCCAAGCGGTCGATCTTGCCGTCGTGGAGATCTTGTCGGGTCCGCGCCATCAAGTCGGTCTTGGCATTTGGGGCGAAGAACTTGGCGTATCCGCGTCGGCGATCTTGGCGTTCTTCAGGTTCGGGTCCTGGCGTCGGTCTTGTCGTATCACGGCTGAGATCTTGGTGTCCCGGGTCTCGGCGTCTTCGGATCCGAGAGGAAGAACTTGGCGATTCCGAGGGTCTTGGTGTTCGTCGGGGTTCAGTGTTCCGTGATGAAGAACTTGTCATTTGTCTTGATGATCATCGGCGAACTTGGTTTTGGCGTCGCGATGGTCTTGTCGATCTTGGTGAGGTGCTCGTATGAAGGAGGGTTATCGGGAGCGCAGCATCGCCATGGGTCCATCTTCACACGGTCTTTACCGTTACATCATTGAACCACCACAAACATCACCACCATAACACACATGCGCACACTACCAAACACATGGCGTGCGGACAGGACGAGAGTGGTGGTTGGGGAGCTGGGTGACGCGGCTCGGCGATAGGGGTGAGCTCGGCCGCAGGCGGGCCGGGAAGAGGCGAGGCAGGTAGTGGGGCCTGGCCGCAATCGGCAAGCCGGAGGAGTTCGGGTCATGGAGGCAGAGCTCGGTCACAGAATGAGGTCAAAGGGAAGCGAGCCGGAGGCTGCGCCGCACGTGCAGAGGAGGCCAGGCGGCCGAGGCACTCTCACGGGGACGGCGAGCCGGAGGGGTGGCGGTGGCCTATGGACGCGCGGGCGGCGCTCTTGGCGAGCGGCGGCTCCCAGGGCCTAGCGAGGGCGGGAGGCCGGACGCGGACGGCGGCCTCCCGGTGGCGGTCCAGAGCGGAGGTCGCGGCCCGGCAGAACGGGTAGGTGGATCGGGGTCTGGAAGGTGTGGCGAGCTTGCGGGGCAGAGGCAGGTGGAGGCCGGAGGAGGCCGGGTGGTGGTCGCGTGCGGGAGGAGGTCGACGCCCGAGCGGCGGGAGGAGGAGGCCGGCGGACGGCCTCTGGAGGCGGCTCCTGAGGAAAGCTGGCGGGAAGGAGGATGGGGCAGGCGCGGGACGAGGGGGCCGCGAGGGAGAGAGAGGAGCGGGGAGAGAGGAAGGAGACGGGGTGGGGGAGCGGGGTCAGGTGGTGGGGAGTGGGCCCGTGGTGGCAGCGGGTGAGGTGGGGAGTGGGCAGGCGGGGTGGGTTGCTGCGTGGTGTGCGTGTGTTGTGTGAGTGGTGGTGGGGTTGGTGGCTGTGTGGAGTAGGTGAGAGAGGTGGGGTAGGTGGCGCATGGTGATAGGGTGAGTGGGTGAGGGTTGGTGAGGTGGCGAGAGGGGATTGGTCAGGGTGATGTGGAGGGGGGGCTGGGTAGATTAGGTCTGGGTAGGGAAAGATTTAGGTGGCCCGATTTTGTACTGGGGGTGGCCGACTGGGTCGGATCGGCCCGTTTTGGCTGCCCCCTAAAATTAATATAAAATTTTATGTATTGTTTAAAAAACTTGTGCAATTTATTTTTAGACAGATAAAATATCCGGAAGGGTCCGGGGATTATTTTGAAATCGAGAGGGATCTTTGTAGAAAGCAAAAGTAGGTTTTAACAAAATAGTTTTAGTCAATGAGGTGCATGATGATGTCATGATGATGCAATGCACAAAAACAACGCGATTTTCTAGTAGTGGTTTTAGCGGGATGCCACACCGAGCCTCCCGACCAGGTACTATGCCATGGAACACGGTGTTGGTCTGCCTTAGGTTTTCCTCCGTCAAGTTCATCTTTTGCAGTGTATCCAGGTACATGATGTTGATGCTGCTTCCACTATCCACCGTGCACTTGCTGAACTCCACGCCGTCAATCAGTGGGTTGATGACCATGGCGTACTGATTCTCCGTGGGCACAAGGTCTGGGTGGTCCGTCATGTCCCAAGTGATTGGAACCTCCGACCAGCGCAGGTATTGGGGAACAGGGGGGAGAGTAGCCATCAGGATCCTTAGAGAGGTCTTCTATTGTCGGATGGTGGGGGTGCCAAGGAAAGTGTGGTAGACTAGGGCCTTCTTTGTGAAGGGGTTCTTGCCCTTGTCGTCACTTTTTGCGGCGTGCTTGGGGTCAACGTCCTCGTCCATGTCACTTGAATCCTTGGACTCCTCCTCCTTCTTCTTCCCCTTGCCCTTGCCTCGCGGTCTGTTCTTCCGACTTTGCTTATAGCCGGACTCCGGGTCTTCCTTGAGGTCGTTGACGAACTTGCAGTGTCGATTGGTATGGGTGGCCTTGCCGTTGGCGTCGAGGTGTACGAGGCACGGCATATCGCGATACTCTTCGTAGGTTTGGGGAACGCGGAGCTGCACCGAGTTGGTTTCACTTCCTCGTTGCTGCCTTCGGCCTGCTCCCCTTCCTCGGCACGTTGTCCGCCTTCTCCTCCTCCTACAAAAGTCATGGCGACCATGTCGGTAGATTGCTTTTCTTCTAGAGCGGTTTTCCGCTATGTACTACTGTTCCTCCGAGCTTGAGTTGGAACGGTCGTTGCCGGCAGAGAGCCACGAGCGTCGTCGTCGGCAGCTGCGAACTCACTAGCTAACTGAATCATCTGATTCAAGTCAAGATGATGATTGTCCTGCAGGCGCTTCAGCTTATGTTGGAGTAACGTGCCCCTTTCCAACCCATCGATGAAGGTGGCCATGGCGGTCTGGGCGTGCACTCCTGCGCAGGAATTCTTCATATCCAGCCAGCGGGAGAGGTAGGCGTGAGATGTCTCGTCTTTCTCTTGCACGCACCGTTGTAGATCGCCCACCGGGCAGGGACGCTTGTATGTACCGTCAAAGTTCTTGGTGAACGCTTCTTGCATGTCCAGCCAATTGTAGATAGATTTCTCTGGTAAGTCGTCGATCCATTGACGGGTCGTGCCCGCCAACATTAACGGGAGGTACTTGACGGTGACGTTGGGGTTGCCTCCGTCAATCTCCACCGCGTTGCCGTAGTCCTGCAACCATGTGGCAGGCTTGGTGGTGCCGTCATAGGGCTTGATGGTCTTGTCAATCCAGAATCCTTTGGGGTAAGTTGCGGACCGTATTACAGGTCCAAAGCAACGTGGTCCCAGGTATGGTCCTTCCCGGGCCTCGTGGATCTTATCGATCCACGAACGTGCGTCGTACGGCTCCGGTGTTTTCTTCTTTTTGTCAACAGGGGATGGGCTGCGTGAACGACGCATGACATGGTTATACCCTACGGGTACGTAACTTCAGCATACCTGGTCCAGCCCAAGGAAGGCCCACAGCAGATATACGCTGGCCCATGAAGATTTTCGGGTGGCCAAGGCCCATGACGCCTTCGGATCCTTGGAGAGCAAGACTAGCATAGATAGGAAATTCAAAGGGGTAAAACCCTAGAATCAGAATCGACTAGGACTATGCCCGGACCTGCCTAAGTTTATATAAAGGCGGAGGGCACGCCCTAGATCTCTCGACTCATACTTTTGCACACACCTCCACGCCAGATCGAATCTGGCACCAGAACCTTCGGTTCCGCCGTAATCAAGAGTAGACAAGCGGAGTAGGGTTTTCCCTCGGCTGAACACAGGTAAATCTCGTGTCCCCTGGTTGCTTGTCTGTTAGCCGTGCCACGATCTCCAGCATCCCCGTCTTCTCCAAAACCCAAGTCCATAACAATGGGCATTGGCGAGATAAAACCTCGTCAATTGGCGCCGTCTGTGGGAAATCGGGGCTGCTGATTGTGCGATCGTGACGGTTCCGACCCGACCGATCTACAACTCCGTGGCGACGGAGAATCACCTCCTCTTCGGCACTTTCGACTTCACTTCCCACTCGCCGGCCACCATGAAAGATTTCGAGCCCGTAGGCGACGGACTCAAAATTTTGTTCGGGAGCTTCTGCTTCCAGGTGGGACAAACTGGCACCCTCCGCCTTCCTGAGAGGGTGCCCGTGCCATCAATCAGGCCCGCCTCGTGGGCTCCACACCCCGTGCTACGCACGTCACCATCGACAGATGAGTTCTACAACAGCAGCAGCTGCAACTCCGATCTGCGCGATCCACCTTCGGATGAAGGGACCTACGGTTCCAGATCTGAAAGCTGCGGAAGCAGCGAACCGATCTACGAGTGCTACCTATGCGCCGCGGTCATCCAGGAGCAACAAACGCCTAACCCGCCGCCCAACACGAACCCCAACCCGCAGGACGGAAACGGCGGAAACGGCGGGAATGTATAGCAGTCCCCCACCCGAAGGGGAAAACAATGGCCACGTCATCCAACTTAGAAAAGAAGGATGGGTCCAGGCACGCCGTGCCGTCGCAGGCGACATAGTCCTACCCGTGGACTCCCCACATGACCTATTGATGGCGTACCACTACCTCCTCATCGAGGAGCACAAGAAGCAAGTCAAGATGCAGGAGACACTCGACAAACGCAAGCAAGCAGCCTCCGAGTCCAGCGCGCGACGAGTTGCGCTCTCCGCCATGGCACCCGGCTCTAGAACGAACGGAAATCAGGGAAACAAGCACCGCTCGCGGGTGGAGAACATGGATCCCAAGGAACGCCATGATGTGACCCGAACTCTCCACACGTCGTTCATGGATATGGATGCCGACGGCAACATCATCCCGAAGACACCGCAAGCTGCGATCCTGGCAGCCACTGCGTATCTCGAGGCCCACCAACCTTCGGAAGGGGACCCGAAAAGATCCATGCATAAGTCCGCACTCACCGGACTCGGACTCGTCGGAGCTGCGCTCCACGAAGACGCTCCTGCGGAGCCGAAGAAGAAAGCTCCGGTCAGGCGCGACCGTAGCCCCACCCCTTCATCCGAAGAGGAGGAGGAGCACGCCTTCCTCGAAGGAAGAAGAGCTCGCATCGCCATAAACGTGACTACGATGCCAGAGACGCGCTTACACAACGCAAAATCGACAAAGCGCGAGCCAAACGCGCATGCTCGTCCGAGTCTGAGATGGATGAAGATGAAGGAGAACTCTGTGGAGCTCGATGCTTCAGCCGATCTGTTCGGCGAACACAGATGCCGCGCAATTTCAAGCTTCCTTCGGATACTCCGAAGTTCAACGGAACGCAAGATCCAAAATCTTGGATTAGCGATCATCTGTCATCCGTCAAGCTGCACGGCGGTAACAAAGAAACCGCCATGCAATGCCTCCAGCTGCAGATGACAAGCACGACGCGAGTCTGGCTCAGCAGCCTATCATCAGGATCCATCCGAAGTTGGGAGGAGCTATCTTACAGATTCATCCAAAATTTCAAGGGCACCAGCAAGAGGCCCGCACCAATCGAAGATTTGCGAGCCTGCACTCAGAGAACGGGGGAATCTATTCACTCGTACATATTACGCTGGTCTACCACCAAGAACTCCGCAGCGCATATCTCCGAGGAGAGGGCCATCGACGCCTTCAGAGACGGCGTCAAACTCCAAGATTTCAAGGAAAAACCTGGGCGTGTCAATCCCAAGACACTCGACCACCTAATGGAAATTGCCAACAGTTGGGCAGACGGCGAAGATTGCATCCAGTGAGCGCAATCAAATGAAGAGGACGACTACGGCCGAAGGCGAGAACGCCGCAGCAAGAGGAGATCGCGTGTCTACGAAGACCGCGACGGACCCGACATGGTCGCGGGTGGCTACGCCGACCGCCGCAACGACAACAGCCGCAACAACGGAGGATACCGCGGAGGAAATTTCCATGACAGCGGACGACCAGCACAGTCGTGGCAACGCCGCGACCACGACAACGGACCCTCAGCATTCGACAAACTTTCGGGTCCATGCACCATCCACTTCTACATCGACAAACAAGATGGCAAAAAGAAAGCCAGTCACATGCTCAAGGACTGTCGCGAGTTCCAGAAACTCAGCGAAAGCATGGTGCAGATGAGGCAACAAGCCCCAATCCCTGCGTTCGGAAACGCACCCGCACCAGGAGAAATAGCACACTGAGCTCCTCCACCACCACCTATTGGAGGCCCAAACCAACCTGTCGCACCAGCGCAAAACAACGCCGGGGTCGGATACCCCCCACCAAAGGGAGCACTAAATATGATCCAGAAAGGACGCCCCACAAATAGGGTGCAGAAGAAAATCACCCGACAAATCAACTTGGCCGTGGCAACTCCGCCTGCAGTCCCTGAATACCTCAGCGGATCGGAGTCCTGCATCACATTCACTCGCGCGGATCACCCTTGCCAGATCCCTCGCCCAGGTCATGCTGCCCTGGTGCTGGAGGCGCAGATCGGAGGCTTCGAGATGAGTCGCGTCTTCATGGACGGTGGCAGCGGCATAAATCTAATGTTCGCAAGCACTCTAGCAGCTATGCGGATCCCGCAATGCAGCCTGGAACAATCAGACACAATGTTCCACGGCATTGTCCCAGGAAAGGGCATAATTCCCCCTGGGCAAAATAGGGCTCGACGTTATCTTCGGAAAGCCGGACAAATTCCGGTAGGAGCGCCTAGAATTCGAAGTGGTAGACTGGCCGTCGCAATACCACGCCATCCTGGGGCGTGTAGCATTCGCAAGGTTCCTGGCCGTCCCGCACTACGCATACCTACTACTCAAAATGCCAGGACCAAGGGGCATCATCACAGTCCACGGGAGCTTCACCCGATCGGACCAATGTGGCAGGGATTTCAACAAAATCTCCCAGTCTTTCGGCATGCAAGACGAGCTGGTAAGGCTCCGTGAAGTAACGGACAATGGGGCACCCCCAGTCACAAGGCATAACGCACCCGACATGTCCTTCGACTCCACCGTCAACACCAAGAAAGTACAGGTCCATCCGACGGATGCCTCCAAGGCGGCCTTGATCGCCAACGACCTCAGCACCGCATAGGAAGACGCGCTCGTCGAATTCCTCCGTGAGCGCTGGGAAATCTTCGTCTGGTGTCCTGCGGACATGCCAGGAGTTCCCAGGGAATTCGCCGAGCACGCACTCAATGTCTTTCCAGACACCAAGCCAGTCAAGCAGTCCATCCGAATATTGTCGGAGCCATGAGCCGAAGCTATCGGCAAGGAAATAAATAGACTACTCGCTGTAGACTTCATCAGGGAAATCAAAGAAAGCGAGTGGCTTGCAAACACGGTGATGGTCCCGAAGAAGGACACGGACATCCTGCGGATGTGCGTGGACTTCACGTCACTAAATAAGCATTGCCCAAAGGACCACTTCCCTTTTCCACGGATCGACCAGATCATCGATTCGACTGCAGGTTGCGAGAAACTCTCCTTCCTCGACGCCTACTCAGGCTATAACCAGATTCGGCTCAAGGTCGAAGATCAGGAGAAAACGGCGTTTATCACACCGTTCGGAGTATTCTGTTACAACACAATGCCCTTCGGGCTAAACGCTGGTGCCACGTACTAGCGATGCATGCAGCTGCCTCAAGGACCAGATCGGTCGCAATGTCCAAGTCTATGTCGGCGACATAGTAATAAAAACCAAGGAGGCAAGGACACTTATCGGCGATCTCCGCGAGACGTCTCGACAACCTTGATCGCCTGGGATCAAGCTCAATCCAGAAAAGTGCGCCTTGGCGTCCCCTGGTCATTGCTCGGTACTTCATCTCTCAACAAGGGATTGAGGCGAACCGAAGAAAATCAGCCATCATGACGATGGAGAAGACGAAAAACCTCAAGGCGTCCAGCTCGCAAGACAGTAGTGGCACTAAGCAGTTCATCACCGCATGGGCGAAGGCCCTACCATTCTACCAATGCTGCGCCAAGGCGCATAAGTTCGAGTGGACACCAGCAACGACGATTAAAGCCTGCTGCTCCTCTCCACCTTGCCCGTTTTGGTCACGCCAAAGGAGTGCGAGCCCTTGCTGCTGTACATAGCAGCCACACACCAAGTGGTCAGCACCGTACTCGTGGTCGAACGAACCGAAGAAGGCACGACCCATGGGGTCCAGCGCCCAATTTACTACCTCAGCGAGGTACTAACACCAACAAAGCAGAGGTACCCTCACTACCAGAAGCTAGCCTACGGCGTGTTCATGACGGCTCGACGGCTGAGCCATTACTTCCAGGAGCACCAAGTGATGGTGGTCAATGAGGCACCCCTGAACAGCATCCTGAATAATCCAGAGGCCACAGGACGGGTGGCCCTGTGGGGCATCGAACTGTCACCCTTGGACATCGTCTACGAGAAGCGACACGCAATTAAATATCAAGTCCTTCCAGACTTCCTGGTACATTGGATGGAGCTGCAGCTGCCAGACACCTCCGCCATGGTGACTGCTTGGCGGCGACGGAGGCGGAGGTGGCGGTGGGTTAGCTTTCTTGCTGTTACCCTCCTGCGACGCTTCACGCCTGTCGCGGTTGCTTGTCGGACGCGGAGGGTCATGGCGCGACCTGCTCTTATGTCCTTCGTTGTGCTTTCCGTCATGACGGGTCTGCTCCGCGTTGTCGCGGATGACGAAGCCACACTGCTTTGGTGGGGGCATATCCGTACGATGGTGAGCCTTGTAGTCTTCCTGACATCGGGGGGATTGGGGCGGTGGCGATGGGCGGCGAGGTTGGGATCTTTCTCCGTGGTCGAAGGATATGGGGATAGCATCCTTCCTGTTGCATGCATCCCTCCGTCTTTGTTCTGATGAACCCGTCCTCGAACCGACATCCTGAGGAGATCTGTCCCTTGGTGGTTTGTACTGGCTAGATCGGCAGAGCGCTGGGTCAGACTCAAGCCTCTGAGAGGTGGCCTTTTCCTGCTGCTTTACCGCCTTGGCCACTAGGTCATAGACATGTTCCACTGCCTCAGGCGATCTATCCTGCTCCAGAAGGGTCTTGGCGACGGCGAGGTTAAGGAGTGGGGTGGGCATCACCTGCTTGCCTTCACTGTCAATGTATGGCTTGGCCTATGCCGGCTTCGAGGGATCCCATCCTAGGTTGCGTCGTACACCAGGATCGTTGATGACGCAAGCCGGAGCCTTCTTAGCCTTCTGCTGCTGGAGCAGAGTCTTGTACTCGGCCTCCATTGCTCTAGCTTTTTCTATAGACTTCTGCGCGTTGACCAGATCTCGATCTAGTTTAGCGCCTTGCTCCGCGATGGCTTGCGCTTCCTCCAGCAGTTGCTGGCGCTTCTCGTAAAGCTGGGTCATGTTTCGAATATGATCAACAGTTAGTGGCTCAACGAGGAGGTTGCCGTACATCACTCTATCAGCTGGAGTAACATGGGCTGCCGCCGACGTAGATGCTGGAGGCGGCAAGTTTGCGATGTTTTTGTTGCTCGGACCAGTGCCGAGTTCCTATGGCTGCTGCACTGGATTAGGCGGAGGAGGCATGACTCTTGCGCGATCATCGTCAGCAGCAATAAGTTGCCCCTTCCCCTTATCCAGCGTCGTAGGCGGAGCTTGCCCGGGCTGGTATTCATCCATCGCTGTCCCGATGGTGACGAACACGCCTCGAGACATGACGGTGTTATCAGCTTGCTCGTCGCGCGAGTACTCCTCCTCCATCTCCTGCATGGCGGAGTCTAGCTCCTCTGGACTGAAGTCTATCTCCTCTGAATCTGCACTGAAATCAGCATAAAGCGCGTCAATTACAGAGTCGGAGGGTGCCAGGACTTCCTCGATGACGGGTGGTGGAGGTGCAACGGCCTCGATGATGACTGGAGGTGGTGGCGCTGCTGCGGCGATGGCGGCCGGAGGCGGTGGTGGTGGCTGAATCGGAGGCGCTCCGTCAATGAGCGCAAGCGCTGCCTGAGCTGCCGCTTCAGCCTCCGCGTAGTTGTTGACGGTGTTCACCATGCCGTCTTAGAGAATGTCGGAGAAGCGTGTCGTGGTCCAGTCCTTCCACGATGGCATCATCATTGGGGTAATTGTCCAGGTCGGCCCGTATACGGAGCCACCTGGCGAGGTAGTCGCGGGGGTTTTCGCCCTCTCTCTGAACGCAGCGCGCCAGATCGAAGATGGTAACCACGCCGACGAATTTGGATCTCTGCTGTCCAGACGTATGGGCGAAGCCGGCGGGTCTGCAGTGATCTTCCACCTTTATATCCTGCACAGGGCGGTTTGGGTGGGTCTTGAATTTTTCCGATCTTTGCCGGCAAACTCCGAGGAGACATCCGACATCGATCCTTCCGCGAACGTATCCTGCCTGTAGGCGGTCCGTGCGGGTCTTGAATTTTTCCGATCTTTGCCGGCAAACTCCGAGGAGAGATCCGACATCGATCCTTCCGCAAACGTATCCTGCCCGTAGGCGGTCCGTGCGGGTCTTCAATTTTTCCGATCTTTGCCGTCAAACTCCAAGGAGAGATCCGACATCGATCCTTCCGCGAACTTATCCTGCCCGTAGGCGGTCCGTGCGGGTCTTGATGCTCCTCCGACTTCCAGGGAACTAGTGCCCGAGTCGGTTTCGCCGATGAAAAGGTGGATGTATCCAATAGGAACGATCGAACACCGCGTAGGGTTCGTCTTCGCCGGGATCTAGAACTCGTCGGGAGGGACGATCGGAACGTTGCCGGAGAAGAGAACGCGGCCGATGGCTACGGTTTCGCCGATTCCCGCGAAGATCTTGGTCCTCGCCCGCTGAAGAGCCTGAAGCGCCTCTTGCCCCACGGTGGGCGCCAACTGTCGTGGTATTGCCGACGAGTACGCCATGGAGGGGTCCTCACAGTGCGTGTTTAGAGACGTGGGGTAAGGCGAACGGTTGACGGGTACGAGGTAACACAGCTTATCCAGGTTCAGATCCCACAACGGTGGCGGAATCCTACTCCTGCTATAAATCACTATAATGGCAATACGCCGAGCTACAGAGACTAGGTTCGCTGTGTGAGGTGTGTGTAAACGATACTATGTTGTCTGAGATTGTGCCCTAAAGGCTCCCATAGGACCGACTTATATAGTCACCAGGTCCTAGGGTTACAGGGAAAAGTCCTAGCCGGACAGGTTACAGAGTTCTACACCGTCTATTACTAGTCTTGTGTATCTTGCACTCCAAGGCTCCGGGTGCGCTGGTGACTCCACCGTAGCCTTCCTTTATCCGGCATGGGCCTCCCTTCTGGATCCACCTAACTAGGCCGCCCAGTAGGCCATAGGCCATGCTACCGACTATGGGCCACCCGGGTTAGTCGGATAAGAGACATGCTATGAGGATACCCATATAGCATATCCCCAACATCCATGACGACTTGGCATAAGTTGGATACCTTAATATGGTAAGAACCGAAGGTCGGTCCGTATCAGGAGGAGGCCACCCATGACCTCGAATGTCGGCACTAAGCGGCAGTCTATCGCAGCCGCTGGCGGAAGGGCGAAGAAGCAGAAGGTCGTGTGTGGCCGTTTGAAGGCCAGTACCGTGGCAGACAAGGAGGTGGCGCCTCTGTTCTTCCAGCCGTCGGCACCTGCAGCGGAGGAGTGTGGCATCCCGCAAAACCACTACTAGAAAATCGCGTTGAATTTGTGCATTGCATCGTCATCACCATGCATTGTTTGCCAAAACTATTTCGCAAAACCCGTTTTGTTTTCTAAAACGCCCTATCTTTAATTCAAATGCAAAACCCCGGGCCGCCGGATTGTTTTTGTTTGACAAATATCGGTTGCAAACAGTGTATTAAAGACAAATAAAATTTATATTTAATTTAGTAGGGGCAGTCGAACGGGCCAACCCGACCCGAACGACCGCCCCAGAAAATAATCGGTCCATTTCAAACAGTTCCCCCGGAAATCCTATTCCTACCCAAACCAAACCTACCCACCACTCACAACTCTCCACCTCACCCTCTCACCAGTTTTCTACCCACATGCCACCTCACCTATCCAGCCCCATCTAAATCCTAAGTCTACCCAGCTTCCTACCCACACCCCTGGCCACATCACCCCCACCAATCCCACCACGCCACCTCATCTTCCCTCACCCCTCACCCACTCAGAACCCGCCACGTGGCCAGCCCCCTCTCTCTCCCTCTCTTTTCTCTCCCCTCTCTCAGCCACACAACTCCCTGCCCACTCAACACACGCACGCACAGATCCACCCCACAGCTCCACCCTGCCACCCTGGGCCCACCCACGTGGACCCGTCCCCCAGGCCCACCTCTCCCCGCGACTCTCTCCCCCTCATCCCTCCCACGCGCCTGGCTCCATCTTCCTTCTCACCGCCACCGCCCCAACCGCGCCAGGCGCCTCCTCTCCTCCTTCTCCGGCGCCGGGCGCCGCCGCTCAACCTCGCCGGCGTGCCTCCCCTCCTGCCCTCCTCGCCGCCCCGCCGTTCTCGCCCCGGCCGCCCCAGCGTCAGCCGCCTCGCTCACTTGAGGCTCCCCTCATCCCCCCGCTCACCCTCGCCGGTGGCCCTCGCTCACGCTGCGCTCCCTCTCCGCGCTGCCCGCGTCCGCACCCTCGACCTCCCGCCTCGCCATCCCGCCCAGCCAGCCTCGGCGACCCTCGCCTCTGCGCCCTCCCCATCCAGCGTGCCTTCCCGGCCCTGTCAGCATCGCCGCCCGGCCCCGACCTCGCCCGGCCCGCCTCCGCGTTACGCCCGCCCGAGCCGGCTTCCCTCCTCCTCGTGGCCTTCGCCGCCCTCGCCCTGGCCGGAGCTGTCGCCGAGCCGCGCCTCTTCTCCGTCACAGAGACCGCCGACCGCCGCCTCCCCGCGGGATCCCTTCCTCTCTTCCGCCTGGTGGAGCCCGGCGTCGTGTCGCGCCACCGTCCCGAGCTCCTCCCAGCGCCGTCTTTCTCTGTCCGGGGGCCCGCTCACGTCCTGCCGCGTCGAGACAGGGCCAGCAAGCGCTTCTCTCCTGTCCCGTGGGGTTACCGCGTTGATCTTCAGTTGCTACCAACAGCATCTGGAACTTCGGCATTGGTGGCCTGTCGAGGATAGGGCCTCTCGTTGACAAGAAACCCGAAGACCGCAAAGATCTACCGACGCCGAGAACTCATGACGGGCCCGGTGAAGCGGGCGCCTCAAGATCTCCCCGCGGACGCTATGACTTCCTCACGGAATCCGCAGACCTTGATCCTCGGAGACCGGAGGCCTATCCTCACGACGCCAAGCGGAACGGCATCGAATCGTCAAGTCAAGATCATCCGCGGTCAAGGCCGGCAATTGAACACGATAACCCAAGGGCGACATGAGGCCCCAACAAGAACGACTTCATGGGTCCGATGGCCGAGACCCCGACGCGACGAGTGCTCCTTCCCGGACCCGAACCCCGGTACCGGACAAGTTCGCCCTCGACCCTGAGTTCTCCTACACGGATGCCAAGCGACATGATCTCCTTCATGGATACGACAAGTACTCCTTCGAGGACGCCGAGAACTTCACCCCGGACGCCAAGACCGACCCGGTACGCGATACCGACAAGATATTCGCGGCAATACGAGCGACACCGACCCGGAAGAACCCGATGCGCCCCCGACATCGTACCAAGTCCTCCTTCCCGGCTGCGCCAAGATCTGCGCCGTTATCCGAGAACGTTCCGTCGAACCCCCCTGAACCCCGGATCCGAACCCTGAGACCGACCCCGAACCCCGGAGCCCAAGATCGCCGAACCTTAATGTGTGACCCTTTTCCTCGCTACCCTATTTTATAACATAATAACAACTTGTTGCATATTGAATTGTCATTCATCTCGCATGCATATTTGTGGTTTGGGGATCTTCTGCCGATTCACCTAATAACTAAATATGGGGCCCATATGCGGGCAAATCTAGCCTTATATTGGCCTCATTTAAACTTGAGTAGCGAACCCGTATCATCTTTTGGCCATGTTAATACAACATTTAAATATGCAGGGTAGACAAATAACATGAACCACCTAATTAATTGTCGGACCCCGGTTCCGCTTAATATGACCTAATTGCATCGCATCTTTGCCATGCCATGCATCATACATGCATCATGCCGATCTTCTGCCGTTGTATTAAATATTGCATCCGTGTTTATTCTAGTGTTTTGCTTCTTCATGGATAAGGCCGTTGAGTTGATGTGAGCTTACCGATCTTCGAACCCTTCGACAATGTTTTCAAAGTAGCATCTCCTCTTTCTACCTATCTTACTTTTATAGTATTTACTTCCCTCCTGTTGATCTATTGCTATCTGTGTTGCGATGCTTTAGTTTTCGTACCCGTGGAATCCCTTGCCGCCTTACATTGCCTTGGACACATCCTATTACCTGTTGTTTGGTAGATAGTTGGACTTGCGTCGTAGTGCTTGCTCGAGTGTGATGTGTCGTCATATGCCACGCTTGCGATGTATTGTCGCATGTTGAAGATGGAGATGGTTCTAGTTTTACTTATCATTCACTTTAATTTCTGTTTAACAACTAAATTGAATAAGCAGAGGCATCGGTGGGTGATAGATAATATTTGGTTTCCGAACGCCCACTTGTGTCCCGTAAGACCCCGAGTACTTGATACCTGTTCCTTGATTTATCGCGCTATCCACATATGGGGAGTATGGGCCCCCCCTAGCCAGAGCTTGATTCCGTCTTATTTCTTGGGGCCACAAACTAGTTTGAGGTTTTATTACGATCCTGTACTTATGCCATGTTTTACTGCTTTAATTACGATTGTGCGAGGTACTGCACACTGTACTGTTTAGGATCGGGACACGATTCCGCGGTGTCGACAAGCCCAGCCACACTTTCGGGTTCCCGAATGCTCACGTACCGTCACCCAGCACCTTGAGGCCGTCTCGAGCTTGTCTACTCGCTATGGATTCTACTTAAGGGGTGGCCCCCTGAAATATTTCTGAATCTTGCGATTGCTCTGTCGTGAGACCTCGTTGGGTTTTAATTTGGTTTTTCCGAGGTTGATCGTGTGTGTGTTGCTATTGGTGCACCCCGGCCGGGTTAAAACTTTCTGAAAGCCGTGTCCGCGGTTATGGACGACTTGGAGCATGATTCTCGATCATAGACAAGCATAACTAAAGTTTACTGCTATAAATTTGACTTATAATGACTAGTAATCAGCTTCACTATAATGGAATGGCTAATTAATACTGCCCACCATTGCTTGTTGGTTGTCGCTTGCGACAAATGTATCTGACTAGTAAGTATTGCAACTACAACGAATTGGCTGAATAAAAGTACCAACAACTGCTGGGTTTTGGGTTTATCTCATGCTATCTGTACCTGATTAGTAATTGTTGCAACTATCACGGAATGATTAAATAAAAGTGCCCACGCTTACTTTATCGATGATTATCTAAACCCGACTAGTAATTGTTGCAACGAGAATCGAATAAATAAAGCGCCAACGGTGTGAGTTCCTCGGTTGACTTCTCGCTTGGTCTCGAGGGGAAACACCAGATGGGTTTGTTTGGTGATAGCTTGTTGGATCCGGATAGGTCATTCTCACCTCTCTAATAACCGTCGGTGGTATCGAGTCTCTATAGGTTGTTTAGTGCATGCTTGCCGCCGATCCACCATACCTATGTAGGCGAGGACCGCGAATTCTAGCCTCGCTGTCTTCGCCTCAAGATCGACGCTTCTTTGTTTTTTGCTTTGCCTTTGTCGGCACCCCTTTGTTTAAGCAGGTTTTGAGATCGACGCCGTTAGTGGTTACCCTTCCGCTTGGCTCGGCAGGGTTATGGACGCCATTGGTTATTCTTGAGGGCTCTTAGCCCCATTTGCTTCTTGTCCGTAGTCGGACGCTCATCGCTTTTCAAGGTGATTTGGATCTTTGTATATTATATTCGCATTCTTGACTCTTTGAGTCATATATATCTGCTCGTGGGTCCCATCGAGGACCTGTGTAATGTTATTACTTCGCTTTCCACCCGCACGAAAGTGCTGGGCACCTTTGAATCGCTTCTATGCGGGTTTGGCGAATTTTGTTCAAACTTGCATAGGTCCGATTCGAGGGTGTTACTGAGTGGTATCGAGCTCGCCAGCCATGATACCCCACAAGTCCAAATCAGAGGATAACCTAGCTAACGGCCGAAGTAGAGTGTCAAAGCTATTTTTCAAAATCGGTTGGATAGTCCTGAATAGGTCTGATTTTATTCCTTACCCCTCTGCTGTTCTCCTCTTATCTCTACGTGTTTTGAATCCGCTCTCTTCTCTTTCTTCGAGTCCAGGATTTCTCGTGGTTGGGTTTCCGTCGTACCTTCAGGGTTTCGCCTTTTTCCTTTTGTAACGGAGATGCTACGATCATCAATCTGCAACTTGTCTGTTGAACCTTCATCCGATCTTTTGCTCTTGAGATCTTTATCCATCTGTGTTCCTTGCTGGATGTCAGTGTCGTTGAAAAACATATGAGAAGGACGAGCTTTGGTGAAGTTGGAGTATACCTTGAGCATGTGTTGTTCATGCCAATGGAACCATCGCGGAACCTAATCATTGTGTCTTTCATACGATTTCTGCTGGCAGCATTCCTTTGTTCCGTATACCACCTATGAAGATCTTCAGTCTAAATCTCGAGAGTTAAGTTGCCTGATTCTCCTACCCGTGTATAGAGTTGATAGTTTGGGCCGAGATGGACTGATCACCCTACCCGGCTCTTACTGTTCGCTCTGTACATCGAACTGGTGGATCAATGCAACTTTTCCCTCTTCTTATGGAAGTTAGAGGTGGCCTTATCGTTTGGTACCTCTACCTTCGTCCTTGTTTCTCCGGAGTGTTCTCTCGACGTTCAGGACAACGAACCTTTGTTGGTGGTGTCGCCGATTTCAAGATGGAGGATGAACTCTCGTTAGTGGTGTCGCGGGGATCTACATGAAGTGAGAAGACGAGGATCGCCGACCTCCCTTCCGGTACCATGAGGCGGATCTCGAGGGCGAGATCCATTGTTAGTGGTGTCGAATTGTGGCATCCCGCAAAACCACTACTAGAAAATCGCGTTGAATTTGTGCATTGCATCGTCATCACCATGCATTGTTTGCCAAAACTATTTCGCAAAACCCGTTTTGTTTTCTAAAACGCCCTATCTTTAATTCAAATGCAAAACCCCGGGCCGCCGGATTGTTTTTGTTTGACAAATATCGGTTGCAAACAGTGTATTAAAGACAAATAAAATTTATATTTAATTTAGTAGGGGCAGTCGAACGGGCCAACCCGACCCGAACGACCGCCCCAGAAAATAATCGGTCCATTTCAAACAGTTCCCCCGGAAATCCTATTCCTACCCAAACCAAACCTACCCACCACTCACAACTCTCCACCTCACCCTCTCACCAGTTTTCTACCCACATGCCACCTCACCTATCCAGCCCCATCTAAATCCTAAGTCTACCCAGCTTCCTACCCACACCCCTGGCCACATCACCCCCACCAATCCCACCACGCCACCTCATCTTCCCTCACCCCTCACCCACTCAGAACCCGCCACGTGGCCAGCCCCCTCTCTCTCCCTCTCTTTTCTCTCCCCTCTCTCAGCCACACAACTCCCTGCCCACTCAACACACGCACGCACAGATCCACCCCACAGCTCCACCCTGCCACCCTGGGCCCACCCACGTGGACCCGTCCCCCAGGCCCACCTCTCCCCGCGACTCTCTCCCCCTCATCCCTCCCACGCGCCTGGCTCCATCTTCCTTCTCACCGCCACCGCCCCACCGCCAGCGCCTCCTCCTCTCGCGCCGGGCCTGCTCAACCTCCATGGCGTGCCTCCTCCGCCTCCCCGCCGCCTCTCGCCCCGCTTCGCCGGCCACCGCCTCGCTCACTGTGCCAGGCTCCCCTCATCCCCCCTCGCTGCGCCACCTCGCCGGTGGCCCTCGCCCGCCACGCGTGCTCCCTCTCCGCTGCCCGCCGCACTCCTCGACCTCCGCCGCCATCCCGCCTCGAGCCAAGGCCCGGCGACCCTCGCCTCTGCATCCCTCTCACAGCCTTCCCTGCCCTGTCGCGCATCGCCGCCGCCCGGTCCCGACCTCGCCTGCCCCGCCTGCTCGCCCCGCCTCGAGCCGGCTTCCCCTCCTCAGCCGGCGCGCTTCGCCCGCGCTGTCGCTGCCGCTGCCGCGCCTCCTCCACAGACCGCCGACCGCCTCCATGGGATCCTTCCTTCACTTGGTGGAGCCGGCGTGTGTCGCGCCACCGCCCCGAGCTCCTCCCAGCGCCTTCTTCGTCTGGGGCCCGCCACGCCCTGCGTCGAGACAGGGCCAGCAAGCGCTTCTCTCTGTCCCTGGGGTTACTGCGTTGATCTTGATTGCTACCAACAAGATCCGAACCCGGCATTGGTGGCTGTCGAGGATAGGGCCTCGTTGACAAGAAACCAAGACCGCAAAGATCTACCGACGCCGAGAACTCATGACGGCCCGGTGAAGCGCGCCTCAAGATCTCCCGCGGACGCTATGACTTCCTCACGAATCCGCAGACCTTGATCCTCGGAGACGGAGGCCTATCCGCCGACGAAGCGCCGAACGCATCGAATCGTCAAGTCAAGATCATCCGCGGTCAAGGCCGGCATTTGAACACGATAACCCAAGGGCGACATGAGGCCCCAACAAGAACGACTTCATGGGTCCGATGGCCGAGACCCCGACGCGACGAGTGCTCCTTCCCGGACCCGGACCCCGGTACCGGACAAGTTCGCCCTCGACCCTGTGTTCTCCTACACGGATGCCAAGCGACATGATCTCCTTCATGGATACGACAAGTACTCCTTCGAGGACGCCGAGAACTTCACCCCGGACGCCAAGACCGACCCGGCACGCGATACCGACAAGATATTCGCGGCAATACGAGCGACACCGACCCGGAAGAACCCGATGCGTCCCCGACATCGTACCAAGTCCTCCTTCCCGGCTGCGCCAAGATCTGCGCCGTTATCCGAGAACGTTCCGTCGAACCCCCCCTGAACCCCGGATCCGAACCCTGAGACCGACCCCGAACCCCGGAGCCCAAGATCGCCGAACCTTAATGTGTGACCCTTTTCCTCGCTACCCTATTTTATAACATAATAACAACTTGTTGCATATTGAATTGTCATTCATCTCGCATGCATATTTGTGGTTTGGGGATCTTCTGCCGATTCACCTAATAACTAAATATGGGGCCCATATGCGGGCAAATCTAGCCTTATATTGGCCTCATTTAAACTTGAGTAGCGAACCCGTATCATCTTTTGGCCATGTTAATACAACATTTAAATATGCAGGGTAGACAAATAACATGAACCACCTAATTAATTGTCGGACCCCGGTTCCGCTTAATATGACCTAATTGCATCGCATCTTTGCCATGCCATGCATCATACATGCATCATGCCGATCTTCTGCCGTTGTATTAAATATTGCATCCGGTGTTTATTCTAGTGTTTTGCTTCTTCGCGGATAAGGCCGTTGAGTTGATGTGAGCTTCGCCCGATCTTCGGTCGAACCCTTCGACAATGTTTTCAGGCGAGCATCTCCCTCTTTCTACCTATCTTACTTTTATAGTATTTACTTCCCTCCTGTTGATCTATTGCTATCTGTGTTGCGATGCTTTAGTTTTCGTACCCGTGGAATCCCTTGCCGCCTTACATTGCCTTGGACACATCCTATTACCTGTTGTTTGGTAGATAGTTGGACTTGCGCGTCGTAGTGCTTGCTCGAGTGCTGATGTGTGTCGTCATATGCCACAGTTGCTGATGTATTGCCGCATGTTGAAGATGGAGATGGTTCTAGTTTTACTTATCATTCACTTTAATTTCTGTTTAACAACTAAATTGAATAAGCAGAGGCATCGGTGGGTGATAGATAATATTTGGTTTCCGAACGCCCACTTGTGTCCCGTAAGACCCCGAGTACTTGATACCTGTTCCTTGATTTATCGCGCTATCCACATATGGGGAGTATGGGCCCCCCCTAGCCAGAGCTTGATTCCGTCTTATTTCTTGGGGCCACAAACTAGTTTGAGGTTTTATTACGATCCTGTACTTATGCCATGTTTTACTGCTTTAATTACGATTGTGCGAGGTACTGCATCTTTATCGTTAGGATCGGGACACGATTCCGCGGTGTCGACAAGCCCAGCCACACTTTCGGGTTCCCAGTCGTTCACAGCCGTCTACCCAGCACCTTGAGGCCGTCTCGGAGCTTGTCTACTCCGTTGCGGATTCTACTTAAGGGGTGGCCCCCTGAAATATTTCTGAATCTTGCGATTGCTCTGTCGTGAGACCTCGTTGGGTTTTAATTTGGTTTTTCCGAGGTTGATCGTGTGTGTGTTGCTATTGGTGCACCCCGGCCGGGTTAAAACTTTCTGAAAGCCGTGTCCGCGGATATGGACGACTTGGAGCACAGTATCTCGATCATAGACAAGCATAACTAAAGTTTACTTCTATAAATTTGACTTATAATGACTAGTAATCAGCTTCACTATAATGGAATGGCTAATTAATACTGCCCACCATTGCTTGTTGGTTGTCGCTTGCGACAAATGTATCTGACTAGTAAGTATTGCAACCTTCTAATTGGCTGAATAAAAGTACCAACAACCTGGGTTTTGGGTTTATCTCATGCTATCTGTACCTGATTAGTAATTGTTGCAACTATCACGGAATGATTAACTAAAAGTGCCCACTGTTTACTTTATCAGGATGATTATCTAAACCCGACTAGTAATTGTTGCAACGAGAACTGAATAAATAAAACTGCCAACGGTGTGAGTTCCTCGGTTGACTTCCTCGTTTGGTCTCGAGGGGGAAACACCAGGATGGGTTTGTTTGGTGATAGCTTCAGGTTGGATCCGGATAGGTCATTCTCACCTCTCTAATAACCGTCGTGGTATCGAGTCTCTATAGGTTGTTTAGTGCATCTTGCCGCGCCTCGATCCACCATACCTATGTAGGCGAGGACCGCGAATTCTAGCCTCGCCGTGTCTTGGCCTCGATCTTGACGCTCTTTCTTTGTTTTTCCGCTTTGCCCTTCGGCACCCTTTTGTTTAAGCAGGTTTTGAGATCGACGCCGTTAGCAGGGTTACCCTTCCGGCTTGGCCTGGGCAGGGTTATGGACGCCATTGGTTATTCTTCAGGGCTCTTAGCCCCATTTGCTTCTTGTCCGTAGTCGGACGCTCTACTGTTTTCAAGGTGATTTGGATCTTTGTATATTATATCTGCATTCTTGACTCTTTGAGTCGCTGTTATATATATCTCATTACGTGGGTCCCATCGAGGACTGTTGTGTAATGTTATTACTTCGTTTTCCACCCGCACGAAAGTGCCTGGTGGGCACCTTTGAATCGTTTCTATGCGGGTTTGGCGAATTTTGTTCAAACTTGCATAGGTCCGATTCTGAGGGTGTTACAAGGAGCTGCAGCAACCATTCGTCCCGCCACCCGCACACGACATGTTGGACGGAACAACCCAAAGGTATCGCCTCATACCGTAGTCTACTATGTTTAGTACGTTGTTCATAGGTGAATTGTGTCCGCGAGTTGTAGCAAATGCATGACGTTTTCGGTTGTAATTTTTGTAGTTTGGATGATGAATTATTTTTGGAGATCATGAATATGACCTCGCATCAATATTTTGTGGGTTTACAAGAGATACCGTCACAAGAATACTATGAAGAACATCTTGATGAGGCGGAGCAGGGTTTTGTTGACTCAGTGCCACGACGAACGGCCAACTACACCAACCAAGAAGACCTAATGATCATCTTATTTGCATTGTGTTATGAACTTGTGATTGTTGTTTAGTTGTTTCTTATGCTCGGAACTATGTCATGACGCTATGATATGAATATGTGGATTTTCATCAAGTTTGCATTGTGAAATGTTTTGTATATTGTTGATTCATTTTGTTGTGAAAAATTGTATTGGCGTTGCAGACGTGTTGCATTCTGCGGCAGCTGGTAAAGTGCCCGCCGTTTTGCTGCCGCAAATGCCAAAAACTATTGTCGCAAAGATTAAAACGGCTGTCGCAAAATGCAAAGCTATTAAAGATGCTCTAACAAAGTACTCTGGGATCACAAGTTGCACAACATACACAAAGGTTCCCATAACCCGAGCTTGCCAGCACCAAGATGCTTGGCTAAACCAAAATCTGATACTTTAGTGTGTTGATTTGCAGAGTACCATGAGTGGAATGCATGAATAGTTTTGTCAAGTAGTATTAGATGGTTAACACTAGAAGTAGTTCACATGATGCATTGCTAAACTAAACTAAGATAAATTCCTAAACATAGATAAGACATTAACCAGAAAAGAAAGTTGGTCAGAAAAATGAGTACTCTAAGGCCTAGTTTGGCAACAATTTTTTTTAAAAACTAAAGTATATTAATACCATAGTATTTTAGTGCCAAGCAAAGCAATACTTCAGTTTTTTTCCTTTTCTCAGTTTTAGAAAAAAGAGGGTCTAACCTCTTTCTCAAATATTTCAAAAAACCCATAGTTTTGAAGAATACTTTAGTTTTAAAATCATACTATTTGTTGGATCCAAACACCTCGAAGTATTTTATATTTTAGTTTTTTTAGAAACCAAAGTATTTCCTCAATGCTTTAAAAATACTTTGGATGCCAAATAGGGCCTAAGGCTTCGTTTGGCATCTAAGTTCTTCTAAAACCAAAGTATTGTAATATTGTAGTATTTTCTTACCTAGCTAACAAATATTTCAGTTTTGGAAAAAGAGGTCTACTTCAAAATTAGTGTTATTCTGCAAAAAACGAAGTATGAAAAACTGCGGTTTTTACTGAAACCGAACACCTCAAAGTATTTAAAACCATGTTATTTTTATAAACCAAAGTATTCTTGAAATACTTTTTAAAAAATCGTTGGTGTCAAACGGGCCCTACCCTTCGCTGTAACGTTTGAAATAAAGTGTAGCTTCAAGTTTTGTCAGACCACTGCATATGATATGAACTCAGGTGGTGAAAAGAGATTCAAATTGGGGGAGTTCGAGGTTTTGTCAGACCACTACATATAATGTACACAGTTTTATCACAAGGCAATTCCCAGCTCGGACATAAGCTACAGATGATTACTGTGATCCTACAATTAGAGTAAAGTGGTACATATAACGAACTTATCGTAGTACCATTGTAATATGCTCATGCTCCATCCATTTTCAAATTTTAAAATGTTTTAATCTTTTAAAGCAAATGTATCTAGACTTTTTTTTAGTGTATAGGTTCATTCAGGTTTGAAGTAAATCTATACACTAAAATAAGTCTAGATATATTTATTTCACAAACTAAAACATCTTATATTTTAAAACTGAAAAAGTACTAAACAATGGTTACCTGCATAAAATTTTATATGGAGTACCTAATGATGATCTTGATTTACAAACAACTCACAAGATAACTTGAAGCATGCAAACTGTCCAAAACAGCCGTACCGGTTTCTTCAAACGTGGCGTGTTCGTGTTCTTTTTTATGTTCTTGCAAATCGCTGCCTAGCTGATCAGTTGTTCTGATGTGCCACGGCCCACGGCGGATCGCACGGAAGGATCCGTATAACATTCTCTCTGACCGACAGGCGATCGGTATCACTACGACTAGTAGATTCTAATTAGCGGGAGGTCGGAACGCACGTCATCGGCATTCGGCAGTGCCAATATCAATATCGGTGCTGCCGTTTTTTTTTTCCTTTTTTTTTTTCTCCGTTTCTAGTCAAGGTAGGTAGTCAGGTCAACTCGGTTGGCTTGTCGCTGCTGCCCTGACGTACGCGCACGCCAAAAATCATTTAAACGGCATACGGGAGAGCGTGCCTACCGGTCAGCTGGTGCACCTACGCTGTAGGCTTTTCTTTCGAAAAAAGTCTAAAACAAATCTTTAAATTATACGTACTCCTAAAATTACCACTCTAAACTCTAAACCTTGGACCTGTTTGCCCTACCGGGATAGTTCGGATCCCGACCGGGATTGCAGTCTACCTCACTTGTAAGAACCTTCTTTCCAAAATCTCCACTTTCATCGTTTTCTCATGAAATCCCCACTCTCTCTCTCCAGACCGTCGGCCTCCTCCCCTCATGCTCTACCACACCGTCGTCCCCTCCTCCCATAGTATCGCACGATTCCCGCACCGCCGCAAAATCCTAGAGGCAAGCAGATCGGACCTGCGTCGAGGACCTCCGTCGGGTGCTGTCCCGGTCAAGGCCAGCGTCCAAAGTGGCAGGCTGGCAGCACCTACGCCTGTCAGGTGTGACGGCAGGGCGCCCAAACAGCGTCACTAGCTGCGACAGAGGATGAAGCCAGCTACCGCCGGTAGAGCTTGTCTTTGTGACATAGCCCACTCGATCGTCGCACGTGTGCACTCATCGCTAGTGCCGTCGACAGATGTTCTGCCGAAATTGCTGCTCTAGCCTCGTCGTATTGAGGTACCTTTCCTAGTGCTAGTTCGTTTCCTAGTGCTACACTGCTACTTGCTGAATTTGCTGCTCGATCTAGTCTCGCATATAGGTGCTCTGCTGAAGTTGCTGCTCAATTCTGTACAAGCTAGCTGAGAAAAACGAATGTCCAAAGAGCGATGTAGAAGAGAATGGTGGCCACCGAGCGATGAGCAAACATGGGCAGACTAGCAGTGCGCACATGAGTCGCAGGGCCGGTGCGACCGAGATTGGGAGGACCAGACAGGAGGCGGCCTTGGTCGCATAGCAGAAGCAGAAGAGCTGGTGTCGGGCGGCAATGCGCTCCACTTCCACGCAAGAAAAGATAAAGAAATAATAATGTTAATAATAGTTTGAATTGCCACGTTAGCAAATCCCAGCTGAAACGGTCCAAGGTTTAAAATAGAACGGAATTGTAAAGTTTAGAGTACCAATTTTAGGGATTATGAGTTTGGGGTTTAATTTAGCTTTCGTCTACGATTTCGAGGTTTGTTTTAGACTTTTCTTTACGCATATGGTGTCTCGCGATCGGTGGTGCTGGCGACCCGTGACGGGCCGTGCCGGTGACGTCGAACATCAGGCGTCGCCAAATTTGAAGACTGTGAGCGAGGGATCGCATGAGCTGTAAGATGTGTTGCCGTAGGATAACCGGCAGCACAGAACACAGTTTGGCATCCTGGGTTATATATGGCTCGAGTGAGTCTCTGATGCTCTTGGTGGCTCGGAGTTAGCCTAGATGAAATCCGACAGCAAAGAAAGGCCGATTAGAGTAATCTCCGATAGGATGGCACCAAGATTCCTGCACCACGTGATTAGTCATTCTAAAAAAAGGAGTGGTGCTTGTTGGCCCATCATATCACTATGTTCAGAACTTAACTTGGCTCAACTCTGGAATGAAAACATAAAGTCGTGGAGAAGGCCAACACGGAGGCGGCAATCATACGCACAGGAGTAATGTAACATCGGCCCACAACAATTCCATGCTCCATATCCATTTCGTTTCGATATGTATAGAGACTATAATTAATTTAATTTGTAAGGATCGATACAATAAATATATGCTCCTATATCAAATAGCCAACCAATATACGCTTTCCTATCTTTTCTTCTTGCAAAAATTTTACCATCTATTAATCATCATCAACAGTAGTATAGAGAGCGCTAAAAGCAATAAAATTATAAATAGATCGTTGGACCACCTAGCGACGACTATATAAACTAGCCTGAGCCGAAGGCGCTCGCCGCCGACATTGCCCCTCCATCTCGCAATAGAGCTTTTATTTTAAAAAAATCTACCAATCTATTAATAAACATCAACAACAGTATAAAGAGTTCTAAAAGTAATAAAAATTACAAGTAGGTCAACGACGACTACAAACATTATAATGAGTCAAAGACGCGTCGTCATCCTCGCCTCTCCATCACTGAAGACTGAAAAAACTTGTCGTATTAGAGCTTGTTGTAGTAGACAGATGAAAAGTCATCTTGCCAATCCCCTAGGTAGTAGAGATTGTTATAATAGACAGTCGGAAAGTCGGTATACTAACGCGCCAAAGGACCAGTGCACCATAGCCGCAACCATTGCCAAATATCCAACCGTAGATCAGAAAATATTATAAACACAACAAGAAGATAACAAAGAACGAAAATAAAAACACAACAATGGGACAAAGACTTAAGATGAAAAAACCTCTGCGAGAAAGAGAGGAAAAAACAATGAACACCAGCCAGCAAAACTGCACTACAACGGGGAGCGTTTACACAACGCCAGGATTTCATAGATGCAACTTGTCCCGATCGACGACTTATAAGAGATATATATAGAAGTAGAAACCAAAGTTTTCAATGATCCGTATGTTTTGGCCTAAGTCTCCGGCGACGGACCTCGCTCCGCTCGTTAGAAGTTAGCCTCCTCAATATATTTGGATCATACTTAAAGTACACCTTGAGAAAACAAACTCCGCCTTAAGACAAATTTCTTCTTATAGCATCAATATCAACCATCTTCCTAAACAAACAAAGAAAATATTTTTGGCGCTAATGGCCACTTGGGCTAATTAGTTAAACCAGATAATTTCGAGCAAAGCTCAAACTTAGCAAAAGGAACAAATTTAGTCATCATGTCAACAAGATTATCATGAGTGTTGATCTTGCATACCTTTAGTTTATCTTGAGCAATAATGTCTCTAACAAAATGGTACTTGATATCAATGTGCTTTGTTCTCTCATGAAACATCTAATATTTTATAAGGTATATATGGCACTTTGATTTTCACAAAATAAAGTAATACAAGAATCATCTCCACAAAGCTTAGCAGATAAACCTTTCAAGCAAACATATTTTTTGTAAGCTTCAACAATAGCTATGTATTCGGCTTCAGTGGTAGATTGTGCAACAACAGCCTGTAGTAGCCTTCCAGTTAATAGTACAACCATCAAAATTAAACACATAACCTGTAAGGAATCTTCTCTTGTCCAAATCGGCAGCAAAATCTGAATCCACATAGCCAACGGAGAAACATATTACCTTGGTCAGATTTTCTATTCGTGTCAATGGAGAACTCCTACCATACTTCACTCCATCATGAGGTTTATGTCAAGGAGACCCCATCTCTCCCTATTTATTCTTGCTATTCTCTAAAGGTGTCATCGCGCTACTGAATTATTTCGGTGGTAATTACATTAACAGAGGCATAAGAGTTAGTTTTCAATTTGCTTGGATTAATCATCGGTTGTTTGCTGATGACAGCCTCTTCTTTATGAGTGCTAGTTTACAGACTGTAGATAAATTAAATATGATTTTAAAGATATATACGGACTATTCAGGACAATGTGTTAACAGAGATAAAGTTTATTCCAGTCCTAATACACCCGTAGTTACCAAGCGAAAAGTAAAGCAAGTAATGAGCACCGTAGTGGAAGCTTTTAGCGAGCCCTATCTTGGTTTGTTATATTACAAGTGGTTCCTTTGATCATATTCGTGAACACATTCGTAATAAAATTTAGGGGATCGAAAGAATGTTGTCGTGTGCAGGTAGGAAAGTGTTCATGAAAACTGTCATTCAGACTATTCCTACTTATAGCATGAGCTGCTTCAAATTGACAAAGAAATTTTGCAAGAGTTTGACATCTTGCATATCAAAGTATTGGTGGAGAAGTTCGTTGGCTCGCAGATCGTTTCATTGGGTCTCTTGGGATGCACTTGCATCGCTGAAATGTAAAGGGGGCATGGGCTTGTGGGAGCTGGAACTTTTAAATTTAGCCATGCTAGAAGACATGGATGGAGATTGATGAATAACCCTAATTACCTTTGTGCTCGAGTTTTTAAGGGTAGGTACTACCCACATTCCGACTTCCTACATGCAATAGTTCCAAACAAAGCCTCGGTCACTTGGAGGGCGATTGTTGTAGGGAAAGAGGCTTTACACCTCGACCTTATCAAAAGAATTGCTGATGGTTTGTAAGTATCTGTGTGGACTGATAGATGAATTCCGAAAATTAGATCACTGCAACCATATGTCCAGATTGGTGAAGATGATATTAATCTAGTGTATGAGCTTATTAATCATGATATAGGCACCTGGAAAATTAATGTGGTCAGAAGAAACTTTATTACCCCCAAGGAGACACAATTATTAATATACTGCCGCGACGAGGGGATGGGAAGACTTCTCGGCCTGGTCTTTAGAGAAGATGAGAAACTGCATCAACACGACGTATTGTGCTCTAATGAGTCACAACGAGCAAGTAGCTCGATAAGAAGGAACAATTACCGAAACCTCAACTTCTGACAAACAGATGTGATCTACCTTATGAAAGCTGAATGTGGGGCTGAAGGTCAAGGTTTTTTGGTGGAGAGTTCCGCATGGCATACTCTATGTTGAAACCACCTTGAAACATCGTTATATTTCTCAACTTAGCAGGTGTAAAATCTGCCTACCCACTGATGAGGATCCTATACATGCTGATCATGCACGTAGGTTCTGAAAAGAAGTGCAAGCCTGGATGGATTTCTCTCTTCCCTATATTCAGTGGCGGATCTAGGATTTTATTGATGGGTATGCCACACCGAAATTTTGACAAAAATCTACTCTCTCTGGCTTATATTAATTGATTTAAATTTGTCTAGATTTGATTGAATCTAGACACTATTTAGTATATAGATTCATTCAAATTTTGACAAATCAAAATCAATTAATATGGATCGGAGAAAATAGATAAAATCTATTTGACGGTTCTATATAAAATTATAAATTTGCAATGCAATACGATGTAGAATAAGTAAACAATATGTAATTGAGTACTAGAGATGGAAAATGCATAAGTAACCATACTAATAGTCTAATCACCATACTGACAATCTAAAATATTAATAAAAGAAACTATTTATACATAAGAAAACACATATGTGGCGCTAGAATCATTGTTCCTATAGGCCCAGTTTTTTTCAGCTTTGGCTTGCGCAGAAACTGCTCTGGCTGGAGCTGTCTAGAGAAACTGCGGTGAAAATAAGCTCGCGGGAAACTGTAGTCCAGTTCTTTTTGACTTTTAGTGTCCTAGCTTATCGACTGAGTGGTCCGATGAAAAGTCTGTAATGCCCACTAACTGGTACTCAGTTATTAATCGACAAAAGTATACTATCACAGTTGAAATTAGGATCTGCATCGCTTTTGGAAATAAGAAAATTACATCTCAGGATATGTGTATCTCTGAACCAGTTTTTTTTTGAGAGAATCTCTGAACTAGTTGTGCCTCCGTGTGTGTCTCTGGACTTGCTAGCATGTAGCAAGGATATAGAGGACTGGCTGGTCTGGCAATCAGCCGCCGAGCCCTGCGGTCTGCCCCTGTGGGGATGCATAGGACAAGCTGATGGAAACGTGGAGGAGGTAGGTAGTTCGGCCGGAGCAGCCAATGCCAATGGAGGCCCATCAGATCGAGCACCGGCCGGCAAGCTCAACCTGTTCGATCTATGCTGAGGAGTTCAGGGGCGACTGGAGAAGGTAGCCGGAAGACGGAGGAGGCGTCGCTGGCGGATGGCCGCAACAGATCGAGCCCCAGCCGGTGAGCTCGAGCTCCACTTGATCTGGGCCATCGAGCATGGGGGAGGCCGTGGGCTATCCTTCCGCCATGGAATGCAACCAGCGCAACACGTGGAGGCTTCGCCACGGCGCCGGGTTGCGGTGGTGGTGGCCGGCGCCGTGAGGTGGCGAGGGGATTGGCGGCGGCGGCGGCGTAGGGAGATAAACCATATCCGACTGGTTCGTGCTAGGGAGAGAGGAAAAACTATTCGTTCAGTCGGGGACTCGGGGACACAGGTGATTCAGTTCAGTGGCAATTGGACGTAAATACCATGTGAAATAGGGGCAACGCCATGTATCGTTTCGCTCCATCCTGGGAAGCTGCGGGAAGCTGGGGCATGCCAGCTTCTGCCCACTGTGAAGGAATCGTAAAAACCGGCGGTGGAGAAAAACGGCTTAAATTCCAGTTCTTTTTGGCTTAGGCTTTTTTTCACTTCTAAGCTGTCTAGAAGCTCCAAAAAAACTGGGTCATAGTCTCTTTGCAGAAAGAACATGAACGATTATAAAATAGATATTCACGATTTATTTATACTGAACTATTTAATCTCAAGATCTATATGTACATATGAATGATGATATTTTAGAGAATCGGCTATTTCCTCCGGTTCATATTAATGGTCTTTATTTTATCTCGATTCATATGTAATTAGTCTAAATTCTTAACTAAATATGTACGAATTTAAGCAAAATTAGGATCAATAATATGAATCGGAGGGAGTACTTAGTGATGCAGCTTGCCGAACCTGACTTCGAGAAATCTTGAGACAGAGAACAGAGAGCAGTCATGTCAGCTGGTGTCCAGAAATAATCGCCGGTATCGGCGCACCACCGCAACTTGGAGAATTGCCGCAGCCCGCCGCCGAAGATCGCTGATCTGACACTCCTGACGCGCGGTGGTGGCGTATTCCAAGCCCCGATAGATCAGTTCGTGCAGTTGTTGCGATGGATTAAATCTTTGTTTTTTTTCTACATATAGGTAAAGTATGTAGGGACTCAGCTGGCTTGTTTTTGCAACGGAAGTGTGTCCCCTAACCGAAAGTTAGGGTTTCTCTCTCCTCCGGCGGCTCGCACGCCGAGAGTGTTTCCTACCGTCAAAATCTCGCTGGAAGGGCATGGAAGCTGCAGGAGGTAGTAAAGGAGGGAGAGGCAAGGGGGAGGAAGATGTTGATGAAAGGAGGGAGAGGCAAGGGGGAGTAAGATGTTGATGACCTGCTGCGTCGTCTCGTTCTACATGAAGATGATGGATATGGGTTCGTTTGGGAGGAGGAAGTCAATCAACAAGATATCCAGGCCAAGTGGTTGGATATTGCGAGAGTACATATTGATAAGGGTTTTAGTCCCTCTGCACTGTACGCAGACATGAGATCTGCGTGGAATCCTGCGAAGGAGGTAAGGTGGAGACATATTGAAGATAATCTATTCACAATCCAATTCGGATGCCTAGCAGATTGGAATATGGCGATGAAGAACGGACCTTGGCTGTTCCGAAATCAAGTTTTAATCATACACGAGTATGATGGATTCACTAACCCTAGATCGGTTACGCTTGACAAGGTAGAGGTCTGGGCAAGAGTCTTGAAGCTGCCAGACAATTATCTGAATGAAGTTGTGATCAGAGGTATGTGTAGGAAGATGGGAAAGATCTCAGAGATACAAATTAAGCTCCCATCAGGCTATGTTGGTGCTTTTGTGAGGATAAGAGTCGCCCTGGATTTAGCAAAGAAGCTTGAGAGGTTTGTCTCGATTACTAGGGCAGGAAAGAAGGATTGGTATCAGATCAAGTATGAAAAACTGCCAAGCTTCTGCAATTTTTGTGGGTTAATTGGACATTGGTTCGAGGAGTGTGGTACGGGAGAACATGACCCCTCGAAATTTGAGTGGGGGGATTTTATATTGGCTGATGACTGGAAGAATAGAGGAGTTGGTCGTGGTCCTGTTAGTGGACGTGGAGGAGCTGGTAGAGGAATGGGTAGAGGCAGAGGTCGCTTTGGCCAAGGGGGACGAGGAGATGCTCGAGCTCCAAGGAAATACAGTGGGGACGGAAATTGGAATTGGAATGATCTAGATATGAAAGATGATATACCTCCCGGTGATGGTATAAGAGATGGTGTGGAGAAGGAAGTGGACACAGAGATGGAGGAAACCGCTAGCCTAAGGAAAAAAAGGCAAGCTCTGAATTCTACTTCAGAATCCGTACAACAAACATCAGGAACAATTGTGGTATTAGGCAACAGCTCGAAAGTGTCTGAGATGGTCAGAAAATATGATGTTGCTGATCCTTTGGCAACACCTCAGAAGGGTTTAAACAAGAAGAAGAAGAAGAAAGGAGCAGATGGTGAGGCAGTTAACAGTACAAACTTTATATCGGCGACATCCTTCGAGGATGATCGCCGGGAACAATGAATCTAATGTCTCTGAACTGTCGAGGTGCGGGACGGCCTGAGACAGTTCGTGAAATCAGTGACCTTATTAGGTTGCAACGTCCGGTTTTGGTTTTCCTTTCGGAGACCAAAATGTCAGACAAGAGAGCATAGTATTTGAGATGGAAATTTGGTTTTTCAAACGCTTTCGGAGTAAAGAGCATGGGGCGGAGTGGAGGTTTATGCTTGTACTGGAACAGTGATTCTAGGGTTACCTTAAAATCTTTCAGTAATACACACATTGATGTGATGATTCAGAATGCTGAATTGGGAGATGTCGAATGGAGATTCACCTGTTTTTACGGAAATCCTGTGAGATCTAGAAGGAAACTGAGCTGGGATCTATTGAAATTTATGAGGAAAGAATATAATAATCCCTGGTTATGTGCTGGAGACTTCAATGAAATTCTTCACGCTACAGAACAGTTTGGGGGAAATGAACGCCAAGAGTGGCAAAATAGAAGGCTTTAGGGAGACTATGGAAGATTGCAAGTTTGTGGACTTGGGATTCTATGGGCTTCCCTACACTTGGGATAATAAGCAACATGGAGGAAATAATATTAAAGCAAGGTTGGACAGGGGGCTTGGTGATGATAAATTCATGGAGTGTTTTGATAACACTGTTGTCAATCACATCCAATGTTGCGAATCATATCATAGTGCATTGTTGATATCAGTAAAGAAATCAGACTGGATTGATGAGGGGATGATGACAAAACCTTTTAGGTTTGATAATGCTTGGACCCGTCATGATAGATATATCGAGGTAGTTGAAAATGCGTGGAAAAATGGAGTTCAGAACCTGCAAGGGGTTTACAACTCCTTATGTGACGTTCGCCAAAGTCTGAAAGTATGGAGTATAAATGAATTTGGATCTGTCAAACAACAGTTGAAGGCTCTGAGAACTAGGTTGGAGCTCATTAGAGGAGAACCTCTTCATAAGGTTCCATCGAGGGAAGAGGGATCGTTAATGGCCAAGATTTCAGAATTGCTGTCTAGGGAAGAAATATTGGAGAAACAGCGGTCACGTGCTTTATGGCTTGCTGAAGGGGATCGCAATACATCCTTTTTCCATGCAAAAACAAAGGAGAGAGCGAGGAGGAACAAAATTAAATCCCTGAGGAGAAATGATGGTACAGTGGTATCATCACAGGAAGGATTGGAATCAGAGGCCATGGGTTTCTACCAAAACCTCTTTACAGCACAGGAAGATACAAACGCAAGACTTGTGACTGATTGGGTGGAAAGGAAGGTTGATGATTCGATGAATGACCGGTTGTGTGCACCAATAACGGATGAGGAAATTCAGGAAGCCCTTTTTATGATGCATCCGGACAAGTCGCCAGGACCGGATGGTTTAACGGCTGGTTTCTATATTAGACATTGGGCTGTCATGAAGTCAGCAATCTGTTCGGCTGTGAGGGATTTTTTATCTAGGGGAGATATGCCAGAAGTTGTAAATTCAACTGTTCTAGTGCTTATTCCGAAGGTGAGAAACCCGCAAGAACTCTCTCAGTATAGACCTATCTCATTATGTAATGTTTTATATAAGCTGGCTTCCAAAGTTCTAGCTTTGAGATTGAGATCACTTTTGGATGATTTAATCTCGGAAGAACAAAGTGCCTTCGTACCAGGACGGCTGATATCAGATAATGTGTTGTTAGACTATGAATGTATTCATTACCTAAAAAGGAAGAAAGGTAAATCAGGCGCTTGTGCTGTTAAATTGGATATGGCCAAGGCCTATGACCGAGTGGAGTGGTCCTATCTAAGGGTGATCATGAGTAAATTGGGTTTTAACAGTGTGTGGATTGAGCGCATCATGTGTTGTGTGGAAACTGTCAACTTCTCGGTAAGAGTAAATGGGAAGTACTCTGAAATCTTCAGACCGACGAGGGGAATACGGCAAGGCGATCCTATCTCGCCTTATCTATTCTTGTTGTGCGATGAAGGATTCTCTAGTATGTTGAAATATTATGGTGCTGGACATCTTTCCAAGGGAATTCGGGTTGGTATCCATTGCCCTTGGATATCACACCTGCTATTTGCTGATGATTGCATGGTGTTTGCACAGACGACAGATGCAGGTGCTCGCAGACTTCAGGAAATTTTGGAGAGGTGCCGAAGAGGATCTAGTCAAATGGTGAACAAACACAAATCTGCAGTATTCTTCAGTACTAATGCAGACACAACTATGAAGCAGATTGTACACCAGGTGACAGAAATTCCAACAGAGGCGTTGGTGGAGAAGTATCTGGGTCTTCCAACTTCCCTAGGAAGATTAACAGATGATCAATTTGAACATATTGTGGCGACTATCAAGAAATTGGTGGCAGGATGGTCACCCAGATTGCTGAATAGTGCTGGAAGAGAAGTGTTAATTAAAGCAATATGTCAGGCAATCCCTACTTATTCTATGAGCTGTTTCAAACTTTCCAAGAAATTACGCAAGAAAATTACTACGGTGGTGGCCCGGTTCTGGTGGGGAGGTGATGAGGAGAAAAGGAAAATGCATTGGGTGAAATGGGAGGATCTTGCCAAGCCAAAGTCAAGTGGTGGAATGGGTTTTAAGGACTTCGTGCTCTTCAATAAAGCTATGTTAGCAAAACAAGGGTGGCGTTTGCTCTCTAATCCAGATTCACTGTGTGCTAGAGTGTTAAAAGGCAAGTACTATCATGATGGAGATTTTATTTCTTCACGTAATAAGAGGAACTCATCACATACGTGGAGAGCGATTCTATATGGGCGTGAGGCTTTGCATTTGGGTCTCATAAAGCGTATAGGTGATGGTGGTAACACTAAAATCTGGGATGGTCCATGGATTCCTTTCAACCCTGGCTGGAAAACAATTGTGAGGAAACCAGACTCGGATGTAATCCTTGTGCAACAATTGATTGATCCATATACGAGGGAGTGGAAGGAAGATCTATTAACAACAAAATTTGAACCAGTTGATGCACATGCAATAATGAAAATCCCAATTGGGTTTTCTGAAGAGGATTCATGGGCATGGCACCTTGAGAAACATGGGAACTTCACGGTGCGTTCTGCCTACAGGGCTCTACTGCAATCTCGCACAAGTCATAATCCAGAGGATGATTGTGGAGGTGGCGAACAATCTTACTGGAAAAAGCTTTGGAAGATGCAGGTTCCACCGAAAGTTCAAAATTTTTGGTGGCGAGTTATAAAAGAATATATTCCATGCAAATTAGTACTAAAGAAGAGGCATATGGAGAGAACTGAATATTGTCAGGCCTGTGGCGCCGTTGAGTCTATTCATCATGCTATATTCGAATGCCCATGGGCAAAAGGTTTCTGGAGTGAGATTAAAAAAGTTACAGGTGTCAAGATACTTGCGCTTCATCCGACAACTTGGACAGTTGATATTGTTGATAGTACCTTAGTGCAAGCTAAGAATGCAAATGTGCTTTTATGTGGTGGATATGCGGTTTGGTTGGAGAGGAATGCTAGAAATCATGGCGAAGGATCAAGAACAGTCATGGAATCTGTTAAATGGACAACTGATATTGTGTTGGATCTATCGTTAAGCTCTCAACCAAGATCAAACAAGGTTAGTGCAAAGCAGAGATGGAAACCACCTGCTGAAGGAGTTGTGAAAATCAACGTTGATGCAGGCTTTTGCTTAACATATGGTGATGGATCTACAGGGATGGTTTTGAGGGATGACGCTGGTAAACTGGTGAGAGCTCAAGCCATCTGGTATGAGCATGCAGCCAATTCGCTGGTTATGGAAGCTTTGGCGGTTCGGGATGGATTGAGATTAGCCTATAACCTTGGCTACAAGCGAATGGAGCTTGAGACAGATGCCTCTATTGTTGTCCAACTATATAAGGATAGAGACAAAGGGAGATCTGAAATATCTCCGATTTTACATGAGATTGCTGAGCTGGCTGGCAATTTGGAGTTGAATCGAACGAGGGTGCAAATCTTTGTGCTAAACAAGCAACTGCTATTAGACGTAGGTGTCTTTGGGTTAATTATATCCCTAGCTTTCTAACAGATTGTCTTCAGAAAGATTGTAATGCCGATGTTTAATGAATGAAAGTCATTGATTCAAAATCAGCAGTTTTTTTTCCTACTAGTATTAGTACACGTTAGGCACCGCTCGCTCCAGGGTATGCCAGGCCCACCCGGCATACCTGGTATCTCTACCACTGCCTATATCCCATATTAACTGACACAACTTTGTGTAGGCATGTACTTTTTCCGTTTCAAAATATAAGATGTTTTAGGTTTGTAGAGAGAATGTATCTAGACTTGTTTTAGTGTGTAGATTCACTCTAAACCTTGGTAAACCTAAATACTAAAAGAAATCTAGATATATTTGTTTTATAAAGCTAAAACATCTTATATTTTGAAACGGAGGAAGTATATATCTCAGTGTTCAAAAAAGCGTACGCTTAAGCGCGCTTAAGCGGAAAATTGAGCGAAGCGGTGGCAATACGCTTCGCTTTAGCCCTAAGCGGACAGAAAAGCGCAGAGCGTATTTAGGCGTTTGATTAAGCGCTGAGCGGTCGCTTAAGTGCGTGGAAGTCGCGAAGCGCGCAGAAAAGCGCTCGCTGAGCATCGATGGTTCTAAGTAGGAGATGAAAAAATTGGGCCTATCTGGGAGGAAAAACGAGTAGATAGGGTTCCAATCGATGACCTCTCCCCACCCCGAGCCCAACCCTAGATAGAGGGAGGGACGGGAGAGTGGCGGCGCAGGTTGCCGCCGTTGAGGCTCCGCCCGCACCGCCGCTGAAGCTCCGCTCACGGTGCCCTCCACCTCTTCCTCCGGGCCGCTCGACCCCCTCATCTTCGTCACGCTCGAGTTGGACTCCCTCGTCTCTCTCTGCCCAGATCGAACTTGACCTCGACCTAATCGCCGCCGACCGTCTGCACATCTCTTAGCTATCTCCGGTATCATGGACATTGATGGTGAAGGGATTGTGCTTAACTTTCCTTCCATGCTTCCTAATTCCAGCCTATCCTTACAGTTTTACCCTGAGCGCTTAAGTTGCGCTTAAGCTACATTTCCTCTGAGCGATGCCTCACCGCTCTCTTAGCGCTGAGCGCTTTTTTGAATGTTGATATATCTAGGCGTGTTTTAGTGGCTATCTATATATATATATAGATATCTAGATAAAACTATATCAACAAATTTGATTTAAAAAGAGTAGATCAAAGTCTGGCTGATAGCTCATAAACAATTGTTAGGCCATTACTCCACCCGATAGCTCATAAGGGCATGTACGATACGGTGATGTCAGCCTTGCTTTATACTTGTCACGTCAGGTTTTTGCTTAGTTGGAGGAGAAAGAAATAAAAAGAAGAATATTGTCTTTCCTTAGCTAAGGGATGATCCCTTAAAAATAAGAGAATAATATTTTCTTCATTGTACCATATGTCTTTTCTTACCCAACCAATTTTTTTACTAAAAATAAATAATTCTAATTAATTGGTAGAGATGACACTAAAAAATAATATTAATATATTGTATAATTTATCTCTAATAACTTTTCTAGATGATATGGAGGACTAAGAGAAGACATGCCCTCGTAAACTGGAGCATTTGCTGGCCTATTACTCCGCCCAGCTGCCAGCTCCGTTGCCCACCTATACACGTATACCGCCCAACAACACACCCGGATATGGCTTTTGAGCCAGGCCCATATCACATTTCCAGTTTTGTGTCTAGTTTTCCTAGTTTCAGACTATTTTTATGTAGTTTTTGTGGTTTCGACAATTTGTAAACATATTTTAAAATTTGAAAATTTTTAAAATCTGAAGAATGTGTGAACATATTTCAAATTTTGAACAATATCTGAACATTTTTCAAATTTGATTTTTTACGAATTTGATCTTGTTTGAAGACAAATGTTTTAAAATTTAAACATTTTCTAATCTAAGCAGGAATGAAAAATTAAAATAACAGAAAAAGAAACAAACAGTAAAGTAAAAGGTAACATAAAGGAAAAAAGAAATTGAAAATGGGAGGAGCTTACCGAACTGGCTCGACCCATGAAGCACGCGGGAGGGTGTGATCGACCTGATCGGCATATAGGAATTTCCGCCGACTTCAGCATGAAGCCGCATGAGAGGCGAATCAAGTAGGGATTGCAATGGAGCTCAAAAAACCCGCAAACACGACGGGTATCCGTATTGAACAGGAAGGATTTGATAAAAAGTTAGATTTGCCAAATCTAATGGGGCGGATATGGGGATGGCAAAGCCATACCCGTAGACACGCAAACCCGCTCTAAGATTTAATCATATCCCTAATAATTATATGTCTAATCACATGTCTCATGCGGCCATGCACACACACAACACACATCACATGCACACAATGAAATATAGAGTCCTGGAGATAGCACATGCATCGCACGCTCTATTTCTACCAACCCCATCCCAATATCCCATAATTTTCTTCCTGCATGCGTCGCCGTCGCCTCATGCGCTGGTGGGTACACGTTGGGGCCTCGAACCCGACCGGTCGCTGGTCTGGTAAGAAATGAGACCCGGCAATTTAAACGGGGCGGGTATAGGGGCTGGACCTGACCCCTAACTTGGCGGGTGCCATTCCTAGAATCAAGACGGGCCAGAGATCGATTTGATTCTTCCTGAGCACGTCGTGTGAACTGCGTCGAAAACACCATATCATCGTAATTCTACTCGTGTTGAAATTTCAGGAAGTTATTGTGGTGACCCAGCATAGCACTGCATGATGTAGTACATTATAGTCGTTGACATAACCTAGTAAAACATCGTCCCACTGGTATTACATCCCTCAGAGTGGTACAACAGAAACATCTCTAGTCCAAGGCATGACTATAGATTACAACACATAGTACATTACAAAAGATCCAAGGATCCTCCTCAATACAGTGAGAAAAGTATCCTTACAAGTGACAATAAGAAAATAACAATTGGTAGACAATCTTATTACTATAGCAATGCTCTACATAAGTAGGGTCTAATAACTAGGGATTTCCTAGTATATACTCTTCAACTTAATATTGATACAATTTGATGTAGACGTGGTCTCCATTTATTTCTTGAGATATCTTCAATTCCCCAAAACAGATCACCTCTTGATGACGTCATTGATTGCTTCAAAATCTAGCAAGGGTTAAGAAGATACGTTGAGTACGAGCATATTCAGCAAGTTTACTAAAAAGGATTATTTGATGCACTATCTACAACCAAAGACCAAAGGTCGTAGGCTATGCAGATTTTCGTAAAAAAATCAAAGATTGATTTTATTCTTAAAAGCTATGTCCGTCAGCCTTCGTAACCAGAACTTTTGTGGAGTTCCTTTCCTGTCGCGTTCGTAGCTTCTTTCCAAAATAGGGAGTAACATGTCATAGTTTTATACACTTTGCAGATGTGCGTTGCTTTATCCATGAGAGACCTTAACCTTATTGCACATCCGAGTTGCATTCTCATCCACACTTTCTTGGTGTGGGGCCCAGTTTAAGATCCAATCCTATCACTGCCATTCTTCGCGACCCCGCATACCCCACAATTTTTGTACTATGAGACTCATGGACGACTTCTCCCGGTAATACGGCTTTACCCTAGTCTGATACGCACGACAACCATTAACACTAGAAATTTGTATTGTGTACGTCCAGCTCCACAGTAGGCTTTTCCCGAATACACGGCTTTACCCACGATCTGTGACTTACAAAACGCCTAGAACAGTGTCCGTGGCATACGAAAGGAAGAAGATCTAGCTGACTTCACCATCCCATTCCAGATCTCATGGTTAACGTGTATTATACGACACAAGAATCACTGATGACATTGGTTACTTAAGTTCTAGATATTATGTTCCTTTACCACCAGAACTATAATAGTATGTTATTACTAGTTCGTAATAACCCATAATCATATTTTTTTTTGAAGTTCATAATCATATAATTATGAAAATAGAGTTTTCTAATCTTTTTGAAATGCAGGTGATGACAATAGTGAATTTGTAAATACTTGATAGAAAATAACCAAAGGACATGAGAAAGTGTGAACATGCCTTTGTGATTACAAGATAATGCAATCACGGTTTTCGATACGATATAAGATCTAATATCTGAAAACAACATCATTGGTCTCGTAAGGACTAATGTTTAAATAAGCAAAATGCTATTATGCATAATTAATGCGATGCATTTTACAAAACTCCCAAAGTGTATCCCCAAGATTATAAGTGAATTGAACTTAAGTGATTTCTTTAAGAGTTGGTTTATCTTCAAGGAACTTAAGTTTTAATACACGAAATATAAAGTAGAGTATAAAGCAATCTAAGATTAAGGTTAATTGCCATCTGGTTACTATGATGAAAGTCCATGTATTAGGTTGTTAAGAGTTGAAGAAAATTATTATAGAGTGGTTGTTCGAAGTGACCAAAAGATAACTTTCAAAGAAAAAGTTGTTTATGTTAAGTTCATCAATCTGTAGGGTTGTTAAGATTAAAACTATGGTCTTTGATATAGTATAATTAATGTTGAGATATTATACTTTAAGTGTATTCTATAATAGACCAAAGTTAACTATAAAAGTATGAATAAACTTAAGATATAATGTTTATGGGATTTTAGACCAAAGTTAAGAATAAAAGTGAATTTTAAAGTATGATGTTTTATGGTACCACCAAGGTTTAGGGTTTTCTTAAGTATGGTCAAGTACGTGATATCATTCCCTTCCAATGTAAGTGAATGACGATTTCAAAATTTAGTTTGTTATTATAATACTAAAAACAAGATTTATATTATTGATGTTAGTATATATGGATGATCTCAATAATTTTGTGATGGTTGAAGTATTTAGTCAAACTTGAAAACTCACATTATTACTTAAAGAATTAAATTTGTATAAGTTCTACTTGTTATAGCTTTAAAGAACTACATTCTAGGTTTTTATAAATTCCAAGTAGAATACTAAAGCTAATATGGATTTATTTTGATTTAACATAATAATAGAAAATATATCTCTTTTATTTTAATAAAAGAGAAGGACTATAATGAAATAATTATAATGCGTATTTGTTTATAAATCCTAAATTATTTGGAATTTTATAATTAACATTTTATAAAATAATAGATTTATCTTTATATACAAGAATGATTTTTATTTATTTTTATGTCTTATATTTATTTTATTAGAATTCTTTAAGGTAATAAATGTTTTTAAATACATATTTTATTTTTTCATATTAAATATAAACTAATATTTTCATATATGGAGTAATTATTTAAGATTTTACGTATTATCCTTATTTTTAGAAAATTTCCTAAAGGAATTATTGACTTAATTTAATAAAATTAAGTTTTATTAATTTAAAAGACAAGTTAATATTTTTCTTAGATGGTTTATATTTTTAAATGGAGGTTTCATATGTATTTTTAGGATTTTTCTTTATTTTTTCTAGAGCCTAAACACTCTCAGGGTTATATTTGTAATTTACACTTTTACTTAGGATTAAATATTTTCTTACTTAGCTAGACTAGACCCATGGGCCTACCCAACCAGTCCATTTGGACCACTGGGTCGGGTTTAACCCCAGCCAGACGTTCCCTGGCTCGCTCACCGGCCCAATCGTATCCTCTCTCGCTCGACCCCTCTTGTTCCTCTCCTCTCTCTGGCGATGTTGCGGCTCTGTCATCGACACCACCTGATCTTAGCGCACTCCGACCATCCTGGCGGCCGCCACCATGCTTGTTGACCAAATACACCATGCTGCATCGGTGGATCTGCTTCGATTTGATGGACGCGTTCTCGTCTGGCCGCATTGACCCCTGCTCTAGAGATTATTGTTGTGTTCCCCTTGCTATATCGGCTCTGGTGGTCTGGCGACGTGGTGGTCGCTAGCGCCACCACTCTCATGCTCATGTAGCTACTGGCGTGGCTCAGCGCGCGTCGTGGTCGCCATCGATGGCCTGCGCTGCTTCCTCTTCTCGACTGAAGTGAGGACCACCAGTAAGTCCCCTTCTACTTCCTATCTCTACCTCTTAGAGTACTGTTATGCTTAACCCTAATTAAGATTGCCATGAACTACTATTCTTGTTTTTTATAACTCTTGGATGCTACAATAGTTAGCATAGCATGGTAGTTAATTTCATTATGTTCTGGTGGTATTTGTTTAAGCAGTGGATTAACAATAGTTTAAATAATAGTTCTATTATTTAATCTCTGTCTTTTTGTCCTCAGTGACCTTATCTAGTGGTTACCATTCTAAACATACATTGTAGAATATACTGTATTCTTGGAACTGGTGTGCTGATGATGATGTGCATGATACTAATTCTTTGTGGATTTTTATCTAGATGATGTTATGGATTGAATCCCATACTCCTTTTATAACTCTATTAAGCATAGTGATATTTAATAGTTGGCAATAAGTTCCAACTTCTTGGTAGTCAAGTATATGATTTTATTTAAGGATGAAAAATTCAGTAGCTTCCTTTATGGACAGGGAACCACCTTTAGGATGGATTCCTAAATGCAACAGTGAGATTGAATCCTTATTGGGGTGATGGTCATAAACAAAATAGTTTGTTGTTGCTTTACTGTGATAGAATTTTGATTAAAAATGATTTCTAGAATTTATGTCTAGGAAAAGGATTTAAATTAACTTGGTATAATTTGCAAGTAAGATTGGGCTTCTATGTATACTTGATGTCAACATGACAATAAATGTTTAGATGATTCCTGGCTTTACTGCCGGGAATATGATAGAATTGCTCTGGAGGGATTTTGCTAAATGTTTAACTAGTCCTAGTATAATCTGGTTGTTGTGTCTTTGGTGTTTGCCATTGTGGTGCCTCCTTCTAGAGTGAGCACAGTGGTAAAAAACACATGAGTTGTAGATGCTACTTGATTAACTGACTAGGGATCTAGAGTTATTCTGCCAATGATGCAGGTATGAGGCTTTACTTTTGTTGCACATGAACATATACTACTATTGCCTTTTTGTTTTCTTTACAACTGATTTGGATATTGCCCAACTACTGTTAATAAGACAATGGTCATATGATTCCTAGTTGTTTTTAGCTAGGAACATGATTATGTGGTGATATGCTCTTGTGCTGGTGTGTATTCACTAATAAGATGCCACTGTGATGCCTCCTTAAGGATGGAACATATTGGTATCCACTTTTGGATCTGCTAGACTTTCCAAGTAGGGTGTGGGAAAAATGATATCATCTAGTTTGGATGATCTAGATGCACAACCCTAATATGTGATCATGGTCAATGATGCATAAGGCTGAGACTGCTGTTCGATAAGAACAAATACTTTATGCTGCATGAATATCCCTGTTGAAAGTGTAATGGATGTCGCCTAGAGGGGGGGTGAATAGGCTTTTTAAAATTATTATGGTTTAGGCTCAAGTAAATGCGGAATAAAACTAACGTTTAATTTATTGAGCACAAAACCTAGCCACTAGGTTCACCTAAGTGCACCAACAACCTATGCCAAGCAATACAAGCAACAAGGTGATATCAAGGTTAAATACTTCAAGCACGATGGATATCACAATGTAAAGTGCATAAGTAAAGGGCTCCGTTGAGAGATAACCGATGGATGCAGAGACGAAGATTTGTTTCCCGAAGTTCACTTCCAAAGAAGCTACGTCTCCGTTGGAGAGGTGCGATGGCGCAATGGTCTTCGAACGCCACAAATGGCTCACCTCGAGGTGTAGTGGTTCGATGCTCACCCAACGCCACATAAGGCCTCACCCCAGATGCGGAAGCACGCAACTCACCGACGCCACAAAAGGCTCACCCTATTCTCCCGAGTGTGCACCACAAAAGGCGGGCACTCGCTCCACTATGGGACGCTTGAGGGCGGTCACCGAACCCATACAAGATTGGGGCTTACTCCACAACTCAATTGGAGGCTCCCAACAACAAAGCCACAACAGGCTACAATGCCACAAAAGGCCAACAATGCCACAAAAGGCTACAAGACCACAAAAGGTCAACAAGACCACAAAAGGTCAACAATCCAACCACACAACCGTCTAGGGTTCCAAGGAACCCAAGAGTAACAAGCCCTCAAGCTTGTACTCGCCGAATCTCCGAGGAGAACTCAAACCTATGCAACAAATGCAAGGACAAGTCCTTCACTCCAAAATTCCAACAAAGCTACAAAAGCTATCGGGGGAATAAGGGAGGAAGAACACAAGAGGAGAACACAAAACTCTCCAAGATCTAGATCCCAATGATTCCTTCACAAAGAAGGGATTTGGCTTGGGGGGATTGTAGATCTAGATCTCCTCTCTCAAATCCATCAAAAATATGCAATAATCATAGGAAGGGAAAGGGAGAGGGAAAGCTTCTTCAAGGTCAATAATGGAGGAGATAGAGAAAGCTAAGAACCAAGAAGAAAAGATAGTGCCCGCGAAGGGGAGGAGGAGCCCCTTTTAAAGGGCTCCCAGATCTGCCCGTTATGGGCATCTGGGACCCCTGGCCGGAACTTCCGGTGGGAGGCCGGAAGTTCCGGTGGCACACAACCAACGGTCAAAAACTGCGAAGCAAGAATCTGAAAATGCGAGCCCTGGTCGGAACTTCCGCCGGTCCACCGGAACTTCCGGTGGGAGCGAAACTTCCGGTGGAAGTTCCGACAAAAGTTCCGTCAAATAGTCACAACCAAAAAAGAAGGCTACTAAACGTGAGCGGAACAAGAGCCGGAATTTCAATCGGTACTTTCGGCGGCAACTAGGCCCGATCAGAACTTCCGGTCCCTGGACGGAACTTTCGGTGGGAGCGAAACTACCGGTGGAAATTCCGACTAAAGTTCCATCAAATACAACAACCAAACAGAGAGAATACTGATCGTGAGTGGAAGAAGAACCGGAACTTCCATCGGAACTTACGGCGGAAAAAATGCCCTAGCGGAACTTCCGATGGGAAGCCGAAACTTCCGGTCAGGGAATTTCCAGAAACCAGAAATGCAATAACTTTTGCATCCGAACTCCAAACAGGATGAAACCAATTTTGTTGGAAAGATAACGACGAATAGAATCCAACAAAAACCTTGGGAGAAAATACCATGAATATATATGTGAAGTATCCCCCAAGGTGTGGAGCCGGAAAACTCGCAAGATCAAAAACCATAATAAGATACGCAGGTGAAATCCTTATTTGATGAACTAGAGCTTATTATGATGATGACCACAAGCTCTAGATCCCCTCATGGACAATAACAAAATAACAACCAAGAAATATGATGCAATGAGTGCAAAGGTTTGAGCTCTCTCCGAACGATGCAAACAAGACACTCGCTTGAGAGCCCCTCTGGAAAGAACGACTATCTATCCTAAACCCGGTCTCCCAACTAACAACATGAGACCGGCAAAAGAAAATCCCTATCAAGAACATACCTTTGCCTTGAGCATCCCACTTGAACTTGATGTAGACCGTCTTGTTCTTCTATAGTGGGAACACCTTTCTTGGATGCTCTTGCTTGATGAAGATGAAGACTTGCAAATTACTCCCCCATACTCCATGGGGAAACCACTTCTTTGAACTTGTCTTCATCACTCCATGAGCACGAGGATGGCAAGCTTCAAGCATGAGATCTTCTAGAGATGGCGCATCTTGAGCTCGCCCTTCTTCATCCCTTCTTGAGGTTGATCCATCTTGATGCAACTAGTTGCACATGCCTTGATCAACCTTCAAGCTCCTTCTTTCTTCAAGATTCCAAAGGGCACAAATCCCTTGGATATTTATTCATCTTCCAACCTTGAGACCAACACATGGCCCAAGCGATGCCAATGGACAAACCTACAAGTGAAAATCAATTTACACATTAGTCCATAGAGATTGTCATTAATTACCATAACCACACATGGAGGCATACATGCCATTTCACCTGTGATGATCTTTGCATACCACTGTATGCGGATCTGAGGATATTCCTTCACCACAAATTATTTTCTCAATGAATCTAGTAAGAACATATGCTAAGGAATAAATTTGGTGATCAACCTATGGTTGTTGAGTGGACATTGCGCTTGATGGAAAGGTTGTGTATGATCTAGTAACTCCTCTAGATTAGTTTTTTCTTGATCTTGTGGCTTTATCCACCTTCTACTCCTGGTTTATCTTTAGCCACAACTCATGTCTTCTGGACCTCCTCCTCCTCCTTGAACTGCTGCTGCTTCTCTAGGACTATTGAGTCACTATGGTGTTGGTGTTGGTGGTGTTCTTGGTGAGGTGTGGAAATGATATGGGGTAACTAGTAGCTCAGCTACTATGGCTATATGATGCCATATCAGTTCCCTGGTGGCTCTATGTGTTGACAACACATACACATTCAGTTATGTGTGTGTGCTGCTTGCTTGCTTACGAGTGTGGATGAGATCAAGTAAATAATGGGTATTTGCTGATTGTTTTACCTTTACTATTAACTTGCTTGGTGAAAAATCCCCCCTTTTGTCTGTGATGTTGTTCTAAGACTTAATATGATAAGAACAGATGCTTTTGATCTGGTGAAACTTGCCCCTTAATAACTCTGCTCAATGATGTAACGAATAGTGCACCTCACTGTTAGACTGAGAGCATAAGTACTAACAATAACTCTTTCTTTCTTTCCTATTTTTCTTTTTCTTTGCTTGCCGGTATCAAGGATAAGAAGAAATGACATGTAGATACAAGATTTTAATAGAAATAGATTTAGTTTAGGGAAATAGTTTAGGACTTTCCTTTATCCTTCTATAATTTTCTTTTTATTCATTTATAAAGACATTGTAATGAATGTTTATTTAATAAAGAATTTCTTTTACTTTATTGGTAATTATTTATTTTATTTTTATAACAATGTAATATTGTATAATATTAATAAAGTTATTCTTTCCTTGTTTTTTAGATTATATACCTTTTTTATAAATAAGAATTATTTATTATTGTACTTCACTTTCCATATATAATTGAATTTCAGTTTTATTTTGTTTAAATTTTGGTAATATCTTTTATTTATAAAGAGCATTGTCATGCATGTATTATATTTAAGAGTGCTTTTTATTTCTTTATGCCACACTTTTTGTTTTTGAAACATTGTATGGACAAGGTATAAATAATTCCTTTCTTTATTGAATTTTATTACTTCGCTTTATTGCACTTATTATTTTTGCATTTTCTTATTTAATCTCAATTATGTGAATTCCCTTAAACACATTAATGCTTTAAAACTAATTCAAGTTTCAAATTCATAATTCAAATACTCTTTTGAATTTTCCCCAAAACAATAAAAATGAGCAAAGGTCATGTCGAAATCTATCGCACCTGTCCTGCCGTTTCTTATCAAAATAAGAGAGATCTCGATCGCTCTGCACCATTTTAGTTTTGAGTGAAAATTTCCCATATTTTCTTATGCATGAATGCAATACACACATGTGGTCCCTCTATTTCTAGATACTAATCCTAGGATGTTATAGTCGTGTATAACGATAGAGATAGTATATTAGCAGAATATGATGGATTATTAAGCCTCATGGGCGAGTATATATAGGCGTACATGGGATCATCTTAGAGTACAAGTCAAGTTAGGATTGTATGGAGACGTATCATATCTCTATTCTATACTTCCATAGTTAACGTATACACAATACTCTAACACCCCCCCCCCCCGCAATAATAGAGAATCTTATCGCCTTGAGGGGATGTGAGGATTACTCCGGCTCCAGCTCCGCTGAACTGTACCGTCCAGACTTGTGATAAGTTTGGGGTGTCAGGCAGTTGAAGCTCCATTTAGTGGACGAGGAAATTGGAGAGCACCTGCGACCTTATGGTGGTGCGCCATTCATAGATGATGTCCTGTGGGGACAACTCGATGTCCTAGAGGGCCACTCGCCCCGTTTCCTCAGGGTTATTGAGGGTGTGGGATAGTGGTTCGTAATTGACGACCATGATCTGGTGCTCCTTGAAGTAGTAGTGCAGTTGACGTGCAGTCATGAACACGCCATAGGCCAGCTTTTGGTAATGAGGGTACCTATGCTTTGTTGGTGTTAGTACCTCGTTGAGATAGTACACTAGGCTCTGCACCCCATGGGTTTTTACCGCCTCAGGTCGTTCGTTGACGAGTGCGGTGCCTAGCACCTGATGTGTGGTGGCTATATATAGCAGCATATTCTCCTTCTCCTGGGGCATCACCAGGACCAGAGAGGTGGATAGTAGATGTTTGAGGTCTTCGAATGCATCCTGATATTTAGCCATCCACTTGATTTTTTCCGACTTGTGGAGGAGTTGATAGAATGGGAGAGCCTTTTCGCCCATGTGAATAATGAATTTGCTGAGCGCTGCAATTCGTCCAGCCAGTTGCTGGACGCCCTTTATGTTCTTTGATTTCTCCATGGCCAGTATGACCTTTATCTTCTCTGGGTTCTCCTCGATGCCCCTCTCATAGATGAGGTACCCAAGTAATTGGCCAGAAGGGACTCCGAAGGCTCACTTTTCCGGGTTCATCTTGATCCTGTAGCGATCAAGGTTGTCGAATGTCTCACAAAGACCGTCGATCAATGTTCTGCTTTCCTTGGTCTTTACCACTATGTAATCAACATATATTTCGATGTTTAGACCAATTTGGTTCTTCAAGCAGGCGTGTATGCACTATTGATAGGTTGCACCTGCGTTCTTGAGCCCAAAAGGCATTGTGTTGTAACAGAAAACACTGAATGGCATAATCAACGCTGTTTTCTCTTGGCCTTCTACCTTCATTAGAATCTGGTTGTTCTAAGTAGGCTTCAAGGAAGGAGAGGCACTCGCATCCCGTGGTGGAATCGATGATCTGATCGATCCGCTGTAATGGGAAGTGATCCTTCGGGCAATGCTTGTTGAGAGTTGTGTAGTCCACACACATCCGTAGGATATCCATGTCCTTCTTTGTTACTAGGACGGGGTTAGCTACCTAGGTGCTTTCCTTGATATCTCGTATGAAGTTAGCATCGAGGAGTCTGTTGACTTCCATGCCAACCGCTTTGGCTTGTCCCTTGGATATTCGATGCATCGACTACTTGATTGGCTTGTGATGGCGCCCAGCACTATCATGGGAAGCTTCGTTGGAAATCCCAAGAACAAGGTGTGATGAGCACAACAGCAAGTTTTCCCTAAGTAAGAAACCGAGGTTATCGAACCAGTAGGAGGAAGGAAACGTCTCAAAGGTGTTGCAAGCAACGTGGAAACCTGTACAACACAAACTCAAGACTTTGCCCAAACGAACCAATGAGGTTGTCAAGCTCACCGGTTTACTGTAACAAAGGATTAAACGTATGGTGTGGAAGGTGATGGTTTGCTGCAAGTAATAGGTAACAGTGGAAGATGTATTAATGGTAAAGATTGGACCGGGGTCCATAGTTCACTAGAGGTGCTCTCCTTAGATAAACAACATGGCATGAAGGGTAAACAAATTACAGCAAGGCAGTTGACAGGAACTGAGCAAGGCATAACAATGCAATACTAGACAAAAAGATCCTATGAGATTTGATTGGGCAATACAACAATATACATAGACCGCCATCCAAGTGCATCTATGACTAGAAGTCCACCTTCAGGTTATCATCCGAACCCCCTCCAATATTAAGTTGCAGCACAAGACAACTGCTTTAATAAAAGTGTGTAAGGTAAACAATCCACTTGTTCCTTGAATAAGAGAGCATTGTTTTCTCCCTAGTGGCAACAACACATCTACAACCGAAGAGATTTCTGTCACTTCCCTTGGAAACTAGAGGCATGAACCCACTATCGAGCATAAATACCCCCTCTTGGAGTCACTAGCAACTACTTGGCCAAGATAGCTACTAACAACGGAGATCATGCAAGATCACAAACACCACAGACATGATAGAATCAAATAGACAAAACCATTAATCAATCTGACATAGTAATCTCAATATCCATCTGATCCCCGCAAACACAACATGCATGATTACAAATATATTAGCTCTTGATCATGAACGGAGCTCACAAGATCTATACATGAAAGCACAAGGAGGCGATACAACCATCTAGCTACTACATGGACCCGTAGTCCAAGGTGGAACTACTCATGCTTCATACCGGAGAAGAAGGCCTCTGGGATGATCTCCCCTCTGGCAGGGTGCCGGGAAGAGCTTCAGACCCCCCGATCTAGGGACAATGGTGGCGGCGGCTACAGAAGGTTTCGTGGAGTTTTGATCGGATGCCTAGGGTTTCTGCATCGGGGGCTTCTTATAGGCGAAGGGGCGAGACAGGAGGGCCACTAGGGGGCCTCACCCTACCCAGGCGCAGGGTGGGCCCACCTGTGCCTAGGGGGGTCTGGACGCCCTGTGGCGCCTATCCGTCTCGTCTCCTGGCTTCGTGTCGCCCACGGTTAAAAATTGACTTTGGCTTTTGTCCCGTACAATTCCGAAAATATTGATTTTCTGCATTTCTGGAACCAAAAAGAGAAGAAAATAGGCAACTGGCACTATGGCAACTTGTTAATAGGTTAGTTCCAGAAAAGATATAAAAACACCTCAAGGTGTAGACAAAGCAAAGCAAAGTAGATACTAAACAAACATGGAGCATAAAAAATTATAGATACGTTTCCGACGTATCAAGCATCCCCAAGCTTAACTCCTGCTCGTCCTCGAGTAGGTAAGTGATAAAAGAATAATTTTTGAGGTGACATGCATCGTCAAAACCAAGATCAAACCATTTGCAAGCATTGAAAGCTGGGATCAAGGAACTCTAAACATGTGCATGAAATATGGAGTTCTAACAATAAGACAAAGTAACTATGCATGCAACATGAAAGGCTACAAACAAAGATCATGAATAACATGCATTGAAAAAAGTTTGTTTGTTTCACATACAGAAAACATGGCATAGTGGAATTTAGCTTGTCCCTCATATAGTAGCAAATAGATGCATAGGACACCTTCAAGGTTCATAAGAGTGACTAGATACAAATAGCACAAGAACAAGTAATATCACAATATGCATCAATCAATAAGTTTTGGGACACTGCACACAGAATGGCAATTATGCTCTCTTAATGGTGCCTAAAGGTAGAAGGTGGAGACTCAAATAATAGTGGAAGAAAGGCCCTTCATAAAGGGAAGCAGGGATTTCAAGTTTCAAAAAGAGCTTCCAAAAATTATGGTACTTGTTAGCTTTCAGCCCTCATTGCCCCTATCATAAGCATCTTTAATTGATTAAGGTTAAAGTGAACAAAGATGGAGTATATGCTTGAAAAAGTATAAGTTGACAGTCTCAAGTCCCTTGAATACGAGGGCCACACCTCATGCTACTCAACTTCAGTCACCTGTAAGTTCTTGTCATAGTAAGTACATGCGTATCATAGAGAACCGCCAACGGGGTACCCCTTGCACATGGTATATGATCTATCCCATAACCAAAATGACAAGGCAAGCGGACAATGAGCATCTCAGCGATATTTTTTATTTACTATGTGCATAGATTTTTATTGAGGATGCTTCACAGATAGCTCATTATGGTGATGATTTAAGTTTCCACAATGATTAGGCATGGCTTAGGCTAGCGGCCCAGACGTTTCTCTAACACAAAATACATAACTCCATGGACTTACAAGCTCCCTCTTTATTTCACACCGGTGACATCCATAGACAAAAGAGCATGATATCAATTGTGTACAAATTACAAGTGCAATGTTGAAAACGTTCCCCGTGACAGCAAGGTTCTGCTAATTCCAACATATAAGTGCAAGCATATACAACATAAATGGAACAATGGTTCAAGATTATTAGGGGCAAAGAATATAAAGTGTGCCATCAAGTTTGTGAGGGCTTTAATCACTAAGTTTTCACATAACAAAATACTTTTTAATTGGAAGATAGCTGAAAACAAGAATGTACTTGGAATGGTGTAACACACCATGCATAGGAGTTTATAGTGGACACTTTGGAATAACTTGGTTTCTTGGGAGTTGGAATCATGAGTATATCTTACTCATACAAGTGGAGGCTAGCAAAAGACTGGGAGCAACCAACTAAGAGAGCAATAATGGCCATAATCATGCAGAGAAACAAAACATTACTAATCAAAGCATACAGTGGTACTGCAATTCAAGGACTAAATGATCATAGAGGCTATGGTGACTTGTTCATAGTTATAACATGGTGTGAGCATGTGCCAAGTCAACCCAAACAAAGCATCAAAGGAGAATACCACAATACTATGATTTTGCATGCTAAAACAACGATAATTCTTCCAAGGCACACTAAGCAATCCCAATTGTTTGGAACAAGACATGCTATAGTAATAATCACTAAGCATAAGGTCAAAACAACACCTAGCATGTCATGCTAAAGTCTAAGTCACATTCAATGCAAGCTCCTCTTGCACTTATCAAGCAAGAACTTTCTACTCCTTTCCAACACCAAGCAACTTATTTGAAACAACACAACGAGAAAGGGGGTCCAAACTACTTTATTCAAGCAAAATAAACAAACTAAGCAAATAAAAAAAAAACTAAGACGCTCCAAGAACAACACAATAGTGCATGAAGCAATAAAAACGAAGTGTCTAGAAAGACCCGAGCTTTTTATTGATGAAGAGGGGATGCCTTGGGCATCCCCAAACTTTGACGCTTGTACCTGTTGGATATTTCTTGGGGTGACACCGGTGTGGCATCCCTAATATTGAGCTTTTGTCCATTCTTCATCTCATTACATCATTCTCTCTCTACACCTGAAATTTTTTCCTTCATACAAAACTCCACACAATCTTCATTGCAACATTAGTGTATTCAAAAGATAATAGACCCTTGGGTTCAACTTTGGAACAACAAAACTTTTCCCTAAAAAAATCTACTGTAGCAAATCCTTCAAAAAGCTCAATTACCCAAAAGAGAACTCAAAAAAGAATCAATAAGAAGCAAATGTAAATAATGGCAGAAATCTTTCAAAACAGACCAGCAGGTAGAAACTAATTTTTTAGAAAATCTTCTGTTGCTCAAATCAAAAAGTGTTGAGCTAACGAAAGTTAGATAACATACTGGGGGATTTATTCGTAAATTTTCAGCTCAATCCTACTTACATAGACTCCTCACAATTTTTTATGGTGGAGGACAAAAATCTGTTTCGGGACAGCAACTCCCCAAATCTTGCTTCCCTCTCATTAGAGGTCATTCTTGGCACAGAAAGCAAACAAAAAGGATAAGGAGAGGTCATTACTAAAGTAATAACTTTCAAGACTCAAGGTAACTCTTGGGTTATCTCCCAACAAGTACTTTTCTTTAACGCCTTTAGGTTAGGCACAATAAGCAAGAAATCAAGTATTTTCAAATGAGGAATTGAGATCAATACTTGCAAAGTCTTAAACTATGAGAGGTATCTCATCCAAATTAGTCTTGGAGGATCCCTTTTAATTTCTCTTTGGTTTACTACTTTCATCAAAAGGATTTTCAGGAACAATCCAATCAAAATTCTTTTTAAAGGCCTCATGCATCCCAACAAGCTTAAAGGGTATGTGTATCTTAAATTCATCTCTAGGCTTGGTTTTATCTGAAGTACCCACAACATCTACACATGAGCCTAGCATATTAAAACGCTCAAAGACCTTTTTAGCTTCCTTAGCAACATCATGAAACTCTTTGAGTAAAGTTTCAAGAATAAACTCTCTCTTTTCAGCATTCTTTTCTTCTTTTAGTTTTAGGAACAAAATTTGCATCATGGAGTTAAGGCTAACAAACCTAGCCTCCAACATATGAACTGAATAAACTACAGCAATTTCATAATTAGGAGCAAGTTCTGCTATATATTTATCCTCAACATCCTCATGCTTGCTAACATGATTAAAGAATTATTCAATATTGTCTTTCCCAATTATGGAGCCACTACCTATAGAAACGTCCTTCAGGGTGAACTTGGGGAGCAACATGGTGAGCTAGAACAAGGTGGCAACTAAAGTAGGAACTAACGTTTTTGTGTTTTTGAATAAAGAAAGCAAACCAAAATAAAATATATTTTTTGGAGTTTTTGCTAGAAAGAGGCAAACAAAGCCAAGCAAAAGAAACTAAGCAAACAAAAAATAAAGTAAAGAGAAAGGTTGAGGAGGACTTCCCTTGTGAAGACGTCCTTTGCCTCCCCGGCAACGGCGCCATAAAAGCTTGTGATGGCGCCCAGCACTGTCGTGGGACGCTTCGTTGGAAACCCCAAGAGAAAGATGTGATGCGCACAACAGCAAGTTTTCCCTCAGTAAGAAACCAAGGTTATCGAACCAGTAGATGGAAGGAAACGTCTCAAAGGTGTTGCAAGCAACATGGAAACCTGCACAACACAAACTCAAGACTTTTCCCCAATGAATCAGTGAGGTTATCAAGCTCACCGGTATGCTGTAACAAAGAATTAAACGTATGGTGTGGAAGGTGATGGTTTGCAGCAAGTAAACAAGTAACAGTGGAAGATGTATCAATGGTAAAGATTGGACCGGGGTCCATAGTTCACTAGAGGTGCTATCCTTAGATAAACAACATGACATGAAGGGTAAACAAATTACAGCAGGGCAATTGATAGGAACTGATCAAGGCATAACAATGCAATACTAGACAAAAAGATTCTATGAGATTCGATTGGGCAATACAACAATATACATAGACCGCCATCCAACTCCATCTATGACTATAAGTCCACCTTCAAGTTATCATCCAAACCCCCTCCAGTATTATGTTGCAAGCAACAGACAACTTCTTTAAGAAAAGTGTGTAAGGTAAATAATCCACTTGTTCAATGAACAAGAGACTGTTGTTTTCTCCCTAGTGGCAACAACACATCTACAACCGAAGAGATTTCTGTCACTTCCCTTGGAAACTAGAGGCATGAACCCACTATCGATCATAAATACCCCCTCTTGGAGTCACTAGCAACTACTTGGCCAAGATAGCTACTAACAACGGAGATAATGCAAGATCACAAACAACATAGACATGATAGAATCAAATAGACAAAACCATTAGTCAACCTGACATAGTAATCTCAATATCCATCGGATCCCTGCAAACCCAACATGCATGATTACAAATAGATTAGATCTTGATCATGAACGGAGCTCACAAGATCTATACATGAAAGCACAAGGAGGAGATACAACCATCTAGCTACTACATGGACCCGTAGTCCATGGTGGAACTACTCACGCTTCATACCGGAGAAGAAGGCCTCCGGGATGATCTCCCCTCCGGCAGGGTGCCAGGAAGAGCTTCAGATCCCCCTGATCTAGGGCGATGGTGGCGGCAACTACAGAAGGTTTTGTGGAGTTTTGATCGGGTGCCTAGGGTTTCTGCATCGGGGGATTCTTATAGGCGAAGGGGAGAGCCAGGAGGGCCACCAGGGGGGCCTCACCCTACCCAGGCGCGGGGTGGGCCCACCCACGCCTAGGGGGGTCTGGACGCCCCGTGGCGCCTCTTCGTCTCGTCTTCTGGCTTTGTGTGGCCCACGGTAAAATATTGTCTTTGGATTTTGTCCCATCCAATTCCAAGAATATTGATTTTCTGCCTTTCTGGAACCAAAAACAGAAGAAAACACACAGCTGTCACTGTGGCAACTTGTTAATAGGTTAGTTCTAGAAAAGATAGGAAAACACCTCAAACTGTAGACAAAGAAAAGCAAAGTAGATACTAAACAAGCATGAAGCATCAAAAATTATAGATACGTTTCCGACGTATCAGCTTGGCATCCGGATACACATTGAGTGCATGCTCCGCAAATTCCCTGGGAACTCCTTGCATGTCTGCAAGACACCATACGAAGATCTCCTAGCGCTCACGAGGAATTCGATGAGTGCGAGTTCCTATGAGGAACTCAAGTTGTTGGCTGGTGCGGCTCAGTGACTGTAGAGCCTCATTGGGAAACCCCAAGAGCAAGGTGTGATGAACATAGCAACAAGTTTTCTCTCAGTTATGAAACCAAGGTTATCGAACCAGTAGGAGCAAGGAAGCAACTCCAAGGTGTTTCTAACAACTTGGAATCCTACACAACACAAACTCAAGACTTTGCCCCAACTTACAGTGAGGTTGTCAATCTCACTAGTTTGCTGAAAATAAAGGATTAAACATATAGTGTGGAAGGTAATAGTTGCTTGTAGAAAGTAAACTGTAATAGTAGATGATGTATCAATAATAAAGATTGGACCGGGGTCCACAGTTCACTAGAGGTGTTCTCCTTAAGATGAATAACATGCTGGTTGAACAAATTACAACGGGGCAATTGACAGATTGAGCAAGCATAATAATGCAAATACTAGACATCATGATTCCTATGAGATTTGATTGGGAATTACAATAATATACATAGACCGTAATCCAGCTGCATCTATGACTAATAATCTACCTTCAGGTTATCATCTGAACCCCTTCCAGTATTAAGTTGCAAGCAACGGATAATTGCATTAAGCAATGTGTGTAAAGTAAACAATACAATTGTTCCATGAACAAAAGATTGTTGTTTTCTCCCTAGTAGCAACAACACATCTACAACCTTAGAGATTTCTATCACTTCCCCAGATTACTAGAGGCATGAACCCACTATCAAGCATAAATACTCCCTCTTGGAGTCACAAACATATACTTGGCCAAGATAGCTACTAGCAACAGAGAGCATGCAAGATCACAAATCACACAGACATGATAGAATAAATAATCAATATTACATGATAGAATCAATAATAAATCTGACATAGTATCTCAATATCTATCGGATCCCTGCAAACACAACATGTATGATTACAAATAGATGATCTTGATCATGAACGGAGCTCACAAGATCTAAACATGATAGCACAAAGGAGGAGAAACAACCATCTAGCTACTGTATGAACCCATAGTCCAAGGGTGAACTACTCACGCATCATACCAGAGGCTAGCATGGTGATGAAGAAGGCCTCCGGGATGAACTCTCCCCTTCGGCAGGGTGCCAGGAAGAGCTTTAGATCCCCTCCGATCTAGGGACGATGGTGGTGGCGGCTACAGACTGTTTCGTGGAGATCTGATTGGGTACTTAGGGTTTCTGCATCAGGGTGCTTTTATAGGTGAAGGGGCAAGGCAGGAGGCCGTCCAGGGTGCCCACACCATAGGGCGGTGCGCCCTAGGGTGGACCCACGTGGCCCTAGGGTGTGGCCACCCTGTGCCCCCCTTCTGCTGCCCTTCGGTCTCTATGTACTCTCCGATAAAAATATTGACCTTGGCTTTTGTCCCGTCCAATTCTGAGAATATTTCCTTACTAGATTTTCTGAAACCAAAAACAGCAGAAAATAGGCAACTGGCACTTCGACATCTTGTTAATAGGTTATTTCTAGAAAATGTATAAAAATACCTCAAAGTGTAGACAAAGCATAGCAAATTTGATACTAAACAAGCATGGAACATCAAAAATTATAGATACGTTTACGACGTATCAAGCATCCCCAAGCTTAACTCCTGCTCGTCCTCAAGTAGGTAAGTGATAGAAAAGAATAAATTTTTAGGTGACATGCACCATCATAATCTTAATCAAACCATTTGCAAAGCATTGAAACATGGGATCAAAGTACTCTAAACATGAGCATGAAAGGTGTAGTTCTAACAATAAGACAAAGCAACTATGTTGCAACATGAAAAGATACAAACAAAGATCATGAATAACAATGCATTGAAAGACATTTGTTTGTTTCACATATAGAAAACATAGCATAGTGGTATTCAGCTTGTCCCTCATGGAGTAGCAAAACATAAATTCATAGGACACCTTCAAAGTTCATAAGGGTGACCTAGATACAAATAGTTCAAGAACAAGCAATATCAACATTATGAATCGATCAATAAGTTTTGGGACAATGCACATAAAACTAAGAATGACAACTATGCTCTCTTAATTGGTGCATAAAGATAGAAGGTGGAGACTCAATATAAAAGTAGGAAGAAAGGACCTTCACAGGGAAGTAGGGATTTCAAGTTTGATAAAGAGCTTCCAAAAATTATGGTACTTATTAGCTTTCAGCTCTCATTGCCCCTATCATAAGCATCTTGAAGTGATAAAGGTTAAAGTGAAACAAATATGGAGTATATGCTTGACAAATCATAAGTTGGCAATCTCGTGTCCCTTGAGTACTAGGGTCGTTCCTCATGCTACTCAACTTTAGTCACAAGAAAGTTCTTGTCATTGTAAGCATATGTGTATCATAGAGAACCGCCAACAGGGTACCCCTTGCCCCATGACATAGAAGCTATCCCATATCAAAATGACAAGGCAACAGGCAATGGCATCTCAGTGATCTTTTTATTTGCTATTTGCATAGGTTTTTATTGAGGATGCTTCACAGATTGCTCACTATGGTTATGCTGCAAGTTTCCACCATGATTAGGCATGGCTTAGGCTAGCCGCTCAGGCGTTTCTCTAAGACATATACATAACTCCATGGACTTACAAGATCCCCTTTTATTTCACACCGCCGACATCCACAAACAAAAGATCATGATATCAATTGGGTAATATGTACAGGTGTTGAAAGCATTCCCCATGACAGCATGGTTCTGCTAATTCCCAACTTATAAGTGCAACATATACAACATATATGACACAATGGTTCAAGTTTATTAGGGGCAAGAAAAATAAAGTGTGCCATCAAGTTTGTGAGATCTTTAATCACTAATTTTCTCATAACAAGTTTAATATGGAAGATAGATAAAACAAGAATATACTTGGAATGGTGTAACACACCATGCATAGTAATTTATAGTGGACTCTTTGGAATAACTTGGTTTCTTGGGAGTTGGATGCATGAGTAGATCTTACTCAATATAAGTGGAGGCTAGCAAAAGACTGGGAGCGACCAACTAAGAGAGCAATAATGGCCATAATCATGCAAAGCGACAAAACATTATAAACTACAACATAAAGTGATATCACAAGTCAAAAACTAAATGATCATAGAGGCTAAGGTGACTGGTTCATAGTCATACCATGGTGTAAGCATGTGCTAAGTCAACCCAAACATAGTATCAAAGGAGAATACCACAATATTATGCTTTTGTATGCTAAAACAACACATGATTCTTGCACGACACATTAAGAAATCTCAAGTGTTTGGAAAAATTCATGCTACATCAATAATCACTAAGCATAAGGTCAAAGAACCATCTAGCATGACATGATAAAGTCTAAGTCACAATCAAAACAAGCTCCCTTTTGTACCACTTAAGCATGAAACTTTCTACTCTTTTCCAACACCAATCAACTTATTTGAAACAAAAGAGCGAATGTGGGGGTCCAACTACTTTATTCAAGCAAACTAAGCAAATGAAAACCAAAAACGAAAACTAAGACGCTCCAAGAACAACACAACAGTGCATGAAACAAAAAACGAAGTGTCTAGAAAGAGACCTGAGATTTTTATTGATGAAGAAGGGGATGCCTTGGGCATCCCCAAGCTTTGATGCTTGTAACTCTTGAATATTTCTTGGGTGACGGGGTGGCATACCCAAGCTTGAGATTTTGTCCATTCTTCATCTCATCACATCATTCTTCCCCTACACTTGAGAATTTCCATTCATACAAAACTTCACAAATCTTCATTAACAACATTAGTGCATTCAAAATAATAAACCTTTGGGTTTACTTTCAACACAAGTAAAACTTCCATTAGAACACAAGCTAATGTAGAAATTCCTTTAAAAATCTCAAGTGATCAAGGAGAACTCAAAAAGAAACTGATAAAGAGGCCAATGCAAATAATGGCAGAAATCTGTCAAAACAGACCAGCAGGTAAAAACTGATTTTTTCGAAGACCTTATGTTGCTCAAATATAAAAGTGTTGAACTAAAAAAAGTTATATAACAACCTGGTACATTTACTCAGAAAGTTACAGCTCAATCCGACATACATAGAGTTTTCACGAATTTTTACAGTGAAGCACAAAAATCTGTTTTGGGACAGCAACTTCCCCAAATCTTACTTCTCTCTCATTAGAGGTTATTCTTGGCACAAAAATCACACAAAAAGGATAAGGCGAGGTTATTACAGAAGTAACAACTTCCAAGACTCAATAAAACTATTGGGTTATCTCCCAAAAAGTACTTTTCTTTAACATCTTTAAGTTAGGCACAAGAAGCAAGATTCAAGTATTTTAAAATGAAGAAGCATTAAGATCAATAATCGAAATTTGTTCAACCAGGCAAGGTATCTCATCCAAATGAGTTCTAGAGGATCCTCTCTCAACACTCTTGGGTTCACTACTTTCATCAAATGGGTTTTCAGGAACAATCCAATCAAAATTCTTTTCTAAGGCTTCATGCATTCCTACAAGTTTAAAAGGTATGGGTATTTTAATTTCCTCTCCATTGGGTCGGATTTTGTCCAACTTTTCTAATGTACCCATAACATCTACACATGAGCCTAGCATATTAAAACGATCAAAGACCTTTTTAGCTTCTTTAGCAACATCATTAAACTCTTTTAGCAAAGTTTCAAGAATAAAATCTCTCTTTTCAGTGTCCTCAATATATTTAAGTTTAAGAAACATTATTTGCATCATGGGGTTAAGGTTAAAAAACCCAGCCTCCAACATGTGAACTAAAGAAGTTGCAGCAATTTCATAATTAGGAGCAGGTTCTGCTAAGGATCTATCCTCAATATCCTCATGTTTGCTAATATGATTAAAGAATTCTTCAATATTTTATTTCCCAATTATAGAGCCACTACCTATTGAAAGGTCTTTAAGGATGAACTTAGGGATCAACATGGTGAGATAGAACAAGGTGACAAATATAGGAAGAACTATTTTTTTTGTATTTTTATAAGAAAAAGCAAACCAAACGAAACTAATTTATTTTGTATTTTTGAAAGAAAGAAACAAGCAAAACAAAGCAAAAGAAACTAAGCAAAACAAAAACAAAGTAAAGAGAGTGGTAGTGAAAGACTCCCCTTGTAAAGCTGTCCTTAACTCCCTGACATCGTCGCCAGAAAATCTTGATGCGGCTCAGTGACTGTAGAGCCTCGTTGGGAAACCCCAAGAGCAAGGTGTTTTCCTCAGTTATGAAACCAAGGTTATCGAACCAGTAGGAGCAAGGAAACAACTCGAATGTGTTTCTAACAACTTGGAATCCTGCACAACACAAACTCAAGACTTTGCCCCAACTTATAATGAGGTTGTCAATCTCACTGGTTTGCTGAAAACAAAGGATTAAACGTATAGTGTGGAAGGTAATAGTTTCTTGTAGAAAGTAAACTGTAACAGTAGATGATGTATCAGAGATAAAGATTAGACCGGGGTCCACAATTCACTAGAGGTGTTATCCTTAAGATGAATAACATGCTGGGTGAACAAATTATAGCGGGGCAATTGACAGATTGAGCAAGCATAATAATGCAAATACTAGACATCATGATTCCTATGAGATTTGATTGGGCATTACAACAATATACATAGACCATAATCCAACTGCATCTATGACTAATAATCCACCTTCAGGTTATCATCCAAACCCCTTCTAGTATTAAGTTCCAAGCAACAGATAATTGCATTAAGCAATGTGTGTAAAGTAAACAATACAGTTGTTCCATGAACAAAATATTGTTGTTTTATCCCTAGTAGCGACAACACATCTATAACCTTAGAGATTTCTGTCACTTCCCCAGATTACTAGAGGCATGAACTCACTATCGAGCATAAATACTCCCTCTTGGAGTCACAAGCATCTACTTGTACAAGATAGCTACTAGCAACAGAGAGCATGCAATATCACAAATAACACAGACATGATAGAATCAATAATCAATATGACATGATAGAATCAATAATCAATCTGACATAGTATCTCAATATCCATCGGATCCCCGCAAACACAACATGTATGATTACAAATAGATGATCTTGATCATGAACGGAGATCACAATATCTAAACATGATAGCACAAAGGAGGAGAAACAACCATCTAGCTAATGTATGGACCCATAGTCCAAGGGTGAACTACTCACGCATCATACCAGAGGCTGGCATGGTGATGAAGAAGGCCTCCGGTATGAACTCTCCCCTTTGGCAGGGTGCCAGGAAGTGCTTCGGATCCCCCTGATCTAGGGACGATGGTGACAGCGGCTACGGATTGTTTCATGGAGATCTGATCGGGTACTTAGGGTTTCTGCATCGAGGTGCTTTTATAGGCGAAGGGGAAAGGCAGGAGTGTTCGACTCGTCAATTCCCATTATTATGGACTTGGGCTTTGGAGAAGATGGGGATGCTGGAAGTTGCGGAACAGTTAACATGCAAGAAATGCGGGGACATGAGGTTTACCCGGGTTTAGGCCCCCAGTGGGAAAACCCACCTCTTATTGTGTGTTCTTGATTACGGTGGAACCGAAAGTTACATGGAATGCGCAGATGCAATCTGGCGTGAGGTGTGTGTATGAGGTGTTCAGATCCTTCTCGCCGTACCCTCCTGGCATTTATATAGATAGGTCAGGTCCCGGGATAGGCCAAGTTGGTTAAAGATTAGGCTTGATAACCTTTGAAATTCTATTTAATCTAGTCTTGTCCTCCAAGGAGTCAAATTCACCACGAGATTGGGCCACCCGAAATTTCCTTGGGCTGCAAATCCTTGCGTGGGCCTTCCTTGGGCTGGACCGGGTATACCAATGTTGTGCACCCGTAGGGTATATCCATGTCAGTATCCCCCGAGTGTTCAGTCGAATCGTAGATTCGACTGGAGACTATACAATCTTTCGGGTGCTTGGTATTTGAACCTGTTTTTCCGGAAGAAATGTTTAGTTCATAGGGATTGTTGATGCGTGTGCCTGGCTCACCCAAAAGATCAGGTCCAGTTAACTATCATAGGACAAAATAACATGATCTTCATCAGATTTGAGTCCCCGGACTCGAATCTAGAACAAATACTGGTGTGATTCGACTCAGGCCACTGAGGTCTTATTGGTGTCGTACCCCAGTGCTTTCAAATGATGTACCCAATGAGTCCGTCAGGATTTTCATCGTGCCTATTGACATGGGAATTTACTGACATAGCGCAGTCGGGTGCGTTACCAGGCCATCAGATGGTATTTGTAGGGCTTATCTTTGTGTCATAGACAAATCATCTGAAATTTTATCACCGCGGAGGTGTTTCAGGTGGCCAAGGAGACTGCTTATCACTTAGCGTTAGGTTGGGAAAAGTTGCCAAAAGTTTTTTCTCGTATTTGATCCGAAGGATCTCATTCGAATTATTCATAGGGTGCCCGACCAGCGCTCCCTATGGGAGTAGCCCACGAGTGTCTATTCGAGTCGTAGACTCGAGCAGAGACATTTGTTTAGTCATTCTCATAAGTTTGCATTATTAGTCCGAAGGACACATTTTTTCGAATGCGCGACCTGCGCTCCCTATGGGAGTAGCAACCCAGTCCGTAGTGTAGTCGTAGACTCGACGTCGGACTCGAAGATATTTTCGAGGTGCTTTTGTCTTTGTAATCTCCCAGGTGCGCGACCAGCGCTCCTGATAGGAGTAGCCCCCGAGTAGTTGGTTGAGTCGTAAGTGTAGGGTTCGTAGCATGGAAAACAAAAAATTTCTATCGCATGAACACAAACAAGCCAAGATCTATCTACTAGATTGTAGCAACGAGTCGATTAGAGTACTTACCCTCGAAGATTCCAAAGTGGTTAAGGAGAGCAGATTCTCGTGGGTGATGTAGTCGTACACTTGCCGATCTCAAGATAGCGTATACGATCCTTCCGGCACTGCATTCTGGCAGCGCTGCCGCAGTCGGTCACACGTTCGGTACTCGATGAAGACCTTCCTCTCCCTTGTTCCAGCAGGCAGCGGAGGTTGTAGTTATCTCCTCACGATTCCGGCAACACGATGACATGGTGTCGGAAGTAGAGGGAAGGTCCCGCAGGGCTTCGCCTAGGCCGGAGCGGGTTATGGTGGAGAATTAGGGTTTCCGGCGATCTTGGTTTTAGAGGGCCGGAGAGGAGGAGACATGGTCGGCGGCGGCTAAGGCGGTGACGGCAAGCCGGCGGTGGCACTGGGTGGCGGCGCGCTGCGGCGGTGGTGGCGTGGCGGCTATGTGGGGAGGGGCTGGTGTTGTGTGTCCTTGGGGCACTGATACGTTGGAAATGTATCTATAATTTTTGATGCTCCATGCTTGTTTTCTATCTACTTTGCTTTTCTTGTCTACACTTTGAGGTGCTTTTTACATGTTTTCTGTTACTAACCTATTAACAAGTTGCAATAGTGCCAGATGCCTGTTTTCAGTTGTTTTTGGTTTCAGAAAAGTTAGTAAAGCAATATTCTCGGAATTGGACAGGACAAACGTCAAATTCAATTACTTTCCGTGGGGAACAAGAAGTCCAAAGGAGATCCGTAGGGGCCAGCCAGGGGGGCCAGACCAACCCAGGCGCGGGTGGGCCTAGCCCCGCGCCTGGCTAGGGTTTGGGCACCCTGGCCACCTCCTCGGTCTCCCCGTTCGCCTATAAAAAGCCCCCGATGCAGAAACCCTGAGTACCCGATCAAATCTCCACAAAACCGTTTGTAGCCACCGCCACCATCGTCCCTAGATCGGGGGGATCTGAAGTTCTTCCCGTCACCCTGCTGGAGGGGAGATCATCCCGGAGGCCTTCTCTCCGGTATGATGCGTGAGTAGTTTCACCTTGGACTATGGGTCCATGTAGTAGCTATATGGTTGTATCTCCTCCTTTGTGCTTTCATGTATAGATCTTGTGAGCTCCATTCATGGTCAAGATCTAATCTATTTGTAATCATGCATGTTGTGTTTGCAGGAATCCGATGGATATTGAGATTATTATGTTGGTTTGATTAATGGTTTTGTCTTGATGATTCTATCATGTCTGTGTTGTTTGTGATCTTGCATGCTTGATACGTCCAAAACATATCTACTTTCTCGAACACTTTGCTATTGTTTTTCTTCTATACTTGTGTGATTTGGATACAACTAACACAGACTAACGCTGTTTTCAGCAGAATTACCTTGGTGTCTTGTTTTTGTGCAGAAAATGAACTATCAGTAAAAATCCCGAAAAATATGCCAAAAATTATATTTCACCAGAAGATCCATGAAGCCAGAAGGGAGACAGAGGGGAGGCCTGGGGGGCCCAGACCCACCCCAAGCGCAGGCCCACTGACCCCGCGCCTGGGGGAGGTTTGGACACCCCAGGCAACTTCTCGGCCTCCCTCCACGTCTATAAGTTGCCTTCTGACCTAAAAACAGAGGGGGGGGTTCAATAGTTTTCTAGAAAGAGTTCTGTTCCGCCACCGCCACCAGAAATCAAGTTTCGGATCCAGAAACTCAATTCTGGCACCCTACCGGGGCGGGGAATTTGGAGAGGATCATTGCCATCGTCATCACCAACGCATCTCCATCAACCACCGATGTTTCCCTCATCCATGAGTGAGTAATCCCCCGCTGTAGGCTTGGGGATGGTAGGGGTTGGACGAGTTCTATCCTGTAATCGAATAAGATATGTTAGGGCATAGTGCCTAGTATCTCTATTAGTGCTATTTGACTTTGTTGCAACTTGTGCTTAATGCTTGTCACTAGGGCCCGAGTGCCATGATATCAGATCTGAACTTATTATTGAATCATTATGATAGTATTTTTCATGATCTTATCTGCAAGTTGTGTACACATATCATTGTTCGGATCCAAAGGCCCCAAAGTGACAATAATTGGGACAACCGGAGGGGATGGCTGTGGTGTGAGGATCACGTGTGTTCACAGTGTTAATGCTTTGCTCCGGTGCTCTATTTAAAGGATCACCTTAATTGCCAGTAGTTCCCTAGAGGTCCATTGCCACGAATGTAAGATGTTGTGCAAGTTCTCATTGCGAGCACGTATGACTATATATGGAGCACATGCCTAGGATTTTTTAGTACTTGGATGCTTATTATTATTTATCTGCAATGCCCTAGTTCTTTGAAGTTAAATGTTTAGACTCGTCCATGCAACGCCCGTCCATCCATCCCTATGCCTATCGCACTCGAATCCTACTGTTACCGTTACTATTACTACTGCTGCTGTTTCACTATTGCTGTTGCTACTACAAACTATTGCTACTAATAAACTTCTGTGAGCAAGAACTATTTCCAGGTGCCTCTGAACTGACAACTCAGTTGTTAGGGCCTGCAAGTATTCTTTGGCTCCCCTTGTGTCAAATCAATAAATTGGTTAATACTACCCGCGAAGACTATTGCGATCCCCTATACCTCTGGGTCATCAAGACTATTTTCTAGCATTGTTGCCGGGGAGCATAGCTTTATTTGTAAGTTCACTTGGATCTATTATTGTTCACTGCTACTCCTTTCATCATGGGGAAGTATCGTGATGGAAAGTTTCCTATTTTACCATCCACTACAAGAAGAGGTACAGCCCTAAACACCTCTGCTGCTCTTGATTCACCGTCTGTTATAAGTAAGCTTGTCACACCACCACCACATGCTCATGCTACACACACTGCTACTATTGCTGAATCTGAAACTGCTTTTGATACTCATGATGTTACTTCTACTGTGCTTGATGCGAGTGGTTCATTAGGTCCTTTTATAGATGCTACTATGGCTAGTCTAGGAAATACCTAAACTCCTAGTGAATACACTGTTACACCTGTTAGCTCACCTGAGTCTAGTGAGAGTTATGATATTAATGATGGTTACATAGAGCTCACTGATGAATTTGTTGAAGAGTGCCGAAACACACATGGTGCTAGTGCTATTAAGAGTCTCCTTGCTAGACATACTATTATACCCAAGAAGTCCTATGATCCTAAGTTTGCCACCTCTCCCATAGATATTAAAGATAAAGATTATGATTTCTCTCTTGATTTAGCTTATTTTGATTTTGTTGAGAAAGAACCTTTTTGTGGTGCTGAAAATGAGAGTGTTGTGGCTCATATGAATGAGCTTTCTACTATGAGTGGTTTGTTATCTGATGATTTTAAAATGCGCAAGTAATTTGTTGCTAAGATCTTCCCTTTTTCACTAAAAGGAGAAGCTAGGGCTTGGTTTAATAGATTACCTCCTGGTTCCATTGATAGAACTGATTGCTTGATTGCTTCTTTCTTCCATAAATATTTTCCTCCTAGTGCTAGACATGCTGCTTTGCGGAGACTTTTTGATTTTAAACATGAAGAAGAAGAGAAATTACCCGAGTCATGGAAAAGATTCTGTTCCTTGATTTATGCATATCCTGGATGTCCATTACCTAAGAATGAGTTGCTTGATATTTATTATAATGGACTAACTGATGAGTCTAGGACCTACCTAGATAGCTTTGCTGATTGTGTTTTCAGGAAAAGGACTCCTACAGATGCTGAAGAATTAATGAACAAGATAAGCAAGAATTATGATGATTGGACTTCAACTGAACTGAATACACCTGAGCCTATTACTCCTGAACCAGTTGATCCTGAACCAGTTCCAACACCAACAACAAATAAGAGGGGAGTTATTACATTAAATGATGAAGTGATGAAGGAAGCAAAAAAGTGTCTAAAGGAGAAAGGTATTAGAGCTGAAGATGTGAAGAATCTACCTCCTATAGAAGAATTATGTAAGCCAATTCCCCACTCATCTAATATTGACGTACACTCTCTCCAACACTTTGATGAAGGTGATATTCCTTATGGTAATCCTCCTGATCAATTCTTAGAGGAACTTGACATTTTTATTGTTAAACAAGGTAATTTTAATAAACAAGTTCAGAATCATTTATTGGAAAACACTAGAGCTATCCATGAGTTGAAAGATATTGTGGAAAGAACTTCTAATGATATTAAAATGCTTTGTAAACACTTTCAAATGGTTCAAACCCAACTTGATCAACTTGATAAAGTACAAAAGGATATGCTAGTTAATGCTTTAGGAAATAAACATGCTTATGGAATTAGGACTAGGAGTGGTGTAGCTACTCAAGATCCTTTATATACTGAAGGACACCCTAAAAGAATAGATGTTAGACCCCTCCTTTATAAAGGATTGGATCCCTGTGATTGCAATGCTAGTCCCTGGATCAATGCTAGCATCCACAGTTTAAGATGAAGTACACAGATACAAAGGTCGTTTATTACATTCATTCCAGAGATAAAAACATAGTCTTTTACAACTCAGGGCCATAGGCCTAATACAAGAGTTTTTAGGAATAAGTAAATAAACACAAGTCTTCATCTTCATGTGCCACAGGCAAGCATGTTGAGTGTAGACTCATGACTCCTAATCATCATCGGAGTAACCTGCAACATCACAAGTTACAGCCACAGAGGGTCAATACTTTGGAATAGTATTGGCAAGTGATACCTTAGTATATTTTAAGAGGACTACAATACTATATGCATTTTGGCTAAGTGTAGCTTGGCTTGCTTTGCTTATAAATAAGTTTTTCCTATTAGTTGAAATCACTAAGTTTTTCTTTGTCCAAAAACATTCCCAAGGAAACCACCAATAGACATTGGGGTCCTTCACCCTTGTTCACCCACAAATTTTTACTTAGAAGTTGGAGTGATGAGATTCTTGTGGCTTCCATGTCTTGATGCTCAAAAGTGTCCATTTCCTTGGACAAGGCTAAGTACTTAGGTTTTCCATCTGCAGAGGTTGTGCACTTTCCCCACTAGACTTGGTTTCCCAAGACAGGACCCTTCAGAAGCCTTACCTTAGTCAAATGGACGCGTTCCAACCTATCATCCCATCTACCACCAACTGTCCAAATGACTAAGTTCTAGCAACCTATATGATCATGGCAGAGCCCATTTTGCCAAGTGGTTGCACTGTAAGCTTTCTCCACACTTGGCCTCCAAATCCCTTTGTGCCTGGGTGGCATTCCACAAGTGAGATACACAACCCAAGTCCATGGCCTTGTGTAACCACTCAACATAACCCAATCTTCCCATTCCACCCAGGAGGTTCATTTGTCTTAGTTGTTTTATTAAGAAAATATAAGTCTCTTGACTTAGAATATTTTTATCATATAGTATATAGATGTTCACCACCCTTGTTTGCTATAAGCTAGGCTAGGCAAAATATGGTAACTTAACTTAGGAAAATTTCCCTAGCAATTCTACTATTTCACTCTACTTAGGATTTCCCAACTTAGCACTAAGCAAAATATCATGCAATACTTTAGCAAAAATAACTAATGCTAGCATAAAACTTAGGACAGGAATATTCATGAAAATATCACTTGCCTTGGTAGTGTGGAGAGTAGCACTCTTCACAATCACAATCACTAGCAAAATCTACACAAGAAATGGAACATACAATTACACACAATTTAAATACAATCAAAAATAATATGAATGCATGCATGCAAGAATTTACCAAGTGTTGAATTTTGAAAGTTCTACCAAGTATGTTCATGACTACAGAAACTTAACATGTCACAAGTTTGCCCAATAAACTTATTTGGCCACAAAACAATTTATAACATAAATCTATAATCAAAATAGCCCTAATCTTGTTCCACAAATAAAATCATTTTAACTGTTACTATATGCTAAACCAATTGGATATTCAAAAAGGCCTTGTTTCACTGAATCCAATGGTATAAAGTTTGTAAAAATCTAACGTGGCATTTGAAAGTTATGAGTATTTGAGGTTTGAATCTAAATCAGGTTTTAAATTCAGTTTTTAGTTTAAACCTTGCCACGCGTCGTGTTTTCATTCACCCGTACCGCTTCGCATCGGATCGAGATCCACAGCCGTAGGATTTAAATGAAACCTGGCGGCTCAGATCGCGTACCGCTTCAGAGTAAATGACTCTATCCTAGCGCTCCGATAAAGATCTGACGGCTGCTATTGTACTGACTAAAATCTGGCGGCGGAGCGGCGGCTACCGGCGGCGGAATGGTCAGTCGTTGACGGAGGCGGCGCCAGGTAAGGGAGAACGAGGAGTAGCTCACCGTGCTCGGGAGATCTTGGCGAGGCTCGACGTACTCGTGGTTGGTCAGGGGGTGCTCGGGCACGGCTGTGATTGCTCACCGGAGTTCGTGGCGGCGTCGGGTGCGTCAGGTGGTCGTCGTGGTCGTCGCTGTGAACCACCTCAAGGCAAAAGAACGACACAATAAGGTTCACAGGGTCAAGGGAAAGTTGTGTGCATGAACGGGGAGGCGAGGGGCGGTCTGAACCTACCGGGAAAACTCGTCGGAGTTGATGTCGCCGTCAGTACTCGCGGTGTCGAGTGGAACTGGCGACCTGGGGCAGTACAAGACGGACTAGTGAGGTCAGGAGATGCGCAAAGATGCACTGAGTCAGGCAGCAAGAACGATAGGCAGAGGGGAACACGAGGCTCACCTGAATCGCTCGCCGGAGAGGGCTCTGTCAGCGGCGATTCGCGGAGGATTGAGGGCAGCCTGGGGGCAGAGTGAGCGAGGTGTTTGGGGGAAAAAGATCGCGGGGCAGAGAGGGTCTTATAGCCGGGGAATCGACAAGAAACGCTCGAGGATTATTGCCCATTTACTCCGCGCCATTACCGGCCATCACTGCCGCAGCGACGTGGTCGCAGCGCATCTGGGAAGACGAGGAAGTGGTGCGTCCCGCTTGTCGGTAAACGCGCAAAGTGATTGTGGGGTCGTGTTGTCGTCATTTGTGCGTTTCAAGTGTGAGAAGAAAAGAAGATCCCGGGTGGGCTTCTTTGGGCTTGATTGGCTGGGCGATTCGGCCGCATGCCTTTTCCTTTTGTTTAAGTCTTTTCTTTTTCTATTTCTATTTTCTGGAATGATTTTTTATATGAATTCAAATCCTTTTGAATCCAAACTGTTTTGGGAATTTTTGTAGGGTTTTGTGGATTCAAAACAGTCATTTTAACTAAGTGGTTACCTAGCAAGACTTGGTCAAACTTGAGTTTCAAAGTAAACAGAATTTTGCTCTAATTTGCAAATATTTGGAAAAAGATTTTGAATCTATTTCTAATTTTGGAATCTTGGTTTAAAAGTTTCACCTAATCTTTCCATCAATGGAGGTAAGCAAACAAGTATTTAATTTTTTAAATTTCAAAGGGTGATGGTCATTTGGGATAAATTGTCCACATGAAATCATAGCTCCAATTTCTGTTTCTAAATGATTTTTAAGAAAACCCTAAATGGATGAATGATGCAAGGATGATATGAATGAGTTTTGAAACTATGATTTTGGGATGTTACAAATCTAACCCCTTAAGATGAATCTCGCCCGAGATTCGGATTGGCTAGCAAATAGGTGAGGTGGTCTTCCAAGATCATCTTCTTTCCCATGTTGCTTCCTCTTCGGAGTGATGGTTCCATTGTACTTTACAAAATTTGATAGTCTTGGTCCTGGTGACTCTTTCTGCGGTCTCTAGAATCTTGACAGGCTTTTCTTCATAAGTGAGATCACTTTCTAGTTGAACCTCTTCCAAAGGTATGGTATCCTTCAAAGAGGACTCTTCCATTTCTGGGTGATATTTCTTAAGCTGACTCACATGAAATACGTTATGGACTGCTGATAGAGATTCTGGCAATTCAACTTCATATGCAACTTCTTCTTTGCGACTTAGAATTTTGAATGGCCCAACATATCTTGGTGCCAACTTTCCTTTGACTCCAAATCTTTTCACTCCACGGAGTGGTGATACCCTGAGATAAGCTTTATCCCCAACTTCGTAGGTGACTTCTCTACGCTTAGAATCCGCGTAGCTTTTCATCGGACTGTGCTATCTTCAACCTGTCTTTAACCAATTTGACTTTTCTTGGCGTCTTTGATAAGATCTGGTCCAAATAAGCTCCTTTCCCACACCATTCCATAACAATGGGGTGGTACACTTCCGTAGAGTAACTCAAACGGTGCCATTCCAATACTAGATTGATGACTATTGTTGTAAGAGAACTCTGCGTAAGGCAAACTTTCATCCCAACTTGCTCCATAGTCTAAAGCACATGCTCTCAAAATGTCTTCTAGAATTTGGTTGGTCCTCTCTGTTTGACCATCTGTTTGCGGATGAAAAGCAGTGCTAAACTCCAATCTCGTTCCTAAGGATTCATGAAGTTGTCTCCAAAAGTGAGATGTGAACTGGGTTCCTCTATCTGACACAATACTCTTTGGCACACCGTGAAGGCATACAATCCTGCTCATGTAAATTTTTGCTAACTTGGCACTTGTATAGGTTGTCTTCACTGGTATAAAATGAGCCACTTTAGTTAGTCGATCCACTACTATCCATATGGAATCATACCCTGACCTGGTCCTTGGTAATCCGGTAATTAAATCCATACCAATGTTTTCCCACTTCCATTCAGGAATCGGCAGTGGTTGAAGCAAACCTGCTGGTTTCTGGTGCTCCGCTTTAACTCTGCTACACACGTCACACAAAGCAATATGTTCGGCGATGTCTCTTTTGAGGTTGTTCCACCAAAACCTTTCCTTCATGTCCATGTACATCTTGGTATTTCCCGGGTGAATAGAGTACGGAGAGTTGTGACCCTCTTGCAAGATCAGTTTCCGCAACTCTGGGTCTTGTGGAACACATATACGTTTCCCGTGCCATAAGGTTCCTTGTTCATCAATATGGAAACTCTTAGCCTTCCCTAGACTAATATTCTCCTTGATCTTTTCAATTTCCTTATCGGTTTTCTGAGCTTCTTGGATCTTGTCCAAAAGAGTGGGTTGAACATCTAATGACATGAGATGTCCTTCTGACACAATTTCCAATCTGAGTTCCTTGAATTGTTTACATAGATCCTCTGGCAATTCCCCTTTGGTAAGACCATTTACAAACGTCTTACGACTTAAAGCATCGGCTACTACATTTGCTTTACCGGGGTGGTATTGCAAACTTAAGTCATAATCTTTGATAAGTTCTAGCCACCTTCTTTGTCTCATGTTGATCTCCTTCTGGGTGAAGATATATTTCAAACTCTTATGATCGGTGAACACTTCACAACGCTTTCCCAAAAGGTAATGTCTCCATGTTTTGAGTGCATGAACGACAGAGGCTAACTCCAAATCATGAGTAGGATAGTTTACTTCATGTGTTTTGAGTTGTCTCGAAGCATAGGCTACGACTTTACCATCTTGCATAAGTACAGCACCCAAACCTTGATGAGAAGCATCACAATACACTTGGAAATCCTTTTCCAAATCTGGCAGACATAGAACTGGTGCTGTTACAAGTCTCTTCTTCAATTCTTGAAAACTGACTTCGCAACCTTCAGACCAAGCAAACTTCTTGTCCTTCTTTAGCAATTCTGTCATAGGCTTAGCAACTTTCGAGAAATTCTCAATGAACCTTCTGTAGTAACCTGCTAAGCCGAGGAAACTACGAACTTCCTTCACATTCTTGGGTGATTCCCAATCTGTCACAGCTGAAACTTTAGCAGATCCATCAACACCATCCTTTGTCATAACATGACCAAGAAATCCAACTTTCTCTAACCAGAACTCACACTTACTGAATTTGGCATAAAGTTTATGCTCTCTTAACTTTTCAAGTATCAAGCGCAAGTGTCTTTCATGTTCTTCTTTGCTCTTGGAGTAGACTAGGATATCGTCGATAAAAACGACAACGAACTTGTCAAGGAATTCCATGAACACCTTGTTCATCATATTCATGAAGTATGCTGGAGCGTTGGTTAAACCAAAAGGCATCACAGTATACTCATATAATCCATACCTCATGGTGAATGCTGTTTTTGGTATGTCTTGCTCTCTTATCTTGAGTTGAAAATAGCCTGACCGAAGATCAATCTTCGAGAATACACATGCTCCTTCCAATTGATCGAACAAGTCGTTGATTCTTGGCAAAGGATATTTGTTCTTGATAGTAACCTCGTTGAGAGAACGGTAGTCAATACATAATCTTTATGTTCTATCCTTCTTCTCTACAAACAATACTGGGGCCCCCCAAGATGAAGAGCTTGGTTGAATAAACCCTTTCTGTAACTGTTCTCCTAGCTGTTTCTTGAGTTCTTTCAGTTCATCAACTGACATTTTGTATGGCCTCTTAGCTATTGGTCCAGAACCTGGTACCAAATCTATCAAAAACTCCACATCTCTATCTGGTGGCATTCCTGGTAATTCCTCCGGAAATACATCCGGATACTCACACACAATTGGCACACTGTCCATGCTAACCCCCTTAAGAGAATTTAGCTTACTTCCTTTGGATTCAAAGTTTGACTTAAATTTTATTCTTTTTCCTTCTGGGGTTGTGAGTGTAACTGTACGATTGGCACAATCCAATACTCCTTCATACTTAGCCATCCAATCCATTCCCAATATTACATCCAATCCTTGGGAATTCAGGATTATTAGGTTCACTGGAAACTTATGTTTTCCAAACTCTATGACTAAGTCATGACATCCTGAGTTTACTATCATTTCTCCACCTGGAGAACTTACTCTTATAGGACACCCAATGGTTTCTACTGGTAGTTCATTTCTTTCAACAAATGCTTTTGATATGAATGAATGAGATGCACCAGTATCAAAGAGTACAAATGCTGAAATTGAATTGAGTCTGAACTTACCAGCAACGGCATCAGGTTCCTCATAGACCTCCTCCACATTGATGTGGTTAACCTGTCCTTTCTGGAAAGGATTTGGCTTGTTAGGTCCTTCAACCTTGTTTTCAGGGCACTCATTAGCATAATGCCCCAACTTCTTGCATTTGAAGCACTCAACCTGACTGATGTCCTTTTTAACATGCTGACTTCCACTTCCACTACCATTTCCACTGTGGTGGCTCTTATGTCCACCCTTGTGGTTCTTGTACTTATCATTGTCATGGTTACGGTGATGCTTGTTGTCATGACGGTTGTGGTTGTGGTGCTTGTTGAATTTCCCATGTTTATGGGATCCTGAGCTGCCACTGTCATCATAATAAGACCGTTTGTGAGACGATCCCGAGCTGTGTTTGTCGGAGTGTTTCCTCTTCCTACTCTCGACTTGCTTCATTTTACTTTCCAAAATAGCAGCCTTGTCACACAAAGACTGATAAGTTGGAACATATGCCATGCATAACCGTAGGTTCACTCATCATTCAAGCCTTCTAAGAACTTTTCCTTTCTCTTGGCATCAAGATCAACCTCATCCGGTGCATAGCGCCAGATTGTTGAATTCTTCTCGATTCTCGCCACACTGCGGTGGCGCTATTTCAGTTGTGAAACTCCTTCTTTCAGACTCATTATCCGGATGAGATATGAGCGGTGAAACCCATCCTCAAATATGTCCCATGTCACTTCATCAATGGGAGTGGTGATTTGGAAGTTATCCCACCATGTGGCGGCTGGTCCTTCCAATGATGTCTGCGAATCGACTTTTTCAGCATCGATGCAGCCATCACCAAGTCTTTGTTCACGTAACGTAGCTAGTCATTGGCTGCCATGGGATCGATTGTCCTAAAATTTTGCTGGCCTTAGTCGCAGAAATCTGGTGAGCATATCAAAACCCGGAGGTTGTTGTTGTTGTTGTTGTTGTTATTGTTGTTGTTGGGGTTGTTATTGTTGTTATTACTGATTCTGGATGAATGTCGTCATCATTTGCATAAGTTGTGTTTGCGCATTCATCATCTGTTGCATTTCCGGGGTGATGTTATTGGGGTTGGGGTTTGCGCGACGGGGAGGCATCTGTGGTTTTTTCAAATAGATAAGAATGAGATACCCATAGATGTTTCATGCACAATACATCACAAGCAACACATAACAAGCAACATAAGAATATAAGTGCAACATCCACATAACAAACTCATGAAATAAACACACAAGTGACAAGACATCCACATGTCGGATGGTCCAATAATAAGTTCGCAACAACAAGTATGAATATGAAAGTAAAAACGAGTAACAAGTCTACTCATCAGCATCTATCTCCTCCTCGACGAAGATAAGACCTGCGTTCTCCATCGCGGTCTTGTTCTCCTCTATCGTAGTGGTCAAAGAATCAACCTTGGTCTTGAGAGCCCTCTTCTGGGAGCGAAGCCTCTCAATAACCATCTGCTGCTGCTCAAGCTCGAAGTCCTTGGACTTCAGTTCCTCGGTCATGTCCCGGATCTTCTTGTTCCTATCCTGGACGCGTTTCTCTTGACTCTTGAACTTGCGGTCCTGGGCCTCGAACTTTGTCTCCATTTCCTTGATCATCTCATCCTGCTGCGCAAAAAGCTTGTCCTTCTCGCGAAGCTGCACCTGAAGCTCGTCATTACCTAGCATGACGTTCGTCCTGTCTGTATCTACGTGCCTGAGAAGAGTCTCTAAGTCCTGAAGATAAAGGCGTATCGGCTCCGCGGTGCTCCTCGAGTCGTCCTCGAAGTCGATGGACTCTCCATCAACATCACGTCTTCCGAAGACGTGAAAGTGAGTACCCCTAACCTGTCGGGAGTGACGGCCTAACAGTCGTCCTATCAGGTCCTGCATGACTACCTCCATGCCTCTCTCTCTGTCATCGTGCATCAGCTTGAAGACGATGGCCTCTGTAGTAGGCTCAGTCAAGGCCCTGGTGGGTCACCTTGAAGCCCCAGAGGTCCTTCCTCTCGAACTTGGTGAGTGGGTACACCGTGATGGTAGGGCGAGGGAGATCAAGCAGGGTGGTAAGCTCAATGATACGGGAACCAAAACGAGTAACCCGAAACTCCTCAACAGTGCTGATGGCAATAGGCATCTATTTATAAGATTGAAAAGTTAGAACAATGCAATTCAAGGTAAATCAAGACTAACATTCATACATAACCATGAAACAATATTTTCACACAAGTCAAGCATACATGAGTTCATTACATCATTTAAGGTCCATACTTATTTAAAATATCTTTTGAAAACAAGGTGATAAGTGGTGGTCCAACTAACGTAGTGTCCTTACAATCCAATCTCACGGGATCTGTTATTAAACACAATGTTCCTAGAGGCAATCCACCAATCTTGCTCCCTTGACTCTATCACTAAGTCTATAACATCTCCCCTTATTTCTTGGTTGTTGTCTTCCAACTCTTGAGTAAGCTCCTTCTCTTTCTCTAAGTCCTTTTGGAGGTTGAGCATTCTGCACTTGACTCTAGCACTTAGTTCTTTGATAGTCCTCCAAGCTGCATCCCTGGCTGACTCAAAGAATGTGGTGTGCATGGTAGTGTTGGTGTACATGCAGAACCCCTTCTCTTTGTGGTTGTCTTCCTTGTTTTTGTACAAGTGAAGTTGCACCCACCAATACTCTACTCCATCCTCCATCACTGGAAAGCCCTTGTACACGGCTTCACCATGTGCATCCATTGCTTCCATGAGGTCCTTGAGAATATTGGGAAACTCAGTTTCACATTCCAAGGTCATGGTCATGAGTGGTCCCTTCTTCACGGCTTCGTTGATGGAGTTCATCTACAAAGGAAGTTGGAAGAGATTAGAAAAGTTTTACGAGAAGAATAGACAAGTGTAGAAGTATTTGAAAACCTTTTTCCTTAGTGGTTTTCCATCCTAGGGTCATAATCCTACAGGCAACACAGTGCTCTGATACCATCTGTTATACCCCTCCTTTATAAAGGATTGGATCCCTGTGATTGCAATGCTAGTCCCTGGATCAATGCTAGCATCCACAGTTTAAGATGAAGTACACAGATACAAAGGTCGTTTATTACATTCATTCTAGAGATAAAAACATAGTCTTTTACAACTCAGGGCCATAGGCCTAATACAAGAGTTTTTAGGAATAAGTAAATAAACACAAGTCTTCATCTTCATGTGCCACAGGCAAGCATGTTGAGTGTAGACTCATGACTCCTAATCATCATCGGAGTAACCTGCAACATCACAAGTTACAGCCACAGAGGGTCAATACTTTGGAATAGTATTGGCAAGTGATACCTTAGTATATTTTAAGAGGACTACAATACTATATGCATTTTGGCTAAGTGTAGCTTGGCTTGCTTTGCTTATAAATAAGTTTTTCCTATTAGTTGAAATCACTAAGTTTTCTTTTTGTCCAAAACATTCCCAAGGAAACCACCAATAGACATTGGGGTCCTTCACCCTTGTTCACCCACAAATTTTTACTTAGAAGTTGGAGTGATGAGATTCTTGTGGCTTCCATGTCTTGATGCTCAAAAGTGTCCATTTCCTTGGACAAGGCTAAGTACTTAGGTTTTCCATCTGCAGAGGTTGTGCACTTTCCCCACTAGACTTGGTTTCCCAAGACAGGACCCTTCAGAAGCCTTTCCTTAGTCAAATGGACGCGTTCCAACCTATCATCCCATCTACCACCAACTGTCCAAATGACTAAGTTCTAGCAACCTATATGATCATGGCAGAGCCCATTTTGCCAAGTGGTTGCACTGTAAGCTTTCTCCACACTTGGCCTCCAAATCCCTTTGTGCCTGGGTGGCATTCCACAAGTGAGATACACAACCCAAGTCCATGGCCTTGTGTAACCACTCAACATAACCCAATCTTCCCATTCCACCCAGGAGGTTCATTTGTCTTAGTTGTTTTATTAAGAAAATATAAGTCTCTTGACTTAGAATATTTTTATCATATAGTATATAGATGTTCACCACCCTTGTTTGCTATAATCTAGGCTAGGAAAAATATGGTAACTTAACTTAGGAAAATCTCCCTAGCAATTCTACTATTTCACTCTACTTAGGATTTCCCAACTTAGCACTAAGCAAAATATCATGCAATACTTTAGCAAAAATAACTAATGCTAGCATAAAACTTAGGACAGGAATATTCATGAAAATATCACTTGCCTTGGTAGTGTGGAGAGTAGCACTCTTCACAATCACAATCACTAGCAAAATCTACACAAGAAATGGAACATACAATTACACACAATTTAAATACAATCAAAAATAATATGAATGCATGCATGCAAGAATTTACCAAGTGTTGAATTTTGAAAGTTCTACCAAGTATGTTCATGACTACAGAAACTTAACATGTCACAAGTTTGCCCAATAAACTTATTTGGCCACAAAACAATTTATAACATAAATCTATAATCAAAATAGCCCTAAACTTGTTCCACAAATAAAATCATTTTAACTGTTACTATATGCTAAACCAATTGGATATTCAAAAAGGCCTTGTTTCACTGAATCCAACGGTATAAAGTTTGTAAAAATCTAACGTGGCATTTGAAAGTTATGAGTATTTGAGGTTTGAATCTAAATCAGGTTTTAAATTCAGTTTTAGTTTAAACCTTGCCACGGTCGTGTTTTCATTCGCCTGCATTGCCGCATCGGATCGAGATCCACCGTAGGATTTAAATGAAACCTGGCAGCTCGGATCGCTGCTTGAGTAAGTGACTCTATCCTAGCGCCCGATAAAGATCCGACTACGCTATTATCGACTAAAATCTGGCGGCGGAGCGGCGGCTACCGGCGGCGGAATGGTCAGTCGTTGACGGAGGCGGCGCTACAGGGGGTAAGGGAGAACGAGGAGTAGCTCACCGTGCTCGGGAGATCTTGGCGAGGCTCGACGTACTCGTGGTTGGTCAGGGGGTGCTCGGGCACGGCTGTGATTGCTCACCGGAGTTCGTGGCGGCATCGGGTGCGTCAGGTGGTCGTCGTGGTCGTCGCTATGAACCACCTCAAGGCAAAAGAACGACACAATAAGGTTCACAGGGTCAAGGGAAAGTTGTGTGCATGAACGGGGAGGCGAGGGGCGGTCTGAACCTACCGGGAAAACTCATCGGAGTTGATGTCGCCGTCAGTACTCGCGGTGTCGAGTGGAATCGGCGACTGGGCAGTACAAGACGGACTAGTGAGGTCAGGAGATGCGCAAAGATGCACTGAGTCAGGCAGCAAGAACGATAGGCAGAGGGGAACACGAGACTCACCTGAATCGCTCGCCGGAGAGGGCTCTGTCAGCGGCGATTCGCGGAGGATTGAGGGCAGCACAGAGAGTGAGCGAGGTGTTTGGGGAAAAGATCGCGGGCGAGAGGGTCTTATAGCGGGAATCGACAAGAAACGCTCGAGGATTATTGCCCATTTACTCTGCGCCATTATCATCATCGCCGCAGCGACGTGGTCGCAGCGATCTGGGAAGACGAGGCGACGTGGTCCGTCCCGCTTGTCAAACGCAGCAAAGTGATTGTGGGGTCGTGTTGTCGCGTGCATTTGCGTGTGCTTCGGCGTGTGAGAAGAAAAGAAGATCCCGGTGGGCTTGTTGGCTTGATTGGTCTTTGGGCGATTCTAGCGGCCTTTTCCTTTTGTTTAAGTCTTTTCTTTTTCTATTTCTATTTTCTGGAATGATTTTTGATATGAATTCAAATCCTTTTGAATCCAAACTGTTTTGGGAATTTTTGTAGGATTTTGTGGATTCAAAAACAGTCATTTTAACTAAGTGGTTACCTAGCAAGACTTGGTCAAACTTGAGTTTCAAAGTAAACAGAATTTTGCTCTAATTTGCAAATATTTGGAAAAATATTTTGAATCTATTTCTAATTTTGGAATCTTGGTTTAAAAGTTTCACCTAATCTTTCCATCAATGGAGGTAAGCAAACAAGTATTTAAATTTTCAAATTTCAAAGGGTGATGGTCATTTGGGATAAATTGTCCACATGAAATCATAGCTCCAACTTCTGTTTCTAAATAATTTTTTTAAGAAAACCCTAAATGGATGAATGATGCAAGGATGATATGAATGAGTTTTGAAACTATGATTTTTGGGATGTTACAATAGAACAGGATTCCTAACAAGGTGAGGATAGTGGTAGTCCTCGTAAGAGGAAGAAAAAGAAACATAATAAAGTTGAGGAACCACTTGAACCTGCTATAGATCCTAATAGTACATCTTTCTCTAATGCTAAAACTGAGAGTGGTAATATTGATGAGCCTCCTGATAAGGAGGAAGGTGAGGAAGAACCTGAAAAACACACTAAGAACACTAGGTACACAAATGAATATTTTATTGCTAATAAACATGCTAAAGAGAGAGAACCTTGGGTGCAGAAACCTATGCCTTTTCTAGGTAAGAAACACAAGTCAAAGGAGGAAGAACACTACAACAAGTTTTGTGAGTGTATGAAGCCTTTATTTCTGCAAATTCCTTTGACTGATGCTATTAAATTGCCTCCTTATTCAAAGTATATGAAGGATATTGTCTCTAATAAAAGGAAGATTCCTAATGAGGAGATTTCTACTTTGCTTGCTAATTACTCCTTCAATGGTAAGGTTCCAAAGAAACTTGGTGATCCAGGTATACCAACTATTCCTTACTCCATTAAGAATAATTATGTTAGAACTGCTTTATGTGATTTGGGAGCTGGAGTCAGTGTTATGCCTTTTTCTCTCTATAAGAGACTCTAGATAGAAAAGTTGATACCAACTGATATATCTTTGCAAATGGCTGATAAGTTAACTACTATTCCTGTTGGTATATGTGAGGATGTTCCTGTTCAAGTTGCTCATAATTGCATGGTCTTAACTGACTTTGTTGTGCTTGAAATGCCTGAAGATGATAATATGTCTATTATTCTTGGGAGAACTTTCCTTAATACTGCATGTGCTGTCATCAATTGCAATCAAGGAAAAGTAACATTCAATATTAATGATAATGAGCACATTGTCTATTTCCCCAAGAAGGTTTAGAAGCTATTGCCTGAATTCTATTGAAAATATTGAAGGCATCAAGGTTGGATAAATATATTGTCCCATTCCACAAGAAAATATTGAAACTATTATGATTGGGACCATTGCTATCAAGTATGAGGTAACATAATCACCTTGTGGAATGCAAAGTTTTGCTTCATATAAGATTATTATGGTAACAAGACTTGATCAATCTTGTTAACAAAAGGATTTTAATGAACAAAATAATGTTTCCACTGTGGTTATACTTGTTTTCTTTTTCCTTTCTCCTTCCTAGTCTTTGCTTTAGCTTTAGTTTTGTTAGTTGTTTGCTTGTTTGAGTTTCTTAGAGATCCTATTGTTTGGCTTTTGGTTTGCTTTTGCTTCTTCTGAAAAACTGTTTCTGCGAGAAAATCAATTTTCATACCCTGAAAATTGGCCAAAAATAAAGTTTCCTGAAAAATTCCAGAAAATTCAAGATAAATTTTTCCTTGAAAAAAGGAGCAGAGTGGCACCTAAGATGACACAGGTCCACCCCTAGGCCCCACACCCATGGTAGGCGCGGCCTACCTAGTGGTGGCGCCTAGGGGGGTCTGGCCCACCTGGTCCCCTCCAGGCTGCCTCCTCAAAGCCACCTTCTTTCTCTCTCCCGAAAAACACCGAAAAACTTGCTCAAGCTCAAGTTCTTGCTGTTCTTGCTCGCGATTTTCTATCTCCTTGTTCAGCCCATCTCAAGTGCTGATTTTTGGAGGGATTATTCCTTGGTATGTGCCTCCTCCACTTATCCAATTAGATTTGTGATTGGTAGATTGTATCTTGAGTATTTTTCTACTGTAAGTGACAGGTTGTTTGAGATTGCATGCTTTTTATATGCTTAGAAAATTTGTTTTGATGCATGTGTACTCCTGTAGCAAGTTCCTATAGTGGTTGCTCTTTATTTATCAACTTAGAAATCACTTGGTTTGATGGTTTTCTACAAATTTTAGCAAAGAAGATGAGTGCTTATTCACTGAATCAATATGACTTGATGGTGCATGAGCCAATGAAGGTTCATCGTGAGGAGGCAGTTTTTCCTTCCATATATCCATGCCATGAATTTATGAGAGCCACGGGGATTCTCCAAGGTTTTCAAACTTTGGTTACAAATGCGGGGTTGGAGCACTTTGTTGAAGGTGAACCAATCCAATATGTTAAGATAACCATGGATTTTGTGCAGGACTTCCGGTTCAGTTGGTCTACTCTAATCCCATGGTCCATTACAAAATATATAATATGCTTGTCAACCTGCCGTTTGCTGATTTCTGTGCAGCAATTAGAGTACCTCAGTGGGGATCTTGTGAGAAGATCAAGGAGAGGCCCAAGTCACTTGTTGATTTGTATGCTGAGATTTGCCAAGTTTTCGACTTCTCAAAGTAAAGTGGTAAAATTCGGAACATCCAGCTCCCAGCTATTAGATACTTTTCCTATTTCATTACCAAGTGTGTTCTTGCTAGAAAGACTGCTAGAAAGTTGTCTTCTTTTGATCTAGCTTTTATTGCAGCTGCTCTGAATAGGAATAGTTCTTATAGTTTGGGTGCTTTGATAGCTCACCGTCTCACCACCAATCGTGAGAAGGGTGGAATTTATGGAGGTCTCATTGCTTCTAGGTTGCTAGCTTTCCATGGTTTAGAGCCTCATTATTCAGATTTTCAGTTTTCCATAGAGAGGCTTGATATTGAATCCATGATTTAGCATGGTTTTATTTCTTTGGGGGCTAATATGATAAGTTTGCCATATGAACTATCTTTTGTCCAGCAAGGTCGGAGAAAAGGTAGGAGTGAGAAAATAGTTTATTTGCCTACACCTGCTTTGTTTAACTTTGATAACATGCAAGGATGGTCAATTATGGAGGAGGAGGTTAACACATATGTTGGGGAACTCTCCTAGGAAGAAGAGAATGTTGAAGAGGATGCCGAAGACAATTCGGTTTAGCCCTCCAACTTGGGAGAGTCTGTAGGGGTTCGTAGCATGGAAAACAAAAAATTTCTACCGCATACAAACAAACAAGCCAAAATCTATCTACTAGATTGTATCACCGAGTCGATGGAATAACTCACCCTCGAAGATTCCAAAGTGTTTAACGAGAGCGGATTCTCGTGGGTGATGTAGTCGTACTCTTGCCTATCTAAAGATCGTGTAGACGATCCTTCCGGTGCTTAGAAGCTTGCAATGATCACATCGTTCAGATACTCGATGAAGACCTTCCTCTCCCTTGTTCCAGCAGGCAGCGGAGGTTGTAGCACTCTCCTTGCGATTCCGGCAGCATGACGGTGTGGTACCGGAAGTAGAGGGGAGATCTCGCAGGGCTTCGCCTTAAGCCGGAGCGAGTATGGTGTGAAGGGAATATGCCCTGAGAGGCAATAATAAATTGTTTATTATGTGTATTCCAAGTATATGATAGATGTTTATTTTGCATGCTATAATTGTATTAATACGGAAACGTTAATACATGTGTGTTTAATAAACAAACAGAAAGTTCCTAGTTAAGCCTCTCTCATAAACTAGCTCGTTGATTAACAAGATGATCAAGGTTTCCTGATCATGGACATTGGATGTTGTTAATAACGGGATCACAACATTAGTGTAATGATGTGATGAACATTCATCCGAAGTATAGCATTACGATCAAAGTCATTGAGTTTATATTGCTATAACAACTTACGAAGTGATCCTAATCCTTAGACCATGAGATCATGTCAATCACTAACACGGAAGAGTTTCTTGATAACATCAAACGTCACACCGTAATGGGGTGATTATAAAGATGGGTTGAGAACTAATAAAGTGTTATGTTGAGGCTCATGGATCAAGAGTGGAATTTGTTCATCCCGATGACGGATAGATATACTCGGCTCTCGGTGATATCACATTGATTAGCTTGCAAGCAAGTGATTTGATCACTAGAATGTTATATCACGGAACGAAAAGAGTGCATGTCGATAACGAGATCAAACTAGGTATGGAGATACCGATGATCGAATCTCGGACATGTAATATATCGTGAGACAAAGGGATTAAGATACTAGCGTAAAAGGTTAACGATCACAAGAAAGTCATCGTTGAATGTGTGGAGTCGATATGGGTCTCCAGATCCCGCTCGATTATTGATCCGAGAGGGGTCTCGATCATGTCCGCATTATTCACGAACCGTAGGGTGACACACTTAAGAGACACCGACATCCAATTGGAGCAAAAGTTTCATGCCGAAGAATAAACAAGCGCAGGAATTTATTTCACTAGATACCAAAGCAGTTTTCGGGTGAAATTGCATAAAGTGGTTATGCATGTGAAATAGAATTCTAGCAAGGTTATTGTGAATGTTTGTCATTAAAGTAATTGACAAAATTCTGAATAAAATAAAAGAGTTTTATTTAATGAGAGTTTGCATTAAATTTGGTGGAAATTTAATGGGATTTTGAGTGGGATTTTGAGGACTTTTGAAGGGTCATTTTGTGAGTGGAGTGTCCACCCACATGATGAGGGAGGGCAAGGGGCAGCCCCATGCGCTGCCACCCCTTGGGGTTCCCCCTCCTCCTATAAAAGGAGCCCTCCTCTCACTTCTCACTCACACCTCCTCGTGAAGGATCTCTCTCCCCTCTAGAATTTATCCCCATGGTCTCGGACTAGCGAGATACATGTTCCCGTGGCTTTTCGCAAGAAAGAGTTGTGCTTCCGCTGCATCGCTGGAGCGAGGAGGCGGAGGTTGCTCGGTGCCTCGAGCGTGTGTGAAGCACGGATGCGCCGCTGATTTGCGCTTAGGACTTCCTCTCGATCTTGAGATCGGCAAGAGATCGTCTACATCAACCACGAGTTTGGACTCGTTAAACTTTGTCGGTCTTCAAGGGTATGTTCTCTACGGATGTACATCCGCCGTTGTTTGTATCTAGTATAAATAGATCTTGGTATTTAGTTCACCGTAGGAAAATTTTTGTTTTCTATCTGCGAACCCTTGATGGTATCGAGCGGATCTATGCGTAGATACTTTACGGGTAGTACACATATGAGTATGTGGCGATGATGATCATGTTGTTGCTCCTTTCTTGTGATTTTGGATATTGGTGGCATAGTGGGATGAAGCGGCCGGACAAACTTTACATGTCCTCGCACATGAGACCTGTTCCACGCTTGACATGCAACTAGTTTGCATAAGTGGCTAGCGGGTGTCTGTCTCTCCTACTATAGTCAATATCTATTTTGCAAGCGAGTTGTCAACAATTTGATTATCCTCGTTAGGTTCATGTTCGAGGTAAGAACGGTTCTATCTCGAAAGCCCTCACCACGTAAAACTTGCAATGGATAAATTAGAGGTCTAGTTTAGATTGTTGTCGGCTAGTGTTATGATATGGTAGTGTTGTAAGTAGAAGTATGAGATGATACTCTTACAACACACACATAGCGTAAAACCCATAGATTGTGGATTTACACATATAGGTATGATAGCGATCATACCACGATGCACATGATAGAGATCATCTGCGGGAACCATATACTTTCACTATTACACATATGATGTTTAATTGCATCTTCTACTGCTTGTTTAGCGCTTTGTTAAGCATAATAAGATGATCCCTCATTTTAAATATCAAGATAAGAATGTGTTCTCCCTTTAGTATGCACCGATTATGTTTTCCGCTCCAAGACATCACGTGATGATCGGGTGTACTTGGATCCTCGACCATACTTGGTGTAAAACAGTTACACACGCAAAAAATACTAAGGTTCTAACTTGGCGAGCCTAGCATGTATGCACATGGCCTGAACACGTAACCGAAAGGTTAAGCATGAGTCATATAGTTGATATGATGCCCATTTGATGCTCGCCTTTGAAGCTATACCGACTCACGTGATGATCGGACTTGGTGTAGTGGATTTGGTTCATGTAATCACCAAAAGGACACGAGGGATGTCGCTTTTGAGTGGGAGTTCATTCGTAATATAGATTAGTTGAACTCAATCTATCATACACTTAGTCTAAACTTTACAAATTCTGTTGTAGATGGCACCACCTGCTTTTAATTTCAATGCGTTCATGGAGAAAGAGAAACTAGCAACGAACGGTAGCAACTTTACTGAATGGGCCATGAATTTGAGGATTCTCCTCTCTGCTGCACAAAAGCAATATGTGCTAGAAGCGCCGTTAGGCCCCCCACCTTTTGACGATGCCCCTGACGAGGAGAAGAATGTCTATCTTACTCGTCAGGAGGACCACAATTTAGTTCATTGCGGCATATTGTATGGGCTAGAGCCGGAACTTCGAAAGCGTTTCGAAAACGGCAATGCTTTTGATACAATGGGTGAGTTGAAAATGATTTTCGACACACATGCTGTCAGAGAGCTACAATGCTTCGTAAAAGTTCTTTAGGCGCATGATGGAAGAGAACACTCCGTTAGTGAGCATGTACTCAAGATGTCGGTTACGCCGATAAGCTTGTGTCCTTGGGAATAACGATTCCCATTGACTTAGGCATCCATCGTGTTCTGCAGTCTCGCCACCTAGCTATAAGAGCTTCGTGATGAACTATAATATGCAAGGCATGAAGAAGTCTCTCCCGAGCTTACATCAATGCTTAAACCTGAAGTGGAGATCAAAAGGAACATCAAGTGTTGATGATCAATAGGAACACTGGTTTCAAGAAAGACAAGAAGGGAAAACGAGGAAGTAAGGCGGCAAGCTGTTTGCGCGCTGAAAAGAAACCCCGAGTTGGACCTAAGTCCGATACCGAGTGCTACTATTGTAAGGGATCGCCATCGAAGCGCAATCGCCCCAAGTATCCGCGCACAAGAAGGCCGCAAGGCAAACAAAGGTATATATGATATACATGTTATTGATGTGTACTTGACTAGTGCTTTGGGTATTTGAGCACCGGTTCGAGGTTGCTAATATTTGTAACTCGAATCGTGGTCATGCGGAAAGCGCTAGCAAGGGTGAGGTCAAGATGCGTGTCGGCAATGGATCAAACGTTGATGTGATCGCCGTCGAACGCTACCTCTCCACTTACCGTCGGGATTAGTTATAAACTTAAATAAGCATTATTTGGTGCGACCGAGCATGAACATTGTATCCGGATCATGTTTGATGCAAAGTGGTTTTCATTCAAATCGAGAACAATGGTTGTTCCATTTATATGAATGAAATCTTTTATGGTCATGCACCAATGTTGAATGGTTTATTTCTTGGATCTCGATGATAATGTTACACATATTCATAATATTGATGCTAAAAGGATTAAACTTAGTGATGATATATCGCATATATGTGGTAATCGCCGTCTAGGTCATATTGGCATTAAGCATGAAGAAGCTCCATTCGATGGACTTTTAGAATCACTTGATTATGAATCATTTGATACATGTGAGCCATGCCTTATGGGCAAGATGACTAGAACGCCGTTTTCGGTTCAATGGAGCATGATTTATTGGAAATCATACATTCGATGTATGTGGTCCAATGAGTGTGTCGGCTGAGGTGGATATCGTTATTTTGTTACTTTCACGGATGATTTGAGTAGATACGGTTATATCTACTTGATGAAACACAAGTCCGAAACCTTTGAAAAGTTCAAGGAATTTCGAATGAAGTGGAAAATCATCGTAATAGAAAGATCAAATTTCTACGATGCGACCGTGGAGGTGAGTATCTAAGTTACGAGTTTAGCACTCACATGAAAGAGTGTGGAATTGTTTCACAACTCACACTGCCGAACACCACAATGAAATGGTGTGTCGGAACGTCAGAATCGTACTTTATTAGATATGGTTCGATCTATGATGTCTCTGACGGACTTGCCGTTGTCATTTTGGGGTTATGCACTAGAAACTGCATTCACTTTAAATCGGGCACCATCTAAATCCGTTGAAACGACACCGTATGAATTGTGGTTTGGAAACAAACCTAAGCTGTCATTTCTAAAGTTTGGGGTTGCGATGTTTATGTGAAGAAACTTCAACCGGATAAACTCGAACCCAAAGCGGAAAAATGCGTCTTCATAGGATACCCTAAAGAAACTATTGGGTATTCCTTCTATCACAGATCCGAGGGCAAGGTTTTTGTGTTAAGAATGGATCCTTTCTAGAGAAAGAGTTTCTCGCGAAAGGTGTGAGTAGTCGGAAGGTAGAACTCAAGAGGTTATGGAACCTTCTCTTCAAAGTATGGCGAGTAGCGCTACAGGAAGTCGTTCGGAGTTGGCTCCACCTTGAAGAAGGAACTAATGATAATGATCATGAAACTCCGAAAGAGTACTCCGAACCTCGCAGTCAACAGACGCTGCAGCCCCGAGTCAGACGGAAATCTGTCATAAATTTCATGGTTGATGAAAATAATGACCTGCGACGTATGAAGAAGCGATGATGAGCCCGGATTCCAACAAATGGTTAGAAGCCATGAAATCCGAGATGGAATCCATGTATGAAAATCAAGTTTGGAACTTGGTGGAATTACCTCACACCGAAAGGCCGTGGAGAACAAATGGATTTTCAAAAGGAAAACGATCTCGATGGTAATGTGACCATCTATAAAGCTCGACTTGTCGCAAAGGGTTTCGACAAATTCAAGGAGTTGACTACGATGAGACTTTCTCCGTAGCGATGCTAAAGTCGATTAGGATTATGTTAGCAATTGCTGCATATTTCGATTATGAAATATGGCGATGGATGTCAAAACCGCTTTCTCAATGGTAATATTGAAGAAGAGTTGTATATGATACAACCAAAGGGTTTTGTCGATCCTAAGGATGCTAACAAGGTGTGCAAGCTTCAGCGATCCATCTATGGATTGAAGCAAGCATCGAAGTTGGAATCTCCGCTTTGATGAGGTGATCAAAGAGTTTGGATTTGTCCAAACTTATGGAGAAGCTTGTATTTACAAGAAAGTGAGTGGGAGCAATGTGGCATTTACGATATATGTGGATGACATATTATTGATCGAATGATATAGAACTTTAAACAGTGTTAAAAGTTATCTAAACAAAGAATTTTCAATGAAGGACCTAGGTGAAGCGTCTTACATATTAGGCATAAAGATCTATAGAGATAGATCTAGGCGCCTAATAGGGCTATCGCAAAGTACATACCTTGATAAGATTTTAAAGAAGTTTAAAATGGACGGAAGTAAGAAGGGGTTCTTACCTATGTTGCAAGGCAAGACATTGAGTAAGACTCAAAGTCCGCTTCAGGAAGAAAGAGAGATAATGGACAAAGTCCCTATGCTTCACCATAGGCTCTATAATGTACGCCATGCTATGTACAAGACCGGATGTGGCACACGCTATTAGTTTGACTAGTAGGTACCAATCGGATCCGTGTTGAACCTTTGGATAGCGGTCAAGAATATCCTTAAGTACTTGAGAAGAACTAAGGATATGTTTCTTGTATACGGAGGTGAAGAAGAGCTCGTCGCTAAGTGTTATGTCGACGCTAGCTTTGACAATCGATCCGGATGACTCTAAGTCTCAATCCGGATACGTATTTCTCATGAATGGCGGAGCGTTAGTTGGAGGAGCTCCAAACAACCTGTGGTAGCGGGATCAACAACGAGGCCGAATATGTTCTTTGCTTGAAGCGGCAGAAGCGATTTGGATGAAGGAGTTCATATCCGAACTAGGAGTTGTGGCAAGCGTTGGACCCAATGGTGATCTATTGTGACAACAATGGTGCCATTGCCAATGCCAAAGAGCCAAGGTCTCACAAGCATTCCAAGCATATTAAGCGCGGTTTCACTCCATCCGCGAGCATGTCAAGGATGGAGATATAAAGATTTAGAAGTACATACGGATCTCAATGTAGCAGATCCGTTGACTAAAACTCTCCCTAGAGCAAAACATGATCAACACGAACTCAATGGGTGTTAGATATATCACTATGTAACTAGATTATTGTCTCTAGTGCAAGTGGGAGATGAAGGGAATATGCCCTGAGAGGCAATAATAAATTGTTTATTATGTGTATTCCAAGTATATGATAGATGTTTATTTTGCATGCTATAATTGTATTAATACGGAAACGTTAATACATGTGTGTTTAATAAACAAATGTAAAGTTCCTAGTTAAGCCTCTCTCATAAACTAGCTCGTTGATTAACAAGATGATCAAGGTTTCCTGATCATGGACATTGGATGTTGTTAATAACGGGATCACAACATTAGTGTAATGATGTGATGAACATTCATCCGAAGTATAGCATTACGATCAAAGTCATTGAGTTTATATTGCTATAACAACTTACGAAGTGATCCTAATCCTTAGACCATGAGATCATGTCAATCACTAACACCGGAAGAGTTTCTTGATAACATCAAACGTCACACCGTAACAGGGTGATTATAAAGATGGGTTCAGAACTAATAAAGTGTTATGTTGAGGCTCATGGATCAAGAGTGGAATTTGTTCATCCCGATGACGGATAGATATACTCTGGGCCCTCTCGGTGATATCACATTGATTAGCTTGCAAGCAAGTGATTTGATCACTAGAATGTTATATCACGGGAACGAGAAAAGAGTGCATGTCGGTAACGAGATCAAACTAGGTATGGAGATACCGATGATCGAATCTCGGACATGTAATATATCGTGAGACAAAGGGATTAAGATACTAGCGTAAAAGGTTCTGACGATCACAAGAAAGTCATCGTTGAATGTGTGGGAGTCGATGGGTCTCGGATCCCGCTTCTGATTATTGATCTGAGAGGGGTCTCGATCATGTCCGCATTATTCACGAACCGTAGGGTGACACACTTAAGAGACACCGACATCCAATTGGAGCAAAAGTTTCATGCCGAAAGAATAAACAAGCGCAGGAATTTATTTCACTAGATACCGAAACAGTTTTTCGGGTTAAATTGCATAAAGTGGTTATGCATGTGAAATAGAATTCTAGCAAGGGGTTATTTGTGAATGTTTGTCATTAAAGTAATTGACAAAATTCTGAATAAAATAAAAGAGTTTTATTTAATGAGAGTTTGCATTAAATTTGGTGGAAATTTAATGGGATTTTTGAGTGGATTTTTGAGTGGACTTTTGAAGGGTCATTTTGTGAGTGGAGTGTCCACCCACATGATGAGGGAGGGCAAGGGCAGCCCCATGCGCTGCCACCCCTTGGGGTTCCCCCTCCTCCTATAAAAGGAGCCCTCCTCTCACTTCTCACTCACACCTCCTCGTGAAGGATCTCTCTCCCCTCTAGAATTTATCCCCATGGTCTCGGACTAGCGAGATACATGTTCCCGTGGCTTTTCGGCAAGAAAGAGTTGTGCTTCGCTGCATCGCTGGAGCGAGGAGGCGGAGGTTGCTCGGTGCCTCGAGTGTGTGCGACATGCGGATGCGCTGATTTGCGGCGCTAGGACTTCCTCTCGATCTTGAGATCGGCAAGAGATCGTCTACATCAACCACGAGTTTGGACTCGTTAAACTTTGTCGGTCTTCAAGGGTATGTTCTCTACGGATGTACATCCGCCCGTTGTTTGTATCTAGTATAAATAGATCTTGGTATTTAGTTCACACCGTAGGAAAATTTTTGTTTTCTATGCTGCGAACCCTTCATGGTGGACTATGAGAGATGCCTCGGTGATCTAGGGTTTAGACACACCAAGGAGAGAGGGCTAGGATGACGGCTAGGGCTTGGGGAAGCCCCAAGTCGGCGGCTAGGGTTTGCCCTAGGCGGCGGCAGCAGCTGGAGGTGGTGGCGCCGGCGGCTTAGGGCTAGGGTTTTGGTGAGGCAAGGTGTAGTCTTGGAGGGGCAGCCCTGCCCCTCCTTATATAGGTGGAGGGCTCCGGCCAAGGGGAGGGGAGTCCCTCCCCAAATCGGCTTCCAAGGCCGGCGGGTGGAGGGAGAGGAACTCCTCCCCAAGTAGGTTTCCTACTCTCCCTCCACCAAGCAAACTTGCCGTTTGACTTTTCAAATTGGCATTTGACTTTTCAAATTGGCATTTGACTTTTCAAACTAGGATTTGATTTATCCCTTTATTTTGCTCAGCGATGACACCTAGTACATGATGCAACCATTCCAACTTGTTATGACACATTCATGTACCCTTCCCCTCCGGAGTGCGGACCTTCCGAACCTTCTAGAACATTCAGATGAAAACACAAACCATTCTCCAACCCCAAACAGGACTTTCCTTATATGAATCTTATTCTCGGACCATTCGGATCTCCTCGTGATATCCGGATCCCATCCGAGACTCAACAACATTCGTCTCTTACTCATCATTCCATAACTACTCAACAACATCGAATCCTTAAGTGTGTCTCCCTACGGTTCATGAATTATGCGGACATGATCGAGACACTTCTCCGAACAATAACCAATAGAGGAATCGAAATTCATATGGTTCCCACATATTTCTCACGATTACTTTGCGATCGAATGAACCACTTACATACGATACCAATTTCCCTTTGTCTCACGATAGTTTACTTATCCGAGGTTTTGATCGTCGATCTCTGCATACCTAGTTCAACCTCACATCGATAAGTACTCTTTTCTCGTTCCGTGATATGTGATCCCTTGTGAGCTAGTCACATGCTTGCAAGCCAATTGGATGACATTCCACCGAGGGCCCAGTATATATCTATCCGTCATATGGATGGACAAATCCCACTCTTGATCCATGTGTCTCAACCCATACTTTCGAACACTCAATGCCACCTTTATAACCACCCGATTCACGGTGTGGTGTTTGATGTCATCAAAGCATCCTTCCGGTGATGGTGATATGCATGATCTCATGGTCGAAGGAATTAGGTTACTATGTATCAGAAAGCATATAGCAATTGAACTATTAAAATGACTTGATCTTTATGCTACGCTTATCTATAGGAGTATGTCCATCATACCATTCTCCTAACGATATGATCTTGTTGTTAATAACATCTCAATGTTCATGATAGGGAAACCACAATCATTTATTAACCAACAAGCTAGTATTATAAAGAGGCTTTACTAGGGACTCTAATTTAGTTTACAAATTACACAAGTATTAATGTTTCCTTGTTAATACTATTATAGCATGAATGTAAACATTTATCATAAACACCAAGATATAATAATAACTACATTTATTATTGCCTCTAGGGCATATCTCCAACAGTCTTCCACTTGCACTAGAGTCAACTAATCTAGATTACATGGTAATATACCGAACACCCATGGCAGTTTGGTGTTGGTCATGTTTTGCCCTTGGGAGAGGTTTAGTTAACGGATCCGCCACATTCAGATCTGTGTGTACTTTGCAAATCTTTATGTTCTCGAATAGCATGAAAATGTAGCTTGATGTGCTTCAACTTCTTGTGTGACCTTGGTTCTTGCGCATTGGTTATGGCGCCCATGTTATCACAGTAGATAGACATTGGGTCCAGCGCACTTGGAACCACACCGAGCTCTGTAATGAACTCCTTCATCCATATCGCTTCTTGTGAAGCCTCCGAAGCAGCTATGTATTCCAATTCAGTTGAAGATCTCGCCACAACGCTTTTATTTGCACTCCTCCAGCTAACTGCTGCACCATTCAAAGTAAATACATATCCAGATTGAGATTTAGAATCATCCAGATCGGTGTTCCAACTAGCATCGGTGTAACCATTAACAACGAGTTGTTCATCACCTCCATAAGAAAGAACCATATCCTTAGTTCTTCTCAAGTACTTAAGGATGTTTTTGACCGCTGTCCAATGATCCACTCCTGGATCACTTTGATATCTGCTAGTAAAACTAACAGCATATGCAATGTTGGGTCTAGTACATAGCATGGCATACATTAGAGATCCTATGGATGAGGCATAGGGAGTCTTACTCATCCTTTCTCTATCTTCTGCCGTTGCTGGACTTTGAGTTTTACTCAAGGTCGTATTGGGCAACATGGGCAAGAACCCTTTCTTGCTATCTTCCATTCCAAACCTCTTTAGAACTTTGTCCAAATATGTACTTTGAGACAATGATATTAGGCGTCTTGATCTATCTCTATAAATCTTTATGCCTAATATGTAAGCTGCTTCGCCAAGATCTTTCATTGAAAAACTATTATTCAAATATTCCTGGACACTATTAAGAAGGTCTACATCATTCCCAATCAACAATATGTCATCTACATATAGTATTAAGAATGCTACAGAGCTCCCACTCACTTTCTTGTAAATACAAGCTTCTCCATAAGTTTGTATAAAACCAAAACTTTTGATCACCTTATCAAAACGTTGATTCCAACTTCGGGATGCTTGCTTCAATCCATATATGGACCGTTGAAGTTTGCACACCTTGTTAGCATCTTTAGGATCGACAAAACCTTTGGGTTGCATCATATACAACTCTTCATCAATGTCTCCATTGAGGAAGGCTGTTTTGACATCCATCTGCCATATCTCATAATCATAATATGCAGCGATTGCTAACAAAATCCTCACAGACTTTAGCTTCGCTACTGGTGAGAAAGTCTCATAGTAGTCAACTCCTTGAATTTGTCGAAACCCTTTTGCGACAAGTCGAGCTTTATAGACAATAAAATTACCATCAGCATCTGTTTTCTTCTTGAAAATCCATTTGTTCTCGACAACCTTCCGGCCGTCCGGTAAGTCCACCAAAGTCCATACATGGTTTTTGTACATGGATCCAATTTCGGGTTTCATGGCTTCTTGCCATTTATTGGAATCTGGGCTCATCATCGCTTCCTCATATGTCGCAGGGTCATCGGTGTTGTCCACCAACATGACACTCATAACGGGATCATACCAATCAAGAGTGGTACGAGTTCTCGTTGACCTGCAAGGTTCTATAGCAACTACAACCGAAGTTTCATGATCATCATCATTAGCTTCCTCTCTTATTGGTGCAGTCACCACATGAACTTCTTCCGGTGCTGCGCTATTCGCAAGTTCGAGAGAAGGTTCGACAACATCGTCGAGTTCTACTTTCCTTCTAGTCACTTCTTTCGAGAGAAATTCCTTCTCTAGAAAGGATCCATTCTTGGCAACGAAGATTTTGCCTTCGGATCTATGATAGAAGGTATACCCAATAGTTTCCTTTGGGTATCCTATGAAGACGCATTTTTCCACTTTGGGTTCAAGATTGTCCGGCTGTAACTTCTTTACATAGGCTTCGCAACCCCAAACTTTAAGGAACAACAATTTAGGTTTCTTCCCAAACCATATTCATACGGTGTCGTTTCAACGGATTTAGATGGTGCCCTATTTAAAGTGAATGCGGCTGTTTCTAATGCATAACCCCAAAATGATAGCGGTAAATCTGTAAGTGACATCATAGAACGAACCATATCCAAGAGAGTTCGATTACGACGTTCGGACACACCATTACGCCGTGGTGTTCCCGGCGGTGTCAATTGTGAAAGTATTCCGCATTTCTTCAAATGCTCGCCAAACTCGTAACTTAGATATTCACCTCCATGATTAGAACGTAGAAATTTAATCTTCTTGTTACGTTGATTCTCCACCTCACTTTGAAATTCCTTAAACTTCTCAAAAGTTTCGGACTTATGTTTCATGAAATAGATATACCCATATCTACTCAAGTCATCCGTGAAGGTAAGAACATAACGATAACCACCGCACGATGCTACACTCATTGGACCACACACATCGGTATGTATGATTTCCAATAAGTCCGTAGCTCGCTCCATCATACCAGAAAATGGAGTCTTAGTCATTTTACCCATCAGACATGCTTCGCATCTTTCAAGTGATTCAAAATCAAGTGATTCAAGAAGTCCATCAGAATGGAGTTTCTTCATAAGCTTCACTCCAATGTGACCAAGACGACAGTGTGGCATATAGGTCGAGTTATCGCTCGATTTCAAACGTTTAGCTTCAATGTTATTAATATGTGTATTTCCACTATCAAGATTCAATAAGAATAGACCATCTATCAAAGGTGCATGTGCATAAAACATATTACTCATATAAATCGAACAACTATTATTCTCGGACTTAAACAAGTAACCGTCTCGCAATAAACAAGATCCCGATATAATGTTCATGCTTAAAGCAGGCACCAAATAACAATTATTTAAGTATAAAACTAATCCCGATGGTAGATGAAGAGGTAGCGTGCCGACCGCGATCACATCAACCTTTGATCCATTTCCTACGCGCATCGTCACTTCGTTCTTCGCTAGCTTCCGTTTATTCTACAGCACCTGTTTCAAGTTACAAATATGAGCAACCGAACCAGTATCAAATACCCAGGCACTACTACGAGTACTAGTGAGATACACATCAATAACATGTATATTGGATATACCTTTCTTCTTAATGTTGCCGTTCTTCAAATCCGCCAAGTACTTTGGGAAATTCTGCTTCCAGTGACCTTCTCCCTTGTAGTAAAAACACTCAGTATCAGGCTTAGGTCCAGCCTTAGTCTTCTTCGTCGGTGCGGTAACTTTCTTACCACCCTTCTTGAAGTGTCCCTTTTGCTTAGACTTGCCTTTCTTGAATTTGGTGGTCTTATTGACCATCAACACTTGGTGCTCTTTCTTGATCTCCACTTATGCAGATTTTAACATGGAGAAGAGTTCTGGCAACTGCTTGTTCATGCTTTGCATATTGTAGTTCATCACAAAGTTCTTGTAACTTGGTGGTAGTGATTGGAGGACACGGTAAATCCCCAAAGCGTTAGGAATCACTATACCCAAGCTTTGGAGTTTGTTTGCGTGCCCAGACATCTTAAGCACATGCTCACTGACGGAGCTGCCCTCTCCCATATTGCAGTTAAAGAACTTTTCAGAAGCCTCATTGCTCTCAACTGCCGCGTGAGTCTCAAATATCAGTTTGAGTTCACGAACAATATCATGTGGGTCTGAATTCTCAAACCTTTTATGAAGCTACGATTCCAAACCATACAATATAACACACTGAACTATGGAGTACTGAGTATTCCGAGCGAGGTAAACATTCTTTACTTCATCGGTAGCAGTAGCTGCAGGCAGGTCACCCAGCGGTGCATCCAGCACATAGGTCAAATTACCAGCATTGAGGACAATCCTCAAATTGCGGAACCAATCCGCGAAGTTGCTTCCATTGTTTTTCAACTTTTCTTTCTCTAGGAACACATTAAAATTGATGGTAGGGGTCGCCATTGATCTACAACATATTTGCAATAGTTTAGACTAAGTTTATGAAAAATTGAGTTCTAATTAATAGTTAAATTAATCTAGGTGAACTCCCACTCAAAACAATATCCCTTACATTGTTTTAGTGATCACACGAACCAAATCCGCCACATCAAAACCGATCATCACGAGAATTGATGTAGCTTCAATGGCGAACAATCGACATGTTCATCATATCTACTATATGATTCATGCTTTACCTTTTGGAAATCCGTGTTCCAAGACCATGTATGTACATGCTAGGCTCGTCAAGATCAAACCTTAGCTTCTGCATGAGCAAATCTGGCTTGCTCACGTTGTATACACTTGCAGAATCTAACACACCCGATCATCACGTGGTGCTTCGAAACAACAAGCTTTAGCAACGGTGCTTACTAAGGATGGACACTTTAGAACTTGAAATTCATGTGCATGAGGGATCATCTTATAATGCTACCGTCGTTAACTAAGCAATACAAGATGCATAAAGGATTAACATCACATGAAATTCATAATATGTGATATGATATGGCCTTTCTTCTTTGTGCGTCCGATCTCCATCTTCAAGAACGAACATGATCTCCATCATCACCGGCATTGCATCAAGGTCAATGACGCTGCTCCATGATTGTCTTCCACCAGCTTCAACTATTACAACTACTTTGAATAGACACGCGGGTCTTAACATAAATTAAAGACAACCATATGGCTCCTGCCGGTTGCCAACTTACAATAAGGAACATTGCATACATCAAATATAATCACAATCATGGCCATATCACATCACAGCACACCCCTGCAAAACAAAGTTAGACGCCTCTAATTTCTTTGCATATTTTACGTGGTTTGGGGCTTTCAATAAGTGTCGATCTAACTTACGAACAAGAACCACAACGTTGATGTTTGAACTATCAAGTGCCTGTTGTAAATTGGATCTATACTATAATGGGAGAGAGACACCATAAAGCCACTTATGCAATACAAGTTGCATGTTGAGCGTGGAGCAAGTCTCATGAACGATGTCATGTAAGGTTAGCCGCTTCATCCCATCATACCGCAAGATGCAAAGTACACAAGAAGCAATTGATAATAAAAGCACCACCGCCCACAATGACCATTGTGTTCTACTCGTGCAACAGATCTACATATAGACACGGCTCTGATACCACTGTAGGGGTTCGTAGCATGGAAAACAAAAAAATTCTACCGCATACAGACAAACAATCCAAGATCTATCTACTAGATTGTAGCAACGAGTCAATGGAATAACTCACCCTCGAAGATTCCAAAGTGTTTAACGAGAGCGGATTCTCGTGGGTGATGTAGTCGTACTCTTGCTGATCTCAAGATCGTGTAGACGATCCTTCCGGCGCTGCGTTAAGCTTCCGGTCACACGTTTGGTACTCGACGAAGACCTTCCTCTCCCTTGTTCCATCAGGCAGCGGAGGTTGTAGCACTCTCCTCGCGATTCCGGCAGCACGATGGTGTGGTACCGGAAGTAGAGGGGAGATCTCGCAGGGCTTCGCCTTAAGCCGGAGCGAGTATGGTGGACTATGAGAGAGGCCTCGGTGATATAGGGTTTAGACACACCAAGGAGATCTAGGCCGGCGACTAGGGCTTGGGAAAGCCCCAAGTTGGCGGCTAGGGTTTGCCCTAGGCGGCGGTAGCAACAGAAGGTGGTGGCGCCGGCGGCTTAGGGCTAGGGTTTTGGTGAGGCAAGGTGTAGTCTTGGAGGGGCAGCCCTGCCCTCCTTATATAGGTGGAGGGCGCCGGCCAAGGGGAGGGGAGTCCCCCCCCCCTAACTCAGCTTCCAAGACCGGCGGGTGGAGGGAGAGGAACTCCTCCCCAAGTAGGTTTCCTACTCTCCCTCCACCAAGCAAACTTGCCGTTTGACTTTTCAAATTGGCCTTTGACTTTTCAAACTAGGATTTGATTTATCCCTTTATTTTGCTTAGCGATGACACCTAGTACATGATGCAACCATTCCAACTTGTTATGACACATTCATGTACCCTTCCCCTCCGGAGTGTCGGACCTTCCGGAACCTTCTAGAACATTCCCGATGAAAACACCGGAACCATTCTCCAACCCTGAAACAAGACTTTCCTTATATGAATCTTATTCTCTGGACCATTCCGGATCTCCTAGTGATATCCCAGATCCCATCCGAGACTCCGAACAACATTCGGTCTCTTACTCATCATTCCATAACTACTCAACAACATCGAATCCTTAAGTGTGTCTCCCTACGGTTCGTGAATTATGCAGACATGATCGAGACACTTATCCGAACAATAACCAATAGAGGAATCTGGAAATTCATATGGTTCCCACATATTTATATGATTACTTTGCGATCGAATGAACCACTTACATACGATACCAATTTCCGTTTGTCTCACGATAGTTTACTTATCCGAGGTTTTGATCGTCGGTATCTCTGCATACCTAGTTCAACCTCGTTACTGATAAGTACTCTTTTCTCGTTCCCGTGATATGTGATCCCTTGTGAGCTAGTCACATGCTTGCAAGCCAATTGGATGACATTCCACTGAGAGGGCCCAGAGTATATCTATCGAGACACTTCAACCCATACTTTCCGAACACTAAATGCCACCTTTATAACCACCCAGTTACGGTGTGGTTTTTGATGTTATCAAAGCATCCTTCCGGTGATGGTGATATGCATGATCTCATGGTTGAAGGAATTAGGTTACTATGTATCAGAAAGCATATAGCAATTGAACTATTAAAATGACTTGATCTTTATGCTACGCTTATCTATAGGAGTATGTCCATCATACCATTCTCCTAACGATATGATCTTGTTGTTAATAACATCTCAATGTTCATGATAGGGAAACCACAATCATTTATTAACCAACAAGCTAGTATTATAAAGAGGCTTTACTAGGGACTCTAATTTAGTTTACAAATCACACAAGTATTAACATTTCCTTGTTAATACTATTATAGCATGAATGTAAACATTTATCATAAACACAAAGATATAATAATAACTACATTTATTATTGCCTCTAGGGCATATCTCCAACAGAGGCTTCATACCAGCAGCCCTCATTTGATTGGGGCACGTCTTCTTCTTCATCACAGGTGCCTGACTATGATCATTCCTATGATGACCCACCAGCATGGGGTTACTATCTGCGCTATTGAGCCCCACTTAGGCCAAAAGCCTAAGCTTGGGGGGAGGTACACCGACATCACACTCATCTATATATCATGTTCGGTCAGTTCTTTGTATATCCATTTGTTTTACTTTCTTTTTGGTTCTTGTTGCTTCTTTCTCAAAAACCCAAAAATACCAAAAATATTTTCGTTGTTTCTCTTGGTTTGTTTCTTTGTTTCTTTGCTTTGGTTTGCCTTAAAAGAAAAATCCAAAAATATTTTGCTTTGTTTGGTTTGCTTTGTTTTTGTTTGGTTTTTCTTTGTTTTCTTGTTTCTAAAAAATCGAAAACACCAAAAATATTTGTTGTTCTTCTTTGGTTTTGTGAGTTCTTCGCAGGGTTCAGCCGTCCTCAGTGGATATTGGTTTTCATGTTAATTATTCAAGTCACACAAGTGAAGGGCAATAATGAAGATTAAGACAACTCAAGGTGTGGTAAGAGGCTGGTAACGAACTCTATTTGTTTCATTTTTGTACATATACTCATCATTGTGAGCATGCTTAGCCTGTTTGTGTAAGGTGTATGTCATTATGGATGCTTAGTAGTTCTTGCTTGTCTGTGATTAGCTCCAGCTTGCTAATAGTTTGTAGCATGTCATATGAATGTTTGCTTGCATTGTTTTATTCATACTTTGGTATCATATTGTGGTATCCTCCTCTGACTGTTCATGTGAATCGACTTGGCACATGCTCACGCATGCATATGACTAATCAAAAGTCAATAAGCCTCGATGATTTAATTTGCCTCAGAGTTCTTGTATGTCACATCCCAAAATTCTCCTAATTTTGGAATGTGAAATAAATAAATAAGTTTGATTGATTGTTTGACTATGTTGAAAATTCTCAAAGAGAAGAAACTTTTTGAATAGAAAATCCTCTCAACCTTGAATTCAAAATCTTATATTCTTTTGTTATGACCTAAGTAGCCATATAGGCAAAAGGGCATAGATTGATTATGGATTGTAGAATTGGTGTGCAACATTTCAAAATGAAAATCATGAAGCGTTCATAAGCATTTCATTACATCCATGCAAAGTTCTCACAAACTGAATCCAAATCCTGGTATCTAAATCCTATAGTTGATTCGCCCAAATGTTCCTTAGGGTAATTAAATTGACTTATTAAAACCCACTGTTGCTAAGGCATAAATTATTGATAATTATGGCCTAAAGAGATCCAATTAATACTACAAAATTTTAGAAACAAAATTGAGCTCATTTGGAGCTAGTATGAAAAAGTTATGGAATAAATACAAACAAATAAAGATATAAATAAAATGGAATATACAAGGATTTCTAAATCCACTACTTGCAAAATAGTAAAAAGAATACAAATATGATCCTACAATGATCTATTCAATTTTAGAAAAATTTAGAAACAAGAATCATATCATTTGGAATTCGTATGTAAAAGATACGAGGAAAACAAGTAAATAGAAAAAGAAAAAAAACTAAGCGGGCCGCCGGCCCACCGGATCGAGCCAGCGACGGGAGCAGGCATGCGCACACTTACTGTGCAGTTTCTTTAAAAAGCGTGCAAATCGGTTTTTGTTAAACCTATCTCTACTCAAACTCTCATAACTTTTTATCTACAACTCCGAATCGACTTCCGTCTGTTTCTACTTGTTCCCTACTCCAAGGCCTATCTCTACACCATCCCAAACCTCCATATAAACTCGTGGAGCCACAGCTGTACGAGTTTCTCTCCTTGAAATCCCGAATCTACACATGCCCGAATCTTATTTCGCTTTTTAACCCATCTAGACTTCGTCGTTTGCCTTCGGTCAAAAAACGAAAGTTGTAGAACTCGTGAAAATCTTTCAATCCCGACAAACCTCACCTCTTTTCATCCACCACAGCCGGTGAATTTCGTATCACAATATTTTAGATCTTACGGTGTAAATCCAAGATGTACTCGCGCTCGTTTCTTCAAATCCAAATTCCTTTGGTGAGAAGGTAGGAATAATGATTCCCCACAACTTTCGTGTTCTAAGTTTTTCAATTTGACCTACGGATTTGTCTCTCTAACACAGATCTGTTTCTTGTCTATTCTGAGCCAAAATCGGGTCAGTCTCTTCTTCTAGCCACCGGATCAGGTCCAGACGGTCGAGATCCAATCAAACCGGTGCGTGCCATGTCGTCATCCCGGTCAGCTTCCTCATCAACGCCACATCAACGTCAGGTCAACATCTAGTCCCAGTCAGCATGCAAAGTCAACCTGTCCAGTCAGCGGAATATTCCCTGGAATATTCCGTTCGAATTTAAAATTGCACATTATAGATCTAAGTTGTAAAATTCATTAGAAATTCATACCACGTCTAAAAATTGCGTATAATATATCAAATTGAAGATAATTTTACGTAGAATAATCTTATCAAAATAGATCCAACTTTTACTGTACGTGGTTACTGCAGTAATTTAATTAGTTTTAATGGTCTTTTAGTTTAATAAATTCGTAAGAAATTATCTGTAACTCCGAAAAATATGAACAATATATCAAATTGAAGCTACTGTAATCTACATTAATAATATCTGGTTGAATCTAGCCTTTGCGGATTATTTAACCCATAGCAATTTAATTAGTTTTAATGACTCTATAAATCATTAAATTCATAGTAAATTATTTGCATATCACAAAAATATAAATAATATACCGATGGAAAGTGGTTCCATGTAGACCATTAATATGAAAATGGTCATGCAAATACTGTAAGGTTTTGCAGTTATTTAATAAATGGTTTAATGTCTTATTTAGAGTAATAAATTCATAAGAAAATAAATACTATTCAGAAAATTACAAATAATATGTCCCTGAAATCACAATTTCGTGGAGATTACAAATATAATTTTAGTATCATTTTTAGACAACAGAAACTATATGAATAATTTAAAACCCATTAAACACTATTTAAATCATATAAAAAGATCTATAACTCCGATTAGGGTGAATCTAAGTGCTAAGGTTTTGTATTGACAATATCTATACAGAGAAATTGCATGACAAATTATTTGGTACTGTTAAAACATAAATTCATACAGAAATATTTAAACCCATTGAAATAGTGTTTTAATCATAGGAAAATATATATAACTCCTTTTTAGGTGATTCAAATTGCTACTGTCTCTAAATTGCATTACCTCTATCGAGTAGCATCTAGTTCACAATTTAATACGATATAAACATATTTAGTTCAACTAAAGTGGTATACACCATATTAAATCGATACAACTTTAGTAATAAAAGCTTTAGTGCATTAAATGACTTTGCACATGCATCATATAATCTAACTATGTTCAGAACACTAAATGCAACCATTGTGACTCATTAAATCGTCATGCATGCATCTATTCATCATTGTTTTCTCGTAATGTTGCACTGTTTTATGTTTGCAATGTTTTGAATGGTGTTTGTTGTGTTTTCTTCAAACGTTAGATTGCGAGAAGTGCAACTACTGTGATTGCAACTACTATGATTGCAAGTATTGTGGTTATTACGAAAGAGGCCAATATAATTGTAAGGATTATCTAATCGACTACATCTACAACAAAGACAAGTGGTGCTATCTTGGTCATAAATGTCCTACTGTTTTCCTATGCATCATAGATGTTTTTGTAGAATTGCATATGTAGGAATTGATGTGTATATGCTATGCTATATCCCATATTATTCCCTAGTATTATTTGTTTAAGAGCCATCATATTGGTAGATTGCTTATTCCCTAGACGAGGAAGGGAATCACATCATGAAAACTTATATGTTTTGAAAGGCTTATGTTTTGCTAAATGACAAACCAATATGTTTTAATGAACCACCTGGGCGGAGTGGCATTGATTGGGTCATCGAGTGTGGATTTATGGTGGGGAATGCCGCCCAGGACACTGAGAAAGGATTGGTTTCTTTGTTTGGAAGCTTTCGTGTGCAACCATGTGCCAATAATGAAATGGGCGGTTGGTTGAACTCAGTGGGTTGTGGTAACTCGAACCCACGTATCCAGAGATGTAGATAGTGTAGGTTGGACCGGTGCGTGTCGGGTTTGGGGAGCTACGTCCCGAACGGTTCCTTCTTGGACTTCTCCCTATCATCACCCAATATGAGAGTGGTAATGCAGGCTGGCCAAGTCACATGGGTAAAGTGTACTAACCCTGCAGGTGTATAAACTAGCTTAGCCGTGTCCCGGTTATGGACAATTTGAGCGACACATCGATGCTATCATATTTCTCACTCATCCTTATTTCTTAATTGCTTAAAACTTGTTGGGTGAACATAATTGGGTAGGAGCACCTGGGAGTGAACCAGAGTGTCCTATTTATCGTATTGGAAAACTACTTTGTTATAAATGTTAGTATAAAACTTTTTCTTTATGCAAATGAGCCTGAACTCCACTTGGCCAAATAAGCATGTAGTTGATAGATATGTTGTTAACCACTTTAGCCTACTTGCCATACATTCAATGTATTGACCATTCGTGGCTGCAACGTTTCATGTTGCAGGTTATATCGTATATGAGTGATCGTTCATAGGTCGCGAGACTCCACTCAACAATTGTTCGCCTATGGCACATTTGAAGGATGGAAATCTAACTTGTATTCGTTTTCCGCTGTGTACTTGAATAAATAATGTAAATTCTGGATCATATTCGTTGTATTTATGATGCACAGTTATATTTGGTATCATTTTGTACTGTGTGTGCTAGTGAACCGATCCAGGGATTGGCACTATACACATGAACTCAGCCTTATCAGGCGAGGGTGTTTCATTGTATCACTTTCATGCCATAGTTAGTCCTGTTTTGTTGCAAGCATGATTATGACAGTTATTGCTCTCTCGTTTGTCGCTCCCTCTTTATTGCTAGCCTTCACTTGCACTGAGTATGTGCTCTACGTGTGCTTCCAACTCACCAAAACCAATATTGCCAGCTGTGTCCACCATACCTACCTATTAGCATCATTTGCTATTTTAGTGCATATTCCATATGTCGTGTTTTCTTCCAAAATAAAATGTTTGTCTGGTTTGAGAAAGTTAGTTAGTAAAGATATCACGAACTTGATGGCACACTTTATTCCTTGCGCTTAATAATCCTGAACCATTGTGACTAGTCCATGAAAGTTATATGTTTGCTTATTATATATTGGGAGTCAGCAGAACCGTGTTGTCACGGGGAACACTTTCAACACTTTTTGGATATCTCATCCAGTTGATACCTTGCTCTTTTGTTTATGGATGTCAACAATGTGAAATAAAAGGGGAAGTTGTTAGTTCATGGAGTTTATACACTGTGTTAGAGAAACGCTTGGGCCGCTAGCCTAAGACATGCCTAATCATGGTGGAAACTTGCAGCATCACTGTAATGAGCATATATGAAGCGTCCTCAATAAAAAGCTATGCATATGGTAAATAAAAGATTGCTGGGATGCTCATTGTCTGCTTGCCTTGTCATTTTGGTTATGGGAAAACTCTTGTACCTTGTGCAAGGGGTACCCCGTTGGCGGTTCTCGATGATATGCATGTATTTACAATGACAAGAACTTTCAGGTGACCAAAGTTGAGTAGCATGCGGAGCGACCCTCGTACTCAAGGGACTTGGATTCCCAGTCTATGGTCTGTCAAGCATATGATTCAGAGTGGACCTCACTTTCACCTTAACCACATGAAGATGCATATGATAGGGCAATGAGAGCTCAAAGCTAATGAGTACCTTCCTTTCAGCATAGGAAGCCTTTCAAACCTTCACAAAACCATTTTCACAACTTTGTTGAGTCACCACTTATTCTATGAGCACCTTCTTGAGAGCATAGTTGTCATTCTTGTGTTTGTTCCAAAACTTGGTTAACAATGTCATGACTTTGATGCTTGTATCTCTGATATCTTTATTTATAGTCTTCATATGAACTTCAGAGGTGCCTCAACATCTATATTGTGCTCTTCAAACAAAGGCAAGCGAGATACCACTCTATCATACCGTATTATGAGCATTGCAATGTTGCTTATTTTATGTTTCATGCTACTTATTGTTATTGAGTTGGTTTCTCTTCATAGCTTGCAATGACTATTGAGTAGACTTAGTTGCATACTCCTTATTATGAATTGTCTAAGCATCTACTCCTATGCTGAGAATATATACATCATATGAAGCAAAGTGTTCGTGAAAGTTCTTTTATCGCACTCAGTTTTCAACTGAATTGCCTGAGGACAAGCAATAAGCTAAGCTTGGGGGATTTGATACGTCCAAAAAGTATCTACTTTCTCAAACACTTTGCTATTGTTTTTCCTCTATAATTGTGTGATTTGGATACAACTAACACGGACTGACGTTGTTTTCAGCAGAATTACCTTGGTGTCTTGTTTTTGTGTAGAAAATGAACTATCAGGAAAAATCCTGGAAAATATGCCAAAAATTATATTTCACCAGAAGATCCACGGATCCAGAAGGGGAGACAGAGGGGAGGCCTGGGGGGCCTAGACCCAGGCAGCTTCCCGGCCTCCCTCCGCGTCTATAAGTTGTCTTCTGACCTAAAAACATAGGGGGGTTCGATAGTTTTCCAGAAAGAGTTCCGCTTCGCCGCCGCCACCAGAAACCAAGTTTCGGATCTAGAAACTCCGTTCTGGCACCCTGCCGGGACGGGGAATTTGGAGAGGATCATCGCCATCATCATCACCAACGCATCTCCATCAACCACCGATGTTTCCCTCATACATGAGTGAGTAATCCCCCGCTGTAGGCTTGGGGATGGTAGGGATTGGACGAGTTCTATCATGTAATCGAATAAGATCTGTCAGGGCATAGTGCCTAGTATCTCTATTAGTGATATTTGACTTTGTTGCAACTTGTTGTGCTTAATGCTTGTCACTAGGGCCCGAGTGCCATGATATCAGATCTGAACTTATTGTTGAATCATTATGATAGTATTGTTTATGATCTTATCTGCAAGTTGTGTACACATATCATTATCCGGATCCAAAGGCCCCAAAGTGACAATAATTGGGACAACCGGAGGGGATGGCTGTGGTGTGAGGATCACATGTGTTCATGGAGTGTTAATGCTTTGCCCCGGTGCTCTATTAAAAGGAGCACCTTAATTGCCAGTAGTTCCCTAGAGGCCCCGCTGCCACGGGCTGGCTGGACAGAAGATGTTGTGCAAGTTCTCATTACGAGCATGTATGACTATATATGGAGCACATGCCTAGGATTGTTTAGTACTTGGATGCTTATTATTATTTATCTGCAATTCCCTAGTTCTTTGAAGTTGCATGTTTAGACTCGTCCATGCAATGCCCGTCCATCCATCCCTATGCCTACCGCACTCGAATCCTACTGTTACTGTTACTACTGCTGCTGTTTCACTGTTGCTTTGCTGTTGCTACTACAAACTGTTGCTACTGATAAACTTCTGTGAGCAAGAACTATTTCCAGGTGCAGCTGAACCGACAACTCAGTTGTTAGGGCCTGCAAGTATTCTTTGGCTCCCCTTGTGTCGAATCAATAAATTATGTAATACTACCCGCGAAGACTGTTGCGATCCCCTATACTTGTGGTTCATCAATGCTCTCCGTTGTTAGTAGCTATCTTGGCCAAGTAGTTGCTAGTGACTCCAAGAGGGGGTATTTATGCTCGATAGTGGGTTCGTGCCTCTAGTTTCCAAGGGAATTGACAATAATCTCTTCGGTTGTAGATGTGCTGTTGGTACTAGGGAGAAAACAATGGTCTCTTGTTCATGGAACATGTGGACTTTTTGTTTTATTGCCCAAACGAATCTCATAGGATCTTTCTGGCTAGTAATTGCATTGTTATGCCTTGCTTAGTTCCTGTCAATTGCCCTGCTATAATTTGTTTACCCTTCATGCCATGTTGTTTATCTAAGGAGAGCACCTCTAGTGAACTATGGACCCCGGTCCAATCGTTACCATTGATACATCTTCCTCTATTATTCGTTTACTTGATGCAAACCACCATTACCTTCCACACCTTACGTTTAATCCTTTGTTACAACAAACTGGTGAGCTTGACAACCTCACTGATTCGTTGGGGCAAAGTCTTGAGTTTGTGTTGTGCAGGTCTCTGTGTTTCTTGCAACACCTATGTGACGTTTCCTGCCGCCTACTGGTTTGATAACCTTGGTTTCTTACTAAGGGAAACTTGCTGTTGTGCTGCTTCATACCTTGCTCTTGGGGTTTCCAACGAAGCGTCCCACGACAAGTGCGGCGCGCCATCAGTCTATTTTCTGGCGCCATTGCCGGGGAGGCTAAGGACGTCTTCACAAGGGGAGTCCTTCAATTCCTTTATCTTTACTTTGTTTTTAGTTTTCTTAGTTTATTTTGTTTGGTTTTGTTTGCCTCTTTTAAAAAACTCCAAAAAAATTAGTCTAGTTTGGTTTGCTTCCTTTATTCAAAAACACAAAAAAATTAGTCCCTGCTCTAGTTGCTGGTCTGTTGTTGCCTTGCTTGGTCATGCTTTCTATCAAAGGATGGTTTCTTTGAAACTAGTTCTTATTGGCAAGGTGGGTTCACGGAAGAACAAAAGTATTATTATAAGGAACACCGTTTGTCACTAAAAGGGAAAAACTTATGGGAACAAATTGATAAGTTGAATACTATTGCTAGAGACGTGTGCTCACTTATAATGTTACTTATTGCTTTGATAAAGCCTGTTGCTATAGGAGGTATAAAGACCTCCCTTTTCAATGTGAGTATAATGATAATGTTACCATATCCTCTTAAGTTAAATGAAATTATGACTTTTATGATGTGGAACAAATTGAAGAATTTATTGCCTTCAAGGGTGCATTTGAACTTGCCATCTTGCTTGAAAATACTGATGATGCACCTTATGAATATGAGGTTTTTGAGATACTTAAATTTTGCTTTGATAATTACAAGGAAAAAATGGCTATATTCTTGAATACTTTAATAGGTGCTTTCCACAAATGGAAGAGACTAATGCTTTGCAGGAGCTTATGGAAGAAGAGATTGCTGAAACAGAAAGCTCATTAGATGAAAAAGAGGAGGAGAGTGATGAACAAAGGGAGGAAGAATGGATCTACCCATGTCTACCTTCTAATCAGAGTAACTCTTTACCTCTTATATTATTTGATTGTCCCCCATGCTTACCAAAGAAGGATGAATGTTATGTTCCTGTGGATCCTTTTGAAATATCTACTTTGGGTAAAACCTGTGAAGGTTTTAATCCCACTATTTTTGAGCTTGATAAAAATTATGTGCTTGTAGACCATGAAAATCATGCTTTATGTGATAGCTATATTGTTGAGTTTATTCATGATGCTAATGAAAATTACTATGAGAGAGGAAAGTATGGTTGTAGAATTTTTCATGGTTCTGAAATACCTCTCTATGTGCTGAAAGTTTTGAAGTTACTCTTGTTTTATCTTCCTATGCTTGTCACTTTGTTCTTTGTGAATTTATTTGTGTACAAAATTCCAATGCATATGAATAGGGTTAGACTTAAATGTGTTTTGAATTTTCTTCTTGATGCTCTCTTTTACTTCAATTCATATTTCTTATGTGAGCATCTTCTCAAACTATCATGCCTAACTTAAAGGCGTTAAAGAAAAGTACTTGTTGGGAGATAACCCAAGAGTTTCCTTGAGTCTTGGAAGTTATTAATTCATTAATGACCTCTCCTTATCTTTTTTTTTCTTTTTGTGCCAAGAATGACCTCTAATGAGAGGAAAGTAAGATTTGGGAAGTTGTTGTCCCGAAACAGATTTCTGTCTTCCACAAAAAAAATTCGTGAGGAGTCTCTGTAACACGGATTGAGATGAAAATTTACGAATAAATCCCCCAGTCTGTTAACTAACTTTCGTTAGTTATACACTTTTATATTTGAGCAACACAAGATGTTCGAAAACATAGGTTTCTACCTGCTGGTCTGTTTTGACATATTTCTGCCATTATTTGCATTTGTGTCAACACCCGGATTTTTAATCCTAGATGCCTGTTATGCCATACATCGCAATCCCAGGATTACCATTTTTGCGAGACATAACAGAATTGGATACCACAGTACATCATCCATTATAAACCATACATAAGGTCTTACACAAATAGGGATCTCATTGATCCAGTTCTTAATACAACTTCAAGCAGCGAAATACGTAATAATAACGGTAGCGTAGGCGAAGCTCCATATTCGGAGTCACAGGCAATGCTGACGATGGGAGATGATCCTAGTTGTCGTAACCTTCCTGGGGTCCATCCTCCAGGTACTCCTCTTCATAGTCTGGCCATGGGAATAGCCAGGGACAAAGCCATGAGTACTCTTTAAGTACTCGCAAACTAATACTAACAAGTGAAAGGGGTTTTTGATAATAGGACACTAGGCTCTAGGGTTGTTTTGCAAAAGCCAGATTTATCTCTACTAAGTTTGGAAACAACGAATGCTAGTTAAGGTTTTATAACACCTAAGTGGGAACTTGTATCTCATGCCACAACCCTGTTGTGGTCAAGTCAAAGTCTCAATTCATTTCACAAGTCTTTTGAAAAGTCTGACGGGGAACAAGATGGCCACTAATCTGTCCATAATCATGACGGGCTATTCGAATAGTTTGACACTCTGCAGAGATTGTACACTTTCACCACAACATTCGATACATCCGTCAGGAACAAATCCTGAATTCACCATACTTAGTATGGGGATAATCAATCCTAACCTTTCAATTACACGCCCTAGTATAAGCACCTCTCCTGTGAGTTTGGCCTCCCAACCATGACCAACTGTCATCTTGGGTACTACACAGGTGGACAATCTTCACAAGGTAGCCTCAGCTCATACCTTGGCCGTGAGGGAACCAATACTAAGGTATATAAGTTTCCAGTCAAGCCCTACCCAATCTTCGGGTATTGTGGTTGTACGATAAAATTGGAATGGTATCGCATCTAGACAACCATCAGTTTTATAAAGGGCTAAGGCTCCTGCCTCAACATTTTCATCACCAAAATCATGAGGTGTTCGGAAACACATGTTAAAACATCTCAGTAGAATGATCCATCATTCTAAGGTTTTCATAACCATTTTCACCAAGTACTCCCATCTAATGTTGATCAAGTTTTATGCTTAGCACTAGCATATACAAGTGAGGGTAAGCACTACTGAGTGGTGGTAAACTATTGGAGTTTAACTGAGTTTAATCTCATTCCTTAGGATGACATCAAGATTATCTAGCTTAGGCCAAATTTTATGCTTAAATTATCCTTCTAGTATCTACCATTTATTCCAGTAAACTCTAAGAGCTTTGATAAAGAAACGAAGTAATAAACTTACAAGTAAAACTAGGATTGGTTTATCAAGGGGTTATGATCATATATGCTTTAAGGCATATAGTGGGCATGGTAGCAAGCAGGTATTAGCTGACACATTCAACTAGTAGTATTAGGCTTGCTAAAGTAGAGTATCTTGCAAGTGTTAGCTTGCATCAATATTAGTATAAGCTTGCCTTGTGCAGAGCAGTGGTTGAAGTTCTCTTCGGCTTCTTCTTCGTAGTATCCTCCTTCCTCCTTGTATCCTTGGTCGGTACTAGCGTCTATAAATAAATACGATGTACACAATCACCAAACAATACTTAACTACTTGCAATCATCACACCAATGGGTCCTATAGATGATCTAGCATCATCACTAACATTACAAGATTAAAGCCTGGTTTAATTCCATTTATTATTAGAAAAGTAATTTCTAATCATTGAAAAAATACTTAAGATTTAATATTCTCCAAACCAAACATGGGATCATGTTGACACATGTCATCACCACATATTTTAGTCCATGGGAAGGTGATTTAAAGTGGTGTCATAATTTAATAAGGTTTTACCCTTTTATTTTAATTAAATAAAGTGACTAGAAATGCCTATGTAGCATTCTTTTATTACTTGAACATTATTTCTGTAAGTAAACCTATATATTTTTATATATTATGAAAGGTATGGTTAAATGTGATTTTTGAGAGTTGGAATGAACTCAAAAGCTATTCTGGTTTAAATTTGAAAAATGTTTGAATGCAGAAAAGCTTCTGGCTTGTTATTTTTACCAAGGATGATATACAGATCCAAATGACTTGAATCTAACGGGCTTGGATTAAGCATTCCCAGACCTTTCTAACAAAATTGGTTTCATTCAATTTGGTTCACTGAATCGATGTGGGTTGATTTTTGAATCTAGGTGCAGAAGTGTGTTTGAAATAAAATGGAAAAGGTTAATTTCAAATGACTGGGCTAAGGAAGCGATACTAGGCGACTGCTAAGCCACGCTGGCTGGTTAAGTGGCTGTCCCCACGCGTCAGTGAGACGAGGGGGTGCGAAGCGGTATGGGGCGATGTGGTGCGTTCGATCTGGTTCTAATCCAACAACTGAGAGTCATCGTCGACGTTGGGCAATGCAGGTGAGACAGAAACCTAGTGCGGCCAGTGGGGGTCGTTGGGGGCTCACCGGGGTTCAGGTGAGGGTCGGCGAGGCGGGAAAATGACGAAGTCGACGACGACGAACCTCCTGGTACCGGCAACTTCTCCTGGGGCGGTTCCAATCGCTGGCTCCCTTCTTCTCCAGTAGCGGCGGGCTCCGGTGAAATTCCGGCGAAGTGCTGCTGGCCTTTCTCCGGGAACAGGGTGGCACGATCAGTGAGGATAGGGGAGTGAGATAGTGTGCTCAATTCGTCTGGGGGTGGCCTCTATTTATAGTGGATCGAGGGGACCAACGGGGCGCAAGGTGAGCTCGTCGTGGTCGACGGTACAGACGGCTATCGGCGTGGGCGATGATAGGGGGCGGTGCGGTGCTCCCTGGCGATGCTCAACGACATGGTGGTGAGACATGGGCGGTGCGGTTTGGTCGGAACGTGACGGTGCTCTACGCGTTCCCGATGAAAGATTTAATGGCGCACAGCACGCGTGGTCCACGCGGACGCGAACGAGCGTGTCTGCGGGGTTGCTGGGATGGTGGTGATCACGTATGCACGCGGCGAGGGCGACGCGCGGTCTGTGGGCGTCGGTCGTGCGTGGTGCACGGGGCGTGCTCTCGGCATGGTTGCTGACGAGGTTGGCATGGTTCGTGCGTGTGGTCCAGTGGTTGGCAACGTTCGAGCGCTGGACAGGGAGTGGCGGTGGGATGTTGGATTGCTCCCTGACATGCTGGCTAGGCTTGTTTCTCCTCCTAGCTTGTTGTCGACATGGGGGTGACAAGGGTGCATTCGGCCTGCTCACCATTGATGGCAATGCCAAGCTTACAGTGATGCTAAGGGTGTGCAATTGAGCTAGATGATCTACTAAAACCTAGTTGTAACCAGAGAGGGGACAAGTTAGGCTTCAGTCACTTCTCACAATAGTGTTTACGATTTTGATGATTTGTGTTTGCAATGTGTTTAATGAAATGGCCGCAATAATTCAAGTTTTGAATTTTGAAAAGATTTTTGGTGGGTGCGCTAGGTTGGTGCTGGTGAGTCTGCAGATGCTTGGGTTTTGAAAGTTGAGCTTGTTTGAGTGGTTTTTGAAAAAGTGGGATCTGCTCATATGATAAAGATTCAATTTTGAATTGTCATTTAAACTATGCATTTGAAAGTTTCTGGATGATCACAAAGTGGGCCTTGATACTTTGTTATGAGTACAATCAAGGGGTGCAAAGATCCAAACAAGTTTCTGTTAAGTTCTGAAAGTTTGGGACAGCCAAAGTAGGCATGGGAGTTAAATTGGTCAAAATGACCATTCATCCAATTTGGTTTGTTTTGATTAGTTTGTCTTTGGGAAAAGTGTGGGGATTGTTTAGATGATGTTTATTTCACCTAAGAAACATTTTACAAGCAAAGAAACACATAAACAAGGCAATTCAAAAGAATTCAAAATGGGATGCATACACACATGCATGCTTTCATATTTTTATTTAGAAAAGTTTTTGTTAACCCTAATTTTGATGATTAGAGTTTGATTATCTAAGTTTAGTATTTTTGGGATGTTACAATTTGCTTCTTATTGATTCCTTTTTGAGTTCTCTTTAGGTGAATTGAGCTCTTTCAAGGAGTTACCACAGTAGCTTGTGTTTTTAGTGAAAATCCTTGATGTTCCAAAGCTTTGCCAGAGGTCTAATATCTTTTGAATAAGCTAATGTTGCTAATGAAGATTGTGTGAAGTTTTGTATGAAGGAAAAATTCCAGGTGTAGAAAAAGAATGATGCAATGACATGAAGAATGGACAAAAGATCAAGCTTGGGGATGCCACCAAGGTGTCACCCCAAGAAATATCCAAGAGGTACAAGCGTCAAAGCTTGGGGATGCCCAAGGCATCCCCTTCTTCATCAATAAAAATCTCAGGTCTGTCTAGACACTTCGTTTTTATTGTTTCATGCACAATTGTGTTGTTCTTGGAGCATCAGAGTTTTTGTTTGCTTTGCTTAGTTTGTTTAGTTTTCTTAAAGGAGTTTGGACCCCCATTCTCGCTATGTTGTTTTGCAAATAAGTTTGCTTGGTGTTTGGAAAGGAGTAGTAAGTTCTTGCTTGAAGTGCAAGAGGAGCTTGCATTGACTGTGACTTAGTCTTTAGCATGACATGCTAGGTGTTGTTTTGACCTTATGCTTAGTGATTATTGCTGTAGCATGTCTTGTTCCAAACAATTGGGATTGCTTAGTGTGCCTTGAAGAAATTATGCGTTGTTTTAGCATGCAAAAGTATAGTATTGTGGTATTCTCCTTTGATGTTTTGCTTGGGTTGACTTGGCACATGCTCACACCATGTTATGACTATAACAAGTCACCATTAGCCTCTATGATCATTTAGTCCTTGACTTGTAGTACCACTCTTTGATTTGATTAGTATGCTTTGTTGCATTGCATGATTATGGCCATTATTGCTCTCTTAGTTGGTTGCTCCCAGTCTTTTGCTAGCCTCCAATTGTATGAGTAAGTTCTACTCATGCTTTCAACTCCCAAGAAACCAAGTTTTCCAAAGTGTCCAGTATAAACTCCTATGCATGGTGTGTTAAACCATTCCAAGTATATTCTTGTTTTCAACTATCTTCCAATTTAAAACTATTTTGTTATGTGAAAACTTAGTGATTAAAGCCCTCACAAACTTGATGGCACACTTTATTATTTGCCCCTAATAAACTTGAACCATTGTGACAAATTTGTTGTATATGCTTGCACTTATAAGTTGGAATTAGCAGAACCGTGCTGTCACGGGAAACGTTTTCAACATTGCACTTGTACTTTGTACTTAGTTGATATCATGTTCTTTTGTCTATGGATGTCACCGGTGTGAAATAAAGAGGGAACTTGTAAGTCCATGGAGTTTGTATCCTGTGTTAGAGAAACGCCTGGGCCGCTAGTCTAAGCCATGCCTAATCATGGTGGAAACTTGCAGCATCACCATAGTGACATCTATGAAGCATTCTTCTTATAAAAAAAGAGACAAATTGAGAAAAGAGGAAAGAGAGAAAAAAACACCATATTCCCATGGTAAATAAGAAGATTGTTGAGATGCTCATTGTCTGCTTGCCTTGTCATTTTGGTTATGGGAAAGCTCCTGTACCATGTGCAAGGGGTACCCCGTTGGCGGTTCTCAATGATATGCAAATACTTACATTGGCAAGAACTTACCTGGACCCAAAGTTGAGTATGCATGAGGTGTGTCCCTCGTATTCAAGGGACATGAGATTGCCAACTTATACTTCGTCAAGCATATACTCCATCTTTGCCACTTTAACCTTAACCACTTCAAGATGCTTATGATAGGGGCAATGAGGGCTGAAAGCTAACAAGTACCATAATTTTTGGAAGCTCTTTTTGAAACTTGTAATCATTGCATCCTTTACAAAAAAGGTCTTTCTTCCACCATTATTGAGTCTCCACCTTCTACCTTTAGGTACCATTAAGAGAGCATAGTTGTCATTCTGTGTGCAGTGTTCCAAAGCTTATTAATTGATGCATATTGTGATATTACTTGTTCTTGTGATACTTGTTTCTAGTCACCCTTGTGAACTTTGCAGGTGTCCTATGCATCTATTTGGTACTCTATGAGGGACAAGCTGATTGCCACTATGCTATGTTTTCTGTATGTGAAACAAATAAATGTTTTTCAATGCATGTTATTCATGATCTTTGTTTGTAGCTTGTCATGTTGCATGCATAGTTGCTTTGTCCTATTGTTAGGACTCCATTTTTCATGCACATGTTTAGAGTTCTTTGATCCCAGCTTTTAATGCTTGCAAGTGGTTGGATCTTTGTGAGGGTGCATGTCACCTCAAAAATTATTATTTTATCACTTACCTACTCGAGGACAAGCAGGAGTTAAGCTTGGGGATGTTGATACGTTGGAAACGTATCTATAATTTTTGATGCTCCATGCTTGTTTTGTATCTACTTTGCTTTGCTTGTCTACACTTTGAGGTGCTTTTTACATGTTTTCTGGTACTAACCTCTTAACAAGTTGCAACAGTGCCAGATGCCTGTTTTCCGCTGTATTTGGTTTTAGAAAAGTTAGTAAAGAAATATTCTTGGAATTGGATGGGACAAACGTCAAAGTCAATTACTTTCCATGGGGAACAAAAAGTCCAAAGGAGAGCCGGAGGGGCCATCTAGGGGGACCAGACCCACCCCAGGCGTGGGTGGGCCCAGCCCCACGCCTGGCTAGGGTTTGGGCACCCTGGCCGCCTCCTTGGTCTCCCCCTTCACCTATAAATATCCACGAAACCGTCTGTAGCCGCCGCAACCATCGTCCCTAGATCGGGGGGATCTGAAGTTCTTCCCGGCACCCTATCGGAGGGGAGATCATCCCGGAGGCCTTCTCTCCGGTATGATGCGTGAGTAGTTCCACCTTGGACTATGGGTCCATGTAGTAGCTAGATGGTTGTATCTCCTCCTTTGTGCTTTCATGTATAGATCTTGTGAGCTCCATTCATGATCAAGATCTAATCTATTTGTAATCATCCATGTTGTGTTTGCGGGGATCCGATGGATATTGAGATTACTATGTTGGTTTGATTAATGGTTTTGTCTTTATGATTATATCATGTCTGTGTTGTTTGTGATCTTGTATGCTCTCCGTTGTTAGTAGCTATCTTGGCCAAGTAGTTGCTAGTGACTCCAAGAGGGGGTATTTATGCTCGATAGTGGGTTCATGCCTCTAGTTTCCAAGGGAAGTGACAATAATCTCTTCGGTTGTAGATGTGTTTTTGCTACTAGGGAGAAAACAATGGTCTCTTGTTCATGGAACATGTGGACTGTTTACCTTACACACTTTGCTTAAAGAAGTTGTATGTTGCTTGCAACTTAATACTGGAGGGGGTTCGGATGATAACCTGAAGGTGGACTTCTAGTCATAGATGCAGTTGGATGGAGGTCTATGTATGTTGTTGTATTGCCCAAACGAATCTCATAGGATCTTTCTGGCTAGTAATTGCATTGTTATGCCTTTCTCAGTTCCTGTCAATTGCCCTGCTGTAATTTGTTTACCCTTCATTCCATGTTGTTTATCTAAGGAGAGCACCTCTAGTGAACTATGGACCCCGGGCCAATCTTTGCCATTGATACATCTTCCTCTGTTACTCGTTTACTTTCTGCAAACCACCATTATCTTCCACACCATATGTTTAATCCTTTGTTATAGCAAACCGGTGAGCTTGACAACCTCACTAATTCGTTGGGGCAAAGTCTTGAGTTTGTGTTGTATAGGTCTCCTTGTTGCTTGCAACTACTGTGTGACGTTTTCTTCCTCCTACTGGTTCGATAACCTCGGTTTCTTACTGAGGGAAACTTGTTGATGTGCTGCTTCATACCTTGCTCTTGGGTTTCCAACGAAGCGTCCCACGACAAGTGCGGGGCGCCATCAGGCACCCTTCCCCTCTATTTATGAGAGGGAGGGCAGATTGGGAGAGGGGAGTTTGAATCCTTCCCCAACTCCCTCTCCTTGTTGGCTTGTGGTGAAGGAAAAGAAGGATTCTTTCCTTCCTCCACCAGGACACATTGTCCCAGTTTGACTTTTCAAACTTGTCTTTTAGCTTTCAATTTGGAGCTTGATTTCGTTCTTGCTAATGCCCAACCAAGTGACCTAGGATATGATCCAATCATTCCACTTATCCATGACACATTCATGTTCCCTTCCCCTTCCGGTCCGGTGAACCTTCTAGACCCTAATAGAACCTCTCCGATGAAATCATCGGAATCATTCCCAAACTCTGGAATTAGACTTTCCTTATATGAATCTTATTCTCTGGACCATTCCAGATCTCCTCGTGATATCCTGGATCCCATCTGAGACTCTGAACAACATTCGGTCTCGCTACTTACATTCCGTATCTACTAAACAACATCGAATCCTTAAGTGTGTCTCACTACGGTTCGTGAATTATGCAGACATGAACGAGACACTTCTCCGATCAATAACCAATAGAGTAATCTCGAAATTCATATGGCTCCCACATATTTCTATGATTACTTTGTGATCGAATGAACCACTTACATACAATACCAATTTCCCTTTGTCTCATGATACTTTACTTATCCGAGGTTTGATCGTCGGTATCTCTGCATACCTAGTTCAACCTCGTTACCGATAAGTACTCTTTTCTCGTTCCCGTGATATGTGATCCCTTGTGAGCCAGTCACATGCTTGCAAGCTAATTGGATGACATTCCACCGAGAGGGCCCAGAGTATATCCATCTGTCATATGGATGGACAAATCCCACTCTTGATCTATGTCCCTCAACACACAATTTCTGAACACTCAATGCCACTTTTATAACCACCCAGTTACGAAGTAGTGTTTGATGTCATCAAAGCATCCATCCGGTGATGGTGATTAGCATGATCTCATGGTCAAAGGAATTAGGTTACTATGTATCAAAAAGCTTATAACAAGTGAACTACATTAAATTTCTGGATCTTTATGCTACGCTTAACTATAGGAGTATGTCCATCACATCATTCTCCTAATGATATGACCCTGTTATTAATAACATCTCAATGTTCATGATCAGGAAACCATGATCATATATTACCCAACAATCTAGTTTAACAAGAGGCTTTACTAGGGACTCTTTTATGTTTACAAATCACACAAGTATTAATGTTTCCGGTTAATACAATTATAGCATGGTATGTAAACATTTATCATAAGCATGAAGATATGATAATAACAAATTTATTATTGCCTCTTGGGCATATCTCCAACAGTCTCCCACTTGCACTAGAGTCAATAATCTAGTTTCAAACCTTTGTGCATTCAACACCTATGGCTTTCCGATGTTGTATTTACATGATTGCTAGTGGTCAACTGATCTTCGGATCCGACACTTTCAGGTCCGTGTGTAATTGCATGTCTTTGCATCTCTACACATCACTTATTTTCTATGGAGATGGCTTTGTATAAATTTGGTCCTTTGGTGAGACCTTTAGTTCCTTGGGGTTAAAACATGTTGATAATATTGTCGTACAATATATCTTCATAGTACTATCCCGCTATGAACTACACCTAGTTTGATAACAAACTACTTGACACAAATACCGTTTATTGCTGCTATAATAGCAGTCATATACTTAGCCTTTTGTTGTAGTATCTGTCACAATGTCTTAACTTTAGAACTCATCCAAATCCATTATGGAACTCACTTTCCATTATATTATGCCACCCTTAGTTTGTATTGAGATAAACTTAATCTGTACTTTCTGACAAAACTAGTATTAATGTAATACTTTACAATGAAAAAACCATCTATTTGTCACCTCTACAAAATATAATATATCCTTAGTTCTTCCAAAAGATCATAAGAATATCCTTAATATTGTCCAATGATCATCTTTATGAATCATTCTGGTATACGCTCATAACATTTAGAGCATAGGACATATCTGGATTTGTACATATCACAGTATGATTGATAAAATACTCTTTGTGTTTTTATCTATCAAGTATCAAAAATACTTGAATATTGATTCAATCCTTCATGTGCAACAAGAACCTTTCTTGTAGTTTCTATATTGAACTCATTCAATATCTCATCTATGTACTTTTGGCACAACCATATTAGCGTCTCAATTTATCCATATAGACATTGATGCCAAATATTCGGGTTCTGCCTAAGCCTTTCATCGAGATGAAATTCTTAACCTGTGTCAATAAAATATACATCATTTCCAATCAACAATATGTCTTCCACATAATGTATTAGAAATATGTCTTAGCGTCCTCACGTAATTTCTTGCAAATGCAAGCATCTTCATTGTCTCTGATGAAATTAAACTCTTTAACAGTTTCATCATAGTGAAGATTCCAACTCCGTGATGCTTACTTCAACCATTGAAATTTGCATACGCTTTTAGCATCCTTTGAATTAACAAAACCCTTTGGATCATGTCATGCACACGTCCTAGGTAACCATTCTATTAGAAGAACTTGTTTTGTTTATTCAACTACCACATAACAAAATTATATGTAGTGGTTGCTACATTAATCCGTCTAGACTAAATATCGCTTAATGAAAGATCAGATCTTGTCATAGTCAACTCTTTGAACATTGTCATGAACTCTTTCTCGACATGTCGACAATATCATAGATGTGAAACATCCATGTCTATTTCTTTATAGATCCAAATACGACTGTAAGGTCATGCACCTTTTCAGAGGGTCTTTCAAGTTCAAATCTTGATCTCCCGTGTATGGAACTATCACGGATTTTATGGCTTCAAAACATTTGGCGGATTCAGGGCCCATCATTGCTTCTTTGCATGTAGTCGGTTCATCATTTTCAAATAATGATCTAACTCTCAAATCTTGGTATTTGATTATTTACACGACCTACTTTGTTCAATGGGAACTTAGACCTCTGTGACCACAAACTTTGAGGCACGTGAGCCATGAGCGTTGTTGCTGCCTCCGGAACGTTTTCCGGTGCTACACAACTTTGCACATATAGCTAAGGTTCTCTTAACCTCATCAAAGTTATATTGTCCTCCTACTTAACCTTTTCATGGAAAAACTTCTTCCAAAAGAAACTTGACGTTCTAAGTGACAGACACTTTTGTCTTCGGTGTTATGGAGGAATACTCAATGTTTATTCAAAATAACATACAAAGAAATAATCATCCGACTTTGGTTGTAAACATCTTCTTCATGCATAGCATACCAATGTTTAAGAAATGACAACTTGGGTTTTATCCCAAACCATAACTTTATATGGTGTCCTTTCAACGGATCATGACAAAGCTCTTTTCAGCGTAAAAGCTCTAGTCTCTAAAACTTTTATATTTAAAATAGAATGGCAGTTTTATAAATGACACCTTTGATATTACCATGTCAAACAAGGTTTTATTACATATCTCGATTATTCCGTACTCATATGGTGTTTCGGGAAACGCAAATACATAGAATGATTCCTCAAATCTTAGGTGTTATGCTAAACTTGTAACTCAAATATCTCCCTTTATGATCCTATCATAAATTCTTTATTTTCTCGTTACATTGATTTTGCACTTCATGTTTAAAGTCTTCGAACATTTTCAAATGTTTCACGCTTCATCCTCATTAAGTAAATATTCATATATTCACTCAAATTTTCAGAGAAAACATATGAAGTTGAAATCCATTGCTCTTGACTACACATAATGGGCTTTATACATCTATAAGTACAAGTTCCAATAAGCTAGTCATTTGTTCACTTTTGGCCTATGAACGGATTTTTAATTATCTCTAGTAAAGTTTTACAAGCGTCATTTGATCGAAATCAAAAGACTCCAAAATTCCATCCATATGGAGTTTCTTGATGTTTTGTTTCCAATATAATTTAAACAGCGATGTCACTTCCTAAGTGATCTTTCAATCAATTGTCTTTCGACATTTTTAGCATTTATTTTATGGATGTGATTTATCCAACAACATTTGTAAATCATCCATCTTTTATGGATTATGACAATTATTTGAGCAACCCTTTTGTTCTCATAAAAAACAAATCTTGAAGGAAAGCTTTTATGTCAACGAGAAACACATTAATACTTTATTTGTTCTTGATGAACATCATCATATATTCTCTTGCTAGTTACTTAGGCCATTGTAGTTCATAAATTGTGTTGTTTCGTATGACGATTGACACCAACAAATTCAGTATCCAATACTTAAGAACCACATTGTTTAACAAGCGAAGAATACAACCATAACATGTATATCCTCTATATACCTAAGCTGAACAATTCTAGTCTTTTCTTTTCTACCATATATTTCTGAGATTCACTTTTAGTATATCCTTTTCTATTTGAAAGAATCTATCAACATAAATAGTGGGGCCATACACATGACACATAGTCCAAAGCATGTATAGTTAAATACCAATGTCTTTGGACTTTCCCTTTGAAGTAGATTACCATTATCAAATACTTGGTGTTCTTCCAAATTCCATTCTTTAGTAATCTTTTAGTGTAGTAAACATTTTACCTACATCAAATATTCATCCTTATCATGGAACTATTCATGATCAAGCTACTTTAGCTTATAATGGTGAATCGCGAGTATAATGTTGCTCTCCAAAACCTTTTGGAGAATTAGAACGACAAGCGTCTCCAAACTTTTGCAAATTCTCGTTGAATATGAGAACATAAGCTTTTCCATATTATACTCTCTCATGTTGCAACCAAAACATTGTTTCAGATATCGCAATATATTCCACACATCATGGTTTCTGAACAACTCTTTCAGCTCCTAGATAACCTTGATATTAATACAATCTTTTGAATATCAAGAATCATGGAGACTAACATGATACTTATATACTAACACTAGAATCTGTCACTCTTGATTTAATACCAATTATTAAACTTCACGGAGTAACTGGAACTTACTGAAATTTTGCAATAGGACTTTTAAACTTTAGATTAACACTTCAAAACAATACGATACTAGTTTGCAAAGTAACTAACCAGAATTCTATAGTTCTATTATCTCAATTATAACTAAGCGAAGGTGGTAAACGATGCCAATGACTACAACAACTATGCAAATTCACTTTGATTTAGTTTATGATAAATAGTGTTCAACTTTTAATCATATTACTGTCGAACTCCCACTCAAAAAAATATCCCTCACATTGTTTTAGTGATCACACGAACCAAATACACTACACCAAGTCTGATCATCACGTGACATGATGTAGTTTCAAAGGCGAACAATCATCATGTTCATCATATAATCTATATGACTCATGCTTTACCTTTCGGTATTCCGTGTTCTGAGACCATGTCTGTACATGCTAGGCTCATCATGATTTAACCTTAGTTTCCGCATGAGCAAATCTGGCTTGCTCCAGTTGTATACACTCGCAGAATCTAACACACCCGATCATCACGTGGTGCTTCCAAACAACGAGTCTTGGCAACAGTGCCTACTAAGTATGAACATTTTATAACTTGATATTTTGTGAGAGGGATCATCTTATAATGCTACTGTCACGATCTAAGCAATACAAGATGCATAAAAGGATTAACATCATATGCAATTCATAATATGTGATATGATATGACTTTTCTTCTTGTGCTTCCGATCTCCATCTTCAAGCACGAACATGATCTCCATCATCACCGGCGTGGCGTCAAGGTCAATGGCACCGCTCCATGGTTGTCGTCCACCAGCATCAACTATTACAACTACTTTGAATAATAGTCATGCGGGTCTTAAAGAAATTAAAAGACAACCATAAGGCTCCTACCGGTTGCCTACTTACAATAAGGAATATTGCATACATCATATATAATCACAATCATGGCCATATCACATCACAGCACACCCCTGCAAAACAAAGTTAGACGCCTCTAATTTTCTTTGCATATTTTACGTGGTTTGGGGCTTTTAATAAGTATCGTTCTAACTTATGAACAAGAACCACAACATTGATGCTTGAACTATCAAGTGCCTGTTGTAAATTGAATCTTTACTATGATGCGAGAGACATCCACCCGCAAAGCCACTTATGCAATACAAGTTGCATTTTGAGCGTGGAGCAAGTCTCATGAACGATGTCATGTAAGGTTAGCCCGGGCCGCTTCATCCCATCATACCGCAAGATGCAAAGTACACAAAAAGCAATTGATAATAAAAGCACCACCTCCCATAATGACCATTGTGTTCTACTCGTGAACAACAGATCTACATATAGACATGGCTCTGATAACACTGTAGGGTTCGTAGCATGGAAAACAAAAAAAATCTATCACATGAACACAAACAAGCCAAGATCTATCTACTAGATTGTAGCAACGAGTCGATTAGAGTACTCACCCTCGAAGATTCCAAAGCGGTTAACAAGAGCAGATTCTCGTGGGTGATGTAGTCATACACTTGCCGATCTCAAGATCGCGTAGACGATCCTTCCGGCAGCGCTTCCGCAGTCGATCACATGTTCGGTACTCGATGAAGACCTTCCTCTCCCTTGTTCCAGCAGACAATGGAGGTTGCAGTTCTCTCCTCACGATTCCGACAACACGACGGAACGGTGTCAGTAGAGGGAAGGTTCCGCAGGGCTTCACCTAGGCCCTAGCGGGTTATGGTGGAGAATTAGGGTTTCTGGCAATCTAGGTTTTAGAGTGCCGGAGAGGAGGAGGCATGTCTAGCGGTGGCTAAGGCGGCGACGGCGAGCCGACGGCGGCGGCAGCTGGCGGAGGTGGTGGCGCGGCGGCTATGTGGGGAGGGGCTTGTGTTGTGTGTCCTTGGGGCACCCCCTCCCCTCTATTTATGAAAGGGAGGGCAGCTTGGGAGAGGGGAGTTTGAATCCTTCCCCAACTCCCTCTCCTTGTTGGCTTGGGGTGGAGGGAAAGAAGGATTCTTTCCTTCCTCCACCAGGACACATTGTCCCAGTTTTACTTTTCAAACTTGCCTTTTGACTTTCAATTTGGAGATTGATTTCTTTCTTGATAATGCCCAACCAAGTGACCTAGGACATGATCCAATCATTCCACTTATCCATGACACATTCATGTTCCCTTCCCCTTCTGGTCCGGTGAACCTTCTAGACCCTTCTAGAACCTCTCCAATGAAATCATCAGAATCATTACCGAACTCCGGAATTGGACTTTCCTTATATGAATCTTATTCTACGGACCATTCTGGATCTCCTCGTGATATCCCGGATCCCACCCGAGACTCCTAACAACATTCGGTCTCCCTACTTACTTTTCATATCTACTAAACAACATTGAATCATTAAGTGTGTCTTTCTACGGTTTGTGAATTATGCAGACATGAACGAGACACTTCTCCGATCAGTAACCAATAGAGGAATCTGGAAATTCATATGGCTCCCACATATTTCTACGATTACTTTGCGATCGAATGAACCACTTACATAAGATACAAATTTCCCCTTGTCTCATGATACTTTACTTATCCGAGGTTTGATCGTTGGTCTCTCTGCATACCTAGTTCAACCTCGTTACCGATAAGTACTCTTTTCTCGTTCACATGATATGTGATCCCTTGTGAGCCAGTTACATGCTTTGTAAGGTTCCCAACCTTTAATAAGGTAGTCATCCCTGTGTTTACAATGCTAGTCCCTGGATCAATAGCTAGCATCCACAGTTAAGATGTAATATCAAGAAACAAAGGTCATGATACAACTTTATAACCAGGAATAAAATAATTCATTACATCTTACATAGCTCATTTGGCTATCACATTACATTGCAGCATAATATCTATAAGCATGGGGTCCTTCATCTTCAAAGTGCCACAGGCAATCATGTTGGTTGTAGACTTGTAATCCTATTCAACACACTTCACTAACATCAAACAAACCTGCAACATAATAAGTTGCAGCCATAAGGGTCAATACATTTGAATTGTATTGGCAAGTTTCACTACTATGTAGAAATATGTGGATCCTAACATTACATGCATATTTGGTTAAGTAGGGTTTAGGCTCTTTTGCAGAAAGCAATATAGTTTTATCCTATCTTTTCAAAATAGTTTTGATCTTTGTCAAATCTTTTTGAACTTCTTGGAAAACTCCAAGTGCTTCTAATCCCTTGTTGTCACCATCAAGTTTTACTTTGAGAAATTGGAATGTCGAGATCTTCCATAGTTTCAGGCCTTAGTTGCTCAGTATTTTCCATAACCGGGGACACGGCTAAGTACTTAGAATTTGATCTTCTGCAGAAGTTGTACACTTTACCCACATGGCACAATCTCATCTTGCTGCCACTAGTGGCCGCTGGATAAGTACTCACCAAGATGGAGTACTAGCAGATTGAGAATGTGACAAAGTCTTTCCATAGGAGTCCTCCCAATACACAATGCTAGCTTGTCATCCCGGCACCAATGTAGGGCTTCAAGTTCCCTTACACAATTCTAGTTAACCTGAAGGTGCCAATGCATGGGTCTTCCACTATGTAGTTGACTAAGACAGAGCCCATTTAGCATGTGGCTGTACTCGGAAGCCACTGTACGAGAAACATGTTCAATCTCTAAGTCCCTGGGTGGTTTTCTTCTAGTGCACATACAAAAAGAGATAGCCATATAAACATGGTTCCTTTTGTTTCCACCTTGTCCAAAACTTGAGTATCCTTGTCCACCCAGGTGGTTCATTGAGTACTTGTTTTATTATATAAAACATATATCTTTTCAATACTTCTTATAATCATATCATGTATCCCATCCCAATATATAGCAGGGCTAAGCATACTACAACTATAATGTTTCCACTAAGGAATATATAGGGGTATCCTATTAGGATTTAGCATAGCATAAAATATAGAAATCCTTATCATGCATGTTTCAAAAATCCACTAAGTGTAATGAAAATAATAGGACTTGGATGATAGTGTCACTTGCCTTTTTAGTAGAGAATGTTGGTTCACTTCTTGATCTTGCAAATATCACACTCTTCTAACTTCACTACAATTTAATATGGCAAACACATATTCAACACAACATTCAAACAATTTGTCACACATAAAATATCAAAAACAAGGTCATGCATGCAAGCATGCAAAAGATAGTTTTATTTGCAAAGATGGTTTCTACTAAACTCTAAACATTATAAGGTTCAAAGTGGTCATTTACTAAAGTGGTAAAACCATTTGCAAAAGGTTTTATCTATAAACCATTTTTAAATCAAATCAATATTTCATGTGGTTGAAAATGCTTTTTAGCAAAGCAATATTCTTTAAATAGTTCACTAAATATATTTTAATTCTAAAAACTTGGTGTTTAGGGTCAGAAGGTTTGAACCAAATCATTTCCCAAAGATTTTACTCAAAAATCATTTCTAAAACAAAATCAATATTTTTATTTGACTAGAAATGAGCTAATTCAAATATTTATTCCTAAACTTCACAAAATACATTTTTAAATCCATGAGTTGGTTCCTGAGGTTAGTAGGTTCAAAACAAACCATTTTGCAAAGATTTCACATTAAAATTATATCTAGAACAATTTTTATATTCAAAATAAGCCTACACATGTTTCTGCAATTTCAACCAATTTTCCAGAAGCAAATCATTAAACAAATTGCATGGTTGCAAAGTACTTGTTCTATTGATTCTATTGATATAAAATTTGGAATTTTTGGACGTGTGGATCAAAAGTTATGCAATTTACAAATTTGCAATTCAATCAGATTCTATTTCTATTTTTAAACTAAATCTTGTCCACGTGGCTCAATCTCATTGGCCGATAACGGTTTGCACGGATCAAGCAATTCTGGCCGTCAGATCTAATGGAAATCGCACGGCACACAACACACGATACCCTTTCGTTTAATGATTCTATCTCTATCGATGGATCGCAGACGGACTCCACAAGACACCGCGCCAAGAACTGGCGATACTGCGGCCAAGCAAGCGGCGAGCTGGCGATGGCGATTTAGGAATCGAGAAAGAATGGTAGAGGGCTCACCGTGTTCGCCTTGACGTGCTGAAGCTCAACTTGCTAACGAGGAGGAAGGGGCGCACTGGAACAAAAGAAATTGCTCGCCGGAGTTGCTGCGAGCGGCGGGTGTCTCTGGAGGTCGTCGGGGACGGGGCTGCAGATCGCGCCGAAGCAAAATAAGTGCACGGTTAGACGCGGGCGAGCGTGGGGAGTGCAGGGGTATCCTCGGGAAGGAGAGGGGAGGACGGTGCTTACCAGGGGAGTTCGCCAGAGCCAAGGCAGACGGTGGCGGTGTTCAGAATCGAGGTTGTCGTTGTTGTGGAGCAGGTGAGGTCAAACGGTTGGCACAGGGAGGTGCGCAAGAGGCTGCTGATGAAACCCGTGTGAAGCAGGGGCCGAGGGGGAGTCTGTCCTCGCCGGAATTGACGAAGGAGCTCGTCAGAGCAGAGAGGGCTCGAGCTCACAATTGGGGCAGCCCGGTGGCAGAGGGGAGGCGCTGTTTGGGGGGAAAGAGAGAGCGGAGAGGGGCGCTTATACACGCGTGGTCACCGGAGGAGTTAAGGCCGTCATCAACGCGAATTCAACGCCGGAGTTACTGCCAGAAACGGCGAGGGGGAACGGTCGAGTGGAGACGACGACGTGCTGGCGTGGGGCCGGGCTGACAGTGAGAGGAAGAGAGAGGGCACGGGGTCCACCTGTCTGCATCTCTGCGGGTGCGTGTGTGGGTGAAAAACGTTTCACGCATGGGGGAAAAGTTGGGCTGCGACTGGGCCTTGCTGGGCTTGTTTGCTGGGCTGGGTCTGTTTCATTTTTTTATACAAATTGCTTTTTCTTTTTTCCATTTGATTTTCTGTTTTGATTTTATTCAAACAATTCAAACACTCAAATGAATTCAAACCTTTGACAAACTTTGTATAATTTTTAGTTCTGTTTAACAACACAAACCAATGTCCAAAATAAAATAATTTTTTATTCTTTTTAGGATCCATTAATAATTAAATAAATATATCTTAGTTATTAATTCAAATAGGATTTAATTTATTAAAAACTCGATTTGAAATCTAAATAATATCAAAACCATTTCAATGGGTTTTATTTGAAAAATATAAAACACTTGGAAATCTTATTTAAAATAAATTAACAAGTTTTAGTGTTTATTTAAAATGGGAAAGCCTTTACTTAAATAAAATTGGATAATCATAAATCCTCATTATTTTATTTAATTAAACATTTACTCTTTTTATCAAATAGAAATATTTTATTTCAAAAGGCTTGGCCAAGATTTAATTTGGCTCAATAAAATAATCTTTATTTATAATTCTATCTTTTCTTTTAAAAAACCAAATCTTTTTATTAAAAGATCCAAAAATAGTAATTCCAACTATCATAACTTTATTTATTATTTGTTTATCTTTTTAAATCCCTTTAGGATTTTATTTGCTCAAAATAAGTTTGGATATTTCCAATTGGAATCAAAAAGTTTCTTATCACCCTGAATTTCAACAAAGTTTTATTTTGTTTATTTATTTTTCACATTTCAAAATTTGGAAAATTTTGGGATGTGACATGCTTGCAAGATAATTTGATGATATTCCACCGAGAAGGCCCAGAGTATATCTATATGTCATATGGATGAAAAAATCCCACTCTTGATCCATGTGCCTCAACACATAATTTCCGAACACTCAATGCCACCTTTATAACCACCCAGTTAAGAAGTAGTGTTTGATGTCATCAAAGCGTCCATCTGGTGATGGTGATTAGCATGATCTCATGGTCAAAGGAATTAGGTTACTATGTATCAGAAAGCTTATATCAAGTGAACTATATTAAATGACTTGATCTTTATGCTATGCTTAACTATAGGAGTATGTCCATCACATCATTCTCCTAATTATATGACCCTGTTGTTAATAACATCTCAATGTTCATGATCAGGAAACCATGATCATATATTAACCAACAAGCTAGTTTAACAAGAGGCTTTACTAGGGACTCTTTTATGTTTACAAATCACACAAGTATTAATGTTTTCGGTTAATACAATTATAGCATGGTATGTAAACATTTATCATAAGCATGAATATATGATAATAACAACTTTATTATTGCCTCTTGGGCATATCTCCAACAGTCTCCCACTTGCACTAGAGTCAATAATCTAGTTTCAAACCTTTGTGCATTCAACACCTCTGGCTTTCCGGTGTTGTATTTACACGATTGCTAGTGATCAACTGATCTTCGGGTCCGACACTTTCAGGTCCGTGTGTAATTACATGTCCTTGCGTCTCTACGCATCACTCATTTTCTATTGAGATGGCTTTGTATAAATTTGGTCCTTTGGTGAGACCTTTAGTTCCTTGGGGTTAAAACATGTTGATAATATATTGTCGTACAATATTTCTTTATAGTATTATACCGCTATGAACTACACCTAGTTTGATAACAAACTACTTGACACAAATACCGTCTATTGTTGCTATAATAGCAGTCATATACTTAGCCTTTTCTTGTAGTATCTGTCACAATGTCTTAACTTTAGAACTCATCCAAATCCATTATGGAACTCACTTTCCATTATATTATGCCACCCTTAGTTTGTATTGAGATAAACTTAATCTGTACTTTCTGACAAAGCTAGTATCAATGTAATACTTTACAATGAAATAACCATCTATTTGTCACCTCTACAAAATATAATATATCCTTAGTTCTTCCAAAAGATCATAAGAATATCCTTACTATTGTCCAATGATCATCTTTATGAATCATTCGGGTATACTCTCATAACATTTAGAGCATAGGACATATCTGGATTTGTACATATCACACTATGATTGATAAAATACTCTTTGTGTTTTTATCTATCAAGTATCAAAAATACTTTAATATTGATTCAATCCTTCATGTGCAACAAGAACCTTTCTTGTATTTTCTATATTAAACTCATTCAATATCTCTGTTATGTATTTTTGGCACAACCATATTAGCGTCTCAATTTATCCATATAGACATTGATGCCAAATATTCGGGTTCTGCCTAAGCCTTTCATCGAGATGAAATTCTTAACCCATGTCAATAAAATATACATCATTTCCAATCAACAATATATCTTCCACATAATGTATTAGAAATATGTCTTAGCTCTCCCACTTAATTTCTTGCAAATGCAAGCATCTTCATCGTATCCGATGAAATTAAACTCTTTTAACAGTTTCATCATAGTGAAGAATCCAACTCCGTGATGCTTACTTCAACCATTGAAATTTGCATACGCTTTTAGCATCCTTTGAATTAACAAAACCCTTTGGATCATGTCATGCACACATCCTAGGTAACCATTCTATTAGAATAACTTGTTTTGTTTATTCAACTACCACATAACAAAATTATATGTGGTGGTTGCTACATTAATCCGTCTAGACTAAATATCACTTAATGAAAGATCAGATCTTGTCATAGTCAACTCTTTGAACATTGTCGTGAAGTCTTTCCGAACATGTCGACAATATCATAGATGTGAAACATCCATGTCTATTTCTTTATAGATCCAAATATGACTGTAAGGTCTTGCACCTTTTCAGAGGGTCTTTCAAGTTCAAATCTTGATCTCCCGTGTATGGAACTATCACAGATTTTATGACTTAAAACCATTTGACGGAGTCAGGGCCCATCATCGCTTCTTTGCATGTAGTCGGTTCATCATTTTCAAATAATGATCTAACTCTCAAATCTTGGCATTTGATTATTTACACGACCTACTTTGTTCAATAGGAACTTAGACCTCCGTGACCACAACCTTTGAGGCACGTGAGCCATGAGCGTTGTTGCTACCTCCGGAATGCTTTCCGGTGCTGCTCAACTTTGCACATATAGCTAAGGTTCTCTTAACCTCATCAAAGTTCTATTGTCCTCCCACTTAACCATTTCATGGAAAAATTTATTCTAAAATAAACTTGACGCTCTAAGTGACAAACACTTTTTTCTTCGGTATTATGGAGGAATACTCAACAGTTATTCAAAATAACATACAAAGAAATAATCATCTGACTATGGTTGTAAACATCTTCTTCATGCATAGCATACCAATGTTTAAGAAAGGACAACTTTGGGTTTATCCCAAACCATAACTTTGTATGGTTTCGTTTCAACGGATCATGACGAAGCTCTTTTCAGTGTAAAAGCTCTAGTCTCTAAATCTTTTATCTTTAAAATATAATGATAGTTTTATAAATGACACATTTGATCTTACCATGTCAAACAAGGTTTTATTACATATCTCGATTATTCCATACTTATATGGTGTTTCGGGAAACGCAAATTCATGGAACGATTCCTAAAATCTTAGGTGTTATGCTAAACTTGTAACTCAAATATCTCCCTTTATGATCCTATCATAAATTCTTTATTTTCTCGTTACATTAATTTTGCACTTCATCTTGAAAGTCTTCAAACTTTTTCAAATGTTTCACGCTTCATCCTCATTAAGTAAATATTCATATATTCACTCAAATTTTCAGAGAAAACATATGAAGTTGAAATCCATCGCTCTTGACTACACTTAATGGGCTTTATACATCTATAAGTACAAGTTCCAATAAGCTAGTCATTTGTTCACTTTTGGCCTATGAACGGATTTTTAATTATCTCTAGGAAAGTTTTACAACCGTCATTTGATTGAAATCAAAAGACTCCAAAATTCCATCCATATGGAGTTTCTTCATGTTTTCTTTCCAATATAATTTAAATGGCGATGTCACTTCCTAAGTAATATTTCAATCAATTGTCTTTCGACATTTTTAGCATTTATTTTATGGATGTGATTTATCCAACGACATTTGTAAATCATCCATCTTTTATGGATTACAACAATTATTTGAACAACCCATTTGTTCTCATAATACCTAATAAAAAAATCTTGAAGGCAAGCTTTTATGTCAATGAGAAACACGTTAATACTTTATTTGTTCTCGATGAACATCATCACATATTCTCTTGCTAGTTACTTAGGACATTATAGTTCATAAATTGTGTTGTTTCGTATGATGATTGACACCAACAAATTCAGTATCCAATACTTAAGAACCACATTGTTTAACAAGCGAAGAATACAACCATAACACGTATATCCTCTATATACCTAAGCTGAACAATTCTAGTCTTTTCTTTTCGGCCATATATTTCTGAGATTCTCATTTAGTATTTCCTTTTCTGTTTGAAAGAATCTATCAACATAAATAGTGGGGCCATACACATGACACTTAGTCCAAAGCATGTATAGTTAAATACCAATATCTTTGGACTTGCACTTTGAAGTAGATTACCATTATCAAATATTGGTGTTCTTTCAAATTCCATTCTTTAATAATATTTTAGTGTAGTAAACATTTACCTACATCAAATATTCATCCTTATCATGGAACTATTCATGATCAAGCTACTTTATCTTATAATGGTGAATCGCGAGTATAATGTTCCTCTCCAAAACCTTTTGGAGAATTAGGACGACAAGCGTCTCCAACCTTATGCAAATTCTCATCAAATATGAGAACATAAACTTTTCCATATTATACTTCTCATGTTGCAACCAAAACATTGTTTCAGATATTGCAATATCTTCCACACATCATGGTTTCTAAAACAACTCTTTCAGCTCCTAGATAACCTTGATATTAAAACAATCTTTTGAATATCAAGAATCATGGAGACAAACATGATACATATATACTAACACTAGAATTTTTCACTCTTGATTTAATACCAATTATTAAACTTCATGGAGTAACCGGAAATTACTGAAAGTTTGCAATAGGACTTCTAAACTTTAGATTAACACTTCAAAACACTACGATATCGGTTCGTAAAGTAACTAACCAGAATTCTATAGTTCTATTATCTCAATTATAACTAAGCGCAAGGTGGTAAACGGTTGCCAATGACTACAACGACTATGCAAATTCACTTTGATTTAGTTTATGATAAATAGTGTTCAACTTTTAAGCATATTACTATCGAAGTCCCACTCGAAACAATATCCCTCACATTGTTTTAGTGATCACACGAACCAAATACACTACACCAAGTCCAATCATCACGTGACATGATGTAGTTTCAAAGGCGAACAATCATCATGTTCATCATATAATCTATATGACTCATGCTTTACCTTTTGGTATTCCGTGTTCTGAGACCATGACTGTACATGCTAGGCTCGTCAAGATTTAACCTTAGTTTCCGCATGAGAAAATCTGGCTTTCTCCTGTTGTATACACTCGTAGAATCTAACACACCTGATCATCACGTGGTGCTTCCAAAACAACGAGTCTTGGCAACAGTACCTAATAAGTATGAACATTTTATAACTTGATATTTTGTGAGAGGGATCATATTATAATGCTACCATCACGATCTAAGCAATACAAGATGCATAAAAGGATTAACATCACATGCAATTCATAATATGTGATATGATATGGCCTTTCTTCTTGTTCTTCCGATCTCCATCTTCAAGCACGAACATGATCTCCATCATCACCGGCGTGGCGTCAAGGTCAATGGCACCGTTCCATGGTTGTCGTCCACCAGCATCAACTATTACAACTACTTTGAATAATAGACACGTAGGTCTTAACAAAATTAAAAGACAACCATAAGGCTCCTACCGGTTGCCTACTTACAATAAGGAACATTGCCTACATCATATATAATCACAATCATGGCCATATCACATCACCGCACACCCCTGCAAAACAAAGTTAGATGCCTCTAATTTTCTTTGCATATTTTACGTGGTTTGGGGATTTTAATAAGTACCATTCTAACTTACGAACAAGAACCACAATGTTCATGCTTGAACTATCAAGTGCCCGTTGTAAATTAAATCTTTACTATGATGGGAGAGACAGACACCCGCAAAGCCACTTATGCAATATAAGTTGCATGTTGAGCGTGGACCAAGTCTCATGAACGATTTCATGTAAGGTTAGCCCGGGCCGCTTCATCCCATCATACCGCAAGATGCAAAGTACACAAAAAGCAATTGATAATAAAAGCACCACCGCCCACAATGACCATTGTGCTCTACTCGTGCAACTGATCTACATATAGACATGACTCTGATACCACTGTAGGGTTCATCGCATGGAAAACAAAAAAATTCTATCGCATGAACACAAACAAGCCAAGATCTATCTACTAGATTGTAGCAACGAGTCGATTAGAGTAGTCACCCTCGAAGATTCCAAAGCGGTTAACGAGAGCAGATTCTCGTGGGTGATGTAGTCGTGCACTTGCTAATCTCAAGATCGCGTAGACGATCCTTCCGGCTGTAGCGACCTCAGATCGAGAAAGATCCTAAGTCCCTGTGATTAACATGCTAGTCCTTGGATCAATAGCTAGCACTCACAGTCGATGAAATATCATGTAAAACAAAAGTCTTTATTACATGAATCGAATAATTCAGAGATTACATTATTACAACAAAAGCGAAATATATACAACTTGGAATCCCATCAATGCCACATGCAGGTTGAGTGAAGACTCATGTCCTAGTGCACCTTTCAACGATCTCCAAATTCTGTACATAAAACGTGCAACCAAACGAGTTGGTCAATACTTTGAATGTATTGGCAAATTACACCAATGAAAGAATAAGGAGAACTCTACATGCAAGGCCGATTAGGCTTTGCAGTTTATTTGCATAAAGCCAATTTTCTCTAAGTAAGAGAAAAATAGGAAGAGTTTTTATCCTACTTTGTAAACATTTGCTTAAGTAAAATAGGGTCAAATGGAACACGAGGATATTACTCACCAAGTGCCCAAACAACCTAACACTTGGATATTACTCACCAAGTCCCAAAATCCCACTCATTGGCGATATTACTCATGCCATGGGGTTTCAAAACTTTGTTTAGAAAAGAGAGAGGAAGATCCTTCAGAGGCTCCATCCTTCAGATGCTCAATGTTGTTCTGTTTTCGTGAACACGGTTGATCGATCAGATTGCAATACTCTCGAGAGTTTGTGCACTTTACCCACAATCCACGATCAAGTCTTTTTATAGACAAGACCATGGCATGCAAGGCTTTCCCTTAGTAGCCCCTCTACCTTCTGGACCCAACCGTGCCAAGAACCTCCAAATGTTGGTACCCAGGTGAGGTTTCCCACTAAGTACTAGGCCAAGACAGAGCTCATATGTATTGTTATTGCACTAGGAAGCTTCTGAATTCTGAAACATGGCAGCCTCCTTTGATTCCTGGGCGACCGTCCTCCAGCAAAATCTCACTCGTTGACCCGACAACCATTCCTCCCAGAAGAAAATTTAGTTTTATTATGAAGTGGCATTGAGAAGAAAAGATCGCTCAAGAGAGCCTTTATACTTAGAAATTTTCTTGTCTTTCGACCCCCCAATGGTACTTTATATATAGCATAGCAAGCAATACTTAGCAACAACAGGGGTAACCTATTAGGAGGAAAAATCCTATTTAAAGAGCTACTCATGGCATACTACAAAAAATCACACTTGCAAAATAATACTAAAGAAAAATTCTACCAGAACATCCTACACATGCATTCTACAGAATTTGAAGATCAAAACATACATAAGATCAAAACTGTGACATTATATGAACAAGAGGTGTAACTTGACTTAGTATAGTTTGATGATGTACTTCTTTGTGAACTTTCTCTCGCACTCCGAATAAATCTAACGTGTAAGAAAAATAAGACTAATAACCAACATTGCAAATAAAGAGGCAAATAAAACACATAACATGTAAACAAATGGCAAAACATACAACTACTTTTAATTGATTATTTATTTGTGTAGCAGCAGTATTGTACGGTCTAATGGTTAAAGAATATCACAAATATCAAATTTTTAGCAGGGAACGCCTAAAACGGTTTAGGATATCAAGTTATAGTCAAAAGAAGGTTTAAATTCGAATTTAAATTTGAATAGATACCATATATTTAAATATAAAAATTATAGGTCTAGTGGATAGATATTTTAATTACAAATCAAACACAGAAATAAACAACTAAATCAGACGTGCGGAACAAATATATGATTTTTTGCAAGATTAAAGGTTCGAAAGAACAACTAGGCTGTCATGGACGATTTTAGCCGGAAGATCTGAATCCGGTGGTTGTTGCTTCAACTCTGGCTAGCTCGGCTTTAAATTGGCGCAGCTCCAACTTCTAATTGGCATGGATCCTGCTCCGGCTCAGACACGTAGTGCCATGGTATTCGTCGGTACCGGTTCGATTAAAAGGCTAACCGTAAATCTAACTATCTACAATGTACCATTGAAACGATTTAATATACATTGTACAAGATTGATCAAACGGACAAGGTTTAAATTCAAATATTTAACGTCGCCAATTTGTAAGTTTGAATTATAAATTTAGGTACCAATAGATACAGAATTTAATTTTGAATCTATCAGAAAAGGAAGGTTCCTCTACTATCGATATGTAGATCATAAGATACTGATGATTTTCATGATTTTCAAAGTTGATGCCATGAGCTATATAGTGTATCCGAACTGATCAATGCTTCATCACACGCACACGCACGTAAAAGAAAAATGACCGGCGGCAGGACATGATTGCTGGCATCGGTTGGGTTACGATTTTAAACATGTCTAATTTTAGTTGTCTACACGAGATCGACGGTGCAGTATGATAGTTACGTACCAGCAGCATTGGGTCAACGACGTGAAGCAAGACGGTGGTGGCGACTTTGGTGGTCGAAGTTGCCGACGCGGGGTACTTCTTTTGCTTGTTGAAGCAGCCGACGAGATTCAGATCTCCTCAGCAGAGTCATTCGAATCAACAACAATGGTCGGCGTCGTCCTGGACGGCTTCTATCCTCGGCTGAAGGCGGCACAGTCCGGTGAAGCTTGACGGTAGTCCTTGATGCTCCAGTTCGATAGAACTCCGACGAGATCGATTTGAGATGTAGAGGTTGGACGACGAGAGGGGGGTATTTATGGTGAGTATTTCGTGACCGAGGGGGCAGGAATTTTGAGCAAATCGTGGGGACTTTCTCGGGATTTTGGTTCGGTTTTGAAGAGCCGTATTTGCTCATGTTTCTTCAGAGAAGGAAGACCGCGTGTAATCGGCTCCTAAAAAACAAATAGAGGCCAGCTCGGACGGGATTGGCTAGGCAGGCCTGTTTGTACGGCCTGGCATGCAAGTGTATGAGCTTGGTTCTGCTGTTTCAGGTGCATGCAAGGTATGTCTCGCGATCTCTCTTTTATTTTTATATTTATTTATTTGTTTGATTTTTTAAAAAAGTGTTTAAATGATTCCAAAACTATTCAAGCCAACTTGCAAAAATTTGAAATCAAATAGATTTGTTGGATCTCGGAAACATTGTTCTAGTCCAATATTTAATATACAAAATATTTTTACGCACTTTGGCCTCACATGGTTACTTATGCATAAAAAAATATTTTTAGGACTATATCTCAATGCCCAATTTATTTTGAACTCAAAATTCATAGGAATAAATATAATTTCTTTTACTCCAAACATAAATTAGGATATTGTATAACTAATTTCCAACATTTAATTTTGAAGAAATCATATTGTCTTACCTATATTGATTTTTTTCATTTGACTGGAAATTATTATTAATATCCTCAAAATTCCAAAATGCAATTTAAGATTCAAATAACACCAAATGGAATATCCCCCAACACTTATGTTTGGAAATTTCATGTCATTTCCTCTCGTGTGAAATATGTATTTGGAAAATCAAGTAAGAGTCTCAAAAAAAATCCAAAGGGAGTAAATAAAATGCGAGGTAAATATTTTTGATTTGTATAAAAGTTTCCTACCCAATATTTTATTTTGGATAGCCATGTTTATCCACTCTTCATTGTGGTTTAGGAATATTTTAAACAAGTCCTTGAAAGTTTTATTTCATTCGAAATTTTCAACAAGATCAAACAATTCAATCAACTTAAATTTTATTTAGTTTTAACATTCCAAATTTAGGAATTTTTTTGGGATGTTACATCGGTATTGCGTTCCGGCAGCGCTGCCGCAGTCGGTCACACGTTCGATACTCGATGAAGACCTTCCTCTCTCTTGTTCCAGTAGACAGCAGAGGTTGTAGTTCTCTCCTCGCGATTCCGGCAGCACGACGGCATGGTGTCAGAAGTAGAGGGAAGGTCCAGCAGGGCTTCGCCTAGGCCGGAGCAGGTTATGGTGGAGAATTAGGGTTTCCGGCGATCTAGGTTTTATAGGTCCGGAGAGGAGGAGGCATGGTCGACGGCGGCTAAGACGGCGACGGCGAGCCGGCGGCGACGCTGGGCGGCGGTGGTGGCGCGGCGGCTATGTGGGGAGGGGCTTGTGTTGTGTGTCCTTGGGGCACCCCCTCCCCTCTATTTATGAGAGGGAGGGCAGGTTGGGAGAGGGGATTTTGAATCCTTTCCCAACTCCCTCTCCTTGTTAGCTTGTGGTGGAGGGAAAGAAGGATTCTTTCCTTCCTCCACCAGGACACATTGTCCGAGTTTGAATTTTCAAACTAGCCTTTTGACTTTCAATTTGGAGCTTGATTTCTTTCTTGATAATTCCCAACCAGGTGACCTAGGACATGATCCAATCATTCCACTTATCCATGACACATTCATGTTCCCTTCCCCTTCCGGTCCGGTGAACATTCTATAACCTTCTAGAACCTCTCCGATGAAATCCTCAGAATCGTTCCCGAACTCCAGAATTGGACTTTCCTTATATGAATCTTATTCTCCAGACCATTTCGGATCTCCTCGTGATATCCCGGATCCCATCCTAGACTCCAAACAACATTCGGTCTCCCTACTTACATTCCATATCTACTAAACAACATCGAATCCTTAGGTGTGTCTCCCTACGGTTCATGAATTATGCAGACATGAACAAGACACTTCTCCGATCAATAACCAATAGAGGAATCTGGAAATTCATATGGCTCCCACATATTTCTACGATTACTTTGTGATCGAATGAACCACTTACATACGATACCAATTTCCCTTTGTCTCATGATACTTTACTTATCCGAGGATTGATCGTTGGTATATCTGCATATCTAGTTCAACCTCGTTACCGATAATTACTATTTTCTGGTTCCCGTGATATGTGATCCCTTGTGAGCCAGTTACATGCTTGCAAGCTAATTGGATGATATTCCACCGAGAGGGCCCAGAGTATATCTATATGTCATATGGATGGACAAATTCCACTCTTTATCCATGTGCCTCAACACATACTTTCCGAACACTCAATGCCACCTTTATAACCACCCAGTTACGAAGTAGTGTTTGATGTCATCAAAGCGTCCATCTGGTGATGGTGATTAGCATGATCTCATGGTCAAAGGAATTAGGTTACTATATATCAGAAAGCTTATAGCAAGTGAACTATATTAAATGACTTGATCTTTATGCTACGCTTAACTATAGGAGTATGTCCATCATATCATTCTTCTAATGATATGACCATGTTGTTAATACCATCTCAATGTTCATGATCAGGAAACCACGATCATATATTAACCAATAATCTAGTTTAATAAGAGGCTTTACTAGGGACTCTTTTATGTTTACAAATCGCACAAGTATTAATGTTTCCGGTGAATACAATTATAGCATGGTATATAAACATTTATCATAAGCATGAAGATATGATAATAACCACTTTATTATTGCCTCTTGGGCATATATCCAATAGTATAATCGAGTAAGTACTTTTATGATCAGTCGAAATCTTCGAGCCATTACTTGCTTTGCTTTGGTGACATCATTGCTGACGACCGATGAGCTCAACCGTCATTTTGTTCTGTCTCATCGCCATTGCCACCATTTCTTGAGCTCTCTGTTCTCATCGCACACTGGACGCCCTCCGTACTTTTCCTTCTACTTTCCTTTGCTCACAGCGCCGCACTCGCCGCTCCAAGATGGGCAATCCGAAGAAAGCGTCGTCCGCTGTAGCAGGGTTGAGCGCCGCCGGCACTGGGAAGAAGGTCGCTGCTCTGAGCCGCACCACCGATGGCGGGTGGCGGCGCACGAAGATGCGCGTCTCGGATTTGCGCAAATTGTGTGATGTCGGGTTGATCTCCAAGGACAAAGACGACACCATCCTCCCGAGCCAAGAGGTAATTCCTCGCCCACCTGAAGGGTTTCGGGTCATGTTTTATGCCTTTGTTATCAGGGGTCTTTCTTTGCCCGCCCACGAATTCCTTCGTGGGCTTCTCTTTTTTGTACGGGATCCAGCTGCATCATCTGTCCCCCAATTATCTCCTTCACATCGCTTGCTTTATCACTCTTTGCGAGTGCTGGCTCGGCATAGAGCTGCACTTTGGCCTCTTCCGGAGGCTCTACTCCATGAAGAGGCAATCTAGCACCGGTGGTGTTTATCCATTGGGTGGATGCATCATCTCTATCTATTCCATTGTCCAATTATTTTCTTTCTCCATTTGCTAGTCCGTCCAGTACTGGCACCGGAAGTGGTTCTACATCCGCGACGTCAAGCTGGACGGTTAGCATTTTGGTCTCGCCCCTTTCGATTCTACCCAGAAGATCACCCGAAAGAGGTCGTGGAAGAACGACATCTTAGAGGGTGAATCTGCAGAGGTGGAGAAGCTCTACAAGCGGGTAGAAGCTCTTCAGCTTGTGGCCTGCAAATAGATCAATGGTGTCGACATCATCCGCACCTTCCTCAAACGCTGGGTGCAGCCACTCCAAGCGAGGGCGCACCCGATGTTCCTGTATGCTGCGCGCAGCGACCCGACAAGGGTTTCGCCTGAGGAGTTGTCTTCGGTAGATCTTGATAAGTCGCTTCGGCTTCTGCTGAAGTTCAAGGCCACGACGAGGACCTCCCGGGGAAATCGTTGACCACCCCTTTCAACGTAAATAAAGTAGTCCCCCAGGTGAAACTTGTAGTTGCGTGTAGGGCTATTTCGAGTCCATGATGTTTGCTACTGGTACTTATTATTGTGCGTATCTTGTCTTTGATTTGCAGGACCTCAAGGTAGTGGGGATGATGCTCCCTCTACCTGAGAAGTACACGGATGCGCTGGACCACGAAGAGGCGGAGTCCGAACCCGAGCTTCCCCTGGCGCATTCTCCTTTCCTTGCAAACCCCCGAGACGAGCAAAGGGCAGACCCGCAAACGCTCCCGGAGCAAAACGTTGGATGGGGCGACGCCACCAACACCAAAGGGTCCGTACTTCCTCGAGTAGCACAGTGCGGATGAGGGTGCATCGTCTGCACCCTTTCCTGCTGTGCCTATTCGGGTGGTGGCCCCTCAGCCGCCGGCCAAGAAGAAGAAGGAGATGGAGCCTCTTGTCTTCAATTTGTCAGACATACCATCATAAGTCGCTCTGTTCGAGTCTTGTTATTTTATTCATTTGCTAAGTATTAGCTTGCTATTGATCTGGTTCTTTGTAAGTGCTAGAAGTAATCACTCGGAGGATTCCCTTGATGAGGACACCGAAGAGATGATCGCGGAATCGAAGCTGATGTCTTCATTTCCCAAGATGGTGGCCAACTCCGAGGACGAGGATCCGAGCTCCGCGAGGCAGGACGCTTGTGGACTCGTGGCACGGAAGACGATATGTAAACCTTCGAAGTCCACTCCAGACCATGTAAGTGTAGCTTTTCCATTGCGTGGGGGGAGCCCTCGAGTCCTTTATTCAATAGACCTGCTGGCCTTTTTGCAGCCTTTTGTCCATGGCGCCAACCTCCTTATCCAGCAGCATCTATTGCTGGAGGGTGAACTCAAGAAGCTCTGAGGTGCGTGGGTGTCTTCTTGCCTATTTTTCGAGTGCGGCGAGTTTGTTTTTGTATTCATCCAGTATTTCTCAATGTTGTAGACGAGAACAATGATGCTCTCTATAGTCCAAACGCTCTCGAAAAGAGCCTCGGCTAGGCAGATAAGAAGGCGACGGATGCTACAGAGGCCCTTGAACGTGAACGGAAGGAGGCTGAAGACCACGAGAGCAGCTTGCAGTTGCCACGACATCTCGAGAGAAGGATTTGGCGAAGAAGTTCATGGCGGCTGCCAAGGCGATATCCGGTAAGCTGCCCTTGTCTCTTTTCGTGTCTTTCGTATCTTGAGATGCCTTTTTTTCTCACTCGAATTTTTCATGATGCTATTCATGCCAGATGCTTCTGGCGTCGTGTTTGACCGCAGCACGCTAGAGCACGGCGATATCCTGGCAGATGATGTCGTAGCAATCGAGGATCGCTGCTCCTCTGTCGTGGGCTCTCTTGACAAGGCCAAAAAGGTGCGTGCGTGCTTCTACAAGGAGGTCAATCCCAAGGGCGTTACCCTCGACGACATTGACTTGCTGTCAATGCTCTGTTGGGCGACGCTCTGGCAGAGTACAAACACAAGCAGAAGAGAGCCAGTTCTGCTTTGGGGTTGGCCATGGCAATGTCGTCCGGAGCTGAGATGGATCTGGCCCAGGTTACGTCCAGGATGCCGACGACGGTAGATGCCTCTGAGGTAACTTTTGCCACCTTTGCCTCTCGCTGCAAGCATTTTGGGCCTAAGCTCATTGATCTCTTGGATGACTATTCGGTAGAGCAACAGCGAGCGGCCAAGAGTAGGCACTCTAGTTCCGAAGCTGCTCCGGATGCTGACGCTTAGGTCCTTCTGTATTATAGTTAGTCTAGCTTTCTACATTTTGCTGCATCTGTAATGCCTTTTGGATGAACAAACTTCACTTTGCCATGAAATGGCTTTAATTATGTATATGTATGAATCCGTCTTTCAACTGCTGTCGAAAGTGTTTGTGATGTTCGTGTTTGCCTTTTTACCCTTAGGGTCCTTCGGGGGAGGCTCCAGTGATCACACCTTCTCCTACGCCCGGTCCTCGCACGTCGTTGAGCGAGTCATCGCAGTTGCCTTTCCTGCGTGACCTCGTCCGAAGTTTGGAGAAGGACATCCTCAGCATCCGCGGTCATGCGGATGTGTGGAAGTCGAAGGCTAAGCGAGCCATTGCCAGGGAAGAGTTCTTCCTTGAAATTTTTGATAGATGGGTGATCAACTCCAGTGTGAGTCCTCGTGAACCGCTGCTTCCTTGAGTGCGCCTTATTTTAATGTTGGCTCACCTTATGTTTTGTGTAGTTGTGAATCTACTTCCGAAGGAAGAGAAAGAGCGTGTTGCAATTCGGATGAATTTCCTGACGCAACAAGACTTGGAGGCCAGCAGCTTCTTCTGGATGGACCGTGATTGAGCGACCGTCCTTGTGACAGTGCAAGATCGCATACACCAAGTTCTTCGGGTGATGAAGCGGGCGCGGTCGTCGCTTGCGGCCATTTGGGCCACCATGTTTCCTTTAGACTCTTCACCTTCTATCTTTCTGGGTTTGCTCGAGAAGTTTCGAGATGCAGGTCACGTGAAGGAGCTGATGCGCCATCAGCTGATTGCGGGAGTGAAGGCAGCCCTATCTCTTGTTCGACTGCATCGCCGCGATGTTAATCTTGCAGAGATAGCGGCTGGGCCGCCTCCTCCTCAAGATGGCATGGCGTGGGATATGCGTCCACATTACGCAGCTGTGCCGCAGTACGCCGAAGAGATTGTAGATGTATTTGAGGATCAGACAAATGTTCTACTCCCGCGCGATTAAATCATGTAAAAGAAAATGAGATAATATAAAGTTTGTATTTATTCGAGTGGGCATGTAATGCCCTTTGTAAAGTTTGTATGTGTTGTCACATAGTGTGTTGTATGATTATTTAATATGCATATCCTTTTCGTTAGCCTGACGTGGTCAGCTACTCAGGTTCTATGCGTTGCCATCAGTCGAGAAGTCGTAAAGTGAGGCACAGCCCCTAGCGTGTTTAGCAATAAATAATACAAGGATAAAAAAGGTATTTGGGCCAAGGAACTTATATTTTATTCATTGTAAACAAGGAGGTACATTGTTAGGCTGAATAGCCTTATTTAAAGTAAAGGGTAACTAGGGGTAGAAGCGTCGTAGTCATGCGATGTTCCAGGGGTTGGAGTATTCGACTCCGGATGCGACGTCCATGAGGCGGTAGGCGCCACCCGGGATGACTTCGGTGACGATGTAGGGTCCTTCCTAGGGTGATTCGAGCTTCTTGTGCCCTTCTTGCTTGAGTCGCAGGACGAGGTCTCCTTTGATGAAGGACCTTGGGCGCAGCCAACGGCTATGGTAGCTGCGGAGGCTCTGCTGATAGACTGCTGAGTGCGTCGCAGCGATGTCACGTGCCTCGTCGAGCGTGTCGACGGTGTCTTCAAGTGCGGCCGATGATTCGGCCTCGCTGTAAGCGACGACCCATGGAGCCTTGCGGCGTACCTCAGTAGGTAGCACTGCTTCGGCTTCGTGCACCATGAAGAAGGGCGTATAGCCAGTTGAGTTGTTTGGAGTTGTGCGCAGGCTCTAGAGGACTGAAGGTAGCTCATCCGCCCAGGCTCCAGCAAGCCTTTCTAGTGGGAATAGTAGGCGCTTCTGGATGCCATTGCCTATGAGGCCGTTGGCCTTTTCGACATGTCCATTGGTCTGCGAGTGTGCCACAGAAGCGTATGATATGTTGATTCTGAGGTTCCCGTAGAAGTCTCGTAATTCCTTCGAGATGAAGTTCGAGACGTTGTCCATTATGATGCTATGGGGAACGACGAACCTGTAGACAATGGACTCGAAAAACTTGATGGCAGTTTTGCCACTTTGGTTGGTGACGGGCATGGCCTCGATCCACTTGGAGAATTTTTCGATTGCGACCAGGAGGAAGACGTGGCCTCCTGGAGAGGACTTTGGCAGTTTTCCAATCATGTCGAGGCCCCATTGGGCAAAGGAACAGGCCACTAGCATAGGCCTCAGCTCTGATCCTGGCGCGTGTGGTTTGTCCGCGTACCTCTGACAGGCGTTGCACCTCTGGACTATCTCCTTGGCGTCGCTCATTGCGGTTGGCCAGTAGAATCCAGCTCGTAGAGCTTTGGCAACTAGGACGCGACTGCCTGCGTGATGATCGCAGATACCTTCATGGATGTCTTAGAGGATTATTTTGCCATCACCGGTGGTCTAGAATCATTGGAGCACACCCGAAATGTTGCGCTTGTGCAGCTCGCCATTGATGATGGTGAAGGCCTTTGACCGGCGATATATGCGTCGGGCATCTATCGGGTCCTCAGGCAGCTGATTGTTTATCACTAGTAAAGGTACGGTTGCATCCACGTTTGTTCAACCGCCATGAAATGCATCAGGCTGACCAACTCGACCTCCGTGTCGAGCTTTTTGGGTCCTTCCTATCCATCGGGTAGTGCAGCCCCCGAGTTCTCTACTTCTTCGCCTGAGCCTTTTGGGAATTTCCTCTTGATAGGGATTTCTCGTTGCTTTCCCCACCGACGTGCTGAAGCTCGCAACCGTTGAAGCCCCCTTCGAGTGAATTGTAGAGCGCACGGTATGCGTTCATGTTCGCGCTATGGGCGTCGCACTCGTTCATCTTCTTCTGCACGACGAGGTTCGAATCACCGTAGATGACAAGGCGTGTTGCGCCGCACACCTTAGCCATCCTCATGTCATGGATGAGGGCCTCGTATTCGGCCTCGTTGTTGGAGGCGCGGAATTTCATCCGAAGGACATATTTCATCTTGTCGCCTTGAGGGGACGTCAGTATGATGCCGGCCCCTGCTCCAGCTTCACGCTTGGAGCCGTCGGAGTGCATCGTCCAGGACTGCGACATGTCTGGAGTGTCCGGCAGCTGGAGCTCCATCCAGTGAACGAGGAAGTCAGGGAGGACCTGATATTTTATAGCGATGCGCCGCTCGTAGATGATGTCTCGAGGAGAAAACTCGATGCCCCATAGGGCTACGCGCCCCGTGGCTTCGGGGTTGTTCAGGATATTCGACAGCGGGGCGTCGTTGACGACCACGATCTGGTGCTCCTAGAAGTAGTGGCTCAGCCGACGCGCCGTCATGAATATGCCGTATGCGAGCTTTTGGTAATGAGGTTACCTCTACTTTGTTGGGGTCGCTGAGGTAGTAGATTGGGCGTTGGACCCCATGGGTCTTGCCATCTTCGGGTCATTCAACCACGAGTGTGGTGCTGACCACCTGGTGTGTGGCTGCTATGTATAGCACCAAAGGTGTAACATCCCAGCATTAGAGCTTAGAATTAAGCTGAACTCAGATGTGTGCATTGCATTCATGCATAGAAAATCCGAATAATTTTCGCGCTTTTGAACAAAACTTGTCAAAGTGATTGAAGCTTCTCTCAACTTGATGGAATTGAAGTAGATCATCCAGTTGACTGCGATAAGTTTCAATATGACCTTTGCTAAAACCTTATTTTGGGTAAAGGATATTTGATCTAAGGGTAGATCAAATATAATAGAAGTTAAATCCTAATACCTTAATTAATGATTTGTATTTGGTCCTTAGGTGATCATATCATAGTATTCATTACAACAACTCATGAATACCAAGTTATAAATATAACTTAAGTAATAGGAATGTAACAACTAAATCTTAATCTCATCTACTTATACCATGAACATCATGGTAATACAATCTTAACTCTTTAGTGAGTTCGAGTAGAAAACGAATCAAGTCAAGATCATTCACCATATATATTTCTTTCCATGTAAATCCTTATGGAATCCTATCTCAATATCTATTGTTCATCAATGTTGAGTAATCAACTATTGATTCACCAATTCTTAACCTATCAATTCTTGATCTATCAACTCCTCTCTTTCTCATAGCATTCACTTTAAAGACTTAGAGAAAGAAGTAAGAAGTGGTAGGTGGTAATGCTAGATTTAAATATCATTTATAGGATGGGAGTGTTGGAAGAGAATAAGATCATTGTGATAATTGATGGAGTTAATTCACTCCTAAATGAATAGAATAGTTATTTGGATTATATAATTATATGGTGATAAATAAGATTATAAGGATGAACACTGAAGATAGTTATCAAGGAGTAATCCTATTGGATCAAGTAGGTATAGTCAATGTATAATATCTCTTAGTTCCATAGAGATAAACAGATGATAATTATAATACAACTATAATGTTGTATGGATGAAAGCCTTGATTAGCCAACTGGAAACCTAAACCATAAAAGATCAAAGGATTATAATGATCATGCTTTAGTCACCAAGATTGAATGCTTATATCATGTATAAGTGACATTGGTGGATAGAACATGATTGAACCCTAGTATAGATATATTATTCTAGAGTAGCCATGACAAGTCACCATGATATAATGTGAAGTTTGAGTATAAGATATTGGAGTCAAGTAGAGATGAGATAGTATGATTAAGATGATGCTAGAGCACATTGGATTATAGAAGTAGTATTTTCCTCTTGGGAAATACTAAACACTAGAGGAGAGTAAAACTTAATATATACATCTACTGGAGTATTCCTAGTGACGGATGATTAAGGAAGAGTATGAATGTAGTTAGAAGTAACCACATGTTGGATTGGAGGTTATCGATAGTAGAGTAGTTGATATACCCAAGTATAGATATGAGAAGATTATGAAAGCTTTAGTGTCAAACTCATTGATTTATAAATGGATTCAGGAGGAGAAATTATTGATAGGAATATTCTTGTGAAGTAAATCTCATCATGTTAACACATGATAATGGATATGAAGAAGTAGAATATCTAGGAAAGGAATTCCTTAATTAGCAGTCCAGGATTGTGAATTCTGAAAGATAGGAATTCTTGGTAAATACTAAACCCTAAATCTATGACCTAGCATAATATCCATTTCATATGATTGATCCATCATCATTTTTTCCACAATGGCTCATAGTAATATTTCCTATAGCAAGTCACTTAAGAACATCTTTGTCATTCCTAACTACCATAATTAAATGTGCTTAGGAGTTATATTTATAAAATCCTTTTTATAAGACATTCCAGATAATAACTATCTATTTTAAAAAGGTGAAATCATTCTTGATCACCAACATAAAGACAATATGTCTTAGCCATTAATCTTAATTCACATCAACAAAAGGATATAAGTATATTAAGAATCCTAAAACCTAGGGTAAGCATTTACAATTCAAACCCTAACTACTATGTTAGTTATAATAAAATATATATACCTTATTATTCCTTAGATCTATGGGAGTAATATTAACCAAATGATTTCCTTTGTATATCATGCATCAAATAATGATATATGATCATTATATAAAAATTTCCATCCAAACTATGAGCTAACTAGAATTAAATCTTATAAACAAATACGAAAATATCCTAAAATAAATCCATGGCTTATTATGGAAAGAAAATTAATAACAAAGTCCCTTTACCAAATATTAGAATGATCTATATAAACAAAATAAAGAAATATAACATTATTTAATAAAAGATCACAAAATGCTATTAAAGACATTCTTTTATTGCTACAATTATCCAGCAAATAAATTCTATAAATAAAACTCAAATAAATTGTGCAAATTCAAATATGAAAACAAAACATAATATAGAAAAGGAAAAAAACCAGGAAAAAACAGAAAGAGATCAGATCTGGCCCATGGCCCATTTCCTCTTCGCTCTATTCGTCGCTCGCGAGCCACAGCCAAACCTTTTCGCTCGCTCTACAGCAGCCCATACCGGCCCAAAGCCAGCCCACGTACTGCTTCGATCTATTTCCTCCTTTATTCTTCCTCTCGCCAGAAAGCACGCTGGCGAAGCAGCTGCCTAACACCACGTCGGTTGTCCGCCGTCGTCGCAATGATCACTCCGCCAAGATTCGAGATGCCGTTGTTCATTGCCTATAAGAAGAACTCTGCTGCACCGACAATCCTTATCCTTTCCCCTTTTCCCCATTCCTTCCTCTGTCTGAAAACCTAGCTCGCCGGCGTCGTTCGCCATCACCGCTAGAGGCCGCCCCAGGACCGGACGCGTGTGCTGCGAGCTTCGATAGGGTGTGCTGCATCTTCCTGGTGAAGGAATCGAGCTGGGAGGCAGGCATCCTCTGTCCCTATTTTGTCTTCCCGAAGTCCGGCCACCACTCTCGCCATCAACTCCGATCACGATTCGCCCCCCATCACCTTCTTCGTGTTCCTGGTGAGCTTGCGCATCTCGCTATCTTCCTTGATTCGCTCTTAGCCCTCTCTATTGCCTTGACCACGAAGACCCGAGCGTGTCACCGTCGGAGCTCGTCGGAGTTGATGCTCCGGTGACCAAAAACCAGCCGCGCCGCCACCAATAGGTTCGTCTTGGATCCCTCTTTCGAACGCAACCGTCCTCGCGCCAATCCACGCCTTGATCACCGATCTGAGAGGATTCCGGTGGGATGACGTTAGGGTGATATCATCCTTGACCCATTCAATGATTTGACTCAGTCTTTGCCTAGGTGGCATCCCACGTGGCCAGTACCCCACCAGCTAGTGTTGGTGTGGGTAGACTCAGGTTGGGTACAAAATATTTTATCCAAACAGTGGTGTCATGCGGATGTCATAGTGACACAGAAATTCTTTTAATATTTTCAAAAATTGATTAAATCTTAGAAATTCAATAACTTTAGTTTTGTAATTCATAAAAATACATGTAATATATGAAAATTTAAAATAAAATATTCAACTTAACATTATTATGTTAATTAATTAAATAAATATTATTTAATAAAGATTTTATAAGTTTTAATACTTTGATAAATCATATTTTAATATTAGTAAATGTTAAAAATATAAATAAAATACCAAAAATCTTATAAAAATAAGAACTATAATCATGCATTATTATTTCACTTAATTAAATATTTGTTATTTATTAAGTATTTATAAAGTAATAAATATTATCAAAATCATATCTTATTATTTATAAATCACAAAAATAAATGTAATATACCAAAATGATCACAAAAATAATACCTACATGCTGAAAATATAATATTCCACTTTTGAGTCAAATAAAAATTTAAATACTTGAACAACTTGAATTTAAACCTATTTCCTTAGTTAATAATACATATAAGAGTAGATAAAATTTGCTAATATCTCAAAAATTAGGCAATCGAGTCTAATAAATAGTATTAGTCCTAAATATTGATATTATGAAGTCAAAATGGTTCAACACAATTTAAATACAACCTTATTGAATTATCATTCAATTATAAGTGTAGATCATTTTCTAAAAAGATTCCTATCAATTATGAAATCTTCAAGAATGATATTTTGAACTAAATAAAATCTTTTCCATTACTTCAACTACAAATTTATAAACATAACACCACACTATAGTAAATCCATAAATACTAAGTATGTTATTTCCTTGATTACAAATAATAACCACACTTTCTAAAGAGATAAAAATTTCTATTCCATTATAAAATTAAGAAGCCGCTACTCAAATAAAAGTAATACTAATCTTAAGTAACTTTAAGGAAATATTATGAAGTGAACAAAGTACAAATACCATAAGTTTTGTTTCTTAAAGTCCATCTATGTTCTTAAAGTTAACTTTAAGTCTACAAGACTTTCAGTATAATGCTAAAAACTTTATTGTAACACCCTCAGAATCGGCCCTATGCAAGTTTCAGCGATTCCCGCCAAACCCACATGGAAACGATTCAAAGGTGCCCACCAGGCACTTTCGTGCGGGTGGAAAACGAAGTAATACCATTACACAATAGTCCACGATGGAATCCACAGAACAGATATATACAACAGTGACTCAAAGAGTCAAGAATACAGATATACAATAAAAAGATCCAAATCACCTGGAAAACGATATAGCGTCCGAGTACGGACAAGATGCAAATTGAGCTAAGAGCCCTGAAGAATAACCAATGGCGTCCATAACCCTGCCCAGGCCAAGCCGGAAGGGTAACCCTGCTAACGACGTCGATCTCAAAACCTGCTTAAACAAAAGGGGTGCCGACAAAGGGCAAAGGAAAAAGAGAGAGCGGTCAAGATTAAGGCCAAGCGAGGCTAGAATTCGGCGGTCCTCGCCTACATAGGTATGGTGGACTGAGCGGCAGCGCGACATGCACTAAACAACCTATAGAGACTCGATACAACTAGCGGCTATCAGAGAGGGGTAAGAAAGACCTATTCGGAACCAACCTGATACTACCACCAAACATACCCATCCTGGTGTTTCCCCTCGAGACCAAACGAGGAAGTCAACCGAGGAACTCACACCGTTGGCAGTTTTATTTATTCAGTTATCGTTGCAGCAATTACTAGTCAGGTATAGATAGTCATCCTGATAGAATAAGCAGTGAGCACTTTTAGTTAACCATTCCGTTGTAGTTGCAACACTTACTAGTCAGATACAATTAGCATGAGATATCCCCAAACCCAGCAGTTGTTGGTACTTTTATTTAGCCATTCCGTTGCAGTGAAGCTGATTACTAGTCATATCGGTTACAAGTCAAATTATAGCAGTAAACTTTAGTTATAGTTGTCTATGATCGAGACCTGTGCTCCAAGTCGTCCATAACCGCGGACACGGCTTCTCGAAAAGATTTAACCCTGCAGGGGTGCACCAAAGTTTCCACACACACCTACACCCTTGTTGTCAGATCAGGTAGGTACAAGATCACAAAACATACACCCAACGGTATGTCGACGGGGTTTCGGACACGACGTTTCCCAGACCCAAATCAAGCACGGGGGCCCACCCCACTAAGCTACCCAACGAAGTTGGCGCTCAAACGGACCTGTGGTTTGCGTCAGTGGATGTAAACGACTGGGAACCCGAAAGTGTGACTGGGCTTGTCGATACCGCGAAAACACTCCGCTTCCCTAAACAGTACAGGTGCTCCTCGCACAATCTTAAATAAAGCGGTAAAGCATGGCATAAGTGCAGGATAGTAATAAATCTCCAAACTACTTTGTGGCCCCCAGTACAGTACTTGGAATCAGGTACTAAATCGATGGGGGTGCCCATACACCCCACCTGTGGTTAGCGCGCTCGATATCGGAACAGGTGTCAAGAACTCGGGGTCCTACGGGACACCAGTGAGCGGTTAAGATCCAAATATTGTATATTACCCACCGGTGCCTCTGCATTTACCTACTTTCAATTTTAGTTATTAAACAGTAATTAAAGCCATGATCATCTCCAACATTAAACATGCGGCAAAACTCCAACAAATGTGGTACTTGACGACACGCGGCAGCACTTGAGCAAGCGACTACGACGCGCAAGTCCAACTATCTACCAAACAACAGGTAATAGGATGTGTCCAAGGCAATATAAGGCTGCAAGGGATATCACGGGTACGAAAACTAGAGCATCGCAACACAGATAGCAATAGATCAACAGGGGGAATAAATACTATAAAAGTAAGATAGGTAGAAAGGGGGAGGTGCTCGCCTGAAAAACATTGCTGAAGGTTCATCCAAGATCGGGTCGACACTCGCCTCAACTCAACGGTCTTATCCGCGAAGAAGCAAAACACTAGAATAAACACCGGATGCACTATTTAATACTACGGCAAAAGATCGGGCATGATGCATGTATGATGTATGACATGGCAAAGGTGCGATGCTATTAGGAAAGATTAAGCGGAACCGGGGTCCCGACAAATATTTAGGTGGTTCATGTTGTTTAGCTACCCTGCATTTTAAATGTTGTCTTAACATGGCAAAAGATAGCACCGGTTCGCTACACCAATTTAAATGGAGTCCGGAATAAGACAAAGATATCCCGCATATAGACTCCATATTTAATTATGAGATGAATTGGCATAATGCCCCAAACCACGCATAAGTATGCATGCATGAACAATTTAATATGCATCAGTTGATAATGTCATATTATAAAAATAATGGGGTCTCGGATAGGGAATCACTTTAGGGTTCGGCGAACTTGGGCTCCGAGGGGTTCAGGATCGGGTCTCAGGGTTCGACGGGAGAATGGCTCGACGAGATCGGTCTCGGACAACGAAAGTCGACCTTGTCGCATCCGAAAAGGAGGACTTGGTTGGCATCGGGGGCACATCGGACTCGCCCTGGTCGATGTCGTTCTTGTCGTCGTGAAGACCTTGTCGGGTCCGCGGGTCGGGGCGGACTTGGCGTCCGGGGTGAAGACCTTGGCGTGCGACGTCGTCGGCATCGGTGCGGGAAGGAGGTCTTGTCGTTTCGTGTTGGTGACCTTGGCCTTCGGGTTCTCGGCGAACTTGGCGTCCGGGAAGGAGTACTTGTCGCACCGGGGTCTCGGTGTCCTCGGATCCAAGAGGAAGAACTTGGCGTGTCGGGTTTGGTCTTTGGGTCCAGGAACGGTCTTCGATCACCAAGAACGGGCTTTGGAATCTGGTGTAGGAGATCCTGGCATTCCGAGAAGTGAAAATTGCATCGGTGGCCTTCGGGCGTCAATGACTCCATAAACCTTGCCATAACGCGTACATGACGGAGTCGATCTTGTCAACGAGGAGATCTTGTCGGGGGGTCGGAACCGAAGAACTTGGCGGTCGATGAAGCCGGTGGCCTTCGGAAGATCAAGACGTTAGGACAGTTTCCGGCATCAAACGCTCTGGCATTGGTCTTTTCTAGCAAACCCCTTTGCATCCACAGATTAAACAGATGGTATAGTGACAGATACAACAGGAACACGCCACCAGGCACTAGCAACACCACCAAACACATGGGCAAGGACACGCGCAGCAGTGCAGACATGCAGACGGGGAGGTTCTCTGGCATGAGAGAGGTTCCATGAGGCCGGCTTGCAGCAAGTGAGGCGCTCGCAGTTCGACGAGGCGGTGGCGGGCGGAGACGACCAGCGGTGGATCCTGCTGCAGGGAGGCGCGGCGGCGGGCATGGAGGCGTGGCCGCGGCGCGGACGAGGCGGGGTCGGAGCAGGCCCACTGGGTGGGGTCCACGGTGGCGCCCGGTTGCAGAGGTGGTCGAGCTCGCGGAAGGGGAGGCCAGCGAGGAAACAGGCGCCGGGGTGGTGGGCGACCGGGCCGCGAGGCGGAGCGGCGGCCGGCAGGGAGAGGCGAAGGAGGAGGGAGCCCCAGGCGGCGGTGGCGCCCTGGGGGAGGAGGCGACGGCGCCGGGCGTCGGTGTTGCAGAGGGGGGAAGGGCCGCGGCGGCGGGATCTACGGCGCTGGTCGGAGACGGGCCAAGGCAGCGTCGGGGAGGAAGGATCCCAGGGGCGGCGGCAGGGTGGAAGGGGAGAGAGAAGCGCTCTGAGCGGGGGGATCGAGGGAGAGGACGGGGGTCGCGGGCGAGCGACCGAGCGGGGTTGGGGCATCGCGAGCGGGAGGTGGGGATGGGCGAGAGCAGAGGAGGGCGGTGGGGCCGGGTCCAGGGGTGTCCAGGGGGTGTCGGCGGCAGAGGATTAGGTAGGGTGGGAGATGAGGTGGCACTGGGTGCTGATGTGGCGGCATGGGAGTGGAGGGAGTTGGGGAAGTGGTGATGTGGAGGGAGGGGATTGGCTGGGGTGAGGTGGAAGGCTGGGTAGGATAAGAGTGGGTAGAGTTTTTGGTAAAAAAGGTTAGGGTAGATTCTGGGTAGGTAGAATTTTATCTGGAGGTGGTCGGCTAGGCTTTCGGGCCTGGCTGACTGCCTCCCAAAAATAATTTAACTATTTTATTTATTTAAAACGAGGCTTTTGCAAACCGCTGGTAGACAAAACAAAATAATCCGGAGAACCGGGTTTTAATTTGAATAAAGACAAGAATATTTAGAAAACAAAACTAGGCGTTTCGAAAATAGTTTAGACGAAAAACCATGCATGATGATGACGATGCTCAAATACAATGTGGCATGATGACATGAGCATGCGGTCATGATGATGCAATGCACAAAAATAAACGCGATTTTCTAGTAGTGGTTTTTGCGGGATGCCACATTTATTATATATACTTTATAATTAACTTTGGTCTGTTATAGTTATGTCATAAAGCATCTCAAGTCCAAACTATTCAAGCAAGCATAAACAAAACCAATCACATTCTATTAATCCTATTCTAAAAACTATCAGGATTGTTTAAACCTTAATAAAGAAATATTTTCCTCAAAAGTTATTCGTTTTGACACTTAAGTCAATAGATGACAATTAATCGTAATCGCATTACTTTATACTTTACTTGTATACTTAGGATTGATAACACTTAAAGTTCTTTATAAGTGAGTAAAGTAAAATTTGAAGATAAACAATTATAGTGTAGGCAATCTGGAGTAGCACTCCATATGTGTGCATTTTATTGTTGTATGAATATGTGTTGTTCACACACACTCACAAGCCTTAATAAGAAGCACAAGTATGAAACTTAATCTAAAAGGGCAACACATTCCAAAGAAACCAATTCCAGTATTCAAACCCTAGAACAACATTATCCCCGGGATTCGAGTTTACGAAATTGCATTACATTACTTATGCTTAATAGAATCTTGCTTCTTTAAACATTAGTCCTTACCGGACCAATGATGCTGATTTCAGATATTGGATCTTATATTGTCTCGAAGACCGTGAGTGTATAATCTTGCAATCACAAAAGGCAAGTTCACACTTGCTCATGTCCTTTGATTATTTTCTATAAAGTATTTTGCAAATCCAGTGTTGTCAGCACCTGCATTTGAAAAGGGTCAGAAAAAACTATTTTCATAATAATATGATTATAGGTTATTTAACTCTACTATGAAAGTTCCGGTGGTAAAGGAACATATTATCTAGGACCTAACAACCAATGTCGCCAGTGATTCTTGCGCCGTATATTACGCGTTAACCATGAGATTTGGAATGGGACGGAGAAGTTAGTTGTATCCTTTTCCTCTTGTATGGAGGCAAGACTACCTTAACGTGACGTTGTGATTCCTTGTGCGGATCCAACATATGGGTGGGCACCCTTACGCCCCACACTTTTGGTTTCTAGATTATCTATGAATGGTGTTTAGGGATATAGTCCATTTAAATGGTACTCGTCCAGGCATCACCAGGTGATAGAGTCTTCGGGAACTCATCAGGGTTTTAGCCTGCCCGAAAGGGGGCTTAACGGAGGTGAGCCGGCCCCGAAGGATCGTGCAGACATATGAGGTCACGGAGAGGGCAGTGATTGGCTTGGATCATCTACTGGGCCCCACACCATAGGAAGTGTGGACGGAAAAGATCGCCCGGTTATGCAACAAGGATTTGATCTCTCATGGGTAAAGTAACGCACCTCTACATAGTGTAAGAACTATAACTTGTTACTCCCTGTTCCGGGAAGGAGCTGCGAACGCGGCGGGAAAGTAACTCCATGAAAGTTCTCGTAAAACCGTGAAGGCTGACGGACATAGATTTTCAGAAGAAAAGCAACCTTTGAAGAAATGTTTATGAAAACCTACATTGCCTATGACCTATGGTCTCTGGCTGTAGATATAGTGCATCAAACACTCTTTTCTAGTGAACTTGTTGAGTACGCTCGTACTCAACGTATCTTCTTAACCCTTGCTAGATTCTTAAGCCATTAAGACGACGTCTACATCAAGTTATGCTCCAGGAATCATCATCAAAAGCTTAATCTCTTCAATGAAGTCAAGAAAGTCAATATATACACCAAATCAAGTGAAGACGAAGTTACTGATTAGATAGGAATATAATCTCTAGCCATAGAACCCATTTCTATAGCATATTGCAATAGCAGCAATGCCATACCATTAGTTAAAATACTAGTCTTAATAGTATGATAGTTTTTGAGTTATTTATTTCCGATTCTTCTTTGTAAGAAGTTTCTTTCTCTCTCTTTAACCTAGAGTGTTCTCTAGATCTTGTGTAAAGAGTTGAGTTGTAACCTATAGTCATGTCTTGGACCTGATGTGTTTCTGTTGTACCACTCTGAGGGATGTAATACTAGTGAATAGTGTTTCATTGGTGTTATGTCAACGACTATAGTGTACTACATCATGCAGTGGTATGTTGGGTCACTGCAAAAGGCTCCCGCTCCTTCGGCGTCACCAAGACGGGTGATGTGGAGAGCAGCCGCTTGAGGTCCTCGAACGCATCGTGTTCTTTGGGTGTCCACTCGAACTTGTCTGTCTTGCACAACAGCTGGTAAAAGGGGAGGGCATTCTCACCCATTCGACTGATGAATCTTCTCAGTACCGCTATTCATCCGGCTAGCTGCTGGACCCCCTTGAGGTTCTTTGGCTTCTCCATGGCCAGTATGGCCCTGATTTTCTTCGGGTTTTCCTCGATGCCACGTTGGGAGATGAAGTACCCGAGTAATTGGCCAGACGGGACGTCGAAGGCGCACTTGTCTGGGTTCAGCTTGATCTTGTAGCGATCAAGGTTATCGAACGTCTCGCGGCGATTTTTGATGAGCGTCCTGGCTTCCTTGGTCTTGATTACTATGTCCTCGACATAGACCTAGATGTTTCAGCCAATCTGGTCCTTCAGACATGCTTGCATGCACCTCTGGTAGGTGGCACCTGCGTTCTTCAGCCCAAAGGGCATGGTGTTATAGCAGAACACCCCGAACGGTGTGATGAACGTTATTTTCTCCTGATCTTCGACCTTTAGACGAATTTGGTTGTAGCCTGAGTAGGCGTCAAGGAAGAAGATTTTCTCGCATCCTGCAGTGGAATCGATGATTTGATCAATCCTTGGTAGAGGGAAGTGGTCCTTGGGACAATGCTTGTTAAGCGATGTGAAGTTCATGCACATCCACAGGATGTAAGTGTCCTTTTTGGGGACCATCACGGTGTTGGTCAGCCACTCGCTTTCTTTGATTTCCCTGATGAAGTTGGCATCGAGGAGTCTGTTGACTTTGATTCCAACAGCTTCGGATCTTGGCTCGGACAGTCGATGCATCGATTGCTTGACTGGCTTCGCATCTGGAAACACATCGAGTGCATGCTCGGCGAATTCTCTGGGAACTCCTGGCATGTTCGCAGGACACCAGGTGATACGTCGGAAACGTATCTATAATTTTTGATGTTCCATGCTTGCTTAATATCTACTTTTCTTTGGTTTGTCTACACCTTGAGGTGTTTTTATATCTTTTCTGGAAATAACCTATTAACAAGTTGCAACAGTGCCAGTTGCCCGTTTTCTTCTGTTTTTGGTTCCAGAAAGACGGAAAATCAATATTCTCGGAATTGGACGGGACAAAATCCAAAGTCAATATTTTACCATGGGCGTCACGAAGTCCAGAGGGGAGACGGAGAGCAGGGCCGCCACACCCCCCCTAGGCGTGGGTGGGCCCTGCCCCGTTCCTAGGCAGGGTGTGGGGCCCTGGCCGCCTCCTAGCCTTGCCTCTTCGCCTATAAGAAGCCCTCGTTGCATAAACCCTAGAAACCGGATCAAAACTCCACAAAACATTATGTAGCCGCCACCATCGTCGTCCCTAGATCGGGGGGATCTGAAGTTCTTCCCGGCACCCTGCCAGAGGGGAGATCATCCCGGAGGCCTTCTTCTCCGGTATGCGTGAGTAGTTCCACCTTTGACTATGGGTCCATGTAGTAGCTAGATGGTTGAATCTCCTCCTTGTGTTTTCATGTGTAGATCTTGTGAGCTCCGTTCATGATCAATATCTAATCTATTTGTAAGCATGCATGTTGTGTTTGCAGGGATTCGATGGATATTGAGATTACTATGTCAAATTAATTAATGGTTTTGTCTATTTGATACTATCATGTTTGTGTTGTTTGTGATCTTGCATGCTCTCCGTTGTTAATAGATATCTTGGTCATGTAGTTGCTAGTGAATCCAAGAGGGGGTATTTATGCTTGATAGTGGGTTCATGCCTCTAGTTTCCAAAGGAAGCGATAGAAATATCTTAGGTTGTAGATGTGATGTTGCTACCAGGGAGAAAACAACGGTCTCTTGATCATGGAAAAAGTGGATTGTTTACCTTACACACTTTGCTTAAATCAGTTGTCTTTAGCTTGCAACTTAATACTGGAGGGGGTTCAGATGATAACCTGAAGGTGGACTTCTAGTCATAGATGCAGTTGGATGGCGGTCTATGTATATTGTTGTATTGCCCAATCGAATCGCATAGGATCTTTTTGTCTGGTATTGCATAGTTATGCCTTGCTCGGTTCCTGTCAATTGCCCTGCTGTAATTTGTTTACCCTTCATGCCATGTTGTTTATCTAAGGAGAGCACCTCTAGTGAACTATGGACCCCCGTCCAATCTTTACCATTGATACATCTTCCACTATTACATGTTACCTGCTGCAAACCATTACCTTCCACACCATATGTTTAATCCTTTGTTACAACAAACCGCTGAGCTTGACAACCTCACTGATTCATTGGGGCAAAGTCTTGAGTTTGTGTTGTGCAGGTCTCCGCATTGCTTCCAACACCTGTGTGACATTTCGTTCCTCCTAATGGTTCGATAACCTTGGTTTCTTACTGAGGGAAAACTTGTTTCTCTGCTGCTTCACACCTTTCTCTTGGGGTTCCCAACGAAGCGCTCCAACATCAACTCAGCGCTGCATCACCAGGCGAAAATTTCCCAGCGCTCACGGAGGAATTCGACGAGTGCGCTTTCCTATGTGGGACTCAGGTTGTTGGCGATCAACACCGTCTTGGAGGCGTCCGTTGGGTGAACCTGCACCTTCTTTGTATTTACTGCGGAGTCAAACGACATATCGGGTGTGTTTTGCCTGGTGACTAGGGCTTCCCCGTTGTCTGTCACCTCCCTAACTCTCGTGAGCTCCTCCTGCATGCCGAACGAATGAGAGATTCGGTTGAAGTCTCTGTCGCAGCTGTATGACCTGGTGAAGCTTCCTGGGACGGTGATGACACCCCAAGGTCCTAGCATCTTCAGTAGCAGGTACGCATAGTGCGGTACTGCCAGGAATCTTGCGAATGCTACGCGCCCGAGGATGGCGTGGTACTATGATGGCAGTCCACCACTTCGAACTCCAGCCACTCACTCCTGAAGTTTTTGGGCTTTCCAAAGATGACGTCGAGCCATATCTTGCCCAAGGGGTATATGCCCTTCCCTGGGACTATGTCGTGGAACGTTGTGTCCGATTGCTCCAGACTGCACAGCGGGATCCGCATCGCTGCGAGTGTGCTGGCGAACATCAGGTTGATGTTGCTGCCACCGTCCATAAAGACACGACTCATTTCGAATACCCCAATCTGGGCCTCGAGCATCAGGGTAGAGTGACATGTACGAGGTATCTGGCGTGGGTGATCCGAATGGTCGAACGTGATGTAGGACTCCGAGCCGTTGAGGTACTCAGGTATGGCTGGTGGGGAGATCACGGCCAGGTTGACTTGGCGGGTGATCTTCTTCTGCACCCTATTGGTTGGACGCCCCTTATGGATCATCAGGTCCCCTTTCGATGGGGGTACCCATCTGCACCGTTATTCGGTGCTGGTGCAGCCGGCAGCTGTGATGGTCCGGTAGGTGGTGGTGGAGGAGCTCCATGGGTGATAGCACCTAGGCCAGGTGCGAATCCTGGATTCACCGCCTGACGTCGCATTTGGGTGAATCGCTAGCTAAACTTTTGGAACTCCCTGCAGTCCTTGAGCATGTGGCTAGCCTTCTTCTTACCATCTTGTTTATCAATGTAAAAGTGGATGGTGCAGGGACCAGACAACTTGTCGTATGCCAAGGGCTCGTCGTCGCGGTTGCAACATTGCCACGTTTACGTGGGTCGTCTGCCGTCGCGGTAGTTGCTGCTGTGGTATCCGCTGTTGCGGTCTCCATCATTGCGGTGATCGGCGTATCCAGCCGCAACCATGTAGACTCCATTGCGATCGTCGTAGATGCACGATCTTCTCTTGCTGCGGCACTCGCGCCTGCGGCCAAAGTCGTCTTCGTCATCCGAATGTGTTCGGTTGACGGAATCCTCGCCATCTGCCCAGCGGTTAGCGATGTCCATGAGGTGATCAAGGCTTTTGGGCTTGACACGCCCGAGCTCCTCCTTGAAATCTAGGCGCCTAGCACCATCCTTGAAGGCGTCGATTGCTCTTTCTTCGAAGATGTTTGCGGAGAAGTTCTTGATGTGGGACCAGTGTAGTATGTACGAGCGGATGGACTCGTTGGTCCGCTGGGTATAGGCTCGCGGCTCTTCGATTGAGGCTGGCCTCTTGCTGGTGCCCTTGAAGTTGCGGATGAAGTTGTATGCCAGCTCTTCCCAGCTTCGAATGGAGCCGTAGGGTAGGCTGCTGAGCCAGACCCTGGCTGCGCCTATCAGCTACAGCTGAAGGCACTGTTCTTGTTCCTGCCGTGGAGCTTGATGGACGACAGATGATCGTCGAGCCAAGCTTTTGGCTCCTGTGTGTCGTCGAACTTCGGGTTGTCCGAAGGGAGATTGAAGTTTCTCGGCATCCGTGATTGCCGAACGGATCTGCTGAAGCATCTGGCTCCGCATAGTTCTCTGTCATCCTCCTCCTCGGACTCATTCGAGCATGCGCGCTTAGCACGTGATTTATCGATCTTGCGCTGGGTGAGCTCACTACGATCATCGTAGTTTCTGCTGCGGCATCGTGGGATCCGACGGCGTTGGGGCAGGTCATGGTCCTCCTCGTCAGATGAGGGTGTGCGGCTTCGAGTGAACTTGACCACGACCTTCTTCTTCGGCTCTGCGGGAGTTTCGTCGTGGAGCGCAGCTCCGATGAGTCTGAGGCCTACTAGTGCAGACTTGTGGAACGCAATCTTTGGGTCTCCCGCCGGTGGCGGATTGAACGCAAGATAGGTGGTTGCAGCCATGATCGCAGTCTGCGGAGTTTTCGGCATGACATTGCCTTGCGAGTCCATCGTCATGAAGGACGTTGATACGCCCAATTTAATCACCATTCTATATCATAATTTACCTCTATTCATTGATATTTATCTTATTATGAGGTATTACTTATGGATTTTCATCTTTTTATGCATGTTGGATGATTCCTGGAGGATGGACTACCGGAGTCTGGATTCTGATGGAAAAGAAGGCGTTTCGGTGCAATTTCGCGAAGATCAGAAAAATACCAGAAAAATATGGAAACATATTATTTTACAAGAAGACGAAGGAAGCCAGAAGGAGGGACAGAGATGGGCCTCAGGGGGCCCACACCCCCCTAGGCGCGGTCCCACCTAACCCCGAGCCTAGGGCAGGTGTGGCCTACCTACCCGGCCTCTAACTCCGCCTCTTCGCCTATATCTTCCCTACGGAACCCTAACACCAGGGGAGCGACCACGGATAGATTTCTGCCGCCTCACCGAGAAAGAAAGATCTCTCCAACAGACAGATTTCTGCTGAGGGATTCCTTCCCGGAGAGGGGAGACCGTCACCATCAACACCGTCATCAAGCTAGGCTTCATCGGGATCATCATCATCATCCACACCATCATCTCCACCAGCACCATCATCACCACTCCGTCCTGCTGTAACAATTGTGTTGGATATTGCTTTAGTTCTTAGGGGGAACTTTCCCGATGTTCATTACTATTATAGTTGATGATTGTGAGTGGAACCATTGGATTATTGTTTATGTTCATATTGTTATCCATTATCATATCATCTTTGATCTTGATCCATATGATGTCTTGTGAGTAGTTCGTTTAGTTCTTGAGGACATGGGAGAAGTCATGTTGTTGGTAGTGAATCTGTGATGAGTTATTATTCAATGGTTTAGTATTTAAGTTGTGGTGCTATTATTCTAGTGGTGTCATGTGAATGTCGACTACATGACACTTCACCATTTATGGGCCTAGGGGAATGCATTGTGTATTTGGCTACTAGTTGTGGGGTTGCCGGAGTGACAGAAACCTGAACCCCCGTTAGGACACCTTTGCACAAGGGAGCATAGGATCTTAGAGTTTAAGGCTGTGGTTAGATTTGTATCTTAATTACTTTCCTGTAGTTACGGATGTTTGCAGGGGTTTAATCACAAGTATGTATTAGTACTAGGAAGGGCGGTATGTTAGCATAGGTTCACCCACACAACACTTACAAACACCAAAGAAGAATACTCAGCTATTTTAAGCGAAATCACTTGACAGAATTCCCATGTGTCCTCGAGAACGTTTGCTCTTTATAAGTATTTCCACTGGCTTGTATTTTGCCAAGAAAGGATTGGGTCACTTGCTCCGTTTGTTAGTTACTTCTGTTACTTGCTCTTTGCTTTGTTGCCTTGTTAGAAAACCACTAAAAATCCATTTGCTAAGTATTCATAGGGATTTCCTGCTCCATACCACTGTTCAGCACCTTCTGCTCCTCGTTGGGATCGACACTCCTATTTATTAAAAGTACTATGATACACTCCCTATACTGGTGGGTCATCAAGACTATTTTCTGGCGCCGTTGCCGGGGAGTGAAGAGCTATTGAAGAGTGTAATTGGTAAGGGAAACTCTTACTGTGAGTATTGCTTTTGTTACTGCTTGTTACTTTGTTTCCAATATGGATAACCCACTTTGTTTTCTGTTGGGAAAAACTACTACCGCTGCTATGGTAGTAAATGAACCACCTCCTGTTGAGATAGATCCTTTTAAGATACCTACAAGTATTGTTAATCGTGTTATGGATAATTATTATTTTGGGGATGGAACTGTCCATCCTGGTGATCACTTGCTTGTTATCCATGAATTATGCTGGTTGTTTAAGTGTTCAGGTATCACAACTGAACAGGTGAAGAATAAGTTACTCTCCATATCCTTGAAAGGGAGAGATGAAGCATGGTATAATCTGCGGAAGAATGGACATTCCATGGAATGGGAGGAGATGGCATCTCTCTTTTACTCTAAATTTTATCCTCCTAGTGAAATCCATGAGGATAGAAGTCTTATATATAACTTTTGGCCTCTTGATGGAGATAGTACAACTCAAGCTTGGGGGATATTGAAGTTACTCATTCTTAAATTTCCTATTCATGAACTCCCTAACAATATTATTCTCAATAACTTTTATGCTAGGATTTCTCTTCATGATAAAGATTTACTAGATGCTTCTTGTGCTGGATCATTCACACGTATGAAGGAAGAAGCTAAATGGGATCTCTTAGACCGTATTCAAGATAATAATGAGGCTTGGGAGAATTACAAAGGAAGAAAGTTAGGTATAAACTATGATTATGAATGCATTAAATCTTTTATGGGAACTTATAACTTCCGTGATATCTGCAATAAGTTTGGCCTTTATCCCCAAGTTCTTGCAAAATGTTTTAATTACGTTGCCTCTTATATTGAACTTCCCAAGAAAGAGTGGGACAAGTACCACACTCCTTATAAAGACACTGCCACCCATGTTCCTACTAGTACAGAGGTTTGTACTGTTGATCCTATTCTGCCTGAACCTTATATTGAGAAAACTCCTTTTCCTTCCAAGCTAAGGGAGCATTCTATTATGGCTACTGTGGTTAGCAAAAGTACAAAGAAAACTATAGGGTCCGATGAGCTTATTGATATTGAGCCTATGGTAGCTATTGTTAAAGATCTTGTAACTAGAAATATAGAGGATGAGCATATTGTATTTTTTGAAGACGTTACTAATATTGTTTCTCATCCTAAGAAAGTTAGAAAAGCTAGTGTTCCTGTGCTTTCTGTTAAAATTGGTAGTCATAGCTACTATGGTTTATATGATATTGGTGCTAGTTCTAGTGCTATTCCTTATGATCTTTACAGGGAAATTATGCAAGAGATTGGTCCTTGTGAGCTTGAGGACATTGATGTGGTTATTCACCTTGCAAATAGAGAGCAAGTTTGCCCCATTGGTATTATAAGAGATGTGGAGGTCCTTTGTGGTAATATTAAATATCCTGCTGATTTTCTAGTACTTGGTAAAGAAGCTAGTAAAACCTATCCTATCATCTTTGGTAGACCCTTCCTTAATACTTGTGGGGCTATCATAGATTGTAGGAAGGAAAAAGTTTTAACTAAGTTTGCTGGAGAATCTTATGAGTTTAATTTTTTCAAATTTGCCAAAACTCCTTATGAAAATGAGTTACCTAATGAGGATTTCAGGGTTGAACAACTGTCTGCTATTTCTCTTGCTCCTAACAATGCTTTGCAGCAGTTCATGGAAGACCATGAAAGTGATGATTTCATGAAGGAAAGAAATGAGATTGACAAAGTTTTTCTTCGTCAGCTGGAACAGCTTAAGCATAATCTACCTGTGGAAGATTTGGGTACCACACTACCACCTAAAGGGGATCCTATTTTTGAATTAAAACCTTTACCTGATGATCTTAAATATGTTTATCTTGATGATAAGAAAATATATCATGTTATTATTAGTTCTAAACTTTCAGGGAAGGAAGAAGAAAGGTTATTGGAGGTATTGAAGAAGCACCGAGGAGCTATGGGTTATACTCTTGATGATTTAAAAGGAATTTCTCCTACTATATGTCATCATGCTATTAATATTGAGCCTGATGCAAAACCAGTTTTTGAGCACCAACGCCGTCTAAATCCTAAGATGAAGGATGTGGTAGGAAATGAGGTATTAAAACTCCTTGATGGTGGTATTATTTATCCTATTGCTGATAGTCAATGGGTTAGCCCTGTTCATTGTGTTCCCAAGAAAGGGGGAATAACTGTTGTGCCTAATAAGGATGATGATCTTATACCCCAAAGAGTAGTGGTTGGGTATAGAATGTGCATTGATTTTAGAAAAATTAATAAAGTTACTAAGAACGATCATTATCCTTTGCCCTTTATTGATCAAATGTTTGAGAGGTTGTCCAAAAAGACTCATTTTTGTTTTCTTGATGGTTATTCTGAGTTTTCTCAAATTGCTGTGAAAGCACAGGACCAAGAGAAAACCACTTTCACTTATCCTTATGGTACTTATTCTTATAGGCGTATGCCTTTTGGTTTATGTAATGCTCCTGCTACCTTTCATAGGTGTATGTCTGCTATATTTCATGGTTTTTGTGAAGAAATTGTGTAGGTTTTCATGGATGATTTTTCCATATATGGATCTTCTTTTGATAACTGTTTGCACAACCTTGATAAAGTTTTGTAGAGATGTGAAGAAACTAACCTTGTTCTTAATTGGGAGAAATGCCATTTCATGATTAATGAAGTAATTGTTCTTGGGCATAAGATCTCTTAAAGAGGCATTGAAGTTGGCAGAGCCAAAATTAAAGCAATTGAGAAGATGCCTTGTCCTAGAGATATCAAAGGTATTTGTAGTATCCTTGGTCATGCTGGTTTCTATAGGAGGTTTATTAAATATTTCTCCAAAATTTCAAAGCCCCTTACTAATCTTATTCAAAAATATGTACCTTTTGTTTTTGATGATGATTGTAAGGAAGCTTTTGAAACTCTGAAGAAAGCTTTGACAACTTCTCCTATAGTCCAACCACCTGATTGGAGTTTACCTTTTGAAATTTTGTGTGATGCTAGTGATTTTGTTGTGGGTGTTGTCTTGGGACAACGTGTTGACAAGAAGTTAAATGTCATTCATTATGCTAGCAAGACCTTGGATGCTGCTCAAAAGAATTATGCTAGTACTGAAAAGGAGTTCTTAGCTGTAATCTTTGCTTATGATAAGTTTAGACCTTATATTGTTGATTCCAAGGTTACTATTCATACTGATCATGCAGCTATTAAATACCTTATGACGAAGAAGGACGCTAAGCCTAGGCTTATAAGGTGGGTATTGCTTTTGAAAGAGTTTGATCTGCATATTGTGAATAGGAAAGGTGCTGATAATCCTATTGCTGATAATTTATCTCGTTTGGAAAACATTTCTTTTGACCATTTGCATGTTAATGATAGTTTTCCAAATGAGCAGTTAGCTTCAATAAGGGTAAGTCCACATGAGAGTCCTTGGTATGCTGATTATGCTAACTTTATTGTCTCCAAGTATTTGCCTCCAACCTTTACAGCTCAGCAAAGAAGGAAATTCTTTTATGATTTAAGGCATTACTTTTGGGATGAACCACACTTATATAAAGAAGGAGTAGATGGTATTATGCGAAGATGTGTTCCAGAATTTGAGCAACAAGAGATATTGAGAAAATGTCATGGCAGTGCTTATGGAGGACATCATGCTGGGGATAGGACTGCACAAAAGGTTTTACAATCTGGATTTTATTGGCCTACTCTTTTTAAAGATGCAAGGAAGTTTATCTTATCCTGTGATGAATGCCAACGAGTAGGTAACATCTCTAGACACAATGAAATGCCTATGAATTATTCTCTTGTTATTGAACCTTTTGATTGTTGGGGATTTGACTTTATGGGGTCTTCCCCCCTTCAAATGGGTATACTCATATTCTTGTTGTTGTTGACTATGTTGCAAAGTGGGTAGAAGCCATACCTACAAACAGTGCCGATGGTAAGACCTCTTTGAAAATGCTTAAAGATGTCATTTTTCCTAGGTTTGGTGTGCCTAGATATCTCATGACTGATGGAGGCTCTCATTTTATTCATGGGGGTTTTAGAAAAACTCTCGCTAAGTATGATGTAATCCACAGAATTGCTTCAGCTTATCACCCCCAAACTAGTGGGCAAGTAGAACTTTCCAATAGGTAAATTAAATCTATCTTGCAGAAAACTGTCAACGGATCTAGGAAAAATTGGGCTAAAAAGTTGAATGACGCTTTGTGGGCTTATAGAACTGCTTATAAAAATCGTATGGGGATGTATCCTTACAAAATGGTCTATGCGAAAGCTAGTCACTTGCCTTTAGAATTAGAACACAAAGCTTATTGGGAAGTGAAAGAATTGAATAGAGATTTTAGACTTGCTGGTGAGAAAAGGCTTCTTGATTTAAGTAATCTAGATAAGTGGAGAGGAGAAGCTTATGAAAATGTCAGGCTCTTTAAGGAAAAAGTAAAAAAGATGGCATGATAGGAGGATTCTCAAAAGGGAGTTCCATGTTGGTGAGAAAGTTCTTTTGTATAGGTCTCGTCTCAGATTTTTTGCAGGTGAACTACTCTCCAAATGGGAAGGACCTTTTGCTATCAAGGAAGTGTACCGTTCAGGTGCCATCAAAATTTCTTCTCTAAAGGATGACACAACACAGGTGGTTAATGGTCAAAGATTAAAGCATTATATTTCTGGAGATTCTTATAATGAAGATGTGGATGTTATTCAAATGGTGACTCCAGAAGAATTTATCAGAAACCGAAAACCAGAAACTATAGAGTTCGCCTTTGAATAGGTAAAAGTGGTGAAAATAGAAGGTTCGTGAAACTCCAATATTTTTATATTTTTGATGTTTTTAATACATAAGGGAAGTTAGATGGCGAAGAGGAAGCGGGCCGGGGTGGACAAACCCACCGGTAGCTGGCCCACAGCCACGCACGGAGGAGTTTGACTCCCTTGAACTCCGTATCCGCTTTGTTTCCGTGTCAAAACCTTCCTTATGCATTGAATCTTCGTAATATATAACCCCTCGGGTTCCCCGAGGTTCTTGCATCGTGTTCTCATCGTGTTTTCGTTTTGATCTATTTCTGTCATGAAAATCCTCAGATTTGGAGCCGCAATGTCTTCCTCTGGATCACCCACGGAGGATTCCTCTGCGGAAGTCCTCAACCCGTACATGTATGAGTTAACCATTCATCCCAAAGATTTGATCCTTAAGGAGGGGAAGGTACAGATGAAAGAATTTCAAGGCCCTAAAGGAGAAGGCAGTCTGGAAGATAGGATGGAAGCGCTGGAACAAGAAGTTTTTAGGTACAAGAAGATGGCGGAACAAAGCGAAGTAGATGTTATTCACAAGATAAGTTCAGAACTCATCACCAAGCACGAGAGAGAAGTTGCTGAGCTCCAAGAAGAGATCTTCTCACTCCGTCAGACCACCAATCAATTGCAAGCACAACTCTATGACATACAGAACCAAAACTGTGAGTATGAGGCTAGATTTGATCGCATAAGCTCTGCTGCTAGTTTCAGGATTGCAGAGACAAGGACATCCTTTTTGTATGGGGAACCATTGCCTTGGAAGTTTTATGATGACAAGAGAACACCATCACCACCGAGGGAGTAATTCGTCATCAGGTTTGGCATCCCCTTGGCTTGTTCCAAGCTTGGGGGAGTGCCGCGGTATCACCACCATTATCTTTTATCTTTTACCTTCTTGGTGGATTCATATCTGTGGTAGAGGGGTTATCTTATAGTTTGGTTTGCATGTGGAAGTATCTCTCCTTTAGTTGATTATCTATGTATCCCTTGGTGTGCCTTTATTGGAATATTAATGAGAAGTCTCATCTTTTAGTTTTTGTACTTCTTATTTTTAGTTTGCAATCTCTATTATATAATGGATCTTGTTGTTCAGTATTGGCACCACTTTGGGATCATCAAGTAGATCTAAATTGGTTTAGGAAAACCAAGTTCCGGTCAGTGGCATTAGTTTTAAAGAAAAATAAAGAAAGAAAAAGCTTATAGGTATTTGGTATCATTTGTTTTCTTTCTTGTTGGCTCATAAGCTTAGTATTCTTTATTTAAGATTCTTTTGTGTCTTCAAGGAATCTTGCATGTTTGGCTTTATTACTTGTATGTTTGTCTATTTCTTTCAACTCTCTTGCTTTCTACCCAGCCTTGCTAGCCAAAACCTGTTTTTAGAAGGCATACTTCTCATGTTTCCAAAATCCTTTGAACCCAAAACTTTTGCCACTTTTGTCCACCATATCTACCTAGTAGCTTTTGTTATTCCCGGCAAATTCTCAAGCTTCATCTACCTTTCGAATTAAAAAGTATTTTGTTATGAGAAAACTAGTTAGTAAAGCTCTCACAAACTTGATGGCACACTTTATTTACTTGCCCCTAATAGACTTGATCCATTGTGGACATCGAAGTTGTATATGCTTGCATCTATACGTTGGGATTAGCAGAACCGTGCTGTCACGGGGAACGTTTTCAACATTGCACTTGTACTATGTACACAGTTGATATCGTGCTCTTTTGTCTATGGATGTCAACGGCACGAAATAAAGAGGGAACTTGTAAGTCCATGGAGTTTGTATTTTGTGTTAGAGAAACGCCTGGGCCGCTAGCCTAAGCCATGCTTAATCATGGTGGAAACTTGCAGCATCACCATAGTGAGTCATCTATGAAGCATCCTCAATAAAAAGCTATACACATAGTAAATAAAAATATTGCTAACATGCTCATTGTCTGCTTGCCTTGTCATTTTGGTTATGGGAAAGCTTCTATACCATGTTCAAGGGGTACCTCGTTGGCGGTTCTCCATGATACGCAAATACTTACAGTGACAAGAACTTACCTGGACCCAAAGTTGAGTATGCACGAGGTGTGGCCCTCGTATTCAAGGGGCATGAGATTGCCAACTTATATTTCGTCAAGCATATACTCCATCTTTGTTCACTTTAACCTTAATCATCTCAAGATGCTTATGATAGGGGCAATGAGGGCTCAAAGCTAGTAAGTACCATAATCTTTTGGAAGCTCTTTATGACTTGTAATCCCTGCTACCCTCTAAGAAGGGACCTTTCTCCCATTTCCATGTTGAGTCAGTAAACCTACTTCCTCTCTATCTCCAGCAAACTTTTGAGTTGTTGTGTTTCAAGCATTCATATGGTGATTTATTCAATCATGTTATCTATCTTCCTTGTTTGCATAAAACTCTTATCTATTGAGTATTACTTTGAAAGCCTTCACTTGTGAAAAACCTTTTTGAGCAAAGAGTGTTCCTGCTTTGAAACTTCTAGAAAAAGCTTTTATGAGACTGTTTGCTAGGTGTTCTCTGACCAAGAACAAGTTTTTCAATTCCAATTATGACTTGCTTGCAAGCTAAGTTATATAATGGTGAGCTGCTTTCTTCTATGAGTTGTGCAATGGTAAGTGTGATGCTTCTTGTTCGTATTCTTTTTATCGACACTTCACTCCATAAACCTGTGGACATGTTTACTGAGCTCAGTATTTGCTTGGGGACAAGCGAAGTCTAAGCTTGGGGGAGTTGATACGCCCAATTTGCATCACCATTCTATATCATAATTTACCTCTATTCATTGATATTTATCTTATTATGAGGTATTACTTATGGATTTTCATCTGTTTATGCATGTTGGATGATTCCTGGAGGATGGACTGCCGGAATATGGATTCTGATGGAAAAGAAGGCGTTTCGGTGCAATTTCGCGAAGATCAGAAAAATACCAGAAAAATATGGAAACATATTATTTTACCAGAAGACGAAGGAAGCCAGAAGGAGGGACGGAGATGGGCCTCTGGGAGCCCACACCACCCTAGGCACGGGCCCACCTAACCCCGCGCCTAGGGCAAGTGTGGACCACCTGCCCGGCCTCCGACTCCGCCCCTTCGCCTATATCTTCCCTACAGAACCCTAACAACATGGGAGCGACCACAAATAGATTTCCGTCGCCTCTGGGGGGCGGAAAACACCGAGAAAGAAAGATCTCTCTGGTAGACAGATTTATGCCGGAGGAATTCCTTCCCGGAGAGGGGAGACCGTCGCCATCAACACCGTCATCAAGCTAGGCTTCATTGGGATCATCATCATCATCCACACCATCATCTCCACCAGCATCATCGTCACCACTCCGTCCTGCTGTAACAATTGTGTTGGATATTGCCTTAGTTCTTAGGGGAAACTTTCCTGGTGTTGATTACTATTGTAGTTGATGCTTGTGAGTGGAACCATTGGATTATTGTTTATGTTTAGATTGTTATCCATTGTCATATAATCTTTGATCTTGATCCATATGATGTCTTTTGAGTAGTTCGTTTAGTTCTTGAGGACATAGGAGAAGTCATGTTATTAGTAGTGAATCTGTGATGAGTTATTATTCAATGTTTTAGTATTTAAGTTGTGGTGCTATTCTTCTAGTGGTGTCATGTGAACATTGACTACATGACACTTCACCATTTATGGGCCTAGGGGAATGCATTGTGTATTTGGCTACTAATTGTGGGGTTGCCGGAGTGACAGAAACCCGAACCCCCGTTAGGACACCTTTGCAAGGATCTCAGAGTTTAAGGCTGTGGTTAGATTTATATCTTAATTACTTTCCTATAGTTACGGATGTTTGCAGGGGTTTTAATCACAAGTATGTATTAGTCCTAGGAAGAGCGGTATGTTAGCACAGGTTCACCCACACAACACTTACAAACACCAAAGAAGAATACTCAGCTATTTGAAGCGAAAGCACTTGACAGAATTCCCATGTGTCCTCGAGAACGTTTGGTCTTTATAAGTATTTCCACTGGCTTGTACTTTGCTAAAAAAAGGATTGGGCCACTTGCTCCGTTTGTTAGTTACTTATGTTACTTGCTCTTTTCTTTGTTGCCTTGTCAGAAAACCACTAAAAATCCGTTTTCTAAGTATTCACAGGGATTTCCTGCTCCATACCACTGTTCAGCACCTTATGCTCCTCGTTGGGATCGACACTCCTATTTATAAAAAGTACTACGATACACCCCCTATACTTGTGGGTCATCAGACGTGTCGAGTGCTTTAGTGACCTCGCATCGCACGGCAAGTTCCATGCGCTCCAGGCGGGAGCGGTACTTGTTGGTGTTGTTCCCGTGTGAAGAGGGAGCCGCCAGCGGCAAAGAGCGCATCTCGTCGCGCGCTTGACTCTTCGGATGCTCGCTTGCGTTTTTTGAGCTCGTCCTGTAGCTTGACCCATCGATTTTGCTCATCGACCAGGTGCCAGTGATGGGCCTTCAACAAGTCATGGGAGGCATCCACATGCAGGATTTTATTGCCTCGCACGGCTTCGCGTGCGATCTCCCAGCCTTCCTCGTTGAGGTTGATCTGGTTGTAGGCGTGGTTGCAGCCTTCGGTGGATCTATCCGCCATGTTACCCGGGTTTCCCCTGTTTCCCTCGTTCTCAACCTGAGGGTTGGGAGGAGGATTAATAGGGATGGCACCCGAACCTAGTGGTGGATCGGTTACATTGTTGACATCGCCACCATGGATGACGGCGCACAGGTAGCGCTCATGGAGTGGTTCGCTGCTGTCGCAGCTTTCAGATCCGGAACCGTAGGTTCCTTCATCCGAAGGGGGATCGCACATGTCGGAGTTGCAGTTGCTGTTGTCATACGAATCGCCTGTTAGCATCGACGTATGCAGGGTGTTGATGGGTGGGACCCACGAAGCGGTCCTGATGGATTGAAGTGGCACCCGCTCTGGGAGGCGAAGGGTGTCGATCTGTCCCACCTGGAAGCAGAAGCTCCCGAACAACATCTCGAGCCCGTCGCCTACGGACTCGAAATCTTTTAGGGTGGCTGGTGAGTGGGCGGTGAAGTCGAAGGCGCCAAAGAGGAGGTGACTCTCTTTCGCCGAGGAATCGTAGATCGCTCCGGATGGGACCATCACGACCGCACGATCAGTGTCCCCGCTTCCCACAGACGACGCCAATTTACGAGGGTTCGACTCGTCAATACCCATTGTTATGGACTTGGGTTTTGGATAAGATGGGGATGCTGGAAGTCGTGGAACAGTTAACAGGCAAACAATGCGGGGACACGAGGTTTACCCAGGTTCAGGACCCCAGAGGGAAAACCCTACTCCTGCTTGTCTGTTCTTGATTATGGCGGAACTGAAAGTTATAGGGAATGCGCAGATGCAATCTGGCGTGAGGTGTGTCTATGAGGTGTTCAGATCCTTCTCGCCGTACCCTCCTGGCATTTATATAGATAGGCCAGGTCCCGGGATAGGTAGAGTCAGTTATAGATTAGGGTTTATACCCTTTGAAATTCTATCTAATCTAGACTTGTCCTCCAAGGAGTCGAATTCACCACGGGCTTGGGCCACCCGAAATCTTCCTGGGCTGCAAATCCTCGCGTGGGACTTCCTTGGGCTGGACTGGGTATACCAATGTTTTGCACCCGTAGGGTATATCCATGTTAGAGTCTACAGACTGTTTCGTGGAGATCTGATCAGGTACTTAGGGTTTCTGCATCGGGGTGCTTTTATAGGCGAAGGGGCAAGGCAGGAGGCTGGCCAGGGGGCCCACACCATAGGGCGGCGCGCCCTAGGGTGGACCTGCGCGGCCCTAGGGTGTGGCCACCCTATGGACCCCCTTCGGCTGCCCTTCGGTCTCTGTGTTCTCTCCGGTAAAATATTGACTTTGGCTTTTGTCCCGTCCAATTCCGAGAATATTTCCTTACTTGCTTTTCTAAAACCAAAAACAACAGTGACGAGGTTTAATCTCATCAATGCCCATTGTTATGGACTTGGGTTTTGGAGAAGATGGGGATGCTGGAGATCGCGGAACGGTTAGAAAACAAGCAACACGGGGACACAAGGTTTACCCAGGTTCAGGCCCCCGGAGGGAAAACCCTACTCATGCTTGTCTGCTCTTTATTACGGCGGAACCGAAGATTACAAGTGTGCGCAGATGCAATCTGGCGTGGAGGTGTCTATGCGAAAGTATGAGGTCATAGATCTAGGTCGTGCCCTCCTAGCCTTTATATAGAGTTAGGCAGGTCCCAGGCACAGACCGAATCAGTTACAGGTTTTAGGGTTTACCCCTTTGAATTTTCTATCTACTTTAGTCTTGCTCTCCAAGGATCCAAAGGCGTCATGGGTCTTGGCCACCCGAAAGTCTTCATGGGCCGCCGTATATCTGCCGTGGGCCTTCCTTGGGCTGGACCAGGTATGCCGAGGTCGTGTCCCCGCGGGGTATAACCATATCAGTAGCCCCCGAGTGATCATTCTAATCGTAGATTCGGCTGAGGACTCTTAAATCCTTCAGGTGCAACTCTGTCTTTCAAGAGAATGTGTAGGGATTTTTGATGCGTGTGCCTGACTCTCCCGACAGATCAGGGTCAGTTAACTGTCTTAGGACAAAACAACACGATCTTCTTCAGGTTCGAGTCCCTCGACTCGAACCCGGAACATATGCTGGCGTAATTCGACTCAAGCCACGGAGGTCTTACAGGAGTGGAATTCCAGTGAATTTAAATGATGTACCCAACGCGTCCGTCGGGATTTTTCATACCGCCTGTTGGCACGGATTCTTACTAGCAGAGGCCGATCGGTCGTTACGTGCCATTAGATGATATCTGTGTCGAGACCTGACATCCGAATGTTTATCACCGCGGAGGTGTTTCAGGTGGCCAAGGAGGACGTTGCTCACTTAGCGTTATATGGCGCAGAGTGGCCGAAATTTTTTGCATTCTGATCGAAGGATCACAGTCAAAGAATTCATAGGGTGCGCGACCAGCACTCCCTATGGGAGTAGTCCCTGAGTGTCTGTTCGAGTCGTAGACTCGAGAAGAAACTTTTAATTCAGTCGTTGTTCAGCTTCAGGTCCGTAGGACACAAATTTTTCGGATGCTTGAATCCATGCTCCCTATGGGAGTAGCCCCCAAGTCTGTAGTGGAGTCGCAGACTCGACGTAGGAATCGAAGAAGTAGTTCAGTGTTGTAGGTTTGTTCTTTTTCGGGTGCGCGGCCAGCGCTCCTGATAGGAGTAGCCCCCGAGTAGTTGGTAGAATCGTATATTCAAGTGAGTACTCTTTAGCGTTGGAGCCAAAGAATTGTGGCTTTTGCTAGTATAGCTTTTGATGACGTCAGTGCTGACGATCGGTGACCTCAAGCGTCTGCTGCGCGAGAGATGACTTGACTGGACGAACATGGGTCCCACCTTCTGACCTTGAATTGACCGGTCACGCGTGGCATGGAGATAATTATGGCATCTCCTCGATTTCCGCGCGTAGTGGACGGCATGTGAGCGACGGTTCGCTATGATGCTGACACGTGTATGGTTAGATCTTGTCATTGGCGCTAGGTCTTCTTGATGGACGGTTATCGTGCGTTGTCTTCGTCCTTATAATCATTGGGGAAAAACTTAGTCTGTTTTCACCGCAGCCATTCTTGTTTCACTGCTCCGTTGTTCTCTGAGATTTCTTGTTGCGCGCTGGAATATCCTCTGACATTTCCTTCTTCCATCCTACGTTCTTGCCGCCGGCGTCGCTGCCCCGCAATGGGGAAGTCGAAGAAGTCTTCTTCTGCGGTTGGTACCAGCGCTGCTGGAGGCAAGAAGAGTGCTGCTGCTACTCGTGTCATCGACAGTGGCTGGCGGCGATCGGAGATGCGGGAGAGTGATCTCCGCAAGATAGGGAGGCCGTCAAGCTCCCAGGCAACGAGGTAATCCCTCGTCCCCCCGCTGGGTTTCGGGTTATGTTCCTCGCTTTCGTTCTTCGGGGCTTTTCCTTCCCAGTCCACGACTTCCTTCGTGGACTTTTCTTCTGGTCCAATGCATCATCTTTCCCCCAATTCTCTTCTTCACATTGCTTGTTTTATCACTTTCTGCGAGTGCTGGCTTGGTATCGAGCCGCACTTTGGCCTCTTCCGGAAACTCTATTCCGTGAAGAGGCAATCTGGTTCGGATGGTGTTTATCCCATTGGGGGTTGCATCATCTCCCTCAAACCCAATCTACTTTTCTTCTCGTTTTCCATGTCCGAATCTGTCTAGAACTGGCGGACGCGATGGTTTTACATCCGCGACTCCATGGTGGCTGGGAAAGATTTTGGTCTTGTTCCTTTCGACCCCTCCCAAAAGATCGAGCCGAAGAGGTCCTAGAAGAACCAGATCTTGGATGGTGAGGTAGCGGAGATAGAGTCTCTCTATCGTCGGGAGGAGGATCTCCAGCTGATTCCTGATAAGGAGGTGAACGGTGTGGATATCATCCGCACATTCCTCAAACGTCGGGTGCAGCCACTCCAGGATAGGGCGCACCCGATGTTATGACCCGACGAGGGTTTCAGCTGAAGAATTCTCCAGGGGATATCTCGACGATGTTCTTCGCCCGCTGCTGAAGTTCAAGGCTGGAGAGGATATCCCGGGGAAGTCGCTGACTTCTCCGTTCTCTGCTTCGCGTCTTGTTCCATAGGTGTAGATTCGGGATGTGCGCGTAGCGCTATTTTCGACTACATTGTACTTGAATTTGTTTGCTAACAAATTTTATTCTTTTGTGCAGGAGTTCAAGGTGCCGGGCATGTCGCCACCGCTTCGGTGTTCATTTGCCGGACAATGAAGTGGTGGATTCCATGTCCGATCTGAAATCGGCGCGGTCTTCGGCTGAAGAGGCCAACGAGTCGAGCGAGGACCACACTCGCAAGCGCACATGGAGCTCCAGCGAGTCTTCGGATGCCTTGACTCCGCCGACTCCTAGGAATCCGTTGTGGCTTGAACGTCACAGTGATGGGCATGGAGGCTCTTCCTCTCCGATTCCTACCATTCCCGTGCGGGCTATGGCACCGCACCCGCCGGTGAAGCGGAAGAAGGAAGAAAAGAAGGAAGAGAAGAAGGAAGAGAAGAAAGAGGAGAAGAAGGTCCTCAGGACCCCTCCCATCTTCAACTTGAGCGACCTTGACTCGTAAGTTTTTCGTAGTCCTGTATTGCCTTTTCTTGCCTGTTTACTTTGTTCGTGTGCTAACTTGTCCTGGTGCAGCCATTCTTCCAACGACTCCTCCAGTGAAGGTGCTCGGGAGATGATGGGGGAGTCGAAGGTCGTGCTTCCTCATCCTCAGATGGTGGACACCTCTGAAGGCGCTGCTCCAGATCCTTCTCCGCAGGAGGTTCGGGTGGTTGCGCCTCAGAAGGCTGCAAGCGGACCTTCAGAGTCGCCGTCAAATCATGTATGTATTCTGCTTTCTGCCACGGGGGGAGCCCCCGAGCCTTTTCTGAATGATCTGTTTTTCTTTCCCACCTCCGGGGGGAGCCCCCAGGCATCTGTAGGGTAGTTTGTTGTTTGTTTTTTGTATCTTGGGGGAGCCCCCGAGCATTTTTCCTATGTGTGACTTGCTTCTGCTCATTCTTTTTGGGCGTAGCCCCCGAGCCCTTCTTTTGACTAGTGGGTCTTTTGTTCAGCCTTTTGTGCAAGGTGCCAACCAACTAGTGCAGCAGCACCTGGCGTTGGAGGCCAGCCTCAAGCAACTTCAAGGTATTGTTATGCCTTGGTCTTTTGTTTCTTATTTAATTTTGTCCTTCGATCCGACATTTGTATTGCTTGCTACAGAGGATCACAACGCCTCTCTTCATGAGATTGATGCTCTCAAAAAGAGCCTTGGTCAAGCGGAGAAGAAGGCTGAGGTCGCCGTTGGTGCAAAGGAGCGCCTCGAGCTGGAGTTGGCCCAAGCGGCCGAGGATAAGGAGCGCCTGCAGCAGGAGGCTACGGACCGCGAGGAGCAGCTCGCCACCGCCACTGCTTCGCGCGAGAGAGAGGTGGCCGACAAGCTTATGGCGGCTGCCAAGGATGTTTCGGGTGAGTATCTCCACTTTCACCTTTTGATTTCCTGGTCTTTCTTTTCCTGTTCTTTTATTTATTCTGCTTCCTTTGTTATCTTAGATGTCGCGAGCATCGAATTTGACCGCGGTGCTCTGGAGCATGGGAGCGCTCTGGATGATGCGACTGCGGCGGTCGAAGACCGCTGCAGTACCGTTGTCAACTCGCTTGCCAAGGCCAAAGAGGTCCTTGGGCGCTTCAACAAGGAGCTTGTCCCTAAGGGAGTGGCCCTCGACGATGTTGATGCCTTGGCGGAGGCGCTGTCAGGTGTCAGCCGACGCAACTGCAACGTACAAGAGCAAGCAGAAGGGCATTGGCGCATCCGTCGGGCTGGCAATGGCCTTGGTGGCTGGAGCGGAGCTGGACCTTCCTCAGGTCACTTCCCGGATGCCGACCACTGCTGATGGATCCGAGGTAGCCTTCGCCACCTATGCTACTCGCTGTAAGCGTTACGAGCCGAAGCTGATTGATCTGCTGGCCGAGTACGCGATAAGGCAGCAGGGAGAAGCTAAGGTGAGGCCATCCGGCTCTGAGGCTACTCAGGGTGCAGCTTTGTAGCCACTGTAGTTATAGGATAGTTGTAGCCTCTTTTGTTGTAAATACTTTGATGAACAATCCTCGTGCCACGTAGTGTCTGTTGCTGCACCTTAATGAATGTGCTGAATTTCGTGCTCCTTCAACTTCTTGTTCATGTCCTTGTCTTTCTGTCAATCTAGGGTCCTTCGGGTTCTGATCCCGTTGACACTTCGCCTGCAGCGCAGCTGCGGCCATCCCTGGATGATGCGTCACAGCTTGCGTTTCTTCGAGACCGTGTTCGTAGCCTCGAGAAAGAGTTGCTTGGGGTGCGTGGTCATGCTGACGTTTGGAAATCCAAGGCGAATCGGGGTGCTGCCAGAGAGGAGTACCTGATGGCGGAGTTGTTTCGATTGTCCGAGCAGCTTCAGTGTAAGTTTTTCGAGTTGTTGCCCATTTCTTCGGATGCGCCTGCTGGCCTTGCATCTTACTTTTTTGCAAGTATTGCAGGTGCTAACCTTGCTCCAAGGGAGGAGAAGGAGCGTGTTACTGTTCGGGTCAATTGCTTGACTCAACAGGACATGGAAGTCGGCGGGTTCTTCTGGATGGATCGTGACCGTGCTATGGTCCTTGCGACGGTGCAAGATCGCGTTCACCAAGTATCACAGGTGCTTTGTCAGGTGAAGATTTCACTCGCGTCAGTTCTGCATGTGATGTTTCCGTTGGATGATGCACCGTCGACTCTCTCTGGTCTACTGTCGAAGTTTCGGAACATGCATCATGTCAAGGAATTGGTGCAACATCAGCTTGTCACAGGGGTAAAGGCTGCGCTCTCCCTTGTGCGGTTGCATCGTCCTGACGTAGATCTGTCCGCTGTAGCAGCTGGGCCACCCCTTCAGCCAGATGGTGGTGAGTGGGATATGCATTCGCATTACGCGGCTGTAAGGCAGTATGCCGAAGAGATCGTAGATCTGTCTGAGAAGCGTGCTCTGACGAGGTTTTATCTCATCAATGCCCATTGTTATGGACTTGGGTTTTGGAGAAGATGGGGATGCTGGAGATCGTGGAACGGTTAGCAAACAAGCAACACGGGGACGCAAGGTTTACCCAGGTTCAGGCCCCCCGGAGGGAAAACCCTACTCCTGCTTGTCTGCTCTTGATTACGGCGGAACCGAAGGTTCTGAAGTCTTGAGATGCAATCTGGCGTGAAGGTGTGTATGCGAAAGTATGAGTCGAGAGATCTAGGTCGTGCCCTCCTGGCCTTTATATAGACTTAGGCAGGTCCCGGGCATATACCTAGTCGGTTACAGGTTCTAGGGTTTTACCCCTTTGAATTTCCTATCTACTCTAGTATTGCTCTCCAAGGATCCAAAGGCGTCATGGGCCTGGGCCACCCGAAAGTCTTCATGGGCCGGCGTATATTTGTCGTGGGCCTTCCTTGGGCTGGACCAGGTATGCTGAGATCATGCACCCGCGGGGTATAACCATGTCAGTAGCCCCCGAGTGATCAGTCGAATCGTAGGTTCGGCTGAGGACTCTTCAATCTTTCGGGTGCAACTATGTATTTTAATAGTTCATGTGTAGGGAATGTTGATGTGTGTGCCTGACTCACCCAACGGATCAGGGTCAGTTAACTGTCTTAGGACGAAACTACACGATCTTCTTCAGGTTCGAGTCCCTCAACTCGAACCTGGAACATATGCTGGTGTAATTCGACTCAGGCCGCGGAGGACTTATAGGAGTGGAATTCTAGTGATTTTAATTGATGTACCCAACGCGTCCGTCGGAATTTTTCATCGCTTTCTTTGCACGAGTTCATACTAGCGAGCCTTGATCGTGCGTTGCCGAGCCATCGATGATATCTCAGAGGTCTTATCTTTGTGTCGCAGACACAGCATCCGAATGTTTGTCACTGCGGAGGTGTTTCGGGTGGCCAAGGAGATCGTTGCTCACTCAGCTTTTGTTGGGGCAGAGTTGCCGAAAAGTTTTTTTTGCATGTTGATCTAAAAGATCGCAGTCGAAGATTTCATAGGGTGCGCGGCCAGCGCTCCCTATGGGAGTAGCCCCCGAGTGTCTGTTCGAGTCGTAGACTCGAGCGGAGACTTTAGTTCAAACATTGTTCAGTTGTTAAGTCCATAGGACACAAAAAAAATTCCGATGCTTAAATCCATCCTCCCTATGGGAGTAGCCCCCGAGTCCGTAGTGGAGTCATAGACTCGATGTAGGACTCGAAGAAACAGTTCATTTTTATTCATCTTTCGGGTGCACGGCCAGCGCTCCTAATAGGAGTAGCCCCGAGTATTTAGTTGAATTGTAGATTCGAGTGAGTACTCTTATCTTTGAAACCGAAGAATTTGTAGTTGTTTCTAGTATAGCTTTTGATGACATCAGTGCTGACGATCAATGACCTCAAGCATCTGTTGCGCCAGAGATGACTTGACTGGACGAACGTGGGTCCCACTTACTGACCTTGAATTGACCGGTCACGCGCGGCGTGGAGATAATTACGGCGTCTCCACGATTTCCGTGCGTAGTGGATGGCGTGGCAACGGCGGTTCGTTGTGATGCTGACACGTGTATGGCCAGATCTGCCGTTGGCGTTAGGTCTTCTTGATGGACGGTTGTCGTGCATTGTCTTCGCCGTTATAATCATTGGGGAAAGCTGCAGTTTGTTTTTACAGCATCTACTCTTGTTCTCACTGCCTCCTTGTGCTCTAGCAGTTCTTGCTGCGCGCTTGAATATCCTTCCACATTTCCGTCTTCCCTTCTGCGCTCTCACCGCCGGCGCCGCCGTAGCGTGATGGGGAAACCGAAGAAGTCATCATCTGCGGTTGGTACCAGCGCCGCCGGAGGAAAGAAAGGCGCCACCGCTACCCGTGTCACCGACGGTGGTTGGCGGCGATCAGAGACGCGGGAGAGTGACCTCCGCAAACTTCGCGAGCGGGGTTTGATCCCACAGGATAGGGAGGCCTTTAGACTCCTCGGCAACGAGGTAATCCCCCGTCCCCCCGCTGGGTATCGGGTTATGTTTCTTGCCTTCGTTATGCGTGGGTTTTCCTTCCCAGTCCACGACTTCCTTCGCGGGCTGCTCTTTCTCTATGGCATCCAGCTGCATCATCTTTCGCCCAATTCTCTTCTTCACATTGCTTGTTTCATCGCTTTCTGCGAGTGCTGACTCGGCATCGAGCCGCATTTTGGCCTCTTCCAGAAACTTTATTCCGTGAAGAGGCAATCTGGTTCGGATGGTGTTTATCCCATTGGGGGTTGCATCATCTCCCTCAAGGCCAATATTCTTTTCTTTTCTTTCTCTATGTCTCAATCTGTCCAGTACTGGTGGAGGCGGTGGTTTTACATTCGCGACTCCACAGTGGCTGGGCAGCATTTTGGTCTTGGTCCTTTCGACTCCTCCCAGATAATCGAGCCGAAAAGGTCCTGGAAAAACCAGATCTTGGATGGCGAGTCAGCCGAGATAGAGGCCCTTTACCATCGGGTGGAGGATCTCCAGTTGATTCCGGAGAAGGAAGTGAACGGCGTGGATATTATCCGCACGTTTCTCGAGCGTCGGGTGCAGCCTCTCCAGGCTAGGGCGCACCCTATGTTTCTTTATTCTAGGCGTCTTGATCCGACGAGAGTTTCGGCTGAGAAAATCTCCGAGGGAGATCTTGACAGGGCCCTTCGCTTGCTGCTGAAGTTCAAGGCCGGAGAAAAAATCCCGGGGAAGTCGCTGACTTCTCCGTTTTCTTCGACGCTGGCCGTTCCACAGGTGTAGATTCGTGCGCGTAGCGCTTTTCGACGACTTCATATTTATTTTCCTTTGTTTGCTAACAAAGTTCCTTCTTTTTTGTAGAGCTTCAAGGTGCCGGGCATGGTGTCGCCATTGCCTGAATTATTTCCAGATGCTCCGAATAATGACGTGGTGGATTCCGTGTCCGAGCTGCCGTTGGCGCAATCTCCGGAGGAAGATGCCAATGAGTCGAGCGAGGACCACACGCGCAAACGATCGCGGAGCTCCAGCGAGTCTTCGGATGCCTCGACTCCTCCGACTCCTAGGAACCCTCTATGCCTTGAGCGTCACAGTGACGGGCATGGAGGCTCTTCCTCCCCTCTTCATGCCATTCCTGTGCGGGATGTAGCGCCGCACCCACCAGCGAAGCGGAAGAAGGAAGAAAAGAAGGAAGAGAAGAAGGAAGAGAAGAAGGGGAGAAGAGAGCCCGAAAGACTCCTCCTGTCTTCGACCTGAGCACACTGGACTCGTAAGTTTCTTTTATACTGTTGTCCTGTTCCTGTTGACTTTTCTGCTTGTGCTAAATATTTTGTGTGCAGGCACTCCTCCCACGACTCCTCCAGCGACGGTGCTCAGGAGATGATGGGAGAGTCGAAGGTTGCGTCTCCTCCTCCTCAGATGGTGGCTACCTCTGAGGGTGCTGCGCCGGTCCCTTCTCCACAGGAGGCTCAGGTGGTTGCGCCTCAGAAGGCTGCAAGCGGGCCGTCGGAGTCGCCATCGGAGCATGTAAGTACTTCTGCTTCCGGCTACGGAGGGAGCCCCCGAGCTTCTGAAAAAAATTTCTTGTCTTGTTCTTTCTTCGAGTCTTCGGGGGGAGCCCCCGAGAGTTTTCATGTGCGAATTTTGCTTTTGTTCCTTCATGTTGGGCGCAGCACCCAAGTCCTTTTCCTTACTGGTAGTTCTTCTTCCTGCAGCCTTTTGTATAGGATGCCAAGCGACTGGTGCAGGAGCACCTGGTGCTGGGGGTCAACCTCCGATAGCTTCAAGGTACCTGGATGCTTTGGTGCTTCTTTCTTTTTGCATTGTCATCTTGCTTTCTGACGCTTGTATGTTTTGAATGCAGAGGAGCATAACACTTCCCTCCGTGAGATTGATGCTCTCAATAAGAGCCTTGGTCAAGCGGAGAAGAAGGCTGAGGACGCCGCTGGTGCTAAGGAGCGCCTTGAGCTGGAGCTGGCCAAGGCAGCCAAAGCTAAGGAGCGTCTGCAGTAGGAGGCTACGAACCGCGAGGAGCAGCTTGCCATGGCTGCGACTGCGCGTGAAAGAGAGGTGGCGGGCAAGCTCATGGCTGCTTCCAAGGCTGTTTCAGGTGAGTACCTTATTTTTGCTCCTTTCTTTTCGTTTTCTTGTCTTTCTTCTGTGTTACTTTCTTCATTCCTTCTCTTTTTGTCTTAGATGTTGCATGCATCGAGTTTGACCGCGGCGCTCTGGAGCATGGGAGTGCTCTAGATGATGCTACTGCAGCGGTCGAAGATCGCTGCAGCACCGTCGTCAACTCCCTTGCCAAGGCGAAGGACGTCCTTGTCCGCTTCTACAAGGAGCTTGTCCCCAAGGGAGCGGCCCTTGATGATGTTGACGCCCTGGCGGAGGCTTTGTCAGTCGAAGCGCCTGCGGCGTACAAGCGCAAGAAGAAGGGCATCGGCGCGTCCGTCGGGCTGGCGATGGCCTTGGCGGCTGGAGCGGAGCTGGACCTTCCCCAGATCACCTCCCGGATGCCGACGACCGCGGATAGATCCGAGGTAGCATTTGCTGCCTATTCTGCTCGCTGCAAGTGATATGCGCCAAAGCTCATTGATCTGCTGTCTGAGTATGCGCTACGGTAGCATGGGGAGGCCAAGGCGAGGCAATCCGGCTCCGAGGCTACTCAGTGTGCCGCGTCTTAGGCGTTGTAGCTGTAGGATAGTTGTAGTCTTCTTTTGCTGTAACTATGTTGAGGAACGAAATCATTGTGCCACGTAGTGGCCTTTATATGATTAATTAATTCTTCTGAGTTGTGCTCTTTTCTGCCTGAATGTTTATGTCCTTTGCTTTTCTGATGTTCTAGGTTCCTTCGGGTGCTGACCCCGTTGACACCTCGCCTGCAGCGCAACTGCGGCCATCTTTGGATGATTCCTCACAACTCGCTTTTCTTCGGGACCGTGTTCGTAGTCTTGAGAGGGAGTTGCTTGGGGTGCGTGGTCACGCCGATGTTTGGAAGTCCAAGGCAGATCGCGGTGCGGCCAGGGAGGAGTACTTAATGGCGGAACTGCTTCGGCTGTCTAAGCAGCATCAATGTAAGTTGTTCTTTGTTTCGAGCTGCAGCTCAGATTTTCGGATGCGCCTGCTGGCCTTGCGTCTTATTTTCTGCGAGTGTCACAGGTGCCAATCTTGCTCCGAGGGAGGGGAAAGAGCGTGTCGCTGTTCGGGTCAATTGCTTGACTCAATAAGACATGGAGGCTGGCGGCTTCTTCTGGATGGATCGTGACCGTGCCATGGCTCTGGCGACGGTGCAGGATCATGTGTACCAGGTTTCGCGGGTGCTTCGTCAGGTGCAGACGTCGCTTGCGTCGGTGTTGCATGTCATGTTTCCATTGGATGCCGTGCCAACGAGCCTTGCGGGTCTTCTGTCGAAGTTTCGGAGCGTGAATAATGTCAAGGAGCTGGTGCGGCAACAGCTCGTCGTAGGAGTGAAGGTTGCTTTGTCCCTTGTGAGGCTGCACCGGCCTGATGTAGATTTGTCTGCTGTGGCGGCTGGGCCACCTCCTCGGCCGGATGGTGATGAGTGGGACATGTGTCCACATTATGCGGCTATAAGGCAGTATGCCAAACAGGTCGTAGATTTGTTTGAGCAGCGTGCTCAAGTTATTCTTCAGAGTAGGTAGTACCTGTAAAAGAGATAGATGTAAAATTTGTATATTTCAACTGGGCGTTTTGTGCCCTTTGTTATAAAGGTTTGTTTGTTGTAAGCACGCAGTGCTTTGTTTGAGTTCATGTCATTTCCGTTTGCCTGACGTTGTCAGCTACTCAGGTGTACACGCGTGATCCTCGGTCGATGAAATCGTGAGGTGGGGGGAGCCCCCGAGTGCGTTTGTAGGATAAAGTAAAGTTGCGAATAGCGAAACGAAAATTTGGGGTGAGACACTTAGCTTTATTTATATCGTAATGGAGGAAGTACATTGTTCGGCTGAATAGCCTTGGCTGAAAAGCCTTATTGAAAGTAAAGGGGTAGGTAGCTAGGGGTAGAATCGTCGCAAGTGCGCGATGTTCCATGGGTTGGAGTATGCGGCTCCAGACTCCACGTGCTTGAGGCGATAGGCGCCACCTGGGATGACCTCGGTGATGATGTAGGGTCCTTCCCATGGTGACTCGAATTTCTTCGGTCGCTCTTGCTTGAGTCGCAAGACGAGGTCTCCTTCGACGAAGGACCTTGGGCGCAGCCGACGGCTGTGGTAGTTGCGGAGACTCTGCTGGTACACTGCTGATCGAGCTGCTGCTACGTCTCTTGCTTCGTCGAGTGTGTCGACGGCGTCTTCGAGTGCAGCCGTGGATTTGGCTCATTGTATGGCGACCGGGGGCCTGGTGGCGTGCTTGGTGGTAGCAACCGCCTCCGTGCACCATGAAGAACGGTGTGAGGCCGGTGGAGCTGTTTGGCGTAGTACGCAAACTCCATAGGACGGATGGCAGCTCTTTCGTCCAGGCTCCGGCTTTCGTTCGAGTGGGATCATGAGGCACTTCTTGATGCCAGCTCCGATTAGGCCGTTGGCCTTTTCGACCTTCCCGTTCGTTTGTGGGTGATCCACTGAGGCGTATGTGATGTTGATCCCGAGGCCTTCGCAGAAGTCTTGGAATTCTTTGGAGATGAAGTTTGATCCATTGTCGGTGATGATGTTGTGCGGTACGCCGAACCTGTAGACAATGGACTTGAAGAACTTGACGGCGGTCTTGCCCTTTTGGATAGTAACCGGCATGGCCTCGACCCATTTGGTGAATTTATCGACTGCGACCAAGAGGTAAACGTGCCCCCCTTTCGAGGATTTTGGCAGTTTGCCGATCATGTCGAGGCCCCATTGGGCAAAGGGCCAGGCTATAGGTATGGGCCTGAGTTCTGACCCGGGTGCGTGCGGTTTATCGGTGAACCGTTGGCACCCGTTGCATCTTCGGACGATGTCCTTTGCATCGCTCATGGCCGTTGGCCAGTAGAATCTAGCTCGTAGAGATTTGGCGACAAGGGGGCGGCTGCCTGCATGACGGCCGCAGATGCCCTCGTGGAAGTCTTGGAGGATGGCTTTCCCATCATCGATGGTGACACACCTTTGTAGTACACCCGTAATACTACGCTTGTACAGCTCTCCATTGATGATGGTGAAGGCTTTTGACCGGCGAGATATGCGTCGTGCATCTGTCGGGCTGTCAGGAAGTTCTTCGTTTATCAAAAACTGGAGGTACGGTCGCGTCCAAGTTTCTTCGAACGCCATGACCTGCACCAGGTTGACCATAGCGAACTCTGTGACCAGTTTCTCGGGTCCTTTGTGTCCTTCGGGCAGTTTAGCCCCCGAGTGTTCTGCTTCTTCGGGTAATCCCTTGGGGAATTTCCGCTTGATGGATGGCATGCATATCTGTTCGAGGAACACACCCGGTGGCACCTTTGCGCAGGTGGAGCCGATGTTGGCGATCCTGTCGGCTTCCTCGTTGCTTTCTCTTCCAACGTGTCGAAGCTCGCAGCCGTCGAATTCTCCTTCGAGTGCGTTGTAGAGTGCGCGGTACGCGATCATGTTTCTGGCATGTGCGTCGCACTCGTTCATCGTCTGCTGGACGACGAGGTTGGAGTCACCGTAGATGACCAGGCGCGTTGCGCCGCAGATCTTTGCCATTCTCATGCCATAGATGAGGGCTTCGTATTCGGCCTCGTTGTTGGAGGCTCGGAATTTCATCCGGAGGACGTACTTCATCTGGTCGCCCTGCGGTCGATATGACCCCGGCTCCTGCTCCAGCTTCACGCTTGGAGCCGTCGAAGTGCATTGTCCATGACTGCGACATGTCTGGGGTGTCTGGCAGCTGCAGCTCCATCCAATGTACGAGGAAGTCCGGGAGGACTTGAGATTTGATTGCGAGTCGCTTCTCGTAGATGATGTCCAGAGGTGACAGCTCAATGCCCCACAGGGCCACGCGTCCTGTGGCCTCAGGGTTATTCAGGATGCTGTTCAGGGGTGCCTCGTTGACGACCATCACCTGGTGCTCCTGGAAGTAATGGCTCAGCCGTCGAGCCATCATGAACACGCCGTAGGCGAGTTTCTGGTAGTGAGGGTACCTCTGTTTTGTTGGCGTCAGTACCTCGCTGAGGTAGTAGATTGGGCGTTGGACCCCGTGGGTCTTGCCTTCTTCGGGTCGTTCGACCACTAGCACGGTGCTGACCACCTGGTGTGTGGCTGCTATGTACAGCAGCAGAGGCTCGCGCTCCTTAGGCGTGACCAGGACGGGCAAGGTGTAGAGTAGCTGTTTGAGGCTTTCGAACGTATCGTCGGCTTCGGGCGTCCACTCGAATTTATCTGCCTTGCGTAGCAGCTGGTAGAATGGCAGGGCCTTCTCACCCATGCGGCTGATGAATCTGCTCAAAGCTGCTATTCGTCTTGCGAGTTGCTGGACACCCTTGAGGTTTTTCGGCTTCTCCATTGCCATGATGGCTCTGATTTTCTTCGGGTTCGCCTTGATCCCTCACTGAGAGATGAAGTACCCAATAAGCTGACCCGATGGGACGCCGAAGGCGCACTTTTCGGGGTTGAGTTTGATCCTGTAGCGATCGAGGTTGTCGAACGTCTCACGGAGGTCGTCGATAAGTGTCCTCGCCTCCCTGGTTTTTATGACTATGTCGTCGACATAGACTTGAACGTTGCGACCGATCTGGTCCTTGAGGCATGCCTGCATGCATCGCTGGTACGTGGCACCTGCGTTATTTAGCCCGAAGGGCATTGTGTTGTATCAGAACACTCCGAACGGTGTGATAAACGCCGTTTTCTCCTGATCTTCGACCTTGAGTCGAATCTGATTGTAGCCTGAGTAGGCATCGAGGAAGGAGAGTTTCTCGTAACCTGCAGTCGAATCGATGATCTGATCCATCCGAGGAAGAGGGAAGTGGTCCATTGGGCAGTGCTTGTTTAGCGACGTGAAATCCACGCACATCCGCAGGATGTACGTGTCCTTCTTTGGGACCATCACTGTATTTGCAAGCCACTCGCTTTCTTTGATTTCCCTGATGAAGTCTGCAGCGAGTAGTCTTTTGATTTCTTTGCCGATAGCTTCGGCTCATGGCTCGGACAGTCTCCGGATGGACTGCTTGACGGGCTTGGTGTCTGGAAAGACGTTGAGTGCATGCTCGGCGAATTCCCTGGGAACTCCTGGCATGTCCGCAGAACACCAGGCAAAGATTTCCCAGCGCTCATGGAGGAATTCGACGAGCGCGCCTTCCTATGCAGGGCTGAGGTCGTTGGCGATCGGCGCCGTCTTGGAGGCATCCGTCGGATGGACTTGCACCTTCTTTGTGTTGACGGTGGAGTCGAAAGACATGACAGGTGCGTTTTGTCGTGCGACTGGGGGTGCCCCATTATCCGTCACCTCGCGGAGCATTAGGAGCTCCTCCTGCATGCCGAATGACAGGGAGATTCTGTTGAAATCTCGGTCGCATTAGTCCGATCGGGTGAAGCTCCCATGGATTGTGATGACGCCCTTTGGTCCTGGCATCTTGAGTAGCAGGTATGCATAGTGTGGGACAGCCAAGAACCTTGCGAATGCTACACGTCTGAGGATGGCGTGGTACCGTGATGGCCAGTCCACCACTTCGAATTCGAGTCGCTCCAGCCGGAAGTTGTCCGGCTTGCCGAAGATGACGTCGAGCCATATTTTGCCCAGGGGGGATATGCCCTTCCCTGGGACGATACCGTGGAACGTTGTGTCTGACTGTTCCAAGCTGCACTGCGGGATCCACTTTGCTGCTAGAGTGCTTGCGAACATCAGGTTGATGCCGCTGCCGCCGTCCATGAAGACGCGACTCATCTCGAAACCTCCGATATGCGCCTCGGCACTGGTCGGCATGACTGGCGAGGATCGCAAGGGTGATCCGAACGACTGAACGTGATGCAGGACTCCGATCCGCTGAGGTACTCAGGGATGGCGGGTGGAGTTTCCACGGCCAGGTTGATCTGTCGGGTGATTTTCTTCTGCACCCTATTCGTGGGGCGCCCTTCTGGATCATCAGTGCTCCTTTCGGCTGGGGATACCCGTTCCCAGCGTTGTTCTGTGCTAGTGCGACTGGTTGGTTCGGGCCTCCAACGGGTGGCGGTGGAGGAGCTCCACGCGCTATTTCACCTGGCGCGGGTGCGTTTCCGAACGCAGGGATTGGGGCTTGCTGCCTCATCTGCACCATGCTTTCGCTGAGTTTCTGGAATTCGCGGTAGTCCTTGAGCATGTGGCTGGCCTTGTTTTTGCCATCCTGCTTGTCGATGTAGAAGTGGATGGTGCATGGACCCGAAAGCTTTTCGTATGCTGAGGGTCCGTTATCGTGGTCGCGGCGTTGCCACGACTGCGTTGGGCGTCCTCCGTCGCGGAAGTTTCCTCCGCGGTATCCTCCACTGTTGCGGTTGGCGTCGTTGCGGCGATCGGCGTAGCCGGCCGTGACCATGTCGGGTCCGTCGCGATCGTCATAGACGCGCAACCTTCTCTTGCTACGGCGCTCTCGCCGTCGACCGTAGTCGTCTTCTTCTTCCGATTGTGCTCGGTGAATGGAATCTTCTCCGTCAGCCCACCTGTTGGCGATGTCCATGAGGTGGTCGAGTGTTTTGGGCTTGACGCTCCCAAGTTCCTCCTTGAAGTCTTGGCGCTTGGCGTCCACGGCGTCGATGGCCCTCTCTTCGGAGATGTGCGCTGCGGAGTTCTTTGTGCTGGACCAGCGTAGTATGTACGAGCGAATGGATTCGCCCGTTCGTTGAGTGCAGGCTCGCAACTCTTCGATTGAGGCGGGCCTCTTGCTGGTGCCTTTGAAGTTGCGGATGAAGCTGTAAGCTAGCTCATCCCAGCTTCGGATGGACCCTGAAGATAGGCTGTTGAGCCAGATCCGGGCTGCGCCTGTCAGCTGTAGCTGAAGGCATTGCATGGCAGTCTCTTTGTTTCCACCGTGCAGTTTGACGGATGATAAGTGGTCGCTGAGCCAAGCCTTTGGGTCTTGAGTGCCGTCGAACTTTGGAGTATCCGAAGGAAGCTTGAAATTTCGCGGCATCCGCGTCCGCCGTACGGATCTGCTGAAGCATCAGGCTCCGCAGAGTTCTCCTTCGTCTTCGTTCATCTCGGATTCAGACGAGCATGCGCGCTTTGTCGATTTTGCGCTATGTGAGCGCATCTCTGGCGTCGTAGTCGCGGTCGCGGCGGCGCGAACTCTTCTTCCTTCGAGGAAGGTCATGTTCCTCCTCTTCGGATGAAGGGGTGGGGCTGCGGTCGAACCTGACCGGAGCTTTCTTCTTCGGCTCCATGGGAGCTTCCTGGTGGAGCGCAGCTCCAACGAGTCCGAGTCTGGTGAGTGCGTACTTGTGCATGGCCCTCTTCGGATCCCCCTCCGGCGGTGGGTGGGCCACGAGGTACGCGGTGGCTGCCATGATCGCAGCCTGCTGCGTTTTCGGGATGACGTTGTCATCGGCGTCCATCTCAATGAAGGATGTGTGGAGGGTTCGGGTCACCTCACGGCGCTCCTTGGGGTCCATGTTCTCCACCCGAGAGCGGTGCTTGTTGCCTTGGTTGGCGTTCAAGCTGGAGCCGATGCCCAGGGCGGAGAGCGTAGCTCGTCGCGCGCTGGACTCTGAGGCTGCTTGCTTGCGCTTGTCGAGCACCTCCTGCATCTTGACCTTCTTCTTGTGCTCCTCGATCAGGAGCAGGTGGTAGGCCATCAGCATATCCCGGGAGGCGTCTGCAGACAGTACTATGTTGTCTGCCACGGCGTTGCGGACCTGGGCCCATCCTTCTTTGCTAAGGCGGATGACATGGCCGTTTTTTCCCCTTCGGGTGGGGGGGACTGGCTTCTTCTGTTCCCGTCGTTTCATTCTGGCGGGTTGGGTGGCGGGTTGGGCGGCGGGTTGGGTGTTTGCTGATCCGCGTCGCTTTGGATGACTACGGCGCATTGGTAGCGCTCGTAGATTGGTTCGCTGCTGCCGCAGCTTTCAGATCCGGAACCGTAGGTTCCTGCATCCGATGGCGGATCACACAGATCGGAGTTGCAGCTGCTGTTGTCGTAGGAGTCATTTGTTGATGATGTTGTGCGTAACACGGGGTGTGGGGTCCATGAAGCGGGCCTGATTGATGGCAGGGGCACCAGCTCAGGGAGGCGGAGGGTTCCAGTTTGCCCCACCTAGAAGCAGAAGCTCCCGAACAGGATTTCGAGTCCGTCGCCTACGGGCTCGAAGTCCTTCATGGTGGCCGGTGAGTGGGCGGTGAAGTCGAAAGCGCCGAAGAGGAGGTGACTCTCCGTCACCGCAGAGTTGTAGATCGATCAGGTTGGGACCGTCACGACCGCACAATCAGCGTCCCCAGTTCCCACAGATGGCGCCAATTGACGAGGTTTAATCTCATCAATGCCCATTGTTATCGACTTGGGTTTTGGAGAAGATGGGGATGCTGGAGATCGCGGAACGGTTAGCAAACAAGCAACACGGGGACACAAGGTTTACCCAAGTTCAGGCCCCCGGAGGGAAAACCCTACTCCTGCTTGTCTGCTCTTGATTACGGCGGAAACGAAGATTACAGGGGTGCGCAGATGCAATCTGGCGTGGAGGTGTGTATGCAAAAGTATGAGTCGAGAGATCTAGGTCGTGCCCTCCTGGCCTTTATATAGACTTAGGCAGGTCCCGGGCATAGACCTAGTCGGTTACAGGTTCTAGGGTTTTACCCCTTTGAATTTCCTATCTACTCTAGTCTTGCTCTCCAAGGATCCGAAGGCGTCATGGGCCTGGTGTAGGGGTTCGTAGCATGGAAAACAAAAAAATTCTATCGCATACAAACAAACAAGCCAAGATCTATCTACTAGACTGTAGCAACGAGTCGATGGAATAACTTACCCTTGAAGATTCCAAAGCGGTTAACGAGAGAAGATTCTCGTGGGTGATGTAGTCGTACACTTCCGATCTCAAGATCGTGTAGACGATCCTTCCGGCGCTGCATTCCGGCAGCGCTTCCGCAGTCGGTCACACGTTCGGTACTCGACGAAGACCTTCCTCTCCTTTGTTCCAGCAGGCAGCGGAGGTTGTAGCACTCTCCTCGCGATTCCGAAGACAACGGTGTGTACTGGGAAGTAGAGGGAGATCCTGAGGCTTAAGCCGGAGCGAGTATGGTGGAGTATGAGAGAGAGATATTAGTGGTCTAGGGTTTAGACACACCAATTAGAAGGCTCTAATCCGAAGACTAGTGCAATTAGAAGCTCTAAACCGGAGTCTAGGGATAGGATTTAGATTAGAGGATAGGAACTTGTGTGTCTAGAGGAGGAGGCCCTGCCCCTCCTTTTATAGGTGGGAGGGGCGGCCAAGGGGAGTCCCTCCCAAGTCGGCCTTGGGTGGCGCGGCTTGGAGAGGAGGACTCCTCCCCAAGTCGGTTTCAACCTCCTCTTGCTTGTTTCCCACGGTTTCTGTTTTAGTTTGACTTTCAAACTGGCCATTTGACTTTTCAGTTTAGGATTCAATTTAATCCTTTATTTGAAACAGCGAGAACACTTAGTACATGATGCAATCATTCCAATATGTAATGACACATTCATGTACCCTTCCCCGGAGTCTGGACATTAGGAACCTTCTAGAACATTCCCGATGAAAACACGGAATCATTCCCGAACTCAAAGCGGGACTTTCCTTATATGAATCTTATTCTCCGGACCATTCGGATCACCTCGTGATATCCGGATCCCATCCGAGACTCCGAACAAAATTCGGTCTCTTTCTCATAATACCATAACTACTCAAACAACGTCGAATCCTTAAGTGTGTCTCCCTACGGTTCGTGAATTATGCGGACATGATCGAGACATTTCTCCGATCAATAACCAATAGAGGAATCGGAAATTCATATGGCCACATATTTCTCGATTACTTTGCGATTGAATGAACCACTTACATACGATACCAATTTCCCTTTGTCTCACGATAGTTTACTTATCCGAGGTTATGATCGTCGATATATCTCTGCATACCTAGTTCAACCTCGTCGTTAACCGATAAGTCTTTTCTTTCTCGTTCGTGGTGTGATGATCCATTGCCATACCACATGCTTGCGCTAATTGGATGACATTCCAACCGAGAGGCCCGTAGTATTATCTATCCGAGTACTTTCTTTTCTCGTTCGTGGTATATGATCCATTGTGAGAGCGTCCACATGTAGCTTGCTAAATTGGATGACATTTCGAGAGGACCCAGTATTTATCTATCAAGTCATATGGATGGACAAATCCCACTTGATCCATGTGTTTCAACCAATACTTTCCTAACACCTCAATGCCACCTTTATATCCACCCGATTCACGGTGTGGTGTTTGATGTCATCAAATCATCCATCCGGTAAAGGTGATATGCATGATCTCATGGTCGAAGGAATTAGGTTACTATGTATCAGAAAGCATATAGCAATTGAACTAATGAAATGACTTGATCTTTATGCTATGCTTATCTATAGGAGTATGTCCATCACATCATTCTCCTAATGATATGACCCTGTTGTTAATAACATCTCTATGTTCATGATCAGGAAACCATGATCATATATTAACCAACAAGCTAGTTTAACAAGAGGCTTTACTAGGGACTCTTATTTTAGTTTACAAATCACACAAGTATTAATGTTTCCGGTTAATACAATTATAGCATGGTATGTAAACATTTATCATAAGTGTGAAGATATGATAATAACCACTTTATTATTGCCTCTTGGGCATATCTCCAACAGTCTCCCACTTGCACTAGAGTCAATAATCTAGTTTCAAACCTTTGTTTATTCAACACCTATGGCTTTCCGGTGTTGTATGTACACGATTGCTAGTGGTCAACTGATCTCCGGATCTGACACTTCCAGGTCCGTGTGTAATTGCATGTCTTTGCGTCTCTACGCATCAATCATTCTCTAATGAGATGGCTTTGTATAAATTTGGTCTTTCGGTGTGACCTTTAGCTCTTTGGGGTTAAATCATGTTGATAATATTGTCGCACAATATATCTTCATAGTATTATCCCACTATGAACTACACCTAGTTTGATAAAAAACTACTTGACACAAATGCCCTCTTTAGCTGCTATAATAGCAGTTATATACTTAGCCTTTTGTTGTAGTATCTGTCACAATGTCTTAACTTTGGAACTCATCCAAATCCATTATGGAACTCACTTTCCATTATATTGTTCCACCCTTAGTTTAGATTGAGATAAACTTAATTTGTACTTTGTGACAAAGCTAATATCAATGTAGTACTTTTACAATGAACTAACCATCTATTTGTCACTTCTACAAATATTATACTCTTAGTTCTTCCAAAAGATCATAAGAATATCCTTACTATTGTCCAATGATCATCTTACGAATCATTCTGGTATATGCTCACAACTTTTAGAGCATAGGACATATCTGGATTTGTACATATCGCAGTATGATTGATATAAATACTCTTTGTGATTTCATACATCAAGTATCAATCTATACTTGATTATTTGTTTCACTTTACCAAATGTCAATACACTTGAATATATCATCAACATTGAACTCATTCAATCCTTTCTGTGCAACAAGAACCTCTCTTGTAGTTTCTATATTGAACTCATTCAATATCTTGTCTATGTACTTTTGGCATAACCATATTAACGTCTATAGATGCCAAATATTTGGGTTTTGCCTAAGTCTTTCATCGGGATGAAATTCTTAATATGTGTTAATAAAAGATACATTATTTCCAATCAACAATATGTCTTCCACATAATGTATTAGAAACATGTCTTAGCGCTCCCACTTAATTTCTTGCAAATGCAAGCATCTTCATCGTCTCTGATGAACTTTTAAACTCCTTTAACAGTTTCATCACAGTGAAGATTCCAACTCCGCGATGCTCACTTTAACCATTGAAGTTTGCATATGCTTTTAGCATCCTTTGAATTAACAAAACCCTATGGACCGTGTTATGCACATGTCCTAGGTAACGATTCTATTAGAAGAACTTGTTTTGTTTATTCAACTACCATATAAGAAATTATATGTAGTGGTTGCTACATTAATCCGTCTAGACTAAATATCACTATGAAAGATCAAATCTTGTCATATACAACCTTTGAACATTGTTGTGAACTCTTTCCCAACATGTCGACTATTTCATAGATGTAAAACATCCATGTCTATTTCTTTATAGATCAAAACACGACTGTAAGGTCTTACACCTTTCTCGAGGGTCCTTCAAGTTCAAAACTTGATTTTTCGTGTATGGAACTATCACGGATTTTATGGCTTCAAGCCATTATACGGAGTCAGGGCCCATCATCGCTTCTTTGCATGTAGTCGGATCATTATTGTCAAATAACGATTTAACTCTCAAATCTTGGTATTTGATTTTTTACCCGACCTACTTGTTTCAATAGGAACTTGGATCTCCGTGACCACAACCTTTGAGGTACGTGAGCCATGAGCATTGTTGCTACCTCCGGAACACTTTTCGATGCTGCGCAACTCTGCACATATAGCTAAGGTTCTTTTAACCTTATCAAAGTTCTATTGTCCTCCCACTTAACTTTTCACGAAAAATTCCTTCTAAAAGAAACTTGACGTTCTAAGTGACAAACACTTTTGTCTCCGGTGTTATGGAGGAATACTTAACAGTTATTCGAAATAACATACAAAGACAGGTTCATCCGACTTTGGTTGCAAACATCATTTTTATGCATAGCATGCCAATGTTTAAGAAAGGACAACTTGGGTTTTATCCCAAACCATAAATTTATATGGTGTCATTTCAACGGATTATGATGAAGCTCTTTTCAGTGGAAAAACGGTAATCTCTAAAGCTTTTAATCTTTAAAATATAATGGCAGTTTTATGAATTATACCTTTGATCTTACCATGTCAAACAAGGTTTAATTACATATCTTGAATGCTCCATACTCTTATGGTGTTTCGGGAAATGCAAATCCACGAAACGATTCCATAAATCTTAGGTATTATGCTAAACTTTGTAACTCAAATATCTTCCTTTATGATCTTTATCATAAACTGTTTATATTATTGTTACAATGATTTTGCACTTCATCTTGAAAGTCTTTGAACTTTTCAAATATTTCACACTTCATCCTTATTAAGTAAATATTCATATATTCACTCAAATTTTCGGAGAAAGCATATGAAGTTGAAATCCATCGCTCTTGACTACACATAATGGACTTCGTACAACAATATGTACAGGTTCCAATAAGCTAGTCATTCGTTCCCTTTTGGCCTATGAACGAAGTTTCAATTATCTCTTGGAAAGTTTCACAAGCGTCATGTGATCAAAAATCAAAAGACTCCAAAATTCCATCCACATGGAGTTTCTTCATGTTTTCTTTCCAATATAATTTAAACGGCGATGTCACTTCCTAAGTGATCTTTCAATCAATTTGTCTTTCGACATTTTTAGCACAAGTTTTATGGATGTGATTTCTCCAACGAGATTTTTGAATCATCCATCTTTTATGGATTACGGAAATTATTTGAACAACCCTTTTGTTCTCATAATACCTGATAAAATAAATCTTGAAGGCAAGCTTTGATGTTTTAACGAGCAACACAATAACCCTTTATTTGTTCTCGATGAACATCATCACATATTCTTTTGCTAGTTACTTAGGCCATTGTAGTTCATTAATTGTGTTGTTTCGTATGACGATTCATACCAACAAATTCAGTATCAAATACTTAGGAACCACATTGTTTAATAAGCAAAGAATATATCCATAACACGTATATCATCTATATACTCAAGCTGAACAATTCTAGTGTTTTCTTTTCTGCCATATATTTATGAGATTCTCTTTCAGTATTTCCTTTTCTATTTGAAAGAATCTATCAACATCAATAGTGGAGTCATACATATGACACATAGTCCAAAGCGTGTATAGTTAAATACCAATGTCTTTGGACTTGCACTTTGAAGTAGTTCACCATTATCAAATGTTTGGTGTTCTTTCAAATTCCTTTCTTTAGTAATCTCTTGGTGTAGTAAACATTTTACCTACATCAAATATTCACCCTCATCATGGATTTATCCATGATCAAGCTACTTTTAGCTTGTAACGGTGAATCACAAGTATAATGTTGCTCTCCAAAACCTTTTGGAGGATTAGGACAACTAGTGTCTCCAACCTTTTGCAAATTCTCATCAAAATATGAGAACATGAACTTTGCCATATTATACTCTATCATGTTGTAACCAAAACTTCGTTTCAGATATCACAATATCTTCCACACATCATGGTTTCTGAAACAACTCTTTCAGATCCTAGATAACCTTGATATTAAGAGAATCCTTTGAATATCAAGAATCATGGAGACAAACATGATACTTATATACTAACACTTGGAATTGTTACTCTTGATTTAATACTAATTATTAAACTTCATGGAGTAAGGAACTTCTTGAAAGTTTGCAATAGGACTTTTAAACTTTAGATTAACACTTTAAAACAATACGATACCAGTTCGTAAAGTAACTAACCAGAATTCTATAGTTCTATCATCTCAATTATAACTAAGCGCAAGGTGGTAAACGGATGCCAATGACTACAACAACTATGCAAATTCACTTTGATTTAGTTTATGATAAATTGAGTTCTAATTAATAATTAAATTAATCTAGGTGAACTCCCACTCAAAACAATATCCCTCACATTGTTTTAGTGATCACACGAACCAAATCCACCACATCAAAACCAATCATCACGAGAGTTGATATAGCTTCAAAGGCGAACAATCAACATGTTCATCATATCTACTATATGACTCATGCTCTCTACCTTTCGGTAATCCGTGTTCCTGAGGCCATGTCTGTACATGCTAGGCTCGTCAAGATCAAACCTTAGTTTCCGCATGAGCAAATATGGCTTGCTCACGTTGTATACACTTGTAGAATCTAACACACTCGATCATCACGTGGTGCTTCGAAACAACAAGCTTTAGCAACAGTGCTAACTAAGGGTGAACACTTTATGACTTGAAATTCATGTGCATGAGGGATCATCTTATAATGCTACCGTCGTCTACTAAGCAATACAAGATGCATAAAGGATTAACATCACATGCAATTCAATAATATGTGATATGATATGGCCTTTCTTCTTTGTGCTTCCGATCTCCATCTTCAAGCACGAACATGATCTCCATCATCACCGGCATTGCATCAAGGTCAATGACGCTTCTCCATGGTTGTCGTCCACCGGCTTCAACTATTAAAACTACTTTGAATAGACACGCGGGTCTTAACATAAATTAAAGACAACCATATGGCTCCTGCCGGTTGCCAACTTACAATAAGGAACATTGCATACATCAGATATAATCACAATCATGGCCATATCACATCACTGCACACCCCTGCAAAACAAAGTTAGACGCCTCTACTTTCTTTGCATATTTTACGTGGTTTGGGGCTTTCAATAAGTGTCGTTCTAACTTACAAACAAGAACCACAACATTGATACTAGCATTGTTGATCACCCGTTGTAAATTGGATCTTAACTATGCTAGGAGAAACAGGCACCCGCAAAGCCACTTATGCAATACAAGTTGCATGTCAAGCGTGGAGCAAGTCTCATGAACGATGTCATGTAAGGTTAGCCCGGGCCGCTTCATCCCAACATACCGCAAGATGCAAAGTACACAAGAAGCAATCGACAATAAAGCATCAACGCCCACAATGACCATTGTGTTCTACTCGCAACAGATCTACATATAGACACGGCTCGATACTAATCGTAGGGGTTCAGAGCATGGAAAACAAAATTTTCTATCGCATACAAACAAACAAGGCAAGATCTATCTACTAGATTGTAGCAACGAGTCGATGGAATAACTTACCCTTGAAGATTCCAAAGCGGTTAACGAGCGATTCTCGTGGGTGATGTAGTCGTACACTTCCGATCTCAAGATCGCGTGAGCGATCCTTCCGACGTTATGTTCGGCAGCGCTTCCTTGATCGGTCACACGTTCGGTACTCGACGAAGACCTTCCTCTCCCTTGTTCCAAAGGCGGAGGTTGTAGCACTCTCCTCGCGATTCCGCAAGACAACGGTGTGATGCAGGAAGTAGAGGGAGATCCAGGCTTCGCCTTAAGCCGGAGCGAGTATGGTGGAGTATGAGAGAGAGCTATTAGTGGTCTAGGGTTTAGACACACCAATTAGAAGGCTCTAATCCGAAGACTAGTGCAATTAGAAGCTCTAAACCAAAGCGGCTCTAAAACGGAGTCTAGGGCTAGGATTTAGATTAGAGGATAGGAACTTGTGTGTCTAGAGGAGAAGGCCCTGCCCCTCCTTTTATAGGTGGGAGGGGCGGCCAAGGGGAGGGAGTCCCTCCCCAAGTCGGCCTTGGGTGGCGCGCCGGCTTAGAGAGGAGGGACTCCTCCCCCAAGTCGGTTTCAACCTCCTCTTGCTTGTTTCCCACAGTTTCCTGTTTTAGCCGTTTGACTTTCAAACTGGCCATTTGACTTTTCAGTTTTAGGATTCAATTTAATCCTTTATTTGGAACAGCGAGAACACTTAGTACATGATGCAATCATTCCAATATGTAATGACACATTCATGTACCCCTTCCCCGGTCTTGGGACATTCGGAACCTTCTAGAACATTCCGATGAAAACACGGAATCATTCCCGAACTCAAAGCGGAATTTCCTTATATGAATCTTATTCTCCAGACCATTCCGGATCACCTCGTGATATCCGGATCCTAGCCGAGACTCGAACAACATTGGTCTCTTTCTCATAATACCATAACTACTCAAACAACGTCGAAATCCTTATGTGTCTCCCTACGGTTCGTGAATTATGCGGACATGATCGAGACATTTCTCCGATCAATAACCAATAGAGGAATCTGGAAATTCATATGGCTCCCACATATTTCTACGATTACTTTGCGATCGAATGAACCACTTACATACGATACCAATTTCCCTTTGTCTCACGATAGTTTACTTATCCGAGGTTATGATCGTCGGTATCTCTGCATACCTAGTTCAACCTCGTTACCGATAAGTACTCTTTTCTCGTTCCCGTGGTATGTGATCCATTGTGATCCAGTCACATGCTTGCAAGCTAATTGGATGACATTCCACCAAGAGGGCCCAGAGTATATCTATCCGTCATATGGATGGACAAATCCCACTCTTGATCCATGTGTTTCAACCAATACTTTCCGAACACTCAATGCCACCTTTATAGCCACCCAGTTACGGTGTGGTGTTTGATGTCATCAAAGCATCCATCCGGTAAAGGTGATATGCATGATCTCATGGTCTATGGAATTAGGTTACTATGTATCACAAAGCATATAGCAATTGAACTAATGAAATGACTTGATCTTTATGCTATGCTTATCTATAGGAGTATGTCCATCACATCATTCTCCTAATGATATGACCCTGTTGTTAATAACATCTCTATGTTCATGATCAGGAAACCATGATCATATATTAACCAACAAGCTAGTTTAACAAGAGGCTTTACTAGGGACTCTTATTTTAGTTTACAAATCACACAAGTATTAATGTTTCCGGTTAATACAATTATAGCATGGTATGTAAACATTTATCATAAGTGTGAAGATATGATAATAACCACTTTATTATTGCCTCTTGGGCATATCTCCAACACCTGGGCCACCCGAAAGTCTTCATGGGCCGGCGTATATTTGTCGTGGGCCTTCCTTGGGCTGGACCAGGTATGCTGAGATCATGCACCCGCGGGGTATAACCATGTCATGCTCAGGTTATTCTTCAGAGTAGGTAGTACCTATAAAAAAGATAGATGTAAAATTTGTATATATTTGACTGGGCGTGTTTTGCCCTTTGTTATAAAGGTTTGGTTGTAGTGCTAGCACGTAATGCTTTGTTCGTATGCGTGCCCTTTTCGTTTAGCCTGACGTGGTTAGCTACTTAGGTGTACACGTGTTATCCTCAGTCGACGAAGTCGTGAGGTGGGGGGAGCCCCCGAGTGCGTTTGTAGCATGGAGTAAAAATGCGAGTAGTAAACAAGATTTTGGGGCGAGACACTTAGCTTTATTCATATCGTAATGGAGGAGGTACATTGTTCGGCTGAGTAGCCTTGGCTGAATAGCCTTATTGAAAGTAAAGAGGAAGTAGATAGGGGTAGAATTGTTGCAGTTGTGTGACGTTCCATGGGTTGGAGTATGCGACTCCAGACTCCATGTGCTTGAGGCGATAGGCGCCACCTGGTATGACCTCGGTGACGATGTAGGGTCCTTCCCATGGCGACTAGAATTTCTTCGGTCGCTCTTGCTTGAGTCGCAAGACTAGTTCTCCTTCGACGAAGGACCTTGGGCGCAGCCGTCGACTGCGGTAGTGGTGGAGATTCTGCTAATACACCGCTGATCTAGTTGCTGCTATGTCTCGCGCTTCATCGAGTGTGTCTACGGCGTCTTCGAGTGTAGCCGTGGATTCGGCTTCGCTATAAGCGACGACCCGAGGGGCCTGATGGCGTACTTAGGTTGGTAGCACGGCTTCGGCTCCGTGCACCATGAAGAACGGCTTGGCGTGGTACGCAGGCTCCATAGGACGGAGGGTAGCTATTTTTTCCAGGCTCCGGCGAGTCGCTCGAGTGGACTCATGAGGCGCTTCTTGATGCCGGCGCCGATTAGGCCATTGGCCTTCTCCACCTTCCCGTTTGTTTGCGGGTGCGCCACTGAGGCATATGTGATGTTGATTCCGAGGCCTTCGCAGAAGTCCTGGAATTCTTTGGAGATGAAGTTCGATCCATTGTCGGTGATGATGCTATGCGACACGCCGAACCTGTAGACAATGGATTCAAAGAACTTGACGGCAGTTTTGCCCTTTTGGTTAGTGACCGGCATGGCCTCAATCCACTTGGTGAATTTGTCAACTGCGACCAGGAGGTAGACGTGTCCTCCTTTTGAGGACATGGGCAACTTGCCGATCATGTCGAGGCCCCATTGGGAAAAAGGCTAGGCTAAAGGTATGGGCCTGAGCTCTGATCCGGGTGCGTGGGGTTTGTCGGCGAACCTTTGGCACCCGTTGCATCTTCGGACGATGTCCTTGGCATCCTTCATGGCCGTTGGCCAGTAGAATCCAGCTCGTAGAGCTTTGGCGACAAGGGAGCGGCTGCCTGCATGATGGCCGCAGATGCCCTTGTGGATGTCTTGGAGGATGGTTTTCCCGTCACCGATGGTGACACACCTTTGTAGTACACCCGAAATGTTGCACTTGTACAGCTCGCCATTGATGATGGTGAAGGCTTTGGACCAGCGAGATATGCGTCGGGCATCCGTCGGCTGTCGGGCAGTTCCCCGTCTATCAGGTACCGGAGGTATGGCCGTGTCCAAGTTTCTTCGACTGCCATGACTTGCATCAGGTTGACCAAGATGACCTCTGTGTCCAGTTTTTGGGGTCCTTCGTGACCTTCGGGTAGCGTGGCCCCCGAGTGTTCTACTTCTTCGGGTGATCCCTTTGGGAATTTCCGCTTGATGGATGGCACACAGATCTGTTCGAGGAACACACCTGGCGGCACCCGTGCGCAGGTGGAGCCGATGTTGGCGAGTCTGTCGGCCTCCTCGTTGCATTCTCTTCCAACGTGCCGAAGCTCGCATCCGTCAAAGTCTCCTTCGAGTGCATTGTAGAGTGCGCGGTACGCAATCATGTTGGCGGCGTGCGCGTCGCACTCGTTCATCGTCTGCTATAAAACCTGGTTGGAGTCACCGTAGATGACCAGGCGCATTGCGCCGCAGATTTTTGCCATCCTCATGCCGTGTATGAGGGCCTCGTATTCTGCCTCGTTGTTGGAGGCTCGGAACTTCATCCGGAGGACGTACTTCATCTTATCGCCCTGCGGGGAGGTTAGTATGACCCCAGCTCCCGCTCCGGCTTCGCGCTTGGAGCCGTCAAAATGCATCGTCCATGACTGTGACATGTCTGGGATGTCTGGCAGCTGCAGCTCCATCTAGTGTACAAGGAAGTCCGGGATGACTTGAGACTTGATCGCGAGTCGCTTCTCGTAGATGATGTCTAGGGGTGACAGCTCGATGCCCCACAAGGCTACGCGTCCGGTGGCCTCCAGATTGTTCAGGGGTGCCTCGTTGACGACCATCACCTGGTGCTCCTGAAAGTAATGGCTCAGCCGACGAGCCGTCATGAACACGTCGTAGGCGAGTTTCTGGTAGTGAGGGTACCTCTGCTTTGTTGGCGTCAATACCTCGCTGAGGTAGTAGATTGGGCGTTGGACCCCGTGGGTCTTGCCCTCTTTGTGTCGCTCGACCACCAGTACGGTGCTCACCACCTGATGTGTAGCTGCTATGTACAGCAGTAAGGGCTCGCGCTCCTTTGGCGTGACCAAGACGGGCGAGGTAGAAAGCAGCCTCTTTAGATCTTCGAATGCGTCATCCGCGTCGGGCGTCCACTCGAATTTGTCAGCTTTGCGCAGCAGCTGGTAGAATGGTAGTGCTTTCTCTCCCATGCGGCTGATGAACCTGCTTAATGCCGCTATTATCCCTGCGAGTTGCTGGACGCCTTTGAGGTTTTTCGGCTTCTCCATGGCCATGATGGCCCGTATTTTCTTCGGGTTCGCCTCGATTCCTCGCTGGGAGATGAAGTAACCAAGCAGCTGACCCGATGGGACGCCGAAGGCGCACTTTTCGTGGTTAAGCTTGATCCTATAGCGGTCGAGATTATCGAACGTCTCGCGGAGATCGTCGATGAGGGTTCTCGCTTCCCTGGTTTTGATGACTATGTCGTCGACATAGACTTGGACGTTGCGACCGATCTAGTCCTTGAGGCATGCCTGCATACACCGCTGGTACGTAGCACCTGCGTTCTTTAGCCCGAAAGGCATTGTGTTGTAGCAGAACACCCCGAACGGCGTGATGAACGCCGTTTTCTCTTGATCTTCGACCTTTAGTCGAATCTGGTTGTAGCCTGAGTAGGCGTCAAGGAAGGAGAGCTTCTCGCATTCGGTAGTTGAATCGATGATCTGGTCGATCCGAGGGAGAGGAAAGTGGTCCTTTGGGCAGTGCTTGTTTAGCGACGTGAAGTCCACGCACATCCGCAGGATGTCCGTGTCCTTTTTGGGTACCATCACAGTATTGGCGAGCCACTCACTCTCCTTAATCTCCCTGATGAAGTTTGCAGCGAGTAGTCTGTTTATCTCAATCCCTATGGCTTCGGCCCGCGGCTCAGACAGTCTCCGGATGGACTGTTTGACGGGATTGGTGTCTGGAAAGACGTTGAGTGCGTGCTCGGCGAATTCCCTGGGAACTCCTGGCATGTCTGCAGGACACCAGGCGAAGATTTCCCAGCGCTCGCGGAGGAATTCGACGAGCGCGCTTTCCTATGCGGGGCTGAGATCGTTGGCAATCAGCGCCGTCTTGGAGGCGTCCGTTGGGTGGACCTGCACCTTCTTTGTGTTGATGGTGGACTCGAAATACATGTCAGGTGCGTTTTTTCATGCGATTGGGGGTGCCCTATTGTCTGTCACCTCGCGGAGCCTTACGAGCTCCTCCTGCATGCCGAATGACTGGGATATTCTGTTGAAGTCCCTGTCGTAGTGGTCCGATCGGGTGAAGCTCCCGTGGACCGTGATGACGCCCCTGGGTCCTGGCATCTTGAGTAGCAGGTACGCGTAGTGCGGTACTGCCAGGAACCTTGTGAATGCTACTTGCCCAAGGATGGCGTGGTATTGTGATGGCCAGTCCACCACCTCGAACTCGAGCTGCTCGCATTGGAAGTTATCCGGCTTGCCGAAGATGATGTCGAGCCATATCTTTCCCAGGGGGAATATGCCCTTTCCTGGAATGATGCCATGGAACGTTGTGTCTGATTGTTCCAGGCTGCACAGCGGGATCCACATTGCTGCTAGAGTGCTTGCGAACATCAGGTTGATGCCGCTGACGCCGTCCATGAAGACACGGCTCATCTCGAAACCTCTGATCTGCGCCTCAAGCACCAGGGCAGCATGACCTGGGCGAGGGACCTGGCAAGGGTGATCCGAATGGCTGAACATGATGCAGGACTCCGATCCGCTGAGGTACTCAGGGATGGCGGGTGGAGCTGTCACGGCTAGGTTGATCTGTCGGGTGATTTTCTTCTGCACCCTATTCGTTGGGCGCCCCTTCTGGATCATCAGTGCTCCTTTCGGCGGGGGGTACCCGTGCCCACCGTTATTTTGTGCGGGTGCGATTGCGTGATTCGGGCCTCCTGCGGGTGGTGGTGGAGGAGCTCCATGCGCGATCTCGCCTTGTGCGGGCGCGTTCCCGAATCCGGGGTTTGGGGATTGCTGCCTCATCTGAGCCATGCTTTCGCTGAGTTTCTGGAACTCGCGGCAATCCTTGAGCATGTGGCTTGCCTTCTTCTTGCCATCCTGCTTGTCGATGTAGAAGTGGATGGTGCATGGACCCGACAGTTTTTTGTATGCTGAGGGTCCGTCGTCGCGATCGCGGCGCTGCCACGACTGTGCCGGGTGTCCTCCGTCGCGGAAATTGTTTCAGCGGTATCCGCCGCTATTGCGGTTGCCGTCATTACGGCGGTCGGCGTAGCCAGCCGCGACCATGTCAGGTCCATCGCGATCGTCGTAGACGCGCGGTCTTCTCTTGATACGGCATTCACGTCGCCAACCGTAGTCATCTTCCTCCTCCGAGTGCGCTCAGTGAACGGAGTCCTCGCCGTTAGCCCACCTGTTGGCGATGTCCATGAGGTGGTCGAGTGTCTTGGGCTTGACGCGTCCAAGTTCTTCCTTGAAGTCCTGGCGCTTGACACCGTCCTTGAAGGCGTCGATGGCCCTTTCTTCGGAGATGTGCACCGCGGAGTTCTTAGTGTTGGACCAACGCAGTATGTACGAGCGAATGGATTCGCCCGTTCGTTGGGTGCAGGCTCGCAACTCTTCGATCGAGGCAGGCCTCTTGCTGGTGCCTTTGAAGTTTTGGACGAAACTGTATGCCAGCTCCTCCCAGCTTCGAATGGACCCTGAGGATAAGCTGCTTAGCCAGATTCGAGCTGTGCCTATCAGCTGCAGCTGAAGGCATTGCATGGCGGTTTCCCTGCTTCCGCCGTGCAGCTTGACAGACGACAGGTGGTCACTGAGCCACGCCTTGGGGTCCTGTGTGCCGTCGAATTTCGGAGTGTCCGGAGGGAGCTTGAAGTTGCATGTCATCTGTGTCCGTCGAACAGGTCTGCTGAAGCATCGAGCTCCGCAGAGTTCTCCTTCTTCTTCATCCATCTCGGATTCAGACGATCATACGCGCTTGGCGTGTGCCTTGTCAATTTGCGTTGCGTTAGATCGTTTCGAGCATCGTAGTCGCGGCTGCGATGGCATGAGCTCTTATGCCTTCGAGGAAGGTCATGCTCTTCGTCCTCGGATGAGGGCGTGGGGCTGCGGTTGAATCTGACCGCGACCTTCTTTTTCGGCTCCGCAGGAGCTTCTCCGTGGAGTGCAGCTCCGACGAGTCCGAGCCCGGTAAACGCGGACTTATGCATGGCCCACTTTGGGTCCCCCTCCGGAGGTGGGTGGGATGCGAGGTACGCGGTGGCTGCCATGATCGCAGCTTGCGGCGTTTTTGGGATGACGTTTTCATCGGCGTCCATCTCCATGAAGGATGCGTTGAGGGCTCGGGTCACCTCGTGGCGCTCTTTGGGGTCCATGTTATCCATCAGAGAATGGTGCTTGTTCCCGTTGTTGCCGTGTGAGATGGAGACGATGCCCATGGCGGAGAGCGCAGCTCGACGCGCACTGGACTCCGAAGCTACCTTATTGCGCTTGTCCAGCTCTTCCTGCATCTTGATCTGCTTCTTGTGCTCCTCGATGAGGAGCATGTGGTATGCCATCAATAGATCTCGTGAGGCATCAACGGGCAGGATCTTGTTGCCTGCCACAGCCTCGCGTGCTTGAGTCCATCCCTCCTCGTCGAGGTGGATGACCCGATTGTTGTTTTCCCTGTTGGGTGGGGGGATTGGCTTCTTCTATTTCCATCGTTTCTACCCTGCGGGTTGGGTGGCGGATTGTGCTCTTGATCCTGGATGACCGCGGCGCACTGGTAGCGCTTGTAGATCGGATCGCTGCTGCCACAGCTTTCGGATCCGGAACCGTAGGTTCCTTCGTCCGATGGCGGGTCACACAGATCGGAGTTGCATCTGCTGCTGTCATAGGACTCGTTTGTTGAAGATGTGGTGCGTAGCATAGGGTGTGGATCCCATGAAGCGGGCCTGATCGACGGCAGGGGCACCCGCCCTGGGAGGCGGAGAGTGCCGATTTTCCCCACTTGGAAGCAGAAGCTCCCGAACAGGATCTCGAGCCCGTCACCAACGGGCTAGAAGTCCTTCATGGTGGCTGGAGAGTGGGCGGTGAAGTCGAAGGCGCCGAAGAGGAGGTGACTCTCCGAAGTCGCGGAGTTGTAGATCGCTCGGGTTGGGACCGTCACGATCGCACAATCAGCGTCCCCAGTTCCCACAGACGGCGCCAATTGACGAGGTTTAATCTCATCAATGCCCATTGTTATGGACTTGGGTTTTGGAGAAGATGGGGATGCTGGAGATCGCGGAACGGTTAGCAAACAAGCAACACGGGGACACAAGGTTTACCCAGGTTCAGGCCCCCGGAGGGAAAACCCTACTCCTGCTTGTCTGCTCTTGATTACGGCGGAACCGAAGATTACAGGGGTGCGCAGATGCAATCTGGCGTGGAGGTGTCTATGCGAAAGTATGAGGTCAGAGATCTAGGTCGTGCCCTCCTAGCCTTTATATAGAGTTAGGTAGGTCCCAGGCACAGACCAAATCGGTTACAGGTTTTAGGGTTTACACCTTTGAATTTTCTATCTACTTTAGTCTTGCTCTCCAAGGATCCGAAGGAGTCATGGGCCTTGGCCACCCGAAAGTCTTCATTGGCCGGCGTATATCTGCTGTGGGCCTTCCTTGGGCTGGACCAGGTATGCCGAGGTCGTGTACCCGCGGGGTATAACCATGTCAAACAGAAAACATGCAACTGGCACTGCGGCATATTGTTAATAGGTTAGTCCTAGAAAATTTATAAAAATACCTCAAAGTGTAGACAAAGCATAGCAAAGTTGATACTAAACAAGCATGAAACATCAAAAATGATAGATATGTTTACGACATATCATTAGCGATGAGGGCCATCTTGGCGGGGTCTGTCGGGGGGCTTGGATCGCCTTGGTGTTGACCGTGGATTCGAAGGTTTGGTCAGGAGTGTTTTGCTTGGTCACATGAGGGAGGCTAGTGTCTATGACTCCTTTAGCCTTGTGAGCTCCTCCTGCATGCCAAAAGACTAGGAGATTCTGTTGAAGTCCTTGTCGCAGCTGTACGATCTGGGTAAGCTTCCTAGAAAAGGGATGACGCCATTGGGTCCTGGCATTTTTAGCAGGGGGTACGCATAGTGCGGTACCGCCAGGAATCGTGTGAATGCCATGTTGGAGATATACCCTAGAGGCAATAATAAATGTAGTTATTATTATATCTTTGTGTTTATGATAAAAGTTTACATTCATGCTATAATAGTATTAACAAGGAAACATTAATACTTGTGTGACTTGTAAACTAAATTAGAGTCCCTAGTAAAGCCTCTTTATAATACTAGCTTGTTGGTTAATAAATGATTGTGGTTTCCCTAGCATGAACATTAGGATGTTATTAACAACAAGATCATATCGTTAGGATAATGATATGATGGACATACTCCTATAGATAAGCATAGCATAAAGATCAAGTCATTTTAATAGTTCAATTGCTATATGCTTTTTGATACATAATAACATAATTCCTTAGACCATGAGATCATGCATATCACCATCACCGGAAGGATGCTTTGATGACATCAAACACCACACTGTAACTGGGTGGCTATAAAGGTGGCATTTATTCGGAAAGTATTGGTTGAACCACAAGGATCAAGAGTGGGATTTGTCCATCCATATGACGGATAGATATACTCTGGGCCATCTCGGTGGAATGTCATCCAATTGGCTTGCAAGCATGTGACTGGCTCGCAAGAACGAGAAAAGAGTACTTATCAGTAACGAGGTTGAACTAGGTATGCAGAGATACCGACGATCAAAACCTCGGATAAGTAAACTATCGTGAGACAAAGGGAAATTGGTATCGTATGTAAGTGGTTCATTCGATCGCAAAGTAATCGTAGAAATATGTGGGATCCATATGAATTTCCAGATTCCTCTGTTGGTTATTGTTCGGAGAAGTGTCTCGATCATGTCCACATAATTCACGAACCGTAGGGAGACACACTTAAGGATTCGACGTTGTTGAGTAGTTATGGAATGATGAGTAAGAGACCGAATGTTGTTCGGAGTCTCGGATGAGATCCGGGATATCACGAGGAGATCCGGAATGGTCCGGAGAATAAGATTCATATAAGGAAAGTCCTGTTTCGGGGTTGGAAAATGGTTCCGGTGTTTTCATCGGGAATGTTCTAGAAGGTTCCGGAAGGTCCGGCACTCCGGAGGGGAAGGGTACATGAATGTGTCATAACAAGTTGGAATGGTTGCATCATGTACTAGGTGTCATCGCTGAACAAAATAAAGGGTTAAATCAAATCCTAGTTTGAAAAGTCAAACGCCAATTCAAAAAGTCAAACGACTATTTTGTTTGGTGGAGGGAGAGTAGGAAACCTACTTGGGGAGGAAGTCCCTCTCCCTCCACCGCCGGCCTTGGAAGCCGAGTTGGGGAGGGACTCCCCTCCCCTTGGCGTGCCCCCTCCACCTATATAAGGAGGGGCAGGGCTGCCCCTCCAAGCACACAACTTGCACCTCGCAAACCCTAGCTCCAAGCCGCCGCCGCCGCCGCCACCTCCTGCTGCCGCCGCCTAGGGCTAAACCCTAGTCGCTGATTTAGGGCATCCCCTTGCCCTAGCCGCCGGCCTAGCCTCTCATCCTTGGTGCGTCTAATCCCTAGATCGCCAAGGCTCTCTCATAGTCGCTCTGGCTTAAGGCGAAGCCCTGCGAGATCTCCCCTCTACTTCCGATACCACGCCGTCGTGCTTCCGGAATCGCGAGGAGAGTGCTACAACCTCCGTTGCCTGCTGGAACAAGGGAGAGGAAGGTCTTCGTCGAAACCAGGCGTGTGACCGATCATGAGCTAGGAACGCAGCGCCGGAAGGATCGTCTACGCGATCTTGAGATCGGGAAGAGTACGACTACATCACCCACGAGAATCCGCTCTCATTAATACTTTGGAATCTTCGAGGGTGAGTTATTCTATCGACTCGTTGCTACAATCTAGTTGATAGATCTTGGCTTTTTTTGTATGCGGTAGAAATTTTTTGTTTTCCATGCTACGAACCTCTACAGTGGTATCAGAGCCGTATCTATATGTAGATCTGTTGCACGAGTAGAACACAATGGTCATTATGGGTGGTGGTGCTTTTATTATAAATTGCTTCTTGTGTACTTTGCATCTTGCGGTATGATGGGATGAAGCGGCCCGGGCTAATCTTACATGACATCGTTCATGAGACTTGCTCCACGCTCAACATGCAACTTGTATTGTATAAGTGGCTTTATGGTGCATCTCTCCCATTATAGTATAGATCCAATTTACAACGGGCACTTGATAGTTCAAACATCAACGTTGTGGTTCTTGTTCGTAAGTTAGATCGACACTTATTGAAAGCCCCAAACCACGTAAAATTTGCAAAGAAATTAGAGGCGTCTAACTTTGTTTTGCGGGGTGTCTTTGTGATGTGATATGGCCATGATTGTGATTATATTTGATGTATGCAATGTTCCTTATTGTAAGTTGGCAACCGGCAGGAGCCATATGGTTGTCTTTAATTTTTGTTAAGACCCGCGTGTCTATTCAAAGTAGTTGTAATAGTTGAAGCTGGTGGACGACAACCATGGAGCAGCATCGTTGACCTTGATGCAATGCCGGTGATGATGGAGATCATGTTCGTGCTTGAAGATGGAGATCGGAAGCACAAAGAAGAAAGGCCATATCATATCACATATTATGAATTGCATGTGATGTTAATCCTTTATGCATCTTGTATTGCTTAGTTAACGACGGTAGCATTATAAGATGATCCCTCATGCGCATAAATTTCAAGTTCTTAAGTGTTCATCCTTAGTAAGCACCGTTGCTAAAGCTTGTTGTTCCGAAGCACCACGTGATGATCGGGTGTGTTAGATTCCGCAAGTGTATACAACGTGGGCAAGCCAGATTTGCTCATGCAGAAGCTAAGGTTTGATCTTGACGAGCCTAGCATGTACAGACATGGTCTCGGAACACGGATCACCGAAAGGTAAAGCATGAATCATATAGTAGATATGATGAACATGTCGATTGTTCGCCATTGAAGCTACATCAACTCTCGTGATGATCGGTTTTGATGTGGTGGATTTGGTTCGTGTGATCACTAAAACAATGTGAGGGATATTGTTTTGAGTGGGAGTTCACCTAGATTAATTTAACTATTAATAAGAATTCAATTTTTCATAAACTTAGTCTAAACTATTGCAAATATGTTGTAGATCAATGGCGGCCCCTACCATCAATTTTAATGCGTTCCTAGAGAAAGAAAAGTTGAAAAACAATGGAAGCAACTTCGCGGATTGGTTCCGTAATTTGAGGATTGTCCTTAATGCTGGTAATTTGACCTATGTCTTTGGATGCACTGGGTGACCCTGCGGTGATGCTACCGATGAAGTAAAGAACGTTTACCTCGCTCGGAAGAATCAGTACTCCACAGTTCAGTGTGCTATCTTGTATGGTTTAGAATCGGAGCTTCAGAAAATGTTTGAGAATTCAGACCCACATGATATTGTCCGTGAACTCAAATTGATGTTTGAGACTCACGCGGCAGTTGAGAGATATGAGGCTTATGAAAAGTTCTTTAACTGCAAGATGGAAGAGGGCAGCTCCGTCAGTGAGCATGTGCTTAAGATGTCTGGGCACGCAAACAAACTTCAAAGCTTGGGTATAGTGATTCCTAATGCTTTGGGGATTTACCGTGTCCTCCAATCACTACCACCAAGTTACAAGAACTTTGTGATGAACTACAATATGCAAAGCATGAACAAGCGATTGCGAACTCTTCTCCATGTTAAAATCTGCGAAGTGGAGATCAAGAAAGAGCACCAAGTGTTGATGGTCAATAAGACCACCAAATTCAAGAAAGACAAGTCTAAGCAAAGGGACACTTCAAGAAGGGTGGTAAGAAAGTTACCACACCGAATAAGACCAAGGCTGGACCTAAGCACGATCTTGAGTGCTTTACGCAAGGGAGAAGGTCCTTTGGGCGGAATTGCCCAAAGTACTTGGCGGATTTGAAGAACGGCAACATCAAGAAGAAAGGTATATCCGATATACATGTTATTGATGTGTATCTCACTAGTACTCGTAGTAGTGCCTAGGTATTTGATACTGGTTCGGTTGCACATATTTGTAACTCGAAACAGGTGCTGCAGAATAAACGGAAGCTAGCGAAGAACGAGGTGACGATGCGCGTTGGAAACGGATCAAAGGTTGATGTGATCGCGGTCGGCACGCTACCTCTTCATCTACCATCGGGATTAGTTTTATACTTAAATAATTGTTCTTTGGTCCCTGCGTTGAGCATGGACATTATATCGGGATCTTGTTTATTGCGAGACGGTTACTTGTTTAAGTCCGAGAATAATGGTTGTTCGATTTATATGAGTAATATGTTTTATGCACATGCACCTTTGATAGATGGTCTATTCTTATTGAATCTCGATAGTGGAAATACACATATTAATAACATTGAAGCTAAACGTTTGAAATCGAGCAATAACTCGACCTATATGTGGAACTGTCGTCTTGGTCACATTGGAGTGAAGCGTATGAAGAAACTCCATTCCGATGGACTTCTTGAATCACTTGATTTCGAATCACTTGAAAGATGCGAAGCATGTCTGATGGGTAAAATGACTAAGACTCCATTTTCTGGTATGATGGAGCGAGCTACGGACTTATTCGAAATCATACAAACCGATGTGTGTGGTCCAATGAGTGTAGCATCGCGCGGTGGTTATCGTATGTTCTTACCTTCACGGATGACTTGAGTAGATATGGGTATATCTATTTCATGAAACATAAGTCCGAAACTTTCGAGAAGTTTAAGGAATTTCAAAGTGAGGTTGAGAATCAACGTAACAAGAAGATTAAATTTTTGCGTTCTAATCGTGGAGGTGAATATCTAAGTTACGAGTTTGGCGAGCATTTGAAGAAATGCGGAATACTTTCACAATTGACACCGCCAGGAACACCACAGCGTAATGGTGTGTCCGAACATTGTAATCGAACTCTCTTAGATATGGTTCGTTCTATGATGTCACTTATAGATTTACCGCTATCATTTTGGGGTTATGCATTAGAAACAACCGCATTCACTTTAAATAGGGCACCATCTAAATCCGTTGAAACGACACCGTATGAATTATGGTTTGGGAAGAAACCTAAATTGTCGTTCCTTAAAGTTTGGGGTTGCGAAGCCTATGTAAAGAAGTTACATTCGGACAAGCTTGAACCCAAAGCGGAAAAATGTGTCTTCATAGGATACCCAAAGGAAACTATTGGGTATACCTTCTATCATAGATCCGAAGGCAAAATCTTCGGTTAAGAATGGATCCTTTCTAGAGAAGGAATTTCTCTCGAAAGAAGTGACTGGAAGGAAAGTAGAACTCGACGAGGTTGTCGAACCTTCTCTCGAACTAGCGAGTAGCAAAGACCGAAGAAGTTCCTGTGGTGCCTGCACCAATAAGAGAGGAAGCTAATGATGATGATCATGAAACTTCGGTTGTAGTTGCTACAGAGCCTCGCAGGTCAACGAGAACTCGTACCACTCCTGATTGGTATAATCCCGTAATGAGTGTCATGTTGGTGGATAACACCGATGACCCTGCGACATATGAGGAAGCGATGATGATCCCAGATTCCAATAAATGGCAAGAAGCCATGAAATCCGAGATTGGATCCATGTACGAAAACCAAGTATGGACTTTGGTGGACTTACCGGATGGCCAGAAGGCTGTAGAGAACAAATGGATTTTCAAGAAGAAAACATATGCTGATGGTAATGTTACTGTCTATAAAGCTCGACTTGTTGCAAAAGGGTTTCGACAAATTCAAGAAGTTGACTACGATGAGACTTTCTCACCAGTAGCGAAGCTAAAGTCTGTGAGGATTATGTTAGCAATCGCTGCATATTATGATTATGAGATATGGCAGATGGATGTCAAAACAGCATTCCTCAATGGAGACATTGATGAAGAGTTGTATATGATGCAACCCAAAGGTTTTGTCGATCCTAAAGATGCTAACAAGGTGTGCAAACTTCAACGGTCCATATATGGATTGAAGCAAGCATCCCGAAGTTGGAATCAACGTTTTTATAAGGTAATCAAAAGTTTTGGTTTTATACAAACTTATGGAGAAGCTTGTATTTACAAGAAAGTGAGTGGGAGCTCTGTAGCATTCTTAATACTATATGTAGATGACATATTGTTGATTGGGAATGATGTAGACCTTGTTAATAGTGTCAAAGAATATTTGAATAATAGTTTTTCAATGAAAGATCTTGGCGAAGCAGCTTACATATTAGGCATAAAGATTTATAGAGATAGATCGAGACGCCTAATATCATTGTCACAAAGTACATATTTGGACAAAGTTCTAAAGAGGTTTGGAATGGAAGATAGCAAGAAATGGTTCTTGCCCATGTTGCCCAATACGACCTTGAGTAAAACTCAAAGTCTAGCAACGGCAGAAGATAGAGAAAGGATGAGTAAGACTCCCTATGCCTCAGTCATAGGATCTCTGATGTATGCCATTCTATGTACTAGACCCGACATTGCATATGTTGTTAGTTTGACTAGCAGATATCAAAGTGATCCAGGAGTGGATCATTGGACAGCGGTCAAAAACATCCTTAAGTACTTGAGAAGAACTAAGGATATGGTTCTTTCTTATGGAGGTGATGAACAACTCGTTGTTAATGGTTACACCGATGCTAGTTGGAACACCGATCCGGATGATTCTAAATCACAATCTAGATACGTATTTACTTTGAATGGTGCAGCAGTTAGCTGGAGGAGTGCAAAGCAAAGCGTTGTGGCGAGATCTTCAACTGAATCAGAATACATAGCTACTTTGGAGGCTTCACAAGAAGCGATATGGATGAAGGAGTTCATTACAGAGCTCGGTGTGGTACCAAGTGCGCTGGACCCTATGTCTATCTACTGTGATAACATGGGCGCCATAGCCAATGCGCAAGAACCAAGGTCACACAAGAAGCTGAAGCATATCAAGAAACGTTTTCACGCTATTCGAGAACATGTCAAAGATGGTGACATAAAGATTTGCAAAGTATGCACAGATCTGAATGTGGTGGATCCGTTGACTAAACATGTCCCGAGGGCAAAACATGACCAACACCAAACTGCCATGGGTGTTCAGTATATTACCATGTAATCTAGATTAGTTGACTCTAGTGCAAGTGAGATCTGGAGATATGCCCTAGAGGCAATAATAAATGTAGTTATTATTATATCTTTGTGTTTATGATAAATGTTTACATTCATGCTATAATAGTATTAACGAGGAAACATTAATACTTGTGTGATTTGTAAACTAAATTAGAGTCCCTAGTAAAGCCTCTTTATAACACTAGCTTGTTGGTTAATAAATGATTGTGGTTTACCTATCATGAACATTGAGATGTTATTAACAACAAGATCATATCGTTAGGAGAATGATATGATGGACAAACTCCTATAGATAAGCGTAGCATAAAGATCAAGTCATTTTAATAGTTCAATTGCTATATTCTTTCTGATACATAATAACCTAATTCCTTCGACCATGATATCATGCATATCACCATCACCGGAAGGATGCTTTGATGACATCAAACACCACACCGTAACTGGGTGGCTATAAAGGTGGCATTGAGTATTGGTTGAAACACATGGATCAAGAGTGGATTTGTCCATCCATATGAAAGATAGATATACCGGCCCTCTCGGTGGAATGTCATCCAATTGGCTTGCAATCATGTGAGCTCACAAGGGATCACATATCACGGAACGAGAAAGAGTACTTATCGAACGAGGTTGAACTAGGTATGCAGAGATACCAAAGATCAAAACCTCGGATAAGTAAACTATCGTGAGACAAAGGGAAATTGGTATCGTATGTAAGTGGTTCATTCGATCGCAAAGTAATCGTAGAAATATGTGGGAGCCATATGAATTTCCAGATTCCTCTATTGGTTATTGTTCGGAGAAGTGTCTCGATCATGTCCGCATAATTCACGAACTGTAGGGAGACACACTTAAGGATTCGACATTGTTGAGTAGTTATGGAATGATGAGTAAGAGACCGAATGTTGTTCGGAGTCTCGGATGAGATCCGGGATATCACGAGGAGATCCGGAATGGTCCGGAGAATAAGATTCATATAAGGAAAGTCCTGTTTCGGGGTTGGAAAATGGTTCCGGTGTTTTCATCGGGAATGTTCTAGAAGGTTCCGGAAGGTCCGGCACTCCGGAGGGGAAGGGTACATGAATGTGTCATAACAAGTTGGAATGGTTGCATCATGTACTAGGTGTCATCGCTGAACAAAATAAAGGGTTAAATCAAATCCTAGTTTGAAAAGTCAAACGCCAATTTGAAAAGTCAAACGACTATTTTGTTTGGTGGAGGGAGAGTAGGAAACCTACTTGTGGAGGAAGTCCCTCTCCCTCCACCGCCGGCCTTGGAAGCCGAGTTGGGGAGGGACTCCCCTCCCCTTGGCGCGCCCCCTCCACCTATATAAGGAGGGGCAGGGCTGCCCCTCCAAGCACACAACTTGCACCTCGCAAACCCTAGCTCCAAGCCGCCGGCGCCGCCACCTCCTGCTGTCGCCGCCGACGCCTAGGGCTAAACCCTAGCCGCCGAGTTAGGGAATCCCCTTGCCCTAGCCGCCGAGTTAGGGCATCCCCTTTCCCTAGCCGCTGGCCTAGCCTCTCCTCCTTGGTGCGTCTAATCCCTAGATCGCCAAGGCTCTCTCATAGTCCACCATACTCGCTCCGGCTTAAGGCGAAGCCCTGCGAGATCTCCCCTCTACTTCCGGTACCACGGCGTCGTGCTGCCGGAATCGTGAGGAGAGTGCTACAACCTCCGCTGCCTGCTGGAACAAGGGAGAGGAAGGTCTTCGTCGAGTACCGAACGTGTGACCGATCAAGGAGCCTTTAACGCAATACCGGAAGGATCGTCTACGCGATCTTGAGATCGGGAAGAGTACGACTACATCACCCACGAGAATCCGCTCTCATTAAATACTTTGGAATCTTCGAGGGTGAGTTATTCTATCGACTCGTTGCTACAATCTAGAAGATAGATCTTGGCTTGTTTGTTTGTTATGCGGTAGAAATTTTTTGTTTTCCATGCTACGAACCTCTACATGCCATGCGACCGAGGATGGCGTGGTACTGTGATGGCCAGTTGACCACCTCGAACTCGAGTCGCCCGCGCCTGAAGTTCTCGGGGGTAACGAATATGACGTCGAGCCATATCTTGCCATATCATCTTATACTTCTACTTACAACATCACCATATCATAACACTAGCCCAGCAACAATCTAAACTAGATGCCTCTAATTTATCCATTGCAAGTTTTACGTGGCTTAGGGCTTTCGAAGATAGAACCGTTCTTACCAACGAACATGAACCACAACGAGGATAACCAAATTGTTGACAACTCGTTGCAAATTAGATATTGACTATAGTAGGAGAGACAGACACCCTCTAGCCACTTATGCAAAACTAGTTGCATGTCAAGCGTGGAACAGGTCTCATGTGCGAGGACATGTAAAGTTTGTCCGGGCCGCTTCATCCCACTATGCCACCAATATCCAAAGTACAACTAAGAAGCAACAAAATGATCATCATCGCCCACATACTCACATGTGTACTACCCGTGCAAAGCATCTACGCATATATCTGGCTTTGATACCACTGTTGGGTTCGCAGCATAGAAAATAAAAAAATTCCTACGATGGGAACAACTATGTACCAAGATCTATCTACTAGATGCAAACAACGGGCGGATGTGTATCCGTAGAGAACATACCCTTGAAGACCGACAAAGCTTAACGAGTCCAAACTCATGGTTGATGTAGACGATCTCTTGCCGATCTCAAGATCGAGAGGAAGTCCTAGCGCCACAAAACAGCAGCGCATCCGTGCTCGCACACACGTTCGAGGCACCGAGCAATCTCCGCCTCCTCGCTCCAGCGATGCAGCGGAAGCACAACTCTTTCTTGCCGAATATCCACCGAGAACATGTATCTTGCTAGTCCGAGACCATGGGGGATAAATTCTAGAGGGGGAGAGAGATCCTTCACGAGGAGTTGTGAGTGAGAGAGGGGGAGGGGGATCCTTTTATAGGGAGAGGGGGGCACCCAAGGGGCCATGGGGCTGCCCCCACCTCTTCCACATTCATGTGGGTGGACACTCCACTCACTCAAATGCCTTTCAATTCCCTCCACTCAAAAAACCCACTCAAATTCCCATTAAATTTCCACCAAATTTAATGCAAACTCTCATTAAATAAAACTCCTTTTATTTATTCAGAAATTTATCAATTACTTTAATGACAAACATTCACATATAACCCCTTGCTAATATTTCATTTCACATGTAGAAACACTTTCTGCAATTTCACCCGAAAACCCGTTTTGGTATCTAGTGAAATAAATTCCTGCGCTTGTTATTCTTTTCGGCAGGAAACTTTTGCTCCAAATGGATGTCGGTGTCTCTTAAGTGTGTCACCCTACGGTTCACGAATAATGCGGACATGATCGAGACCCCTCTCGGATCAAAGCGGGATCTGGAGACCCATACTGACTCCCACACATTCAACGATGACTTTCTTGTGATCGTCGGAACCTTTTATGCTAGTATCTTAATCCCTTTGTTTCGTGATATATTACATGTCCGAGATTCGATCATCGGTATCTCCATACCTAGTTTGATCTCGTTACTGACATGCACTCTTTTCTTGTTCCCGTGATATAAAATTCTAGTGATCAAATCACTTGCTTGCAAGTTAATCAATGTGATATCACCGAGAGGGCCCAGAGCATATCTATCTGTCATCGGAATGAACAAATTCCACTCTCGATCCATGGGCCTCAACATAACACTTTAGTAGTTCTGAACCCATCTTTATAATCACCCTGTTACGGTGTGATGTTTGATGTTATCAAGAAACTCTTCCGGTGTTATTGATTGACATGATCTCATGGTCTAAGGATTAGGATCACTTCGTAAGTTGTTATAGAAATATAAACTCAATGACTTTGATCGTAATGCTATACTTCGGATGAATGTTCATCACACCATTAAACTAATGTTGTGACCTCATTATTAATAACATCCAATGTCCATGATCAGGAAACCTATGATCATCTTGTTAATCAATGAGCTAGTTTATAAGAGAGGCATAACTAGGAACTTCCTTTTTGTTTATTAAACACACATGTATTAACGTTTCCGTATTAATAAAATTATAGCATGTAAAATAAACATTTATCATAAACAAGGAATATGATAATAACCACTTTATTATTGCCTCTCAGGCATATTCGCTTCAGTCTCCCACTTGCACTAGAGACAATAATCTAGTTTGAAAACTTTGTGTATTGAACACCTATGGCTTTCTGGTGTTCCAAATACGCAACTGCAAGTGGTTAACATAATATACGGATCTGATACTTTCAGGTCCGTGTGTATTTGCATGTCTTTGCGTCTTCACGCATCACTCATTCTCCAATGAGATGGCATTGTATAAATTTGGTCTTTTGGTGAGACCTTTAGTTCCTTGGGGTTAAAACATGTCGATACTATTGTCATACAATATATCTTTAGTGTTAGCCTGCTAGAACCACACCTTAGTTTGATAACAAACTACTTGACACAAATTCCCTCCTTTGCTGCTACTATAGCAGTCATATACTTAGCCTTTTGTTGTAGTATTCGTCACAATGTCTTAACTTTGGAATACATCCAAATCCATCATGAAAACTCCTTTCCATTTCATTGTGTCACTCATAGTTTAAATTGATATAAATTTAATTTGTATATTGTGACAAAACTAGTATCAATGTAACGCTTTACAATGAACTATTTGTAATTGTTTGTCACCTCTACACAAATATATTCTTAGTTCTTCCAAAAGATCATAAGAATATCCTCACTATCGTCCAATGATCATTTTATGATTCACTCTGGTATATGCTCATAACACTTAGAGCATAGGACATATCTGGATGTGTACATATCATGGTATGATTGATCAAAACATCCTTGTGATTTCACTCATCAAGTGTCAAAGCACTTGAATCTTGTTTCACTTATCAAGTGTCGATACACTTGAATCTTGATTCAATTCCTTTCCATGCGACAAGAACCGTTTCTTGTCGTTTCTATATTTAACTCCTTCAATATCTCATATATGTACGTTTGGCACAACCATATTAGCGTCACAGTCTATCCACTATAGACATTCATGCTAAATATTCGGGTTTTGCCTAAGTTTTTCATCGAAATGAAATTCTTAACCTTTGTCAATAAAAGATACATCATTTCTAATCAACAAGATGTCATCCACATAATGTATTAGAAATATGTCTTAGCGCTCCCACTTAATTTCTTGCAAATGCAAGCATCTTCATCGTCTCCTGATGAAAAACTCCTTTTCATCACGGTGAAGATTCCAACTCCGCGATGCTTACTTCAACCATTGAAGTTTGCATGCCCTTTTTAGCATCCTTTGAATTTTAACAAAACCCTTTGGACTGTGTCATGTACACGTCCTAGGTAACCATTCTATTAGAAGAACTTTGTTTTGTTTATTCATCTACCATATACCAAATTATATGTAGTGGTTGCTACTTTAATCTGTCCAGACTAAATATCGCTATGAAAGATCAAATCTTGTCATAGTCAACTCCTTGAACATTGTCATAAAATACTTTATGACATGTCGAATATTTCATAGATGTGAAACATCCATGTCTGTTTCTTTATAGATCCAAATACGACCGATAGGTTTTTACACCTTTCTGGAGGGTCTTCCAAGTTCAAAACTTGATTTCTCGTGTATGGAACTATCATGGATTTTATGGCTTCAAGCCATTTGACGGATTTAGGGCCCATCATCGCTTCTTTGCATGTAGTCGGTTCATCATTGTCAAACAATAATGATTTACTCTCAAATCTTAGCATTTGATTGTTTATCCGACCGACTTGGTTCAATAAGAACTTAGATCTCTGTGACCACAACCTTTGAGGCACATAAGCTATGAGCATTATGGCAGCCTCTAGAACTATTTCCGGCGCTGCGCAACTCTGCACATTTAGCTAAGGTTCGTTAACCTTATCAAATTTCTATTGTCCTCCCACTTAACTTTTGCGAAAAATTCCTTCTTCAAGAAACTTCACGTTTCAAGCGACAAACCCTTTTGTCCTTGGTGTTATGGATAAATAACCAATTGTTATTCAAAATAACCTACAAAGAGATGCTCATCCGACTTCGGTTGTAAACATCTTACTTATGTTTAGCATACCAAAATTTAAGAAATGACAACTTGGGTTTTACCCCAAACCATAACTTCCATGGTGTCATTTCAACGGATCAAGATGGAGCTCTTTTCAGTGTAAAAGCGGTAGTCTCTAAAACTTTAATCTTTTAAAACATAATGGCAGTTTTATAAATAACACCTTTGATCCAACCATGTCAAACAAGGTTTCATTACAAATCTCAAACACTCCATACTCCTATGGTGTTTCGGGAGATGTAAATCTAGGTGTTTTGCTAAACTTGCAACTCAAATAAATCCCTTTATGATAAAATCATAATTTATTTATTTTCTTGTTACACTTGTAACTCAAATAAATCCCTTTATGACAAAACCATAAATCATTTATTTTCTTGTTACAATGATTTTCCACTTCGTCTTGAAAGTATTTGAACGCTTTCAAATATTTCATACTTCTTTCTCATTAAGTGAACATTCACTCAAAATTCCAGAGAAAGCATATGAAGTTGAAATCCATCGCTTACGACTATACATAATGGACTTTTCCAATAATTTAGTCATTCGTTCTTCTTTGGCCTTTGAACGAAGTTTTAATTATCACGTGGAAAGTCTCACAAGCGTCACTTGATCAAATTAAAGACTCCAAAAATCCATGAATATGGAGATTCTTCATGTTTTCTTTCCAATATAATTTAAACAACGATGTCACTTCGTAAGTGATCTTTCAATCATTTGTCTTGTGACATTTTAGCATTAGGTTTTATGGATGTGATTTCTCCAACTAGATTTTTAAATCATCCATCTTATATGGAATACGGTAATTATTTGAACAACCTTTGTTCTCATAATACCTGATTTAAATAACAATTATTAAAACAAATCTTGAAGTCAAGCTTTGATGTCAACGAGAAATATAAACAACGGTTTGTTTGTTTTCGATGAACATCATCACATATTCTCTTGCTAGTTACTTAAGCCATTGTGGTTCATGAATTGCGTCGTTCCGTATGAAATTTCATACCAACCAATTCGGTATCCAATACCCAAGAACCACATTGTTTAACAAGCAAAGAATACAACCATAACATGTATATGATCCATATACCTAAATTGGATATTTCCAATCTTTTCTTTTCTGCCAAGTATATTTTATAGATTCTCTTCCAGCATTTCCTTTTCCTTTTATAAGAATCTATCAATATCAACAGTGGCGCCATATACATGACACATAGTCCAAAGCGTGTATATTCAAATAATAATACCTTTGGACTTGCACTTTGAAGTAGATCACCATCATCAAAATGATCGGTATTCTTTCAAAATCTATTCTTTAGTAATATTTTAGTGTAGTAAACATTTTACATACATATTCTATTCACCCTTATCATGACGACATTCATGGTCAAGCTACTGTAGATTATAAAGGTGAATCATGAGTATAACATTACTTTCCAAAACCCTTTTAGATGATTAGGATGTCTAGCATCTCCAACCTTCGTAAATTCTCATCCAATATGAGAACATATATTATACTCTATCATATTGCAACCAAAACATTGTTTTAGATATCGTTATATCTGCCACACATGATGATTTCTGAAATAATTCTTTCAGCTCCTCGATAAACTTGATATTAAAACAATCAAGAATCATGGAGGCAAACATGATACTTAAGATACTAACACTGGAATTGTTACTCTCGATTTAATACCAATTATTAAATTTCACGGAGTAAACAGAGTTTGCTAAAAGTTTGTAATAGGACTTTAAACTTTAGATTGACACTCAACACAATACGATACCAGTTCGTAAAGTATATATCCAGAATTCTATAGTTCTATTATCTCAATTATAACTAAGCATAAGGTGGTGAACGAATTCCAATGACTACAACAAATTATGCAAATTCACTTTGATTTAATTTATGATAAATTGAGTTCTACTAATCCAAATTAGAAATAAACTCCCACTCAAAAACGACATCCCTCGTGTCTTTTTGGTGATTACATGAACCAAATCCACTACACCAAGTCCGATCATCACGTGAGTCGGTGTAGCTTCAAAGGCGAGCATCCATATGGTCATCATATCAAAACATATGACTCATGCTTAACCTTTCGGTCCGTGCTCCGAGGCCATGTCTGTACATGCTAGGATCGTCAAGTAAGAACCTTAGTATTCGCGTGTGTAACTGTCTTACACCCGAGATATGCTCGTGGATTCAAGTACACCCGATCATCACGTGATGTCTTGAAGCGACGAAACATTGTCGGTGCATACTTAAGAAAGAACACATTTTTATCTTGATATCTAAATGAGGGATCATCTTAGTATGCTAATAAAACTCCAAACAAGCAATATAAGATGCAATCAAACATCACATGTTTGTAAGTGAAGTGATATGGTTCCTGCATATGATCTCCATCATGTGCACCGTGGTATGATCTCTATCATACCTCTATGTGTAAGGCCAAGGTATATGGAACTTACACGTTATGTGTGTTGTAAGAGTATCATCTTATACTTCTACTTACAACATCACCATATCATAACACTAGCCCAGCAACAATCTAAACTAGATGCCTCTAATTTATCCATTGCAAGTTTTACGTGGCTTAGGGATTTCGAAGATAGAACCGTTCTTACCTACGAACATGAACCACAACGAGGATAACCAAATTGTTGACAACTCTTTGCAAATTAGATATTGACTATAGTAGGAGAGACAGACACCCGCTAGCCACTTATGCAAAACTAGTTGCATGTCAAGCGTGGAACAGGTCTCATGTGCGAGGACATGTAAAGTTTGTCCGGGCCGCTTCATCCCACTATGCCACCAATATCCAAAGTACAACTAAGAAGCAATAAAATGATCATCATCGCCCACATACTCATATGTGTACTACCCGTGCAAAGCATCTACGCATAGATCTGGCTCTGATACCACTGTTGGGTTCGCAGCATAGAAAACAAAAAATTTCCTACGATGGGAAAAAACTATGTACCAAGATCTATCTACTAGATACAAATAACGGGCGGATGTATATCCGTAGAGAACATACCCTTGAAGACCTACAAAGCTTAACGAGTCCAAACTCGTGGTTGATGTAGACGATCTCTTGCCGACCTCAAGATCGAGAGGAAGTCCTAGCGCCACAAAGCAGCAGCGCATCCGTGCTCGCACACACGTTCGAGGCACCGAGCAACCTCCGCCTCCTCGCTCCAGCGATGCAGCGGAAGCACAACTCTTTCTTGCCGAATAGCCATCGGGAACATGTATCTCGCTAGTCCGAGACCATGGAGGATAAATTCTAGAGGGGGAGAGAGATCCTTCACGAGGAGGTGTGAGAGAGTGAGAGGGAGGGGGGCTCCTTTTATAGGGAGAGGGGGGCACCCAAGGGGCCATGGGGCTGCCCCCACCTCTTCCACATTCATGTGGGTGGACACTCCACTCACTCAAATGCCTTTCAATTCCCTCCACTCAAAAAACCCACTCAAATTCCCATTAAATTTCCACCAAATTTAATGCAAACTCTCATTAAATAAAACTCCTTTTATTTATTCAGAATTTTGTCAATTACTTTAATGACAAACATTCACATATAACCCCTTGCTAATATTTCATTTCACATGTAGAAACACTTTCTGCAATTTCACCTGAAAACCCGTTTCGGTATCTAGTGAAATAAATTAATGCGCTTGTTATTCTTTTCGGCATGAAACTTTTGCTCCAAATGGATGTCGGTGTCTCTTAAGTGTGTCACCCTACGGTTCGCGAATAATGCGGGCATGATCGAGACCCCTCTCGGATCAATAATCAGAAGCGGGATCAGGAGACCCATACTGACTCCCACACATTCAACGATGACTTTCTTGTGATCGTCGGAACCTTTTACGCTAGTATCTTAATCCCTTTGTTTCGCGATATATTACATGTCCGAGATTCGATCATCGGTATCTCCATACCTATTTTGATCTCGTTACTGACATGCACTCTTTTCTCGTTCCCGTGATATAACATTCTAGTGATCAAATCACTTGCTTGCAAGCTAATCAATGTGATATCACCGAGAGGGCCCAGAGAATATCTATCCATCATCGGATTGAAAAAATTCCACTCTCGATCCATGGGCCTCAACATAACACTTTAGTAGTTCTGAACCCATCTTTATAATCACCCTGTTACGGTGTGACGTTTGATGTTATCAAGAAACTCTTACGGTGTTAGTGATTGACATGATCTCATGGTCTAAGGATTAGGATCACTTCGTAAGTTGTTATAGCAATATAAACTCAATGACTTTGATCATAATGCTATACTTCGGATGAATGTTCATCACATCATTACACTAATGTTGTGACCTCGTTATTAACAACATCCAATGTCCATGATCAGGAAACCTATGATCATCTTGTTAATCAACGAGCTAGTTTATAAGAGAGGCATAAATAGGAACTTCCTTTTTGTTTATTAAACACACATGTATTAATGTTTCCGTATTAATACAATTATAGCATGTAAAATAAACATTTATCATAAACAAGGAATACGATAATAACCACTTTATTATTGCCTCTCGGGCATATTCCCTTCACTTAGGTCATCCTCGTCATCTGAGCGTGCTCGGTTGTTGTGGATGACATCTTCACCATCAGTCTAGTGATTGGCGATGTCCATCAAATGGTCGATGGTCTTGGGCTTGATGCAACCAACCTCCTCCCCAGAGTTCGTGGTGCCTTACACCATCGTTGAATGCATAGATTGCCCTTTCCTTAGAGATGTCCTCCGTTGAGTTTTTGATGATGAACCATCGTTGGACGTAGGAGCGGATTGACTCATTGGACCTTTGGAAGTAGGCGCGCAACTCTTCGATTGAGGCCGGCCATTTGCAGGTGCCCTTGAAGTTGCAGAAAAATTTGCAGACTAGCTCTTCCTAGCCGCTAATGGATCCGGAGGGGAGATTATTGAGCCAGGCATGCGGCGCGCCCTTCAGCTGTAGTTGAATGCATTGCATGGCTGTGTTCTTGCTTCCGCCATGACATTTGACGACGAGTTGTGGTTATCCAGCCAAATTTTAGGCTCTCACAGACCATCGAACTTTCAATTATTCGAAGGAAGTTTGAAGCCCTTGGGCATCCGAGATTGCCATATGGCTCGGCTGAAGCATCTGGCGCCGCAGAGCTCCGTGTCCTCGTCCTCCGACTCTATGAAGCACGCGTGTTTGGTGCGCAGTTTGTCGATTTTGCATCGCGTGAGCTCATCACGAGCGTCATAGTTGCGACTCTTCCGTCGTGGGCTGCGGCATTGCCGCGAAAGCTCGTGGTCATCCTTGTCAGATGAGGGAGTGTGGTTCCTTGCGAACTTCACTATGTCTTTCTTTGGTTCCGGATAAGCCTCTCCGATCAGCGCGGCTCTAACGAGCCCGAGGCCTGCAATCACGAACCTATGGAAGGCGAATCATGGATCCTCGGCTGGTGGATGGTTGGAAAGCAGGTACATAGTAGCTTCTATAACCGCGGCCTGCGGTGTTTTGGGCATTATGTTGCCCTGCGATTCCATTGACATGAAGGACAAGTCGAGGGCCTTGGTGGCCTCACGTCTTGCATCTAGGCCCATGCGCTCCAGCCGAGAGCGTCTTTTGTGGGCGTCGTGGCCGCCATTGTCCTTTGAGGAGGATCCGCCGATGAAGGAGAGTGCTACCTGTCAGGCGCTTGATTCGTTGGTTGCTTGCCTGCGCAGCTCGAGCTGAGCGTGTTGCGTGACTTTTCGATTGTGATCCTTTATGAGGAGCCAGTGGTAACCCATTAACATGTCAAAGGAGGCGTCGACCAACAGAGGGTTGCTTCGCAGAGCCTCTCTGACCCTATACCACTCGACATCATTGAGGTGGATCTGCTGACGAACCGACTCGCCACCATTGGTGGCATTGGGATTTGGAGGATGGCCGTTGTTGGCATTGTTGTTCGGGGGATGACCCTGTTTCCAGCGATAGGATTTGCGGTTCAGTCCCATTGCCGCCATTGTCTTGGGTGTCATGGGCGTTAACAATGAGCGCACACATGAAGTGGTAGGGGAGATCATTTCTCCCGCAACTTTATGATCCGGGGCCATAGGCTCCTTCCTCCGATGGCAGGTCACAAAGATTGGAATTGCAAGTGTTGTTGCTGTCCGAGTCGTATGCCAACGTAGGTGCCCTGAGCATGCCGATCGGTGGTATCCATGAGGAAGGTTCTATTGCCAGTGCCACCACACACTCAGGGAGGCGAAGCATGCCGATCTGTCCGACCTAGAAGCATAGGCTCCCAAGCATCATGCCGGCTTCGTCTCCTACGGAATCGAAGGCCAGGCGAGTTGCTGATGAGTGGACGGTGAAGTCGATGGTTCTGAAGAGGAGATGATTCTCCATTGTAGAGGAGTCAAATATCACGGGTGATGGGGCCGTCACGATCGCAACATCAGCATCCCCTATTCCCACAGACGGCGCCAATTGACGAGGTTTTGACTCGTCAATGCCCATTGTTATTGGCTTGGATTTTGGAGAAGAGGGGAATGCTATAGATCGGGAATGACTAACAAACAAGCAACACGGGACACGAGATTTACCTAGGTTCGAGCCCCCGGAGGGAAACCTTACTCCTGCTTGTCTGTTTTTGATTGATGGCGAAGCCGAAGGTTACATGGGTGCGCAGATGAGATTTGGCGGGTGAGTATGCTAGGGTTGTGGATTGTCCTCCTCGCTGTGCCCTCCTAGCCTTTATGTAGGGAGTCCAGGTCTCGGGGTTAGGTCGAGTCGGTTATAGATTAGGGGTTTTCCCTTTAACTTTATATCTAAAGTTCATCGTGTTCTCCAAGGAGTCGTGTCCTTCATGGGCCTAGGCCACCCGAATTCCTCCTGGGCTTCGTCATCAGGGGTGCATCACTGCATGGGATTCTATTGGGATAGACTAGATATGCCAATGTTAGGCATCCGTAGGGCATATCCCATGTCAGGTTGCGTTGTGAACAACTAGAACACCGTGGACGATGTCACGTCATGGTACCTTGGACTATCGAGTAAACTGGTGAGATGCTCAAGTGAGGTGATAGCCCTTGTGCAAATGTTGAGGGAGTCGAGAGCGTTGGGCGCGGAGAGCGCTGCAACCTTGGTCGGTAGCCGTGCGAGGGGTAACCGTGATCGATGTCGTGGTCGGGGATGCTGGCGTCGAGGTAGCCGCACTTGAATCCACGTGCGCATAGTGCGCGAGGATGATGACGGAGACACGTCGAGGGAGTCATCGAGGATGTCGATGCCGGAGCCGATGTAGTTCGAGCCGTCGAGGACGAGGTGCGACCGTAGTTTTGCCAGAACTAGGCACACGTCGGTAATGAATGTATACATTGGTTTTGTCAGGACCAAGTATGCAAATAAGAACTCGTCGATGACGCGGTCAACACAGTAGTAGAGATCGATGTCGAAGAAGACGTTGTCGCTGACGACGTAGATGAGGCGCAGATCCGAGTTTACCAGAATCGGGAACACGTCGAGGACGAAGGCACGTACCGATGTCGCCAGTACCGGGAGTGCGAGGGCAAGGACCATCATGAACCTGTGAGCCAGTGTCGTAGGGGATGAGATGACGATGTCAATGAGGTTGTTATGGATGAATATGTCGAAGGCGGCAAAACCGGTGGCGACCTGGAGTGGCATGCTGAATGCCTAGAGAGGCGTGGTGGCGGTACTCTATGTAGGCGAAGAAGAAACCGGCATGACGGAGATCATGCGCGAACGTAGGCGAACTGCACCGTGGAGGTGGCGCAGAGATAGCCTAGGGCATCGGTGCGCGGGGACGACGGTGTAGGTTGTGTACATCGATGCTATAATCCAATGGAGCGACATAGCTGCATGTCACGAGTCGATGCAGTGACTGGAGGCTACCTGCGCGTACACGCTTGTGAGGTGTGTTGGCAGCCAGCAGGCAAGGATCAAGGCGGCGGTGCTACGACCTGAAGGGGCGACGCAGCGGTAGCCTGTGGCTCGATTGGTGGTAGAGGCATTCTCGGGGACGTGCTTGGCGTAGACGGGCGCGGGATCGGTTAATTAGACCGACAGTGCGCTGTATGTGCCATGGAGTGGATGATGTGTAGATCAGAATCGATGGCGGCGTTCCGGACGATGACGACGAAGACGATCCGAGAGGGTGGCCACGACAGCCTTTCGAGGAAGGCGTAGCAGACGACCGAGGTAGGCGCGGCAATGGAGGAGGCAGGCGCACGAGCGCGGTGTAGATCGTTGATGTCGATGGTCGGAATAGAGGCGCTATGAAGACGACGACGATGGGCGACTTAATCTGATCTATGATCGGCGAATAAAAAAACAACCAAGTGACCAATAGAGTGAAAAAAGTGATCTAAAGATCAAAAGAACTCACCGGGGCAGCCGACCACAGATCGGCGGCGAATCCCCCGGGGACGGTGCACCGGAAGCGTGTTGGCGGTGGCTACGGTTTGGATCAAGGTTAGTCTGATACCAGATAGAACGATAAAAAAATTAGCGGAATATGATGGATTATTAAGCCTCAGGACGAGTATATATAGACATACACAAAATTATATTAAAATAAAGTCAAGTTAAAACTGTACGAAGACGTATCCTATCTCTTTTCTATATTTCCATAATAAATTCTCTAACAGGTCAGGCGATAGATAGGTTGGCCATGAAAGGTTTCCTGCCAACGGAATTTTCGTTTACTACAGCTGCAAAAAGCATGCTGGTGCTATATACTCCCTCTGTTTCAAAATATAAGATATTTTAGGTTTATAAAAAGAATGTATCTAGATTTGTTTTAGTATATATAGATTTATTCATGTTTGGAATGAATCTAGACACTAAAATAAGTCTAGATACATTTTCTTCACAAAGCTAAAACATCTTATATTTTGAAACGGAGGGAGTATATATATATATATATATATATATATGATGTTTATTCTCTCTCTAAATATCTATTTTAAGAAGAAGAGAGTACCATTTCACTTACTCCCTCCCTTTTAAAACAAGTGACACAACTTTATGTAAATACATGTGTATGTGGATGGCGTTTTAGTACTCTTTCTGATCCATATTAGTTGACTTGGATTTGTCAAAATTTAGATAAACCTATATACTTTCTTCGATCTATAGTAATTGACTTTGATTTTTCAAAATTTGGATGAACCTATATACTAATTAGTGTCTAGATTCATTCAAATCTAGACAAATTAGAGTCAATTAATATAGGCAGGAGAAAGTACTAAATAGTGTCTAGATTAAAAATTTAGACAAATTTAAGTCAACTAATATGGGTCGGAGAGAGTAGCTAGATACATGTTTATCTTTTATACAAAATTGTCAAAATCGAAGAAAGTATAAAATATATATTTTAAATTAGACAACGATTTTTTTCAGTTTCACTGTTTTGCAAGAGTTGTGATGCCAGTGGACCAAACGATCAGTATATGCGCGCGTGGGGCTGACATACTGTGTGACGCGCCATCACCGAGCCTACCACCCACAACCCCCGGCCCTCCCGCCGCCGGCGGCGCAGCCAAAAGTGCCCCCGCGAGCGCGAGGCACACTCCCGGTTTGCTACCTCCTGAATCCACACTGCCTCGCCGCAGCAGCGGTTCATTGAACCTGGCCCTTCCACGGCTCGCAAGGCCACACTCTCTGCCCCTTAATCAAACGGGAAAGGCCAGCTCCTCCCTCCTCTGACTCTGATTCCCCCCTGCCCCTCAGGCCTCAGCCGTGGTCCTTCCCTTTTCCCTCCACCCCTTCGTCCATCCAAAACCGCACCACGACGAGCCATCCGGCTCCAGCTCTCCTGCTCCGGACCTCACCTCGCCTCACTCCCCGTATAAAATAACACACCGCCTCAGCCTCCTCTCCCCGTCTCCCGTCCGCGGCCTGTTCCCCTGCTTCGCCATGGCTCTAGCCATTCGAGCTCCCCGCTTCCAGCCGCTCTCCGCCTCCATTTCCGCTACCTCCACCTCTTGCGCCACCTCCGCGAGGCCCTCGTCCTCGGCTCCCGCCGCCGCCGCCATCTGCGCCTCTGCATCTCCGTTCACCGAGGCCACCTCCTCCTCGAGATACCGCCGCGACGCCTGGTCCTACACCGCCCAAGACGACTCCTCTTCCTCGTCCGCCGCCTCCGCCGCCGCGGCCGCGGCTTCCGGCCGCCGGGACGACGAGATCGCGCTGCAGCTCCCAGAGCTACGGAGGCTCCTGGAGGCGCTCCGGGCTTCCAGAGGGAAGGGGTTGGAAGGGGACGGAGGCGGCAGTGGGCCCGGGAGGGTGGCGCTGGTGGGGACGGGGCCAGGGGACCCCGAGCTCCTCACGCTCAAGGCCGTGCGGGCCATCGAGGCGGCGGACCTGGTGCTCTACGATCGCCTCGTGTCCAACGAAGTGCTCGATTTGGTCGGGGACGGCGCCAGGCTGCTCTACGTCGGCAAGACGGCTGGATACCACAGCCGCACCCAGGTCAGTGCTTTCAACGATCCATACCTTCCGCGTTCGAATCCAAATTCGGGTGCTTCGAGTACTAAGTACTAAGTCTGTCTGCCTGTTGATGTAATGCAGGAAGAAATTCATGAGCTGCTCCTCAGCTTTGCTGAGGCTGGTGCCAATGTGGTGCGATTGAAAGGGGGAGATCCTCTGGTAATACCATTGTTTTTTTAGTATACCTGACGATTTACCATTCCTGTGGCAGTGCCAGTTCTTAACATTAAATTTGTTTATGAAACATCGCTAATTGTTACTCTGCATTAAATTGGTTTTGAAATTTTGCTAGTGGTTGTGTCATGCTTCATCTTCCTGACTAATTTTGGGAGTCTAAATGATAATTCATTCTTGTTAACATTATGTCTAGGACTCTGGGTTTTGGGTCATTTTCACCTTGACAAATTTGTAAAAAAGATACTCCCTCCGACCCATATTAGTTGACTCGGATTTATCTAGATTTAGATGAATCTAGACACTATTTAGTATATAGATTCATCTAAATTTTGACAAACCCAAGTCAATTAATATGGGTCGGAGGGAGTACTAACTTGCGAATACTACTCCAATTAATTAGTTATGGTTCTGTATGACAGTGTTCGTTTTAGTTTCGACCAAAGTTCATCATCTGATCAATTAGAACTGGAAGAGAGACCAACTACAGCATGACTTTTCACAAGAAGTCCTTGGTCTTAGAAAAAAAAAGAACGACGTGAAGAGAACAACGAGTCCTAATTTAGCTTTGTCGTATGCACATCAATCTTAAACAGCACTCTCTGTTCTGATTGAGTTCGTCTCGCATTAAAAATACTTCCCCTTGCAGTAGGCACTGTTCTACTCCCTCCGTCTCAAATTAGATGTCACAAATTTGTCTAGGTTCGTATGTATCTAGACATGTTTTAAGCATATAGATACATGCGAATCTAGACAAATCTGCGACTTCTAATTCAGGACAGAGGGAGTATATAAATACATTCATGCAATATCTGTTATGTTATATGCTCATTCTTAAAAGCCCCTAAAATGCTAACAAGAAGAAAAACCTGCCTACCAACAATCTCCTTTTTGAAGGACGTTATAAATCCCAACATTTGGATACCTTTTTAAAATTACGTTTTCAAATTACATTTGGATACATTTTGTAAATCACACTCTACGACTACAAGTCCAACTGAGAACTCATGCCAGTGATATACACATGTACCTTTTACCTTGGAGGGAGTATGCTAATCGTGTTTTTTCAGGTCTTTGGAAGGGGTGGAGAAGAGATGGATTTCCTACAGCAACAAGGGATTAGAGTTGAAGTTATTCCAGGTATAGTAAGCCTCTGATGGCAGCTGAGATTATTTGCACTGTTAGTTGTGAAACAGTTACAAATTGCCTACACCCGAACGTTTGCAGGAATTACTTCTGCTTCAGGAATTGCAGCAGAACTTGGTATTCCACTAACCCATAGAGGTGTCGCTACCAGGTAAAGTCGGCATTTCTCCCTCTTTGATCATTGTTGTGATGTGGCTGACTGATCTATTTTCCACATTCTATCCTTTTTTTGTGTCATACTTGTTGCCTTTTATCGAAACAGCTTTTCTTCAAAATGACTTCTGTGTAATCTTTGTCATAGCTGATCAGTTGATTTTCAATATCTTCATTGACTTCGCAAATGCACGTTAGCATGCTTGTCTGAGATAGTATATATTGCAGTTGATATTCGATGCTCTCTTAGCTTAATTTCCATGTGCATGTCATTGCTCAACATATTTTGGCTATAGAATCAGTAGAGTGGAAGTACTTGACACTATTGATCCATTTCGTATCTTTCTTTCTTATAAGTCTTTTAGCTGAATAGAAGTATGGAAGTAGATTTATTTTACCCTGAGTGAATAGAATAGCCCCGCAATGCCTAGAAGCTTTGGTTCATAGAGGAGCATAAGATGTTTGGTACTTGGCATCGGGGATAGGTGGTGCCTAAGCTGCATCGCGAACTGAAGCTCACAAGCTGGCACTCAGCACCTAGCGATTCCTTCAGTGCCCCTGCCATCACCTCGGGTGTGTGTGTGTGTGTGGGAGGGGGGGGGGGGGGGGGGGGGGGATAAAGCGGAAGACCTCTGATGAACCAAAATGTTAGCTCAGTGAACCCCTGCTGCATTTTATTTCTGTGCTGATGCTTCTGTGAACCTGTGGTTTCATTTCGTGAACTGGAGATGAGGGGAGACCCCTATTTTTCCGGATAAAAATATGTTTGTTTATGAATGCTGCGTGGTAAAATTTTGACACATAATCTTTTTGCAGTGTCAGGTTTTTAACTGGGCACTCTAGAAATGGTGGAACGGATCCTCTATTTGTGGCAGAGAATGCGGCTGACCCTGACACAACTTTGGTTGTGTATATGGGTCTATCAACACTACCATCTCTCGCTCCAAAGTTGATGAAGCATGGTCTTCCACCAAATACTCCTGCTGTTGCAGTAGAGCGTGGTACTACCCCCCAACAGCGAACGGTATGTAGTCATAGAGCGTGCCGCCTAAATTGTGTTTTAGCTTAACCCTCCCATGCTGAATGTGCCCTTTGCTGTAGGTATTTGCAACATTAAAGGATCTCGTGGACGAGGTCCATTCGGCGGATCTAGTTTCTCCAACTCTGATAATTATCGGGAAGGTGGTGGCCTTGTCGCCCTTTTGGGTTGAGTCATCTGAACAGGATGCACTGACGAATGAGAACTCGTACAAAAGTGAGGCCAAAAGATAGCAGCCTTTTCCAAATAAATACAAAGCATCTTTGTGAACGTAATCTTTGGAACATATCCAATTGAGATCCAAAGGTTATCTAATCTGGTTTACGGTAGGAAATGCAAACACAGGACGTACTGAACTGGGATAGAGCAAACATATATTACGAGATTGCACAAGATGTACATATCAACCACAGAGAATAAGGTGCTTTTAATTCGGTGGTGGCAGCAACGTGATTTGGCTTGATCTACTAAACTGCAACAAATCTTCAGCTTAGTTGAGTTTGGTTTAATATGTACTATACCACCATGAGGTGTGGAATTGTTGTTTCTCCCCCTTTGTCAGCTTGTGGCAGTACCTTTATTTAGAGGCCGCTCTTGAAACCTCTATATATGTTTATAGTCTTTGTATGTCAGTATTTGCTGATGTCTCTGTCGAGCTCATTTTTTCGATTCAATAACAAATTTTGAGCAAGTTCCACCAAATCCTAAAACTAACGAACAGCGATTGCAGTGTCATTTCCAAACTGTTTTCTCCTGTTCTTTATCTTACTGTATGTATCATATCATGAAACACGCACTATGCATGGTAAATGCTCTGGCTTGTATGATTGATTTGTGCTTAGCATTGCCCACACATGGTACAAACTAGACAGACAGTTTTTCTTCTTTCGATGTGATGGGGGTGAGAAAGATCCAATCGTCCATTGCCTCTGACTCTGATACACTTGTCGTCCTTTTTGTCTGACACACTAATTTGTTGGGCTGCAATGTAGCGAATTGATTCAATCAGACGCTCAGGCTCAGCCATCTCTGGCGCTGCCGCAAGTACACTCTTTGCCCTTGCTTGGGCATGGGCAGCTGGCCTGGTTGGCCCGACCCGAAAATCCCAGGAGATCATGTCGTAATGCTGGGCTCAGGCCTGACAAATAGTCGATTTTAAGCCGGATCGGGCAGGGCCCTCCGAGCAGGGCGTGCTTTGTAGGCTTTGGGTTATGTTTGGGCTTGATTTTTAGGCTCAACAGTTGGGCCGGGTTAGTCTGAGCCCCGAGGTTTTAGCTTTGGGCGTTTTTAGGCTCGCACAAAACCTGACCCGGCCCGAGTGATGCCTAGGTCTACCATGAGGGTAACCTCCTTGCTAGAGTCGATTGTCCCATGAGGTTTTAGCTTGGGGCGTTTTTAGGTCGCACAAACCCGGGCATTCCTGGTTTTCGCTGGTTTCTGCCGGTTCCTTAAACCAGGCCGTTGCAACAGGTTTGATTGGGTTGGTCCGATGTAAACTGCTAAGATAGAATGTGGAATAAGGGTCTGGTGCGGGTCGGTTCCCCGGTTTCAACTGGTTTGGCACCAGCTAAGAAGAATCAGCGCGCATGCACGCATGCGGCTTCCAAAGAACACACATGCACAAGTGGTGCGACTGTGCGAGCTTCTACGGCGACCCCGGCCTACCTTTTCCCAGCGACGCCAAGCTCCCGTTCAGGCAGTACTTGCAAGACTAGTGCGACTGTGCGAGCTTGAAGCCGACCGCTACACGTCGGGGCGCTGTCAGCAGAGAGCGACCGGCTGGGCCAACGAATTCACTGACGGCGATGCCACGGAGGAAGCAGATAGGGTGCTGCTGCTGGCAGCTGCTTTGTTCCCGTCATGAACATGATGCTCAGAAAAGGGTGGCGTCGGCGTTGGCGAGGACTATGGCAGCGTGGTGCAGGTGACGGCGGCGTCAGTATCGGCGAGGGACACTATCAACGCGGTGCGGGCGGCGTTGGCGTCGGCGCTGGCGAGGACACTGGCAACGCAGTGCGGACGGCGTCGAAAAGGACACTGGCAGCGTTGCGCTGTGCGGACACGGCGTCGGAGAGGACACTGGCAGTACGGGCAGCGTCGGCGAGGACACTAAAACCGTGGTCCGGGCGGCGTCGGCGTCAGCGTCGTGTGAGACGAGATGCCAATGCCACCTTGACATGTCGTTCTCGTGCCGGCCGGCGAGCCGTGGCGGTGATGAGTGATGACCACCATCTCGTGCTTTAACATGCACGAGTACAATACAGTGACACTTTAAAACATGTCGTCATTCGAGATGCACTTTGGCCACACCACACGCACACATTGTAGGACCAGGAATGGAGAGGAGACGGGAGTTGCGTGTGCGACGGTTTGGTCGGTTTACTGGTTCCAGACTGTCTCAACCCAGTGAAGATAATTTTTAACACGGTTTTGATCTAAAAACCAGATAACCCGGTATAAACTGTTAGTTTGGTGCGGTGCGGGCTGGACCGACGGTTTTGCCAGTTTGAAACCAAATTGTGCCCGGGATTAAGGGTAGGTTGCCTCCTTGCTAGTGGCAATCGACTCTCCATCTCGCCGGTGGCAAGGCATGGCTTGGTCAGTGGAGGCGACGCATGGTGCAAGCCACTACCACAAAAGGCTTCGATGTTTCTCGACTGCGATGTGGCGCTCTCTGGATGCAACCATCGAGTAGCTACCACTTACTATAATTTTACTTTTATTTGGTGTTGCATCTGTAATTTGTGGGATCTATAATTTTACTTTTAGTGTGGAACTTGTTCTGCCGAAGCCCGCCAACACCTTAAAAATGTTTTTCAGCATCTCTTATACGCACTTTAAGGGATGGGTAGTTAAGAGGTCAGCTAGAGTTGCTCTAATGTTGCCTAAGTCCTTGCTTTTTCCTTCCTAAAAAAATCCTTGATTTGCCAATAGTGAGCCGCATTATGGCGTGGTTCATGATTTTTTTTGTTGGCGTCTTGAATTCCTGATATGACATTACACTATTTGATAACTCAAATCACCGTTTTACTATGAATAACTCAAAATGATCTTTTCTAGAAAACAAATAAGCATGTTAATAATTGTAGCTTGGATATTTCTGCACACTACGATTTCGCTCTAAGGGCTTGTTTGATTCATAGGATAGGAAAAGTATAGGAATAGAAAAAACATAGAATTGAGATGTCATGCCAACTTGAATCCTATGGAAAGAGAAATTTTGTTTGATGTAGCAAAGGAATTTTTCCATGAGGTATGATCTAATGTTTCTTCCCTATAGGAATTGCACTACAAGATTCCTATAGGATTAATTCCTATAGGATGTGTTCCTATGAATCAAACAATAACATAGGGAAAATTCCCATAGGATCGAGATCCCACACAATTCCTATGCAATTCCTATGAATCAAACAAGCCCTAAGACAGTGAAGATTCGAGGTGACCGAAGTTACAATAAAGTTGGCAGCTGGAAATTAGAAAAACCCGATTACGACTTGACAAGCTTAAATACGGGAGTTTATATACGGAAGACACCTGTTCCAGTTCAAAGATAACGTACCCACACAAGTTGGGCGACAAGTTTTGTCGGAGCAGTTGGAAGATCTTGTCCACTCACCTGTGGATACATAGATAATAATAATCACACTTGTGCATATTGTCATATTGATAGACGAATGCGTACTTACACAATATATTTGTATGCATTCTGCATTATACAACCTGGCATGCAGATGCATGATGTATTCGTCGAGGACTCCAGTTGCATGCGTCGCTGGCTGCTGAAAGGGGCAAGTGCCATCGGTGTCCGATGGACGCAACGGCATACGTGCGCGCATGGCGCTTGCAGGTGCAGCTCGCTCGCACAAACGCTACAACTGCGACGTGACGGAGTAGGAGCAGAATCGGTGCCAAATCGACGTCGCCCATGCTCGTACGCTGGAAAAACGTGTCCCAACAGTACAGTAAAAATGGTTAGGCCGTGCTAAAGAAAGCATGTCTTTCCTTAGACTTCCACATTATCTAGAGAAATCATTAGAGATAAGTTGTATAATGTATTATCTTAGACTTCCATATTATCTAGAGAAATCATTAGAGATAAGTTGTATAATGTATTATCCTTTAATATCATCTCTACCAATTAATGAGAATTGTCTATATTTAGTAAGAAATTAATTTGATAAGGGAAGACATACAGTATAACCAAGAAATTAGTCTTTTCTTATTTTTAAAAGATTATCCCTTAGCTAAGGGAAGACAACCACATTTTTCTTATTTCTCTCTCCTCCAACTAAGCAAATATCCAACGTGACAGCCATAAGGAAAGACTGACGTCATTGCATTATTGTATGTGCCCTTAGAAGTCGACGGCCCAATGCTACCCAGCGGCCATTTGTTGGGTCACTACAGGGAATGGACGATGCGCCGATGACCCAAAGCCGTTGGCATAGGCCAGATTGCTGGGCTATGTTGACAGTAGCCGGTGGCGTAACACGGCGTCGGCATAGACTCCTTTGCCGAGGAAAACCATCGGCACATCGGATTACGTCCACGGCTAAGCCATCGGCATAGGCCGGATAGATCCACCTAGACGCCTACGGTCATTTGGATACACTGGCCTAGTTTTTTTTTTTCATTTTTTAGTTGTTTGAATGGTTAATCTTATAAGGGATATTTTTAACTCTAAGTATGTTTAATCTCGGGTCAAATTACACTCTTGGTCACTTCCCGATCTGTCACTTCGTTTCTTCCGGACGAGCTTTCAAATAAAAAAAATAGACCTTATTAATAATACTACCATATCAATCTTATTAACTCTTGGACCATGATGTCACATGCCTTTATTTTTTGAATTTTAAACAATTATTTAAGTAAACAAAAGTGAATATGTAATAATAATCTTAAATTCAAATGACAATAAAATGAATTTTGTTTTGCCTTTTTCTATTTAATATGGAATAATTCATATCTTTAAATTCGTAAATCAGAATTTGACAAATAATATGTCTAAATCAGTCGAAAAAGAGAGGAATCCAAACATGGCATCTCATCATCTTTTTAATCATGCATCATGTGTTTTTAATAGTGTACTACAACGTTTTCTAATAAAATTTATTTAATAGCGTCCAAATCTTTAAAAAATCATATAAAAATCACTTTTGGTTGTGGATTCTAAAAATTCAGTAAACAACCGTAGATTGTTGAAATCGGATGTCACTTTTTGCGGGCATAAATTTGGATTATTTTTGAATTTCTTATGTCTGTTTCAAACTATGGTTAAAACAGCGGGCATAAAGATTCTTAGCTTAGGGCTAAGCTCGCTAAAATTGCAGTAGATCACTGATGAAATAGCATATTGTGACCCTAGAAATGATTTTTTTTAAAAATCATGAGCATTAAATCATGTACCTGTAGTTCAAATCTGATTCATTCCTATCGATTTGACAGGAATTTATCTTTTTCACGAGGGGTGGACAGAAATGTTTAAGATACCCTGGTGCGGAGATTGTACATGGAAGGTGGTTTAGTATTTTTAAAAAATAGGGTGATACCATTTTGAAACTTTTATTTGATGGTTGTTTCACAAAACACCCCTTTTACACTCGAAAAATGGAAAATAGCCTTTCGGTGCAACGAAAAGGAAAACTTTCTCCTATAACATTGTTCGTCATCCCAAAATGCATATGTGTTCATAATATGGGCACATTTTCATAAACTATGCTTCGATTCTAGTCATAATATTTTTTGTTTGGCCTAAAAATCATAAAATCTTGAACATGATAGCTCATTTCTGAGAATTGTTTTTGAGATATTTGTAATATTTTAAGTTTGATATTTTTCTTTGCAACAATATCACATAATATGATACCACGTGAAAGTTTTACATTGTTTAAATCATTTTTTATATTTTACTTTCACTGATGAAATATCATATTATGAACGTAAAAATGATTTTTTCGTACAAGTAGTTAAAATCTGACCCACTTTCTACCAATTCGGCGCGAATCTGTCTTTCTTACAAGGGGTGGACAGAAAGGTTTAAGATACCTCGATTGGGAAATTTTCCATAAAAGGTGGTCTAGTATTTTTGAAAATGGGATGGTACCATTTTAAAACTTTCATTTGATGTTTGTTTTACAAAACACCACATTTTTGGAACTCGAAACATAGAAAATGGCTTTTTAATGGATAAAAAGAAAAACTTCCTCCTGCAATATTGTTTGTCATTCTAATATGCACATGTATACACAATATGAGCATATTATAACAAACTATGCCGCGATTATAGCCTTAACATTGGTCGTCTAGCCTGAAAGTCATGAAACCTCAAACATGATAGCTCATTTCTGAGAAGGTTTTTATATATATATTTGCAATATTCTAAGTTTGATATTTTTTTCTTATAACTATGTCACATAATATGACAACAGACAAAGGTTTTATACTGTTTGGATTGTTTTTGATTTTCTTATGCCTGTTTCAATCTATGGTTAAAATAGCGGGCATGAAGATTCTTAGCTCGGGGGTCAAGCCTCGCTAAACTTGCAGTGGATCTCTAATAAAAATAGTATATTGTTGCAAAAAAAATCATGAACGTTAGATCATATAACTGTAGTTCAAATCTGACCCACTTTTTACCGAATTGACATGAATTTGTCCTTTTATGAGGGGTGGACAGAAAGGTTTAGTTGGGACATTGTCCCTGGAAGGTGGTATAGTATTTTTGAAAAGTAGGTTGTACCATTTTGAAACTTTCATTGGGTGGTTGTTTCACAAAACACCCCTTTTGGCACTCGAAAAATAGAAAATGCCTTTTTGGTGCGATAAAAAGGAAATCTTCCTCCTGCAATATTGTTCACTATCCCAATATACACATGTGTACACAATATGGGCATATTATCACAATATGCCACGATTCTAGCCATAACATTGGTCGTCTAGCCTGAAAGCCATGAAACAACCTCGAACATGATAACTCATTTCTAATAAGGTTATTTTGAGATATTTGCAATATTCGAAGCTTGATATTTTTTCTTGGAACTATGTCACATAATATGACACCACGCAAAGGTTTACATTGTTTGGCCATTTTTAAATTTTTATGCCTGTTTCAAACTATGGTCAAAATGGTGGGCATGAAGATTCTTAGCTCGGAGCTGAGCATCGCTAAACCTGCAGTGGATCTTTAATAAAATAGCATATTGTGAACCTAAATATTTTTTCTAAAAAATCATGATCATTAGATCATGTACCTGTAGTTCAAATCTGACACACTTCCTACCGATTCGGCAGGAATTTATATTTTTAACGAGGGGTGGATAGAAAGATTTAAGATATCCCGGTTAGGACATTGTCTGAAGGCGGTCTAGTATTTTTTAAAAATAGGATGGTACCATTTTGAAACTTTCATTGGTGATTTCTTTACAAAACACCCCATTTTTAGCACTAAAAAAATTAAAAATGGCTTTTTGGTGCGATGAAAAGAAAAACTTTCTCCTGCAACATTGTTCGCCATTCCAAGATGCTCATGTGTGCACAATATGGGAATATATTTATAAACTATGATGCGATTCTAGCCATAACATGAGCCGTTTGCCGTGAAAGCCATGAAACCTCGAATATGGTAGCTCCTTTCTGATAATTTTTGTTTAGGACATACCTACATGAAAAATAAAGAATGTGATCATTTTACCACAAGATTCATCCTGGTTGCCTCGTAGCTGGAGTTTTTGAGGTATTCTACCATCGGCCGAATGATGGTTGACGGAAAAGAGCTATGGCGACGGCACTTCTGTTGTCTTCCAGAATCTTTTTTTTGGCTAGACTCATGTCCCGATGACCTTGTTGCTACAGGGTAAAAATCCAAGGTCTGACCTTAATTGGTTGTGTCTGGCAATAATCTTGTTGAAGGCGTTGTTTTGTCAGCGCGGACTTTCTTCAGGATGAAAACCTATGATCGATGATCAGGGCGATGACGGCGCTAGTGCACTGTTCCCTTTTTGAAGACATCGTTTTTTGAGAGGATGAATTTCTGGTGTTGTCTTGGTGATGTTTGGTTGTTGTTATAGGGCATAGATCACTAAAACGGGATTTTTTCCTGTTATTCTCTTATATTTTTTGGCTATGTGTATCCTAATATCATTAAATAATACGTTGTTGCATAGGCTAGATGTAATTGGTATCGTGCTATAGATATTAATATATGCTCCTTTTAAAATATATTAATTCACGTGCTTTGCGCCAGAATGTTTAAATCACCGACGGGTTACATCAGACACCCGATGACCTGCACGTGCCACTGGTAATGTCAGGCTGATGATCCAACTAGAATGTGTCGTGGCTTTGCCTCTCGCGTAATGCCGACGCAACTGTTAACAAGACAGTAGCAGTCTTGTTGATTGACGTGCACTTCTGTTCTGGTCAGGGCTTGCATTTATATCAAGCGGTGTACTAGACAGCTTTTGAGACGATGGTTAATGGACACATGAACACGCAACACCGTTTAGGTGTACGCGATAGACAAGAAGATGATGATGAGTTACGGAGGGCTAGAGGCGCCGGTACTTCCTCCATTTATTTCCCTGCCGGTTAATCAGTGCCTAGCTACGAAGTACCAACTGTAGACAGGGAGGGACACATAGGGCTATTTCTGGACTTCTTTGACAGCTTCTGGGATGCGCTACCACGTATCCATGTGCTCCCTTCGTTTGCATCATAGGTCACGCACGATTAATTAGTTTATTAATTTTATTAATAAAATATAAATAAAATAATATAAAAATTATATCATTAGAAATTTTAAATGTTATATTTTCTAATGGTATAATTTTTATGATATATAATTTTTATTTTATTAATTAAATTAACAACTTAGGTATATATGTGGGACTATAATTTTAAATAGAGGAAGTACACACCACATGAATGCATCCTGAACTGAACGGTAGAGCTGCCGCTGTCCGGCCTGCTGATGGAGAACAGGCCACAAGCTCTCGTGTTTCAGTTTTTTTTTAAAACAAGGAGCGTCCCAGGGGGCTGGAAGCATGATATTAATACCAAGCGGTGGATGTACAAGATATTACAAATGATCCCATAAAATATGAAGAAACATATAGATTCCTGGCATTTGTAAAAAAGACCTCTGAAAAATATGTAAAAAAGCAAGCCGGTCCTTCTCTATCTCCACCACCAAGCCGGAAGTCAGCCACTCCATCGTCATGCTTGGAAGCGGAGACGAAACCACTTGCTTCTTGGCAGACGAGAAATATGGCATTAAAGTAATTTCACTTTGCTTTATGCTTCCCGAGGATTCGATAAACCTAGGTCTACTAGGGAAAAATAAGTTATACTACATCCGTAATCCGGATCGAATGTATCGACCTTTTTTCTGGCACCGTTGTCAGGAAAGCAGTAGCTAGCCCGGTGAGATTATTAAGAACCTTGCTAGTTTTAATTCTTGTTTTTAATTTTTTAGTTTGCTTTCAGTCTTTATTTGAAAAAACAAAAAAATTAGCTAGTCTTTAAACTCTTGTTTTTACTATCGTAAGTTTTAGTTTAAGAAAAACCCCAAAACATAGGAAATATAGCTGAAAAGAAGTTTGGAGAGTTTGCAACTTCCAACAATAATTATTTGCGTACTCCTATTAATCAGCCATCAATTACTGCTAAAGATTATGAAATTAAGCCCCACTATTTAAGTTTTGTTCAACAAAATCAATTTGAAGGCTCTGCTATTGAGGACACAGGTATGCACTTAAATACCTTCACTAAAATATGTGATATGAATCGCATTAAAGATGTTGACCCCAATGCGGTCAAATTGCGGTTATTTCCTTTCTCTCTCAAAGGAAGAGCAAAAGAATGGTTGCTATCTTTGCCTTAAAATACTATTGCATCATGGGTGTAATGTATTTCTTTATTTATGAATAAATTTTTCCACCTAAAAAGACTATGCAACTAAGATCTAAAATTACTGGTTTTAGACAGGAAGAGCGTGAGCCACTAGCGCTTGCATGGGAGAGAACGAAAGAATGCATAAGGAATTGTCCCAGTCATGGGATAGAAGATTGGTTAATTATCCATTTATTTTATAATGCTCTTAACCTTGTGTTTAAGTCTATGCTTGATACTGCTGTTGGAGGAACATTTATGGGCAAACAAATTACCGAAGCAAAGCATCTGCTAGAGAACATGCAAGATAACCATGCCCAATAGCATGTGGAAAGATCAAACACAAAGAAGATGAACTTCGTCACACCTCAAGAAAATGAAGAACTCAATGCTAAACTAGATGAGCTCATATTAGTCGTCAAAGGTAAGGAAACCTCGGTAAGAGCTATCCCAGAACCAAATATTGAAGAAATAGACTTTATAGCTCGTAATGATTATAACCCTGCTTGGAAGGAAAATTATAATCCAAATTTTTAGAAACATTATTCTAGTCCTACAGGTAACTCTAATAATAATATGGGATCAAGTAATGGTAGTCTCTAAGAAACTATTAAGTCCTTTTTGGACTCACAAAATGAGCAAAGCAATATTCTAGTTAAAATAATGGAGAACCATGATACTATACTTGGTAAATTATCTAACCAAACTGTTAGCTTGAGGTAATTTGCAGGCCCTCCAAGAAAGGACAAGGATTGTTGAGACACAGCTAGGTAGGATAACCGAGAGTCAAACTCTCATTCTAGCTAAATTTGCAGGTAAAGCCGAGCCTAATCCGGTTGAAGAACTTAAGATGATAAGAACCCAAAGGGAGGAGTCTGAAGAACTTGACTATATCAATGCTCCTTCACCAAACTACACGGTTAAAGATCTTGTAAAAAGGATCAGTATCAAGATTCCAGTAAGTGAAGGAAATGAGGAAGCCATGTATCAACACTTCGTTAATCAGGTAGTAATTAAGGTACATGATCTTGAGGAAGAGTATAAGAAAATTGCTAAAAAATTACCAGTTAAACTTGATAATATATTTGAGCCTACTATTAAGATTAAAATTGAGACTAATGAGATAGCTGCACTTTGTGATCTAGGTGCAAGTGTTTCAACAATTCCAAAGAGTCTTTTTAATAAATTAAATCTTGGATCGTTTGAAATCACTAAGTTAAAATTACATCTAACAGATTCTACCTATAAACAAGCAATAGGAATTAAAGAGAATACTTTAGTATATATTAAAGTTTGTCCTGCTCTCATTGATTTTGTTATTGTTGATATGCCTGAAGTTGCTACCGCTCCTATCATATTAGGCCGTCCATATTTAAGAACTATTAAGGTTTTAATTAATCTACATGAAGGGAACGTGAAGCTTCAATTGCCTTCGCGGGATCCTTTAGTTATTCATTTTCCCAGGAGGAAGAAAGCCAAGCATGATGAGAAGGAGGCCATCGCTTTGAAGGCCAACTATTTTGAAGTGGTTGTTTCACTCATCTGGCCTAAGTAAGCAACATCAAGGTCAAGCTATTGACCATAAAAGAGCGCTGCATGGAAGGCAACCCATGTAAAATAAAAGTTTGAGTAAGTTTTTAAGTTTTAGTTTAAGTTTCTTGTATAAAGAGTGCTAGAAAACTCTAGTTGAGAAGGAGAAGTTCGGTAGTACTAAAAATCCTGTTTTATACATGTTGTTATTGGTCGGAAATATAGACTGTCATTTTTCTATCAAAACACATAGTGTTTCTCTAAGTTTCAGTTTAAGAAATAATTCTCGAAGAAACGGAAATTTTTTGGTGAGTACAAAATATTTAGCGACCAACTATACGACGGGGATAAAAATTCCAGACGTATAGTTGCGGCCGTATAGTTATCGATGTCATCTACAAAAATTTCTTCCCACGTATAGAAAGTTTAACGACCAACTATACGGCGGGAATAAAAATTCCGGCCGTATAGTTGTGGCCGTATAGATATCGAGGCCTTTTTCGTTTTTCTTTTAAAAAAGGTACATTAAGCTTGACGACCAACTATACGGCGGGATGAAAAATCCCGACCATATAGTTGCGCCGCCAGGTGAGAAACCCTAGAATTTTGGTGTTAGATCAACTATACGTAAGGAACAAAATGTTCTGGCCGTATAGTTTGGTCGTATAGTTGCGTCCGACCACAAAATCGCCACGGGACAGGTACCCCAACACCAAAACTTTAATCTTTTTCTCTCTTATACCTCCAAACTCTCTCAAAACCTCAAGAGATCTTCATCTCTACTCGATTTCGTCTGATTTCCTCACACACAAGTGATCTATGAAATGTTTCTTTTTCGATCCTCCAATTACTTTTTACAAATTCATCTCTGATCTATTATCATTATCAATATAGGGTGAGACTTATTATGAACTAATTGCCATGCTTTTCTTGCCTAGATTATTATTTTGAGGAGATTCTTTAGTGTGCTATGATGAGGAATATGTTATGCTTATTACTATTGGATCAAAAAGTTTTCTTTTTGTCTTTTATTATTATTTTAGATGATGAACACAAGGAGCCAAACTCGTGCTCATGCTGCTCCTAGTTCTTCTCGGGATGCAGCTCAGAAACGCATGGGGATATGATTTAAGAATGAGTCCCACCGTGTTCGTTTTGAAAGGATCAAAAATAGAGAAGTAAAGGCAACCAAGTGGGATTGCCCCATTATATTGAATCAACTCGGTACTTTTGATGACTTTAATTTACTATGCAATAGAGTTGGCCTGCAAAACTTTGTATTTCACGATGCACCTACCTATCGTCAGTTAACTATTGAATTCTTAAGTTATTTGAAAATCACCGTTAAAGCATGGCATGGAGAGGATATGATTTCTTTCCAACTTATGAACAACAATTATTCATTATCACTTGATGAATGGTGCAATTGTTTTGGTTTACCAAACAATGATTCTAATGCTCTACGCGCATATTTTACTCGCATAGTGTAGGGTTTGCAGCATAGAAAGCAAAAAAAATTCTACGATGGGAACAAAGCACCAAGATCTATCTACTAGATACAAGCAACGGGTGGATATACATCCATAGAATACATACCCTCGAAGACCGTATAGCGTTAACAAGGTTGTACTCGTGGATGATGTAGTCGAACGCTTGTCGATCTCAAGATCGTGATGACGTCCATCTGGTCCAGCCGGTCCAGCACCATCACGTCCAGCACCGCAAAGAAGTGGTGTATACGTGATCGCACACATGTCCAGGTACCCCGACAACCTCCGCGCCCTCGCTCTAGCGAAGCAGCGGAAGCAACAGATCCTTCCAGAAAAATCCACCAGGAACATGTATCTCACTGATCCAAGACCATGGGGAAATTCTAAAGGAGGGAGAGATTCTTCGCGAGGAGGTGTGAGACGAGAGGAGGGAATGGGGTGCCTTTTTATAGGGAGAGGGGGGCAGCCCCCTACCATGGCGTGGCAGCCATGGAGGTGCCCCCACCTCTTCCACATTCATGTGGGTGGAGCTCCCACTCACATAAATAGTCACCCACTCACCTCCATTAAATTTCCGCCAAATTTAATGTAATCTCTCATTAAATAAAACTCTTTTATTTATTTATTCAGAATTTTGTTAATTCCTTTATTTAATAAACATTCACATAAAACCCCTTGCTAGTATTCAATTTCACATGCAGAATCAGTTTCAGCAATTTTAACCGAAACAGTTTCGGTGTCTAGTGAAATAAATTCCTGCACTTTCCTTTTTCTTTCTCTGGCATGTTATTTGCTCCAAATGGTGTCAGTATCCCTTAAGTGTGTCACCCTACGGTTCGCGAATAATATAGACATGATCGAGACCCCTCTCCGATTAATAATCAGCAGCGAGACCTGAAGATCCGTACCGACTCCCACATATTCAACGATGACTTCTATGATCGTGTGAACCTTATACGCATGTAACTTAATCCTTTTGTCTCGCGATATATTACATGTCCGAGATTCGATCATCGGTATCTTCATACCTAGTTTTATCTTGTTACCGACATGTACTCTTTTCTTGTTCTAGTGATATAACATTCTAGTGATCAAATCACTTGCTTGCAAGCTAATTAATGTGATATCACCGAGAGGGCCCAGAGTATATCTCTCCGTCATCGGGATGGAAAAATTCCACTCTTGATCCATGAGCCTAAACATAACACCTTCGTAGCATTGAACCCATCTTTATAGTCACCCTATTATGGTGTGACGTTTGATGTTATCAAGATACTCTTCCGGTGTTAGTGATTGACATAATCTCATGGTCTAAGGACTAAAATAACTTCGTATGATGTTATAGCAATATAAACATAATGACCTTGATCGTAATGCTATACTTCGGATGAATGTTCATCACACCATTCCAATAATGTTGTGACCTCGTTATTAACAACATCCAATGTCCATGATCAGGAAACCTTTGATCATCTTGTTAATCAACGAGCTAGTTTATAAGAGAGGCATAACTAGGAACTTACTTTTGTTTATTAAACACACATGTATTAACGTTTTCATATTAATACAATTATAGCATGTAAAATAAACATTTATCATAAACAAGGAATACGATAATAACCACTTTATTATTGCCTCTCGGGCATATTCCCTTCACATAGAACCTTCCCTGAAACTCTAATATAATAGAATGAGCTTCACTTCTAGAGTTAGCAAGGGGGAAATATTCAACATCCCGCACTTCGCTATTTGTTCTATGTTAATGCTAACACCATGCAGGCATGTAATGAGTTTACAAGACTCATTGAGGAGGACTTTGGTCCTCGCAAAAGCTGCTTTCAACAACAACAACAACTTGTCACTCCACTTGGGCGCAATTCTTGTGCGCTACTTGGAGTACCAATCCTCCCAAAGCCAAGGACCAATCACATGTGGAGGCATCATCACCGTGCTTGCCAATGCCTTGGGCATCGACCTAGGTGAGTTGCAACCAGTTCTAGGTGAGCGACGTGTTGGTTTCTCTACTTTAAAGGCTTATGGAATGCTCACTAGGAGAGGTGGTGTTTATTACTTGCATATTGCTGGAGCTGGGCGTCTCTACCCCGCTCCTCTGCCTAATGGTCTTTTCTCTATCGAGGAAGTACGTGTGATTTATGACTTGCAGGTTGAGCAACACCAACCCAAGGAGAAGATTCCGGATGAGGAAGAGGACCAAGAGGAGGATCAAGAAGTTCCTTATCAAGAGGAGCAGCCACCAAACCGGTTCGCTACATGACATGGTTATACCCTACGGGTACGTGACTTCAGCATACCTGGTCCAGCCCAAGGAAGGCCCACAGCAGATATACGCTGGCCCATGAAGACTTTCGGGTGGCCCAGGCCCATGACGCCTTCGGATCCTTGGAGAGCAAGACTAGAGTAGATAGGAAATTCAAAGGGGTAAAACCCTAGAACTTGTAACCGACTAGGACTATGCCCGAGACCTGCCTAAGTCTATATAAAGGCCAGGAGGGCACGTCCTAAATCTCTCGACTCATACTTTCGCACACACCTCCACGCCAGATCGAATCTGCGCACCCTGTAACCTTCGGTTCCGCCATAATCAAGAGCGCAAGCGGAGTAGGGTTTTTCCCGGCCTCGAACTGGGTAAATCTCGTGTCCCCTGGTTGCTTGTCCATAACCGTGCCACGATCTCCAAGATTCCCATCTTCTCCAAAACCCAAGTCCATAACAATGGGCATTGACGAGATTAAACCTCGTCAATTGGTGCCGTCTGTGAATCGGGCTGATTGTGCGATCGTGACGGTCTGACCCGATCGATCTAAAACTCCGGCGACGGAGAACCACCTCCTCTTCGCACTTTCGACTTCACCGCCCACTCGCCACACCATGAAGGATTTCGAGCCCGTGGCGACGGACTCGAAATTTTGTTCGAGCTTCCGGTGGGACAACCGCACACTCCGCCTTCTGGCGAAAGTGCCCGTGCCATCAATCAGGCCCGCCTCGTGGGCTCCACACCCCGTGCTATGCATATCACCATCGACAGACGAGTTCTACAACAGCAGCAGCTGCAACTCCGATCTGTGCGATCCGCCTTCGGATGAAGGGACCTACGGTTCCGGATCTGAAAGCTGCGGCAGCAGCGAACCGATCTACGAGCGCTACCAATGCGCCGCAGTCATCCAGGAGCAACAAACGCCTAACCCGCCGCCCAACACGAACCCGAACCCGCAGGATGGAAACGGCGGAAACGGTGGGAACAGAAGAAGCCAGTCCCCCCCACCCGAAGGGGAAAACAACGGCCACGTCATCCAACTTAGCAAAGAAGGATGGGTCCAGGCACGCCGTGCCGTTGCAGGCGACATAGTCCTACCCGTGGACTCCCCACGTGACCTACTGATGGCGTACCACTACCTCCTCATCGAGGAGCACAAGAAGCAAGTCAAGATGCAGGAGACGCTCGACAAACGCAAGCAAGCAGCCTCCAAGTCCAGCGCGCGACGATCTGCGCTCTCCGCCATGGCACCCGGCTCTAGCACGAACGGAAACCAGGGAAACAAGCACCGCTTGCGGGTGGAGAACATGGATCCCAAGGAACGCTGTGATGTGACCCGAACTCTCCACACGTCGTTCATGGATATGGATGCCGACGGCAACATCATCCCGAAGACACTGCAAGCTGCGATCATGGCAGCCACTGCGTATCTCGCGACCCACCAACCTCCGGAAGGGGACCCGAAAAGAGCCATGCATAAGTCCGCACTCACCGGACTCGGACTCGTCGGAGCTGCGCTCCATGAAGACGCTCCTACGGAGCCGAAGAAGAAAGATCCAGTCAGGCGCGACTGGAGCCCCACCCCTTCATCCGAAGATGAGGAGGAGCACGACCTTCCTCGAAGGAAGAAGAGCTCGCATCGCCATAAACGCGACTACGACGCCAGAGACGCGCTTACACAGCGCAAGATCGACAAAGCACGAGCCAAACACGCATGCTCGTCCGAGATGGATGAAGATGAAGGAGAACTCTGTGGAGCTCGATGCTTCAGCAGATCTGTTCAGCGAACGCAGATGCCACGCAATTTCAAGCTTCCTTCGGATACTCCGAAGTTCAACGGCACGCAAGATCCAAAATCTTGGCTCAGCGATCATCTGTCATCCGTCAAGCTGCATGGCGGTAACAAAGAAGCCGCCATGCAATGCCTTTAGTTGCAGCTGACAGGCGCGGCGCGGGTCTGGCTCAGCAGCCTATCGTCAGGATCCATCCGAAGTTGGGAGGAGCTAGCTTACAGCTTCATCCGAAATTTCAAGGGCACCAGCAAGAGGCCCGCCTCAATCGAAGAGTTGCGAGCCTGCACTCAGAGAACGGGTGAATCTATTCGCTCGTACATATTACGCTGGTCTACCACCAAGAACTCCGTAGCACATATCTCCGAGGAGAGGGCCATCGACGCCTTCAGAGACGACGTCAAACGCCAAGATTTCAAGGAGGAACTTGGGCATGTCAAGCCCAAGACACTCGACCACCTCATGGAAATTGCCAACAGTTGGGCAGACGGCGAAGATTGCATCCAGCGAGCGCAATCAGATGAAGAGGACGACTACGGCCGAAGGCGAGAATGCCGCAGCAAGAGGAGATCGCGTGTCTACGAAGACCGCGATGGACCCGACATGGTCGCGGCTGGCTACGCCGACCGCCGCAACGACAACAGCCGCAATAGCGGAGGGTACTGAGAGAAATTTCATGACAATGACGACCAACACAGTCGTGGCAACGCCGCGACCGCGACAACGGACCCTCAGCATTCGACAAACTTTCGGGTCCATGCACCATCCACTTCTACATTGTAACTACCTCGGTGAACTACGCTCCTAGATACAAGCCTGGATGAGTGGTAGTGGTTGAAATAGTACGGTGGGGCCCAAAAGCCACTCACTGGTAGTCCTTTCAGACGTCCCAACCACTACCCTCTCAACGGGACTGTCTGGTAGGCGTAGTCGGCGAAGGATCAACTACGTACACAAGTGGGTATGTACGCAAGCCACCATACAAGAGTACATCGAGCCATACCATCTAAAAAGAAAGGAATATAGCAACCATACGGCAAGATTCAAATGACCTAGATAAATCTATATTTTAGGATAACTCCTCATACAACACACATCCGAGTATCATGCGGGCGGCAAACAATCCGAGTACGGATAAGAAGCAAATCGGCATAAGATGCCATAGAAATAAGCACATCCCAACTACAGGTCTCACGGATCCCGTTCCGGAATCTCTACACGAGCGATCGTTGCCCACATCTTGGCTTCTTCCACCCAAAGATCCGTCCCGAGAAGGTACCGTCCATCCGAACCAAGAATTTATCGTGTGAGACCCTAAGGGTACTCAGCAAGTCTTAATGCCTCTAAAGGGGACACAACCTGGGGTGACGCAATTGCAGCGAAAAATAAACCCTAGCAATTCTACAGATAAACGCTAACCATCCGACTAACCAATGATAGACGGATGTCCGTGAATTAAGAACAACAGTTATAATGGTAATCTCATCCGATCCATCCTCCTCCCTGCTTACCAACAAGGAAGCGGACGAACAACCCCCCATCCGTTGGCAATTTTATTAACCATTCCATGAGTGTTGCACTATTTACTATTCAAGTTACTTAGTCAGATTAAGGCGGTACTTAGTTATGCTTGTCTATGATCAAGAAACTGTGCTCCAAGTCGTCCATATCCGCGGACACGGCTTTCAGAAAGTTTTACCCGGCCGGGGTGCACCAATAGCAACACACGCTCGATCAACCTCGGAAAAACCAAATCAAAACCCAACGAGGCTTTCACGACTGAACAATCACAGGATTCAGAAATATTTCAGGGGCCACCCTTGAGTACACTGCAACGTAAGCAAGCTTGAGACGGACTCAAGGTTTGCGACAATGGTCATGAAGCGACAGATCCCAATCGGGACTGTCGATACTGCGTAATCACTCCGCTTACCATGATGCAGTGTGCTCCTCGCACAAATTAATACATAAAGTAACATGGCATAAGTACAGGATAGTAAATAAAACCTCAAACTAGTTTGTGGCCCCAAGGAATAAGACTGAATCAAGCTCTGGCCCAGGGGGGTCCCATATACCTCCCGGATGTGGATAGCGCGATAAATCAAGGAACAGGAATCAAGTACTCGGGGTCTTACGGGACACAAGTGAGCAGGAAAAACCAAATAGCAGATGTTGCTCACCGGTGCCACTTTCTTTAGTTATCCCAGAACTACTCAGGTTAAGTTGTTTAGGTACCTCATTATTCAACAGACTCTCACATACCCTACACATGCTGTTCTACGACTCGCATGGCTCAAACAACTCCTATAGTAGTGGCTCATGGGATGGGGAAACGAGCTTGGTGGGGTTCAAAAGTAAAGGCTATGCATACTTGGGATTCATTTTTAATGCAATCGCGACTCAATGATGCAAGAATAAGATAGAGGCAATAGGTACTGTATGTATGCAAGCATGTGGAAGTGCTTGCCTGTCAACTCAGTTGTAGCAAGGGACGGATCGGTAGTGCTCTGGTTCTCTTGATATAACCCACCTTTCGGTCTATCCGAGAAAAACCAAACAAACAAGGCCAACATGAATATAGAGCACAGGCATATGAATAAGATGCGTCAAGCAAACAATCATGCCATGATGAATGATGCACAATTTACATGGCAAGTAAGGTAGCATGGCATGGTGAGGTGTGAAAGACAAATAATAACATTTTTAATGGGGTTTTGGAATCACATTTGTTGCCATAACAGTTGTTGTTCACTATATATTTATATGATGCATGCTGCAATTGAAGTCAAGGATAGCATAAACAGAAAGGTCTCGTCGAGCTGATCATTTTAGACATATCATTTGCTAAATTTGGAATTATAAAACAAAAGTTATTAATTAATGAAATTCTAGTGGCAATTGGGTAATTTAAATAAACTTGGAATTTTACTTGTGCAAAAGGCAAAATGGATGGCATATTTGGAATCCTCTCATTTTGCTGATATCCATACATATATTATTTGTCAAGTTTGGATTTAGTATGGAAAAGTTATTTGAAACTGAATTGAATTTGAATTTTTAAATAATTTAAACTATATTTGAATTTTAAACAGGCTGGGGCTTTATACACAGCCTAATCCAGCCTGGGTCGCAGACAGTGGGGCCAGGCAGTCTTGACCCACGCCAGCGTCTGGGAGGGAAGGACCATGGTTGAGGTGGAGAAGATGGGGTGCCTTCCAAAAGCGAACACGGCCATCGACCGGTGGCCTGGCAGATCAAGGGTTGAGGGAGAGGAAAAGGCAGGTCATTGCTAAAAGAACTCATGGCGAGGGAGGATGAGTTGACTCGGGAAACACGGAGCCTTTTAGAAAAAGGCCACCGTCGGCCGGGAGACTCTTGGACCATGGATTGGCAAAAGCAAAAGAGGGGGGGTTCAAAGACCAAGGTGCACTGTTTTCTTCCACGGGTCGCGCAGAGCGTGTCGCCAGACGCTGCTGCGCGCGCAGAGGGTTCGAACCCGCCCTCTGGCGCTTCAAAGGCTACTGGCGGGCTTAGGTTAGCCGACAGGAGGCGGGCGCGTCTTTGGATAAGGTGGCCGCGATCGAGCTAGCAGAACACACCGCCGGCGCCTGAGAGACCGTTTCGGAACGTCCGCCCGCCTGTGAAGCGGCAGCGAGAGAGGGTGTCTGGAGGCGGGATGCTCACCGAGTCTGCCGGTGACGGTGGCGAGGCTCGGGTGCAGCGATCAACCGCGGCGAGCGGACCGTTGAGCTAGGGTTTCGGCGTGGCGACGGCCAGGCTGCTGGGCCGTCTCCTCCTCGCGTCTGGGTCCAGGCGTCGCAGCTCAGGCTTCTCGACACCTGCAACACGCCACCGGCTAGAACGACGGGTCGTGGTAGACGGCGGGGGGTGTGGGAGTTGGGGTGGTGGAGAAGGAGGGCGAGGGCGGGGCAGGTTCCTGGGCGGATCTGGGGACGCCTTGTGAGGCCAGGGAGGATAAGAAGAGAGAGGCAGGTGGTTGCGTGGGGAGGGAAGTTGGCGGTGCCACCTTTCCCTTCACGTGCTTCGGTCGGGCAAGGCAGGCACTAGAGGGGTGTTCCAGTGGGGTAGATGGCGGGCGGGGACTGGGCGTGGTGTGAGGCAGAGGGAGAAAAGAGGGAGAGGGCTCGGCTAGGGCTAGGTTTGGGGTTCCTTGGCGTGTGGGGGTAGCTAGGTAGGGGTCTGGGTGGGCTGCATGGCGTAGAGAGAGGCCGAGAGAGAGGAAGGGGCATGGCTTGAGCCTAGGGTGTAGGTGAAGGGGGGTGATCATGCTAGGTAGGAAAGGGAGGTGGCACTTTGGTTTTGCTTAGAAAGGTGGGGATTAGGGCCTTAGCTTAGCTAGGATGGATGGATGGCAAGGTAGGTCCTAGGGTTTAGCTAAGAGAGGGGGAAGGATAGAAGGGTGGCTCTTTGCCCTTGATCATGCATGCTCCAAACAAACTAACTAGAACAAGGCAAGCAAAGGGAGATAGGGAGAGAGATGATCATGTGGTGATGGTTGCTCTTTGGTCCATGCATGCTCCAACATTGGCCAAGCAAAAACCAAGAGAAGAGGTGATTGGGTTGGTGCATGCCTCATGAGCACATGTATGTGCATGGGGCATGGGGTAGGGGTTTAGCTAAAGGGAAGAAGAGAGGGAGATGTTTTTGATGAAGAATCTACAAGCCCAAACAAGATTAAGCAAAGGAAAAGATGCTCCACTTAAAATGCAAGCAAAACCCAAATACTGGAGAAGGTGTCACTTGCATGGCCCATGCAAAATAGTTAATGCCAAATTATCCTTGTGAAAACAATGTTATAATCATGGCATTCTCCATATGCATTCCCAATAGATGGGCAAGGCCAAGCAAAGGTTATGGGTGTAATCCAAACAACCAATCATGAGCTAGAGATAAAACAACAAAATACCAAGCTCAGATTAGTTGGATGGTGGAATTATAAGGTGGTGAAAGAAAAAGGTGGTGGAGTCAATAAGAGAGATGCCCCCAACTCAACTTGCGCATTTAACAATATATCAAGAGCCAAATACAATATCAAGAGGCAAATACAATTAATCATGCACATGAGATAAGAACCAAACAAGAAAGGGTTTTATATGATGCACAAATGCAAGGTGACATGATGACATGAGCATGATATGATGATGATGCAACAATTATATGTTGGAAGTGGCCCATTTTATTATTATAACCAGTAGCATTACAGGGGTTAGACAACTGGGATGCTACAACTCTCCCCCACTAAACAGGAATCTCGCCCCGATATTCTAGGAAGAAGAAGAAGATACAAAGAGAGAAGGATGGTTTGCACGGAGTTCATTTTTGACGCTCCCATGTGGCTTCATCAACAGAATGGTGTGACCACTGCACCTTGCAAAACCGGATGGACTTGTTGCGAGTCCTTCGTTCTGCGGTCTCAAGGATTTTGGTGGGGTGTTCTTGATAAGACAGATCTTCTTGGAGGTCGATTAGCTCATGGTCCACGGTCCTGCCGGGATCTTTGAAGCACTTCTTGAGCTGAGAGATGTGGAAAACATCATGGACTTTGAGTTTTTCCGGGAGCTCCAAGGCATAAGCAACTTCTCCTCTTCTACCACGTATCTTGAAAGGACCGATGTATCTAGGAGCCAACTTTCCTTTGATACCGAAGCGTTGTGTTCCTCTCATGGGAGTGACACGAAGGTAGACGAGATCACCAGGGGCATACACCATATCTGTGTGCTTCCTGTCATAGTTGCTCTTCTGACGACTCTGAGCAATCTTTAGGTTCTCCAGAATGATGTGCACCTTCTCCTCTGCTTGGGTTACAATGTCAGGGCCAAACCAGATTCTTTCTCCTGCACCTGACCAACCAATTGGAGTTCTGCACTTGCGACCATAGAGAGCCTCGAATGGTGCCATCTTGACTCTTCGAAGTCATTGTTGTAGGAGAATTCAGCATATGGAAGACACTCCTCCCACTTCATGCCAAAAGAGATGACGCAAGCTCTAAGCATGTCCTCCAGAATCTGATTTATTCTCCACTTGTCCTTGAGACGAGGGTGGTAAGCAGTCTTTGAAGTTCAACTTTGTTCCCAAAGCTTTTGGAAACTCTCCCGAACTTTGAGGTGAAGTTGCTTCCACGGTGAACTGATTTCAAGTGGAACCCCATACAAAGAGACAATCCTGTTGATATAGAGCTCATAACTGAATTCGAAAAATTGTTTCTTTGTGGGAAGAAATGAGCCACTTTAGAAAGCCTGTCGATGACAACAAAATTGCATCGTTGCCCTTGCGACCTTGGAAAGCCAGTGATGAAGTCCATCTCCACTTTCTCCCATTTCCATTAGGAGGTTTCAATGGCTGTAGAAGACCAAATGGTTTCGATGGACAGCCTTGACTCTGCGATGACATCACATTCTCGAGACGCATTTAGCACAATACCGTTTCAACCTGTGCCACCAAGATTGTGTTTTCAGTCCATGTACATCTTTGTGCTGCCAGGATGGATAGAAAGAACCGAATCATGTGCCTCCTTGAGAACTTGGTCTCTCGGACCGGGTAGTTTGGAACAAACATCCGTGTTCAAGAAGAGCGTGCCTTGATCATCAACATGGAAGGACTCGTGCCGGAAGGTCAAGCTTAGCGATGAGCTTTTGGTGCGGATCACCAAGTCGACGAGAGCGAATCTGTTCTTCCAAGAGAGGAGTAGCGGAAGGTTCAGAGATGCCCTTGTTCTACAATTTCGTGTTCGGTGACGGAATTCCTCGCATAAGAGAGGTTGCTCTTCCACCATGAGGTTGTTTACATAAGCTTTACGACTAAGCATCGCCATGACATTTGCTTTGCTCGGAGTGTAGTTGATGGTCACATCAAAGTCATTGATTGCTTCAATCCATCTCCTCTGCCAAGGTTGAGATCCGGTTGAGTGAAGATATACTTCAAACTCTTGTGGTCCGAGAAGATCTCTAGCGGTTACCAAGCAAGTAGTGCCTCCATAGCTTCAAAGCAAAAACAACCGCCGCTAGCTCGAGGTCATGTGTGGGATAGTTGATCTCATGCGTCTTCAAGCGACGAGAGGCATAAGCGACCTGTCTCTCTTGCATAAGGACCGCACCAATCCTTGCAAAGAGGCGTCGCAGAATATCTGAAAAGGCTTAGATGTATCCGGAGGAACCAAGACTGGTGTGGAAGTGAGCTTCTCTTTGAGTGTCTCAAAACTTTCTTGACAAGCGAGTCCACAGTACTTCTTGCCTTTCTTGAGGAGATCGGTAAGAGGCTTTGCTATCTTGAGAAGTTCGCACAAAGCGGCGGCAATAGCTAGCCAAGCGAGAAAACTCCGCACTTCCTTGACATTAGCGGGAGGAAGACATTCAACTATTGTCTTCACGGTTTCGGGTTGACGCAATGCCCTTGGCAGAGATAACATGACCCAAGTATGTTACTTGAGCCAAAACTCACACTTAGAGAACTTTGCATACAAGCGGTTCTCACGAAGCTTGTTTAGGACACACCAGATGTTCTTCATGCTCCTCCTTGGACTTGGAATAAACCGAATATCATCCAGATATACCACCACAAACTTGTCCGGTACTCCATGAAACGGAGTTCATCACCGAGAAGGTAGCAGGTGCGTTGGTGAGGCCGAAAGACATGACCGTGTACTCATACAGGCCATAGCGGGTGGTGAAAGCTGTTTTGGGCACATCTTCTTTGCGAATTTTGATTTGGTGATAACCACTCCTCAAGTCCAGCTTAGAGAACACCACAACTCCTGCCAGCTGATCAAATAGATCATTTATCCGAGGGAGAGGATATTTGTTCTTGATGGTTTTAGCATTTAGAGCCCGGTAGTCAACACATAGCCTATCGGTTCTGTCACGCTTCTTCACAAAGATTGTTGGACTACCCCAAGAAGAAGTGCTGTGTTGAATGAAACCCAACTTCTCTTGTTCATCAAGTTGTCGTTTGAGTTCAGCCAACTCAGAAGGACCCATTTTGTATGGTCGCTTGGAGATAGGAGCCGTTCGTGTTCAAGCTCAATCACGAATTCAACCTCGCGATCCGGAGGCATACAGCAACTCTTCAGAAAGACATCCGAACTCACGGACCACTGGTACCCTCGAATAGCTTCCATAGCATCATCATTCGAGTCGCCAAGAATATATTTGGACGGCAGGAGTCGACTTGGAGAAAAGACTATGTGGCCTTCAGGATCTTCGAGACACCGAAGCGTTCAAGACAATCAATCACATTGCATTTCTTGTCAACCAATCCATGCCCAAGATGACATCAATGTCGAGTTGCCTGAACAATCAAAGAAGCCAAGAAGGAAGAACCACCAATCTCAACTTTATTGCCATGACGATTTTAGAAGCTGCCATTGTTGCTCCAGGAGAAAGAACCATTAACTTCTTTGGAAGAGGATCTGACGCTAACCCATTCTCACTTGCAAACTTTATAGAGACAAAAGAATGCGATGCACCAGAATCAAAGAGAACTCGTGCAGGGACTGAGTTAACGGAAAGCATACCCATCACGACTCCAGGTGTGAGCTCAGCTTGAGAGGCGTTGACGCAGTTGGCACGAACAACCGCAGACCCGGGCTTGGTGTTGATGTTGAGAGCCCGTGGCGGTGGTGCACGAACCAAGGAGAGCTTGTTGCAGATCTTGGCGGGGTGGAGGAGAGCTTTGTTCTTCATTGGGATTCCAGTTTTGATGTCCGTGATCTCCACACAAGCAGCACTAGCTGGACGTGGAGCGAGTAGCCGAGGACTCCGCCAGCGCTCGAGTAAGGGTTGTTGTAGCCCACGGAGCCGCAGTGGTGAAGTTTGGTGGCCTTGTGAAGCTTGCAGATCTTGGTGGAGCCGGCGACGGTGGGGTGTTAGGAACCCGCACGCCGCTTAGAAGGAGCTGCCATAATCGCAGAGCTTGATGCATCCCTGTTGTGTTTCTTGGACTCCTCGAACACTTGCACCTTGCCTCCTCTTGTAGTCTTGTGTCTGTAGTTCCGGAAGGTTGCGGTCTTGCATGCGTGATTGCATACTTGATCGACGCATTGAGCCCTTGCGAACCTTTTCGCTTCTTCTTGTCATCGATACCTCATCACCACCATAGCGAGACAGGTTCATGAAGTTCCCGATGTAGGTGTTGGCGTTATCATTTCCTTCAGTTGAGGAAAGCCTCCTTCATCCTTTCCATCACAATCTCGAGAGAAAGCTCTTTGAAAGCTGCAGTGAACCTCTCCCAAGTTGGTGGAACCGGTGCAGCTTGCCTTCAAGTAGTTTTCCACCAAAGAGCGCATCTCCCTTGAGAAGGTGAGTAGCACACTTGACCCACTCTGCTCGGAACATCGAGCCTCTAGCAACCTTGAGATCTCGCGCAGCCAATCATCCGCGTCAAGAGGTCGGTCAGACACATCAAACTGACGAGGGTTGAACTTGAGGAAGCTCTTGATGTCTCCACGCTTGGGAGGTGGAGGAAGTGGAGCAAACTCATTTCTTCTGACGCTCTCCTCAAAACGCTGCTGGTTCTCTTGCATGGCTGCCAAAGCATTTGCAATGTTCGACAGCGCTGAGCCCAGTTCCGGAGGGATGTCCTCCTCAGTCTGGCGTGGTGGAGCCATCCTGTCATTGATATAAAACTCAAGTCAGTACTATAATGGAGAATGATAATAATCCAAAATAGTACCAAGATGGAATTAACCAAGATTAAAGGATACAATTTACTGAGATGATATTAAAATATCAACAAAGTTCATAGCACCTAAAAGATATTAAGCATATCGCACACGATCGAAAAAGGAGTGTGGTACACAAATATATCAAAGAAAAATTTTCCACAAATTTCGGCATTAAAATACCAATAGATGCGCAAAATTACTTAATGAATCAAGATTAGTGACTCTACCGATTCAATATACAAAAGCGAATGATATAAGTAGTGGTATGGTCGCGACTCCATCCCGCACTCAAATCATTACTCCGCACATGAACAAGTGGAACACATATCCTAACCCTTCTTCTCACGTGAAATCTAAGATTGGTAACTACGAACGAACACCCCAAACAAGATAGCGTCGGATACAAAGAGGAAGATAGATTGCGTCGGTTTACAAAAGCACATCGGTATGGAATGTACCAACAGTTGATAACCAAAGGCGGATAAGATAACAACTAGGATGCAACAGATAGACAAGGGATTACACACACACACACACACACACAACCTATGGTACTACGAAACCCGAACACGTGAATCCTAGTTTGAACTTTGAGAAGAGGATTGAAAACGTTGCACTTCCTTACCGAGAAAGGTTGGGTGGGAGGTAAGAAGAAAAATGGAAGCAGTCCTACTCTCGCGTTTTGTTTTTCCCTAATATACATAACTACCAAAATATTTGCTAGACTGACAACGACCGTTTGGCTGAAACCCTGAAGGTCGGGATGGCTCTGATACCAATTGTAACTACCTCGGTGAACTACGCTCCTAGATACAAGCCTGGATGAGTGGTAGTGGTTGAAATAGTACGGTGGGGCCCAAAAGCCACTCACTGGTAGTCCTTTCAGACGTCCCAACCACTACCCTCTCAACGGGACCTGTACGGGCGGCGTAGTCGGCAGGCGAAGGGATCAACTACATACACAAGTGGGTATGTACGCAAGCCACCATACAAGAGTACATCAGAGCCATACCATCTAAAAAGAAAGGAAATATAGCAATGCCATACGGCAAGATTCAAATGACCTAGATAAATCTATATTTTAGGATAACTCCTCATACAACACACATCAGAGTATCATGCGGAAGCGGCAAACAGAATCCGAGTACGGATAAGAAGCAAATCGGCATAAGATGCCATAGAAATAAGCACATCCCAACTACAGGTCTCACGGATCCCCGTTCCCGGAATCTCTACACCGAACGATCGTTTCCCACATCTTCGGCTTCTTCCACCCAGTATCCGTCCTGAGAAGGTACCTGTCCATCTGAACCAAGAATTTATCGTGTGAGACCCTAAGGGTACTCAGCAAGTCTTAATGCCTCTAAAGGGGACACAACCTGGGGTGACGCAATTGCAGCGAAAAATAAACCCTAGCAATTCTACAGATAAACGCTAACCATCCAACTAACCAATGATAGACGGATGTCCGTGAATTAAGAACAACAGTTATAATGGTAATCTCATCCGATCCATCCTCCTCCCTGCTTACCAACAAGGAAGCGGACGAACAACCCCCCATCCGTTGGCAATTTTATTAACCATTCCATGAGTGTTGCACTATTTACTATTCAAGTTACTTAGTCAGATTAAGGCGGTACTTAGTTATGCTTGTCTATGATCAAGAAACTGTGCTCCAAGTCGTCCATATCCGCGGACACGGCTTTCAGAAAGTTTTACCCGGCCGGGGTGCACCAATAGCAACACACGCTCGATCAACCTCGGAAAAACCAAATCAAAACCCAACGAGGCTTTCACGACTGAACAATCACAGGATTCAGAAATATTTCAGGGGGCCACCCCTTGGAGTACACCCGCAACGAAGTAAGCAAGCTTCGAGACGGACTCAAGGTTTGCGACAATGGCAGAGGGGGTTCGAACCCGCGCCCTCTGGCGCGCTAGCGGGCCGGCTACCGCTGCGGCGGGCTTAGGTTAGCTGACAGGGAGGCGGGCGCGTGCTGGATAAGGTGGCCGCGACTGGGAGCTAGCAGGAACACACTCGCCGCCGGCGCACAGAGACCGTTTGACGGAACGTCCGCCGCGTCCAGGAAGCGACAGAGCGAGAGAGGGTGTCTGGGAGGCGGGGATGCTCACCGCGAGTCTGTCGGCGACGGTGGCGAGGCTCGGGGTGCAGGCGATCAACCGCGAGGCAGACGGACCGTTGAGCTAGGGTTTCAGCGTGGCGTCGGCTGGCTGCTGGGCCGTCTCCTCGCCTCTGGTCCAGGCGCTGGCTCAGGGCTTCTCGACACCTTGCAACACGCCACCGGCTAGAACGACGGCGGTGGTAGACGGGGTGTGGCGAGGGGAGTTGGTGGTGGAGAAGGAGGCAGAGGAGGGAGGAGGGGCAGGGTCCTGGGCGGATCTGGGACCTACTGTGAGGGAGGGAGGATAAGAAGAGAGAGGGGGCAGGTGGTTGCGTGGGGGAGGGGAAGTTGGCAGGGTGCCACCTTTCCCTTCACGTGCTCGGGTCGGTCAGGCCAGGCAAGGCAGGGCACTAGAGGGGGTGTTCCAGGTGGGGTAGATGGCCAGGGGGCGGCAGGGGGACCTGGGGCGTGGGCAGGTGAGGCAGAGAGGGGAGAAAAGAGGGGAGAGGGGCCGGCTCGGCTAGGGCTAGGTTTGGGGTTCCTTGGGCGTGTGGGGGGTAGCTAGGTAGGGTGCTGGGTGGGGCCTGCATGGCAGGTAGAGAGAGGGGCCGAGAGAGAGGGAAGGGGCATGGCTTGAGCCTAGGGTGTAGGTGAAGGGGGGGGGGTGATCATGCTAGGTAGGAAAGGGGAGGTGGCACTTTGGTTTTTGCTTAGAGAAAGGTGGGGATTAGGGCCTTAGCTTAGCTAGGATGGATGGATGGCAAGGTAGGTCCTAGGGTTTAGCTAAGAGAGGGGGAAGGATAGAAGGGTGGCTCTTTGCCCTTGATCATGCATGCTCCAAACAAACTAACTAGAACAAGGCAAGAAAAGGGAGATAGGGAGAGAGATGATCATGTGGTGATGGTTGCTCTTTGGTCCATGCATGCTCCAACATTGGCCAAGCAAAAACCAAGAGAAGAGGTGATTGGGTTGGTGCATGCCTCATGAGCACATGTATGTGCATGGGGCATGGGGTAGGGGTTTAGCTAAAGGGAAGAAGAGAGGGAGATGTTTTTGATGAAGAATCTACAAGCCCAAACAAGATTAAGCAAAGGAAAAGATGCTCCACTTAAAATGCAAGCAAAACCCAAATACTGGAGAAGGTGTCACTTGCATGGCCCATGCAAAATAGTTAATGCCAAATTATCCTTGTGAAAACAATGTTATAATCATGGCATTCTCCATATGCATTCCCAATAGATGGGCAAGGCCAAGCAAAGGTTATGGGTGTAATCCAAACAACCAATCATGAGCTAGAGATAAAACAACAAAATACCAAGCTCAGATTAGTTGGATGGTGGAATTATAAGGTGGTGAAAGAAAAAGGTGGTGGAGTCAATAAGAGAGATGCCCCCAACTCAACTTGGGCATTTAACAATATATCAAGAGCCAAATACAATATCAAGAGGCAAATACAATTAATCATGCACATGAGATAAGAACCAAACAAGAAAGGGTTTTATATGATGCACAAATGCAAGGTGACATGATGACATGAGCATGATATGATGATGATGCAACAATTATATGTTGGAAGTGGCCCATTTTATTATTATAACCAGTAGCATTACAGGGGTTAGACAACTGGGATGCTACATACATCGACAAACAAGATGGCAAAAATAAAGCCAGTCACATGCTCAAGGACTGCCGCGAGTTCTAGAAACTCAGCGAAAGAATGGTGCAGATGAGGCAACAAGCCCCAACCCCTGCGTTCGGAAACGCACCCGTGCTAGGAGAAATAGCACACAGAGCTCCTCCACCGCCACCTATTGGAGGCCCAAACCAACCAGTCACACCAGCGCAAAACAACGCCGGGGTCGGGTACCCCCCACCAAAGGGAGCACTAAATATGATCCAGAAGGGACGCCCCACAAACAGGGTGCAGAAGAAAATCACCCGACAAATCAACTTGGCTGTGGCAACTCCGCCTGCAATCCCTGAGTACCTCAGCGGATCGGAGTCCTGCATCACATTCACTCGCGCGGATCACCCTTGCGGATCCTCGCCCAGTCATGCTGCCACAGTCTGGAGGCGCAGATCGGAGGCTTCGAGATGAGCCGCGTCTTCATGGACGGCGGCAGCGGTATCAATCTAATGTTCGCAAGCACTCTAGTAGCTATGCGGATCCCGCAATGAAGCCTGGAACAATCAGACACAACGTTCCACGGCATTGTCCCAGGAAAGGGCATATTCCCCCTGGGCAAAATAGGGCTCGACGTTATCTTCGGGAAGCCGGACAACTTCCGGCAGGAGCGCCTAGAATTCGAAGTGGTGGACTGGCCGTCGCAATATCACGCCATCCTAGGGCGTGTAGCATTCGCAAGGTTCCTGGCCTTCCCGCATTACGCATACCTACTACTCAAGATGCCAGGACCAAGGGGCGTCATCACAGTCCACAGGAGCTTCACCCGATCAGACCAATGTGACAGGGATTTCAACAAAATCTCCCAATCTTTCGGCATGCAAGACGAGCTTGTAAGGCTCCGTGAAGTAACGGACAATGGGGTACCCCCAGTCACAAGGCAGAACGCACCTGACATGTCCTTCGACTCCACCGTCAACACCAAGAAAGTATAGGTCCATCCGACGGATGCCTCCAAGACGGCCTTGATCGCCAATGACCTCAGCACCGCATAGGAAGGCACGCTCATCGAATTCCTCCGTGAGCGCTGGGAAATCTTCGCCTGGTGTCCTGCAGACATGCCAGGAGTTCCCAGGGAATTCGCCGAGCATGCACTCAATGTCTTTCCAGACACCAAGCCAATCAAGCAATCCATCCGAAGACTGTCGGAGCCACGAGCCGAAGCTATCGGCAAGGAAATCAATAGACTACTCGCGGCAGACTTCATCAGGGAAATCAAAGAAAGCGAGTGGCTCGCAAACACGGTGATGGTCCCAAAGAAGGACACAGACATCCTGCGGATGTGCGTGGACTTCACGTCACTAAACAAGCATTGCCCAAAGGACCACTTCCCTCTTCCTCGGATCGACCAGATCATCGATTCGACTGCAGGTTGCGAGAAACTCTCCTTCCTCGACGCCTACTCGGGCTATAACTAGATTCGGCTCAAGGTCGAAGATTAGGAGAAAACGGCGTTTATCATACCGTTTGGAGTATTCTGTTACAACACAATGCCCTTCGGGCTAAAGAACGCAGGTGCCATGTACCAGCGATGCATGCAGGCCTGCCTTAAGGACCAGATCGGTCGCAATGTTCAAGTCTATGTCGACGACATAGTAATAAAAACTAAGGAGGCAAGGACACTTATCGACGATCTCCGCGAGACGTTCGACAACCTTGATCGCTACAGGATCAAGATCAATCCCGAAAAGTGCGCCTTCAGCGTCCCATCGGGTCAGTTGCTCGGGTACTTCATCTCTCAACGAGGGATCGAGGCGAACACGAAGAAAATCAGAGCCATCATGACGATGGAGAAGCCGAAAAACCTCAAGGGTGTCCAGCAGCTCGCAGGACGAGTAGCGGCACTAAGCAGGTTCATCAGCCGCATGGGCGAGAAGGCCCTACCATTCTACCAGCTGCTGCGTAAGGCAGACAAGTTCGAGTGGACACCAGAAGCCAACGACGCATTCGAAAGCCTCAAGCGGCTCCTCTCCACCTCGCCCGTTTTGGTCACGCCAAAGGAGCGCGAGCCCCTGCTGCTGTACATAGCAGCCACACACCAGGTGGTCAGCACCGTACTCGTGGTCGAACGACCCGAAGAAGGCAAGACCCACAGGGTCCAGCGCCCAATTTACTACCTCAACGAGGTACTAACACCAACAAAGCAGAGGTACCCTCACTACCAGAAGCTAGCCTACGGCGTGTTCATGACGGCTCGATGGCTGAGACATTACTTCCAGGAGCACCAAGTGATGGTGGTCAACGAGGCACCACTGAACATCATCCTGAATAATCCAGAGGCCACAGGACGGGTGGCCCTGTGGGGCATCGAACTATCACCCTTGGACATCGTCTACGAGAAGCGGCACACAATTAAATCTCAAGTCCTTCCGGACTTCCTAGTACATTGGATGGAGCTGCAGCTGCCAGACACCCCAGACATGTCGCATTCATGGACAATGCACTTCGACGGCTCCAAGCGCGAAGCCGGAGCAGGGGAAGGGGTCATACTGACCTCCCCGCAGGGCGACAAGATTAAGTACGTTCTTCGGATGAAATTCAGAGCCTCCAACAACGAGGCCGAATACGAAGCCCTCATCCATGGCATGAGGATGGCAAAGATATGCGGCGCAACGCGCCTGGTCATCTACGGTGACTCCAACCTCGTCGTCCAGCAGACGATGAATGAGTGCGACGCACACGCCGAAAACATGATCGCATACCGCACGCTCTACAACACACTCGAAGGAGAATTCGACGGCTGCGAACTTCGGCACGTTGGAAGAGAGAGCAACGAGGAAGTCGATAGACTCGCCAACATCAGCTCCACTTGCGCAAAGGTGCCACCAGGAGTGTTCCTCGAACAGATCTGCGTGCCATCCATCAAGCGAAAGTTCCCCAAGGGATCACCCGAAGAAGCAGAACACTCGGGAGCTACGCTACCCGAAGGACACGAAGGACCCAAAAACTGGACACAGAGGTGTCCATGGTCAACCTAATGCAGGTCATGGCAGTCGAAGAAGCTTGGACGCGACCATACCTCCAGTTCTTGATAACCGGAGAATTGCCTGACAGCCCAACAGACGCCCGACGCATATCTCGCCGGTCAAAAGCCTTCACCATCATCAACGGCGAGCTGTACAAGCGCAGCATCACGGGTGTACTTCAACGATGCATCACCATCGACGACGGCAAGGCCATACTCCAAGACATCCACGAAGGCATCTGCGGCCACCACACAGGCAGCCGCTCCCTTGTCGCCAAAGCTCTACGAGCAGGATTCTCTTCGCCAACGCCATGAGCGTATAAAGGACATCGTCCGAAGATGCAACGGATGCCAACGGTTCGCCGACAAACCACACGCACCTGGGTCCGAGCTCAGACCCATACCTATAGCTTGGCCTTTCGCTCAATGGGGCCTCGACATGATCGGCAAACTGCCAAAATCCTCGAAAGGGGGACACGTCTTCCTCCTGGTTGCAGTCGACAAATTCACCAAGTGGATCGAGGCCATGCCGGTCACCAACCAGAAAGGCAAAACCGTCAAGTTCTTCGATTCCATTGTTCATGTGTTCGGCGTACCACGGCATCATCACCGACAACGGATCGAACTTCATCTCCGAAGAATTCCAGGACTTCTACGAAGGCCTTGGGATCAACATCACGTATGCCTCAGTGGCACACCCGCAAACGAACGGGCAAGTGGAAAAGGCCAACGGCCTAATCGGCGTCGGCATCAAGAAGAGCCTCATGAGCTCACTCGAACAAAAAGCTGGAAACTGGACGAAAGAGCTACCATCCGTCCTGTGAAGCTTACAGACTACGCCAAACAGCTCCACCGGCTACACACCGTTCTTCATGGTACACGGAGCCGAGGCCGTGCTACCGGCAATCGCCACTGTGCCCATGGTCATCGCTTACAGCGAAGCCGAATCCACGATTGCACTTGAAGACGCTGTCGACACACTCGACGAAGCACGGCATATAGCAGCAGCTCGATCAGCGGTGTACCAGCAGAGTCTCCGCAACTACCACAGCCGCCGGCTGCGCCCAAGGTCCTTCGTCGAAGGAGATCTCGTCTTGCGACTCAAGCAAAAGCGACCGAATAAATTCGAGTCACCATGGGAAGGACCCTACGTCATCACCGAAGTCATCCTGTGGCGCTATCGCCTCAAGCACGTGGAGTCTGGAGTCGCATACTCCAACCCATGGAATATCTCGCACCTGCGACGATTCTATCCGTAGCAACCTACCCCCTTTTACTTTCAATAAGGCTTTCAGCCAAGGCTATTCAACCGAACAATGTACCTCCTCCATTAAGATATAAATAAAGCTAAGTGTCTCGCCCCAAAACTTCGGTTCATTATTTTCTGCAACTCTACTACATGCTACAAACGCACTCGGGGGCTCCCCCCACCTCACGATTTCATCGACTGAGGATCAAACGTGTACACCTGAGTATCTGACAACGTCAGGCAAACGAAAAGGACACGTACTCAATCCAAAGCACTGCATGCTCACAACAAACAAACCTTTACAACAAAGGGCACAACACGCCCAACCGAAATGTACAAATTTTACATCTCTCTCTTTTTACAGGTACTACCTATGTTGAAGAATAACCTGGGCACGTTGCTCAAACAAATCTACAATATGTTGACATCTTGCACTACGTAATGCGGACGCATGTCCCACTCGTCACCATCGATGTAAGAGGTGGCCCGATGTACAGCAGCCAAATCCACGTCAGGCCGGTGCAGCCTCACAAGAGACAAAGCAGCCTTCACTCCTGCGACAAGCTGCTGCCGCACCAACTCCTTGACATTGCTTATGCTTCGAAACTTCGACAGAAGACCCGCAAGGCTTGTCGGTACGACATCCAAAGGGAACATGACGTGCAGCACCGAGACAAGCGATGTCTGCACTTGGAGGAGCACCCGCGAAACTTGATGAACACGATCCTGCACCATCGCCAGAGCTATGGCGTGATCACGATCCATCCAGAAGAAGCCGCCGGCCTCCATGTCCTGTTGAGTCAAGAAATTGACCCGAACAGCGACACGCTCCTTTTCTTCCCTCGGAGCAATATTCGCACCTGCAACAATCGCATAAAATAAGAGTAAGGCCAGCAGGCTCATCCGAAGAACCGATCTACAGCTCGAACCAAAGAACAACTTACATTGCAGCTGCTCGGACAACCGAACCAGCTCCGCCATCAAGTACTCCTCTCTGGCTGCACCACGATCCGCCTTGGACTTCCAAACGTCGGCATGACCGCGTAACCCGAGCAACTCCCTCTCCAGACTACGCACACGATCCCGAAGGAAAGTGAGCTGCGAGGAATCATCCAAGGATGGTCGCAACGACATTGCGGATGGGGCGTCAACAGGATCAGCACCCGAAGGAACCTAGAGCAAAGAAGAAAAGAAAGGAACACAGACATTCAGCCAATGATAAGCCACAACTCAGAGGAATTCATTAAATATATAAGGCCACTACGTGGCACAAGGATGCTGTTCTTCAAGATATTTACAACAAAAGTAGACTACAAACTACCCTACGTCTACTACGCCTAAGATGCGGGACCCTGAGTCGCCTCGAGCTTTGGCCGCATACCGCCGCATGATGCATACTCGAAGAAATCAATGAGCTTGGGCCCATATCGCTTGCAGCGAGCAGAATAGGCAGCAAAGGCTACCTCGGATCCATCCGCAGCCATCGGCATCCGAGAGGTGATCTAGGGCAGATCCAGCTCCGCTCCAGCCGCCAAGGCCATCGCCAGCCCGACGGACGCGCCGATGCCCTTCTGCTTGCGCTTGTACGCTGTAGGCGCTTCGGCTGGCAGAGCCTCCGCCAGAGCATCCACATCATCAAGGGCTGCACCCTTTGGGACAAGCTCCTTGTAGAAGCGACCAAGGACCTCTTTCGCCTTGGCAAGGGAGTTGACGACGGTGCTGCAGTGGTCTTCGACCGCCACAGTGGCATCATCTAGAGCACTACCGTGCTCCAGAGCACCGCGGTCGAACTCGATGCCTGTGGCATCTGAGACAAAAAATAAGAAGAAAAACATGAAGAAAAGCAGCATAGAAGAAGATCCGAAGAAAAAGGAACAAGTACAAAACTAGCACTCACCCGAAATAGCCTTGACAGCAGCCATGAGCTTCGCCGCCACCTCTCTTTCACGAGCAGCCGCAACGGTGGCCAGCTGCTCCTCACGATCTGCGGCCTCCTGCTGCAGACGCTCCTTCGCTTCGGCTGCCTTAGTCAGCTCTAGCTCGAGGCGTTCTTTTGCGCCAACGGCAGCTTCGGCCTTCTGCTCCGATTGACCAAGGCTCTTCTTGAGAGCGTCGACCTCATAGAGGGAATCGTTATGCTCCTCTGCATTTAAGACAAGCAAGTGTCAAAGAACAGGACCAGGATAAATAATAGAGGCATTCAAAGACAGATGGATACCTTGAAGCTGCCGAAGGTTCGCCTCCAGCGCCAGACGCTCTTGCACCAGCCGCTTGGCCTCCAGCACAAAAGGCTGCAGAAAAAGAAATAACAGTAAGAAAAGGACTTGGCACAAAGGAGTAAAAACAAAATTTGCATACGAAGACACTCGGGGGCTCCCCCCGTGACATGAAGCAGAAAAACTTACATGCTCTGCTGGTGACTCCGAAGGACCGCCTGCGAAATTCTGAGGCGCAACCACCTGCACCTCCTGCAACGGAGGATCCGGAGCCGCGCCACCCGAAGTCGCCACCGTCTGAGGCGGAGGCGACGCAATTTTCGACTCCCCCATCATCTCTCGCGCACCGCCACTGGAGGAATCATGGGAGGAATGCCTGCATACGAACCAATCAGCATAAGCGCAACAACCATGAAGGAAAAAGGACAATAGTACAAAAAGAAACTTACGAGCCGAGTGAGCTCAGGTCGAAGACAGGAGGAGTCCTTCGGGCTCTCTTCTCCTCCTTCTTTTCTTCCTTCTTCTCCTCCTTTTTATCTTCCTTCTTCTGCTTTCTTTGGCGGTACAGCGGCCACAGACATGTGAATGGCAGGAATGGGAGAAGTAGAACCCCCATGACCGTCACTATGACTCTCAAGGCCTAGAGGGTTTCTGGGAGTCGGAGGAGTCGAGGCATCCGAAGACTCACTGGAGCTCCGTGACCGTTTTCGCGTATGGTCCTCACTCGACTCGTCGGCATCCTCCGCCGGAGATCGCGTCGACGGTAGCTCGGACACGGAATCAACCACTTCATTATCCGGGGCATTCAGATACCTTTCGGGCAACGGCGGTACCATGCCCGGCACTTTGAAGCTTTGCAAAATCAGAAGGAACTTTGTTAGCAAACAAAGGAAATAAAACACAGCCGATAAAAATCACTACGTGCACAAATCTACACCTGCGGTACGACCAACGTCGAAGAAAATGGAGGAGTTAGCGACTTCCCCGGGATTTCTTCTCCGGCTTTGAACTTCAGCAGCGCACGAAGGGCCCTGTCAAGATCCCCCTCGGACATTTTCTCAGTCGAAACCCTCGTCGGATCGCGGCGCCCAGAATATAGAAACATCGGGTGCGCCCTCGCCTGGAGAGGCTGGACCCGACGCTCAAGAAAAGTCCGGATGATGTCCACGCCGTTCACCTCCTTCTCCAGAATCAGCTGGAGATCCTCCACCCGACGGTAAAGGGCCTCTATCTCCGCCACCTCACCGTCCAAGATTTGGTTTTTCCAAGACCTTTTTCGCTCAATCATTTGGGAGGGGTCAAACGGAACAAGACCAAAATCTTGCCCGGGCACTACGGAGTCGCGGATATAAAACCATCGCCTCCGCCAGTACTGGACAGATTCGGACATGGAAAAGGAAAAGAAGAGCAGATTGGGACTAAGGGAGATGATCAAACCCCCAATGGGATACACACCATCCGAACCAGATTGCCTCTTCACGGAATAGAGCTTCCGGAAGAGGCCAAAGTGCGGCTCAATGCCAAGCCAGCACTCGCAAAAAGTGATAAAACACGCAATGTGGAGAAGAGAATTGGGAGACAGATGATGAAGCTGAATCCCATAGAAGAAGAGTAGTCCACGGAGGAAGTCGTGGACCGGAAAAGAAAACCCACGCAAAACGAAGGCGAGAAACATAACCCGATACCTAGATGGGGGACGGGGGATTACCTCATTGCCGGGAAGTTTGATGGCCTCCCTATCTTGCGGGATCGCCCCGCCGCAAGCTTATGGAGATCGCTCTCCTGCGTCTCGATCGCCGCCACCATCGGTGACGCGAGTGCCCTTCTTTCCTCCGGCGGCGCTGGTCCCAACCGCAGATGAAGATTTCTTTGGTTTCCCCATTGTGCTACGGCGGCGCCGGCGGTGAAAACGTAGAAAGAACGACGGGAATGTGGAAGGAAATCCCAGCACGAAGCAAGAATCGCTCGAGCATAGGGAGGCAGTGAACACAAGAACTGGTGCGGTGAAAACAAACCACGGTTTCCCCCAATGATTATAACAGCGAAGACGACGAACGGCAGCCGTCCATCCAGAAGACCTAAAGCCAACGGTAGATCTGACCGTACACGTGTCAACATCACAACGAACCGTCGTTACCACGCCGTCCACTACGCGCGGAAATCGAGGAGACGCCGTAATTATCTCCATGTCGTGCGTGACCGGTCAATTCAAAGACAGCAAGTGGGACCCACGTTCGTCCAGTCAAGTCATCTCTGGCGTAGCAGACGCTTGAGGTCATCGATCGTCAGCACTGATGTCATCAAAAGCTATACTAGCACCAACTACAATTCTTAGGCTCCACAGCTAAGAGTACTCACTCGAATCTTCGATTCGACTAAATACTCGGGGGCTACTCCTATCAGGAGCGCTAGCCGCGCACCCGGAGGATGAATAACGACAAAGCATTTTCTTCGAGTCCTACGTCGAGTCTACGACTCCACTACGGACTCGGGGGCTACTCCTATAGGGAGGATGGAGTTAAGCATCCGAAATTTTTTGAGTCTTACGGACTTAAAAACTGAACAATGCTTGAACTAAAGTCTCTGCTCGAGTCTACGACTCGAACAGACACTCGGGGGCTACTCCCATAGGGAGCGCTGGTCGCGCACCCTATGAATTCTTCGACCGTGATCTTTCGGATCAGCACGCAAAATTTTTTTGGCATCTCTGCCCCAACAAGCGCTGAGTGAGTGACAATCTCCTTGGCCACCTGAAACACCTCCGCGGTGACAAATGTTTGGATGCTGCGTCCGCGACGCAAAGATAAGACCTGCAGATATCATCTGACGGCCTGACAACGTACATGACTGCGCTCTGCTAGTACAAATCCATGCCAACAGGCGTGATGAAAAATCCCGACGGATGCGTTGGGTACATTAATTAAAATCACTGGAATTCCACTCCTGTAAGTCCTCCGCGGCCTGAGTCGAATTACGCCAGCATATGTTCTAGGTCCGAGTTGAGGGACTCGAACTTGAAGAAGATCGTGTTGTTTCGTCCTAAGGCGCTTAATCGACGATCCGTCGGGTGAGTCGTGCACACGCACAACAATCCCTACACACATATACTATTAATATATAGTTGCACGAAGATGAAAGAGTCCTCGGGCGATCTAATTGATTGATTCGATCTCACCGGGGCTACTGACATGGTTATACCCTACGGGTACGTGACTTCAGCATACCTGGTCCAGCCCAAAGAAGGCCCACAGCAGATATACGCTGGCCCATGAAGACTTTTGGGTGGCCCAGGCCCATGACGCCTTCGGATCCTTGGAGAGCAAGACTAGAGTAGATAGGAAATTCAAAGGGGTAAAACCCTAGAACTTGTAACTGACTAGGACTATGCCCGAGACCTGCCTAAGTCTATATAAAGTCCAGGAGGGCACGTCCTAGATCTCTCGACTCATACTTTCGCACACACCTCCACGCCAGATCGAATATGCGCACCCTGTAACCTTTGGTTCCGCCATAATCAAGAGCAGACAAGCAGGAGTAGGGTTTTCCCTCCGGGTGCCTGAACCTGGGTAAATCTCGTGTCCCCTGGTTGCTTGTATATTAACCGTGCCACGATCTCCAGCATCCCCATCTTCTCCAACCCAAGTCCATAACAATGGGCATTGGCGAGATTAAACCTCGTCACTACATATCAAGATTTTCAAGAACTTGGAGAAACTGTGGAGGGGATGCATAATCTCGTTCTAAACCTCTGAGAAACCACTAGTAACTTATCAACTCAATTTGTGAACTAGAATTTCAACTTTTCCCGCCACCACAATGATTTGAAGGGATTGCAAAAGCCTAAGCTTGGGGAAGTTTCCCCATTATCTTTATTTTGCGTTCATTTGCTTTTTTTTTATTTTCGAGGTTATGCTTTAAGTTTGAGTTTATAAGCACTCGTGTTGGTTTCCCCAACACTTTCTCTTTAGTTATTTTTATTTGTTTTCACGATTTCTAGCCGAACTTTGCCGCTAATTTTCTATTCTTTAATTCCTCCTCTCAAAAACAACAAAAAGATTTCTCCTTTTATCTTTATTTTCTTTTCTCCTCGAGGTTCTCATATATTTGTAGGAGAGTGATCGACTTCGAGTTTCCAAGAAACAAATCAAATGGGAAGAGAGAAGTGGAACCAATCATGAGAGGTATGCCTTATGACTTCCCACTTTTGAAGTTTGATAAATCCATGCTAGTTAGTAGTAAATGTTAAGATGTTATATTGGTGGAGTGAGTCTTTCTATTGGAGTAAAATTTTGTTTGCATGGGTTTTTGGTTGAGTACAATTTTGTTCCAGCTCTTTTAGTTAACCAAGTCTTGCCTAAATTTTTGCTAAAACAATTATAATAACAAAAGTCTCACAATTGAATACTTGTGTGTTGTAGTCTTTAGTCTTGAAAGCTTATTCCTAGAGACACTTGACACCACAAAAAATAATGATTGACTCGATAGTTCTCTTTGAAAGGATTTGTTCAATTGAATTAATGTTTAGCGGTTTTTGTGAGCATGCCAAAGTTTGACATGTGAATCATAAGAATGATATAGCTTTATGCGTGTCAAAATTCATGGGATGCCAACAACTCCTCTAGCCTACGAACGATCTTCATGGAGGAAACTCCTAGATTTCTGATATGATTTGATTAAACATTTGTAGCATCAATGCTATAATGGGTAAGATTCTTGGCACTCTCAGGTAGCTGTAAACATGATGGAATCACTCCTCTGGCTGATATGAGTAATCATTATGAAAAATGAACAAAAACCTTAGTGATTCCACGAGTGTCCATCACAACCCGATAAACTAATTTTTTTTTGGCATGCTCTCAATTACTTAAGAACTAAAATTCTTGAAGGATAATGAATAGAAAAGTAGTACTTGCAAAGTCTTGACTTATTGATGTGGGAGGATTGAGATACTTTAGTGTATATGTTCTTCATGACCAACTCTCACATTCTCAATTTTACATGATTATATTTCACTGTTCAAAGGCAAGCTTATGAGTTGATTACATGACATGAAATAGAGTTTACTCATTTGAATCATCCATGCTAACAAATATTTTACTGCGCTATAAGGATTCATTAAAACCTGTATGATATGCTTGCCATTACTCTATCTATGCTAAAGTTTTCTAGATTAATAAAATGGAGGAAACATGAGACTTCCAATCATGAGTAAGATCATCATCTCGTTATTTCAGTTTAAATACTGAGTTCCTTTTTGGTTTTGGTTTTCTTGATCGAGGATGATCAAGTTTAAGCTTGGGGAGGTTGATGGCTGTGAAATATAGCCATCCACACTCACATTTAAACTGGATATTATTCATAATTTTGATGAAATATCTCTCTAAATCCTGCCACTAATGCCTAATGATCAAAGGGGTATTCAATCCTTTCTTGCTATTTTTTCCTACGTAGATAATGATATATAATGATGGGAATCACAATATTAAAGTCAAAGATACGATATTTCCAACACGTCAAAGAAACTATGAGCCGTGAAGTGGATCTAGAAGGCTTAACAACCAACTATACGGCGGAAATAAAATTCCGGCCGTATAGTTCTTGCCGTATAGTTGCCATCGACTCTGTTAGGTAAAATAGAACAACTTTCGTGAAGGGACCCCTATATAAAGAGGCTTCGGGCGACGTGAAAAGAGCCTCCTCGACACATCCTCTCCATTCGCCATCTGCCCCCAACTCCATCTGCTTTGCCTCCGATGACACCCTTCCATTAGATCTAATTTCCAAACCCTTCTCCACCACCATAGCCATATTCCACCGCTTGTAATAGTAGATCTCTTCTCCAATTGGCGATATTGTAAGACTATTTGCTATCAATCTTATGATCTCTATTATAATTTTTATGATTGTTGATTTCATATCTATGTGTGAGTAATTCTCCTTGGGCTATGGGCTTCAGACTAGCCATGTAGCATGTGCATGTTATTTATCATAGATGGGATCATGTATTAGTTTGTATGACATGATGATTTTGGTACCCTCTATTTCCTCAATCTAAAGACTTGTCAGGTATCCAAGACCCCGAGGATTGATCCAGGTATATGGAGTGTGAGTAATGACTAATCTTCAGGATGGGAACCCCAGTGACAGAAAGGGTAGTACGGCTGTATGTGAGGGATTTACTTGGGATTAACGGTGACATCACTATGCATATCAGATATAAGTGGTTGCTGAGGAAATAGAAATTATGGATGCACTGCCCATATATAATTATCTTGCTCTAACAATTACATGAATACTTTATTATTATCTTTTATTTCCATAAGATGTTTTGCACAACTACAGGTGAAATCGAAAGCCCTAGGCCCTCTCTCTCCATCGTCAACAACAACAAAAGATCACAAACTCTTAGTCTTGTAAAACATAAAAATAATTCCAAAGCTCCCAAAGGTCCGTTAAAGTAACTTCACTTTGCTTTCTGCTTCCCGAGGATTCGCTAAACCTAGGTCTACTAGGGAAAAAGAATCTATACTACATCCGTAATCCGGATTGAGGGTATCAGCCGCAGGCGCTCGCCCGCCTTTCTTCCTCACCGAGCAGGCCGACGCACGTTGTGTCTCCTCCTACCTTGCTTCCTCATTGCCACCCCTGGCCACCTCCTCCCTCCTCGACCGGGTGCCTTGCCTTCCCCTCGCAGAGCTACCACCGACCTAGATCCCTCGTCACTGACCTCCGTCGACCAACACTCCGAGTCACCTTGTCGTGCGCCACCTTCTTCGGCCTCGCCCTCTCACCATGTGTAACACCCTCAGAATCGGACCTATGCAAGTTTTAGCGAAACCCGCCTAGAAACGATTCAAAGGTGCCCACCAGGCACTTTCGTGCGGGTGGAAAACGAAGTAATAACATTACACAACAGTCCTCGATGGGACCCACAGAACAGATATATATACAACACGACTCCCTGAGTCAAGAATACAGATTTAATATACAAAGATCCAAATCACCTTGAAAATGATAGAGCGTCCGACTACGGACAAGATACAAATGGTCGGCGATCTGCGTCTTCTCGCTTCGTGTAGATCCTCGCGACACCACTAACAAGAGGTCGTTGTCCGTGATCGTCGAGAGAACACTCCGGTAAACAAAGGCGAAGGTGGAGGTATCAACAAATAGAGCCACCTCTAGCTTCCGTGGACGGAGTGAAATCGCTGGATCCACTGATTCGATGCATAAGAGCGAATGATAAGAGTAGTCGGATGGTGATCAGTCCATCGCGCACCCAAACCATTACTCAGCACCCGAATAGGCGGATTATGCAACCAACTCTCGGAATCAGACTGAAGATCTCGACAAGCGAGGTTCGGAACAAGGAGTGATGCGGACTCTGCATCGGATCTGGCGTAGATAATGTCGTCGCGTCGGAAAACACCGGAAGGCACGAGAAGGAACAAAGAGAAGTCCACCAGACGAAGGATTCCTCGGATAGCATGAAGACCAGATGTAGGAGCATCGTTACCAAAGGAGGAAGCGAAACCCTGAAGGTACGACGGAAACCCAACCACGAGAATTCCTGGACTCGAAGAAAAAGACGAGAGCGGATTCAAAACACGTAGAGGTAAGAGGAGAACAGCAGAGGGGTAAGGAGTAAAATCAGACCTAATCAGAACTATCCAACCTATTTTGCAAAAATAGTTTTGACACTCTACTTCGGCCGTTAGCTAGGGTATCCTACATGCTGGACTTGTGGGGTATCACAACTGCTGAGCTCTGATACCACTCTGTAACACCCTCAGAATCGGACCTATGCAAGTTTTAGCGAAACCCGCATAGAAACGATTCAAAGGTGCCCACCAGGCACTTTCGTGCGGGTGGAAAACGAAGTAATAACATTACACAACAGTCCTCGATGGGACCCACAGAACAGATATATATACAACACGACTCCCTGAGTCAAGAATACATATTTAATATACAAAGATCCAAATCACCTTGAAAATGATAGAGCGTCCAACTACGGACAAGATACAAATGGGGCTAAGAGCCCTGAAGAATAACCAATGGCGTCCATAACCCTGCCCAGGCCAAGCCGGAAGGGTAACCCTGCTAACGACGTCGATCTCAAAACCTGCTTAAACAAAAGGGGTGCCGACAAAGGGCAAAGGAAAAAGAGGAGCGTCAGTACTGAGGCCAGTACACGGCGAGGCTAGAATTCAGTGGTCCTCGCCTACATAGGTATGGTGGACTGAAGCGGCAGCGGCAGCATGCACTAAACAACCTATAGAGACTCGATACAACTGGCGGCTATCAGAGAGGGGTAAGAAAGACCTAATCGGAAACAACCTGATTCTACCAACAAACAAACCCATCCTGGTATTTCCCCCTCGAGACCAAACGAGGAAGTCAACCGAGGAACTCACACAGTTGGCAGTTTTATTTATTCAGTTATCGTTGCAGCAATTGCTAGTCAGGTATAGATAGTCATCCTGATAAAAATAAGCAGTGGGCACTTTTAGTTAACCATTCCGTGATAGTTGCAACACTTACTAGTCAGATACAATTAGAATGAGATAACCCAAAACCCAGCAGTTGTTGGTACTTTTATTCAGCCATTCCGTTGTAGTTGCAATACTTACTATTCAGGTACAAAGGTCGCAAACGACAACCCAAGCAAGCAATTGTTGGCAGTTTTATTTAGCCATTCCATTGTAGTGAAGCTGATTACTAGTCATTATAAAGTCAAATTTATATCGCTACTTTAGTTATTCTTGTCTATGATCGAGATACTGTGCTCCAAGTCGTCCATAACCGTGGACACGGCTTTCAGAAAGTTTTACCCGGCCGGGGTGCACAAATAGCAACACACACTCGATCAGCCTCGGAAAAACCAAATCAAAACCCAACGAGGCCTTCACGACAAAGCAATCACAGGATTCAGAAATATTTCAGGGGGCCACCCCTTAAAGTAGAACCATAGAACGGCCGGCCGGCTCGAGACGGACTCAAGGTTGTGGGGACGGCCGTGAACGATCGGGAACCCAAAAGCGGGCTTGTCGACACCGCGGAATCGTGCACGATCCTAACAAGACAAAGCAGTGCTCCTCGCACAATCGTAAATAAAGCAGTAGCATGGCATAAGTACAAGATAGTAAATAAAACCTCAACCTAGTTTGTGGCCCCAAGAAATAAGAATGAATCATGCTCTGGCTCAGGGGGGTCCCATAATCCTCCCGGATGTGGATAGCGCGATAAATAAAGGAACAGGTATCAAGTACTCGGGGTCCTACGGGACACAAGTGGGCGGTCGGAAACCAAATATTATCTATCACCCACCGATGCCTCTGCTTACTTACTTCAATTTTAGTTGTTAAACAGTAATTAAAGTGAACGATAAGTAAATCCAGGATCACTTCCAACATCAAACATGCGGCATTACTCCAACAACTGTGGCTCTTGACGACACGCAACAGCACTTGAGCAAGCGACTACGACGCGCAAGTCCAGCTATCTACCAAACAACAGGTAATAGGATGTGTCCAAGGGAATATAAGGCTGCAAGGGATATCACGGGTACGAAAACTAGAGCAACGCAACACAGATAGCAATAGATCAACAGGAGGGAATAAATACTATAAAAGTAAGATAGGTAGAAAGGGGGAGATGCTCGCCTGAAAACATTGCTGAAGGTTCATCCAAGATCGGGTCGACACTCGCATCAACTCAACGGTCTTATCCGCGAAGAAGCAAAACACTAGCAGAAAACCGGATGCACTATTTAATACAACGGCAGAAGATCGGGCATGATGCATGTATGATGAATGACATGGCAAAGCTGCGATGCAATTAGGTCATATTAAGCGGAACCGGGGTCCCGACAATTAATTAATAGGTTCAAGTTGTTTAGCTACCCCGCATTTTAAATGTTGCATTATCAAGACAAAAGATAGCACCGGTTCGCTACACAAATTAAATGAGGCCAATATGAGACTAGATTTGCCCGCATATGGGCCCCATATTTAATTATGAGGTGGATCGGCATAAGGCCCCCAAACCACAGACAAGGATGCATGCAAGAACGATTCAATATGCAATAAGTTGTATTACATTATAAAATAGGGTTTCGGGAAGGGGTTCACACATTAGGGGGGTCTCGACGAACTTGGGGGTTCGGAGGGGTTTGGGGTAGGTCTCGGGGTCCAGGGTTCGACGGAAACGTTCTCGGATAACAGAGGTAGGTCTTGTCGCATCCGGGGAGCAGGACTTGGTGCGGCGTCGGGGCGCATCAGACTCGCCCTGGACGATGTCGATCTTGTCGGGCCCACGCATCAGGTCGGTCTTGGCGTCCGGGAGGAAGAACTTGGCGTTCCGCGTCGATGTCCGTACCGTCCGTGTTCTCGAGCATCGCATCCGAGAAGGAGTACTTGTCGCACATGTGGTCTTCGGATCCGCAGGATCGAGGCGTCGCATTCCGGGAAGGAGATCTTGGGGTTCCGACGACCGATGTCGTTGTCGGTCTCGAGTGGCGCCGGGTTCGGTGAGGTCGTCCTTCGGGTTCTTGGCGTCCCGTGACGAAGGCCTTGAGGTACCACCTTATTCGCCGGTGGCGAACTTGGGATCGGCACCAAGGTTCGGGTTCGGTCTTGGCGTCCGTGGCGACGATGCGCGAAGAAAAGGAGGGACTGCGGGGAGGTGGCGGATGTGCTCGCAGCCTAGGACCCACCAGTGCAGGCTGGAGGAGGCGGGATTGGCAGGCGCGTGCCGCAGGTCGCCGCTGCAGCGAAGGGGCCCGTGGCGATGTTGCAGGCAAGGCGAGGAGCGGGGTCCGATGGTGGTTGGAGGGAGCTCGAGAGGGGGAGAGCGACGCGCGGCGAGGGCGGCCGGAGAGGTCGAGGAGGAGCGCCGAGGAGGCGGTGGTGCGGGAGAGGGTCGCCGGCGGGCACGCGGCACGCGTGGCGAGTGTCGAAGCGAAAGGGAGAGGTTGACGGAGGAGGAGGGCGGAGGGGAGCTTTCAGCGGCGCCGGGAGGAAGGGCTGGCGGAGCCCGGGCCCGGAGGAGGCGCAGGAGAGGACGGCGGACACCGGAGACGGGCGGGCTGGAGGCGAGGTCGAGGAGGGTGCGGCGCGATGGAGGCTGGCGGCGCCGAGACGGCGGGAGAACGGGCGACGAGGGCGAGGACGGAGGTCAGTGGCGCTGGCCGGGCGAGCCCGAGGGCGGTGGCGCCGGGCGCCAGGCAGCGCGGCCGCCGGAGGAGGAGAAGGCGGTGAGCTGGGCGGCGCGAGAACGCGCGACGCGGGAGGAGGAGGTCCGGCAGGTCGCTGGGAAGAGGGGGCGCCGGTGGAGGTGGGGAGAGGAGCTGGCTCAGCGAGGCGGGAGCTGGCCCGGGAGGCGGCGCTGGGGAGCTTGGCCGGGCAGCGGTGGGAGAAGGGGAGGGAGGTGGCTGGACGGGGGAGAGGGAAGTGGGGGAGAGGAGCAGGAGCGCGGTGTCAGGGGGCTGGGACGCGGGGCGGTGGGGGGGGGTCCAAAGGGACGGGGTGGACCGGGTCCAAGGGGCCGACAGGTGGGGGCCTGGGGTGGGTCCAGGTGGGAGTGGGGGTTGAGTGGGTGGGGTGGCAGCGGTTTGGGGTGGGGCCAGCCTGTAAGGGAGAGGGGTAGGAGGGGGCTGTGTGAGAAAGAGAGAGGGGGGAATCTAGGATTGATGAGGTGGCAAGGTGGGTAGGGATTGGGGGAGAGGGTGAGGTGGCGAGCTGGGATAGGTGGGTATGATAGATTTGGGTGGTTTTAGGAATTAGAGGGGGGCTGATTTAGGTGGACCGTTTTTTGTATTCCTAGGGGTGGTAGACTGGGTCGAATCGGCCCGTTCGACTGCCCCCACAAAAATAATTAAATATTTTATTTATTTCAAACAGACTTTTTGCAAACCGATAGCAAACAAAACAAAATAATCCGGTGACCCGGGTTTTGCGTTTGAATAAAGACGGGGCGTTTAGAAAACACGAACAGGTTTTTCCGCCAATAGTTTTATGCAAGCAAATGCAAGATGATGACGATGCTCAAATGCAATGTGGCATGATGACATGAGCATGCGGTCATGATGATGCAATGCACAAAAACAACGCGATTTTCTAGTAGTGGTTTTGCGGGATGCCACACCATGCCTGCCCTACCATAGTGTTATAGCTCGTCCCCAGCCGCTGGCCGCCTAGCCCATCGCCACCACGCCCCTGTTGCACCGCACCTCACCATCGCTCGAATCCCCACCGCCGCCCTGACTTCTGCAAGTACCATAGCGCCCTCTCGCCTCCGCACGCCCTGCACCGCCTCCTGCAGCTGTGGTCGCTACCGTCCTCTGGCCGGTGCTTCGGCCATGTATTCTTTCGCATTCGGCTGCTGCCCTCTGCCTCCCGTGTTCCACAGATGATGTGTCATCTCTTCCTTGGTGTATGACCCTTCCAGCTGCTGCATCTCGTGGATGCTAGTAGTTCGTGTTGAAGTTTGAGTGAGGGTACTCGCGTTATCATGATGTATCCTCCATAATTGTAACAGGTTTCACATCAAATTCCTGCCCTTGTGCTCTAGGGAATGCAAGACCGTCTATGGAAGATCTTCAATGCCAAGAACAACCACACACGGGTTACGCAAACAAGGCGTATATATCCCCTCCTCAACAAGACTAGCTCGGTGCCGATGTTTTCGAAGGATGTACATGGTGCTACTCGAAGACCTCGACATTGATCCCAAGCTCTCCATCCCAGAACATCAAGTTCTACTTCACGGAATACAAAGGCCATGGGCCCTCCTTCCCGGATTCCGAACACCGAAGCCGATACCGACCCCTCGAGACCCCAAGACCTCTGAGTCCACCATGTATGACCCCGTTTTCCGAGACCCCTATTTTATAAATGACATACATTTGTTGCATATAATTGTTCATGCTTGCACACATCTCATGTGGTTTTGGGAAATTATGCCGATTCACCTCATAATTAATATGGAGACCATATGTAGGCTAATATAGTCTTATATTGGCCACATTTAAATTTGTGTAGCGAACTATCATGTTTTTCCTTGTTAAGCAAACATTTAAATTGCAGGCTATCTAAACAACATGAACCATCTAATTAATTTTCGGGGCCCTGGTTCCGCTTACTATTGCCTTATTGCATCACACCTATTGCCTTATTGCATCATACATGTGCCATGTCATGCATCATGCTCGATCTTCTGCCGTAGTATTAAATAGTGCATCCGGTGTTTTCTTCTAGTGCTTCGCTTCTTCACGGATTAGGCTGATGAGTTGATGCGAGCGCTGACCCGATCTTTGGATGAACCTTCAGCAGTGTTTCCGAGGCGAGCATTCTCTCCCTTTCTACCTATCTTACTTTTATAGTCTTTATTTCCTCCTGTTGATCTATTGCCATCTGTGTTGGAATGATTTAGTTTCCGTACCCATGATATCCCTTGCAGCCTCTATATTGCCTTGGCACCTCCTATTACCTATTGTTTGGTTGATAGTCAGCCTTGGGTGTCGTAGTCGCTTGCTCAGGTGCTTCTTCGTGATGTCAAATACCATAATTGTTGGAAGGTTGCCATATGCTTTATGTTGGAGATGATCATGAATTTAATTACAACTTGATATTACAATGTTGGGATAGATAAAACTAATGCAGAGGAACTGGTGGGTAATATATGCTATTTGGTTTTTAAACGCTCATTGGTGTCCCATAGGACCCCAAGTACTTGATACCTGTTCCTTGACTATCGCACTATCCACATGTGGGACGATGAATCCCCTTAGCCAGAGCTTGATTTATTTCTTATTTCTTGGGGGCACAAACTAGTTTGGGGCATTATTACTATCCTGTACTTATGCCATGCTTTACTGATTTATTTACTGTTGTTTCTCGAGGAGCGTTTACTACTGTATTGTTTTGGATCGCAACATGATTTCATGGTATTGACAAGCCCAGTCACACTTTCGGGTTCCCAGTCATTTACAGTCATTCTCGCAAACCTCTTGGTCCATCGGAGAGCTGGCTAACTTCACAGCGGGTAGCATAGTGGGGTGTCCCCCTGAAATATTTTATGAATCTTGTGATTGCTTTGTCGTGATGCATTGTTGGGTTTTTATTTGGTTTTTTCGAGGTTGATCGTGCATGTATTGCTATTTGTGCACCCCTACAGGGTATATCTTTCGGAAAGTCGTGTCCGCGGTAATGGACGACTTGGAGCAAAGTATATCGATCATAAACAACTATAACTAAAGTAGTGCTATAAGTTTGACTTTGACATGTCTAGTAATCAGTTTCACTATAATGGAATGAGTAACTAAATGTGTCAACAACTGCTGGATTTGGGATGTCTCATGCTATTTGTACCTGAATAGTAAGTAGAACAACTACAACAGAATGGTTAACTAAAAGTGCCCACAACTTATGATATCAGGATGACTCATGCTACCTATATTTGACTAGTAAGTGCTGCAACTATAATGGAATGAATAAAGCTGCCAACTGCGTGAGTTCCTTGGTTTAACTTCCTCGTTTGGTCTCGAGGTGGAAATACCAGGATGGGTATATTTGGTGTTAGTATCAGGTTGGTTCCGGATAGGTCTTTATTATCCCTCTCTAATAGCCGCCAGTTGTATCGATTCTCTATAGGTTGTTTAGCGCATGCTTTGTTGCCGCTTCATTACACTATACCTATGTAGGATAGAGCCGCCAAATTATAAGTCTCGTGGTGTACTGGCCTCAGTACTAACCGCTCCCCTTTTTATTTGCCCTTTGTTGGCACCCCTTTGGTTGAACATGTTTGATATCTACGTCGTTAGCAGGGCTACCCTTCCTGCTTGGCCTCGACAGGGTTATGAACGCCATTGGTTATTCTTCAAGGCTCTTAGCCCAATTTGCTTCTTATCCATACTCAGATGTTGTAGCGTTTTGATAGTGATTTGGATCTTTGTACTGTATATCTATATTCTTGACTCATGGAGTCGTTGTTGTATATGTGATACACCCAATTTGCATCACCATTCTATATCATAATCTACCTCTATTCATTGATATTTGTCTTATTATGAGGTATTACTTATGGCTTTTCATCTGTTTATGCATGTTGGATGATTTTTGGAGGATGGACTGCCGGAGTCTGGATTCTGATGGAAAATAAGGAATTTTGATGCAATTTCGCGAAGATCATAAAAATACTAGAAAATATGGGAAAATTATATTTTTCCAAAAGATAGAGGAAGCCAGAAGGAGGGACGAAGAAGGTCCACAGGGGGCCCACACCCCCCTAGGCATGGGCCCACCCTGGTCCGCGCCAAGGGAAGGTGTGGCCCACCTGCACGGCTCCCGACTCCGCCTCTTCGCCTATATCTTCCCTACGAAACCCTAAGGCTGGGGGGCGACCACAAATAGATTTCCGGGCCTAGTGGTGTCATGTGAACGTCGACTACATGATACTTCACCATTTATGGTCCTAGGGGAATGCATTGGGAATTTGGCTACTAATTTTGGGGTTGACGGAGTGACCGAAACCTGAACCCCTGTTAGGACACCTTTGCACAAGGGAGTGTAGGATCTCAGAGTTTAAGGCTGTGGTTAGATTTATATCTTAATGACTTTCCTGTAGTGACGGATGTTTGCAGGGGGTTTAATCACAAGTATGTATTAGTCCAAGTAAGGTCGGTACATTAGCACAAGTTCACCCACACAACACTTACAACACCAAAGACGAGTACTCAGCTATATGAAGCGAAAGCACTTGACAAAATTCCCATGTGTCCTCGAGAACTTTTGGTCCTTATAAGTATTTCCACCGACTTGTGCTTTGCTAAGAAAGGATTGGGCCACTTGCTGCGTTTGTTCTTTGTTACTTGCACTTTTTTTGTTGCTTTATCAGAAAACCACTAAAAATCCGTTTGCTAAGTATTTGCAGAGAGTTCCTGCTCCATACCACTAGTCAACACCTTATGCTCCTTGTTGGGATCGACACTCCTATTTAGCAAAAGTACCGCAATACACCCCCTATACTTGTGGGTCATCAAGACTATTTTCTGGTGCCATTGCCGGGGAGTGAAGCGCTATTGAAGAGTGGAACTGGTAAATGAAACTTCTACTGTGAGTATTTATTTTGTTACTGCTTGTTACTTTGTTTCCAATATGGATAACCCACTTGGTTTTCTGTTTGGGAAAACTACTACCACTGCTAGGTAGTAGATGAACCACCACCTATTGAAATAGATCCTTTTAAGATACCTACAAGTATTGTTGATCGTGTTATGGATAATTATTATTTAGGGGAGGGAACTGTCCATCCTGGTGATCACTTGCTTTTTATCCATGAATTATGCGGGTTGTTTAAGTGTGCAGGTATCACAACTGAACTGGTGAAGAAGAAGTTACTCTCCATATCCTTGAAAGGGAGAGTTGAAGAATGGTATAAGCTGCTGAAGAATGGACAATCCATGGAATGGGAGGAAATGGCGTCTATCTTTTATTCTAAATTTTATCCTCCAAGTGAGATTTATAAGGATAGAAATCTGATATATAACTTTTGGCCTCGTGATGGAGAAAGTACAGCTCAAGCTTGGGGGAGATTGAAGTTACTAATACTTAAATGTCCTATTCATGAACTCCCTAACAATATTATTATCAATAACTTTTATGCTAGGCTTTCTCTTTATGATAAAGATTTACCAGATGCTTCTTGTGCTGTATCATTCACACGTATGAAGGAAGAAGCTAAATGGGATCTCTTAGACCGTATTCAAGAAAACACTGAAGCTTGTGAGAATGACAAAGGAAGAAAGTCAGGTATAAACTATGATTATGAATGCATTAAATATTTTATGGGAACTGATGACTTCCGTGATATTAGCAATGAGTTTGGTCTTGATTCCCAAAGTATTGCCAACTGTTTTAAGGCCTTTGCCTCTTATATAGAAATTCCCCAAAAGAAGTGGAATAAGTACCATGTTCCGTATAAAGATGTTGTTAATCCTGTTCCTGTTAGAAGTACTGAAGTTTGTACTACTAATCATATTGTGCCTGAACCTCATGTTGAGAAAATACCTTTCCCAGCTAAGGTAAAGGAGTATTCTATGATTATTAGTGCAAATAACAAAGGTACAAAGGAAATTGTGGAGCCTGATGAGCAATTGAATATTGAACCTGTGGTAGCTATTGTGAAAGACCCTGTCACTAGAAATATAGAGGATGAGCACATTGTCTTCTCTGAAGATGCTTCTAATATTATCTCTCATCCTAGTAAGGTTAAAAAACTAGTGTTCATGTGCTTTCTGTTAAAATTGGTGATCATTGCTACTATAGTTTATGTGATATTGGTGCTAGTTCTAGTGCTATTCCTTATGAGCTTTACTGGAAATTATGCATGAAATTGGTCCTTGTGAGCTTGAGGACATTGATGTGGTTATTCACCTTGCAAATAAGGAAACCATATTCCATACTGGTATTGTAAGAAAGGTGGAGGTTCTTTGCGGTAAGATTAAGTATCCTGCTAATTTTCTAGTGCTTAATTCAACAGCTAGCAAAACTTGTCCTATCATTTTTGGTAGACCTTTCTTGAACACTTGTGGAGCTATTATAGATTGTAAGAAGGAAAAAGTTTTAACTAAGTTTGATGGAGATTCTTATGAGTTTAACTTTTCCAAATTTGCTAAAGCTCCTTGTGAAAACAGCTTGCCTAATAAAGATTTCAGGATGGAACAACTTGCTTCTATTGATCCGGTTTATGACCTTGGACCTCTTTTTGGTGACTGTAAGTATGCTCATTTTGATGGTAGAGTTGTTTCATGTGACAGTTATATTGTCAATTTTGTTCAAAGTGCTACTGAAAGTTATTATGAGAGAGGAAAACATGGTTTTATGCTTCTCAATAATGTTAAGTTTCCCTGTTTTATGTTGAAAGCTTTGAAGTTGCATTTGTTTTGTATTCCTATGCTAGTGGCTTTTTGTTTCAACAATTCATTTTTTCATGATACCCCCATGCATAGGAAGTGGGTTAGACTCAAATGTGTTTTTTATTTGCTTCTTGATGCTCTCTTTCACTTCAAATATATATCTCCTATGTGAGCATCTTTGAAACTTTCAAGCCTAACTTAAAGGCATTAAAGAAAAGTACTTGTTGGGAGATAACCCAAGAGTTTGGTTGAGTCTTGGAAGTTATTACCTCTGTAATAACCGCTCCTTATCCTTTTTGTTTTGGTTTTTGTGTCAAGTTCAACTACTTTTGTGAAGTAGAGGAGTTGTGAAAAGTGGCTGTTCTGAGACAGATTTTTGTGCTGCACCATAAAAATTCGTGAGGGAGCTCAGTACGTCGGATAGAGATGTATTTTTCTGAGCTTGTTATCCAGGTTGTTACCCAACTTTCATTAGTTGTGAACTTTTTGATTTGAGCAACAGAAGGTTTTATAAAAAATCAATATTTACCTGCTGGTCTGTTTTGACAGATTTTTGTTATCATTTGCATTTGCCTCTTATAGAAGCCTTTGTTTTGATAGATTTCAGTTGAAGTGTGAACCTAAAGGTTTGTTGTTTTGCTAACACTAATGTTGCCATTGAAGTTTGTGTATTGCTTTGTGAGGAAAGGAAAATTCTTGGAGAAGGAGAAAAGGAGTCTGCAGAGTTCGTCTTTGAATAGGTAAAAGGGGTGAAAACAGAAGGATCGTGAAACCCCAATATTTTTATATTTTTGATGTTTTTAATACATAAGGGACGTTACGAGACAGAACAGAAGAGGAAACGGAGTCCGAGGTGGACAAACCCACCCCAGGTGCGGACCCCTGCCTGGCCGCGCCTGGAGGGGGTTTGCCACACCCTAGCTCCGACTCCGCCTCTTTTTCGTATCAGAACCTTTCTGATGCATTGAAATTTCGTAATATATAACCCCCTGGAACACCCGAGGTTCGTGCATCGTGTTCTCATCGTGTTTTTGTTTTGATCTGTTTCTGTCAGGAAATCTTCTCAAGTTTAGAGCACCATGGTCTTCGCCAACGACAAAGGCAAGAAGCCCGAGGAAGACGATCCTCACAAACCCAAGGAGGAGGAGATTTGGTAGGTTATGAAGGAGACATGGAGGGGGACAAGCAACCGGACACCCGCGCTACCGTCGCAAGCATTGGATTGGTGGCAAAACCTACCAAGCTTAAGAGGACATCACGGATGTCTACAGGAGGGAAATCTCAACATCATACCCTCTCTCCACTGTCACCTCCTCCAAGTACCAAGAAACCCTTCCGCACTCTTATACATGAGCGTCAATTTCAACATGTGCCCAAAGGGAATTTTCCCTCGATGTGGGATATGCCTCGTTCTAACCATTCAGGGGAGGAACACACTAAGAAGGAAGAGTGAGGAAAGAATAATAAGGACTGGAACTTTCAGTCCGATATGATCATGAACCGCATTGAGCAAAACTCGGAGTTGATTCGTACTCTAACCTTTGAGATTGAGGAGTTAAGGAAGCTGATTGAGGATCTTATCAAGATAACACCACCACCACCACCGAAGGAGTAATTCGTCATCAGGTTTTGCATCCCCTTAGCTTGTTCCAAGCTAGGGGGAGCGCCGCGGTATCACCACCATTATCTTTTATCTTTTACCTTTTTAGTGGATTCATATCTTTGGTAGAGAGGTTATCTTATAGTTTGGTTTGCATGTGGAAGTATCTCTCCTTTAGTTGATTATCTATGTATCCCATGGTGTGAGTGCCTTTATTGGAATATTAATGAGAAGTCTCATCTTTAACTTTCTGCACTTCTTATTTTAGTTTGCAATCTCTATTATATGATGGATCTTGTTGATCAGTATTGGCATCACTTTGGGAGCATCAAGTGCATCTAAATTGGTTTTGGCAAACCGAGTTCTGGTCATTAGCAATACTTTTTGAGGTTTGAAATAAAAAGAGAAAAAAAGAGATTGCAGGTATTTTGTATCATTTGTTTTCTTTCTTGTTGGCTCATAAGCTTAGTATTCTTTATTTAAGATATTTTGTGTCTTCAAGGAAGATTGCATGTTTGGCTTTATTACTTGTATGTTTGCTTGTTTATTTCAACTCTCTTGCTTGCTACCCAGCCTTGCTAGCCAAAACCCTGTTTTGAGAAGGCTTACTTCTCATGTTTCCAATCTCTTTGAACCAAAACCTTTGCCACTTGTGTCCACCATATCTACCTAGTAGCTTTTGATATTCCAAGAAAATTCTCAAGCTTCATCTACCTTTCGAATTAAAAAGTATTTTGTTATGTGAAAACTGTTAGTAAAGCTCTCACGAACTTGATGGCACACCTTATTTCTTTGCCCCTAATAGACTTGAACCATTGTGTCATCGAAGTTGTATATGCTTGCATCTATACGTTGGAATTAGTAGAACCGTGCTGTCACGGGGAACGTTTTCAACATTGCACGTGTACTTTGTACTCAGTTGATATCATGCTCTTTTGTCTATGGATGTCAACGGTGTGAAAGAAAGAGGGAACTTGTAAGTCCATGGAGTCTGTATTTTGTGTTAGAGAAACGCCTGGGCCGCTAGCCTAAGCCATGCCTAATCATGGTGGAAACTTGCAACATCACCATAGTGAGCTATCTATGACGCATCCTCAATAAAAATCTATGTATATAGTAAATAAAAAGATCGCTGAGATGCTCATTGTTTGCTTGCCTTGTCATTTTGGTTATGGGATAGCTCCTATACCATGTGCAAGGGGTACCCCGTTGGCTGTTCTCTATGATACGCATGTACTTACAATGACAAGAACTTACCGGTGACCAAGTTGAGTAGCATGAGGAGTGGCCCTCATTTTCAAGGGACATGAGATTGCCAAGTTATATTTCGTCAAGCATATACTCCATCTTTGTGCACTTTAACCTTAATCATCTCAAGATGACTATGATAGGGGCAATGAGGGCTCAAAACTAGTAAGTACCATAATCTTTTGGAAGCTCTTTATGACTTGTAATCCCTGCTTCCCTCTATGAAAGGACCTTTCTCCTATTTCCAAGTTGAGTCAGTAGACCTACTTCCTCTCTATCTCCAGCAAGCATTTGAGTTGTTGTGTTGCAAGCATTCATATGGTGATTTATTCAATCATGTTCTTTATCTTCCTTGTTTGCACAAAACTTTTATCTATTGAGTATTACTTTGAAAGCCTTCATTGAAAAACCTTTTGGAGCAAAGAGTGCTCCTGTTGAAAACTTCTACAAAAAGATTTTTGTGAAACTGTTTGCCAGGTGTTCTCTGACCAAGAACAAGTTTGCCAATTCCAATTATGATTTATCTTTATGCATCTCTATTGTGACTACTGTACTTGGTTGCAAGCTAAGTTATATAATGGTGAGTTTCTTTCTTCTATGAGTTGTGTAATGGTAAGTGTGATGCTTCTTGTTCGTATTCTTTTATTGACACTTCACTCCATAAACCTGTGGACTTGTTTACTGAGCTCAGTTTTCGCTTGGGGACAAGTGAAGGTCTAAGCTTGGGGGAGTTGATACGCCCAATTTGCATCACCATTCTATACCATAATCTACATCTATTCCTCGATATATGTCTTATTATGAGGTATTACTTATGGCTTTTCATCTGTTTATGCATGTTGGATGATTCTTGGAGGATGGACTGCCGGAGTCTGGATTCTGATGGAAAAGAAGGCGTTTTGACGCAATTTCGTGAAGATTAGAAGAATACCAGAAAAATATGGGAAAATTATATTTTTCCAGAAGACAGAGGAAGCCAGAAGGAGGGACGAAGAAGGGCCGCAGGGGCCCCACACCCCCTAGTCACGGGCCCACCCTAGGCCGCGCCTAGGACAGGTGTGGCCCACCTGCCCTGCTCCCGACTCCGCCCCTTCGCCTATATCTTCCCTACGGAACCCTAAGGCTGGGGGCGACCACATATAGATTTTCGCCGCCTCTGCGGGGCGGAAAACACCGAGAGAGAAAGATCTCTCCGGCAGACAAATTTCTGCCGGGGGAATTCCTTCTCAGAGAGGGGAGATCGTCGCCATCAACACCATCGTCAAGCTAGGCTTCATCGGGATCATCATCATCCACACCATCATATCCACCAGCATCATCATCACCACTCCGTCCCGCTGTAACAATTGTGTTGGATATTGCTTTAGTTCTTAGGGGAAACTTTCCTTGTGTTAATTACTATTGTAGTTGATGCTTGTGAGTGGAACCATTGGATTATTGTTTATGTTCAGATTTTTATACATTATCATATCATATTTGATCTTGATCCATATGATGTCTCATGAGTAGTTTGTTTAGTTCTTGAGGACATGGGAGAAGTCATGTTGTTATTAGTGGATTTGTGTTGAGTTATTATTCAATGGGTTTAGTATTTAAGTTGTGGTGCTATTCTTCTAGTGGTGTCATGTGAACGTCGACTACATGATACTTCACCATTTATGAGCCTAGGGGAATGCTTTGTGTATTTGGCTACTAATTTTGGGGTTGCCGGAGTGACAAAAACCCGAACCCCCGTTAGGACACCTTTGCACAAGGGAGTGTAGGATCTCAGATTTAAGGTTGTGGTTAGATTTATATCTTAATTACTTTCCTGTAGTTACGGATGTTTGCAGGGGTTTAATCACAAGTATGTATTAGTCCAAGTAAGGTCGGTACATTAGCACAGGTTCACCCACACAACACTTACAACACCAAAGAAGAGTACTCAGCTATATGAAGCGAAAGCACTTGACAGAATTCCCATGTGTCCTCGAGAACGTTTGGTCCTTATAAGTATTTCCACCGGCTTGTCCTTTGCTAAGAAAGGATTGGGCCACTTGCTAAGTTTGTTCTTTGTTACTTGCACTTTGTTTTGTTGCTTTATCATAAAACCACTAAAAATCTGTTTGCTAAGTATTTGTAGAGAGTTCCTGCTCCATACCACTAGTCAACACCTTCTGCTCCTCGTTGGGATCGACACTCCTATTTATCGAAAGTACTACGATACACCCCCTATACTTGTGGGTCATCAATATGTATGTTTTGCGGGTCTATCGTGAACTATTGAGTAATGGTATTACTTCGTTTTCCACCCGCACAACAAGTGCCTGGTGTGGGAATCTTTGAATTGATTCTATGAAGGTTTGGCAGGAATCGCTAAAACTTGCATAGGACCAATTCGAGGGTGTTATAGCAAGTTTCCGTGTGGATAGTAAGTCCTGGTGGATGACCTATAAGGTCACGCAAATTCTGCAGAAACTGTAACACCCTCAGAATCGGACCTATGCAAGTTTTAGCGAAACCCGCCAAACCCGCATAGAAACGATTCAAAGGTGCCCACCAGGCACTTTCGTGCGGGTGGAAAACGAAGTAATAACATTACACAACAGTCCTCGATGGGACCCACAGAACAGATATATATATACAACACGACTCCATGAGTCAAGAATACAGATATAATATACAAAGATCCAAATCACCTTGAAAACGACAGAGCGTCCGGCTACGGACAAGATGCAAATGGGGCTAAGAGCCCTGAAGAATAACCAATGGCGTCCATAACCCTGCCCAGGCCAAGCCGGAAGGGAAAACCCTGCTAACGACGTTGATCTCAAAACCTTCTTAAACAAAAGGGGTGCCGACAAAGGGAAAAGGAAAAAAGAGGAGCGTCAGTACTGAGGCCAGTACACGGTGAGACTAGAATTCGGCGGTCCTCGCCTACATAGGTATGGTGGACTGAAGCGGCAGCGGCAGCATGCACTAAACAACCTATAGAGACTCGATACAACTGGCGGCAATCAGAGAGGGGAAGAAAGACCTATTCGGATCCAACCTGATACTACCACCAATCAAACCCATCCTGGCGTTTCCCCCTCGACACCGATCGAGGAAGTCAACCGAGGAACTCACACAGTTGCCAGTTTTACTTATTCAGTTATCGTTGCAGCAATTACTAGTCAGGTATAGAGAATCATCCTGATAAAATAAGCAGTGGGCCGTTTTAGTTAACCATTCCGTTGTAGTTGCAACACTTACTAGTCAGATACAATTAGCATGAGATAACCCAAAACCCAGCAGTTGTTGGTACTTTTATTTAGCCATTCCGTTGTAGTTGCAGTACTTACTAGTCAGATACAATTGTCGCAAGCGACAAACCAAACAAGCAATTGTGGGCAGTTTTATGTAGCCATTCCATTATAGTGAAGCTGATTACTAGTCATTATAAAGTCAAATTTATAGCACTACTTTAGTTATGCTTGTCTATGATCGAGATACTGTGCTCCAAGTCGTCCATAACCGCGGACACGGCTTTTAGAAAGTTTTACCAGGCCGGGGTGCACCAATAGCAACACACGCTCGATCAACCTCGGAAAAACCAAATCAAAACCCAACGAGGCCTTCACGACAAAGCAATCACAGGATTCAGAAATATTTCAGGGGGCCACCCCTTGGAGTACACCCGCAACGAAGTTAGTGACTCGACGGACCCGAGGTTTGGGTGACGGTCAGTGAACGATGGAACCCAAAACTGGGCTTGTCGACACCGCGAAAACGTGTCCCGATCCTAAACAGTACAGTGTGCTCCTCGCACAATCGTAAATACAGTAATAGCATGGCATAAGTACAGGATATTAAATAAAACCTCAAACTAGTTTGTGGCCCCAAGAAATAAGACTGAATCAAGCTCTGGCTCAGGGGGGTCCCATAATCCTCCCGGATGTGGATAGCGCGATAAAACAGGGAACAGGTATCAGGTACTCGGGGTCCTATGGGACACAAGTGGGTGTTCGGAAACCAAATATTATCTATCACCCACCGATGCCTCTGCTTACTTACTCCAATTTTAGTTGTTAAACAGTAAATAAAGTGAACGGTAAGTAAAGCCATGATCATCTCCAACATCAACATGTGGCAATACACCAACAACTGTGGCACTTGACGACACGCAACAGCACTTGAGCAAGCGACTACGACGCGCAAGTCCAACTATCTACCAAACAACAGGTAATGGGAGGTGTCCAAGGCAATATAAGGCTGCGAGGGATATCACGGGTACGAAAACTAGAGCAACGCAACACAGATAGCAATAGATCAACAGGAGGGAATAAATACTATAAAAGTAAGATAGGTAGAAAGGGGGAGATGCTCGCCTGAAAACATCGCCGAAGGTTCAACCGACGATGGGGTCGACACTCGCATCAACTCATCGGCCTAGTCCGTGAAGAAGCAAAGCACTAGAGGAAACACCGGATGCAATATTTAATACAACGGCAGAAGATCGGCATGATGCATGTATGAGGTATGGCATGGCAAAGATACGATGCAATTAGGTCAATATTAAGTGGAACCGGGGTCCCGACAATTAAATAGGTGGTGCATGTTATTTAGATACCCCGCAACTTAAATGTTGTTTAACAAGGCAGAATATATCACCGGTTCGCTACACAAGTTTAAATGAGGCCAATTTAAGACTAGATTTGCCCGCATATGGGCCCCATATTTAATTAAGGTGAATCGGCATAAGGCCCCCAAACCACATGACAAGGATGCATGCATGAACAATTAATATGCGGCAAGTTGTATTATATTATAAAATAGGGTTTCGGAAAGGGGTTCACACATTAGGGGGGTCTCGACGAACTTGGGGTTCCGGGGTTCGGGGTCGGTCTCAGGGTTCGGATCTGGGGTTCGGCCGCGGCAGGTTCGTTCTCTGATAACGGAGGTAGATCTCGGCACATCCGGGTAGCAGGACTTGGTTGGCGTCGGGGCGCATCGGACTCGCCCTGGTCGGTGTCGATCTTGTCGTCGATGGCGAACTCGAGTGGATCGGGTACCGGGGTCTTCGGATCCGTGAAGTAGATCTTGTCACACGGTGTCCGGGAAGACGAACTTGGTGTATTCGCGTCGGCGATCTTGGCGTGTCGAGGGCTCGGCCTTCGGATCCATGTCGGAGGTCTTGGGGTTCCGCGGTCTTCGGGTTCCGAGAGTGTCCATGTTTAAGGTCTTCGAATCCGAGGATGGGGCTCCAAAAATCCATGAGGAAGATCTTGTTGGTATGGCATCATCGCGTCCGGCCACTATGACGAAGTACTTGGGGTTCCCACTTCGATTGCCGATGTCGGACTCGGGTTGCATGTCAACGAGGAGGCCTTGTCGCATCCAACTTGCGTCGGTCTTTGACAACAAAAATTGCCTCAACATCATCACATCAGCAGCTTGGGGCCGAGACAGAATGTCACCAATGATAACCATGCCGACGCTCGTGATGCACAGAGGCAGGGAAACAAAATAGGATATTCCTGTATGGCATCAAGCACCAAGCGACAGCGGCAGGGGTTAAGGCGCTTGCTTGCAGGCAGAGGGCGACATGGGGAGAAGCACGGCGGCAGCGCACTCGCGGACAGGGCGGCACCGGCCAGAGGAGGGCGAGGACGAGGCCGACGCGAGCTTGGTCCGGGGTCGAACGGGTCGACGCTTGCGGACGGCGAGGAGCTCGCAGGGGCGGTCGCGCGGCGAGAGGAGGCTGATCGAGGCAGAGGCCGGAGGGGCGGCGGAGGCGACGGCCGACGGATGCTCGGGCGGGTGCAGCGGGCCTTCGAGGTGGAGGCGGGGAGGCGGCCCGGAGGAGGCAGAAGGAGGTAGGGAGGCGCGGCGAGGCGGAGGCCAGGAAGAGGCGGCGAGGTCGAGGGCGCCGGAGGCGGGTCGTGGCGGAAGGGCGTCGGTGGTGGTCTGCAGGGCGAGGGAGGAGGAGGGGGATGGTGGGGCTCGGTCGGGTGGGGCCAGCGGAAGGCAGAGGGGTGGGGATGCGGTGTGGGGAGGGTGGCGTGCGTGGTGTGCTGTGTGCTGTGTGGGTGGGGTGTGTTGAGAGGAGGTGAGGTGGCAGCAGCTGATTGGAGGGGGTGAGGGAGAGAGGTGAGGTGGCGAGAGAGGATAGGCTGGGGTGAGGTGGAGGTAGGGTGGGTAGACTAGGTCTGGGTGGAAAAAGGGTTTTAGGGTGGACCGATTTTATTCCGGGGGTGGTCGACTGGGTCGAATCGGCCCGTTCGACTGCCCCCACTAAAATAATTAAATATTTTTGTTGGTTTAAAACAAAGCTTTTGCAACTCGATAGCAACAAAACAAAAAAATAATCCGGTGACCCGGGTTTTGCGTTTGAACAAAGACGGGGCGTTTAGAAAACACAAACAGGTTTTTCCGAAATTAGTTTTATGCAAGCAAATGCAAGATGATGTCGATGCTCAAATGCAATGTGGCATGATGACATGAGCATGCGGTCATGATGATGCAATGCACAAAAACAACGCGATTTTCTAGTAGTGGTTTTGCGGGATGCCACAGAAACCAAGTCTAACTTTCATGTGACTCAATCTCCAAAACTTCATAAGCAACAAGGAACATCCAATTGTGTCCATCAACTGCAGTAGCAGCTACTAGTTGTCCTTTAAATCTGTCGTGAAGAGTTGTTGCATCCACGGACAAATAAGGCCTACAAGTATCCAGAAACCCTTGCTAGCAACCTTTGAAGCAAAAAAAATCCCTTCTAAAGCACTCCTTTTCGAGTGTATTCCCTCTTATTTTGTACTGAACTTTCTGACTGTCTATCTATACAACAGTACCTGGACTAGCCATCTCCACTTCAGCTTTGAAGCTGTAAAGCAACTAAAAGCTTTCATTGCATGGACCATTGATCCTCTCAAAAGCCATTTCCTTTGCATAGAACATCCTCATGCAAGGTATTGTAATATTAAAAAAATTAATAACTTCTTTTATGAGCGTTGTTGCACCAAGTGATGGTTTCTCTCTCATCCAATCCATGATTGCATCTACCAACCACCTAGTCTTTACTAGTTTTGTTTTGTCCTTTGGATGTCCCCCTTGAGGTGAACAATAATGTTCGCATTGGTTCCTTTTTATCTGAAACATAATGATCTAAAATACACAATTGGTTGTAATACCTAAACCAAACTGCTCCTGAGCATAGTGGATGCATGTATCCTCCACCTACACCTCTTGTATGGGCACTTCACTGTGAACCTTGTTGCCTCACTCTTAATAACATCATAATCATTATTGGTGAGAATGCAATATGTAGTAAGGGCATTACGACAGCCCCGCATCATTTCAAATATGGTGCCTTCTGAAAGCTTAGGATCGTCCCTGTCCCACTCAATTACTGGCAAGTCCTCACTATCATACTCGACTAAAACAAGGATATCATTGTTCTCCTTGTTCTCTTCAGCACCGTGGGACATTTTATCCGTGTATTGATCCTCTAGTGCATGTTTACTGAATCTATCTACCAATTCAGGAAACATCAACTCATCCTCATCATCTAGTGGAGGCTCTCCATCACCAGGATCTACTTTGTCCTCCACATCGGCCACACAAGCGACTTGGTTTACACTCACAGTACGAACAAATGGTACTACTGTGGACCTACAAGGAGTGCGGGCGTCCACACTATTAGTAGAGACAGCAGAGACACATGATGCCCAACCACCAGATGATGCCAGACCACCATATGATGCTTTAACCCTCTTTCCCATGTGCTCAACTTTAGCTTGCACATGGAGACTAATTTGACCATAACGTTTGGCAGCATTCAAAGAGAAAAGCATTACCAAATCAGCTTCACAAGTGGGAGCAATCTTTGCTCGCTAATGTTGAAATATTACAAATCAACTGAATCGCCATGGCTCCTGGGGAATTTATAATATACTTTTTCTTTCAAATCTCTGAGAGTAATAGAGGTTGCAACCACCGATGGGAAATAAAATCTAGAGAGATATTGTTCACAACCACAAATTACGCTAGTATCTAGTCTAACAGGCAGCCGAAATGCCATCGATGGATCAATCCTGTTCGAAAAGCAAGGCAGTTAGTTGAGCACCAGCAATTCGTGCTCAAATATTGCCTATAATTAATCCACAAAGGGAAATGATGCTTACCCATATGGAATCCATGCATTAGATCCCTTCGATTCCACCCAATCTTCTCCGTGGTCGATGGACAAGAGTGGTACACCAGTCGGTGTTGCCTACTGTTCCGCGAAAGGGGTAGATCTAGCGGGGCGGGAGCGGAGCCAGAGGTCCATTGCCCGGGGAAAGGGGACATAAGATAGGAGGGCACGACGACGGGGCAGCGGAGGGGCAGTGTGGGAGCTGTTCCAGGCTCGGGGGAAGCGAATTCTTGGGATGAGCGAGAATGGTCGGTCTGACGCGTCTCCATGCGGCCCCACCCTTCACCACATATGCAAGACCCGTCCCAATGTGGCCCCACTCTTCACCACGTATGCAAGACCCGTCCCAACATGGCTCCGCCCATTAGCATGTAACGGTCGAGGCCACGTAACGTAACACTCAACGCATGGCCCATCCTAATACGGTCCCACCAGTCAGAATGTAACCATCAAGCCTTTGACCTGACGGCATCCCTCCATCCGAGCGTCTGCGAGAGTTTTAGAATAGAGGGAGGGGAAAGTAAGGAAAAATTAAGCGGCTGGAGAAAAGTGAGTACAACTAACGAACCAAGGGCACAAAAATAAAAATCCCTACAAAGAATGGTATCATCCGCATATTGTAAAATATAAACTCCCCCATCAACTGAATGAGCTATGAGTCCACTCACTTGGCCATCTTATTTAGTTCTTGCAATAATAATTGCCAACATACCCTCAACTAGATTGAATAGAATAAGAGATGAAGGATCACATTGCAGTAAATATTTCCTAGTTTGGAAGTAATGACCTATGTCATTATTCACTCTAATACCCATGCTCCAATTACACCATTTCATGTCAAAACCTTCCATATGCATTGTTTGTTGCAAATAGGACCAATTAACCTTGTCATATGTCTTCTCAAAATCAAAATCAGCTTTGGATGGGAAGATAGCCTTGAATGCACCATCATCCATGGGTCTAAGATCCCATTGGTGATCTCCTGGTACGATCCAATCTAGTTCTTTGACTATCTCCTGAGAATTCATCAAATTGCCATCAATAGAAATTCTACCAACCTTTCCACTATCATGCTTGAAAGTATATCTGATGAAGCCGACGCCTCATGAAAAATTAATTCATGGCAACACACGTCATATGTCAATGAAGCCCCGGCCTATGCATCAAGTGGTGCACACAACCTCATTTTATTGCAAATTTATAGCATTCAAATTATTACAACCAAGGATCACATATGGTTGAAACATGAATCAACCATCTAAATAAAAACAACATAAAATGACTATCCATCTTGAAGCCTACTAAAATGCTGCCAGGTAGCCTGGGTATATGTAACACCCTCGGAATCGTCCCTATGCAAGTCTCAGCGATTCCCGCCAAACCCGCATAGAAACGATTCAAAGGTGCCCACCAGGCATTTTCATGCGGGTGGAAAATGAAGTAATATCATTACACAATAGTCCTCGATGGAACCCACAGAACGGATATATACAACACGACTCCATGAGTCAAGAATACAGATATACAGTACAAAGATCCAAATCACCCTGAAAACGATGCAATGTCGGACTACGGACAAGATGCAAATGGGGCTAAGAGCCCTGAAGAATAACCAATGGCGTCCATAACCCTGCCTAGGCCAATCCGGAAGGGTAACCCTGCTAACGACGTCGATCTCAAACCTGCTTAAACAAAAGGGGTGCCGACAAAGGGCAAAGGGAAAAGGAGAGCGGTCAGTACTGAGGCCAGTACACTGCGAGACTGGAATTCGGCGGTCCTCGCCTACATAGGTATGGTGGACTGAAGCGGAAGCGCAGCATGCACTAAACAACCTATAGAGACTCAATACAACTAGCGACTATCAGATAGGGATAAGAAAGACCTATTCGGATCCAACCTGAAACTATCACCAAGCATACCCATCCTAGTGTTTCCCCCTCGAGACCAAACGAGGAAGTCAACCGAGGAACCCACACAGTTGACAATTTTATTCATTCCATTATAGTTGCGGCAATTACTAGTCAAATATAGATAGCATGAGTCATCCTGATATAATAAGCAGTGGGCAGTTTTAGTTAACCATTCAATTGTAGTTGTAGTACTTACTAGTCAGATACATATAGCATGAGGCATCCCAAAACCCAGCAGTTGTTGGTACTTTTATTTAGCCATTCCGTTGTAGTTGCCATACTTACTAGTCAGATACAATGGTAACAGGTGACAACCCAAAACCAGCAGTTGTTGACACTTTTATTTAGCCATTCCATTATAGTGAAGTTGATTACTAGTCATTATAAAGTCAAATTTATAGCACTACTTTAGTTATAGTTGTCTATGATCGAGATACTGTGCTCCAAGTCGTCCATAACCGCGGACACGGCTTTCAGAAAGTTTTACCCTGCAGGGGGCACAAATAGAAACACACGCACGATCAACCTCGGGAAAAACCAAATAAAAACCCAACGAGGCATCACGACAGATCAATTGCAAGATTCATATAAATTTCAGGGGGCCACCCCACCAAGCTACCCATGACGAAGTTGGCTGGCTCCGAAACGGACCCAGAGGTTTGTGCCAATGGCTGTAAACGACTAGGAACCCGAAAGTGTGACTGGGCTTGTCGATACCACGAAAACATTCCACATTTGTTCCTAAATAGTACAGGCGCTCCACGCGCAATCGTAAATAAAGCAGTAAAGCATGACATAAGTACATGATAGTAATAAAGCCCCAAACTACTTTGTGGCCCCAAGAAATAATATATGACTCAAGCTCTGTCTAGGGGGATTCATGGTCCCACATGCGGATAGTGCGAATATTCAAAGAACAGGTATCAAGTACTCGGAGTCCTACGGGACACAAGTGGACGGTTAAAAACCAAATAACATCTATTTGTTGGGCCACGCAGAGATAAAACAAATCTTTTTACTCTAACGTGGTGATCCCAAGATCTAGCTAAGGTAGAAGGCCACGAGGTTTACCACTAGACGCGCAGTTGCGGATTACTGATGAAGCACGTCAGTTGATGCAGTGCAGTCCTCACGATCCGATCGTCCTGGTGCTGATCGACAAAGACCTCCGCCGGTATCCACACGTACAAGGAGGAGCGCCGGCGGCGAACTGCTAGGTTCGTAACGACGGCTGGACTGTTGTGGAGCTAGGGTTTCCAACACATGGAATGACCTAACCGAACAACGATTAACCTTTCTGGGTTACGGTTCTCCACTATATATAGGGAGTGAACGTGGGCTCTGCTCGCGCGACCCATTCACTAAAGCCCATATAACATTAGTCACCATGAGTCCAACTCACTAACTCAGTCCTAATCTGGTTTAGGTCCAACCCAACCAGATTACTGGTTCAGATCCAATCCGAACTTGCTCCCGCTCTTAAGTGTGTGACCCTGCAGGCTCATGGCTACTTGGACACGATTGGAGTCTGACTCTCAATCGATCAGTCGGTAGCGGCTCCTAGTAGAACGTGCCGACTCCCAAGTACCAAACAGTCATGACGACTTGCCTTTTCAATGCGACTTACGTCCGAGTCCCTTTTGCCTCACGATATACCTTGTCAGACTATAGGCGAATATTTGTCATCCCTAAAATAGTCTGACTCTCTTCTCGATCCGAGATAAGTGATTCACCCGACTAACTCTTAGTCGATCGCCTCGGTTAACACTTAACCGAGTCGTGCATGGCCATGCTTTTCGAATCATATCTCACGAGAGGGCCCAGAGAATATCTCTCCGAGTGGAAGGGCAAAATCCCATCTTGGTTATTCACATCACGCAGCTTGATTCTTAGTCGACTGAATCTCGCTTTATAATCGCCCCGCCACGGATCAGCTTGATGTAACCTAAGTCGGTGATCCTCAACTCGGACTATGTAATAACCTCAGGTCTAAGGATTACATTGATTGAGATATACAAATGATAACTTGTTCGTTGTACCTCAATATGGGTCAATTCGACTTGCTAAACTCTTTAGTCGAATCTGTGTAAGTTGGAATAGCATCTCCATGCCCATGACAAGTGGAACCGAGTCATCAAGCCAACTTTCACATTGGTCTAAGTTGTGTGTCCAGCACAACCTCAATGACCAAGGATATTTAGTACAAACAACATGAATGCATAGTTCCACAACCGAATCACATATTCAATGATACACATCAGATGTTTATACAAGGACTACTTAATATCTTTATGAATACAATGGGAAAACTCATCATACATGATTGCCTCTAGGCATATTCCCAACATCCTCCCACTTGCACTAGAGTCAATCTTCGACATCAAATGTCTAAGCATCTAATGCCCATGGTTTCGTGTGCGCCTCATGCTTCGACTGGGTAATGGCTTTGTCAACGGATCCGCAATATTTGCATCCGTGTGTACCTTGCATAACTTGATATCACCCCGATCCACGAATCGCGAATCGTGTGGTACCGCATGAGTATGTGCTTGTTCTTCCGGTGTGTCTAGGTTCCTTGGCTTGTGCAATAGCACCATTGTTGTCACAATACACGCCCAACGGATTGGACGAGCCTCGAACCACACCAAGATCCATGAGGAAATTCCTCATCCAAACAGCCTTCCTTTGCCTCCGAGGCAATATACTCACATCCAGACGCAGCATACGCTCTTGCTTGGAACTCTTCCAGCTCACAACACCTCCGTTTATAATAAACACGTATCCGGATTGCGAAATAGAATCATCAAAGTCAGTAAGATAACTCGCATCCGTGTAACCCTTTACACTGAGTTCATCTACACCACCATAAACCAAGAACATATCCTTAGTCCTTCTCAAGTACTTTAGGATATTTTTAGCCGTTGTCTAGTGGATCTCTCCAGGATCAGCCTGGTATCTGCTCACAACACTTAGAGCATAGGAAACATCCGGCCTAGTACAAATCATGGCGTACATGATGGATCCGACTGCAGAAGCATATGGAATCGCACTCATCCGACTTCGCTCATCAGTTGTCGAAGGACACTGAGTCTTGCTAAGTTCTACACCATGGTACATTGGTAAGAACCCCTTCTAAGACGATTCCATGTTGAACTTCTTCAACACTTTGTCCAAATAAGTACTCTGACTCAATCCAATGAGCCTCCTTGATCTATCTCTATAGATCCGGATTCCGAGGATGTATGTTGCCTCACCCAAGTCTTTCATTGAGAAACTCCTTTCCAATGATTCCTTGGTTTCTTGCAACATCTGGACATCATTTCCAATCAGTAATATGTCATCCACACATAAGATTAGAAAATTTACTTTATTCCCACTAAACTTCTTGTACAAACAAGAATCATGATCACTCTTGGTGAAGCCAAACGATTTGACTACCTCATCAAAGCGAATATTCCAACTCCGAGATGCTTGCTTCAACCCATAAATGGATTTTTGAAGTTTGCACACCTTGTCAGCATTAGTCGGATCGACAAAACCCTCGGGATGTATCATATATATGTCCTCGGTTAAATTTCCGTTAAGGAAAGCCGTTTTGACATCCATCTGCCATATCTCATAGTCGAAATAGGCCGCTATAACTAACATGATCCGAACTGATTTAAGCATCGCTACGGGCGAGAAAGTCTCATCGTAATCAACTCCTTGAACTTGTCGAAACCCCTTCGCGACAAGGCGTGTTTTATAGACGGAAACATTCCCATCCATATCAGTTTTCTTCTTAAAGACCCATTTGCACTCGACGGGTCTTGCACCGTCTGGCAGATCAACCAATTTCCAAACTTGATTTTCATCCATGGACTTTAACTCGGATCTCATGGCTCCAAGCCATGACTCGGAATCAGATCCCACCATCGCTTCTGAATAATTTGCTCATCATCGCCTAACAAGAACACGTCACGAACACTTCGTAGTCTTGCCGATCTTCAGAGTCTGTGCCGCCGCTCAGCTGCCACGACCGGCTCAACCTCCAAGGTTTTTGCCGACTCGCTACTAGCCGGTTCCTCTCGAATTTCTTCGAGTTGCACCGTGCTCCCACTTACTCCCCGACTGAGAAACTCTTTCTCAAGGAAGACACCGTTCCGAGCGACAAACACTTTGCCCTCTTCTCGATTGTAGAAGTAGTAACCCAAGGTTTCCCTCGGATACCCCACGAAAATACATTTATCTGACTTGGCCATAAGCTTGTCCGACTGAAGTCGCTTGACAAATGCTTCACAACCCCAAATCTTAAGAAAAGACAAACTCAGATTTTTGCCTGTCCACATCTCATGCGGTGTCTTCTCTACCGATTTTGATGGTACTCTGTTTAGCGTGAACGCCGATGTTTCTAGACAATAACCCCAAAATGATAAAGGCAGATCTGTCCGACTCATCATTGATCGTACCATGTCCAACAAGGTCCGATTCCGCCTTTCCGAAACACCATTCCTTTGTGGCGTTCCTGGCGGAGTAAGTTGAGGAACTATTCCACAACTTTTCAGATGGTCATCAAACTCATGGCTCATGTACTCGCCTCCTCGGTCCGACCGAAGATACTTTATTTTCTTGCCGAGTTGATTCTGTGCTTCATTCTGGAATTCTTTGAACTTTTCAAAGGCTTCCGACTTATGTTTCATCAAGTAGATATATCCATACCTACTCAAATCATCAGTGAAGGTAATGAAGTACTCATAACCACTCCTGGCTATCGTGCTCCTTGGTCCACATACATCACTATGTACTAGTCCCAACAAGTCGGACGCCCTTTCGCAACTCTTTGCAAAAGGTGTCTTGGTCATTTTGCCGAGTAGGCAAGATTCGCATGTCTCGAACGACTCCAAGTCGAACGAAGTTAGGAGTCCATCATCATGGAGCTTCTTCATGCGTTTCCAACTTATATGACCAAGCCGATAGTGCCAAAAGTAAGTCATATTCAGATCATTTGGTTTCAACCTTTTAACATTTATGTTATAAACCGACTCACCATCAAGATTCAAAATAAATAACCCGTCCTGGACGGGTGCAAAGCCGTGAAACATATCATTCAAATACAAAGAACAACCATTATTCTTGATATTCGACTCATAGCCTTGCCTCATCAAACATGAAGCATAAATAATGTTTCGACTCAGCACTGGAACATAATAACAATTATTTAGTTCCATAATGAATCCGGAAGGTAAATGAAGTTGCATCGTGCCGACTTCCAACACAGCAACTCTTGCTTTGTTGCCGACTCGAATATCAACCTCGCCTCTTGCTACGCTCCTAGTTCTTACTACCCCAACGAGTTGTAGATGTGAATAACTGATCCGGTATCATATACCCAAGAACTATTAGGTGCATCAGCAAGATATATGTCTATAACTTTGCAAACAATTGTACCTGAGTCGGAAGTCATACCTCCACTCTTGGCTTTGTCGGCCAAGTACTTGCTGCAGTTCCTCTTCCAAAGGGCCATCCGCCTTGCAAGAGAAGCAAGTGGATCCGGTGAAGGAGATGGTTTAGTCCCGAGGAAGCACTTGGGACCGGGTCCCGAGCCTGCTTTCCTCGACTTAGCCTTCTTCTTAGTCCAAGAACTCTTCTTGAACTTAGCCTTATTCTCGCACCATCAACACTTGATCGGTGCCCTTCTTGAGATACGCCTTGCTGCTTGAGCATCCCATGCAATTCAGTGAGCTTCTTATCCATACCATGCATGTGGTAGTTCAAATGAACTGCCCATATGCACTAGGAAGAGAGTTGAATTATATCCGTAGCGAACTCTTCGCTTATGGGGTAGCCAAGCCTCTCCGAGACTGCGTAACCAACCATTTTGATCACATGCGGACTCGGTGGATCACCATCCTTAAGCTTGCAACTCAAAGAAAGCCCGAGAGACTTGATACCTCTCGGTCCTTTGAGCTCGAACATACTTTTGAGGCTTTCGATCATATCGTAGGCCTCAACATGCTCGAACTGCTTTTGCAAGTCCGGTTCCATGTGAGCAAGCATAAGACAGCTAATATCCGTGGACTCATCCTTAGCCCGACGGTAGACATTGGTGGATGCGATCGCATTCTCATTCGGCTCATCCGAAGTGGGTTGTCTAGGACATGGTCCTTCTTTTCTTGTTTGAGAACAATTCTCGATTTCGATACCGCTTGGTAAAATTAGTGTCGTTGGTTTATCTTTCTCAAGGATAGTTCTCAATGCAAAACCGGATATCCGAGAGTGATCATTTGGTGCCATGATCTACAACAGAAAATATGCAAAACACTTAAGACATGTATTCATAAAAGAGCAAGCATATTAAACATTTTAATATTTTATGCTCCCACTAGAACCAACACCCCTCCGATGGTTTCTTAGTGATTCAGGATCCTAAATAAGCAAGTCGGCTAGTGAGCTTTAGCATCACCGCTAGCCGCCAAGTGATCTAGGTAGACAACTCCTTGTCAATCGTATCTCATACGACTCCTGTTGGACGGGTGGCATCACATGCCCTGGATCCCATCCGACTTTTCCCCGAGTCCCACAACCGTTGTGATAGACCCGTCTAGCTTACCGAGTGTTTCCGCAGTAAGAGTCCGACTCGAACCCACCTAGTCGGAAAGAATTGGCAGCACCTCAATTTTATGAGCCCACTACCAAAAATGTCCGACTTGTGATGGTGCAAACACTGGCGGGAAAACCGACTAGACCTTCTTTGAGGGATTAAATTTTACCGACTATCTAATAGAGGTAAAACTGAGACATAACAATAACATAAAATAAAGCAATTATAATGTGAAATGGTATTGCTCTCTTCATGGAGATCTCCATCTCCACAAAGCCTGTAATCCGACTTGTGCCAACTCTTGTCACTTGCCATCTTACTCCATGTCGCCGACATGTACAACGCCTTGCATGCCTTCCGGTTTCTCCAAACAGCTACACTAGCTTAGTAAAGTAAATTACATAGAGAATCCGACACGCAGGTCGTTATACAATAAAATGACAGCACCTAGGCTCCAGCCGGCTGACAAAAACCGTGATTCGAAGATCACGTATGGATTACACACATACATCACATGCACATGAACCATACCATTTACAACTTCCTGCAAAAACAAGTTATGCATAGATACAATATCTACCGGTGTTGGGAAACTCGCAAAGACATCTAAGGCGCTACGACAGGGCGAAGCTGGCGGTCCCGCACATGGATTCCGACCATTGTCCCGCACATGGATTCCGACCATTTTTCCGAAAACGTAGATCTCATCTATGATCCGAACATGGATTCCGACCATTGTTCTGATTCGATCAAACTCTTTGATCTTCGATCACCGCTTCTGGATTTACGTGCCACAGTCTACCCCGATGGAGGAAGCCAACCGGTAGGGGTATGTCGTTCCACGACCTCAGCAGTATGATCACGAAAATCAGATCTACCATTCCCCGAGTACAGTTGATCCAATCAACCTCGTACAAAACCGATCTATCTCATAGATCGACCACCAAACAGCACATAGATCTCATCTACATCCTACCGCATATCACATATGCGAGATCTCGAGCCTAAAACCAGAAGCTATCGCTCTGATACCACTGTTGGGCCACGAAGAGATAAAACAAATATTTTTCCGCTAACGTGGTGATCCCAAGATCTAGCTGAGGTAGAAGGCCACGAGGTTTACCAATAGACGCGCAGTTGCGGATTACTGATGAAGCGCATCAGTTGATGCAGTGCAGTCCTCACGATCCAATCGTCCTGGTGCTGATCGCACAACACCTCTGCTGGTATCCACACATACAAGGAGGAGCGCTGGCGGCAAACTGCTAGGTTCGTAACGACGGCTAGACTGCTGTGGAGCTAGGGTTTCCAACACATGGAATGACCTAACCGAACAACGATTAACCTTTCTGGGTTATGGTTCTCCACTATATATAGGGAGTGAACATGGGCTCTGCTCGCGCGACCCATTCACTAAAGCCCATATAACATTAGTCACCGTGAGTCCAACTCACTAACTCAGTCCTAATCTGGTTTAGGTCCAACCCAACCAGATTACAGGTTCAGATCCAATCCGAACTTGCTCCCGCTCTTAAGTGTGTGACCCTGCAGGCTCATGGCTACTTGGACACGATTGGAGTCCGACTCTCAATCGATCAGTCGGTAGCGGCTCCTAGTAGAACGTGTCGACTCCCAAGTACCAAAGAGTCATGACGACTTGCCTTTCCAATGTGACTTACGTCTGAGTCCCTTTTGCCTCACGATATACCTTGTCAGACTATAGGAGAATATTTGTCATCCCTAAAATAGTCCGACTCTCTTCTCGATCCGAGATAAGTAATTCACCCGACTAACTCTTAGTCGATCGCCTCGGTTAACACTTAACCGAGTCATGCATGGCCATGCTTTCCGAATCATATCTCACGAGAGGGCCCAGAGAATATCTCTCCGAGTGGAGGGGCAAAATCCCATCTTGGTTATTCACATCACGCAGCTTGATTCTCGATCGACCGAATCTCGCCTTTATAAGCGCCGATTCACGGATCAGCGTTTGACAGAACCTAAGTCGGTGATCCTCAACTCGTACTATGCAATAACATCAGGTCTAAGGATTACATTGATTGAGATATACAAATGACAACTTGTTTGTTGTACCTCAATATGGGTCAATCCGACTTGCTAAACTCTTTAGTCGAATCTGTGTAAGTTGGAATAGCATCTCCATGCCCATGACAAGTGGAACCGAGTCATCAAGCCAACTTTCACATTGGTCTAAGTTGTGTGTCCAGCACAACCTCAATGACCAAGGATATTTAGTACAAATAACATGAATGCATAGTTCCACAACCGAATCACATATTCAATGATACACATCAGATTTTTATACAAGGACTACATAATATCTTTATGAATACAATGGGAAAACTCATCATACATGATTGCCTCTAGGGCATATTCCCAACACTATTGTCCACCTGTGCCTCTGCATTATTTACCTACTTCAATTTTAGTTATTAAACGATAATTAAAGCCATGATCATCTCCAACATAAAGTATAAGTCATTCTCCAACAACTGTGGTACTTGACAACACGCAACAGCATTTGAGCAAGCGACTACGACACGCAAGTCCAACTATCTACCAAACAACAGGTAATAGGATGTGTCCAAGGCAATATAAGGCTGCAAGGGATATCACGAGTACGAAAACTAGAGCATCGCAATACAGATAGCAATAGATCATCAGGAGGAAATAAAGACTATAAAGTAAAATAGGTAGAAAGGGGGAGAATGCTCGCCTGGAAAACACTACCGAAGGTTCATCCGAAGATCGGGGCGAAGATCACATCAACTCATCGGTCTTATCCGCGAAGAAGCAAAACACTAGAAGAAACATCGGATGCACTATTTAATACTACGACAGAAGATCGGGCATGATGCATGTATGATGTATGACATGGCAAAGGTGCGATGCAATTAGGCAATATTAAGCGGAACCGAGGTCCCGGCATTTAATTATATGGTTCTAGTTGTTTAGATACCCCGCATTTTAAATATTGTCTTAACAAGTCAAAACATGGCATCGGTTCGCTACACAAGTTTAAATGGGGCCAATATGAGGCTAGATTTGCCTGCATATGGCCTCCATATTTAATTTAGGCGAATCATCTAGATACCCCAAACACCCACAATATGTATGCAAACATGTTCATTTAATATGCAACAAGATCAATATCATATATTATAAAAATATGAGGGGTCTCGGATAGGGGTCACACATCGAATGGCGATCTTGGGGTTCCGAGGGTTTGGGGGATCGGTCTTCGGACTCCGAGAAGGAGAACTTGGCGTTCGGCGTCCTTCGGTTCCATGAGGCAGATCTTGTCCATCGTGAGGGTCTGGAACGACCGAGACAACCTTACCACACCTTCTTGCAGCAACATCATCACCATGTCCATACACCGGAATCACAACACCATCACGGCATTAACACCACTTTGTTTAACAGAACATCGCCGACCAAAAGAAGGCCCTGGCCACATCTTCAAGATGCCACAGTAGAAAGGGCGCACACGCAGATGTTGTAGAGGCGCGATGGCCGGACACGGCTTCGACAGGCACGCGCATAGGACAGCGAGGCGCCGACGACGGCAGGCGCTGCATGGAGGAGGCGGGGCCTAGGCGACGGTGCGAGGACGGTCGGTGATGGAGACGGCGAGCTCCTGCAGGCGGGGGCGCGCGCTCATGGAAGCAGTGAGGCGGAGGCCGACGAAGCAGGGGCGGAGTTCCTCGAGGACGGCCGCGCAGAGGAACGAGAGCTGCCGGCTTAGGGCCCGGACGAGCGGGGAGGTGGCGGCGGCTGCCGACGAGCACTGGCGGCGAAGGAAGCGAGCAAGGGAAGGCCGGCGACGGCCGACACGTGCAAGAGGGCCCGCACGGGAGGAGGCCAGGGCGCTGGGAGGAAGCGGTGGTGGCGGCGGCGGGCTGTGTTGGGTTGGGGAAGGAGACGAGCGAGGGGCGTTCGCGAACGGGGCGAGGACGCGGGGACGGGCGGGCATACCGCGGGATCGGGTGCGGGATCGGGATCCCGTGCGCGTGTGTGCCGGTAGGGTGAGTGCGTGGGTTGTGTTGGCAAGCGTGTGTGTGCGATTTGTGGTGTGGGGTCGAGCGGGAGTGGGGGTGTCGACGCGGGTGTGTTGCTGTGTGCGTGGGTGCACCAGGCGTGTGTGTGGCGACGGGGTAGGGACTAGGTTTGGTCTAGGGTTTGCTGGCATTAGGGTTTGTGGGGTTGTAGGTGGACTCCCGGTTGGGCCGTTTGGGCCTGGCCGGTTGTCTGCCTCCCCCAGACAAAAATAGGTTTTTAATAATTTTATTTTATAAACTTTTATAAATAGTTTTTAGGCAAATAAAAGATCTGAATTGATCTAAGGTTTTGGTTTGAACAAAGAGGGAACTATCTAGTATCTATAAAACAAAATAGGCTTTTAGAAAATAGTTTTAGACAAACGATGCATGATGTCATGATGATGCACAAAGTAGTAAACAATTGAGTGATTTCTAATAGTGGTTTTTCTAGGGTGCTAAAGTATAGAAGTCATGCGCGACCGCCACCAGTCAGTTGCACCCAGTAACCATATGCTTCCATTGATCCGAAGGGATCGGAGTATATATGCCCAAAGTTATATCTAGTGAACTGCTAAGTGCATGACCTACAAAAAAATTAGCTCAATTTTCCCCGCTAAAAATAATATCATTCCTGCAATTCCAAATAGCCCAACATAATGCGGATACACCAATATATATTCACGCTTTATTATTCTTATCTACTTCATTTAACTAATTAGAAACATGTCGGTGATGTCAGTTGCAGGTGGAATGTTATAAGAAAAGTAAACCACGTGCCATATAATGCGAGCAAAAGAACACAAAATAAATAGATGTTCAATAGACTCTAGTGAATCATAAAAAACAACACTTTTGATATCCCATCCAATTCCTCTTTGCCAAATTATCTTTAGTTAAAAGGACTTTATTATTGAGAAACCACGTAAGTATTTTTAATTTAAGTAGAATTTTAAGCTTCCACAAGAGCTTATGGAGAAACCTAGTATGACCATTCATAAGATTTAAATACATGGATTTAACGGTAAAATACACCCGAGGTCGATAACTTTCATCTGAGTTTATTGGTCTCGTCTGATAAATGCACCATCATTACAATGTCATGAATGCAACCAAATCATTCCATTCGTTTCTTGTTAAAGTTCTTCCGAAGCCAATATTAAGAGGAACTTGTTGAAACACATTGGCCACAAGAACATTTTTTCGTTGGATAATGCTATATAATGAAGAGTATTGTTAAGCTAATGGAGTGTCAATCAACCATTATCCCCCAGAAACAAACAATCATGCCATCACCTAGATTAAAATTACCCCTGTCAAAGAAAAAACTTTTTTCTAACCCCCATGAGTCCCTTCCAAAATGCAGAGTCAGTGGGGTTTGCCTCAACTTGAGATAAAATTTTATTTTTAAGGTACTTATTATGAAATATTTTGTGCCACAAACCTTCCTTAATTAGCAACTTAATTACTTAAACAACCACTTACAGGGTAGGTACTTGTTTTTAGTTTCTACTAGCCCAAACCCTTTGATCTTTGGATCGTCAAATTATATTCTATTTGGTTAATCTATATTTTTCTTATTCTCATCGTTTTGCCAAAAATATCTAGAGCAAAAGAATCCAAACACTATCTTACACCCTTAGGTATTTCAAGAAAAGAAAACATGAATATTAACACTGATTAATCATAACAAGACTGGTCCCCATGTAGTACAGAATAACATCCTAATTTTCCTGCAAAGAAAGGGGTAGTTAGCTAACATAAAAAAAGGGGTAAACTTGTACTCTCTCCGTTTAAAAATATAAGATGTTTATACTAAAAAATATTTAAATACATTATCTTCATCATCAACCTAAAACGAGAACACGTTTGTCGGACACACTATAAATATCTTTCCAGAGGCCCTTTCCCATAAAAATATCTTCCACCCACCAACTTAATTTCACTTCCACGAGTGCTCGTGGCACGCTCCCCGGTATATCCATTCCCGATCAATCTCTATATATAAGCACACACCCGCCTTGCCCAGCAGGGCGACTGACACCTTTCATTGCCTATCTACCACAAATATTTTGCCATCTCTAGTACTAGAAAAACCAATCTACTGACTTGAGTATAAGTTGGCAGATGGCAGCAGCTAGTTGGTGAGGCTTGCACACGTACTCCACGCCGGCCATAGGAGTAAGAAAATGGTGTTTCACGCCATTCTCCCCAAGATAGCCGCCCACTGGATCATCAACTTGTACCGCGCGGCGAGGAAGCTCCACAGCAATGCCTTCCAGCACTACCGTAGGGCGTCCGCCGCCGCCGGCTCCAGGTGCACCATTATCCCGTCCGCCGCCGATAGGACGGTGGTGTGCGACTTCCACGGCGGGCTCCTGAGATCCACCACCCTCTTCCCCTACTTCATGCTCGTGGCCTGCGAGGGAGGTAGCCTGCTCCGTGCGCTGCTCCTGCTCTGCTCCTTCCCCCTGGTATGGGTCCTGGGCGAGCGCGCCGACGCTGGTATCCGGGTCATGGCGTTCGTCACCTTCTTCGGGCTCAGGCCACGGGACGCAGACCTCGTGGCCCGCGCCATCCTGCCCAAGTTCTACATGGAGAGGCTCAACGCGCAGGTGTACGACCGCCTGTGGCTGCCGGCGAGGAGGAAGGTGGCGGTGACGAGCGCGCCCAGGGTGATGGCGGAGTGGTTCCTCAAAGAGTACATGGCCGCGGACGTGGTGGTCGGGCGTGAACTTCAGATGGTCAAGATCGGGCGCGGTTGCTACTTCACCGGGCTGCTCTACGACGGGCCCGGAGCAGGGCCGGAGGTGCTCGGAGCGGACGGCGCCATGGCTGATGTTTCCGTCGTCGGGAATTCCAACCCATTGAATCACCTCTTATTAGTCCCCTGCTGCAAGGTGCGTACGTGCGCGCTTTATTTATGTACGGTACTTCTTTCTTTCTTTCAAACTCGCGGGTAGTATTGTTTTCACTTACTGCGCGTTAATGTAGAGCTTACTGTTTGCCTAAATAGCGGTAGTACCTAAGGCTTGAGTTTTGAGAGGCACGCTGATCGCAAACTAGATGGTTAGAAGGGTGGTTGTACCCCAAGTCTATCAGGGTGGTTGTACCCCCAGTCTAGCAGAGTTAAAACTCCGGGTTTGATACTGTATGTTGTATAAAGGCGAAATATTTATTCAGTATGGCATTTTCGTCGACAGCGAGACGTCTGTGGTGACTTCGTCAATCTCAAGATCCGATCTGCCGGCTCAGTTTCTCGGAGGTGCTCATAGGGGTAGAGTGTGCGTGTATGCGTTCATAGGAGTGAGTGTATGTACGTGTTGAGCGTCTTTGATTGTACCGTGTTTCTCAACAAAAAAAGGGACGCTGATCGTGATGTATGGCTCCCTTTTGGACCGACGCATTCCTTGACGCGTCCAAGAAATTGTTGGATAATTAGGCAATATATATTTTTTCATGATTAATTTTAGAAAAATAGGTTATTCATATTGCCATCACGTGTAATAAGTACACAAATATAGTGCTACACTAGGGAGGCAGACGTGAATACTAGTACTAAGCTACTCCAGGTTTTACTTTAGTTGGACCATTTTTGGCAGTGTGGATTTGCAGTTGCACTGAGTAGAACCTGGCATTTAGAATCTTTAATTTGCTTTCTTCCCAAGGCGCGGCATATATGCAGTTTCAAGCATATGCTCGTGCGGCGACAAGCATGGGCACCGCAGGGCAAGCCTTCCATTTCCCAGTTACTACCCACAGTTGGAAATTGTCAGTACAGTCTTCACGTACTCCTTCGGCCGCCCAGGGGCTACCCCGACCAATATCATAGCAGAACCCTTTTCGGATCTTCAACTTGGGAGCCTTAATTTCTCACCGGTGGCACTTACTGCCGGAGAGATGGGCATGGCTCGTCCTACTGGATCAATTATTACAGTTCATAAATGGTGGCCTAGGATTTGCTCGACCATTCCCTGTATTCCGGCAGCAATGCATCAGCTGAGATTTGAAACCAGGAGTAAAGAAGTACGTACCACTACCTGTCAAGAAAAAAGAGAAAGGTTCGAAAAGAGTAATAAGTAGAAATCACAGGAACTCGAGCATCTTAAAAAAGAGCCAACTTTTTCCCTGGTCAAACTTTGAGATAACCTTGACCAATTATTTCTAATACTCCAGTGCAACAAAACTGAAGATACCAATTCCATTCTTTACAAGTTTAACTTAAAGTGAAAAAAAGTGAGGGTTCGACCCTAGCCACCGCCATCATCTGCCATGTTTCCACCTTCTTCGGCCGGGAATCCATGGGTCATTGCTTCCCCTGCTTGTCGCTCCGGCGGCGGCAGCGGTCAGGAACTCAGACTTGTGCTTCACGTTGTAGTTAGGTCCAAAAATAGTTTTGTCAACCCATAGCAACGTTATGTCGGCTATGGCAGCACGGTGTGGAACACGAATAAGGTTGTCTCCTCATTCATCTCGCCAGCGGTTATCTCGCCGGTGATGAATGTTTGTCGTTGCTCCCTCGGAGTGAAGGATATTGTTGGTGTATGTGTGTTTTAGATTTGGTCTTAGATGATTCAAATCGGTTCAAGGGCTTGGTAGCGACGACTTTGGCTTTGAGGTCGATTGTTAGCCACAAAGTTAGGCCCATTCTGATAGGTAGCGGCAACCACGACTCGCTCTGACGATGGTAGTGGTCATTAGGCAGTCCAAGCACCTTAATATAATTTTTATTATGTTTTCTATGCTTTGTACTTGCTCACAAAAAATGATGAACTTAAAAGTGTGTAAAAACGTTACTTATTTCTTAACCGGAAATATTAAATTTAAATAACAAAAGGACCCAACCTAAAATAAGAAATATATAAAAAATGTGTACATACTGAATTGTATAAAAATTTATTTTGTCAATTTATATATCCAAACAAGGGGGAAAAGGGGGAGAAACTACATTTGTCTTTCAGCAAAGTGAAAACTAGTGGATGGGTTGATTACGATTGATGTTGTCTTTTTGCTAATTCCTGGTGGACCGAGAATTAAGTTAGAACTCAGACAAGTTCTAATCTACTGGATTTGCTTCTCGATTCGTTTATCATGTGAGTTGCAAGTAGGATTTTTAGTTGTAAGTAAGGTTATAGCTGAGATTTTTTTAGTTGCAAATTGAGTTACAACTGAGATATTTCTAGGTACAGGTGGGTTTGGTGGGTTTGCAACTAAGATTGCACGACATGGTCTTACTTGATCTGAGTGAGAATGAGACGAATACTCTTCGAATATTAACTGGGTTTGGTGGAGTATTATCTAGGTGTTTGTGTTGATTCGAAGGAAAGCAAACTGTGTTCAAATATTTCTTATGTACTCTTCGAGTTAGTAAACCATCGGGCAGCCAGTGTGGTCATACATCAGTAGTAATAGTAGTAATAAACTTATGGACACAATCTTTTACACGAGTACCGCAGGAAGTTTATGTGGTGAGCAAGGATAGCGCCAAGACCGACAAGCTTCCACGTGCGAGGTACCCGAAGCCGCTCATCTTCCACGACGGCCGCCTCGCCTTCCTCCCCACCGCCTCCGCCACGCTCGCCTTCTTCCTCTTCCTTCCGCTCGGGCTCGTCCTCTCCGTCATCCGTATCTCCATCGGCATCGTCCTACCTTACAACACCAGCTTTCCAGCTAGCGCGCTCTTCGGAGTCCGCTTCCGCACCTCGGGTCGCCGCATCATCCCCGAAGAAGCCGGGACCAAAAGCAGGCGGGGCGTCCTGTTCGTGTGCACGCACCGGACACTGGTCGACCCGATCATGCTCACCGCGGCCCTGCAGAAGCCCGTCCCAGCCGTCACGTACAGCCTCAGCCGGATCTCGGAGATCTTCGCGCCGATCAAGACGGTGCGGCTGACGCGCGACCGCGACCGTGACGCGAAGACCATGTCGCGGCTGCTGGAGCAAGGGGATCTAGCTGTCTGCCCCGAGGGCACCACCTGTCGCGAGCCTTACCTGCTGCGGTTCAGCCCGCTCTTCGCCGAGCTGGCCGACGACATGGAGCCCGTGGCGCTGGACGCGCAGGTGACGTCGCTGTACGGCACCACGGCCAGCGGCCACAAGTGGCTCGACCCCGTGGCGTTCTTCGCAAACCCGGTGCCGGCCTACCGGGTGGAGTTCCTGGGCCCCGTGCCGCGGGATCAAACACGCGCCGCGGGAAGAGCCGGCGCAGAGGTGGCCAACTGGATCCAGCGACGGCTAGGCGAGGCGCTCGGCTTCCAATGCACCGGGCTTCGCCGTCAGGACAAGTATATGATGCTCGCCGGAAACGATGGTGTCGTCTCCAAGTAGAGGACGCTTTACAGCAGCAGCTGGTGTAAACCAGGTTGAAAATTTGGTCTCCTGTATATCCTTTCTACTGTGTCTGGTTACTACTCCACTACGTTAAACTTTAGTTTCCGCCCCTATCAAATACAGTAAGTATGTATTTTTCCGTTTTGACTAGTAGCTAGCTCTCGTTCGACTGAGCGTCTGCTCCTGCTGTCTAATGTAAGTGCTTGCTTGAGTGCTCTGACCCCCTTTGGGTGTTCTGTGTCTTCTGCTTTTGCATGTATGATCTGCACACATTCAGTCCGGCACGGCCCACGATCAGCCTATCAGCCCAAGTCGATCAACGAACCACCTCGATGGAATGACAGTCGTGTTGTACACTTGTACGTATGTTCTTGCAAAAGTGTCAGCTTCAAAATGATTTTGCCTAAATTCTTGTATTCACAACACTGATAAATACTTCCTCCGTTCACTATTATAAGACCTTACAGCTATCTTAATATGGATTAGATACGAACCAAAATGCATTTATCGAGATGCATTTCTGTGTCTAGATTTACTTACTCCCTCCGATCCATATTAGTCGACTTCAATTTAGATGTATCTAGACAAGTTTTTTAATAGATATATCAAAATTGGAGTCAATTAATATGGGTCGGAGGGAGTACTGTATTTTGACCCGTATCGAGACCACATTAAAATATCTACAACATCTTATAATAGAGAACATAGGGACTAACAAACTGGCGCAAAAACACCACTTCCACCGTACCGGTGAATAATATGGGCAGGTGAGGTAAAACAACGCCAATTGGGACGAAAAAGCACTCGTGTGTGCATTTTTTTAACACGTTTTTGACCGAAACTCAATGCACTAGTATAACTTTAAACATCACAAAAAACAAAAATATTCAAATTTGAGCTGGCACTCAAAGAAACATAAAAAAAAAGTTCAAGCATGAGCATATTTGCTAGTATTTACCAGTACATGGACTGCAGATCAACATACAAATGGTACTGGTAGCCCATTGTGTAAGTATTTTTGTTGTTGTACTACTACAAGAGTTCGGGAGTATTTCAGTTTTGGTTTCTTAACCGGTAGAACTAGTACAGTACTTGTTCTGAATGTGTCCACACAAGATGATAAATGTAGAAGATACAAGAATTATTTACGTTTGACAAGAGGAGCTCCGAGTATACTCTAGACCGTCTATCTGTCATGATCATACATTTGACAGGACAATAGAGTTTCATGGCGTGCTAGGCTAGTTATGCTATAGTGAAGGCCAGACCTACTTAGTCGGTACGATTTCAATCGATTTATTCTACTCCTAGTAGTATTTTCTTTTGCTCTCTGTACTCTTCATCTCCATATTCTCGTTTGATTTTATTTTATCTCGTATTTCTTCTTGTCTCGATCTCCATCCCCACTTTACCTCCAGTGTCTCGGTGGCAGAAATTCCCACTCGCACACTAATACAGTCACTCACCAACGTCGTCATGACGTTTTAGGATCAGCTTCCGCACCCATTTTTATAGACTGTTTTCCGTCTCGCTCTGCCAGAGCCAATTGTGGTCATTGTGTTCTATTAATAATGACATTTGTTTAAAACTATATCATATAAAATATTAATCATGCAGTGCGGTCTTTGAATGTTCAATATTATGGAGTATTTCATAGAAGATGTTTTACCCGACACTCTTGAACACATATTTTCACTATATATCTTGATACTTATTATATGGTGTATAATTAATTAAAAATTTACTTTGCTTACTACTGTGTAGGATTATATAACACATTCTAGAAGAACATTAGATGTCATTTTGGTGGATTCGGAATTAAACGATGATAATATAAGAAACCAAGACTTCAAAAAATGATGAAAGCAAGGAAAAAAGAGCAGATCCCACAGATTGTACGATTGTCGATAGACCCTATAAAAATCTTGAAACACCAAACACATCGTCACAAGTTGAGCCCATATCACAATCATTTCTCCTTTCACCGTCTGCAAATTCCACTGCCGATGAATTAATAGATGAACTTTGCCTGTGTATTAGCATGGTTGACGATGTCTCTTTACTGGAGTAAGCCATATTTTCTCAGTTTTTGTTCTGAAAAGTTACTCTTATATCATTGTAGTTAACATAATTCCAATTTCATAGGAGGGAATGGGTGAAAAGTTCTAATCCATACCCCATTAGTTTAAATCTGAGAGAAATAAAGAACATATTAAAGAATGATGAATACATGGATGTTGATTGCTTCAATATGGTCGTGCACATACTAGCATGCCATGACATCCAGCTTATTAGAGATATTCCAGTTTACTACATGGATTTGAACTTCTGAGTAAGTTACTATCATCCCATATTACATTTTACTTCATAAAATTACTATTTTATCATTATTATTTCATTCAATGTTCCACTATGCACGAGACACAAGTAATCGTGAAAATCTGGATGTTGCTAGGTTGTCACAGTTGTTTAATAACTTTCCTGATAGCATCGAGTATCATATCTTAGAATGCAATATGGTAATATTTTAAATCTTTGTTACTAATAGTGGTTTGTTTAATCTTACCGATTGTTGTATTTCTAAATGTATGTGTTGTTGCAGATTTTTGCCTTGGGATATTCCTATTATTTGTTTTGGATAAAAAAAATAAAGTTGTACTCTATTTTGGACCCGCCTCCAATACCTTGTTTGGGGAAGAATATACTTAAAACCATGGTCACCAATCTAAACCTTGGTTCCAAAGCTGCAAACTCTGCGTTGAAGCAAGACATCTCTAAATGGGAATGCAAAATTCCAGATGTTCCGTTAAAATCATACAGGTATGGATGGTCAATGTATTAAAATCTTATTTGATTCATTTGATGCATAATGTAACATTTCATACATGCAGTCCTCTATCGGGTTTTATGGTTTTTAATCTCATGCACTCATGGGAGGATGGAGCGCTACATTTTTCAATGCCGGAGGTGAGTATTTATACCAAGTTTATATGATGCACATGCTTTTTAAAAATAATGGTGTGTAATGCATATGTAGGATGATATTTGACTAAGGAGGCGATTTTTGGTTCATATTTTGAAATACGATGAGAATGAGGCTCTAAAGAATATCCCAAACATAGAGCGGAGCATTATAGAGCACATAAACAGATAGACCTTTAAGAAGAAAACATCGTTAGCGAATAAATAAATAGTGAACAATGTTGCTTAGTTATTGTTTTAACTATTTTTGTAACTAAATATTATACATTTATATGAACGTGAATTTTATATAAAGTTATGTGACAGGATCGCGTGTTAGACACGTGATCACATGTTTGGCACAAGACATGTTTAAGTGGCTTGGGAAAATGCTAGCTAAAAGAGAGATAAGATTTAAAATACGTCCACTTCTCTAACTCACTACTTAAGGGAAGAGTCCCTTGTAATCCCATCGTGCTAGGCTATCCCCTTTGTTGAAGTGTTGTTGCTTCGGACCACTATAGAAGACGAGTCAAAACTCCCATCATACATGATCAAATACCCCAATCTAGAGGTACGTGATTAATTTATTTTACCATGTGTATGCATATTTGTAATTTGTCTAGTAAAATTGCTAACCGATCAGCAGTAATTTAGAATTCAAACTACTTTGGTAGAAGTGCTAGCTAAAAATCTAACAATTTGCATCTATAATATGTATACAATTTTCTATAACAAATTTATATTCATGAACCATAATTATGTTCGCTAAGGCTCTAAATTTGAGATGTGTCCGATGACCCGACAAGGCTAAATTGAAGGTTTATCTAAGCAAAAAATAATCTTGAGTAGCTTGCTTGTGCATCGAAAAAATTCGACGCTGACAATATTTCGTCCCCTATGGCTAAATCCTGGCTCCTCCCCTGTCAACTTATGCAAGAATTCAGACTATACCAACATGAAACATGCTTTCTAGAAGATAGTGCCAGTATCAACATATGACTAAACCTAGTCAATTTGCACTGCATGGTTGATTCAAACACAAGCTTTATATTCGATTCATGACTTACCCTGGCAAACATTCAATCAAAATTTATCTAATGGACATAGTTTTGGCACCTCGTGAACATCACAAGACTAATCAAAAGTAGCACATCACAAGACTAATCAAAATTCATTGCAAAGGCAAATTTTTAATTTTCATCTAGCATCTCATTAATACATCCTCGATATCTCATCACATAAGCTGGACATTGAAACCAAATTGTGATAGTCTCTAAGAGCTTAAGCATCATCTCATCTTCCTCCTGTATTGAAGAAAATAAGAAGGAACTTCAGATTTCATATATGAAAATAAACAATTAATATCTCTCAACTCTTGAAGTAATATGCAAAACCGAAAATATCATCTCCCACCACAAAAACTAAGAAGGTTGAGAGACTCGTTAAGACAGTGGAACCACTCATGCCAGTACAAAAAATATTGATCATACATGCATGCCAATTTGCTGGAAAACAAGATCAAGTGAAGGGAAAGAAAACCGTACACATCAATCTCATGAAGGTCAGAGCCATTGGCAAGAGCAACATAAATCAAGTGTTTTTAGTTTAAGCAATATGCAAGGTAATACAAGATTCTCTTGGCTGGTTCATGGTAACATAGAAGATGTGATATGTGTTGACTATTAGGGAAACAAAACCAAGAATATAAATAAGATGCGATAAAGGCTATGCATTGCTTCAAAGCTTATCCACCTTTTCTCTCAACCAAAGCGGACCAAATTCTGGGCCGATCTCATTGGAACCGAGAAATGTCTATCGGTTAGCTAGAATCTGTAAAATCTCGAATGTCTTTACCTTTTCATCTGGTGCCAATGTCGTTGTTGCAAGGATAGAGATGCACTTGTTGATTGAATAATCATTTATGTCCATTGACTCCTTTTCCCTCGCCAAAATAGAATATTCATCTTCCACTTGTTTGATTTTTACATCAATGCACCTCTCTAGCACTCCTTCTAGTGCAACACCTTTCTTCGACCTCTTTGGATCCTTCTCTTGATTAGATATTGTTGGTGTACCAGTCTTTATAAGCGGCCTTTGTACATTAATTTCAATACTTGCATCTTTAGTTGTGTCCGGTATTGCATTGTCAGTTGTTTGTGGTCTTACATCTCCATATTCATCTTCATCTTTTGCTTGATATACATATGTTTCTTTCAGGTCTAGAAATTTAACTCGATTGCTACCGAGTTGGTTTCCCTCATTTACCTGAGTAAGAACATGATATTGTCGGGTTTTATTAGAGGTAAAATTCCAAGTCCCTTATGCATATTGCCATCATACAAATCTCCAAAATCCTCAAATAGAGGAAAATGCTTCTAGCCAAAATTATTTGCGCATCTAGCGACAGGTGGTTCACAACACCACTCCGCGCAACAACCGTCGGAAATGGGAAGGACTGGTAGATCGAATCCACAACTAAACCTCATACCAAATCGTCCTAGACAAAGGGCATCCTCTAAGGATGTGCACCATAGTCTCATCCGACTAGTCGAATAGCGGGCATCACTGCTAGTGTGAAAGATGGCGCCGCACAGGCCTCTCATGTTGGAATTATGCCCTAGAGGCAATAATAAAGATGTTATTGTTATAATTCTTGTTCATGATAAAATTTATATTCCATGCTAGAATTGTATTAAGCGGAAACTTTGATACTTGTGTGGTTTATGAACAACACCGTGTCCCTAGTACGCCTCTACGGACTAGCTCATTGATTAATGATGGTTAAGGTTTCCTAACCATAGACATGAGTTGTCGATTAATAATGAGATCATGTCATTGGGAGAATGATGTGATGGACAGACCCAAATCAAGCAGAGCAATTAGATCGTGTCATCGTGTTCATCTTTGCGAAGCTTTTTCTTATGTCAAACATTGTATTCCTTAGACCATGAGATAATGCAACTCCCTGGTATCGGAAGAAAGCTTTGAGGTCATCAAACATCATCGTATGAGAGGGTGATCATAAAGGTGTCTCTCAGGTGATCGGAAAGTACTTGTTGGGTTGTATGTATCGAGATGGGATTTGTCCCTCCCAAGTCGGAGAGATATACTTCGGGCCCACTCAGTAATCGATATCAACACCGCTTGCAAGCACGTGGTTAAGGAGTTAATTACAAAGTGATATCGGATTATGGAACGAGTAAAGTATTTGCTGTGAACGAGATTGAACTAGGTATGCCGATACCAACGATCGAATATCGGGCAAGTAAAATATCGCGTGACGAAGGGAATATAAATATGGGATTAATTGAATTCTGGCATCGTGGTTCATCCGATATGATCATCGATGAATATGTGGGAGTCAATATGGGTTTCCATACTCCGCTGTTCATTATTGATAGAAGATCATGTCTGCATGTTCTCGAACCCGTAGGGTCACACACTTAACGTGCTTCGACGCTAGGATAGAATGGATAATTGGTTTATGAGTTTTTGTTCGGAGTCTCGGATGAGATACAGGACATCACGAGAGGTTCCGGAATGGTCCAGAGAATAAGATTCATATAAAGGAAAGCAGTTTTTGGATTTTGGAATTGTTTCGGAATGTTCGGTATTGTACCGGAAGGTTCTAGAAGCTTACAGAGTGGGACCAACGTGGACCCACTTGTCGGAGGGGGGCGTGGGCCTACGAGGGAGTGCCCGGCCGCATTGGGCCAGAGGCACAAGGCCCCATAGGCCCAGCCAGACAAAACCCTAGGGGAAACCCTAGGGGATCTTCTAGAAGGGGGGAAGACTTGCCCCCCACTCCACCCTTGTGGCCGCCGGCCCTAGGGCTTGGAGGAGGGGCATGTAGCATCCCAATTGTCTAACAATTGTAATGCTACTTGGTCTAGTAATATAATGGCTACTTCATATATATAATTGTTGCATCATAATTATATCATGCTCATGTCATCATGCCTCCTTGCATTTGAGCATCATATAAAACCCTTTTTGTTTTGGTTCTTCTCTCATATGCATTATGAATTGTATTTGCCTCTTGATATTGTATTTGGTTTTTGATATATTGATTAATGCCCAAGTTGAGTTGGGGGCATATCTTTTATTGCACTCCACTACCCTTTCTTGTCACCACCTTATAATTCCACCATCCAACTAGATATGAGCTTTGCACTTTATTGGGTTTTACCTCTAGCTCATGTGGGTTGGGAGGGACCCAATTCTTTTTCCACATGCTCTCATCTTAGCATCATGTTGTTTTCACATTATTGATATATGAGAGCCACATGGCCACCTTTGCATGCCTTGTGAGTGGAACCCTTTTCCTAGCTCCATATGGATTATTATGGATTTATGCTCATGTGGGGATATTTTTGGGACTATCAAACATCTAGTGGAATATACACACTAGCAAGTCCCAATTATAATCCAATGTGATCATATCCATCTACTCCATCTGGAACTTCCCTTTAAATTCTTTTGCTTGGCTTTATTCCACTTTTTGGGAATGCATAGGAATAATGCCATGTTAATAATATTGTTTTCCCAAGAATAAGCATGGCATTAATTATTGTTGCATGGGCCATGCAAGCACCACCACATTCTAGTCTTTTGGTTTTTATTTGAATTGTTGAGTGGTGTATATCTCTTTTGGATCTCTTCCTCTTCTCTCTCCACCTAATCTCTCTCTCAAAACCCTAAGACCTCATCTCTCCTCTCTTAACCCGAGCCACCACCACCATGACCTACCCCATCTACCTTCCCTCTCTACCATGCCGAGGTGCCCCCTCTCCCTACCATGTAGGCCCCACATAGCCACCTACTCCCCCTGGCCGAGATACCCCTACCCCAACTCTAGCAAAAACCCTAGCCCGAGCCTCCCTCCTACCCTAGCTCTCTCTCTCCCTCTCTTTTCTCTCCCTGCCGTGAGGGCCCCTCCAGCCCGTTCCCTCGGGCCCCATCGCTGCAGCCTCCCCTGGTCTACCTGAGCCGTGCCTACAGTGAGAGAGGGAGAAGAAAAGGGTGAGCACCACCTTTTTGCCGATCCAACCCATGTGCCTCCCTCTGCTCGTTCTTATCTATCCCTCCTCTGCCTAGCAACCACAGAACTCCCCAGGGCCGTGCCCATCTACTCCTCCCTCCCCACCTACCCCTGCTACCCTCTCTTCCATCTCCATCTACCCCATCGCAGATCACACCACCACCACCATAGCGAGAGGGCGAGGTGCAGGCGTTGGGGAAGACCGAGCCGAGCACCAGCGTCGCCTGACACGGAGCCGAGGAGGAGCCCGAACGCTGCACCCGAGCCCGACGCGAAACCCTAGCCGCCGCCGTCGCTGCCGATCGGCCGCTTCAACCCGAACCACCTCCACCGACGCCCCACGGTGGCGTCCGAACCTCCTGCACAACCTCCTCCGTTCACCGTTTCAGATGCAGCACGCCACCGGACGAGCGCCCGGTATCGCGCTCGCCGTCGCCGAGGACCTTTCTCTCGCCAGATACGCCTTTATTCGCCACGCTGCGGTTCCTAACACCAATCCCCATCCACCGCAGTGGTTCCGCCCGCTGAGCAATCGGTCGCGTTGCTCAACCTCGCCGCTGCTCTGTCAAGCTTCCGCTGGATATGTGAGAGAAGAAAACAAGAGCGTCGTTTTTTCTGCTTAGCCTCGCCTTTTGCCGGCTAAACCCGCGACCTCCGGACCCATCTCGCCATCGGTTGCCACTTTGCAAAAGACCGCAAGTTTCGGACCCTCAACCCGGCCCCCAGCTCCTACGTGGCAGCCCTTATCGCCTCGTCGATGCGGGCCTTTCGCCGGAGGCCCACCATCATCCGTCAGGGCCGGGTTTCCCCTCGGTGAGAAAAGCCCCGCGTGGACCACGCCAACCAACCTGTTGCTGAGTCAGCGCCTGGCCCACCCGTCAGCGGTTGGGGCTAGCTCTGGCTGAGTATAAAAAGATCTGCCTGTTTATCTGTTTAATAAAAATAATTCTAGAAAATGTTTAAATACAAATTTAAATCTGTTTTTAAAATATAAATTCAAATTAAACATGTAATATATGTTTTGAAATCAGAAAAATGTGAGGAATTCAAATCTTCCATCCAAAATATATTTTGAACACTTAAAAGTTCAAGTTGATTAAAATTACAATAAAATGCCCTTTTGCCTTAATTAATTAATAACTTTTGTTTTATAACTCCAAATTTGACAAATAATATGTCTAAAATGATTAGCTCGACGAGACCTTTCTGTTTATGCATTCCATGTTCTGTATTGCAGCATGCATCATATAAATATAAAGTATACAACAACTTTTTGGAGTATAAAATGTGACCAAAACTCAATAAAATGCTTATTTCTTGTATTCCACACCACACCCATGCCATGCTACTTTATTGCCATGCAAATTGTGCATCATTCATCATGGCATGATTGTTTGCTTGTCACATTTTATTCATATGCTTGGGCACTTTATTTATGTTGGCCCTTGTTTGTTCGGTTCTTCTTCGAATAGACGCTGAGCAGGGGATATATCAAGAAACCTAGGAACACTACCCAGATCCTTCTCTCGCTTCAACTGAGCTGCCAGGCAAGCACTACCACATGCTTGCATACATATAGTACCTATTGCCTCTATCTTATTCTTGCATCATTGAGTCGCGATCGCATTAAACTGAATCCCAAGTACTGCATAGCCTTTACTTTTAAACCCCACCGAAGCTTGATCCTCCATCCCATGAGCCATTACTACAGGAGTTGTTTGAGCCATGCGGGTCGTAGAACAGCATGTGTAGGGTATGTGAGTGTCTGATGGATAACGAGGTACCTATACAACTTAACCTGAGTAGTAATGGGATAACTAATGAAAGTGGCACCGGTGAGCAATATCGCTATTTGGTTTTCATGCTCACTTGTGTCCGTGGGACCACGAGTACTTGATTCCTGTTCCTTGAATATTCGCTATCCACATCCGGAGGCTTATGGCCCCACGATCCGAGCTTGATTCATTCTTATTTCTTGGGGCCACAAAGTAGTTTGGGGCTTTATTACTATCTGTACTTATGCCATGCTTTCTTCGCTTTATTTACGATTGTGCGAGGAGCACTGTCTGTTAGGATCGTGACACGTTTTCAGATGTGTCGACCACACTTTGGGTTCCCGATCGTTCTGACCGTCCACAAACCTTGAGTCCGTCTCAGAGCCGACCAACTTCGTTGCGGGTAGCTTAATGGGGTGGCCCCCTGAAATATTTCTGAATCCTGTGATCGCTTTGTCGTGAATGCCTCGTTGGGTTTTGATTTGGTTTTTCCGAGGTTGATCGAGTGTGTGTTGCTATTTATGCACCCTCAGGTAAACTTTCTGAAAGCCGTGTCGCGGTTATGGACGACTTGGAGCACAGTTTCGATCATAGACAAGTATAACTAAAGTACCGCTTTTAATTTGACTAAGTACGACTAGTAAATAGTGCAACACCCATGGAATGGTTAATAAAACCGCCAACGGATGGGGGTGTTAATCCGCTTCCTCGTTGGTAGCGAGGAGGATGGATCATTAATATTACTGTATAATCTTGTTATTAATTCACGGACATCCGTCTATCTTTGGTTAGCGGATGGTTAGCAGTATCTATAGAATTGTTAGGTATTATCTTTTCTGCAATTGCGTCACCAGTTGTGTCCTTTAGAGGCATAAAGACTTCTTGAGTACCCTAGGGTCTCACGATAAATTATTTGATTCAGATGAGCAGTACACTCACGAGATGGATCTGGGTGGAGAGGCAGACGATGTGGACAACAATCATTCGGTGTAGAGATTCCGTAACGGGATCCGTGAGATCGTGGGCGGGATGTGTTTATTTATGGGGCATCTTATGCCGATTTGCTTCTTATCCATACTCGGATCTTGTTTTCCGCTTCCGCTTGATACTCTGATGTTTGATGTATGAGGAGATATCCTAAACTATTATATCTATCTAGGGCATTTGGATCTTGCCGTATGGCGTTGCAATATTTCTATTTCTTTTAGATGGAATGGCTCTGAGGACTGTTGTATGGTGGTTTGCATACATACTCATTTGTGTATGTAGTTGATCCCTTCGCCTGCCGATTACGCCGCCCGTTCATGTCCCGATGTTTGGAAATGGTTAGGACGGCCGAAGGTCTACCTGTGAGTGGCATTTGGGCCCCACCGTACTATTTTAACCATTTCCGCTCATCCAGGCTTGTAACTAGGAGCGTAATTCACCGAGGTAGTTACAGGGCAAGGGTGCCGGCCAGCCCTCTATATAAAGAGGGCAGGGGCGCACCCTCCTCCCACCCCTCCTTGAACCCTAGCCACCTACCTGCTGCCCTCCAGATCTCTCTCTCCCGACTGCGCGTAGGCGAAGCCCTGCCGCAGAAACTCTCCACCTTTGCACCACGCCGTCGTGTTGTAGATCCAATCTATCTCTCCACCCCACTTGCTAGACCGAGGAAGGAGGAGACGTCGCGGTGTCATACATGTGCATCTCTCGGAGGCATCGCCACTTGCGGCGTTGGATCGGATCGGATCGCGAGGAGGAGAAGGCTAGTACGACTACATTGACCATGTTCTGTTGAACGTTCCGCTGTGCAATTTCTTCAAGAGTATGAAGATCTCATCTATCCCTCTTGTTGATTGCATCTCCTAGATTAGATCTTGGCTTTCCTGTTCGCATCCTAGAAATTTTTTGATTTACTGTGCTGCGAAACCCTTCAGTGGTATCAGAGTAGATCTATGCGTAGATGTGTTTCACGAGTAGAACGCAACATGCTTGTTGCGGGCGCTGATGTTTTCTGTTGCAAGCCTCTTGTTGTGTACCTTTTATGACGCGGGATAGTGAGATCGAAACGGTCCAGGCCAACTTTACGCGACCTCGTTCGCGAGACCGGCTCCGCACTTGACGTGTGGCTTGTTCCACACATGCGGCTGGTGGATGCCAGTTTCTCTCACTATAGTTGTCATGGGATTTACACCGGATGTTGGCAACCATAATATCACCGTTGTTGCTTTCCGTAGGTAAGAATCGTTCTTAGCTTGTTACTCCCATAAGCCACGTAAAACATGCAACAACAAAGTAGAGGCATCTAACTTCTTTTTGCAGGGAGTGTTTCTGTGATATGGTATGGCCCAAGATATGATGTGTATGTTGTATGCAATGATCATGTTTTGTAATATTTCACGACTTGCATGTCGATGAGTACACAACCGGCAGGAGCCATATGGTTATCTTTGTAATTGTGTATGACCTGTGTGTCAACTTCTTATACGCCATGTAATAGCTTTACTTTATCGCTAAGTAGTTAGCAATAGTTGTAGTTGCTATTCGTGGTGGAGGCAATCATGGTGAAGTGATGGAGATCATGCTGGCACGCACAAGATGGAGATCATTGCGCGGAGATTGGCTATACCATGTCACAAAAAATTATATGCATGTGATGTTTATCCTTTTATGTATCTTATTATGCTTAGATCGCGACGGTAGCATTATAAGATGATTCCTCACTTAAAGATCAAGATAAAATTGTGTTCTCCCCATGTATGCACCGTTGCGAAAGTTCATCGTGTTCAAGCATCTTGTGATGATCGGGTGCTATAAACTCTACGTTCACATACAACGGGTGCAAGCCAGTTTTGCACACGCGAAAATACTTGGGTTTGACTTGACGAGCCTAGCATGTACAGACATGGCCTCGGAACACACGAACCGAAAGGTTAAGCATGAGTCATATGAATGATATGATCGACACTTTGTTGTCCACCATTGAAGCCGCATCTCTTATCGTGAAGATCGGATTAGGTGTGGTGAATTTGGATCGTGTTCACTAAACAACTTGAGGGATGTTGAATTTAGTGGGAGTTCATCTAGTAATTTGATTAAGTTGAACTAGTTATCATGAACATAGTCTAAATTGTACCTGCAAATTTTGTAGATCAAATGGCTAAGTACAACTTCAACTTCAACGTTTTTGCTGAGAAAGAAAATCTTAAGAACAATGGGTCTAACTTCACCAACTGGTTCCGCAATCTGAGAATCATTCTCGCTGGCGGACAAAAGGAGTATGTCCTTGAGAAAGCGTTAGGTGATGCCCCTGCTGTAGATGCGCCGGCTGATGAAAAAGCTATTTATCAGTCGCGCAAAGATGATTATGGTATGATTAAGAGCACCATGTTGTTTGCTATGGAATCGGACCTTCAAAATCGTTTTGAGGAGTTTGCCGGGCCCTTTTAGATTCTTGAGGAACTGAAAACCATGTTTCAGACTCAGGCCCGTTCTGAGAGATATGAGATCTCTGAGAAATTCTTTAACTGCAAGATGGAGGAAGGGAGTTCCCTTAGTGAGCACGCCATTAAGATGTCGGGCTACACTCAACGTCTTGAGCAACTGGACTGCAAGATTCCAGAAGAGCTCAAGATTGACAGAGTTCTGCAATCACTCCCTCCTAGCTACAAAGGTTTTGTAGTTACTCATAATCAGATTGGTTCCACTGATACGATCACTGAGCTCTTCGCTAAGCTGAAGGCTGTGGAGGTGGACATCAAGAAAGATAATCATGTGTTGATGGTCAACAAGCCCCCCAGCTTTAAGAAAGGTAAGGGTGCTAAGAAGTCCTTCAAGAAAGGCAGCGGCAAGCGCGTTGCCCCTGCTGAGAAGAAGCTCAAGTCTGGACCTAAGCCGGACACTGAGTACTTCTATTGCAAGGACAAGGGTCACTGGAAGCGCAACTGTCCGAAGTACTTAGCGGACAAGAAGGTAAAGGTATATTTGATATACATGTTATTGATGTTTACCTTACTAGCGCTCGTTGTAGTGCCTGGGTATTTGATACTGGTTCGGTTGCTAATATTTGTAACTCGAAAAAGGAGCTACGGAATAGACGGCGGCTAGCGAGGGATGAGGTGATGATGCGCGTTGGCAACGGATCAAGAGTTGATGTGATGGCCATCGACACGCTCTCCTTAGTTTTACCTTCGGGATTAGTTTTAAACCTTAATAAATGTTATTATGTGCCTGCGTTGAGCATGAACATCATATCTAGATCGTGTTTATTGCAAGACGGTTATTCATTTAAATCGGAGAATAATGGTTGTTCTATTTATATGAGTAACATCTTTTATGGTCATGCACCTGCTATGAATGGTTTATTTCTTCTGAATCTCGAAAGCAATGAAACACACATCCATAACATTGAGGCTAAGAGATGCAAAATAGATAGTGATAATTCGACTTATTTGTGGCACTGCCGTCTAGGTCATATTGGTGTAAAACGCATGAAGAAACTCCATTCTGATGGACTTTTAGAGTCTCTTGATTTTGAATCATTTGACACATGCGAGCCGTGCCTCATGGGCAATATGATCAAAACCCCGTTCTCCGGAATGATGGAGCGAGCAACAGACTTGTTGGAAATCATACATACTGATGTATGCGGACCAATGAGTGTTTCAACGCACGGTGGATATCGCTATTTTCTCACTTTTACTGATGACTTAAGTAGATATGGGTATATCTATTTAATGACACATAAATCTGAAAAGTTTGAAAAGTTCAAAGAATTTCAGAACGAAGTGGAAAACCATCGTAACAGGAAAATTAAATTTCTACGATCCGATCGTGGAGGTGAATATTTGAGTTACGATTTTCTCACGCATCTTAAAGCAAGCGGAATTGTTTCGCAACTCACGCCACCCGGAACACCACAGCGCAATGGTGTGTCTGAACGCCGGGATCGAACTTTATTGGATATGGTACGATCAATGATGTCTCTTACAGATTTGCCGTTATCATTATGGGGTTATGCATTAAAAACCGCTGCATTCACTTTAAATAGGGCACCATCTAAATCCGTTGAGACGACACCGTATGAACTGTGGTTTGGTGCTAAACCTAAGTTGTCGTTTCTTAAAGTTTGGGGATGCGAAGCTTACGTCAAGAAGTTGATGCCGGACAAGCTCGAACCCAAAGCGGAGAAATGCATCTTCATAGGATATCCTAAGGAAACGATTGGGTATACCTTCTATCACAGATCCGAAGGCAAAGTGTTTGTCGCAAAGAACGGATCCTTTATTGAGAAGGAGTTTCTCTCGAAAGAAGTGAGTGGGAGGAAGGTAGAGCTAGACGAGGTTATTGAACCTTCTCTCGAGTTGGAGAGTAGCGCAGCACCTGAAATTGTTCCAGTGCCGTCTGCACCAACAAGAGAGGAAGCTAATGATGAGGATCATGAAACTTCGGACGATGCTACTGCTGAACGTCGCAGGTCGACAAGGTCACGTGCCCCTCCTGAGTGGTACGGCAACCCTGTCTTAACTGTCTTGTTAGTAGACAACAGTGAACCTGAGAACTATGAGGAAGCAATGATGATCCCAGACTCTGAGAAATGGCTAGAGGCCATGAAATCCGAATTGGGATCCATGAGCGAAAACCAAGTATGGACTTTGGTGGACCCTCCTAGCGACCGTAAGGCCGTTGAGTGCAAATGGATTTTCAAGAAGAAAATGGACGCGGATGGTAATGTTACTATCTATAAAGCTCGACTTGTCGCGAAAGGTTTTCGACAAGTTCAAGGTGTTGACTACGATGAGACTTTCTCTCCCGTAGCGATGTTTAAGTACATTCGGATTTTATTAGCGATTGTTGCGTTTCATGATTATGAAATATGGCAGATGGATGTCAAGACTGCATTCCTCAGTGGCAACATTGATGAAGAGTTGTATATGATGCAGCCCGAAGGTTTTGTCGATCCTAAGGATGCTGATAAGGTGTGCAAACTTCAGCGTTCCATTTATGGACTAAAGCAAGCATCTCGGAGTTGGAACCTTCGTTTTGATCAAGTGATCAAGAGCTTTGGATTTGTTCCAAATTGCTATGAAGCTTGTATCTACAAGAAAGTGAGTGGGAGCTCAGTGACATTTCTAGTACTATATGTGGATGACATATTGATTATTGGAAATGACATTGGTATGCTTAACGATGTGAAGAGTTATTTGAATAAATGTTTTTCAATGAAAGACCTAGGAGAAGTTGCTTATATATTAGGTATCAAAATCTATACAGATAGCCAAAGACGCCTAATAGCTTTAAGCCAAAGTACATACCTAGACAAAGTTCTGAAAAGGTTCAGAATGGATAAGGCAAAGAAAGGTTCAGTGCCCATGTTGTCAGGTAAGATATTGAGCAATGCTCAGTGTCCAGCTACGGTAAACGATAGAGAAACCATGAGCAAAGTGCCATATGCCTCGGCCATAGGTTTTATCATGTATGCCACGCTGTGTACTAGACCGGATGTGTCCAATGCTCTTAGTTTGACGAGCAGATACCAAAGTGATCCAAGAGTGGAATACTGGACAGCCGTAAAGAACATCCTAAAGTATTTAAATAGGACTAAAGAAATGTTCTTGGTCTATGGAGGTGATAAGCAGCTCGTCGTAAAAGTTTACGTCGACGCTAGTTTCGACACCGTCCCGGATGATTCTAAATCTCAGACAGGATACGTTTATATTTTGAATGGAGGAGCTGTGAGCTGGAGAAGCTGCAAGCAAAGCGTGATCGCGGGATCTACAAAATCGGAATACATAGCTGTTGTAGAAGCGTCAAGTGAAGGAGTTTGGATCAGGAACTTCAGCACTGAGCTTGGTGTGGTTCCAAGTGCCTTGGACCCACTGGAGATATTGTGCGACAACACTGGCGCCATAGCATTGGCTAAGGAACCAAGATATCATCCAAAGACCAAGCACATCAACCGCTGATTTCATATAATTCGAGATTATATAACAGACGGAGATCTGAAGATTAGCAAAGTACATACGGATCTGAATGTCGCAGATCCGTTGACTAAACCTCTTCCACGAGCAAAACAAGATCAGCACCTCCATGCCATGGGTGTTAGATTGTTGCCAGATGTAAACTAGATTATTGACTCTAATGCAAGTGGGAGACTGTTGGAATTATGCCCTAGAGGCAATAGTAAAGATGTTATTGTTATAATTCTTGTTCATGATAAAGTTTATATTCCATGCTAGAATTGTATTAAGCGAAAACTTTGATACTTGTGTGGTTTATGAACAACACCGTGTCCCTAGTACGCCTCTATGGACTAGCTCATTGATTAATGATGGTTAAGGTTTCCTAACCATAGACATGAGTTGTCGATTAATAATGAGATCATGTCATTGGGAGAATGATGTGATGGACAGACCCAAATCAAGCAGAGCAATTAGATCGTGTCATCGTGTTCAGCTTTGTGAAGCTTTTTCTTATGTCAAATATTGTATTCCTTAGACCATGAGATAATGCAACTCCCTGGTATCGAAAGAAAGCTTTGAGGTCATCAAACGTCATCCTATGAGAGGGTGATCATAAAGGTGTCTCTCAGGTGATCGTAAAGTACTTGTTGGGTTGTATGTATCGAGATGGGATTTGTCCCTCCCAAGTCGGAGATATATACTTCGGGCCCACTCGGTAATCGATATCAACACCGCTTGCAAGCACGTGTTTAAGGAGTTAATTACAAAGTGATATCAGATTACGGAACGAGTAAAGTACTTGCTGTGAACGAGATTGAACTAGGTATGCCGATACCAACGATCAAATCTCGGGCAAGTAAAATATCGCGTGATGAAGGGAATATAAATATGGGATTAATTGAATCCTGGCATCGTGGTTCATCCGATATGATCATCGATGAATATATGGGAGTCAATATGGGTTTCCAGACCCCGCTGTTGATTATTGATAGAAGATCATGTCTGCATGTTCTCGAACCCGTAGGGTCACACACTTAACGTGCTTCGACGCTAGGATAGAATGGATAATTGGTTTATGAGTTTTTTTTGGAGTCTCGGATGAGATCCAGGACATCACGAGAGGTTCCGAAATGGTCCGAAGAATAAGATTCATATAAAGGAAAGCAGTTTTTGGATTTCGGAATTGTTTCGAAATATTTGGTATTGTACCGAAAGGTTCTAGAAGCTTCCGGAGTGGGACCAACGTGGCCCCACTTATCGGAGGGGGGCGTGGGCCTACGAGGGAGTGCCCTGGCCGCATTGGGCCAGGGGCACAAGGCCCCATAGGCCCAGCCGGCCAAAACCCTAGGGAAACCCTAGGGGAACTTCTAGAAGGGGGGGAAGACTTGCCCCCCACTCCACCCTTGTGGCCGCCGGCCCTAGGGCTTGGAGGAGGGGCAAGGGGTCCGTCCAGCCCTATATATAAAGAGGGCAGGGGCGCACCCTCCTCCCACCACCTCCTTGAACCGTGGCCGCCTACCTACTGCCCTCCAGATCTCTCTCTCTCTCTCTCCCGACTGCGCGTAGGCGAAGCCCTGCCGTAGAAACTCTCCACCTTTGCACCACGCCGTCGTGCTGTAGATCCAATCTATCTCTCCACCCCACTTGCTGGACCGATGAAGGAGGAGACATCGCGGTACCGTACGTGTGCATCTCTCGGAGGCGTCGCCACTTGCGGCGTTGGATCGGATCGGATCGCGAGGAGGAGAAGGATAGTACGACTACATCGACCACGTTCTGTTGAACGTTCCGCTGTGCGATTTCTTCAAGGGTATGAAGATCTCATCTATCCCTCCCGTTGATTGCATCTCCTAGATTAGATCTTGGCTTTCCCGTTCGCATCCGTAGAATTTTTTTGATTTACTGTGCTGCGAAACCCTTCATCTCACCCATCCAACATGTATCCTGGAAAGCTATATAGACTAAGAAATTCACCCTAGGAGGCACCCACGTGCTCCAGATTAACTTCCACAATCCCGATACAATCGTCCCTAGAAATATAATCTCGTAACATGATCCTGAAGATCACTAGCCATCAACCTTTCATTCCTAGATCAACTTGTCTAGCTCATCCATGACCTTCACAATACACCTCGGAGTCGGATCCATAGTTGAATCTATTTCCATAGGGACAGAGGACTCAACCCTCCTAGGATGATGTTGATTCAGTTGTGCTCATCTAGTTCTTGTATCGCCTGGTGCTTCCTAGGTCATATCGAGATAAGCGTGAATGATCTGGCGCTATGTCCATGATAGACTCGCAATCTAGCCACTTGCACTCCCAAAATATGCAGAAGTCCCATCACCCAGCAACATCCCGCTGGATGTGAAGGGAATACGCCCTAGAGGCAAATAATAAAAGGTTTATTATTGTCATATCCTACTAAGTTTGTAATAGTTTCATATTGTGCTATAATTGTATCAAGTGGAAACATTGATATAAGTGTGATATAAAACAGATGTCCCTAGTAGCCTCTATTTATACTAGTTCGTTGGTCAATCGATGATCAAAGGTTTCCTGATCATGTTGGTTCTTCGGCACCAAGTTGAAAATGAGTTCATATCATTGGTGAATGATGTGATAGACATTTCCTCAAAGATTGCGACACGATCAAGTCACAAAGTTCATCGTTGCAATAATCAGAAATAAAGTCTCCTTCTCCTTATACCGTGAGATCATATTAATCACTGTTTCCCAACTTAAGGGAGAAATGATAAAGGTGTATGTTAGGTATTCCAGAGGTACATGTCGAGGCCTATGAATCAAGACCGGGATTTGTTCACGTAGTGACGGGTAAGATATAGTTAGGCCGACTTGGTGATATTACATCCATAATGTTGCAACATGTGACTAGGTCACGGGGATGCAATATCGCGGTAACAAGTAAACAATACTTGTTAGTAACGAGATTGAACAGGGTATGAAGATACCTAACGATCGGATCTCGGACAAGTAGTATTGAAGAAACAAATGGAATTGGACTCAACGTTTACAGTTAAAACGACATCGTCAATCTGAAATGTACAGGGGTCATCATGGGCATCCCGGTCCCACTGTTGATCATTGATAGAGATCATGTTTGTGCCATTCCCGAGCCGTGAGGGGATCCACTTAAGGGTACGATGAGCTGGAGATTATCCGTAAGTTGGAATAATAGTAGAGAAAGAGATAGCCGAAAATGTTCCGTGGAGCGAGATTCGAAGTTGTTTGAAGAAAGAAAGGAAACCAAAAAAGTTCTGGTGAGATGACCAAAATTGTTCTGGGAAGTTCCGAAGTTGTTTGGAGGATATAGAAGGGGAACCGAAAGGTGTTTCCGGTCGAATAAAATTTTGTAATATGTATTTACATATTAATTAATATTAAATATAATATTTAAATCTAATTTGAAACTGTATTCCACTAATGGGCCAAGTTTCCTAGGGAAAAAGGGCCCATGAGAGAAACCGAAAGGGAGAAGGGCCTTGGCGCCTAGGGTTTTGGCGGCTAGGGTTGCCCCCCTGGCCGGCGGCTAGGGTTAGGGTTTGAGAGCGCCCTAGGGTTGCCCCCCCCCTTGGCCACCTATCCCCCCCTTGGCCACCGCCTGGTTGGCTTGGGGGAGGGGCAAGCCTGCACCCTCCTCCCCTATATAAAGAGGTCCCCTCTCCCTTGGAGCGACACACCAATATGATTAATCCCATGAGTTGGGATCTCTCCTCCTCCTTCTCTCCAATCTCTCTCTCTAGTTGTATCCACGCATTGGCACGACCGAGGGCTGTTCGCACAAAAGATGGCGCACCTGCAGCACGCTATTGCGTAGCGGGGATTCCATAGCCAGAGATCTACTTCCGCACTCTCGGCAGGATCGGGGAGACGGAGGTCTCGTCGTACACCATATCTATACGAATCCATGAGGTGCAACACTTGGGGCACTTTGGATGTGGTAAGCCGGACCGCTGCACGGTGTTGGAGCAAGGGGTGACCTGCGATGAGCTTCACGACTTTGAGGTCGACTACGAGCACGACTACTTCAACCACGTTCCTCTCGGAGCGTTAACCACTTTCGGACTATAACGATATGTATCCGAAACCTCTCGATCGTTACTACATTACTAGTAGATAGATCTTGGGCATCAGGGCGATCCATCGTAGGAATTCTTTTTCTACACCGGAACCCCAACAGGATGCGTCAAACACGTTTTTTTTTTCTAAAAATGGTACTATATTAATCAAATAACATTGTTTTGATTACAATCATTCAAAGCCGTTCTCGACCCGTAGGTCGGAACCGTACTTTGTAAACAACCACAACTCAACTCTCTACGACCTATTTGACAAAGATCATGAGCAACTAAGTTACATTCCCTGCCAATCATTGTGAAAATAACTTGTTGATCAGGGAGTTTCTTTAGCTTGAACTCCTTCAATCATACGAAATTCAGATCTATTCCCAAGCCAATAGATCACATGGCCACTCCGATCTCTCGGGATTACTCCCCGGGTTCGAACTTCTTGTTCACTGGTAGAGCTTGCATCAACATTGCATTTAACCCATCCTCGCTTCCTCCACATTTTTTGTGCCCCTTCTTTTCTATCCATTCTTGTCGATTGATCTCTGTACTTAGTTGTACCTTCTCCTTCAGTTTCATGTTAACTTGATTTCCTCCATTTGTTATCCCTACAAGGTAGCTATATAGTTTTGTAAGCGTCGTATGGAATTATCAACAAAAGTCTCTCCCTTATCAAAGATGATATTATTTAGGTGGTGACATGCTCTCCCCCAAACGAACAACATTGCGTCCCTCATTTCCTTTTCCACTTTATCCAGAAGTACAAGTTCCTAGTCATCCCTTGTATAGACAAGTTCACTCTCATGGGGTAATTTCCAAATATCAGTTGAACCCTGTCTTAAAGGATTGGCTTTGCTGCATCTCATTTTAGCATGATATCATGTCTTGGAGGTAATATTTAGCCTTAAGCATTGACTATCTGGGTAAGCAATGCCAAGCCTGTCTTGTGAGGAGCGCTTGGTTGAAAAGGCGCAGATCCCTGAATCCCATTCCTCCATGTCCTTTTCTTCTTGTTATTTTGTCCCACATCATCCAATGCATTTTTCTTCTTCCATTATCATCATCCCAGTCAGTAGCTCATTTTCACGGAGTGGCTAAAACTGAGCTCCACACACCCCCGACTTCATGGAGCGCAAAGCGGAGGAATTCCGAACAGGCTCTTCTATAAGAGTAATAAATGAAGATCACGCTCCCACTTCAGCAAAATTCGTGCTAGGCCGGTCATACAATTTCACAGTCACACCATTTAGTCCGTTCACAGATGAAGCCTTCTTCCCTTTACATTCTCCTTTGTCAGTGATAGCTGGTCGTGTTTGTACTGAACGGAATGTGTTAAAATGTCTGGACTATTGCATGGGTAAACTAAGTTGTATATTAATGAATATTGGTTGTACTATGAAAGAGTCACACCGATCTAACTAATGTTTCCTCGTGTATCAATCTGAGCGACCAACACAATGCAATGATTTGTTTAGGTACTCTGGCCCCAAATACACAAATGAGCATAATTGCACAGTAAATGCAAGCTGTCTCCACCGGTCCTACAACGAGGGATTGTAGATGATTTTCTACCCGTTGTACCTGGACAAAATGTTATATCCTCATCTTCAAAGTAACGGCATCCACCCAGAGAAACAGAAAGCGTTTCCTCTACAGTAACGTACTCAACCAAATAAGACAGCAACAACATAACTGGCCAGATCAATGGAAATGGAAGAGATCATCAGCAAGCAAAATCACACGAATGTCTTGAAGAACCATATGAAGTATTATCTGTATGACAGCTCCAATTCAACATCGCAAAAGAGTACATTACCAAAGATAGAGGTCGGACCAGAGAGCACAACCAGACCCTAGATCAACTAAACAGGGGGAGAACTCTCTCTTCTTCACTGGGTGGTGCTGGTGGTGTTGATGATGTCCGAGTCACCTGAAGGTTGTGTGTAACCATTAGTAAGTTATAGAGTGCAATTTTAAAATAAAATGGAAGAAATTTGCATGTCAACGAACCAGGATCAAGGATGCTGAGACAGCACACCCGGTAGTACTTTCCGCAGGCAGTTCCAAGATCAACATTGTCTGAAAGGCAAGAGGCATATTACTGAAGTGTACCCCCAAATTATGCACCAGCTGTTGGAACAGTGAAGCGATGCAAAAAAATGGTTCAGAAAGGATGGAAATATCTTACTTCCATGGAAATGGTGCACGCTAATTTTCGCCAACATGGCGTAGTACTCGATCTCTGACTTCCTAAGCGGAGGGCAGTTGTTTGCAAGGATAATCAGCTTCCCTAAACATAGAAATAAAATTAGCAACTGGAATAAAATGCATAAGGACCAAAGGAGATCAATCTATCCTAAAATCATATTTATATACGAATCTACAAAATGCTGTAAATCATGATACCAATTCAAACAACACAATGCAATTACATTATTTATGTAGCAAATAACAAGTATCACAACCCACTATTGTACACCAGATTATCAAGATCTTAGATAAGTCTTAATAGAGAGTCTGGCTTTGTTCTGGGGCACTGCATTCATCTCTAGGGCAACAAAAAGAAGCAAAAAAGCAAAATTTCAGTCCCGATCTACTATTCAAAACCCTATCACTACAAAGTGCAAACAACAGTAAACATCAATACAGAAAGTGTATATTAACTGAAATAAAATTCCAGAATTGCAAAAAGATCCAAGAATGCAACAGAAATAACCTAGGTGGGTAGCAAATTTCATTTTTCCAAAACATTTAAAAGCTTCATACTGTGTATTTCCTTAAAAAAGAAACTTGAAAATGTGCTACAAGGATGTCATTAAATCAAGTCAAATAGGGAAGCCTGAGTCCCATTCGACAATCAAAAATATCAACACTAAAACTAGACTGGTTATCATAATGTGAAGTTCAGAGAATGATTTTTAAGGTGTTAAGCACCTAAAGTGGGCAAATGTCCAAGGAGCTGCCAGTGCAACTTATCGCCTAAGCATCCTAACGCGGACGGTTTAAAAACCATGGCTTTCAAGAGTATACAGGTCCAAATATGCATAAATACAAAACCATATATAGTACTAGCATTAACAAACAACAATTTTTTGAACCATCTTTGTCCCCAGATATAAGAGATATATTGGAAAAGTTAATTAAGAGGATGTCACATTTCTAGGGCGCTGTATTCATCACCAAGGCACCGCTAAAGCAGCCAAAGAGGTAAACTTCAGTCCCGTTAAGCAACCTAAAATGTCAACACTACAAACAAGAACTGAAAATTACAGCATAAACCACAGACAGATGGAATACAGGCCCAAATCTGCAAACTCCCACAACCAAGCTCAAGTTACAAGTCAACTTCTGATGGAAACTTAGCACACAACACAAACAGTATGGCAAGCGAAAATATTTCAACTCAATAGACATTGAAGAGAAGAAAAAAAAATAGACATTGATGAGGTCTCGGAGAAGTCTTAATAAAGAGGTGGGTTGCTCTAGGAGCTGTATTAATACATAATGCACAGCTAAAGAGAGCCACTGAGGTAAACATGAGTACCATTCTAAAAATTAAATTATAAGCACTACAAACTAATACAATGGATTCCATTACATAATGTTTCTATTGCACAAAAAACCTACAACCATTGATTGATGGCAACGGAAGAAACATAAACACAAACATAAACCATAGACGTGGCTTGTGCTAGGGCACTGTATTCATCTCCAAGGCACAGCTAAAGAGAGCCAACGTGGTAAACTTCAGTACCATTCTACGAATTAAATTCTCAGCACTACACACTACTACGGATACCATTACATGAAGTTCCTATTGCTCAAAAAAACTACCACTATTAATTGATGACCAGAGAAGAAACATTAACACAAGCATCAGAGTTAACAGAAGATTTGTAAGCAGAATCACTACGTCAAATGCATGAACTATTCAAGCAATCAATAGGGTTCAAATTCTAAACCATTATGCAGTGCCGATCCGGCAAACGCATGGACTAATCAATGAGCCAAACCACCTAAAGGATGGCATCAACACTGAGAAACTAAAGTGTATAAGAACAGAGAGCTGGACTCTACCCTTGGAGTTGCGGAGCGTCTTGAGGACGGTCTTGTATCCGAGCGTGTACTTGCCGCTCTTCATCACGAGCTGCAACTTGTTGTTGATGTTCTCTGTGCTCTTCTTCTGCAGCGCGCATCGATCCAAAAACAGTGAGAAATCCACCGCATCAACCGAAATAGACCAACTCGAAATGGGAGGAGCAGCGCAAGGGCGTTGAATAGGATTCGTACCGCCTTCTTGGTGGGAGCCATCGTTCCGAGCGGCCGCGGCGAGCGAGGGGATGCGGGGTGGCTTCGGGGGGAGGTGGCGGCGCAAATGGAGGGCTCGCTAGGGTTTTGCGGGAGGGGCTTTATAGGTGCAGACGAAATAACCTGGGCCTTCCTTGACCTAGTTCGGCCTTAGCGGATTATTGTTGAGCCCAACAAGTTACCCAATGGGCCGTGGCTAGGGGATGGGTCCGTGTTTTTTTTTGGCAAAGGGCCCGTGTTATCATATATGAATAAATCGTACGTAAATAGTATTCTCCTTCCTCTTGGTGGTTACGAAAGTCGCAGCCCATCTCGCTTATGATTGCATAAACCTAGCAAGAGCGGAGCCTCTGCCACCGCCGCCGCCGTAACAGCAATGAAGACGTCGCCGGAGAAGATGAAGGGGGAGGAGAAGAAGAAGAAGGCGTTGGACATCCTCGCGGGCTCCGACGACGACTCCGATTCCCCCGCCGAGGACAACTCGAAGATCCAGATCAACGAGGAATACGCGCGCCGCTTCGAGCACAACAAGCGGCGCGAGGCGCTGCAGCGCCTCGAGGAGCAGAAGAAGAAGGGCGTCGCCCCCGAGTCCGACGATGACGACGAGTCATCGGATGAGGACGTCGCCGCCGCCTCCCGCCGCATCGACCGACGCATGCTCCAGGTCATCAGCCGCATCCGCAGCGGCGACAGCGCCATCTTAGACAAGCATGCGAAGGTGTACTCCTCCTCGTCCGAGGACGAGGACGAGGCCGGTGCAGAGGGGGAGGGGAAGGCCAAGAAGGAGCGGCCGCTGTACCTCAAAGACGTGAACGCCCAGCACCTTCTCGAGGAGGGCCCAGAGTTCGCGGCGCAGACTGGCCGTGGCAGCAAGTACGACAGGATTGCGTATGACGAGCGCCAGAGGGAGGGGCTCAAGAGTTCCTTGAGGCAGAGAAGAAGGCATTAGGCGATGGTGATGGCGACGATGACGATTTGTTCATGGAGAAGCAGACTGATGGAGATGATGGTGATAGTGAAGAGGATGAAGATGAGAAGCAGACGGAGCAGCTGTTGGGTGAGGTTTTCGGGAAGGATGAGGAGCTGGATGAAAACGAGAAGTTCTTGAAGGATTACATCCTCAATAGGCCGTACCTTGAATCAGGAGTGAACAATAATTTCTCTCTGGATGATATCCAGGAGGAAGAGGCTGAGATTGAAAAGTGGGAGCAGCACGAGTTGGATCATTGCACCAGAGGTTATAATTTCCGGCATGAGGAGATGGCAGCGTCAGAGGCGCCAGTGACTGATCGGGTAATGGGACATCCCCGCCTTATTGAGGGGTCGGTGAGGAAGAAGGAAAGCAGCAGGAAGAAGCAGCGGAAGAGCAAAGAGGAGCGGAATGCACAAGCCAAGCAGGAGCAGGCAGAGGAGCTGAAGCATCTCAAGAATTTGAAGATGAAAGAGATTGCTGAGAAGCTCGAGAAGATCCGGACTATTGCTGGGATTGAAGGGGATGCTGCCTGCAAGCTTGGTGCAGATGACCTGGAGGAGGATTTTGATCCAGAGGATTATGATAGGAAAATGCGGGAGATGTTTGATGAGAAGTACTATGGTGCTGATGAGGTTGATCCTGGGTTTGGAAGTGGGGACGATTTTGATTTGGACAAACCTGATTTTGACAAGGAAGACGAATTGCTTGGGCTACCTAAAGAGTGGGCTCTTGATGATAAAGAAGGGTCTACTGCTAGTGGTGAGAAAGCTATTAGCGAGAAGAAGAAGAAGAAAAGGAAAAATAAGGAGCTTGAGGGTGGTGATGAGGTAGGTGAGAAAAGGAATGGGAAGATCTCTCTCCAGGAAGAGATTGAGAACGATTTTGACCAGTACTATAAGCTAGACTATGAGGACACCATTGGCGATCTGAAGACTAGGTTCAAGTATAGGCAAGTTCAGCCAAACAGTTATGGCCTGAAGACCTGGGAGATACTGCAATCAAATGACAGGGATTTGAACCAATATGTTCCCATAAAGAAGCTAGCACCATATAGGGAGGATGAATGGCAGGTGACTCATCATAAGAAGATGAACAAAGCTTTGATCCTTGGAGGACAGAAGATAGAAGGCAAGAAGGTCAAATCTCACAAGAAATCTAAGTCTGAGGAAGGTCCTTGTTCTGAAGAGCCAAGGACAGATAAGCTGACAGGTGAGCAAGAAGAAACATATGCCAAGACAAAGTCAGAAGACAAGAAGGTCAAGACTAGCAAGAGATCTAGGTCCGAGGAAGCCCCTAGTTCGGAAGAGCCAAAGAAAGACAAACAGACAAGTGAAGAAGAAGGAGCACATGCCAAGGAAAAGTCAACTAGAAGTAAACGGAGAAATCGTAAGAGGAAGGAGTTGTGTATCTCCAAGGAGAGACAAGAGCTATATGGGAAGATAGAGCCAAAGCGTCACAAGAGCTATTGAGTTTTGGGGATTCAGCATAATTTCATCTCGAGAAAATAGTTCTTCGATGCACCTTCGTGTGGGTGTTGCCCTAGTGGAAACATCTGTTTGAAGCCATCATTATATTATTTAAGTAGGACCGTGTTTTTCTTTTCTTGGAAGTTACAAACCCAGTGTTATCCTAGTATAGAAGCTTATTTTGTCTCCAAAAGTTTTGAAGACAGTTGCGGTACATAATTCAGTAGATGTTTTGCTGTTACAGTTTTACATAGTTTGTGATTTCTGGATGAGTGTTAAAAATTAATGCTTATCATCAAATCTTTATAATTTAGACAGATTGATCCACGGATTCTCTAGTACCAGAAATGGTTTTAGGGATGCAGTCCCTGTTTCATTGAGCAGTTTCAGTTCCTGTCGTGGTTAAACGTTTTACTCTTCCTGGAGTAGTTGCTTATCGTTTTGATTTGACAGACATTCTGTATCTGGTAGCCATATTCAGGTGAATGCGTCTCCATCTGTTTAGTAGTTGCGGTGATTGCTTTTAGGAAGTGCCACCGTTCCGTAAGTCTAAACTGTGAGTAGTCCGTCAGATCAACTGTGAATTGGACACAGTTTTTCTACTGGATCTCTCCTGTGCAAAGAAAACGAGGTTTTATTTTAGCATGCATATGTTTACAGCTCTCTAGGGTTCACCGGCTGATGAATCAAAGCTCCATCAATCAATAATGTAAGACAATGCAGTAAACTAACACTAGGTCCGGCCTAACCGAGTGAAGACCAAATCAATGTAGCCCTACTACTGGCTAAAGCAGTGGCAACCAGGTCAACACGATTGTTTCTTGGCCTGGTGTCTTGCTCTTATCATCTAATTTCTATATTCTTTTGTCATGTTGCCGTCTGCGTGAAAAAGAAAGTACTTGCTGAGTTTATTCCCTTTTGTTGGCTGTTGCATACGTCCCTTTCCTCAACACCCCAACGTTAACACGTTGTGCTCTTTGTATATAGTTCCCACAGAGAAGCTGTTTATATATATGTGTCCCTTTCTGTTCCCAAGTCCCAACTACTGTTTCCAGTTTGTGCCCTGCTGTTCCCCAATCTTTCTTCTTCCCTGATCAATCTGTTCATCCTGTAGTAGTGCTTACCCTTCTGACTTCTTGTGTGAAACAGGTTGATTTGCTGCTGTATTTTGGGTGCTTTAGGCAGGCTTCTTACCAGTATTTGTTTCCTTGAGTTGTTAGGTTCTAGAGTCAAACAACCATTGACGTTACTCTTGCTGCAGTGCAATGTCCACAACCGAAAGCAGAAGGCTGTCCGATGACTATGAAGTCGTGGATGTCCTTGGCCGGGGCGGTTTCTCCATAGTGAGAAGAGGAGTCAGCAAGTCTGAAGCAAACACCCAGGTTGCGATCAAGACCCTCCGAAGGCTCGGCCCGGCGATGATGGGGATGCAGCAGCAAGGGTCAAAAGCCGTCCCAAGCTCGGGCCTCCCGATGTGGAAGCAGGTATCCATCTCCGACGCGTTGCTCACCAACGAGATACTCGTCATGAGAAGGATAGTGGAGAACGTCGCGCCGCACCCGAATGTTATCAGCCTGCACGATGTGTACGAGGATGCGAATGGCGTGCACCTTGTCCTTGAGCTGTGCTCTGGTGGCGAGCTGTTTGACAGGATTATAGGACGGGCGCGCTACTCGGAGTTCGACGCGGCTGCTATCATTAGACAGATCGCTGGTGGGTTGAAAGCTCTTCACAAGGCTAACATCATACACAGAGACTTGAAGCCGGAGAATTGCCTCTTCACCGACAGAAAAGAAGATTCAACGTTGAAGATCATGGATTTTGGTTTGAGCTCTGTAGAAGATTTCAGTGACCCGATCGTGGCCTTGTTTGGGTCCATAGATTATGTTTCACCAGAAGCACTCTCGAGGCAAGAGGTTTCGGCTGCAAGTGATATGTGGTCTGTTGGGGTGATTCTGTATATTCTCTTATCTGGGTATGTTGGTAATCCTTTCTCGTCATAATTCTCTTGGCTTCATTTATGCATCAGGCTCTAATTTGTATAGTACTTCAGATGCCCACCATTCCATGCTCCAACTAATCGAGAAAAACAGCAAAGGATCCTGCAAGTAAGTACTCCTCTGAACTAGCATCTGGGGAAAATGTTCTGCAAATAATTGGTAGTTTTCTTGTGATTCATACATGCTTCCACCTTTTTAGCATGTCCACAGCCACCTATGACAGTATCCATATCTGTAGTGGAAAAGGACCTTAAATCAATTTCTCTGCATGTTATTTTGTATTTGCTTATGAAACAAGATCATTATGCCTATGAATCTACTGATCTCCATAGACTGTATGATGTATGCTCTTCCAGTACAATTAGGGGCTTGGCATAGGTTTTTGATTCAGTCTCTACTACCAGCACGAGTGTCCACCTTCTGTCGGGTGGTTTGGAGCAATTATCTTTGTGTAGTATAGAAAAACATGGCTGCCAATCATTGCTGCATTTTCTTCTTCCCTTAGTTATTGCCACTTGAATTTCGACTTGTCTTATATGATGTCCAGTTCCAAACTTCCAATGGGCAGGTTTCTTTGCGATGTCTAAGTCACTAGCTAACTTGAGATTCCTTTTAGGATGCAAACAAAATATTATCTCACATGTAATCCACTAGCATATAACATGTTCTACTCAGAATAATACCCATAATATGGGCTACTATGGATGTGGGGTTAGTTGGGGCTTGTGTTATAAGCCACTCAACAAGGAATTGGCACCTTCGTTTTGAAGACTCGAGGCCAAAATTAATAGTGTATTTGAACAACTTGAGCACTTTGCCTTCAGCAATAATTGTCCAAGCACGCGACAAGCTCGGCTGCTTGGTCCTGGTGCAGAACTGCGCAGCGTACGCGGACGCGGCAGAGTAGCTCCCATCGGTCGTAAGGTTCCAACGAATGGTGTCACGTCGATCAGCAAGCTGGACAGTTTGGAAACTGGACTGCGGACAGGCTGGCCAAAAGGGGATGGCCTCATGACGACAGATGCTGCTTCTGCGATCAGCAAATCGAGACTGCGGCACATCTTGCGCTGCATTGTCCCTTCGCCAAGGAGGTTTGGACACACTTTCAGGTTTCGCACCCACTTGCTATCCAGATCTTCGCGGCCTCTAGGACGATCAACAGCTGGTGGGAAAAGGCTAGAAGCGGGAGAAAGACGGATCAGCAGCAGCGTGGTATTTCCTGCTCGGTTTATATCATCTGGCACGTCTGGAAGGAACGGTGTCGCAGAATTTTTCAGAATGAGATCACCTCTGCTGCGACGGTAGCGGGCCTCATTAAGGCCGACCTCGAGTTGATTAGGCTTGCTAGACTGAAACCTTAGACGCCGGGGTTGTCGGTTGTTACAGAGCGGCTGTGTTGTTTGTTTCTTTCTCTTATGAGTTCGCTTTTTCACTCCATTCGGATGTGTAACAGACGTTTTATTTCTCCTCTATAATGCAAAAGCAGAGCACCTGCTAGTTCATGTCAAAAAACAACTTGAGCACTTCAGTTTGCATGCAGATACTTTTGATTGTTACTTGCTTCAGCAAAGAAGGCATCAATGCTTTCATTAGACAGGGTCTTAATCTGATGTCGTTTGTTTTGGTGCTTCTTCCAGGGTGAATTCAGTTTTGAGGAGTATACATGGAAAACAATAACTTCATCAGCCAAAGAATTGATTTCTAGTCTTCTTTCCGTTGAACCTTACAAGAGGCCCAGCGCGAGTGATGTGTGTCTCGTGCTCACTTTTCTGTTTCTTCGCACTTGACTTGATGATATAACTGAATTAACTGTGGGTCCATTTATGATGACAACCCAGCTTTTGATGCATCCTTGGGTGATAGGAGACTGTGCCAAGCAAGACCGCATGGATGCAGAGGTTGTCACAAAACTGCAAAGGTTCAATGCTAGAAGGAAATTGCGGGCAGCAGCGATAGCCAGTGTCCTGAGCAGCAAAGTAGCATTGAGGACAAAAAGGCTGAGGAGTCTTTTAGGAACCCATGACCTTACCTCAGAAGAACTAGATAATCTGCGGCTTCATTTTGCACGGATGTGAGTATACGGGCTTATCCAATCTTCAGATATTGTTACCTGAACATCGTTAACAACATTTCTCAGTTAATAACAAGATGTTAAAAATTTGGGTAACCTGGATAGATTATCTCCTTTTTGTTAGGAAAATGCATGCGCATTGTTGAATGAGAGAATAATCGGTTAGTGTGTTGTTTCGATTTTATCAAGTCACATGCTCATTGCCTCATTTCATGAGCTAGTAAAGAAACTTATACAGAACTCCACCTTCAAAGGATGTATATTCGGATTGGAGTAGCATTTCTTTAATTTTCAAAAAAAAAGTACTAGCATTTCTTTTCATTCCCCCCAAAGTTGTTGCAGTCCCTAATATTTATAAAAGCTGCATATTTCTGGAAGCTGTATTGATGTCTATGAATACTTGAGTTTATTTTCAAAGCGGTCGTGGTGCAGATGCGCAGATGGGGAGAACGCCACGCTAACAGAATTCGAGCAGGTGCTGAAAGCAATGAAGATGGACTCGCTGATCCCTCTAGCTCCTCGCGTGTTTGATCTGTTTGACAACAACCGTGATGGAACCGTGGACATGAGGGAGATCCTCTGTGGGCTCTCTAGCCTGAGAAACTCGCGCGGCGACGATGCACTGCGGCTCTGCTTCCAGGTACATATACTATACCGAAAATCATATTCCACTGGAGAAGGATCCTGTAATGCTGCAGATTGCAGTAGCAATTAAAATGCATTGGAGAACTCGTTGCATCGCTCAACATCTGACCGTAAATGCAATTTCAGATGTACGATGCTGACCGGTCAGGCTGCATCAGCAAGGAAGAGCTGGCGTCTATGCTCCGGGTAAGGATCTACGGCTTTTATACCAGACGAAGCATTCTTCAGGGTACTGTTCCGAGTTTGACAAAGCCGTAACTATCGTTTTTCCTGATTGCTAGGCCCTGCCTGAGGAGTGCCTTCCTGGCGACATCGCCGAGCCGGGGAAGCTTGACGAGATGTTCGACCAGATGGACGCCAACGGGGACGGCAGGATCACCTTCGACGAGTTCAAGGCGGCGATGCAGAAGGACAGCTCGCTCCAGGACGTGGTCCTCTCGTCACTGCGGTCCACCGGGCAGTAGACAGCCTCCTTCACATCGAATCTGTAGACGAGGAACGAAAACTAAAGCCTCCTGTCTGGATCTTTTTTTTCTTGCCAATGCCATGTGATGAACTCGGTGAACTTTTATTTATTTCTAAAGTCGTATGCTGTGGTCCATTTTTGGTAGGGCGTCAAGCGGGGCGGGTTACGGCACAACTTTTTCACTAATCCTTCTCTAATTTTACTAACTTTTGGGACCCATTTTTGCCTATATTTTGTTTTGCGGGTCGTTATGCAGGTGCCGCTTGCCAGCCTAATTTTTGGCATGGAGTTTAGAAGTTGGCACCCCCTCGAGTTGTTTGAACTCATCGGATGGCGAGCAAAAGAATAGACGCGCTCCTCTCCATTTTGAAGTCTTACGTGCTTACACATGGTGTTGCGCTTATGTTTGGCCTTATACTCGAATAGATACTCCCTCCGTTTCAAAATATAAGATGTTTTAGGTTTGTAAAAAAGATGAATCTAGACTTCTTTTAGTACGTAGATTCATCACAAAGTTGAGTGAACCTATATACTAAAAGAAGTCTAGATTCATTTTCTTCACAAATCTAAAACATCTTATATTTTAAGATTAGGCAAGCTTCAAGATCCAGAGCAAGTGTGGATAGCCTAAAAGACCAAAGCCTTAAATATGGGCCTAGAAAAACTAGCCGTTTGGGCGTTTTTCAGTCCGGACCTACCGCATGAATAGCAGCAGAAGGGGAAAGTCAACACATGTACGAGAGAGAAGCAGCCAGCGAGAACCAACGCGGCAGCGATGGGCGAGCGTCTTGGCGCATGCGAGCAGCGACTAGCGAAGCGGCGCTAGCGGAGCCCTCCGTCCAATGACGTTGCATGCTGGTGTGAGAGAGAGCGGCAGCAGCGGCAAAGCGAGCAACGGGCCGGCATCTGTGTGATGGCGAGTCAGCGGCGGCTAAGCAATGAGCAGCAGCCTTGGCGATGAGCGCATCTGGTAAGCGGCAGCAAGCGACGCAGCAGAGCGGGCCAATGAGCGAGCACCTGCTCAGCGGGTGCTGATCGCCAGCGGGGCAATGAATGAGGCGAATCAACGCGCATGCAGATCGAGATCTGAAAAGAAGAAACTGGGTAAGAAAAACTGGGTCGACCGGTACTACCGGACCGGTCCGGTAGAACCGGTTGAAAGTACCGGGCCATACAGGAATGGGCTGCGCGCAGCAAGGCATGACCGGTATTGGGTCCGGTAGTACCGGTCGGCCCAGAAACACTGTTTTTCTTTTTTCCTTCTAGAATTAAAACGACAAATATTCAAACGGACGTAACTTTTAAACGGTAGCTCCGATTGACCCGATTTCAATTGCGTTGGATAGAGGACAACAAGGGCTTGGCATAGGTTTTTGATTCAGTCTCTACTACCAGCACGAGTGTCCACCTTCTGTCGGGTGGTTTGGAGCAATTATCTTTGTGTAGTATAGAAAAACATGGCTGCCAATCATTGCTGCATTTTCTTCTTCCCTTAGTTATTGCCACTTGAATTTCGACTTGTCTTATATGATGTCCAGTTCCAAACTTCCAATGGGCAGGTTTCTTTGCGATGTCTAAGTCACTAGCTAACTTGAGATTCCTTTTAGGATGCAAACAAAATATTATCTCACATGTAATCCACTAGCATATAACATGTTCTACTCAGAATAATACCCATAATATGGGCTACTATGGATGTGGGGTTAGTTGGGGCTTGTGTTATAAGCCACTCAACAAGGAATTGGCACCTTCGTTTTGAAGACTCGAGGCCAAAATTAATAGTGTATTTGAACAACTTGAGCACTTTGCCTTCAATAATTGTCCAAGCACGCGACAAGCTCGGCTGCTTGGTCTCGGTGCAGAACTGCAGCGTCTGTGACGCGGCAGAGTAGCTCCCATCGGTCGTAAGGTTCCAACGAATGGTGTCACGTCGATCGACAAGCTGGACAGTTTGGAAGCGGGCTGGACGGGCTGGCCAAAGGGATGGCCTCATGGATGACGATGCTTCGCGATCGCAAATCGAGGCTCGGCACATCTTGCGCTGCATTGTCCCTTCGCCAAGGAGGTTTGGACACACTTTGGTTTCGCACCCACTTGCTATCCAGATCTTCGCGGCCTCTAGGACGATCAACATTGGTGGGAAAAGGCTAGAAGCGGAGAAAGAGCGGATCGGCAGCGTGGTATTTCTGCTCGGTTTATATCATCCGCACGCGTCTGGAAGGAACGGTGTCGCAGAATTTTTCAGAATGAGATCACCTCTGCTGCGACGGTAGCGGGCCTCATTAAGGCCGACCTCGAGTTGATTAGGCTTGCTAGACTGAAACCTTAGACGCCGGGTTGTCGGTTATTCTGAGCGGCTGTGTTGTTTGTTTCTTTCTCTTATGAGTTCGCTTTTCACTCCATTCGGATGTGTATGACGCTTTATTTCTCCTCTATAATGCAAAAGCAGAGCACCTGCTAGTTCATGTCAAAAAACAACTTGAGCACTTCAGTTTGCATGCGATACTTTTGATTGTTACTTGCTTCACAAAGAAGGCATCAATGCTTTCATTAGACAGGTCTTAATCGATGTCGTTTGTTTTGGTGCTTCTTCCAGGGGTGAATTCAGTTTTGAGGAGTATACATGGAAAACAATAACTTCATCAGCCAAAGAATTGATTTCTAGTCTTCTTTCCGTTGAACCTTACAAGAGGCCCAGTATGAGTGATGTGTGTCTCGTGCTCACTTTTCTTTCTTCGCACTTGACTTGATGATATAACTGAATTAACTGTGGGTCCATTTATGATGACAACCCAGCTTTTGATGCATCCTTGGGTGATAGGAGACTGTGCCAAGCAAGACCGCATGGATGCAGAGGTTGTCACAAACTGCAAAGGTTCAATGCTAGAAGGAAATTATGGCAGCGTGATAGCGATGTCTGAGCAACAAAGTAGCATTGAGGACAAAAGGTGAGGAGTCTTTAGGAACCCATGACCTTACCTCGGAAGAACTAGATAATCTGCGGCTTCATTTTGCACGGATGTGAGTATACGGGCTTATCCAATCTTCAGATATTGTTACGAACATCGTTAACAACATTTCTCGATTAATAACAAGATGTTAAAAATTTGGGTAACTGGATAGATTATCTCCTTTTGTTAGGAAAATGCATGCGCATTGTTGAATGAGAGAATAATCGGTTAGTGTGTTGTTTCGATTTTATCAAGTCACATGCTCATTGCCTCATTTCATGAGCTAGTAAAGAAACTTATACAGAACTCCACCTTCAAAGGATGTATATTCGGATTGGAGTAGCATTTCTTTAATTTTCAAAAAAAAAGTACTAGCATTTCTTTTCATTCCCCCAAAGTTGTTGCAGTCCTAATATTTATAAAAGCTGCATATTTCGAAGCTGTATTGATGTCTATGAATACTTGAGTTTATTTTCAAAGCGGTCGTGGTGCGATGTGAGATGGGGAGAACGCCACGCTTCTTGAAATTGAGCAGTCTGAAAGCAATGAAGATGGACTCTGATCCCTCTAGCTCCTCGCGTGTTTGATCTGTTTGACAACAACCGTGATGGAACCCGTGGACATGAGGGAGATCCTCTGGGCTCTCTAGCTCGAGAAACTTCATGGCGACGATGCAATGCGGCTCTGCTTCGTACATATACTATACCGAAAATCATATTCCTTTGGAGAAGGATCCATGTATCTGCAGATTGCGGTAATTAAAATGCATTGGAGAACTCGTTGCATCGCTCAACATCTGACCGTAAATGCAATTTCAGATGTACGATCTTGACCGTCAGCTGCATCGGCAAGGAAGAGCTGGCGTCTATGCTCGGGTAAGGATCTACGGCTTTTATACCAGACGAAGCATTCTTGAGTCTTGTTCGAGTTTGACAAAGCCGTAACTATCGTTTTCCTGATTGCTAGGCCCTGCCTGAGGAGTGCCTTCCTGGCGACATCGCCGAGCCGGGGAAGCTTGACGAGATGTTCGACCAGATGGACGCCAACGGGGACGGCAGGATCACCTTCGACGAGTTCAAGGCGGCGATGCAGAAGGACAGCTCGCTCCAGGACGTGGTCCTCTCGTCACTGCACCGGGCAGAGATGCAGCCTCCTTCACATCGAATCAGAGCGAGGAAAAACTAAAGCCTCCTGCGGATCTTTTTTTTCTTGCCAATGCCATGTGATGAACTCGGTGAACTTTTATTTATTTCTAAAGTCGTATGCTGTGGTCCATTTTTGGTAGGGCGTCAAGCGGGGCGGGTTACGGCACAACTTTTTCACTAATCCTTCTCTAATTTTACTAACTTTTGGGACCCATTTTTGCCTATATTTTGTTTTGCGGGTCGTTATGCAGGTGCCGCTTGCCAGCCTAATTTTTGGCATGGAGTTTAGAAGTTGGCACCCCCTCGAGTTGTTTGAACTCATCGGATGGCGAGCAAAAGAATAGACGCGCTCCTCTCCATTTTGAAGTCTTACGTGCTTACACATGGTGTTGCGCTTATGTTTGGCCTTATACTCGAATAGATACTCCTCGTTTCAAAATATAAGATGTTTTAGGTTTGTAAAAAAGATGAATCTAGACTTCTTTTAGTACGTAGATTCATCACAAAGTTGAGTGAACCTATATACTAAAAGAAGTCTAGATTCATTTTCTTCACAAATCTAAAACATCTTATATTTTAAGATTAGGCAAGCTTCAAGATCCAGAGCAAGTGTGGATAGCCTAAAAGACCAAAGCCTTAAATATGGGCCTAGAAAAACTAGCCGTTTGGGCGTTTTTCAGTCCGGACCTACCGCATGAATAGCAGCAGAAGGGGAAAGTCAACACATGTACGAGAGAGAGAAGCAGCAGCCAGCGAGAACCAACGCGAGCGGCAGCAGTGGGCCAGGGCGTGCGCGCGCATGCGAGGCAGCAGCTAGCAGCAGAGCAGCGCAGCGCGGAGGGCCCTCCGTCCAGCGACGTTGCATGCGCGCGGGTGTGAGAGAGAGAGCAGCAGCGACGCAGCGGCAAGGCAGAGCAACGCGGGGCCCGGCATGCTGATAAGGCGGGCAGCTGCAGCCAATAAGCAGCAAGAAGAACTGGCGGGGCCTTCATGCGAGGTGCAGCGGCGAAGCGACGCAGCAGTGAGCGGGCAGGCACACGCAGCTCGGCGGGTGCAGTGCGCCAGGCGGGAGCAGCGGAGCGCGGGGCAGGTCAACGCGCAGCGCATGCAGATCGAGATCTGAAAAGAAGAAACTGGGTAAGAAAAACTGGGTCGACCGGTACTACCGGACCGGTCCGGTAGAACCGGTTGAAAGTACCGGGCCATACAGGAATGGGCTGCGCGCAGCAAGGCATGACCGGTATTGGGTCCGGTAGTACCGCCCAAACACTGCTTTTTCTTTTTCCTTCTAGAATTAAAACGACAAATATTCAAACGGACGTAACTTTTAAACGGTAGCTCCGATTGACCCGATTTCAATTGCGTTGGATAGAGGACAACAAGGGCTTGGCATAGGTTTTTGATTCAGTCTACTACTAGCACGAGTGTCCACCTTCTCCGGGTGGTTTGGAGCAATTATCTTTGTGTAGTATAGAAAACATGGCTGCCAATCATTGCTGCATTTTCTTCTTCCCTTAGTTATTGCCACTTGAATTTCGACTTGTCTTATATGATGTCCAGTTCCAAACTTCCAATGGGCAGGTTTCTTTGCGATGTCTAAGTCACTAGCTAACTTGAGATTCCTTTTAGGATGCAAACAAAATATTATCTCACATGTAATCCACTAGCATATAACATGTTCTACTCAGAATAATACCCATAATATGGGCTACTATGGATGTGGGGTTAGTTGGGGCTTGTGTTATAAGCCACTCAACAAGGAATTGGCACCTTCGTTTTGAAGACTCGAGGCCAAAATTAATAGTGTATTTGAACAACTTGAGCACTTTGCCTTCAGCAATAATTGTCCAAGCACGCGACAAGCTCGGCTGCTTGGTCTGGTGTAATCACAGCAGACGCGACGCTGCAGAGTAGCTCCCATCGGTCGTAAGGTTCCAACGAATGGTGTCACGTCGATCGCAAGCTGGACAGTTTGGAACCGGATCATGGACAGAGGCCAAAAGGGATGGCCTCATGACGGCAGATGCGCTTGCGATCAAGAATCGAGATCATGCACATCTTGCGCTGCATTGTCCCTTCGCCAAGGAGGTTTGGACACACTTTCAGGTTTCGCACCCACTTGCTATCCAGATCTTCGCGGCCTCTAGGACGATCAACACTGGTGGGAAAAGGCTAGAAGCGGAGAAAGACGGATCAGCAGCGTGGTATTTCCTGCTCGGTTTATATCATCCGAACGTCTGGAAGGAACGGTGTCGCAGAATTTTTCAGAATGAGATCACCTCTGCTGCGACGGTAGCGGGCCTCATTAAGGCCGACCTCGAGTTGATTAGGCTTGCTAGATGAAACCTTAGACGCCGGGTTGTCGGTTGTTACAGAGCGCTGTGTTGTTTGTTTCTTTCTCTTATGAGTTCGCTTTTTCACTCCATTCGGATGTGTAATGACGCTTTTATTTCTCCTCTATAATGCAAAAGCAGAGCACCTGCTAGTTCATGTCAAAAACAACTTGAGCACTTCAGTTTGCATGAGATACTTTTGATTGTTACTTGCTTCAGCAAAGAAGGCATCAATGCTTTCATTAGACAGGTCTTAATCGATGTCGTTTGTTTTGGTGCTTCTTCCGGTGAATTCAGTTTTGAGGAGTATACATGGAAAACAATAACTTCATCACCAAAGAATTGATTTCTAGTCTTCTTTCCGTTGAACCTTACAAGAGGCCCAGTAGTGATGTGTGTCTCGTGCTCACTTTTCTGTTTCTTCGCACTTGACTTGATGATATAACTGAATTAACTGTGGGTCCATTTATGATGACAACCCAGCTTTTGATGCATCCTTGGGTGATAGGAGACTGTGCCAAGCAAGACCGCATGGATGCAGAGGTTGTCACAAAACCGCAAAGGTTCAATGCTAGAAGGAAATTATGGCAAGCGCGATAGCCGATGTCTGAAAGCAAAGTAGCATTGAGGACAAAAGGCTGAGGAGTCTTTAGGAACCCATGACCTTACCTCGGAAGAACTAGATAATCTGGCTTCATTTTGCACGGATGTGAGTATACGGCTTATCCAATCTTCGATATTGTTACACGAACATCGTTAACAACATTTCTCGATTAATAACAAGATGTTAAAAATTTGGGTAACCTGGATAGATTATCTCCTTTTGTTAGGAAAATGCATGCGCATTGTTGAATGAGAGAATAATCGGTTAGTGTGTTGTTTCGATTTTATCAAGTCACATGCTCATTGCCTCATTTCATGAGCTAGTAAAGAAACTTATACGTAACTCCACCTTCAAAGGATGTATATTCGGATTGAGTAGCATTTCTTTAATTTTCAAAAAAAGTACTAGCATTTCTTTTCATTCCCCCAAAGTTGTTGCAGTCCTAATATTTATAAAAGCTGCATATTTCGGAAGCTGTATTGATGTCTATGAATACTTGAGTTTATTTTCAAAGCGGTGTGGTGTGCGCGCAGATGGGGAGAACGCCACGCTGTAATTCGAAAGGTTGAAAGCAATGAAGATGGACTCGCTGATCCTCTAGCTCCTCGCGTGTTTGATCTGTTGACAACAACCGTGATGGAACCGTGGACATGAGGAGATCCTCTGGGCTCTCTAGCTCGAGAAACTTCATGTGACGATGCCTGCTCGCCTGTGTACATATACTATACCGAAAATCATATTCCATCGGAGAAGGATCCTGTAATGCGCAGATTGCGAGTAGCAATTAAAATGCATTGGAGAACTCGTTGCATCGCTCAACATCGACCGTAAATGCAATTTCAGATGTACGATGTCGACCGTCAGCTGCATCGAAGGAAGAGCTGGCGTCTATGCTCCGGTAAGGATCTACGGCTTTTATACCGAGACGAAGCATTCTTGTGGTACTTCGAGTTTGACAAAGCCGTAACTATCGTTTTCCTGATTGCTAGGCCCTGCCTGAGGAGTGCCTTCCTGGCGACATCGCCGAGCCGGGGAAGCTTGACGAGATGTTCGACCAGATGGACGCCAACGGGGACGGCAGGATCACCTTCGACGAGTTCAAGGCGGCGATGCAGAAGGACAGCTCGCTCCAGGACGTGGTCCTCTCGTCACTGCGGTCCACCGGGCAGACAGCCTTCACATCGAATCAGAGAGGAACGAAAACTAAAGCCTCCTGTCTGGATCTTTTTTTTCTTGCCAATGCCATGTGATGAACTCGGTGAACTTTTATTTATTTCTAAAGTCGTATGCTGTGGTCCATTTTTGGTAGGGCGTCAAGCGGGGCGGGTTACGGCACAACTTTTTCACTAATCCTTCTCTAATTTTACTAACTTTTGGGACCCATTTTTGCCTATATTTTGTTTTGCGGGTCGTTATGCAGGTGCCGCTTGCCAGCCTAATTTTTGGCATGGAGTTTAGAAGTTGGCACCCCCTCGAGTTGTTTGAACTCATCGGATGGCGAGCAAAAGAATAGACGCGCTCCTCTCCATTTTGAAGTCTTACGTGCTTACACATGGTGTTGCGCTTATGTTTGGCCTTATACTCGAATAGATACTCCCTCCGTTTCAAAATATAAGATGTTTTAGGTTTGTAAAAAAGATGAATCTAGACTTCTTTTAGTACGTAGATTCATCACAAAGTTGAGTGAACCTATATACTAAAAGAAGTCTAGATTCATTTTCTTCACAAATCTAAAACATCTTATATTTTAAGATTAGGCAAGCTTCAAGATCCAGAGCAAGTGTGGATAGCCTAAAAGACCAAAGCCTTAAATATGGGCCTAGAAAAACTAGCCGTTTGGGCGTTTTTCAGTCCGGACCTACCGCATGAATAGCAGCAGAAGGGGAAAGTCAACACATGTACGAGAGAGAGAAGCAGCAATGAGAACCAACGCGGCGGCAGAAGAAGGCGTATGCAGCGCATGCGAGGCAGCTAGCAGCAGAGCAGCGCAGCGCGGAGGGCCCTCCGTCCAGCGACGTTGCATGCGCGCGGGTGTGAGAGAGAGAGCAGCAGCGACGCAGCGGCAAGGCAGAGCAACGCGGGGCCCGGCATGCAGCAGAAGGCGGTAAGCAAGCAAGAAGAAGAGAAAGAATAGCGGGCAGAAGATGAGGCGAAGCGCGGCAGAAGCGACGCAGAAGCGGCCAAGCGTGCACGCAGCTCGGTGCAAGGCGCCAGGCGGGAGCGCTGGAGGCAGTCAACGCGCATGCGCAATCGAGATCTGAAAAGAAGAAACTGGGTAAGAAAAACTGGGTCGACCGGTACTACCGGACCGGTCCGGTAGAACCGGTTGAAAGTACCGGGCCATACAGGAATGGGCTGCGCGCAGCAAGGCATGACCGGTATTGGGTCCGGTAGTACCGGTCGGCCCAGAAACACTGTTTTTCTTTTTTCCTTCTAGAATTAAAACGACAAATATTCAAACGGACGTAACTTTTAAACGGTAGCTCCGATTGACCCGATTTCAATTGCGTTGGATAGAGGACAACAAGGGCTTGGCATAGGTTTTTGATTCAGTCTCTACTACCAGCACGAGTGTCCACCTTCTGTCGGGTGGTTTGGAGCAATTATCTTTGTGTAGTATAGAAAAACATGGCTGCCAATCATTGCTGCATTTTCTTCTTCCCTTAGTTATTGCCACTTGAATTTCGACTTGTCTTATATGATGTCCAGTTCCAAACTTCCAATGGGCAGGTTTCTTTGCGATGTCTAAGTCACTAGCTAACTTGAGATTCCTTTTAGGATGCAAACAAAATATTATCTCACATGTAATCCACTAGCATATAACATGTTCTACTCGAATGATACCCATAATATGGGCTACTATGGATGTGGGGTTAGTTGGGGCTTGTGTTATAAGCCACTCAACAAGGAATTGGCACCTTCGTTTTGAAGACTCGAGGCCAAAATTAATAGTGTATTTGAACAACTTGAGAACTTTGCCTTCAGCAATAATTGTCCAAGCACGCGACAAGCTCGCTGCTTGGTCTGGTGCGAATCATACAGACGCTGACGCAGCGAGTAGCTCCCATCGGTCGTAAGGTTCCAACGAATGGTGTCACGTCGATCGCAAGTGGACAGTTTGGAACCGGATCATGACAGCTGGCCAAAAGGGATGGCCTCATGACGACAGATGCTGCTTCGCGAAGAATCGAGATCGCACATCTTGCGCTGCATTGTCCCTTCGCCAAGGAGGTTTGGACACACTTCGGTTTCGCACCCACTTGCTATCCAGATCTTCGGCCTCTAGGACGATCAACACCTGGTGGGAAAAGGCTAGAAGCGGAGAAAGACGGATCGGCAGCGTGGTATTTCTGCTCGGTTTATATCATCCGCACGTCTGGAAGGAACGGTGTCGCAGAATTTTTCAGAATGAGATCACCTCTGCTGCGACGGTAGCGGGCCTCATTAAGGCCGACCTCGAGTTGATTAGGCTTGCTAGACTGAAACCTTAGACGCCGGGGTTGTCGGTTGTTACAGAGCGGCTGTGTTGTTTGTTTCTTTCTCTTATGAGTTCGCTTTTTCACTCCATTCGGATGTAATGACGCTTTATTTCTCCTCTATAATGCAAAAGCGAGCACCTGCTAGTTCATGTCAAAAACAACTTGAGCACTTCAGTTTGCATGCAGATACTTTTGATTGTTACTTGCTTAAAGAAAGAAGGCATCAATGCTTTCATTAGACAGGTCTTAATCGATGTCGTTTGTTTTGGTGCTTCTTCCGGTGAATTCAGTTTTGAGGAGTATACATGGAAAACAATAACTTCATCACCAAAGAATTGATTTCTAGTCTTCTTTCCGTTGAACCTTACAAGAGGCCCAGTAGTGATGTGTGTCTCGTGCTCACTTTTCTGCTTCTTCGCACTTGACTTGATGATATAGCTGAATTAACTGGGTCCATTTATGATGACAACCCAGCTTTTGATGCATCCTTGGGTGATAGGAGATGCCAAGCAAGACCGCATGGATGCAGAGGTTGTCACAAAGCGCAAAGGTTCAATGCTAGAAGGAAATTATGGCAGCAATGATAGCGTTGTCCCGAGCAAAGAAAGTAGCATTGAGGACAAAAAGCCGAGGAGTCTTTAGGAACCCATGACCTTACCTCGGAAGAACTAGATAATCTGGCTTCATTTTGCACGGATGTGAGTATACGGGCTTATCCAATCTTCGATATTGTTACGAACATCGTTAACAACATTTCTCGATTAATAACAAGATGTTAAAATTTGGGTAACTGGATAGATTATCTCCTTTTGTTAGGAAAATGCATGCGCATTGTTGAATGAGAGAATAATCGGTTAGTGTGTTGTTTCGATTTTATCAAGTCACATGCTCATTGCCTCATTTCATGAGCTAGTAAAGAAACTTATACGAACTCCACCTTCAAAGGATGTATATTCGGATTGAGTAGCATTTCTTTAATTTTCAAAAAAAAGTACTAGCATTTCTTTTCATTCCCCAAAGTTGTTGCAGTCCTAATATTTATAAAAGCTGCATATTCGAAGCTGTATTGATGTCTATGAATACTTGAGTTTATTTTCAAAGCGGTCGTGGTGCAGATGCGCAGATGGGGAGAACGCGCCAATGAATTCGAGCGGTCTTGAAAGCAATGAAGATGGACTCGCTGATCCCTCTAGCTCCTCGTGTTTGATCTGTTTGACAACAACCGTGATGGAACCGTGGACATGAGGGAGATCCTCTGTGGGCTCTCTAGCTCGAGAAACTCATGCGGCTGACGATGCACCATGCTCGCTTCCGGTACATATACTATACCGAAAATCATATTCCATCGGAGAAGGATCTGTAATGTCTGCAGATTGCGTAGCAATTAAAATGCATTGAGAACGTTGCATCGCTCAACATCGACCGTAAATGCAATTTCAGATGTACGATCGACCGGTCAGGTGCATCGCAAGGAAGAGCTGGCCTATGCTCCGGTAAGGATCTACGGCTTTTATACCGCATTTAAGCATTCTTCAGGGTACTGTTCCGAGTTTGACAAAGCCGTAACTATCGTTTTTCCTGATTGCTAGGCCCTGCCTGAGGAGTGCCTTCCTGGCGACATCGCCGAGCCGGGGAAGCTTGACGAGATGTTCGACCAGATGGACGCCAACGGGGACGGCAGGATCACCTTCGACGAGTTCAAGGCGGCGATGCAGAAGGACAGCTCGCTCCAGGACGTGGTCCTCTCGTTACTGCGGTCCACCAGCAAGAGATGCCTCCTTCACATCGAATCTGTAGACGAGGAACGAAAACTAAAGCCTCCTGTCTGGATCTTTTTTTTCTTGCCAATGCCATGTGATGAACTCGGTGAACTTTTATTTATTTCTAAAGTCGTATGCTGTGGTCCATTTTTGGTAGGGCGTCAAGCGGGGCGGGTTACGGCACAACTTTTTCACTAATCCTTCTCTAATTTTACTAACTTTTGGGACCCATTTTTGCCTATATTTTGTTTTGCGGGTCGTTATGCAGGTGCCGCTTGCCAGCCTAATTTTTGGCATGGAGTTTAGAAGTTGGCACCCCCTCGAGTTGTTTGAACTCATCGGATGGCGAGCAAAAGAATAGACGCGCTCCTCTCCATTTTGAAGTCTTACGTGCTTACACATGGTGTTGCGCTTATGTTTGGCCTTATACTCGAATAGATACTCCCTCCGTTTCAAAATATAAGATGTTTTAGGTTTGTAAAAAAGATGAATCTAGACTTCTTTTAGTACGTAGATTCATCACAAAGTTGAGTGAACCTATATACTAAAAGAAGTCTAGATTCATTTTCTTCACAAATCTAAAACATCTTATATTTTAAGATTAGGCAAGCTTCAAGATCCAGAGCAAGTGTGGATAGCCTAAAAGACCAAAGCCTTAAATATGGGCCTAGAAAAACTAGCCGTTTGGGCGTTTTTCAGTCCGGACCTACCGCATGAATAGCAGCAGAAGGGGAAAGTCAACACATGTACGAGAGAGAGAAGCAGCAGCCAGCGAGAACCAACGCGAGCAAGATGGGCGTATGCAGCGCAAAGGCAGCAGCAGAGCAGAAAGAAGCGCGGAGGGCCCTCCGTCCAGCGACGCATGCTTGGTGTGAGAGAGAGCAGCAAATGACAGCGGCAAGGCAGAGCAACGCTGGGCCCGCATGCAGCAAGTGGTGGCGGCAGCAACAAATAAGAAGAAAGAGCAGAAGGCCAGCGGGTCATGAGCGGCGGCAGCAAGCGACGCAGCAGAGCGGGCCCAGCGGGCAGGCACACAAGCTGCGGTGCAAGGCGCCAGCGGGAGCAATGGGAGCGGCAGTCAACGCAGCGCATGCAGATCGAGATCTGAAAAGAAGAAACTGGGTAAGAAAAACTGGGTCGACCGGTACTACCGGACCGGTCCAGAGAACCGGTGAAAGTACGCCATACAGAATGGGCTGCAGCACAAGGCATGACCGGTATTGGGTCCGGTAGTACCGGTCGGCCCAGAAACACTGTTTTTCTTTTTTCCTTCTAGAATTAAAACGACAAATATTCAAACGGACGTAACTTTTAAACGGTAGCTCCGATTGACCCGATTTCAATTGCGTTGGATAGAGGACAACAAGGGCTTCCTAATAAAAAGTAGAAATATTGATTATCACCAAGTGAGAAAGTATCATGTAGAATAATGTGATATACCTCACTTGGTGAGAAACCGAAAAGCCGCATAAATCAAAATCGCAACAAGATATATATGGAAGATCCGATTTTGATAAACAAGAGCTTGTTATGGAGATTACCACAAGATCTATATCCTCACATGAATAAGACCAAATAACAACCAAATACGATGAGCAAGTATGCAAAGGTTTGAGCTCTTTCCGAACGATGTGACCGAATTACTCATACGAGAGCCCCTCTTGATAGTATGGTTATCTATCCTAAACCCGGTCTCACACACACAACGTGAGACCGGCAAAAGGGAAAACCTATCAAGATTATACCTTTGCCTTGAGCATTTCACTTGAGATCAATGTAGACGATCTTTCCCTTCTCAAGATGGAACGCCTTTCTTAATTCCTCATCATCGACCTCGCATATTGAGTTTGCACAACATTTCTTCTTTGCATTTCATCGACCTTGAAGCCAGCACATGCTCCAAGCGATGCCAATGGACAAATCCTACAAGTATAACTTAATACACACATTAGTCCATAAAGATTGTCATTAATTACCAAAATCACACATTGGGGCCCAACATGTTCTTTCAATCTCCCCCATTTTGGTAATTGATGACAATCCCTTTAAGAGGGTTTATATAAGGAATATTAATGAATAAAACGGTAATACCAATATCAAATACTATAAGAGTATGTGATATTGGTACCACCACCATATATAGAGCAAACTCCCCCACAATCTATGCATGTGTGATGAACTTGAATTTCATTGCATATATTGCCAATCATTATCATTGGTGGAGTTTCCTCTATATATACCACATACTAAGCAACAACAAAGATGCAAGAGCATGAGAGGCAAATGCTTAAGAACAAACTCAAAGCATCAACCAATTTCCCTTAAACCCTCTAAAACTTCTCCCCCATTGGCATCGATTGCCGAAATGGGTGACAAGTTCTAGAAGGCAAATATAGTAATAATTCCTCCAAAGGTGTGCCTTCGCACATATACAATGATGAATGCTTATGAGGGAGTAGAACTATATCGAGGATCCGTAAATTGCCAAAATAAAGTCAAATGATGCAAGCAATTTACAAGGTCCGACAAACCAATTGAAAACAACACATGAGTTCAAACGGAAACTACGAGATATTATGATATGAGCAAAAACGTGTTTGAAGTAACAAATAGAGAATCTCCCCAAGATTTGTGCACAATTTTAAAATAAATGCATTGGAATACATAATGCACAAATATGGAATCCTCGCTCCCCCATAAGCATTTAAAACACACTAAATGATAAAGGAGACAAATGAGCATTATTAAATGAATTAGATGAGCTCCCCAAAGATAATGCACCAATTATGATAAATGTAATTGGGAACAAGGTGCATAATCATGGAATCCTCACTCATCTGAATTCATTTAACAATACAAGGCATGAGAGAACAAATATGAGTGCCCAAGGATGCAAACAAGAGGAACAAAGACTCATAGGCAATTTGTTGGAATTATGCCCTAGAGGCAATAATAAAGATGTTATTATTATAATTCTTGTTCATGATAAAGTTTATATTCCATGCTAGAATTGTATTAAGCGGAAACATTAATACTTGTGTGGTTTGTGAACAACACCGTGTCCCTGGTACGCCTCTAAGGACTAGCTCATTGATCAATGATGGTTAAGGTTTCCTAACCATAGACATGAGTTGTCAATTGATAATGAGATCATTTCATTGGAGAATGATATGATGGATGACCCAAACTAAGCGAAGCAATTAGATCGTTCATCGTGTTCATCTTTCGAAGCTTTTCCTATGTCAAATATTGTATTCCTTAGACCATGAGATAATGCAACTCCTGGTACCGGAAGAAAGCTTTGAGGTCATCAAACGTCATCCTATGAGAGGGTGATCATAAAGGTGTCTCTCGTGATCGGAAGTATCTGTCATTGGGTTGTATGTATCGAGATGGAATTTGTCCCTCCCAAGTCGGAGATATACTTCAGGCCCACTCGGTAATCGATATCAACACCGCTTGCAAGCATGTGGTTAAGGAGTTAATCACAAAGTGATATCGGATTACGGAACGAGTAAAGTATTTGCTTTGAACGAGATTGAACTAGGTATGACGATACCGACGATCGAATCTCGAGCAAGTAAAATATCGCGAGACGAAGGGAATATATATATATATGGGATTGATTGAATCACGGCATCGTGGTTCATCCGATATGATCATCGATGAATGTGTGGAGTCAATATGGGTGCCTGACCCGCTGTTGATTATTGATAGAAGATCATGTCGCATATTCTCGAACCCGCAGGGTCACACACTTAACGATCTCGACGCTAGGATAGATTGGATAATTGGTTTATGAATTTTTGTTCGAGTCTCGGATGGGATCCGGGATATCACGAGAGGTTCGGAATGGTCCGAGAATAAGATTCATATAAGGCAATGCAGTTTTGGAGTTCGAATTGTTCGGGTTAATCGGTATTGTACCTAAGCTTCTAGAACCTTCGAAGGGGACCAACGTGGCCCCACCTTCCGGGAGGGGCATGGGCCTATGAGGGAGTGTCCTGGCCGCATTGGGCGGGGCACAAGGCCCCATAGGGCCCAGCCGATCTAGATAAGTTTAAACTCGTTTAAACTAGAGATAGGATTTCTAGATAAGGAGAGTTTAAATCGTTTAAACTAGAGTTAGGATTTCTAGATAAGGGAGAGTTTAAATTGTTTAAACTAGAGATAGGCTTGGAGGAGGGGCAGGGCTGGCCGCCTCTATATATAGAGGGTGGCCTCCCCCCCACACACCTTCCTCCAAGCCCTAGCGCCTTGCTACCTTCCTCTCTCCTCCCGATGCTTGTAGGCGAAGCCTGCAGAAATTCTCCACCATATACACCACGCCGTCGTGTTGTAGATCCAAGCTATCTCTCCACCATACTCGCTGGTCCGAGGAAGGAGGAGACGTCGAGGTGCTGCACGTGTGCATCTCACGGAGGCACCGCCACTTGTGGTGCTAGATCGGATCGGATCGCGAGGAGGAGAAGCGAGCACGACCACGTCACCCACGTTCCGTTTAACGCTCCAGTGCGAATCTTCAAGGGTATGAAGATCTAATCCAATCTCTCTCGCTTTTTGCATCTCCTAGATTAGATCTTGGCTTTCCTCTCGCTCCGTAGAAAAATTTGATTTACTATGCCGAAACCCTTGGTGGTATCGAGCTAGATCTATGCGTAGATGTGTTTCACGAGTAGAACGCAACATGGTTATTATGGCGTTGATGTTTTCTGCTGCAAGCCTCTTGTTTGTGTTCTTCTTATGACGCTGGATAGTGAGATTGAAGCGGTCCAGGCCAACCTTACGCGACGTCGTTAGCGAGACCGCTCCGCACTTGACGTGTGGCTTGTTCCACACATGCGGCGGTGGATGTCGCTTTCACTATAGTTGTCATGGGATTAACACCGGAGTTTGGCAACCATAATATCACCGTTGTGGCTTTCCGTAGGTAAGAATCGTTCTTAGCATCTACTCCCATAAGCCACGTAAAACATGCAACAACAAAGTAGAGGCGTCTAACTTGTTTTTGCAGGGAGTGTTTTCTGTGATATGGTATGGCCCAAGATGTGATGTGTATATTGTATGCGATGATCATGTTTTGTAATGTTTCACGACTTGCATGTCAATGAGTACACAACCGGCAGGAGCCATATGGTTGTCTTTATAATTGTGTATGACCTGCGAGTCAACTTCTTATATGCCATGTAATAGCTTTACTTTATCGCTAAGTAGTTAGCAATAGTTGTAGTTGCTATTCGTGGTGGAGGCAATCATGGTGGAGTGATGGAGATCATGCCGGAACGCACAAGATGGAGATCATTGCGCGAGGATTGGCTATACCATATCACATAAAGTTATATGCATGTGATGTTTATCCCTTTATGTATCTTATTATGCTTAGATCGCAACGGTAGCATTATAAGATGATTCCTCACTTAAAGATCAAGATAAAAACTGTGTTCTCCCCAAGTATGCACCGTTGCGAAAGTTCGTCGTGTCCAAGCATCACGTGATGATCGGGTGCTATAGACTCTCACATACAACGGGTGCAAGCCAGTTTTGCACACGCAGAAATACTTGGGTCTAACTTGACGAGCCTAGCATGTACAGACATGGCCTCGGAACACAAGAACCGAAAGGTTAAGCATGAGTCATATGAATGATATGATCGACACTTTGTTGTCCACCATTGAAACCACATCTCTTCTCGTGATGATCGGATTAGGTGTGGTGAATTTGGATCGTGTTCACTAAACAACTTGAGGGATGTTGAATTTAGTGGGAGTTCATCTAGTAATTTGATTAAGTTGAACTATTTATCATGAACATAGTCTAAATCGTATTTGCTAATACTGTAGATCACATGGCCAAATCCAACTTCAACTTCAACGTTTTTGCTGAGAAGGAAAAGCTTAGAAACAATGGGTCTAACTTCACCAATTGGTTCCGCATTCTGAGAATCATTCTCACATGACAAAAGGACTATGTCCTTGAGAAAGCGCTAGGTGACGCCCCTGCTATAGATGCGCTGGCTGATGAAAAAGCTGTTTATCAGTCGCGCAAGGATGATTATGATTTGATTAAGATCGTCATGTTGTATGCTATGGAATCGGATCTTCAAAATCGTTTTGAAGAGTTCGCCGGGCCCTTTGAGATTCTCGAGGAGCTGAAAAACATGTTTCAGACTCAAGCCCGTTCTGAGAGATATGAGATCTCTAAGAAATTCTTTAACTACAAGATGGAGGAAGGGAGTTCCGTTAGTGAGCACGCCATTAAGATGTCGGGCTACACTCAACGTCTTGAGCAACTGGAATGCACGATTCCAGAGGAGCTCAAGATTGACAGGGTTCTGCAATCACTCCCTCCCAGCTACAAAAGTTTTGTAGTGACTCATAATCAGATTGGTTCCATCGACGATCACCGAGCTCATCGCAAAGCTGAAGGCTGCAGAGGTGGACATCAAGAAGGATAATCATGTGTTGATGGTCAACAAGCCCTCCTTTAAGAAAGGTAAGGGAGCAAACAAACCCTTCAAGAAGGGCGGCGGCAAGCGCAATGCCCTGCCGAGAAGAAGCTCAAGTCCGGTCCTAAGCCCGAATCGAGTGCTTCTATTGCAAGGACAAGGGTCACCGAAGCGAATCGTCAAGTACTTAGCGGACAAGAAGGTGGCACCATCAAAGGTATATTTGATATACATGTTATTGATGTTTTCCTTACTAGCCCTCGTTGTAGTGCACGGGTATTTGATACGGTTCGGTTGCTAATATTTGTAACTCAAACAGGAGCTACGGAATAGACGTGACTGCGAGGGATGAGGTGACGGCTGGCGTTGGCAACGGATCAAGAGTTGATGTGATGGCCGTCGCACGCCTCCTTAGTTTTACCTTCGGATTAGTTTTAAACCTTAATAAGTGTTATTATGTGCTGCGTTGAGCATGAACATTATTTCTGGATCGTGTTTATTGCAAGATGGTTATTCATTTAAATCGGAGAATAATGGTTGTTCTATTTATATGAGTAACATCTTTTATGGTCATGCACCTCTTGTGAATGGTTTATTTCTTCTAAATCTCGAAAGGGATGAAACACACATCCATAACATTGAGGCTAAGAGATGCAAAGTAGATAGTGATAATACTACTTATTTGTGGCAATCGTCTCAGGTCATATTGGTGTAAAGCGCATGAAGAAACTCCATTCGATGGACTTTGGAGTCTCTTGATTTTGAATCATTTGACACATGCGAACCATGCCTCATGGGCAAGATGATCAAAACCCGTTCTCCGTATGATGGAGCGAGCAACGGACTTGTTGGAAATCATACATACCGATGTATGCGACCGATGAGTGTTTCGACGCATGTGGATATCGCTATTTCCTCACTTTTACCGATGACTTAAGTAGATATGGGTATATCTATTTAATGAAACATAAATCTGAAACATTTGAAAAGTTCAAGGAATTTCAGAATGAAGTGGAGAACCATCGTAACAGAAAGATTAAGTTTCTACGATCCGATCGTGGAGGTGAATATTTGAGTTATGATTTTCTCACGCATCTTAAAGCAAGTGGAATCGTTTCACAACTCACGCCACCCGGAACACCACAACGCAATGGTGTGTCTGAACGCCGAAATCAAACTCTATTAGATATGGTCCGATCAATGATGTCTCTTACTGATTTGCCGTTATCATTTTGGGGTTATGCATTAGAAACCGTTGCATTCACTTTAAATAGGGCTCCATCTAAATCCGTTGAGACGACACCGTATGAACTATGGTTTGGTGCTAAACCTAAGTTGTCGTTTCTTAAAGTTTGGGGATGCGAAGCTTATGTCAAGAAGTTGATGCCGGACAAGCTCGAACCCAAAGCGGAGAAATGCGTCTTCATAGGATACCCTAAGGAAACTATTGGGTATACCTTCTATCACAGAACCGAAGGCAAAGTGTTTGTCGCAAAGAACGGTTCCTTTCTTGAGAAGGAGTTTTTCTCGAAAGAAGTGAGTGGGAGGAAAGTAGAGCTAGACGAGGTTATTGAACCTTCTCTTGAATTGGAGAGTAGCAAGACTGAAATTGTTCCAGGTCACCGCACCAACAATAGAGGAAGCTAATGACAAGGATCATGAAGCTTGGACGATCTCGCATCTTGAACGTCGCAGTCGACAAGGTCGCGTGCCCTCCCGAGTGGTACGGCAACTCGCCTTGACTGTCTTGTTGGTAGAAGACGGTGAACCTACGAACTATGAGGAAGCGATGATGAGCCCAGACTGAGAAATGGCTAGAAGCCATGAACCGAATTGGGATCCATGAGCGAAAACCAAGTATGGACTTTGGTGGACCCTCCTAGCGACCGAAGGCGTTGAGTGCAAATGGATATTCAAGAAGAAAGCGGACGTGGATGGTAATGTTACGCCTATAAAGCACGCTTGTCGCAAAGGTTTTCGACAAGTTCAAGGTGTTGACTACGATGAGACTTTCTCTCCCGTAGCGATGTTTAAGTCCATTCGGATTTTATTAGCAATTGCTGCTTCATGATTATGAAATATGAGATGGATGTCAAGATCGCATTACTCAATGGCAACATTGATGAAGAGTTGTATATGATGCAACCCAAGGTTTTGTCGATCCTAAGGATGTCGACAAAGTATGCAAACTTCATTGCTCCATTTATGGATCAAGCAAGCATCTCGGAGTTGGAACCTTCGCTTTTGATCAAGTGATCAAGAGTTTTGGATTTGTTCCAAATTGCTACGAAGCTTGTATCTACAAGAAAGTGAGTGGAGCTCGGTGACGTTTCTGCATCGTATGTGGATGACATATTGATTATCGGAAATGACATCAACATGCTTAACGATGTGAAGAGTTATTTGAACAAGTGTTTTTCAATGAAAGACCTAGGTGAAGCTGCTTATATTGGGCATAAAAATCTATAGAGATAGACAAAGACGCCGATAGCTTTAAGCCGTAGTACATACCTAGACAAAGTTCAAAAGGTTCAGAATGGATAAGGCAAAGAAAGGTTCAAAGGCCTATGTTGTCATGTAAGATATTGAGCAAGGCTCGGTGTCCAGCCTACGGTAAATGATAGGGAAGCTATGAGCAAAGTGCCTTATGCCTCGCCATAGGTTCCATCATGTATGCCATCTTGTGTACTAGACCGGATGTGTCCAATGCTCTTAGTTTGACGAGCGATATCAAAGTGATCCAGAGGAACATCGATGACCGTGAAGAACATCCTAAAGTACCTAAATAGAACTAAAGAAATGTTCTTAGTCTATGGGGGTGATGAACAGCTTGTCGTAAAAGGTTACGTCGACGCTAGTTTCGACAACGACAAGGATGATTCCAAATCTCAGACAGGATACGTTTATATTTTGAATGGAGGAGCTGTGAGCTGGAGAAGCTGCAAGCAAAGCGTGATCGCGGGATCTGCAGTGGAAGCGGAATACATGGCTGCTGCAGAAGCGTCAAGTGAAGGAGTTTGGATCAGAAACTTCATCACTGAGCTTGGCGTGGTTCCAAGTGCATTGGACCCACTGGAGATATTGTGTGACAACACTGGCGCCATAGCACTTGCTAAGGAACCAAGATATCATCCAAAGACCAAGCATATCAACCGCAAGTTTCATATAATCCTAGATTATATTACAGATGGAGATCTAAAGATTAGCAAAGTACATACAGATCTGAATGTCGCAGATCCATTGACTAAACCTCTTCCACGTGTAAAACATGATCAACACCTCAGTGCCATGGGTGTGAGATTGTTGCCAGATGTAAACTAGATTATTGACTCTAGTGCAAGTGGGAGACTGTTGGAATTATGCCCTAGAGGCAATAATAAAGATGTTATTATTATAATTCTTGTTCATGATAAAGTTTATATTCCATGCTAGAATTGTATTAAGCGGAAACATTAATACTTGTGTGGTTTGTGAACAACACCCTGTCCCTGGTACGCCTCTAACGACTAGCTCATTGATCAATGATGGTTAAGGTTTCCTAACCATAGACATGAGTTGTCAATTGATAATGAGATCATTTCATTGGAGAATGATATGATGGACAGACCCAAACTAAGCGAAGAAATTAGATCATTTCATCGTGTTCATCTTTGCGAAGCTTTTCCTATGTCAAATATTGTATTCCTTAGACCATGAGATAATGCAACTCCCTGGTACCGAAAGAAAGCTTTGAGGTCATCAAACGTCATCCTATGAGAGGGTGATCATAAAGGTGTCTCTCCGGTGATCGGAAAGTATCTGTTGGGTTGTATGTATCGAGATGGAATTTGTCCCTCCCAAGTCGGAGAGATATACTTCGGGCCCACTCGGTAATCGATATCAACACCGCTTGCAAGCATGTGGTTAAGGAGTTAATCACAAAGTGATATCGGATTAGAGCAGTAAAGTACTTGTGTGAACGAGATTGAACTAGGTATGACGATACCGACGATCGAATCTCGAGCAAGTAAAATATCGCGAGACGAAGGGAATATATATATGGGATTGATTTAATCCGGCATCATGGTTCATCCGATATGATCATCGATGAATGTGGGAGTCAATATGGGTGCCTGACCCTGTTGATTATTGATAGAAGATCATGTCGCATATTCTCGAACCCGCAGGGTCACACACTTAACGTATCTCGACGCTAGGATAGATTGGATAATTGGTTTATGAATTTTTGTTCGAGTCTCGGATGGGATCCGGATATCACGAGAGAGGTTCCGGAATGGTCCGGAGAATAAGATTCATATAAGGCGGCAGTTTTTGGAGTTGAATTGTTCCGGTTAATCGGTATTATACGGAAGCTTCTAGAACCTTCGAAGAAGGGACCAACGTGGCCCCACCTTCCGGAGGGGCATGGGCCTATGAGGGAGTGTCCTGGCGCATTGGGCCAGGGCACAAGGCCCCACCCATAGGGCCCAGCCGATCCTAGATAAGTTTAAACTCGTTAAACTAGAGATAGGATTTCTAGATAAGGAGAGTTTAAATCGTTTAAACTAGAGATATGATTTCTAGATAAGGAGAGTTTAAATTGTTTAAACTAGAGATAGGCTTGGAGGAGGGCAAGGGCTGGCCACCCCTCTATATATAGAGGGTGATGCGCCCCCACACACACCTTCCTCCAAGCCCTAGCTGCCTTGCTACCTTCCTCTCTCCCTCCCGACTGTTTGTAGGCGAAGCCCTGCAGCAGAAATTCTCCACCATATACACCACGCCGTCGTGTTGTAGATCCAATATATCTCTCCACCATACTTGCTGGTCCGAGGAAGGATGGGACGTCGAGGTGCTGCACGTGTGCATCGCACGGAGGCACCGCCACTTGTGGTGCTAGATCGGATCGGATCGCGAGGAGGAGAAGCGAGTACGACTACGTCACCCACGTTCCGACGAACGTTCCGCTGTGCGAATCTTCAAGGGTATGAAGATCTAATCCAATCTCTCTCGTTGTTTGCATCTCCTAGATTAGATCTTGGCTTTCCCTCTGTTCGCTCCGTAGAAAAAATTGATTTACTATGCCGCGAAACCCTTCACAATTAAATATGGAAGCCACCGAAGAATCAAAAGAAATAGAAAGGTGGTCTCCAAGGATTAAAAATCAACTAAAATTATCTCCGCATATGTGCATATGTCTCTAATTGGAAAACATCACAAAGACATATGCCAAAGAAGAAATATGCACACATAAGGAAGATTATACAAGAAAACACATGAAAGGCAAAAATGAAGTCATAACATATATCAATAAGATTTTAGCTTCAAAGCATGGCCAAAGGCTCACATATATCTTACTGTACATTAATGAGCTTCAAACACCAACACACTACATATATTACAACTATCACCAAGAGGAAAGGAGAAAGTTGGAATATATGGAGAAAGGCAACAAGTATCATAAGATAGAATAGACTAGCAAAAATCTCACTATTGCATATGAGAGAAGTTGATGAAATGATAGGCAGTAAAATTGCTAGATTGACATATTTGGGATTGGAGGATCATATGCATGATTTTGTATAGTCCCAATTATATGCACTCATCTCAACTTAAATACATATACAATAGAGAGTCATCTTAAAACCATGGCTAGAACTACACCAATTACAAATTCATTAATTCATGCTAGAAGGCAACCGACAAACGGTTGGAATCAAGATATGTGAGCATAAGAAAGAGATACTTGTTACCGAGATATAATTGGTAGGATGTAGAGAATATGAATTCGTTGATCATCCTATAGCTTGCCTCCAATTGTCATTAACGCACCACTTCTTCAAGATTGAGAGACAAGCATCCAATCTATCTCCAATGTACCTAAAACACATTTAAGTACAAAATGGTCCCCAAACTTATTGGGTCCAATGTAGTTAGTGCAACTACAATACATAGGAGAGACTCCACATAAATATGTGCATATTGATATGAAATTGAATTTCATGCACAACTTAGCCAATGGGATTTGGTGGAGTTTCCCCTATATATTGGATCAAAGAAAGCAAGCATGCCATAATATAGATATGTAGTAAATATGCATGCACAAGGCTTTCAAGAACCAAAAATGAGATACAATTTGAACAAAAACACCAAGTAAACCAAGATGGCACACACAAGAGTGTGACAAGACAAGCGGTGTCCAAATTGTATCAAAGACCCAATTCAACACATGAAAGATCACAAGTTCAACAAATGAGCTAGGATAAGGCCAAAAGAGCAAAAATAGATAGAAATAAAAATGCTCAAGGATTTATCTCATTCTAAAATGGTCAAATCAAGAAACAATGAATGAGACAAAACCAACTCCCAAAATGGGCAAGGTTCCAATCAAGAAACCAAACTCCCCAAACTTCACATGATGGCACGAAATACCAAAATGAAAAGATTGAGGTTCCAAGCACATAAAACCCGATATGGACCAAACAAAAGAAGCATAAATATGAGTGTTCTAAATAATATAGGAGAGCTTCCCCATAGGTAGTGCATTATGTAGGATTTTCCTTTTAAATGCAAAATGCACACAAATGGGATCATCACTAGTACCTATAATAATTAAGACACAAGAGTATATCAATAAAATAAGACGATCCACAAGAAGCAAGGAAGGCTTGGGAGACAACACAAAACATTTTCTTGGCCAAAGATAGGATAAAATTAAGCAAGGTCCAAAGTGAATATGATCAATAAATTCTACCATAAGTTGGGTGCTCATTGTCCAAGGACAAGAAATATTGGGAATAATTTTCCCAAGGTAGCTTGCATGGATATCCAAGATCATAGTCACAACATGAAGCATAAAACTAAATATAAGAAATTAAGCATGATACTTCGAACAAGATTCTTGGTAGCTTCCAATAGTCACACAATCACTAGTGATTAGAGTAACTTGAAGCAAGTGGTTTCCATGAGGATATATATATATATATATATATATGAGGAAACACATACCAAGAAACATTCTCATATACAAGATCCAAAATAAGATCAATAAAGGCATTCAAGCACATTGGAACTTGTATGAGCAAATGTGTCACATAGGCGCTAGATAATTATCAATATCAACTCTAAGTGACACAACCTCAAATATTCACATTTTCTAGGATTGTGATATGCACTAAGCGTATGACTCCCCCATAATTTGATACTACCATCAATCCAACCCGAGGCAAAAGGATACAAATAGAGATGATTAATGGACATTATAAAACTTAAATTTCTCATGAGAATTATACCACATAGAGACTAGACAATAATCCAATATAAATACTAGGTGGTATTCCTCATGTACACACAATTTTAGGATTGTGGAATGCCCAAGCATAACACTCCCCCAAAATGGGATAATCCATTAACCTCTCACAAGAGCCAAATTAGATATCAAATATAATCAAGAAAGGCTCAACCACAAGAAACACACATACATGGAGTGCCACCTAATCATACACAAATATGCTTGATACCTCAAGATAATTAAGTGGAAAGCACAACATGTACAAAAGCATGGAAGATACAAAACCAACACATGCACAAGGGGGCAAGTAACTTTCAATGTAAAGAGTGTAGCATATGTTACCGCAAGGAGGAACATTGGAAATATAATATAATCAAGATAATCCAAATGACTTGGCTTGACAATCATAATTGATGAAGATCCCTCAATTCTTCATAATGTAGCCAAGTCTCCAATGCCCTCCAAAACACACCTATTAATCAAGTTTTGGATTGTAGGTCCCCAACCAAGTTGGGTCCTAAGAGGTTAGTCACAATAGGCTTGGCAACCCAAATGGTTCTTTTCTTGAACCCACATTGAGCACCAACAAATTTGGCAAACACATTGCCAACCTCATCCTTACAAAGAGAATAAGCATCATCAATAATGATAGGGTTGGATGAGGAGATACCAATAGTGCATGAGGAAGAAATGTGCCCCTTCTCACGGCATATGTAGCAAGTTCTACTCTTGCCATCTTTCTTCTTAGATGAAGTCACAACTCGAGGAAGAGCTTGAGTAGTCCTCTTAGGAAGTGGCCCATTAATGACTTGAGGTGGAGCTTGAGGCCGCTTCCCTTGTTGCTTCACACTAAGAGGCTTTTTCTTCAATGGGCAAGATCTAACATGGTGCCCTTCTTCCTTGCAATTGAAGCAAACAATATTGACCGGATTTTTGACTTGATCTTTGCCATTCTTCTTGTTGTCCTTATGCTTCAACTTTATAGTGGACATGTTCTTGACATTGGAGTTGAATGCAAGCCCACTCTTGTCATTGGGGGATTTTTGCACACTCAAGATTTTGTTGAGTGCGACCTTCCCTTGATGACCATTTTTCAAGTCATTCTTCAAAGAAGTGACTTGCGCCTTGATCTCTTTGATTTCTTCTACATGGTTAGTTTGAACAAAAGTACTAAAGGAAGTAGATGATACATTATTAGAGCAACAAGGCAAGGAATGTAATTCATCACGAGATATAGCATGGTTATGAGGGGATGAATTACAAGGACTAGCACATGGCAATATAACATTTGAAGTAGATATAGTGCTAATGTCCACATGAGGCCCACTAGATGTTACCTTTGACATGATGGCCTCATTGTTGGAGATATGCCCTAGAGGCAATAATAAATGTAGTTATTATTATATCTTTGTGTTTATTATAGATGTTTACATTCATGCTATAATGGTATTAACAAGGAAACATTAATACTTGTGTGATTTGTAAACTACATTAGAGTCCCTAGTAAAGCCTCTTTATGATACTAGATTGTTGGTTAATAAATGATTGTGGTTTCCCTATCATGAACATTGAGATGTTATTAACAACAAGATCATATCGTTAGGAGAATGATATGATGGACATACTCCTATAGATAAGCGTAGCATAAAGATCAAGTCATTTTAATAGTTCAATTGCTATATGCTTTCTGATACATAGTAACCTAATTCCTTCGACCATTAGATCATGCATATCACCATCACCAGAAGGATGCTTTGATGACATCAAACACCACACCGTAACTGGGTGGCTATAAAGGTGGCATTGAGTGTTCGGAAAGTATTGGTTGAGACACATGGATCAAGAGTGGGATTTGTCCATCCATATGACGGATAGATATACTCTGGGCCCTCTCGGTGGAATGTCATCCAATTGGCTTGCAAGCATGTGACTGGCTCACAAGGGATCACATATCACGGGAACGAGAAAAGAGTACTTATCAGTAACGAGGTTGAACTAGGTATGCAGAGATACAGACGATCAAAACCTCGGATAAGTAAACTATCGTGAGACAAAGGGAAATTGGTATCGTATGTAAGTGGTTCATTCGATCGCAAAGTAATCGTAGAAATATGTGGGAGCCATATGAATTTCCAGATTCCTCTATTGGTTATTGTTCGGAGAAGTGTCTCGATCATGTCCGCATAATTCACGAACCGTAGGGAGACACACTTAAGGATTTGACGTTGTTGAGTAGTTATGGAATGATGAGTAAGAGACCGAATGTTATTTGGAGTCTCGGATGGGATTCGGGATATCACGAGGAGATCCGGAATGGTCCGAAGAATAAGATTCATATAAGGAAAGTCCTGTTCCGGGGTTGGAGAATGGTTTCGGTGTTTTCATCGGGAATGTTCTAGAAGGTTCTGGAATGTCCGGCACTCCGGAGGGGAAGGGTACATGAATGTGTCATAACAAGTTGGAATGGTTGCATCATGTACTAGGTGTCATCGCTGAGCGAAATAAAGGGATAAATCAAATCCTAGTTTGAAAAGTCAAACGGCTATTTTGCTTGGTGGAGGGAGAGTAGGAAACCTACTTGGGGAGGAAGTCCCTCTCCCTCCACCTCCGGCCTTGGAAGCCGAGTTGGGGAGGGACTCCTGTAGGGTTTCGTAGCATGGAAAACAAAAAAATTCTGTCGCATACAAACAAACAAGCCAAGATCTATCTACTAGATTGTAGCAACGAGTCGATGGAATAACTTACCCTCGAAGATTCCAAAGTGTTTAACGAGAGCGGATTCTCGTGGGTGATGTAGTCGTACTCTTCCCGATCTCAAGATCGTGTAGACGATCCTTCCGCGCCAAGGCTCCGCAGCGCTTCCATGATCGGTCACACGTTGTACTCGACGAAGACCTTCCTCTCCTTGTTCCAAAGAAAATGGAGGTTGTAGCACTCTCCTCGCGATTCCGGCAGCACAACGGCGTGGTACCAGAAGTAGAGGGGAGATCTCGCAGGGCTTCGCCTTAAGCCGGAGCGAGTATGGTGGAGTATGATAGAGTTCCTCGGCGGTCTAGGGTTTAGACACACCAATTAGAAGGCTCTAATCCGGAGTCTAGGGCAATTAGAAGCTCTAAACCAAAACGGCTCTAAACCGGAGGCTAGGGCTAGGGTTTAGATTTAGAGGATAGGAACTTGTGTGTCTAGAGGAGGGAGCCCTGCCCCTCCTTATATAGGTGGAGGGGCCGGCGCCATGGGGAGGAGAGGAGTCCCTCCCAACTCGGCTTGAGGTGGGCCACCGGTTGGAGGAGGGAACTCCTCAACTCGTTTCCACACCTTCCTCTTCCTCTTTCCAATTTTAGCCGTTTGACTTTTCAAACTTGCTATTGGACTTTTCAATTTAGGATTCAATTTAATCCTTTATTTGGAACAGCGAGAACACTTAGTACATGATGCAATCATCCCAATATGCAATGACACATTCATGTACCCTTCCCTCCTGAGTCTTGGGACATCCGAACCTTCTAGAACATTCCGATGAAAACACGGAATCATTCCCAACTCCAAACGGACTTTCGTTATATGAATCTTATTCTCCAGACCATTCCGGATCACCTCGTGATATCCCGGATCCCATCCGAGACTCCGAACAACATTCGGTCTCTTTCTCATAATACCATAACTACTCAAACAACGTCGAATCCTTAAATGTGTCTCCCTACGGTTTGTGAATTATGCGGACATGATCGAGACACTTCTCCGAACAATAACCAATAGAGGAATCTGGAAATTCATATGGCTCCCACATATTTCTACGGTTACTTTGCGATTGAATGAACCACTTACATACGATACCAATTTCCCTTTGTCTCACGATAGTTTACTTATCCGAGGTTATGATCGTCGGTATCTCTGCATACCTAGTTCAACCTCGTTACCGATAAGTACTCTTTTCTCGTTCCCATGATATGTGATCCCTTGTGAGCAAGTCACATGCTTGCAAGCTAATTGGATGACATTCCACCGAGAGGGCCCAGAGTATATCTATCCGTCATATGGATGGACAAATCCCACTCTTGATCCATGTGTCTCAACCAATACTTTCCGAACACTCAATGCCACCTTTATAGCCACCCAGTTATGGTGTGGTGTTTGATGTCATCAAAGAATCCATCCGGTAAAGGTGATATGCATGATCTCATGGTCGAAGGAATTAGGTTACTATGTATCAGAAAGCATATAGCAATTGAACTAATGAAATGACTTGATCTTTATGCTACGCTTATCTATAGGAGTATGTCCACCATATCATTCTCCGAATGATATGATCTTGTTGTTGATAACATCTCAATGTTCATGATAGGGAAACCACAATAATTTATCAACCAACAAGCTAGTGATGTATAGAGGCTATACTAGGGACTTCAAATTTAAGTTTACAAATCACACAAGTATCAATGTTTCCTTGTTAATACTATTATAGCATGAATGTAAACATTTATCATAAACACAAAGATATAATAATAACTACATTTATCATTGCCTCTAGGGCATATCTCCAACAGTCTCCCACTTGCACTAGAGTCATCTAATCTAGATTACATGGTAATATACCGAACACCCATGGCAGTTTGGTGTTGGTCATGTTTTGCCCTCGGGAGAGGTTTAGTCAACGGATCCGCCACATTCAGATCTGTGTGTACTTTGCAAATCTTTATATCCCCATCCTGGATATGTTCTCGAATAGCGTGAAAACGCAGCTTGATGTGCTTGACTTCTTGTGTGACCTTGGTTCTTGCGCATTGGCTATGGCTCCCATGTTATCACAAAGATAGACATTGGGTCCAGCAGACTAGGAACCACACCCACAGTAATGAACTCTTTCATCCATATCGCTTGTGAAGCCTCAAGCAGCCATGTATTCCGATTCGCTTGAAAATCTCGCCACAACGCTTTGCTTTTCACCTCCTCCTAATCGCTGCACCATTCAAAATAAATACGTATCCAGATTGTGATTTAGAATCATACGGATCGGTGTTCCAACTAGCATCGGTGTAACCATTAACAACGAGTTGTTCATCACCTCCATAAGAAAGAACCATATCCTTAGTTCTTCTCAAGTACTTAAGGATGTTTTGATCACGTCCAATGATCCACTCCTGGATCACTTTGATATCTGCTAGTTAAACTAACATCATATGCAATGTCGGGTCTAGTACATAGCATGACATACATTAGAGATCCTATGGCTGAGGCATAGGGAGTCTTACTCATCCTTTCTCTATCTTCTGCCGATGTCGGACTTTGAGTTTTAGTCAAGGTCGATTGGCAACATGTGCAAGAACCCTTTCTTGCTTTCTTCCATTCCAAACCTCTTTAGAACTTTGTCCAAATATGTACTCTGTGACAATGATATTTGGCGTTTTGATCTATCTCTATAAATCTTTATGCCTAATATGTAAGCTGCTTCGCCAAGATCCTTCATTGAAAAACTATTATTCAAATATTCCTTGACACTATTAAGAAGGTCTACATCATTCCCAATCAACAATATGTCATCCACATATAGTATTAAGAATGCTACAGAGCTCCCACTCACTTTCTTGTAAATACAAGCTTCTCCATAAGTTTGTATAAAACCAAAACTTTTGATCACCTTATCAAAACGTTGATTCCAACTTCGGGATGCTTGCTTCAATCCATAGATGGACCGTTGAAGTTTGCATACCTTGTTAGCATCTTTAGGATCGACAAAACCTTTGGGTTGCATCATATACAACTCTTCATCAATATCTCCATTGAGGAATGCTGTTTTGACATCCATCTGCCATATCTCATAATCATAATATGCAGCGATTGTGTAGGGGTCCCAATCTTAAATAAGATAGAGCCTCCTGTGTTTTACAATGCTAGTCCCTGGATCAATAGCTTGCATCCACAGTTAAGATGTAATATCAAGAAACAAAGGTCATAATATAACTTTATAACCAGGAATAACATAAGTTTATTACATCAATCATAGCTCATTTGGCTATTACATTACATTGCAGCGGAATAACTATAGTCATGGTTCCTTCATCTTCAAAGTGCCACAGGCAGATGTTGGTTGTAGACTTTGTAATCCTAATCAATCATTCTTCACTAAAACAATCAAACCTGCAACATACAAGTTACAGCCACAAAGGGTCAATACATTTGAATTGTATTGGCAAGTGATACTATAATGGTATAGTGGAGTCTATCATCTATATGCATTTGGCTAAGTGGAGTTGAGGCTTGCATTGCTCAAAATAGATTTTTCTTATCATTTTGGAAATACTAAGTTTTTGCTTGTCAAAATCATTTTTCTCAATCAAAGATTTCAAGATCCTTGTACCAAGCCATCTCTCCATCAATGATTGAAGAATTCAAACAACCCTTGTTCAACCCACAAGTTTTAACTTAGAAATTTGAATGATGAGATTCTTGATTGCTTCCATGTCTTGATGCTCAAATTGTCCTTTACCAGGGACATGGCTAAGTACTTAGATTTTACACTCTGCAGAGGTGGTGCACTTTCCCCACAAGACTTGGTTTCCCAAGACAAGATCTTTCAGAAGCCTTCCCTTAGACCAAAATGGATGCGTTCCAACCTATCAAACACTACCACCCACTGTCCATATGGCTAAGTTCTTGCAACCTATATGATCATGGCAGAGCCCATATTGCCAAGTGGTTGCACTTGAAGCTTCTCAACATTTGACATCTCAAATCTCTTTGTTTCCTGGGTGGCCATCCACAAGTGAGATACACAAGGTCAACCATAAACATGGGCCTTGTGAACCACTCAACATAACCCAATCCTTCCATTCCACCCAGGTGATTCATTAACTTAGTTGTTTTATTAAACAAAACATAAGTCCTCAGACTTAGAGATTTTTCCATAGTGTGAATATATATTCCACCCATGTTTTATATTAGCTAGGCTAAGCTTGATAGTAGTAGGAATCTTTAACTTAGGGAAAATCCTACTAAGGATTCATCTACTAGGTTTTCCTATTGTAAGGTATATACTTAGCAAAATCCATGCAAGTTTTTACTTAGCAAAATTACTAATGCATAGAGAAAGTAATGGGACAAAAAGTATGAAGCATCACTTGCCTTTTTGGTAGGGAATGGTAGTTCACTCCTTGTTCTTGTTAGTCTCACACTTCAGTACAAGTCAAACAAGCAAACTCTAATTCAATTTACATTCCAAACCAATAATCACTCAAACAATTTCACACACACAAGACAATGGAAACCAATTCATGCATGGGAGCATGCACAAGACAGTTTTATTTTGCAAAGGGGTCTCTATGGGGTTTCTAAACTTTTTAAGATCCAAATTGGTCATTTACCAAAGTGGCAAAGTCATTAGCAAGAGGGTTTTGTCCAAAAACTATTTTTAAATCCATTTATCATTTCATGTGGTGAAAATTGTTTTTATTAAGGAAAAACTCTTAAGTTGTTCACCAAATGAGTTTATATTGCAAAACTTGGTGTTTTTGGGTCAGTAGGTTTGGTCCAAAACATTTCCTTAAAGTTTTCTTTCCATAAACATTTTTAAAACAAAAACCATTCTTTTTATTTGGCTAGAAAATGACTAAGTCAAGTAATCCAACCTAAATCTTACAAAAATCATTCTTAATACCAAGGGTTGGTTCCTAGGGTCAGTAAGGTCACAACAATCCCATTTGCAAAGGTTTTATCCTTAAATTCAATTTTAAACAATTTTTATACTCTAAACAAGCATACAAATGAATCTGCAAAAATGAGCAAACAAACAGATACTATTTGCTAAACTAATTCCACAGTTGTCTAGGGCTTGTTCTCCTGAATCCATTGATATAAAATTTGCCAAATTTGGACGTGTGGTTTGAAAGTTACAAGGGTTTGAAGATGGCATTTAAATCTGTTTTCAATTTCTGTTTTAAACAGATCTAGTGCCACGCGTCGTGTTCCTATTGGTCCATACCGGTTCGGTTGGATCGCGGCTGTGGGGTGTTGGATCTAGTTAGATAGAGTGGTCCAGAGGACATACCCCTTCGGTGTTTAAGTAATCTATCCGATTCGTTCGATTCAGATCTAACGGCTACTACTGCCTGGTCACAGATGGGCTGGCAGCAGCAAGGCGGCGCTCTGGCGGTGGAGTTCCGGCTAACACAGGAAGCGAGAGAGAGGGAGGAGTGGCTCACAGTGATCGCCGAGGCACGGGGATGCTCAACCTGCTCGCTTCGGTCGAAGGGGCGCACGGGGCTGTTGTGGCATCCCGCAAAACCACTACTAGAAAATCACGTTGTTTTTGTGCATTGCATCGTCATCATCATGCATTCGTTTGTCTGAAACTATTTCCAATAAGCCTATTTTTGTTTTCTAAAAATGCCCTTCTCTTGTTTCAAAAATAAGTCTTATAATTACCTGTCAAATTATTTGCCTACAAGTTATTTGCTAAAAAGATTTGAAACAAAAACAACACCGTAAATATTTACAAACTAACACAAAGCCCCAAACCCTAAACCTATTCCCACCCAAATCTATCCTACCCACCTCTCATAGCTCGCCACCTCACCCTGGACCTAAATCCCTACCCACCCTGCCACCTCATCAATCCCAGACTTTTCCCCCCCTCTCTCTCTCACCTAGCCCATCTACCTACCCCCTCACTTACACCCGGACCCCACCGCCCCTGGGCCCCGCCCTGCAGGCCCGCAGCCCCCTCTCTCCCTCACCCACCACTCAACTCACCCCACACCACACGTGCCACCCCACTCCCACGCCACTGGTCCACCCTGGACCCGTCCACCCCACCTGTCCCCCGGCCCCACCGCCTCTCCTCCTGGTCCCACCCCACTGCCCACCTGCCCGCCTCTCTCTTATTCCTCCCTCACCCCTGCCTCCTTCCCTCTCTACTGCTCGCCTCGCCGCCAACCTCCCAGGCCGCCAGGCTCCTCCCACACCGCCTCCTCCTCCCTCCGCCACCTCCCCTTCACCACCCCTCTACCTCGAGCCCCGCTGGCCCGAGCTCGCTCCTTCGTCCTCCTCCCTCCCACCCCTCCCGGCCCCACCTCCTCTCCATCGTGCGTCCCACCCCTCTCCACGCCACCTCGCCTCGCCTCCTTCCTCCGCCCACGGCTCACTGCAAGCCCCCACCGACGCCTGAGCCTCCCTATCCTCCAGCGTGCCACGGAGCCGACGCGCCACCTCCCGCTCTCCGCCCATGAGCCGCCACCAACCGCGTGCCTCGCTCCGGCCTCTTTCCCCCCGCTGGCGCCCTCCCTCCTGAGCACGCCGCCGGCGACCACCCTCCGCCACCGCGCCTCCTCTTCCCTCACCAACCTCCCCAAGTCGCCTCTAGCCTGGCGCCAAGGGCCTCGCCATGAGCCTCGCCGTTCACCCCGTCGCCGCCGAAGCTTGCCGAGCAGAGCGCCGAGCCGCCCTGGTCCGGCCGCCCGCTCGCCTCGCCCGTCTCCATGGCCCGTCTCGGCGCCCGCCTCAACGCCATGGGACCCCTGCAGACGCTGCCGCGACCACCGGACCAAGAGCGCCGCCAGAGCTCCTCCGCCGCTGGCTTCCGTCGCGCCTCCCCGCCGAGCCCCGGCCGGCCGCTGCCCCACGCCTTGCAGCGCCGCCGCCAGCGAGCCCCGTCTCCAACCTCCGCCGTGGAGCTCGCCGCCGGTGCTCGTCCTCGGCCAGCGTGCCGTTCGCGCCCGCCTCGCGGTCCCCTGATGGCCACCCCGTGCGTCGCCAATGCTCGTGTAGGAGCATAGTAACCACCAAGATTGACACCGACCCGACAGAGACCTGAGCGAGCCCGATGAACCATCGATGACCCTCGAAGAACCACCGACAAGGGTATCAAACGCCATGCTCGGCTTCATGGATCCTCATGAACTCCGACGCGGAACCAATTTCACTACGAGCAACCAAAGCCGGAGCCTTCAAGGTTGTCGGTGGAAACCCAGAGGATCCCCGGACGCCAAGACCGTCGACATGGATAACGAAGGACGCCGAGCGCCAAGTACTTCCCTCGGACGCCAAAACCCGAACCGGAAGGACGCCAAGATCGCCACAAGGACGACAAGTACTACTTCCGAACGACAAGACCAGCCGATCCGTGGACCCGACAAGATCGACCGCTTGGAACCAAGATCTCCGGCACGTCACGACAAGTTCTCCGCCTTGTATCCGATGGTCGAGACCCCGAAGCCTCGACGCCCCGGACCCCGAAGACCGATCCCCGAGACCGAAACCTCGGCACGCCAAGATCTTCTCCTCGGAACGCCATGACCGCCGACAACATGGCCCGACCACCGCGGATGCGCCAAGATCTACTCCGCTATCCGAGAACGAATCCGTCGAACCCTGAACCCTGAGACCGAACCCCGAACCCCGGAACCCCAAGATCTGCCGAACCCTAATGTGTGCCCCCTTTTCTCGAGCCCTATTTTATAAATGTAATAACAACTTGTTGCATATTAATTGCCATACTTGCATGCATATTTGTGTGGTTTGGGGGCCTTATGCCGATTCACCATATAATTAAATATGGGGCCCATATGCGGACAAATCTAGTCTTATATTGGCCTCATTTAAAATTTGTGCATCGAACCGTTGCCATATCTTGCCTTGTTAAAACAACATTTAAATTGCGGGGTATCCAAATAACATGAACCATTTAATTAATTGTCGGGACCCCGGTTCCGCTTAATATGACCTAATTGCATCGCACCTTTGCCATGTCATACATCATACATGCATCATGCCCGATCTTTTGCCGTAGTATTAAATATTGCATCCGGTGTTATTCTAGTGTTTTGCTTCTTCGCGGATAAGGCCGTTGAGTTGATGCGAGTGTCGACCCGATCTTCGGATGAACCCCCGGCAATGTTTTCAGGCGAGCATCTTCCTCTTTCTACCTATCTTACTTTTATAGTATTTATTCCCTCCTGTTGGTCTATTGCTATCTGTGTTGTGATGCTCTAGTTTTCGTACCCGTGTTATCCCTTGCAGCCTTATATTGCCTTGGACACATCCTATTACCTGTTGTTTGGTAGATAGTTGGACTTGCGCGTCGTAGTCGCTTGCTCAAGTGCTGTTGCGTGTCGCCAAGTACCACAGTTGTTGGTGTATAGCCGCATGTTTGATGTTGGAGATGATCCTGGCTTTACTTGTCGTTCACTTTAATTCCTGTTTAACAACTAAAATTGAAGTAAGTAAGCAGAGGCACAGGTGGGCAATAGATGTTATTTGGTTGTTAACCGTCCACTTGTGTCCCGTAGGACCTAGAGTGCTTTATACCTGTTCCTTGATTTATCGCGCTATCCACATCCGGGAGGATTATGGGACCCCCCCTGAGCCAGAGCTTGATTCAGTCTTATTTCTTGGGGCCACAAACTAGTTTGAGGTTTTATTTACTATCCTGTACTTATTCCATGCTACTGCTTTATTTACGATTGTGCGAGGAGCACACTTTACTGTTTAGGATCGTGGCACGATTCCGCGGTGTCGACAAGCCCAGTTTTGGGTTCCCAGTCGTTCACAGCCGTCCCCACAACCTTGAGTCCGTCTCGACGGCTTCGCTATGGTCTACTTTAAGGGGTGGCCCCCTGAAATATTTCTGAATCCTGTGATTCCTTTGTCGTGAAGGCCTCGTTGGGTTTTGATTTGGTTTTTCCGAGGTTGATCGAGTGTGTGTTGCTATTTGTGCACCCCGGCCGGGTAAAACTTTCTGAAAGCCGTGTCCATGTTATGGACGACTTGGAGCACAGTATCTCGATCATAGACAACTATAACTAAAGTAGTGCTATAAATTTGACTTTATAATGACTAGTAATCAGCTTCACTATAATGGAATGGCTACATAAAACTGCCCAAAATTGCTTGTTTGGTTTGCCGCTTGCGACAATTGTACCTGACTAGTAAGTATTGCAACTACAACGGAATGGCTAAATAAAAGTACCAACAACTGCTGGGTTTTGGGATATCTCATGCTAATTGTTTTTGACTAGTAAGAGTTGCAACTACAACAGAATGGTTAACTAAAACTGCCCACTGCTTATTATATCAGGATGACTCATGCTATCTATATTTGACTAGTAAATACCGCAACTATAACGGAATAAATAAAAACTGCCAACTGTGTGAGTTCCTCGGTGGACTTCCTCGTTTGGTCTCGAGGGGGAAACACCAGGATGGGTTTTGTTTGGTGGTAGCATCAGGTTGGTTCCGAATAGGTCTTTCTCACCCCTCTCTGATAGCCGCTAGTTGCATCGAGTCTCTATAGGTTGTTTAGTGCATGCCGCGCTGCCGCTTCAGTCCACCATACCTATGTAGGCGAGGACCGCCGAATTCTAGCCTCGCCGTGTACTGGCCTCAGTACTGACGCTCCTCTTTTTCCTTGCCCTTTGTCGGCACCCCTTTTGTTTAAGCAGGTTTTGAGATCGACGCCGTTAGCAGGGTTACCCTTCCGGCTTGGCCTGGGCAGGGTTATGGACGCCATTGAATATTCTTCAGGGCTCTTAGCCCCATTTGCATCTTGTCCGTAGCTGGATGCTCTGTCGTTTTCAAGGTGATTTGGATCTTTGTTCTGTATATCTGTATTCTTGACTCATGGAGTCGTGTTGTATATATATCTGTTCTGTGGGTCCCATCGAGGACTGTTGTGTAATGTTATTACTTCGTTTTCCACCCGCACGAAAGTGCCTGGTGGGCACCTTTGAATCGTTTCTATGCGGGTTTGGCGGGTTTCGCTAAAACTTGCATAGGGCCGATTTTGAGGGTGTTACAGAGTGGTATCAGAGCTCAGCAGTTGCGATACCCCACAAGTCCAGCCTGTAGGATAACCTAGCTAACGGCCGAAGTAGAGTGTCAGAACTATTTTTGCAAAATCGGTTGGATAGTTCTGATTAGGTCTGATTTTACTCCTTACCCCTCTGCTATTCTCCTCTTATCTCGACGTGTTTGAATCCGCTCTCTTCTCTCTCTTCGAGTCCAGGATATCTCGTGGTTGGGTTCCGTCGTACCTTCAGGGTTTCCCTCCCTCCTCTGATAACGGTGTTTCTACATCCGGCCCTCCTGCTATCTGAGTGGTCCTATATCTATGGTACCATCTTTTGTTCTTTGTTTGTGCCTTCCGGTGTTTCCGACGCGACGACATCCCCTACGCCAAATCCGATGCAGAGTCTGCATCACTCCTTTGTTTCTGAACCTCTCTTGTCGAGATCTTCAGTCTAATTCCAAGAGTTGGTTGCATAATCCGCCTATTCGTGAGCAGAGTAATGGTTTGGGTGCGCGATGGACTGATCACCATCCGACTACTCTTATCAGTCGCTCCTGTACATCGAATCAGTGGATCTAGCAATTTTACTCCGTCCACGGAAGTTAGGGGTGGCTTTATTTGTTGATGCCTCTACCTTCGACCCTTTTGTTTCCGGAGTGTTCTCTCGGCGATCACGGACAACGACCTCTTGTTAGTGGTGTCGAGAGGATCTACACGAAGCGCGAAGGATCAGACCGCCGGCCTTCTTCCCGGTACCATGAGGCGGATCTCGAGGGCGAGATCCATTGTTAGTGGTGTCGAATTGTGGCATCCCGCAAAACCACTACTAGAAAATCGCGTTGTTTTTGTGCATTGCATCGTCATCATCATGCATTCGTTTGTCTGAAACTATTTCCAATAAGCCTATTTTTGTTTTCTAAAAATGCCCTTCTCTTGTTTCAAAAATAAGTCTTATAATTACCTTTCAAATTATTTGCCTACAAGTTATTTGCTAAAAAGATTTGAAACAAAAACAACACCGTAAATATTTACAAACTAACACAAAGCCCCAAACCCTAAACCTATTCCCACCCAAATCTATCCTACCCACCTCTCACAGCTCGCCACCTCACCCTGGACCTAAATCCCTACCCACCCTGCCGCCTCATCAATCCCAGACTTTCCCCCCCTCTCTCTCTCTCACCTAGCCCATCTACCTACCCCCTCACTTACACCCGGACCCCACTGCCCCTGGGCCCCGCCCTGCAGGCCCGCAGCCCCCTCTCTCCCTCACCCACCACTCAACTCACCCCACACCACACGTGCCACCCCACTCCCCACTGCCACCGCGGTCCCACCCCCTGGACCCGGTCCACCCCACCTGCCGCTGTCCCCCGGGCCCCACCGCGCCCCACCTCTCCCCTGGGTCCCACCCCACCGGCCCACCTGCCTGCCGCCTCCCTCTCTCTTCTTCCTCCCTCACCCCTGCCTCCTTCCCTCTCCCCACTGCTCGCCCGCCCAACCTCCCATGGCGCCGCCAGTTCTCCCGCCACCGCCTCCTCCTCCTCCGTTCGCCACCCTCCCCCTTCACCACCCCTCTGCCTTGAGCCCCGCCCGCCCGGGCTCGCTCCTCCGTCCTCCCCGCCGGTCACCCCCCCCCCCCGCGCTCCCCCCCCCCCCCCCCTCTCCCCCGCGCGTCCCTCCCGCGCCTCCCCGCCGCCACCTTGGCTCGCCTCGCTGCGCTCCCTTCCTCCGCGCCCCGCCCCGCCCACGGCTCCCTCACATGCAGCCCCCACCGACGCCTTGAGCCTCCCTCTGCCTCGCCGGAGCCGACACCTCCCGCCTCCTCGCGAGCCTCGCCGCCTCGCTCGGCCTCTTCCCATTGGCGCCTCCCTCTGAGCACGCTTGGCGATCACCCCCGCCACCGCCTCCTCCTCACCAACCTCCCCAAGCCGCCTCTAGCCTGCCGCATCAAGGGCCTCGCCATGAAGCTCCTCGCCATTTCATTGCCGCCGCCCAGCTCGCCCGAGCGAGCCTCGCCGAGCCTCGCCGCCTCTGGTCCGCCGCCCGCTCGGCCTGCCCCGTCTCCATGGCCCGTCTCGCCGCCTCAACGCCGCGAGACCCCTCTGCAAAGACGCGCCGCAGACCACCGGACCAAGAGCGCCGCCAGAGCTCCTCCGCGCCTCCGCTGGCTTCCGTCGCGCCCTGCCGAGCCCCACGGCCGTGGCCCCCACGGCCTTGTTGCCGCCTGAGGACAGCGAGCCCGTCTCAACCTCCGCCGTGGAGCTCGCCGCGGTGCTCGTCCTCGCCAGCGTGCGCCGCCTCGCGGTCCCCTGATGGCCACCCCGTGCGTCGCCAATGCTCGTGTAGGAGCATAGTAACCACCAAGATCGACACCGACCCAACAGAGACCCGAGCGATCCCGATGAACCATCGATGACCCTCGAAGAACCACCGACAAGGGTATCAAACGCCATGCTCGGCTTCATGGATCCTCATGAACTCCGACGCGGAACCAAGTTCACTACGAGCAACCAAAGCCGGAGCCTTCAAGGTTGTCGGTGGAAACCCAGAGGATCCCCGGACGCCAAGACCGTCGACATGGATAACGAAGGACGCCGAGCGCCAAGTACTTCCCTCGGACGCCAAAACCCGAACCGGAAGGACGCCAAGATCGCCACAAGGACGACAAGTACTACTTCCGAACGACAAGACCGGCCGATCCGTGGACCCGACAAGATCGACCGCTTGGAACCAAGATCTCCGGCACGTCACGACAAGTTCTCCGCCTTGTATCCGATGGTCGAGACCCCGAAGCCTCGACGCCCCGGACCCCGAAGACCGATCCCCGAGACCGAAACCTCGGCACGCCAAGATCTTCTCCTCGGAACGCCATGACCGCCGACAACATGGCCCGACCACCGCGGATGCGCCAAGATCTACCCCGTTACCCGAGAACGATTCCGCCGAGAACGAATCCGTCGAACCCTGAACCCTGAGACCGAACCCGAACCGGAACCCCAAGATCTGCCGAACCCTAATGTGTGCCCCCTTTTCTCGAGCCCTATTTTATAAATGTAATAACAACTTGTTGCATATTAATTGCCATACTTGCATGCATATTTGTGTGGTTTGGGGGCCTTATGCCGATTCACCATATAATTAAATATGGGGCCCATATGCGGACAAATCTAGTCTTATATTGGCCTCATTTAAAATTTGTGCATCGAACCGTTGCCATATCTTGCCTTGTTAAAACAACATTTAAATTGCGGGGTATCCAAATAACATGAACCATTTAATTAATTGTCAGGACCCCGGTTCCGCTTAATATGACCTAATTGCATCGCACCTTTGCCATGTCATACATCATACATGCATCATGCCCGATCTTTTGCCGTAGTATTAAATATTGCATCCGGTGTTATTCTAGCGTTTTGCTTCTTCGCGGATAAGGCCGTTGAGTTGATGCGAGTGTCGACCCGATCTTCGGATGAACCCCCGACAATGTTTTCAGGCGAGCATCTCCCTCTTTCTACCTATCTTACTTTTATAGTATTTATTCCCTCCTGTTGGTCTATTGCTATCTGTGTTGCGATGCTCTAGTTTTCGTACCCGTGTTATCCCTTGCAGCCTTATATTGCCTTGGACACATCCTATTACCTGTTGTTTGGTAGATAGTTGGACTTGCGCGTCGTAGTCGCTTGCTCAAGTGCTGTTGCGTGTCGCCAAGTACCACAATTGTTGGTGTATAGCCGCATGTTTGATGTTGGAGATGATCCTGGCTTTACTTGTCGTTCACTTTAATTCCTGTTTAACAACTAAAATTGAAGTAGGTAAGCAGAGGCACAGGTGGGCAATAGATGTTATTTGGTTGTTAACCGTCGACTTGTGTCCCGTAGGACCCCGAGTGCTTGATACCTGTTCCTTGATTTATCGCGCTATCCACATCCGGGAGGATTATGGGACCCCCGAGCGAGCTTGATTCGGTCTTATTTCTTGGGGCCACAAACTAGTTTGAGGTTTTATTTACTATCTGTACTTATGTCATGCTCTTGCTTTATTTACGATTGTGTGAGGAGCACTTGTCTTTTAGGATCGTGGCACGATTCCGGTGTCGACAAGCCCAGTTTGGGTTCCCGATCGTTCCTGACCGTCCCCACAACCTTGAGTCCGTCTCGTAGCCGGCTTCGTTCTTGGTCTACTTTAAGGGGTGGCCCCCTAAAATATTTCTGAATCCTGTGATTGCTTTGTCGTGAAGGCCTCGTTGGGTTTTGATTTGGTTTTTCCGAGGTTGATCGAGTGTGTGTTGCTATTTGTGCACCCCGGCCAGGTAAAAATTTCTGAAAGCCGTGTCCGCGGTTATTGACGACTTGGAGCACAGTATCTCGATCATAGACAACTATAACTAAAGTAGTGCTATAAATTTGACTTTATAATGACTAGTAATCAGCTTCACTATAATGGAATGGCTACATAAAACTGCCCACAATTGCTTGTTTGGTTTGCCGCTTGCGACAATTGTACCTGACTAGTAAGTATTGCAACTACAACGGAATGGCTAAATAAAAGTACCAACAACTGCTGGGTTTTGGGATATCTCATGCTAATTGTTTTTGACTAGTAAGAGTTGCAACTACAACGGAATGCTTAACTAAAACTGCCCACTGCTTATTATATCAGGATGACTCATGCTATCTATATTTGACTAGTAAATACCGCAACTATAACGGAATAAATAAAAACTGCCAACTGTGTGAGTTCCTCGGTGGACTTCCTCGTTTGGTCTCGAGAAACACGGGATGGGTTTTGTTTGGTGGTAGCATCGAGTTGGTTCGAATAGGTCTTTCTCACCCCTCTCGATAGCCGCTAGTTGCATCGAGTCTCTATAGGTTGTTTAGTGCATGCTGCCGCTTGATCCACCATACCTATGTGGCGAGGACCGGAATTCTAGCCTCGCCGTGTCTTGGCCTCGATCTTGACGCTCCTCGTTTTCCTTGCCCTTTGTCGGCACCCCTTTTGTTTAAGCAGGTTTTGAGATCGACGCCGTTAGCAGGGTTACCCTTCCGGCTTGGCCTGGGCAGGGTTATGGACGCCATTGAATATTCTTCAGGGCTCTTAGCCCCATTTGCATCTTGTCCGTAGCTGGACGCTTTGTCGTTTTCAAGGTGATTTGGATCTTTGTTCTGTATATCTGTATTCTTGACTCATGGAGTCGTGTTGTATATATATATATATCTGTTCTGTGGGTCCCATCGAGGACTGTTGTGTAATGTTATTACTTCGCTTTCCACCCGCACGAAAGTGCCTGGTGTGCACCTTTGAATCGTTTCTATGCGGGTTTGGCGGGTTTCGCTAAAACTTGCATAGGGCCGATTCTGAGGGTGTTACAGCTGTCCTAGATTGCTCGCCAGAGTTAGGGCTGGCGTCAGATGGCTCTGTCCACGGTCGAAGGCGAGGATGCGATTCATGCCGAAGCAAAATAAGTACACTGTTAGACGCGGGATGATCTGGGGGTGATGTGAGCATCAATAGGAGGTGCTGGGGCGGTCGGAGTTCACCTGGAAAGTTCGCGGAGAAAGCGACGGCGGTGTGATGTTGTGGTCGTCGTTGTCGAGGCTCGAGTGCCCATGGTGAATGAATGGCACGAAAGATGCGCTAGGATGTGGCGAGATCGTGTGTTCGGGAGGCGAGGCGGTGTGACTTGGTGAATCGATCTTGGACCTCGTCGAGCGAGGGTGCTCGGAAGAAATTGAGTCGATGCAGGGCGGCTTGAGGTGTCGAGAGGAAATATAGAGGATGCCTGGCGTTTCCATCTGCGTGATCAAGGCTGGTAACGTCGGTCGCGTTAAGCGAATTAATTTGGAGAAATCAACGGCGAGCGGAGAAGAAGCGGTCATGCGGATGGGTGAAGGAGACGATGAACAGTGATAACGGGCCTACCAGTCAGTGGGAAAAGGAGAGAGGAGGAGGTCCACTGGTCAGTGTCTCTGTGGGCTGGTTCAGCAGTGAGGAAAAACGGTTCGGGGAAAATTAAGAGGAGGTGGGGTGCATTGTGCCGAGTGAGTGAGAGGAGAAGTGGGCCCGTTTATGCGTGTTGAGTGGGTAAGAAAGTTGGTGCCAATTGCTTTATTCGAGGAGAAGGCGGGCTGGTTTCTTTGGGCCTTAGTGAAATGGGGTCATTGCACTATTTTTTCTCGCAATTCTTTTTCCTTTTCTATTTCTATTTTTCCTGTTTTGGTTTTCAAACAAACAAACAATGTTCACATCAATTCAAATAACACCCAAACTTTGTAAGTTTGACTTGGTTCTGTTCATTAGCCTGAACCTAAATCTAAAAACCATAATTTTTAAATAAATAAAGTCCATTATTAATTAAATAGTTGTCCATTGCTAATTAATCAAATTAGGATTTGATTTATTTCAAACTCTATTTAAATCCATATATTTTCCAAAACCAAAATAGTGGGTTGTATTTGAAATAAGGTATATTTAGAAAGCTTGTTTTAAAATAAATAACAATTTTGTTAAAGGTTCCATTTATATTTAAATAAAATGGACCATGGTTTATTAAATAAATAGGGTTTGGTTTATTTAATAAAATTTTCATTTGAAATCCAAATACTTTCAAAACCAATCAGTAGTTTATTTGGAAATAAAGAATATTTGGAAAACTTGTTTAAAACAAAATAAACTTTTACTTTAGGGTCCATTAATAATTAAATAAAATGGGCCTTAGTTATTAAATCAAATAGAGTTTGATTTTATTAATAAAATCTTTATTTGAAACCTAAATATTTTCAAAACCAAATCAGTGGGTTTTATTTGGGAAATATAGAATACTTGGAGATTTGTTTAAAACAAATAACCTTTTATTTTAGAGTTCATTATTAATTAAATATAATAGACTTTTCATTATTAAATCAAATAGGATTTGTTTTATTGAGATATTTATTTTGAAATCTAAAATAAAGCCAAAACACTTTAGTAGGTTTTATTAGAGAATATAAAATACTTGGAAAACCTATTTAAAACAATTTAATAAGTTTTGATGTTTTAATTAAAATGTTAAAACCTTTTATTTGAACAAAATTTGGATATTAATTCCTTATTATTTTATTAAGCAATCCTTTATTATTTTTAAACAAACTTTTGCTATTTTATTTAAAATAAAATGTTTTAATTCCCAAAGCTTGTCCAAGGTTTAATTGAACTCTATAAAATAATCTTTATCTATAAAACTTTTATTTCAATTGAGAACCAAATCCTTTTATTTAAAAAGATCTAGAATAGTATTTTAATTATTTTTTATTTTCCTTTAATAAAAGTTTATCTTTAATAATCCCTTTAGGATTTATTTGATTCCAATTGGTTTGAAGTTCCATTAAAAAAAAATTCTTCTGGTTCTGAAAATCAACTAAAGTTTTATTTTATTCATTTATTTTCACATTACAAGATTTGGAAAATCTTGGGATGTGACAGATTGCTAACATAATCCTCACAGACTTCAGCTTCGCTACCGGTGAGAAAGTCTCATCGTAGTCAACTCCTTGAATTTGTCGAAACCCTTTTGCGACAAGTCGAGCTTTATAGACAGTAACATTACCATCAACATCTGTTTTCTTCTTGAAAATCCATTTGTTCTCGTGACCTTCCGCCGGTAAGTCCACCAAAGTCCATACTTGGTTTTCGTACATGGATCCAATCTCGGTTCATGGCTTCTTGCCATTTATTGGAATCTGGGCTCATCATCGCTTCCTCATATGTCTCGGGATCATCGGTGTTGTCCACCAACATGACACTCATAACGGGATCATACCAATGCAGGTGGTACGAGTTCTCGTTGACCTCAGAGGCTCTGTAGCATCTTCAACCAAGTTTCATGATCACCATCATTAGCTTCATCTCTTATTGGTGCAGCACCACAGGGAACTTCTTCGGTCTTGCGCTACTCGCAATTCGAAAAAGGTTCGACAACCTCGTCGAGTTCTACTTTCCTTCGGTCACTTCTTTCGAGAGAAATTCCTTCTCTAGAAAGGATCCATTCTTGCAACGCGAATATTTTGCCTTGGATCTATGATAGAAGGTATACCCAATAGTTTCCTTTGGGTATCCTATGAAGACGCATTTTTCGCTTTGGGTTCAAGCTTGTCATTTGTAACTTCTTTACATAGGCCGCATCCCCAAACTTTAAGGAGCGACAATCTAGGTTTCTTCCCAAACCATAATTCATACGGTGTCGTTTCAGCGGATTTAGACGGTGCCCTATTTAAAGTGAATGCGGCTGTTTCTAATGCATAACCCCAAAATGATAGCGATCGTCATAAGTGACATCATAGAGCGAACCATATCTAAGAGAGTTCGATTCGACGTTCGGACACACCATTACTGTTGTGGTGTTCCGGCGGTGTCAGCGTGAAAGTATTCCACATTTCTTCAAATGCTCGCCAAACTCGTAACTTAGATATTCACCTCCACGATCGAGCGTAGAAATTTAATCTTCTTGTTACGTTGATTCTCTACCTCACTTTGAAACTCCTTAAACTTCTCGAAAGTTTGGACTTATGTTTCATGAAATAGATATACCCATATCTACTCAAGTCATCCGTGAAGGTAAGAACATAACGATAACCACCGCGATGCTACACTCATTGGGCCACACATTGGTATGTATGATTTCGAACAAGTCCGTAGCTCGCTCCATCATACCGAAAATGGAGTCTTAGTCATTTTTCCCATCGGACATGCCGCATCTTTCAAGTGATTCAAAATCAAGTGATTCAAGAAGTCCATCGAATGGAGTTTCTTCATCGTTTCACTCAATGTGACCAAGACGACGATTACCGCATATAGGTCGAATTATCGCTTGATTTCAAACGTTTAGCCTCAATGTTGTTGATATGTGTATTTCCACTATTGAGATTCAATAAGAATAGACCATCTATCAAAGGTGCATGTGCATAAAACATATTACTCATATAAATCGAATAACCATTATTCTCGGACTTAAACAAGTAACCGTCTCGCAATAAACAAGATCCCGATATAATGTTCATGCTCAACGAGCACCAAATAACAATTATTTAAGTATAAAACTAATCCCGATAGTAGATTAAGGGTAGCGTGCCGAGCGATCACATCAACCTTTGATCCATTTCCCAGCGCGCCGTCACCTCGTTCTTCGCTAGCTTCCGTTTATTCTGCAAGACTGTTTGAGTTACAAATATGAGCACCGAACCGATTATCAAATACCGGGCACTACTCAGTACTAGTGAGATACACATCAATAACATGCATATCGGATATACCTTTCTTCTTGATGTTGCCGTTCTTGATTCGCCAAGTACTTTGGGCAATTCCGCTTCGATGACCTTCTCCCTTGTAAAAGCACTCGAGATCGGGCTTGGGTCCGCCTTGGTCTTCTTCATTGGCGTGGTAACTTTCTTACCACCCTTCTTGAAGTGTCCCTTCCTTAGACTTGCCTTTCTTGAATTTGGTGGTCTTATTGACCAACAACACTTGGTGCTCTTTCTTGATCTCCACTTCTGAGACTTTAACATAGCAACAGTTACAGCAACTCCTTGTTCATGTTCTGCATGTTGTAGTTCATCACAAAGTTCTTGTAACTTGGTGGTAGTGATTGGAGGACACGGTAAATCCCCAAAGCATTAGGAATCACTATACCCAAGCTTTGAAGTTTGATTGCGTGCCCAGACATCTTAAGCACATGCTCCTTGTGAGCTGCCCTCTTCCATCTTGCAGTTAAATAACTTTTCAGAAGCCTCATAGCTTTCAATTGCCGCATGAGTCTCAAAGATCAATTTGAGATCCTCGACAATATCATATGGGTCTGAATTCTCAAACCTTTTAAGCTCGATTCTAAACCATACAAGATAGCACTTTGAACTATGGAGTCGATTCTTAGGCGAGGTAAACATTCTTTACTTCATCGGCGCACATCAGTGGAGTCACCCAATGTGCATCCGGCACATAGGTCAAATTACCATGTGAGGACAATCCTCAAATTGCGGAACCAATCCGAAGTTGCTTCCATTGTTTTTCAACTTTTCTTTCTCTAGGAACGCATTAAAATTGATGGTAGGGGCTGCCATTGATCTACAACATATTTGCAATAGTTTAGACTAAGTTTATGACAAATTGAGTTCAAATTAATAATGAAATTAAACTAGGTGAGCTCCCACTCAAAACAACATCCCTCACATTGTTTTAGTGATCACACGAACCAAATCCACTACATCAACACCGATCATCACGAGAGTTGATATAGTTTCAATGGCGAACAATCGTCATGTTCATCATATCTACTATATGATTCATGCTTTACCTTTCGGTGATCCGTGTTCGAGACCATATGCATGCTAGGCTCGTCAAGATCAAACCTTAGTTTCCGCATGAGCAAATCTGGCTTGCTCACGTTGTATACACTTGCGCAATCTAACACACCCGATCATCACGTGGTGCTTCGAAACAACAAGCTTTAGCAATGGTGCTAACTAAGGGTGAACACTTTATGACTTGAAATTCATGTGCTTGAGGGATCATCTTATAATGCTACCGTCGTCTACTAAGAAATACAAGATGCATAAAGGATTAACATCACATGCAATTCAATAATATGTGATATGATATGGCCTTTCTTCTATGTGCTTCCGATCTCCATCTTCAAGCACGAACATGATCTCCATCATCACCGACATTGGATCAAGGTCAATGACGCTTCTCCATGGTTGTCGTCCACCGGCTTCAACTATTACAACTACTTTGAATAGACACGCGGGTCTTAACATAAATTAAAGACAACCATGTGGCTCCTGCCAGTTGCCAACTTACAATAAGGAACATTGCATACATCAAATATAATCACAATCATGGCCATATCACATCACTACACACCCCTGCGAAACAAAGTTAGACGCCTCTACTTTCTTTGCATATTTTACGTGGTTTGGGGCTTTCAATAAGTGTCGTTCTAACTTACGAACAAGAACCACAACATTGATACTAGTATTGTTGATCACCCGTTGTAAATTGGATCTTAACTATGCTAGGAGAAACAGGCACCATAAAGCCACTTATGCAATACAAGTTGCATGTCAAGCGTGGAGCAAGTCTCATGAACGATGTCATGTAAGGTTAGCGGGCCGCTTCATCCCAACATACCGCAAGATGCAAAGTACACAAGAAGCAATTGACAATAAAGCATCAACGCCCACAATGACCATTGTGTTCTACTCGTCAACAGATCTACATATAGACACGGCTCGATACCCTTTGTAGGGTTTCGTAGCATGGAAAACAAAATTTTCTATCGCATACAAACAAACAAGCCAAGATCTATCTACTAGATTCTAGCAACGAGTCGATGGAATAACTTACCCTCAAAGATTCCAAAGTGTTTAACGAGAGCGGATTCTCGTGGGTGATGTAGTCGTACTCTTCCCGATCTCAAGATCGTGTAGACGATCCTTCCGCTGCGTTAAGCGGTGCTTCCGATCGGTCACGTTGATTTTCGACGAGGACCTTCCTCTCCCTTGTTCCAGCAGGCAGCGGAGGTTGTAGCACTCTCCTCGCGATTCCGGCAGCACAACGGCGTGGTACCGGAAGTAGAGGGGAGATCTCGCAGGGCTTCGCCTTAAGCCGAAGCGAGTATGGTGGAGTATGAGAGTTCCTCGGCGGTCTAGGGTTTAGACACACCAATTAGAAGGCTCTAATCCGGAGGCTAGGGCAATTAGAAGCTCTAAACCAAAACCGCTCTAAACCGGAGGCTAGGGCTAGGGTTTAGATTTAGAGGATAGGAACTTGTGTGTCTAGGAGGAGCCTGCCCTCCTTATATAGGTGGAGGGCGGCCGCGCCATGGGGAGGAGAGGAGTCCTCCCAACTCGGCTTGGAGGTGGGCCGCGGTTGGAGGAGGAACTCCTCCCCAACTCGATTTCCACACCTTCCTCTTTCCTCTTTCCAATTTTAGCCGTTTGACTTTTCAAACTTGCTATTTGACTTTTCAATTTAGGATTCAATTTAATCCTTTATTTGGAACAGCGAGAACACTTAGTACATGATGCAATCATCCCAATATGCAATGACACATTCATGTACCCTTCCCTCCGGAGTGGGACATTCGGAACCTTCTAGAACATTCCCGATGAAAACACGGAATCATTCCGAACTCAAAGCGGGACTTTCCTTATATGAATCTTATTCTACGGACCATTCTGGATCTCCTCGTGATGTCTTGGATCCAATCCGAGAATCCGAACAACATTGGGTCTCTTTCTCATAATACCATAACTACTTAAACAACGTCGAATCCTTAAGTGTGTCTCCCTACGGTTCGTGAATTATGCGGACATGATCGAGACACTTCTCGAACAATAACCAATAGAGGAATGGAAATTCATATGGCTCCACATATTTCTACGATTAATTTGCGATCGAATGAACCACTTACATACGATACCAATTTCCCTTTGTCTCACGATAGTTTACTTATCCGAGGTTATGATCGTCGGTATCTCTGCATACCTAGTTCAACCTCGTTACGATAAGTACTCTTTTCTCGTTCGTGATATGTGATCCCTTGTGAGCCGGTCACATGCTTGCAAGCTAATTGGATGACATTCCACCGAGAGGGCCCAGTATATCTATCCGTCATATGGATGGACAAATCCACTCTTGATCCATGTGTCTCAACCAATACGTTAGAACACTCAATGCCACCTTTATAGCCACCCAGTTACGGTGTGGTGTTTGATGTCATCAAAGCATCCATCCGGTAAAGGTGATATGCATGATCTCATGGTCGAAGGAATTAGGTTACTATGTATCAGAAAGCATATAGCAATTGAACTAATGAAATGACTTGATCTTTATGCTACGCTTATCTATAGGAGTATGTCCACCATATCATTCTCCTAACGATATGATCTTGTTGTTGATAACATCTCAATGTTCATGATAGGGAAACCACAATCATTTATCAACCAACAAGCTAGTGATGTATAGAGGCTATACTAGGGACTTCAAATTTAAGTTTACAAATCACACAAGTATCAATGTTTCCTTGTTAATACTATTATAGCATGAATGTAAACATTTATCATAAACACAAAGATATAATAATAACTACATTTATCATTGCCTCTAGGGCATATCTCCAACAACTCCCCTCCCCTTGGCCGGCCCCCTCCACCTATATAAGTAGGGGCAGTGCTGCCCCTCCAAGCACACAACTTGCACCCTGCAAACCGTAGCCCCAAGCCGCCGGCGCCGCCACCTCCTGCCGCTGCCGCCGCCTAGGGCTAAACCCTAGCCGCCGAGTTGGGGCATCCCCTTGCCCTAGCCGTCGGCCTAGCCTCTCCTTCTTGGTGTGTCTAAATCCTAGATCACCGAGGGCCTCTCTCATAGTCCACCATACTCGTTCCGGCTTAAGGCGAAGCCCTGCGAGATCTCCCCTCTACTTCCGGTACCACGACGTCGTGCTGTCGGAATCACGAGGAGAGTGCTACAACCTCCATTTTCTGGAACAAGGAGAGGAAGGTCTTCGTCAGTCTTGAGCGTGTGATCGACTATGGAAGCGCTGAGAGCATGGGAAGGATCGTCTACACGATCTTGAGATCGGGAGAATCGACTACATCACCCACGAGAATCCGCTCTCGTTAAACACTTTGGAATCTTCGAGGGTGAGTTATTCTATCGACTCGTTGCTACAATCTAGTAGATAGATCTTGGCTTGTTTGTTTGTATGCGGTAGAAATTTTTTGTTTTCCATGCTACGAACCCCTACATTGGTATCAGAGCCGTGTCTATATGTAGATATGTTGCACGAGTAGAACACAATGGTCATTGTGGGCGGTGGTGCTTTTATTATCAATTGCTTCTTGTGTACTTTGCATCTTGCGGTATGATGGGATGAAGCGACCTGGGCTAACCTTACATGACATCGTTCATGAGACTTGCTCCACGCTCAACATGCAACTTGTATTGCATAAGTGGCTTTGCGGGTGTCTGTCTCTCCCATGATAGTATAGATCCAATTTACAACGGGCACTTGAAAGTTCAAACATCAACATTGTGGTTCTTGTTCGTAAGTTAGATCGACACTTATTGAAAGCCCCAAACCACGTAAAATATGCAAAGAAATTAGAGGCGTCTAACTTTGTTTTCCAGGGGTGTGCTGTGATGTGATATGGCCATGATTGTGATTATATTTGATGTATGCAATGTTCCTTATTGTAAGTTGGCAACCGGCAGGAGCCATATGGTTGTCTTTAATTTTTGTTAAGACCCGCGTGTCTATTCAAAGTAGTTGTAATAGTTGAAGCTGGTGGACGACAACCATGGAGCAGTGTCATTGACCTTGATGCAATGTCGGTGATGATGGAGATCATGTTCGTGCTTGAAGATGGAGATCGGAAGAACAAAGAAGAAAGTCCATATCATATCACATATTATGAATTGCATGTGATGGTAATCCTTTATGCATCTTGTATTGCTTAGTTAACGACGGTAGCATTATAAGATGATCCCTCATGCACATGAATTTCAAGTTCTAAAAGTTTTCACCCTTGGTAAGCACCGTTGCTAAAGCTTGTTGTTTCGAAGCACCACGTGATGATTGGGTGTGATAGATTCTGCAAGTGTATACAACATGAGCAAGCGAGATTTGCTCATGCGGAAGCTAATGTTTGATCTTGACGAGCCTAGCATGTACAGACATGGTCTCGGAACACGGATCACCAAAAGGTAAAGCATGAATCATATAGTAGATATGATGAACATGTCGAATGTTCGCCATTGAAGCTACATCAACTCTCGTGATGATCGGTTTTGATGTGGTGGATTTGGTTCGTGTGATCACTAAAACAATGTGAGGGATATTGTTTTGAGTGGGAGTTCACCTAGATTAATTTAACTATTAATTAGAACTCAATTTGTCATAAACTTAGTCTAAACTATTGCAAATATGTTGTAGATCAATGGCGGCCCCTACCATCAATTTTAATGCGTTCCTAGAGAAAGAAAAGTTGAAAAATAATGGAAGCAACTTCGCGGATTGGTTCCGAAATTTGAGGATTATCCTCAATGCTGGTAATTTGACCTATGTGTTGGATGCACCGCTGGGTGACCCGCCTGCGGCTGATGCTATCGATGAAGTAAAGAATGTTTACCTCGCTCGGAAGAATCAGTACTCCACAGTTCAGTTTGCTATCTTGTATGGTTTGGAATCGGAGCTTCAGAAAAGGTTTGAGAATTCAGACCCACATGATATTGTCCGTGAACTCAAATTGATTTTTGAGACTCACGCGGCAGTTGAGAGCTATGAGGCTTCTGAAAAGTTCTTTAACTGCAAGATGGAAGAGGGCAGCTCCGTCAGTGAGCATGTGCTTAAGATGTCTGGGCACGCAAACAAACTTCAAAGCTTGGGTATAGTGATTCCTAATTCTTTGGGGATTTACCGTGTCCTCCAATCACTACCACCAAGTTACAAGAACTTTGTGATGAACTACAAGATGCAAAGCATGAACAAGCAGTTGCCAGAACTCTTCTCCATGTTAAAATCTGCAGAAGTGGAGATCAAGAAAGAGCACCAAGTGTTGATGGTCAATAAGACTACCAAATTCAAGAAAGGCAAGTCTAAGCAAAAGGGACACTTCAAGAAGGGTGGTAAGAAATTTACCGCACCGACGAAGAAGACCAAGGCTGGACCTAAGCCTGATACATAGTGCTTTTACAGCAAGGGAGAAGGTCACTGGAAGCGGAATTGCCCAAAGTACTTGGCGGATTTGAAGAACGGCAACATCAAGAAGAAAAGTATATCCGATATACATGTTATTGATGTGTATCTCACTAGTACTCGTAGTAGTGCCTGGGTATTTGATACTGGTTCGATTGCTCATATTTGTAACTCGAAGCGGTCTTTGCGAATAAACGGAAGCTAGCGAAGAACGAGGTGACGATGCGCGTGGGAAACGGATCAAAGGTTGATGTGATCGCGGTCGGCACGCTACCTCTTCATCTATCATCAGGATTAGTTTTATACTTAAATAATTGTTATTTGGTGCCTGCGTTAAGCATGAACATTATATCGGGATCTTGTTTATTGCGAGACGGTTACTTGTTTAAGTCCGAGAATAATGTTTGTTCAATTTATATGAGTAATATGTTTTATGCACATGCACCTTTGATAGATGGTCTATTCTTATTGAATCTCGATAGTGGAAATACACATATCAACAACATTGAGGCTAAACGTTTGAAATCGAGCGATAACTCGACCTATATGTGGCACTATCGTCTTGGTCACATTGGAGTGAAGCGTATGAAGAAACTCCATTCCGATGGACTTCTTGAATCACTTGATTTCGAATCACTTGAAAGATGCGAAGCATGTCTAATGGTTAAAATGACTAAGACTCCATTCTCTGGTATGATGGAGCGAGCTACGAACTTATTGGAAATCATACATACCGATGTGTGTGTTCCAATGAGTGTAGCATCTCGCGGTGGTTATCGTTATGTTCTTACCTTCACGGATGACTTGAGTAGATATGGGTATATCTATTTCATGAAACATAAGTCCGAAACTTTCGAGAAGTTTATGGAATTTCAAAGTGAGGTGGAGAATCAACGTAAAAAGAAGATTAAATTTCTATGTTCTGATCGTGGAGGTGAATATCTAAGTTACGAGTTTGGCGAGCATTTGAAGAAATGCGGAATACTTTCACAATTGACACCGCCGGGAACACCACAGCGTAATGGTGTGTCCGAACGTCGTAATCGAACTCTCTTAGATATGGTTCGTTCTATGATGTCACTTACAGATTTACCGCTATCATTTTGGGGTTATGCATTAGAAACAACCGCATTCACTTTAAATAGGGCACCATCTAAATCTGTTGAAACGATACCGTATGAATTATGGTTTGGGAAGAAACCTAAATTGTCGTTCCTTAAAGTTTGGGGTTGCGAAGCCTATATAAAGAAGTTACAGCCGGACAAGCTTGAACCCAAAGCGGAAAAATGCGTCTTCATAGGATACCCAAAGGAAACTATTGGGTATACCTTCTATCATAGATCCGAAGGCAAAATCTTCGTTGCCAAGAATGGATCCTTTCTAGAGAAATAATTTCTCTCGAAAGAAGTGACTGGAAGGAAAGTAGAACTCAACGAGGTTATCGAACCGTCTCTTGAACTTGCGAGTAGCGCAGCACCGGAAGAAGTTCCTGTGGTGCCTGCACCAATAAGAGAGGAAGCTAATGATGATGATCATGCAACTTCGGTTGTAGTTGCTACAGAACCTCGCAGGTCAATGAGAACTCGTACCACTCCTGATTGGTATGATCACGTTATGAGTGTCATGTTGGTGGACAACACCGATGACCCTGCGACATATGAGGAAGCGATGATGAGCCCAGATTCCAATAAATGGCAAGATGCCATGAAATCCGAGATTGGATCCAACCAAGTATGGACTTTGGTGGACTTACCGGATGGCCGGAAGGCTGTCGAGAACAAATGGATTTTCAAGAAGAAAACAAATGCTGATGGTAATGTTACTGTCTATAAAGCTCGACTTGTCGCAAAAGGGTTTCGACAAATTCAAGGAGTTGACTACGATGAGACCTTCTCACCTGTAGCGAAGCTAAAGTCTGTGAGGATTAAGTATAGCAATTGCTGCATATTATGATTATGAGATATGGCAGATGGATGTCAAAGCAGCGTTCCTCAATGGAGACATTGATGAAGAGTTGTATATGATGCAACCCAAAGGTTTTGTCGATCCTAAAGATGCTAACAAGGTATGCAAACTTCAACGGTCCATTTATGGATTGAAGCAAGCATCCCGAAGTTGGAATCAACGTTTTGATAAGGTGATCAAAAGTTTTGGTTTTATACAAACTTACGGAGAATCTTGTATTTACAAGAAAGTGAGTGGGAGCTATGTAACATTCTTAATACTATATGTAGATGACATATTGTTGATTGGGAATGATGTAGACCTTCTTAATAGTGTTAAGGAATATTTGAATAATAGTTTTTCAATGAAAGTTCTTGGCGAAGCAGCTTACATATTGGGCATAAAGATTTATAGAGATAGATCGAGACGCCTAATATCATTGTCTCAAAGTACATATTTGGACAAAGTTCTAAAGAGGTTTGGAATGGAAGATAGGAAGAAAGGGTTCTTGCCCATGTTGCCCAATACGACCTTGAGTAAAACTAAAAGTCCAACAATGGAAGAAGATAGAGAAAGGATGAGTAAAACTCCCTATGCCTCGGCCATAGGATCTCTAATGTATGCCATGCTATGTACTAGACCCAGCATTGCATATGCTGTTAGTTTGACTAGCAAATATCAAAGTGATCCTGACATGGTTATACCCTACGGCTACGTAACTTCAGCATACCTAGTCCAGCCCAAGGAAGGCCCACGACATACATACGCTGGCCCATGAAGATTTTCGGGTGGCCAAGGCCCATGACGTCTTCGGGATCCTTGGAGAGCAAGACTAGAGGAGATAGGAAATTCAAAGGGGTAAAACCCTTGAACTTGTAACCGACTAGGACTACGCCCGGGACCTGCCTAAGTCTATATAAAGGCCAGGAGGGCACGTCCTAGGGCAACTCGACTCATACTTTCGCACACGCATCCATGCCAGATCGAATCTGCGCACCCTGTAACCTTCGGTTCCGCCGTAATCAAAGAGCAGACAAGCAGGAGTAGGGTTTTCCCTCCGGGGGCCTAAACCTGGGTAAATCTCGTGTCCCCTGGTTGCTTGTCTGTTAACGGTGCCACGATCTCCAGCATCCCCATCTTCTCCAAATCCCAAGTCCATAACAATGGGCATTGACGAGATTAAACCTCGTCAATTGGCGCCGTCTGTGGGAACTGGGGATGTTGATTGTGCGGTCGTGACGGTTCCGACCCGATCGATCTACAACTCCGCGGCGACGGAGAATCACCTCCTCTTCGGCGCTTTCGACTTCACCGCCCACTCGCTGGATACCATGAAGGATTTCGAGCCCGTAGGTGACGGACTCGAAATCTTGTTCGGGAGCTTCTGCTTCCAGGTGGGACAAACTGGCACCCTCCGCCTCCCTGAGCGGGTGCCCGTGCCGTCAATCAGGCCCGCTTCGTGGACTCCACACCCCGTGCCACGCACGTCACCATCAACATATGAGTTCTATAGCAGCAGCTGCTGCAACTCCAATCTGTGCGATCCACCTTCGGATGAAGGGACCTACGGTTCCGGATCCGAAAGCTGCGGCAGCAGCCAACCAATCTGCAGGCGCTATCGTGCGCGCGATCATCAAACCGACGAAGCGCCTAACCCGCCCAAACCCAACCCGCAGGGCGAAGCGGCCAGCGGTGGAAACGGCAGAAAACGGTGGCCACCTCATCCAACTTAGCAAAGAAGGATGGGTCGAAGCACGCCGCCGTCAGCGAAATAGTCCTACCTCTGGACTCCCCACGTGATCTGCTGAGGGCATACCACTACCTCCTCATCGAGGAGCACAAGAAGCAAGTCAAGATGCAGGAGATGCTCGACAAACGCAAGCAAGCAGCCTCTGAGTCCAGTGCGCGACGAGCTGTGCTCTCCGCCATGGGACCCGGATCTAGCACAAACGGAAATCAGGGAAACAAGCACCGCTCTCGGGTGGAAAACATGGACCCCAAGGAGCGGCGTGACGTGACCCGAACTCTCCATACATCGTTCATGGATATGGACGCTGACGGCAACATCATCCCGAAGACGCCACAAGCTGCGATCATGGCAGCCACTGCGTATCTCGCGGCTCACCCACCTCCGGAGGGAGACCCAAAAAGGGCCATGCATAGGTCTGCACTCACCGGACTAGTACTAATTGGAGCTGCGCTCCACGAAGATGCTCCTGCGGAACCGAAGAAGAAAGCTCCGGCCAGGCGCGACCGGAGTCCCACCCCCTCATCCGAAGAGGAAGAGGAGCACGATCTTCCTCGAAGGAAGAAGAGCTCGCACCGCCATAAAAGCGACTACGACGCCAGAGACAAGCTTACACCGCGCAAGATCGATAAAGCACGCGCTAAACGCGCATGCTCGTCTGAATCTGAGATGGATGAAGACGAAGGAGAACTCTGCGAGGCTCGATGCTTCAGCAGATCCGTCTGGCGAACACAGATGCCACGCAACTTCAAGCTTCCTTTGGATACTCCGAAGTTCAACGGCACGCAAGATCCAAAGTCCTGGCTCAGTCACCATCTGTCATCCGTCAAGCTTCACGGAGGCAACAAAGAAACCGCCATGCAATGCCTTTAGCTGCAGCTGACGGTATGGCGGTCGCTTAGCAGCCTATCGGGATCCATCCGGCGGGAGGAGCTTACAGCTTCATCCGAAACTTCAAAGGCACCAGCAAGAGGCCCGCCTCAATTGAAGAATTGCGAGCCTGCACTCAGAGAACGGGTGAATCTATTCGCTCGTACATACTACGCTGGTCTACAACCAAGAACTCCACAGCACACATCTCCGAAGAGCGGGCCATCGACGCCTTCAGGGACGGCGTCAAACGCCCAGACTTCAAGGAGAAACTTGGACGTGTAAAGACCAAGACACTCGACCAGCTCATGGAAATCGCCAACAGTTGGGCAGACGAGGAAGATTGCATCCAACGGGCGCAATTAGATGAAGAGGACGACTACGGCCGAAGACGCGAACGCCGCAGCAAGAGGAGATCGCACGTCTACGAGGACCGCGACAGACCCGACATGGTCGCAGCCGGCTACGCCAACCGCCGTAATGACAACAGCCGCAACAGCGGAAACTTCCGCGACAACGGACGACCAACGCAGTCGTGGCAACGCCGCGACCGCGAGAACGGACCCTCAGCATTCGACAAACTTTCGGGTCCATGCACCATCCACTTCTACATCGACAAACAAGATGGAAAAAAGAAAGCTAGCCACATGCTCAAGGGCGCGCGAGTTCGAAACTCGGCGAAGGCATGGTGCGAGATGAGGCAACAAGCTCCAATCCTGCGTTCGGAAACACTGCGCCCGGTGAAATAGCACCGAGCTCCTCCACCGCCGCCTATTGAGGCCCAAATCAACCGATCGCACCAGTATCAAAACAACGCCGGGTCGCATACCCCCACCAAAAGGAGCACTCAATATGATACGAAGGGCGCCCACAAATAGGGTGCGAAGAAAATCACCCGAAAAATCAACTTGGCGTGGCAACTCCGCTGCAATCCTCGAGTACCTCGGCGGATCGAGTCCTGCATCACATTCACTCGCGGATCACCCTTGCGGATCCCTCGCCCAGTCATGCTGCCACAGTGCTGGAGGCGCAGATCGGAGGCTTCGATATGAGTCGCGTCTTCATGGACGGCGGCGGCATCAACCTAATGTCCGCAAGCACTCTAGCAGCTATGCGGATCCGCAATGCGACTGGAACAATCGAACACAACGTTCCACGGCATTGTCGAGGAAGGGCATCTTCCCCAGGCAAAATAGGGCTCGGCGTCATCTTGAGCCGAACAACTTTGGCGGGCGCCTAGAATTGAAGTGGTGGACTGGCCGTCGCAATACCACGCCATCCTGGGACGTGTAGCATTCGCAAGGTTCCTGGCCGTCCCACACTACGCATACCTACTACTCAAGATGCTAGGACCAAGGGGCGTCATCACAGTCCACGGGAGCTTCACCCGATCGGACCAATGCGACAGGGATTTCAACAAAATCTCCCAGTCCTTCGGCATGCAATACGAGCTCGTAAGGCTCCGCGAGGTGACGGACAATGGGCTACCCCCAGTCACAAGGCAGAACACACCCGACATGTCATTCGACTCCACCGTCAACACCAAGAAAGTGCAGGTCCATCCAATAGATGCCTCCAAGACGGCGTTGATCGCCAATGATCTTAGCACCTCATAGGAAGGCGCGCTCGTCGAATTCCTCCGTGAGCGCTGGGAAATATTCGCCTGGTGTCCTGCGGACATGCCAGGAGTTCCCAGGGAATTCGCCGAGAACGCACTCAATGTCTTCCGGACACCAAGCGATCAGCGGTCTATCCGAAGACGCCGAGCCTGAGCGAAGCTATCGGCAAGGAGATCAGCAGTTACTCGCAGCAGACTTCATCCGGAAATCAAGGAAAGCAAGTTCTGGAAAATACGGTGATGGTCCCGAAGGACACGGACATCCTGCGGATGTGCGTGGACTTCACGTCACTAAATAAACCGCCCAAAGGACCACTTCCCTCTACCTCGGATCGACCGGATCATCGATTCGACCGCAGGTTGTGAAGCTCTCCTTCCTCGGCGCCTACTCGGGCTATAACGATTCGACTCAAGGTCGAAGATCAAGAAAACGGCGTTCATCACACCGTTCGGAGTATTCTACAACACAATGCCCGCCGGGCTAAAGAATGCGGGTGCCACGTACCAGCGATGCATGCAGCTGCCTCAAGGACCAGATCGGTCGCGTCCAAGTCTATGTCGCGACATAGTCATAAAAACCAAGGAGGCAAGAACACTTATCGGCGATCTCCGAGGCGTTCGACAACCTTGATCGCTCTGGATCAAGCTCAATCGAAAAGTGCGCCTTGGCGTACCCTCGGTCACTGCTGGGTACTTCATCTCTCAACGAGGATCGGCGAACCGAAGAAAATCAAAGCTATCATGACAATGGAGAAGCGAAAAACCTCAAGGCGTTCGGCTCGCAGGCGATGGCGGCACTAAGCGAGTTCATCGACCACATGGGCGAAGGCCCTACCATTTTACCAGCTGCGCGCAAGGCGGACAAGTTCAGTGGACACGAAGCCAGCGGCGCGTTGAAAGCCTCAGCGGCTCCTCTCCACCTCGCCGTTTGGTCACACCAAAGAGCGCGAGCCCTGTTGTACATAGCAGCCACACACCGGTGGTCGACCACAGTACTGTGGTCGAACGACCAAGAAGGCAAGACCCACGGGGTACAATGCCCAATTTACTACCTCAGCGAGGTTCTCACTCCAACAAAATAGCGGTACCCGCACTACCAGAAGCTGGCCTACGGCGTGTTCATGACGGCTCGACGACTGAGCCACTACTTCCAGGAGCATCAGGTGATGGTCGTCAATGAGGCACCCCTAAACAGCATCCTGAATAACCAGAGGCCACAGGACGCGTGGCCCTGTGGGGCATTGAACTATCACCCCTGGACATCATCTACGAGCGACGCATAATCAAATCTCAAGTCCTTCCGACTTCACGGTACCTTTGGATGGAGCTGCGGTGCGACACCCCGGATATGTCACGGTCTGGACAATGCATTTCGACGGCTCCAAGCGCGAAGCAGAGCGAGGCGGAGTCATCTTGACCTCCCCGCAAGGTGAAAAAATGAAGTACATTCTTCGGATGAAATTCAGAGCCTCCAACAACAAGGCCGAATACGAAGCCCTCATCCATGGCATGAAGATGGCAAAAATATGTGGCGCAACACGCCTGGTCATCTACGGTGACTCCAACCTTGTCGTACAGCAGACGATGAATGAGTGCGACGCACACGCCGAAAACATGATCGCTGCATGGCGCCTACAACGACTCGAAGGAGAATTCGACGGCTGCGAACTTCGGCACGTTGGAAGAGAGAGCAACGAGGAGGCCGATAGACTCGCCAACATCGGCTCTACTTGTGCAAAGGTACCACCAGGTGTGTTCCTCGAACAGATCTGCGTGCCATCCATCAAACGGAAATTCCCCAAGGGATCACCCGAAGAAGCAGAACACTCGGGGGCTATGCTACCCGAAGGTCATGAAGGACCCGAAAAGTTGGATACCGAAGTTGCCATGGTCAACCTGATGCAGGTCATGGCAGTCGAAGAAACTTGGACACGTCCATACCTCCAGTTCCTGATAAAAGGAGAATTGCCAGATAGCCCGACAGATGCCCGACGCGTATCTCGTCGGTCAAAAGCCTTCACCATCATCAACGGCGAGCTGTACAAATGCAGCATTACGGGCTTACTACAACGGTGTGTCACCATCAACGACGGCAAAGCCATACTCCAAGATATCCACGAGGGCATCTGCGGCCACCACGCAGGTAGCCGCTCCCTCGTCGCCAAAGCTCTGCGAGCAGGATTCTACTGGCCAACGGCCATGAGCGACGCGAAAGACATCGTCCGAAGATGCAACGGGTGCCAACGGTTCGCCGACAAACCGCACGCACCTGGGTCCGAACTTCGACCCATACCCATAGCCTGGCCTTTTGCCCAATGGGGCCTTGACATGATCGGCAAACTGCCAAAATCGAAGGGAGGACACGTCTTCCTCCTGGTCGCAGTCGACAAATTCACCAAGTGGATCGAAGCCATGCCAGTCACCAACCAGAAGGGCAAAACCGCCGTCAAGTTCTTCGAATCCATTGTCTACAGGTTTGGCGTACCGCACAACATCATCACTGACAACGGATCGAACTTCATCTCCGAAGAATTCCAGGACTTCTGCGAAGGCCTCGGGATCAATATCACGTATGCCTCAGTGGCACACCCGCAAACAAGCGGGCAAGTGGAAAAGGCCAGCGGCCTAATCGGCGCCGGCATCAAGCGCCTCATGAGCTCACTCGAGCACAAAGCTGGAAAGCGGACGAAGAGCTACCATCGTCATGTGGAGCTTACGTACTCGCCAAAGCTCCACGGCTACACACCGTTCTTCATGGTGCACGCTGAGGCCGTGCTACCGGCAATCGCCACCAGGCTCCACAGTCGTCGCTTACAGCCGAGTCCTGGCTGCACTCGAAGACGTCGACACACTCGGCGAAGCACGGGATATAGCAGCAGCTCGATCGGCGGTGTACCAGCAGAGTCTCCGCAACTATCACAGCCATTGCGCCAAGGTCGCCGTCGAAGGAGACCTCATCTTGCGACTCAAGCAAAAGCGACCGAACAAACTCGATTCACCATGGGAAGGACCCTATGTCATCACGAAGTCATCCTGGTGGCGCCTATCGCCTCAAGCACGTGGAGTGCGGAGTCGCATACTCCAACCCATGGAACATCTCGCACTGCGATTCTACCCGTAGCAACCTACCCCTTTTACTTTCAATAAGGCTTTCATAAGGCTACTCGGCCGAACCATGTACCTCCTCCATTACGATATAAATAAAGCTAAGTACCTGCTTCAACCCTCGGTTGACTATTTTACGCAACTTTACTACATGCTACATACGCACTCGGGGCTCCCCACCTCACGATTTCATCGATTGAGGACAAAGCGTGTACACTGAGTAGGCGACCACGTCAGCAAGCGAAAACGCGTACTAAATCAAAGCACTGCGTGCTCGCAAACAAGCAAACCTTTACAACAAAGGGCACATACCGCCGCAATATACAAATTTTACATCTATCTGCTTATTTTCAGGTCCTACCTATTACGAAGAATAACCCGAGCACGCTGCTCAAACAAATCTACAATCATTTCGGCATCTCGCCTTACAGCGCGTAATGCGGACGCATATTCCACTTGCCACCATCTGGTTGAGGAGGTGGCCCGATCGCCACATGACCAAATCTCGTCGGCGGTGCACCCTCACAAGAGACAAAGCCTTCACCCTGCGGAGCTGCTGCCGCACCAGCTCCTTGACATTCGCGGCACTCGAAACTTCGTCGGAAGACCGCAAGGTCGTTGGCACGGCATCCAACGGAAACATGACGTGCGGCACCGAGAAAGTGATGTACACTGGCGGAGCACTGCGAAACCTGGTAGACACGATCCTGCACCGTCGCCAGAACTATGGCGCGATCACGATCCATCGAGAAAGCCCGGCCTCCATGTCTGTTGAGTCAAGCAATTGACTCGAACAACATCGCTCATTTTCTTCCCTCGAGCAAGATTGGCACCTGCGACAACCGCCGAAACAAGAGTAAGGCCAGCAGGCTCACCAAGAACGAGCTACAGACCGAAGAAGGATCAACTTACATTGCTGCTCGGACCGACCCAGCTCCGCCATCAAATACTCCTCTCTGGATGCACCACGGTGCGCTTTGGATTTCCAAGCGTCGGTAGCGTGGCGTAAGCAAATCTCTCCAAGCTGCGCACGCGATCTCGAAGAAAAGCGAGCTGCGAGGAATCATCCAATGATGCTCGCAAGGGCCTTTCGGATGAAGTTTCAACTGGGTCAGCACCCGAAGGAACCTATGGCAGCAGAAAAAAGAAGGCACACAGACATTCAGCCAAGGATAGAGCACAACTCGGAGGAATTCATTAAAGTATATAAGGCCACTACGTGGCACAAGGATGGTACTACAAAAGATATTTACAACAAAAGTAGACTACAAACTACCCTACGTCTACTATGCCTAAGGCGGAGGACACTGAGTCGCCTCAGAACCAGACTTCCTAGCTTTGGCCTCGCCCTGCTGCCGCAATGCATACTCAGACAGCAAGTCAATGAGCTTGGGCCCATATAAATGCCTGCGGCGGAGTAGGCGGCGAAGGATACCTCGGATCCATCCGCAGCCATAGGCATCAGAAATGTCTGGGCAGGTCCAACTCCGCCCGGCCGCCATGGCCATCGCCCGGCCTGACGCGCCGATGCCCTTACGCTTGCTTATACGCTGCAGCGCTTGGTGACAGAGCCTCTGCCGGGGCATCCACATCTTCAAGGGATCGCGCCGGGAAGAGCTCTGGTAGAAGCGACTAAGGACCTCTTCGCCTTGGCAAGGAGTTGACGATGGTCTGCGGCGGTCTTCGACGCCACGGTGGCATCATCTAGAGCACTCCCATGCTCTAGAGCACCACGGTCGAACTCGATGCCTGCGGCATCTGAGACAAAAACGAAGAAAAATATGAAGAAAGTCAGCATAGAAGAAGATCCGTAGAAAAAGAAGCAAGTACAAAAGCTAACGCTCACCCGAAATAGCCTTGGCAGGAGCCATGAGCTTCTCCGCCACCCCTTTTTCACGAGCAGCCGCAACGGTGGCTAGCTGCTCCTCACGATCTGCGGCCTCCTGCTGCAGACGCTCTTTCGCTTCGGCTGCCTTCGTCAGCTCCAGCTCAAGGCGCTCTCTCGCACTAGCGGCAGCTTCGGCCTTCTGCTCCGATTAGCCAAGGCTCTTCTTCAGAGCATCGACCTCACGGAGAGAGTCATTATGCTCCTCTTCATTTACAACAAGCAAGTGTCAAAGAACAGGACCAGGATAAGCAAGAGAAGTACTACAAGGCAGATGGATACCTTGAAGCTGCCGCAGTTTCGCCTCCAGCGTCAGGCGTGCCTCCACCAGCCGCTTGGCCTCTTGGACAAAAGGCTGCAGCAACAAGCAATAGTAGTAAGAGCAGGACTTGGGGGCTACGCCCAACACAAATAATCATAAACAACATCAGCATACGAATACACTCGGGGGCTCCCCCCGTAACATCAAGCAGAAAAACTTACGTGCTCGGCGAACCCATGAGCGCCCGCTAAATTACGAGGCGCAACCAGCCTCTCACACGGGAGGCTGGCGCAGCGTCACCAGAAGTCGCCACCGTCTGAGGAGGAGGTGACGCAATGTTCGACTCCCCCATCATCTCGCGCGCACCATCACTAGAGCCGTCGGAGGATTGCCTGCATATGAACCAATCAACACAGGTGCAAAAATAACAAGGGAACAAAGGACAACAGTGGCAACAAGAAAACTTACGAGCCCAACGCGCTCAGGTCGAAGATAGGAGAAGCCCTTCGGTCCCTCTTCTCCTCCTTCTTTTCTTCCTTCTTCTCCTCCTTTTCTTCCTTCTTCCGCTTTGCTGGCGGGTTCGGAGCAACAACTCGCACAGGAATGGCAGGAAGGGGAGAGGAAGAACCCCCATGAACATCATCATGACGCTCAAGGCCCAGAGGATTTCTGGGAGTCGGAGGAGTCGAGGCATCTGTCGACTCGCTAGAGCTCCGTGATCGCTTGCGCGAATGGTCCTCACTCGATTCGTCGGCATCCTCCGCTAGGGATCGCGCTGACGGTAGCTCGGACACGGAATCCACCACTTCATTATCCAGGGCATTCGGATACCTCTCGGGCAACGGTGGTTCCATGCCCGGCACTTTGAAGCTCTGCAAAAGGAAAAGGAACTTTTTTAGCAAACAAAGGAAAAAGTACACAGCTGACAAAAACAAAAGGGGAGCACTACGTGCGCAAATCTACACCTTCGGTACGACCAACGTCCAAGAAGGAGAAGGCGACTTCCCGATTTCTTCGTCGGCCTTGAACTTCAACAGCGCGCGAAGAGCCTTGTCAAGTTCCACCTCGGAGATTTTCTCACTCGAAACCCTCGTCGAATCACGGCGCCCAGAGTAAAGAAACATCGGATGCGCCCTCGCTTGGAGAGGTTGCACCCGACGCTCAAGAAACGTCCGGATGATGTCGACACCGTTCACCTCCTTCTCAGGAATCAGTTGGAGATCCTCCACCCGACGGTACAGGGCCTCTATCTCCGCCACCTCACCGTCTAAGATTTGGTTTTTCCAGGATATTTTCTTCTCAATCAATTGGGAGGGGTCAAAAGGAACGAGACCAAAATCTTGCCCAGGCAGTATGGAGTCACGGATGTAAAACCATTTCCTCTGCCAGTACTGGACAGATTCGTACATGGAAAAGGAAAAGAATTGCACATTGGGACTGAGGGAGATGATGAAACCCCCAATGGGTGTGGCGCCCCGCAAAAACCACTACTAGAAAATCGCGTTGTTTTTGTGCATTGCATCATCATGACCGCATGCTCATGTCATCATGCCACCTTGCATTTGAGTATCGTCATCAACATGCATTTGTTTGTCTGAAACTATCTTCGAAAAACATATTTTGTTTTCTAAATACTCAGCCTTTATTTCACAATCCAAAAAAAAAACCCGGGTCTCCGGAATATTTTGTTTCGTCTACCAACGGTTTGCAAAAGCCATGTTTTAAATAAATAAAATATTTAATTATTTTTAGGGGGCAGCCGTACCGGGCCGATCCGACCCAGTCGGCCACCCCCAGTACAAAACCAGCCTGTCTAATCCGTAATCTACCCAATCCTATTCTACCCAGCCCCCTCCACCTCACCCCCTCCAATCCCATGTCGACACCTCACCTCTCCCTTTCCCCCATCCAATCCTAGCCCGCCACCTGGCCACAGCCCCCAACTCCCTCTACTCTCCCACACAGCCACCTACCCCAGACCGAGTCCACCCTCCCTGTACGCACACGCACACACTCTGCCTCCCCGTCACGTTCCCTGGCCCCACCCCGCGGGTCCCACTCCCTCCTCTCCCTCACGCTCCCCGCACCTCCCCTCTCTCATCCCGCTCGCTTGCTTCCTCCCTCCCGCAACTCCCAGGCTCGCCGCACCTCCGCCTTGCCTCGCCGCCAGGTGCCGCCGCCCGAGCTCGCCGGCCTCCTCCCGTCTGCGGATCCGCGCGCCGCCGGTGCCCTGCGTCCTCTCCCTCCCGCTCGAGGCCATGGTCGCCCCGCAACGACCTCGCCGCCGACCACCTCTGCAGCGTGCTTCCTGGCCTCCAAGCGCCGCTCCCCGACGGGCCTACCTCGTCCGCGTCCGACTGCCGCCTGGACGCGACCACGCCGCCGCCCTCCCTTGTGTCCTCGCCCGCAGGCCGGCTTCTCCGCTGAGCCGTCTCGATCCGCGGCCGCCACCGCTACCCGGAGATCCTCCTGCGAGCCCGACCCCCTACGCCCCTGCCTCGTCGCGCCTCCATGTACCCCGACGTCGAGCCGCCCTTCTAGCACCGTCCCCTTCGCCCCGGACCCAAGGTCGCCTCCCATCATCTTCTACACCTCATCAACGCCCATCAGGTCCGCCGCGATGTCCTCTCGTCGGTTTCGCGACGACCCCTCTTCAAGCCTGGCCACTCCGACCTCGCCAGCGGCTCGCCCATGAATTCCCTCGCCTATGCCCGTGAGCTCCGCCTGCGCACGGCACGACCTCGCTGCGCAGCCCCGCTGTCGACCATCGCCCTCCTCCTCGGGTCCCTGCCGTCGTCACCCCTGCTCGCGTGCACCTCCCGACGGTGCTACCCCGGGCTCCCTCGTCCTTGAACTCCAGCAGCATGTCCGTCGTCTTCGCCCAAAGCTCCTCACTGGACCTGTTGTTCCCTGCGGGTAGCTTGCAGCTGCAGGTTTGCTGTTGCCTGTGTGTCCCTGGTACGTTGTGAATCTGAAGTTAAACCAAGTTGGCTAGGCCAACCATGCCAAGTACCACCGTGTGGCATAGCTGTTTAATACCATACAAGAGAACCTCTCAACCCAAAGCTCATCGCGACAAGATCTTCTGAACATCCTGGCAGTCAAGATCGACACGGAATCCGTCAAACCTAATGAACCACCAGAGGCGAACCGAGTTCACTGACCATCGAAGCCGGAGACCCCCACGTACTACTTCCTGAACCCTACACGCCAAGTTCCCCCTCACGGACGCCAAGTCCCCGGATTCAAAGGCGTCGAGATCCCGAAGACCGATCCGAAGCGCCAAGGCCTTCGACAGGGAATCGACAAGATCATCGCGGAACTCAAGGTCTACTTGAGGTTGCGAACGCCAAGGACGCCGACACGGGCGCCAAGATCTCCGGTGAAACGACAAGACCAACAACACGGACCCGACAAGATCTACGCGACCGGATCGACCCGACCGGCGAATCAATGCGCCCGCCACCAAACCAAGTCCTTCTTGCGGGCATAAGATCTACTCATTATCCGAACGATCCTGCCGTGACCGAACCCGGATCCGGATCGAGACCCAACCCGAACCCTCGGAGCCCAAGTTCGCGAACCCTAAAGTGATTACCTATCCGAGACCCCATTATTTTTAAAATATGACATTATCAACGATGCATATTAAATTGATCATGCATGCATACTTGTACGTGGTTTGGGGCATTATGCCAATTCATCTCATAATTAAATATGGAGTCTATGCGGGGTATCTTTGTCTTATTAGGACTTCATTTAAATTGGTGTAGCGAACGGTGCTATCTTACGCCATGTTAAGACAACATTTAAAATGCGGGTATCTAAACAACTAGAACCATATATTTAATTGTCGGGACCCCGGTTCGCTTAATATTGCCTAATCGCATCGCATACTTGCCATGCCATGCATCATACATGCATCATGCCCGATCTTTTGCCGTAGTATTAAATAGTGCATCCGGTGTTTCTTCTAGTGCTTTGCTTCTTCACGGATTAGGACGATGAGTTGATCAGTGTCGACCCGATCTTGGCTGAACCTTCGACAATGTTTTTCATGAGCACCTCCCCTTTCTACCTATCTTACTTTTATAGTATTTATTTCCTCCTGTTGATCTATTGCTATCGTGTTGCGTTGCTCTAGTTTTCGTGCCGTGATATCCCTTGCAGCCTTATATTACCTTGGACACCTCCTATTACATTGTTTGGTAGATAGTTGTACCGCGTCGTGATCGCTTGCTCAAGTGCCGTTGCGTGTCGTCAAGTACCACGATTGTTGGAGTATTGCCGCATGTTTAATGTTGGAGGTGATCATAACTTTAATTATTGTTTAATAACTAAAATTGAAGTAGGTAAATGCAGAGTCACCGATGGGCAATAGATGTTATTTGGTTTTTAACCGTCCACTTGTGTCCGTGGGACCCGAGTACTTGATACCTTCCTTGAATATTCGCGCTATCCACATCCGGAGGATTATGGGACCCCTCGGCGAGCTTGATTCATTCTTATTTCTTGGGGCCACAAACTAGTTTGAGGTTTTATTTACTATCTGTACTTATGCCATGCTTCTGCTTTATTTAAATTGTGCTGCACTCTTTATTTAGGATCGGGACACGATTTCACGGTATCGACAAGCCCGGTCACTTCGGGTTCCCGATCGTTCTGACGTCCACCCAAACCTTGAGTCCGTCTCGAGTCAGCTAACTTCGTTGGGTAGCTTAATGGGGTGGCCTGAAATATTTCGAATCTGGTGATTGCTTTGTCGTGAAGGCCTCGTTGGGTTTTGATTTGGTTTTCCGAGGTTGATCGAGTGTGTGTTGCTATTTGCACCCTGCAGGGTAAAACTTTCGAAAGCCGTGTCGCGGTTATGGACGACTTGGAGCACGATATCTCGATCATAGACAACTATAACTAAACTAGTGCTATAAATTTGACTTTATAATGACTAGTAATCAGCTTCACTATAATGGAATGGCTAAATAAAACTGCCAACAATTGCTTGTTTGGGTTGTCGCTTGCGACCATTGTATCTGACTAGTAAGTATTACCTTCTAGCGAATGGCTAAATAAAAGTACCAACAACTGCTGGGTTTTGGGATATCTCATGCTAATTGTATCTGACTAGTAAGTGTTGCAACTACAATGGAATGGTTAAATAAAAGTGCCCACTGCTTATTTTATCAGGATGACTATCTATATTTGACTAGTAATTGCTGCAGCGATAGAATAAATAAAACTGCCAAGCGTGTGAGTTCCTCGGTTGACTTCCTCGTTTGGTCTCGAGGAGAAATACCGAGATGGGTATGTTTGGTGGTAGTATCGAGAATGGTACCGAATAGGTCTTTCTTATCCCTCTCGATAGCCGGCGGTTATATCGAGTCTCTATAGGTTGTTTAGTGCATCTTTGTCTGCGCTCGATCCACCATACCTATGTGGCGAGGACCGAATTCTAGCCTCATGGTGTCTTGGCCTCGATCTTGACCGCTCTCTCTTTTCCTTTGCCCTGTCGGCACCCTTTTGTTTAAGCAGGTTTTGAGATCGGCGTCGTTAGCGGGGTTACCCTTCCGGCTTGGCACAGGGGGTTATGGACGCCATTGGTTATTCTTCAGGGCTCTTAGTCCCATTTGCATCTTGTCCGTAGTCGGACGCTGTATCATTTTCAAGGTGATTTGGATCTTTGTATTGTATATCTGTATTCTTGAGTCGTTGTTGTATATATCTGTTCTGTGGGGTCCATCGTGGACTATTGTGTAATGGTATTACTTCGTTTTCCACCCGCACGAAAGTGCCTGGTGGGCACCTTTGAATCGTTTCTATGCGGGTTTGGCGGTTTTCGCTAAAACTTGCATAGGGCCGATTCTGAGTGGTATCGAGCTCGTGATTGCGATACCCACAAGTCCAACTGTAGGATAACCTAGCTAACGGCAGTAGAGTGTCAAAACTATTTTTTGAAAAATCGGTTGGATAGTTACGATTAGGTCGATTTTACTCCTTACCCTCTGCTGCTCTCCTCTCACCTCTGCGTGTTTTGAATCCGCTCTCTTCTCTCTTGAGTCCGGGATTTCTCGTGGTTGGGTTCCATCGTACCTTGAGGTTTCGCTTCCTCCTTTAGTAACGGTGTTGCTACATCTGGTCTTCATGCTATCCGAGGAACCCTTCGTCGGTGGACTTCTCTTTGTTCCTTCTCGTGCCTTAGGTGTTTTCGGCCGACGACATCATCTACGCTAGATCGATCTGAGTGCATCACTCCTCTGTTTCCGAACCTCGCTTGTCGAGATCTACAATCTGAATTCTGAGAGTTGGTTGCATAATTTCCTATTCATGTGCAGGGTAATGCTTTGGGTGCGCGATGGACTGATCACCATCCGACTACTCTTATCATTCGCTCTTGCACCTTGAATGGTGAATCATTGCAGTTATACTCCTTCCGCGGAAGTTAGAGGTGGCCTTATCGTTTGATACCTCTACCTTCGTCCTTTGTTTCTCCGGAGTGTTCTCTCGACGATCCGGGACAACGACCTCTTGTTAGTGGTGTCGCGAGGATCTACACGATGCGAGAAGATTCAGATCGCCGCCCTTCTTCCCGGTACCATGAGGCGGATGTCGGGGGCGAGATCCATTGTTAGTGGTGTCGAATTGTGGCGCCCCGCAAAAACCAATACTAGAAAATCGCGTTGTTTTTGTGCATTGCATCATCATGACCGCATGCTCATGTCATCATGCCACCTTGCATTTGAGCATCGTCATCAACATGCATTTGTTTGTCTGAAACTATCTTCGAAAAACATATTTTGTTTTCTAAATACTCCGCCTTTATTTCACAATCCAAAAAAAACCCGGGTCTCTGGAATATTTTGTTTCGTCTAACAACGGTTTGCAAAAGCCCTGTTTTAAATAAATAAAATATTTAATTATTTTTAGGGGGCAGCCGTACCGGGCCGATCCGACCCAGTCGGCCACCCCCAGTACAAAACCAGCCTGTCTAATCCCTAATCTACCCAATCCTATTCTACCCAGCCCCCTCCACCTCACCCCCTCCAATCCCATGTCGACACCTCACCTCTCCCTTTCCCCCATCCAATCCTAGCCCGCCACCTGGCCACAGCCCCCAACTCCCTCTACTCTCACTGACCACCTACCCTGCACCGAGTCCACCCTCCTGTCCTTTGCACACACTCTGCCTCCCCGTCACGTTCCCTGGCCCCACCCCGCGGGTCCCACTCCCTCCTCTCCCTCACGCTCCCCGCACCTCCCCTCTCTCATCCCGCTCGCTCGCTTCCTCCCTCCCGCAACTCCCGGTCTCGCCGCACCTCCGTCTTGCCTCGCCGCCAGGTGCCGCCGCCCGAGCTCGCCGGCCTCCTCCCGTCTGCGGATCCGCGCGCCGCCGGTGCCCTGCGTCCTCTCCCTCCCGCTCGAGGCCACGGTCGCCCCGCAACGACCTCGCCGCCGGCCACCTCTGCAGCGTGCTTTCCCGGCCTCCAAGCGCCGCTCCCCGTCGGGCCTACCTCGTCCGCGTCCGACCGCCGCCTGGGCACGACCACGCCGCCGCCCTCCCTTGCGTCCTCGCCCGCAGGCCGGCTTCTCCGCTGAGCTGTCTCGATCCGCGGCCGCCACCGCTACCCGGAGATCCTCCTGCGAGCCCGACCCCCTACGCCCCTGCCTCGTCGCGCCTCCATGTACCCCGACGTCGAGCCGTCCTTCTAGCACCGTCCCCTTCGCCCCGGACCCAAGGTCGCCTCCCATCATCTTCTACACCTCATCAACGCCCATCAGGTCTGCCGCGACGTCCTCTCATCGGTGTCGCGACGACCCCTCTTCAAGCCTGGCCACTCCGACCTCGCCAGCGGCTCGCCCATGAATGCCCTCGCCTATGCCCGCGAGCTCCGCCTGCGCACGGCACGACCTCGCTGCGCAGCCCCGCTGTCGACCATCGCCCTCATCCTCGGGTCCCTGCCGTCGTCACCCCTGCTCGCGTGCGCCTCCCGACGGTGCTACCTCGGGATCCCTCGTCCTTGAACTCCAGCAGCATGTCCGTCGTCTTCGCCCAAAGCTCCTCACTGGACCTGTTGTTCCCTGCGGGTAGCTTGCAGCTGCAGGTTTGCTGTTGCCTGTGTGTCCACATGCGTTGTGAATCTGAAGTTAAACCAAGTTGGCTAGGCCAACCATGCCAAGTACCACCGTGTGGCATAGCTGTTTAATACCATACAAGAGAACCTCTCAACCCAAAGCTCATCGCGACAAGATCTTCTGAACATCCTGGCAGTCAAGATCGACACGGAATCCGTCAAACCTAATGAACCACCAGAGGCGAACCGAGTTCACTGACCATCGAAGCCGGAGACCCCCACGTACTACTTCCTGAACCCTACACGCCAAGTTCCCCCTCACGGACGCCAAGTCCCCGGATTCAAAGGCGTCGAGATCCCGAAGACCGATCCGAAGCGCCAAGGCCTTCGACAGGGAATCGACAAGATCATCACGGAACTCCAAGGTCTACTTCGTAGGTTGCCGAACGCCAAGGACGCCGACACGGAACGCCAAGATCTCCGGCGTGAAACGACAAGACCAACAACATGGACCCGACAAGATCTACGCGACGACCAGATCGACCCCGACCCTGGCGAATCCAATGCGCCCCCGCCACCAAACCAAGTCCTTCTTCGCGGAACGCCAAGATCTACTCTGTTATCCGAGAACGATCCTGCCGTGACCGAACCCCAGATCCGGATCCCGAGACCCAACCCCGAACCCCTCGGAGCCCAAGTTCGCCGAACCCTAAAGTGATTACCTATCCGAGACCCCATTATTTTTAAAATATGACATTATCAACTGATGCATATTAAATTGATCATGCATGCATACTTGTCTGTGGTTTGGGGGCATTATGCCAATTCATCTCATAATTAAATATGGAGTCTATATGCGGGGTATCTTTGTCTTATTCCGGACTTCATTTAAATTGGTGTAGCGAACCGGTGCTATCTTCTGCCATGTTAAGACAACATTTAAAATGCGGGGTATCTAAACAACTAGAACCATATATTTAATTGTCGGGACCCCCGGTTCCGCTTAATATTGCCTAATCGCATCGCATACTTGCCATGCCATGCATCATACATGCATCATGCCCGATCTTTTGCCGTAGTATTAAATAGTGCATCCGGTGTTTCTTCTAGTGCTTTGCTTCTTCACGGATCAGGACGATGAGTTGATGCGAGTGTCGACCCGATCTTCGGCTGAACCTTCGACAATGTTTTTCAGGCGAGCACCTCCCCCTTTCTACCTATCTTACTTTTATAGTATTTATTTCCCCCCTGTTGATCTATTGCTATCTGTGTTGCGTTGCTCTAGTTTTCGTACCCGTGATATCCCTTGCAGCCTTATATTACCTTGGACACCTCCTATTACCTGTTGTTTGGTAGATAGTTGTACCGCACGTCGTAGTCGCTTGCTCAAGTGCCGTTGCGTGTCGTCAAGTACCACAGTTGTTGGAGTATTGCCGCATGTTTAATGTTGGAGGTGATCATAACTTTAATTATTGTTTAATAACTAAAATTGAAGTAGGTAAATGCAGAGTCACCAATGGGCAATAGATGTTATTTGGTTTTTAACCGTCCACTTGTGTCCCGTAGGACCCCGAGTACTTGATACATGTTCCTTGAATATTCGCGCTATCCACATCCGGGAGGATTATGGGACCCCCCCTCAGCCAGAGCTTGATTCATTCTTATTTCTTGGGGCCACAAACTAGTTTGAGGTTTTATTTACTATCCTGTACTTATGCCATGCTTTATTGCTTTATTTAAATTGTGCGAGTCACCTTTGTCTATTTAGGATCGGGACACGATTTCACGGTATCGACAAGCCAGTCACACTTTCGGGTTCCCGATCGTTTCTGACCATCCACCCAAACCTTGAGTCCGTCTCGGAGTCAGCTAACTTCGTTGCGGGTAGCTTAATGGGGTGGCCCCCTGAAATATTTCTGAATCTGGTGATTGCTTTGTCGTGAAGGCCTCGTTGGGTTTTGATTTGGTTTTTCCGAGGTTGATCGAGTGTGTGTTGCTATTTGTGCACCCCTGCAGGGTAAAACTTTCTGAAAGCCGTGTCCGCGGTTATGGACGACTTGGAGCATAGTATCTCGATCATAGACAACTATAACTAAAGTAGTGCTATAAATTTGACTTTATAATGACTAGTAATCAGCTTCACTATAATGGAATGGCTAAATAAAACTGCCAACAATTGCTTGTTTGGGTTGTAAATGCGACCATTGTATCGACTAGTAAGTATTGCAACTTCTAGCGGAATGGCTAAATAAAAGTACCAACAACTGCTGGGTTTTGGGATATCTCATGCTAATTGTATCTGACTAGTAAGTGTTGCAACTACAATGGAATGGTTAAATAAAAGTGCCCACTGCTTATTTTATCAGGATGACTATCTATATTTGACTAGTAATTGCTGCAACGATAACTGAATAAATAAAAGCGCCAAGCTGTGAGTTCCTCGGTTGACTTCCTCGTTTGGTCTCGAGGGAGAAATACCAGGATGGGTATGTTTGGTGGTAGTATCAGAATGGTACCGAATAGGTCTTTCTTATCCCTCTCTGATAGCCGACAGTTATATCGAGTCTCTATAGGTTGTTTAGTGCATGCTGTGCTGCCGCTCAGTCCACCATACCTATGTAGGCGAGGACCGCCGAATTCTAGCCTCGCCGTGTCTTGGCCTCGATCTTGAGCTCTCTCTTTTTCCTTTGCCCTCTGTCGGCACCCCTTTTGTTTAAGCAGGTTTTGAGATCGACGTCGTTAGCAGGGTTACCCTTCCGGCTTGGCCTGGTGTGGCATCCCGCAAAACCACTACTAGAAAATCGCGTTGAATTTGTGCATTGCATCGTCATCATCATATGTTGTTTGTCAAAACTATTTCCGCAAAGCCCGATTTGTTTTCCAAACGCCCCATCTACATTCAAACACGCAAACCCGGGTCCCCGGATTATTTTGTTTTGTCCGCTGTCGGATTGCAAAAGCGCTGGGTAAAAATAAATATTTTAATTGTTTTAGTGGGGGCAGTCGAACGGGCCGACCCGACCCGAACGACCACCCCCATTTTTAAATCGGTCCACCAGACAAATCCTACAGCTACCTAAAACTCTACCCACCCCTCTGGCCACCTCACCCCGGCCAACCCCGTCGTGACACCTCACCCTCTCCCTCCCCCTAACCAACCCCAAACTGCCACCTCACCCCAAACCACCCTCATCCTCACCTCCTCTCAACCCCAACCAACCCACACGACCCACACGCATGCACACACGCGGCCACGCGCGCAGCCCCCCTCGGGATCCCCACGCGGGACCCACCCCGCGGCCCCGCCTGTCCCCCCAACCTCCCTCTCCTCCACTCGTCTTCCTCCCCGCACGCGACCTCTGCGCCCCGCCTCCTCCTACCTAGCGCCGCCGCGGCCCCAGACCTCCTCACCGGCTCTCTCCGCACCGCCCCCGGCCTCCTCTCCCTCTAGCCAGCGTCCCTTCCTCGCTCCGGCGCCCGGCCGCGCCCGTGCCCCGCCTCGCCCTCACACAGCCACCTGGGCCTCCACCGCGCCCGCCGCCTCATGGGACCACCCCGCCTCCGCCTCCGGCCGCGGCGTCGCCGTCCGACGAGCGTCGCCTCCCCTTACCCAAGCAGCCCCATCCCGATGCCTTCTTCCTTGCTCGCCCGCCTCCACCGCCCTGCCTCGCGTCCTGCGCCCCGCACCCCGTCTCCCCCTCCTCCTTCGCCTCTCCCTCTGGCCGCCGACGCGCCGTGCCACCGGCTCCCGCTCCGCGCTCGCATCTTCCCCCCAGCGCCCCGCCGCCCCGTTCTCTCCTCGCCGGCGCTCGCCTGCCACCTCCCAACCTCCGCCACCGTCGCCGGAGCGTCCTCCCGCGCGCCTCTCCACCACCCCGCCTCCCCGGAGCCGCCCGCTCGAGCCGCTCCTCCGTGCGACGCCTCCCGCCACGCATCTGCCCGCCTCCTCCGCCCTCGCACGCCGCCGACGAGCTCTGCGTCGCCGCCGTGACCTCACCGATCTTGCCGTCCCTATCCGCCTCCCGCCGTTGACTGCGGCTGTTGCCTAGGTACCTGCGTGTCCAAGAGCACACGCATCAGGCTTGTGCCCATGAACCCAGAAGGATGGACGCGAGGACCATGTTCGGTGCTTGGATGTTTGGCCAGTGTGTTCTGGTGTACATCACGTCGACAAGATCGCCACCGACAATGGAACGCGACACTCCAAGTTCTCCGTCCGGCGTCAAGACCGTGGCGTCGAGAACCCTACGGATCGAGACCCGAAGAACCGTCAAGGCGAACCGGCACGTCATGATCTTCCTCGTGGAGGCCGACCTCGTTGACCCCGGTGTTGAGACCGAACCCCCGGACGCCAAGACCGACTCGATGGCGCGGGCCCGACAAGACCCTCGCAACGGCAAGATCGACCCCGGGGGACCCGACAAGATCTGCGACTACAAACGACATCGACCGGAGAAATCCGATGCGCCCGTGGCGAACCAAGTCCGCTTCCGGATGCCGAGGTCACCGACACCGAACAACCAGATCTGCCAGCGGACACCGTGCGTCAAGATCGACCCGGATATCCGAGAACGATCCAGCGAGGCCGCCGAACCTGGACCCGACCGAACCGGAACCCCCAAGATCGTCGAGAACCCTAAAGTGTGACCCTTATCCGAGAACCCTATTTTATAAGATAATAACAACTTGTTGCATATTAAATTGTCATCTCGCATGCATATCATGTGGTTTGGGGGCCTTATGCCGATTCACCTAATAATAAAATATGGGGCCCATATGCGGGCAAATCTAGTCTCATATTGGCCTCATTTAAATTTGTGTAGCGAACCGGTACTATATCTTGGCCATGTTAATACAACATTTAAATTGCAGGGTAGCTAAACAACTTGAATCATTTAAATAATTGTCGAGACCCCGGTTCCGCTTAATCTGACCTAATTGCATTGCATCTTGGCCATGTCATGCATCATGCATGCATCATGCCCGATCTTTTGCCGTAGTATTAAATATTGCATCCGGTGTTTATTCTAGTGTTTTGCTTCTTCGCGGATAAGGCCGTTGAGTTGATGTGAGCTTCGCCCCGATCTCCGGTTGAACCCTTCGACATGTTTTCAGGCGAGCATCTCCCTCTTTCTACCTATCTTACTTTTATAGTATTTACTTCCCTCCTGTTGATCTATTGCTATCTGTGTTGCGTTGCTCTAGTTTCGTACCCGTGATATCCCTTGCAGCCATATATAGCCTTGGACACATCCTATTACATGTTGTTTGGTAGATAGTTGGACCCGCGTGTCGTAGTCGCTTGCTCAAGTGTTTTGCTTGTCGTCAAGTACCACAATTGTTGGAGGATTGCCGCATGTTGACGTTGGAGATGATCATGGCTTTACTTATTGTTCACTTTAACTCCTGTTTAACAACTAAAATTGAATTAAGCAGAGGCATCGGTGGGTGATAGGTAATATTTGGTTTCCGACTGCCCACTTGTGTCCCGTAGGACCCGAGTTCTTGACACCTGTTCCGAGATCGAGCGCGCTAACCACAGGTGGGGAGATATGCGCCCCCCATTGATTATTACATGATTTCAAAGTATTGTACTGGGGGGCACAAACTAGTTTGAGGTTTTATTTACTATCCTGTACTTATGCCATGCTACTTATGTATTTACGATTGTGCGAGGATCACACTGTACTGTTTAGGAATTGTGACCCGTTTACATGGTATCGACAGTCCCCGTTTGGGGATCTGCTGTCGTTTACCGCCGGCCCCACAAACCCTAAGTCCGTCTCGGAGACCGGCCGACTTCGTTGCGGGTAGACTTAGTGGGGTGGCCCACCGTACTTGCTTTGGGTCTGGGAACGTCGTGACTTAGGCCCCGCCGACATACCGATGGGTGTATGTTAGATCGGCAAAAGGGTCGAAGTGCTGTGGATACTTTGGTGCACCCTGCGGTTAAATCTTTTAGAAGCCGTGTCGCGGTTATGGACGACTTGGAGCACGATGCTTGATCATAGACAACTATAACTAAAGTTTATTGTTATAAATTGACTTGTATCCGATTTGATTAGTAATCAGCTCCACTACAACGGAATGACCAAATAAAAGTACCAACAACTGCTGGGTTTTGGGGTTGTCTCATGCTAATTGTATCTGATTAGTAAGTGTTGTAACTATAACGGAATGGTTAACTAAAAGTGCCTTGCTTTATCGGGACGATTATCTAAACGACTAGTAAAGTGCCGCAACTATAATCGAATAAGTAAAGCGCCAAGCTGTGAGTTCCTCGGTTGACTTCCTCGTTTGGTCTCGAGGAAAGCGCCAGATGGGTTTGTTTGATGCTAGTATCGAGTTGGATCCGAATAGGTCTTTCTCACCCCTCTCGATAGCCGCCGGTTGTATCGAGTCTCTATAGGTTGTTTAGTGCATCTTGCATGCCGCTCGATCCACCATACCTATGTAGGCGAGGCCGCCAAGTCTTCTAGCCTCGCCGTGTCTTGGCCTCGATCTTGACGCTCCTCTTTTCCTTTGCCTTTGTCGGCACCTTTTGTTTAAGCAGGTTTTGAGATCGGCGCCGTTAGCGAGGATACCCTTCCGGCTTGGCACAGGCGGTTATGGGCGCCATTGGTTATTCTTGGGGCTCTTAGCCCCATTTGCATCTTGTCCGTAGTCGGACGCTCGATCATTTTCAAGGTGATTTGGATCTTTGTATATTATATCTGTATTCTTGACTCTTGGAGTCGTGCTGTATATATATCTGTTCTGTGGGTCCCATCGAGGACTGTTGTGTAATGTTATTACTTTGTTCTCCACCCGCACGAAAGTGCCTGGTGGGCACCTTCGAATCGTTTCTGTGCGGGTTTGGCGGGTTTTGCTAAAACTTGCATAGGGCCGATTTTGAGGGTGTTACAGAGGCAGGGTTATGGACGCCATTGGTTATTCTTCAGGGCTCTTAGTCCCATTTGCATCTTGTCCGTAGTCGGACGCTGTATCATTTTCAAGGTGATTTGGATCTTTGTATTGTATATTTGTATTCTTGAGTCGCTGTTGTGTATATCTGTTCTGTGGGGTCCATCATGGACTATTGTGTAGTGGTATTACTTTGTTTTCCACCCGCACGAAAGTGCCTGGTGGGCACCTTTGAATCGTTTCTATGCGGGTTTGGCGGTTTTCGCTAAAACTTGCATAGGGCCGATTCTGAGGGTGTTACAATGGGATACACACCATCCGAACCAGACTGCCTCTTCACGGAATAAAGCTTCCGGAAGAGGCCAAAGTGCGGCTCAATGCCAAGCCAACACTCGCAAAGCGTGATAAAACACGCAATGTGGAGAAGGGAGTTGGGAGACAGATGATGGAGTTGAACCCCATAGAAAAAGAGCAGTCCAGGAAGGAAGTCATGGACCGGAAAAGAAAACCCGCGAATCATGAAGGCAACAAACATAACCCGATACCCAGATGGGGGACGGGGGATTACCTCATTGTCGGGGAGTCTCACGGCCGTCGTGTCTTGCGGGATCAGGCTCCGCTCGCGCAGTTTGCGGAGATCGCTCTCCCGCGTTTCTAATCGCCGCCAGCCACCGTCGATGACGCGAGAGGTGGTGGTGCCCTTCTTGCCTCCGGCAGCGCTGGTCCCAACCGCAGATGAGGATTTCTTTGTTTTCCCCATGGCACTAAGGCGGTGGTGGCGTTGCCAACGAAGAAAGACAAAGGAAATGTGGAGGAAACTCTCAGCGCGCAGCCAGAATAGCTCAAGAACGAGGAGGCAGTGAATAGATGAACTGCTGCGGTGAAAAACAAACCACGATTTCACCAGGGATTATAACAGCGAAGACAACGCACACTGGCCGTCCATCGAGAAGACCCTGCAGCGGTAGATCTGGCGCCGCGTGTCAGCACCAAAACGAACCGTCGTTACCACACCGTCCACTACGTGCGGAAATCGAGGAGACGCCGTAATCATCTCCACGCCGCGCATGACCGGTCAATTCAAAGTCAGCAAGTGGGACCCACGCTTCGTCCAGTCAAGTCATCTCTGGCGTAGCAGACGCTTGAGGTCGTCGATCGTAAGCACTGACGTCACCAAAAGCTATACTAGCACCACTTCGGCTCCACAGCTAAAAGTACTCACTCGAATCTACGATTCGACTAAATACTTGGGGGCTACTCCTATCAGGAGGCTCGCACCCGATAGACAAATGAGGACAAAATTATTTCTCTGAGTCCTACGTCGAGTTTACGACTCCACTACGGACTCGGGGGCTACTCCCATAGGGAGGATGGATTTAAGCATCCGCAAATTTTCGAGTCCTGCGGACCTAATGATTGAAACAATGCTTGAACTAAAAGTCTCCGTTCGAGTCTACGACTCGAATAGACACTTGGGGGCTACTCCCATAGGGAGCGATGGTCGTGCACCCTATGAAATCTTCGACTGCGATCTTTCGGATCAGCACGCAAAAACTTTTTGGCAACTCTGCCCCAACAAAACGCTGAGTGAGCGACAATCTCCTTGGCCACCCGAAGCACCTCCGAGGTGATAAATGTTCGGATGCTGCGTCTGCGACGCAAAGATAAGACCTACAGATATCATCGATGGCTCGCAACGACTTTTGCGCTACTGCTAGTATGAATCCGTGCAGCGGTATGATGAAAATCCCGACGACGTTGGGTACACCAATTAAAATCACGAATTCCACTCCTATAAGTCCTCCGCGCCTGAGTTGAATTACGCCAACATATGTTCGAGCCGGGTTAAGGGACCCGAACTCAAGAAGATCGTGTTGTTTCGTCCTAAGATGCTTAATCGACCACGATCCGTGGTGAGTCAGCTGCACGATCAACAATCCCTACACATATACTATTAACATATAGGCGCTTGAAGGATGGGAGTCCTCGGCCGAATCTATGATTCGACCGATCCTTGAGGCTCTTGACATGGTTATACCCTACGATGCGTAACTTGACATACCTAGTCCCGCCCAAGGAAGGCCCAGCGGAACATCTGGCCCATGAAGATTTTGGTGGCCAAGGCCCATGACGTCTTCGGATCCTTGGAGAGAAAGACTAGAGGAGATAGGAAATTCAAGGGTAAAATCCTAGAACTTGTAACCGACTAGGACTACGCCGGGACCTGCCTAAGTCTATATAAAGGCCGGAGGGCGTCCTAGGGCAACTCGACTCATACTTTCAGACACGCATCCACGCGGATCGAATCTGCGCACCACAACCTTGGTTCGCCGTAATCAAAGAGCATACAAGGGGAGTAGGGTTTTTCCTCGGAACTGAACACAGGTAAATCTCGTGTCCCCTGGTTGCTTGTCTGTTAACCGTGCCACGATCTCCAGCATCCCCATCTTCTCCAAAACCCAAGTCCATAACAATGGGCATTGACGAGATTAAACCTCGTCAGATCCAGGAGTGGATCATTGGACAGCGGTCAAAAACATCCTTAAGTACTTGAGAAGAACTAAGGATATGGTTCTTTCTTATGGAGGTGATGAACAACTCGTTGTTAATGGTTACACCGATGCTAGTTGGAACACCGATCCGGATGATTCTAAATCTCAATCTGGATACGTATTTACTTTGAATGGTGCAGCAGTTAGCTGGAGGAGTGCAAAGCAAAGCGTTGTGGCGAGATCTTTCAACTGAATCGGAATACATGGCTGCTTTGGAGGCTTCACAAGAAGCGATATGGATGAAAGAGTTCATTACAGAGCTCGGTGTGGTTCCAAGTGCGCTGGACCCAATGTCTATCTACTGTGATAACATGGGTGCCATAGCCAATGCGCAAGAACCAAGGTCACACAAGAAGTTGAAGCACATCAAGATACGTTTCCACGCTATTCGAGAACATGTACAAGATGGCGACATAAAGATTTGCAAAGTACACACAGATCTGAATGTGGCGGATCCGTTGACTAAACCTCTCCTGAGGGCAAAACATGACCAACACCAAACTGCCATGGGTGTTCGGTATATTACCATGTAATCTAGATTAGTTGACTCTAGTGCAAGTGGGAGACTGTTGGAGATATGCCCTAGAGGCAATAATAAATGTAGCTATTATTATATCTTTGTGTTTATGATAAATGTTTATATTCATGCTATAATGGTATTAACAAGGAAACATTAATACTTGTGTGATTTGTAAACTAGATTAGAGTCCCTAGTAAAGCCTCTTTATGATACTAGCTTGTTGGTTAATAAATGATTGTGGTTTCCCTATCATGAACATTGAGATGTTATTAACAACAAGATCATATCGTTAGGAGAATGATATGATGGACATACTCCTATAGATAAGTGTAGCATAAAGATCAAGTCATTTTAATAGTTAAATTGCTATATGCTTTCTGATACATAGTAACCTAATTCCTTCGACCATGAGATCATGCATATCACCATCACCGGAAGGATGCTTTGATGACATAAAACACCACACCGTAAATGGGTGGATATAAAGGTGGCATTGAGTGTTCGGAAAGTATTGGTTGAGACACATGGATCAAGAGTGGGATTTGTCCATCCATATGACGGATAGATATACTCTGGGTGGTGGAATGTCATCCAATTGGCTTGCAAGCATGTGATTGGCTCACAAGGGATCACATATCACGGGAACGAGAAAAGAGTACTTATCAGTAACGAGGTTGAACTAGGTATGCAGAGATACCGATGATCAAAACCTCGGATAAGTAAACTATCGTGAGACAAAGGGAAATTGGTATCGAATGTAAGTGGTTCATTCGATCGCAAAGTAATCGTAGAAATATGTGGAAGCCATATGAATTTCCAGATTCCTCTATTGGTTATTGTTCGGAGAAGTGTCTTGATCATGTCCGCATAATTCACGAACCGTAGGGAGACACACTTAAGGATTCGACGTTGTTGAGTAGTTATGGAATGATGAGTAAGAGACCGAATGTTATTCGGAGTCTCGGATGGGATCCGGGATATCACGAGGAGATCCGGAATGGTCCGGAGAATAAGATTCATATAAGGAAAGTCCTATTTCGGGGTTCGAGAATGGTTCCGGTGTTTTCATCGGGAATGTTCTAGAAGGTTCTGGAATGTCCGGAACTCCGGAGGGGAAGGGTACATGAATGTGTCATAACAAGTTGGAATGGTTGCATCATGTACTAGGTGTCATCACTGAGCGAAATAAAGGGATAAATCAAATCCTAGTTTGAAAAGTCAAACGCCAATTTGAAAAGTCAAACGACTATTTTGCTTGGTGGAGGGAGAGTAGGAAACCTACTTGGGGAGGAAGTCCCTCTCCCTCCACCGCCCTTGAAGCCGAGTTGGGAGGGACTCCCCTTGGCCGGCCCCCTCCACCTATATAAGGAGGGGCAGGGCTGCCCCTCCAAGCACACAACTTGCACCCTGCAAACCCTAGCCCCAAGCCGCCGGCGCCGCCACCTCCTGCCGCCGCCTAGGGCTAAACCCTAGCCGCCGAGTTGGGGCTTACCCTTGCCCTAGCCGCCGGCCTAGCCTCTCCTCCTTGGTGTGTCTAAACCCTAGATCACCGAGGGCCTCTCTCATAGTCCACCATACTCGATCCGGCTTAAGGCGAAGCCCTGCGAGATCTCCCCTCTACTTTCGGTACCACGACGTCGTGCTGCCTAAATCACGAGGAGAGTGCTACAACCTCCGCTGCCTGCTGGAACAAGGGAGAGGAAGGTCTTCGTCGAGTACCGAACGTGTGACCGATCATGAGCTGCAGGAGCAGCGCCGGAAGGATCGTCTACACGATCTTGAGATCGGGAAGAGTACGACTACATCACCCACGAGAATCCGCTCTCTTTAAACACTTTGGAATCTTCGAGGGTGAGTTATTCTATCGACTCATTGCTACAATGTAGATAGATCTTGGCTTGTTTGTTTGTATGCGATAGAAATTTTTTGTTTTCCATGCTACGAACCCCTACACTCATGACCTACCTTTAGCCTACCATGGGAGACTAGAAGATCCTCATGCGAGCTCGAGAGCTTAACATCACTTTCTTCTAATTTCCCATAGTTGCTAGTTAGCAACGCAAGTTGAGCCTTTAGCTCAACATTCTCCTTCAAAGTAGATGCTTCGCAAGAAATAGAGTTAGTAGCACAAGCATCATCACTATTTGCAAGAGGTGAGGGCAACTTGGCAAGCTCTTTTGAATATGAGGCTTTAAGTTGCTCATGTGACTCGGTGAGTTTGATGAGCTCACCCTTTATGAACCTAGAGCCATTTTTTAGGTGCTCAAAATCCTCAAGGAGTTTAGCATAAGAAACTTGAGTCTCATCATTTTTATGTTTGAGATCACTTGCCACCTCAATTTGTGTTTCTAACTTATCAATAAGTTCTTTGCTCTTAATAGAAAATTCCAAGATTTCAACAAAGTTAGAGCAAGCAATATCCTTGTTAACAAGGGCATGATAAACAATCTCACCCTTTTCATATAAATCATCAATATCTAGCTCTTCTTTCCCATTATCCACATCCTCCTCATCACAAGAGGTAATGGGTTCCAAAGTAGGAGTTACCTTAGAATCCCTAGCCATAAGACATAGGTGGGTACCGGAAGAAGGTGAAGATGATATTGCATATGTGGCATCATTCAAAACCATGTCTTGGCCCATAGAATCTTCGGTTTCCTCTACATGGTTAGCAACACAAGCACTAGAGGAAATGGAAGCATTTTTATCATGGCAACAAGACACCACAAGCATATCATCATGAGATTTATTCAAGTCATTTCTACATGATATGCAAGGACTATTAACACAAGCATGTGAGGAGTTTGTGGTTCTAGAGGTGTTAAAGTCCAAAGATAGATCATTGCAACTAGATAGAGATGAAGGATTACAAATAGTAAGCACACTATCCAAATTGCAATTTCTATCACCACTCACCATATCACTACCTTGTGAAAAGTCACATGTTGGTGAAGTGGTAGAGGATGAGAACTCATCTCGACCGAAAGTGGAAGCAACACAATCATCCTCAATAATGTTGGACACAACATATTTATCTTGAAGTTTTGTCCATAACTCATGAGCGCTCCAAAAAGGAATGATTGGAGATGTAACTACATAGCTCAAAGCATTAACAAGCATATTAGAAGCTTGAGCATCGAGATATAAGTTTTTCTCATCCTCACTAGATAGATTTTTGAAATCCATTGGAGGAGAAAAACCTATATCTATAATACGCTCCAAATTTGGGTCCATGTCCCGAAAATGAATGAGCATGCTATTTTTCCATATATCATAATTTGTGCCAGCGAAGCCTAAAATGAGAGACCGGGCTCTGATACCAATTGAAAGGATACGGATGACGCCTAGAGGGGGGGTGAATAGGCGATTAAAACTTTTCCTAGAGTGGCTCAACAAAGGCGGAATAAAACTAGTGTTTACTTTGTTAAGCACAACCTAGAAACAACTAAGGTTCACATATGTGCACCAACAACTTATGCTAAGCAATACAAGCAACAATGTGATAGCAAGATATAGATTACTTCAAGCACGAAGGCTATCACAATGTAAAGTGCATAAGTAAAGAGCTCGGGTATAGAGATAACCGAGGCACGCGGTGACACCGATATTTTACCGAGTTCCTCCCAACATGGAGTACGTCTCGTTTGGAGAGGGGGTGGTATCAAACCACCAACGCCACAAAAGGCCTCCCTTATTTTCCGGTGAATCTCACCCCAATGGGATCGATCCACGCTTCCACTATCGTTGCACTTGTCGGTGGCAACCGGAACCTCTCACAAGGTTGGGGCACAACTCCACAACTTAATTGGAGGCTCCCAACAAACGCCACAAAAGGCCTCAACAAATGCCACCAAGGCAACACTGCCACCAAGGCCACAAAACCATCTAGGGTTCCAAGAACCCAAGAGGGACAAGCTCCAATGAGCAATTCAAACCAAATCCTCCGAGGATAACTCAAACCGATGCACCAAATGCAAATGGCAAGAACACCACAAAGATGCCCAAATCCCTCACTCTCAAGTTCCAACAAAGCTACTAAAGCTATTGGGGGAACAAGAGAGGAGGAATCAAAGAGAGACACAAAATCCCCCAAAATCTAGATCCCCAAAGATGCACTCACAAAAAGATGAATCGGTTAGGTCAAAACATGGGGCTAGGTCTCCTCTATCTTCCACTCAAATATGGGCAAGAATCATCGGAGGGAAAAGATTAGGCAAGCTTCAAGATCTAGAGCAAGTGTGGACAAAGTTTAGCCTAATAGATAAGAGAGGAGCACTCTAAACTGAAAAAGGCCAAAGCCTTAAATAGGGGCCCAGAAAAACTAGCCGTTTGGGCGTTATTCAGTCAGGACCGGTAGTACCGGTTTTGACCGGTACTACCGCATGAATAGCAGCAAAAGGGGAAAGTCAACACATGTATGAGAGAGAGAAGCGGCCGGCGAGAACCAGCGGCGGCATGGAAGCAGTCAGCGCGCGCATGCGGCAGCAAGACTAGCTAGGCGGCCTTGGCGCGGAGGGCCCACCGCCCAGCGACGCTGGTGTGAGAGAGAAGTAATGCGGCAGCAAGCAAAGCGAGCGGCATGAGGCCCGGCATGCGGCGCGATGGCGGCAGCAGCGATGAAACCTAACTGGCGCTTGAGCATGCGGCGCAGCGGCGGCAGCAGCGGCGAAGCGGGCCCAATGACGGCTTGACACGGCGGTGCAGTCGCCCGGGAGGAGCAATGGGCCAGGCAGGTCAACGCAGCAGCGTGCGAATCGAGATCTGAAAAAGAGCAAACGGGTAAGAAAAACTAAGCCGGCGGTAATGCACCAGCAGTACTACCGGGCGGTCGAGAAACCGGTTGAAAATCAGCCACAGGAATGGGCTGCGCAGCGAGCACTGAGCCCGTAGTACCGCAGCCCGGTAAACACTGTTTTTCTTTTTTCTTTTAGAATTAAAACAGCAAATATTCAAATGGACGTAACTTTTAAACGGTAGCTCCGATTGACCCGATTCCAATTGCGTTGGATAGAGGACAACAAGGGCTTCCCAATGTGATATACCTCACTTGGTGAGAAACCGAAAAGCCGCATAAATCAAAATCGCAACAAGATATATATGGAAGATCCGATTTTGATGAACAAGAGCTTGTTATGGAGATTACCACAAGCTCTATATCCTCACATGAATAAGACCAAATAACAACCAAATATGATGAGCAAGTATGCAAAGGTTTGAGCTCTTTCTGAACGATGTGACCGAATTACTCATACGAGAGCCCCTCTTGATAGTACGGTTATCTATCCTAAACCAGGTCTCACACACACAACGTGAGACCGGCAAAAGGGAAAACCTATCAAGATTATACCTTTGCCTTGAGCATTCCACTTGAGCTCAATGTAGACGATCTTTCCCTTCTCAAGATGGAACGCCTTTCTTAATTCCTCATCATTGACCTCGCATATTGAGTTTGCACAACATTTCTTCTGTGCATTTCATCGACCTTGAAGCCAACACATGCTCCAAGCGATGCCAATGGACAAATCCTACAAGTATAACTTAATACACACATTAGTCCATAAAGATTGTCATTAATTACCAAAACCACACATGGGGGTCCAACATGTTCTTTCAACTGCGGATTTGTATTGGATGAATACAAGACTATGATGAACAAGAAAATTGGTGAATTAGTCACCATGTTGGTAAACACATAAGAGGCATTACAAAAGGGAGAAAACATCATGACATGATGACAGCAAAATAAATGTATGGAAATTCCCAAAAGAATAACTGTTATAAAATCATTAATATTTTATTTCAAGCCTTGTTTCAAATTGTTGGTATTTGTACCCAATTCAGTTGCTTAATTTAACAATCCAATGAAGAAACTTTGAAACAAAAGGAGATAGAAAGAAATGAGTTATTGAAGCTTGGCGGAAATGGTGTCCTCGTTGTAAATGATTAGCACTCTAGGTCAACTATCAAGATTCATGTTGGAGTTTAATAAGTAGTTATTTATTTCGTCATTATACTAACGGATAATTCTTAAAGTAAAAGAACAACTATTGTTCAGATTTTTTGAGAAATTGTGTAATGAATATGTGACCTTTTAAAAGCATTATCCATTATCTTGCTTGTTAAAATGATGTCTTTAATTAGTTTGATAAAGTGTAAATGTTATAAGTATTTTACCATATTGGATGGTGTCATATGACTAAATCATATTCATGTGGAAATTATATGCAGTAGTTATATTAAAATAGAACTAGAATGAAATTCAAATTCATTTGTGCATATTGCATTGCTCGATGAATTAAATTACAAAAATACCATTTACAAATAAATTTATAAATTGAGCAAGTAAGATTATTGAAGTTGAAAATACATATTGATGTATGCGATTCAATGAACCCACATGCAATAGGCAATGAATTACATAGTGATTTTTACTAATGATTAAATATAACATGTCTATTATTTAATAAAATAGAAATCTGAAATAATTTCAAAGTGTTCAAATAAATTCATAGGGGTGTGTTCGGTTCGGGAACAAAGTGGAATGGAATGTCATGGTTCCATTCCACTGAAATGGGCTGACTCCATTCCTGTGTTCGGTTTGGATAAAAAGGAGAAATGGAATGGTTCTGTTTTTTTGTTCGGTTTGGGAAATTGGAGAGCATAACGGAACAAAGTTAAAGTTAATATTTTGTCTCAATATCGTAATTAACATTGGCAAATGGCCTTTTTAATCTCAAAATCATAATTAACAACGCCTAGTGTCCTTTTTAATCTCAAAATCGTAATTAACATCATTTTTCGGTTGAGGGAATTTGGAGAGCAGAACGAAATGTCTCGAAATCATAGTTAATAGTGGCAAATGACCTTTTTAATCTCAAAATCATAATTAACAAAAGCTAATTATTTTTTAGCTAAATTATTGGAGTGCTTCGTAATTAACAACATCTTATTAACAGTTGTTCCACCATATTGCACCGATTCGGTGGAATGGGTGCATTCTGCATATGGAGGGAATATTCCCTTCCGAGGAACCACTTGGTTCCTTTCCATTCCCCGACGGAACACAAGAATTGGCTCTAGGTACGAAATGGTTCCGTTCCATTCCACTTGGTTCTAGGAACCGAACACACCCAAGTAATAGTAATCATAATGGAGTTACTGAATCTATGCAATTCTATTGCTAAGAATTATGAACTCGGCAAAACATCACCCTAAATCATGACAATTTTTTTTTTACATTTCTCTTTTTATCCTTTGACGGTGATTTCTCGACACAACTTTCCAGACGTAGCTTTCCGGCAGTAGTTATTTTACGGTCCCGAAAATATTTTTGTTTACATTTTCCTTTTTTATATCAGGGATGATAATTCATCGACCAACTTTCTAGTCTTTATTTGCCAACGCTAATTGCCCTTGGATAAATCTTTGAGTATGGATAGTTTTATGATCATAATTTGTCATGAGTTGGCAACCTCATTTTTTCCTCTTTAACAATAATTTTGCGATACAACTATTCAGCCATAATTTACCTGCAGTAGTTATTCCACAGTAACTGTTTGATGGTTAGTAATTTCTTTATTAGTAATTATTTTGTATTAGCGTGACGGGCGTGGCGTGCCAGCTTGCCTAGTACTAGTAACCATAAAGATAAAGATAAAGATGGTGACGCAAGAGAGTACATGATTGGCCAATTCTTGTAAAGTTTGATTTTTGAAAACTTATGCACTCTCTCGGTCTCTCAAATTAGTTGTCTCAGATTTACGTATATAGATAAATCTGAGTACAGAAAGTTTTAGAAAAAGAGGTTACCAGGACGGCATGGTTTTTACCGATGCCGAGAGAGTTCCTTTCTGTCAACTTTATAGATAACCTTCCTTAATTTCTCGCACCCACCTCTATAAATTTTGTGGTCCACACTCCCTTGTCCCAAGCATCCTTTTCCCGATCAATCTCTATATAAACTGCCACCGCGATACCACAAACATTTCGCCATCTGTAGCAGCCAGACTAGCTAGTGCAAGCTAGAAAAACCAAGGTAAACCAAGGACGGAGCATGATTAAGTTGGCAGCTAGGTTCTGAAATTTGCACAACAACCAAGCACGGGCGTAGGAGGAACCACGCATGCATGATGTTCTTCCGCCGCATGCTCTCCAAGATAGCCGCCCACTGGATCATCAACTTGTACCGCTCGGCGAGAAAGCTCCGCCGCAACGATGCCTGCTTCCAGTACAGCCGTAACTCCAACACCAGGATATCCACCGCCACCGCCGCCGCCATCCTCCCGTCCTCGGTCGATAGGACGGTAGTGTTTGACTTCCACGGAGGGCTCCTGAGGTCCACCGCCCTCTTCCCCTACTTCATGCTCGTCGCCTGCGAGGGAGGCAGCTTGCTCCGGGCGTTGCTCCTGCTCTGCTGCTTCCCCCTCGTGTGGCTCCTCGGCGAGCACGTCGGTGCTGGTATCCGGGTCATGGCGTTCGTCACCTTCGTCGGGCTCAGACCACGGGACGCTGACCTCGTCGCCCGCGCCATCCTGCCCAAGTTCTACATGGAGAGGCTCAACGCGCAGGTGTACGACCACCTGTGGCTGCCGGCCGGGAGGAAGGTGGCGGTGACGAGCGCGCCCAGGGTGATGGCGGAGTGGTTCCTCAAAGAGTACATGGCCGCGGACGTGGTGGTCGGATGTGAACTTCAGATGGTTAAGGTTGGAGGCCGCCGCTACTTCACCGGGCTGCTCCGCGAGCCAGGTCCAGGGGCGCCGGCCTTCAGGGAAATGTTCAGAGCGGACGACGCCATGGCCGACGTTGCCGTCGTCGGCAGCTCCAACCCACTCGATCACTTCTTCGTCCCCTACTGCAAGGTACGTACTACGCGCGGGTGTGCGTTCTCAACTTGCTTAACATTCGTCGCCGGCCTTGCTACGGAGTACGTACCTAGCGATTGGGACTAAAGGCCGATGCTGATCGTCATTTAAGGCTACTACTTTTGCACCAACGCTCTTGACGCGTCTAAGAAATAATGAGAGAAACATATTTTCTCCTGTGTTGTTAGAGAGAGAGAGGGGGGACTGAAAGAGAGACTTTTTTTAAGGACAGGCCTACGCGTCCCCCGGGGATATGTGGTTTTTATCCCCCGGGTCTCCAGCCAACCACGTGTCCTCTATTTAGATTCAAAATCCCTCTTTTGCTACATTTGCCTCGTTTTTGCTACATTTGTCCCGCTTTTGCTACATTGTAGCGAGCAGTTCGATCTAGAAAAATAAAGTAGATGGACCTCGGAGATTTCGGCGGAGACCTCGCCGGCGACCGTGTAGCAAAAAAGTTGTGCTAATGTAGCAAACCCGACCTCGCCGGAGATCTCACCGGAGACTTTCGCCGGAGACCTCGCCGGAGACCATGTAGCAAAAAATTTATGCTATTGTAGCAAGAGTACAAAATGTATGTAGCAAAAACTTTACACTTTTGTAGCAAATTCATAAAACAGTTGTAGCAAAAAAATTTAACAATTATAGCAAACACGATGTCACCAGAGAAGACGCCGCCGTGCCTCTGTAGCAAGGCCGTTGTGCCCCTGTAGCAGGGTTTTGCACCATTTGTAGCAAAAACGCTATCACCAGAGAAGGTGATGTCGTACCTCTGTAGCAAGGATAACGTCGTCGCCTTAGAAGACGATTCCATACCTCTGTAGCAAGGTTGGCATGCCTTTGTAGCAAGGTTGTCGTGCCTTTGTAGCAGATCCTCACACCGCTTGTAGCAAAAGGCGCCTCCCCTATACCTTTCCTCCGACGTGCCTATGTAGCGAGGCCGGCATGCCTATGTAGCAAGCCCTTTGACAGCTTGTAGCAGAGCCTCACACGGATGTAGCGGGGGCAAGGAGTAGCACCGCCATCGAGGCGGCGCAGCACCACCACCGGGAGAGAGGGGAGCAACAGGGAGGAAGAAGGTTGGGGTCACAGGGTGCTGGGAGATTAGGCCGCGGCGGCGGGAGCCCTCGGGTCGCGGTGGCGCGATTCAGAGGCACGGCGCTCAGTACATCCATGGGCGGCGCGGGCGTCCTTTTATGGCGGCGACGGCTGGTCAGACGGGACGGAGGCTGCGAGGGAATGGCGGCTGCGAGGCGGCGGGCATGGCAGCGGCAGCGGAGCTAAAGCGGGTGGCGGCATGGCGGCGCGAGCAGCGGGCGGCCGGCGGCTGGCAGCGGTGGGCGATGCGTGGCTGCAAGCTACAGGGCCGAAAGGGGATAAAACAGTTTAGGAAGGAAGATAAGCAGGGAGAAGAACGCGCGTGGGTCCGCGACTCCGCGTCGCTCGCAACGACCCGGGGGATCGATCCCCCGGGGGAGGAGTATCCTTTTCCTTTTTTTAACCAGTGTTTACGAGACGTTTGCATTGTGAAGAAGATAATAGGTTTACGTGCATGCTCAGCACTCATCATGGTTTCCATTTAAAGTTTTGTGTTTTGAATCAAAAGGTTCTCTTAGACGTCAGTAATTTGACTTGCTTTTCCTATAACAGTGTTGAGAATATAATAGGCGCCTAACCCTTTATATCAGTTCAGATTTTTGGTTCAGATGGCTAGTGCATCAATTCAATATGGTATCAGAGCCAATAGGTCTCAAGTTCAAGACACTTAGTGCATCAATTCAATAAATAGGACGTGACTTAATTAGCACACTTCCTAAAAAATGCTCTATATTACCTTTTCCTACCTCTTAATGTTTCAACACTTCAGAAATAGCGGTACAATGAAGTACTCATTGCACTCAAAATGATGATTATATGGCATATCATTTAGAATGGATGTATCTTAGCACATTATTATTATAAAAAAATGGTTAAGAGACAACCACTTCAATGCATTGTTTTTTAAGTGTGTCGTCTCTATATTTAATGATTAGGGGCATGCATTGGTTTGGATTAGTAACTTTTTCCTATGGTTTTGAGCTAGATTTATATCTTAACTATAGTGCCACATAAAGCATTTCTATTGTACTTGCTATCATCTTTACATGATGTTCTAGGTGCTCTCCGTTGGTTAGGGTCAGCTGGAATAGAGAAAAATGCACTAACCAAAGACCGCTACAAAGACTACTGCGCAAACTACTCACTTTGCATTCTCTTGTGCAAAATTTACCATTTTTTCGCGTAATCCGTGTACAAAATCCAAATCCGTGACTAACTCAATTAGTACCACTTTCGTTGATTGGGGCCGACAGCTAGTGATTACCTGGGATATAGCTATCTGTCGCATAGCTCACATTTTAATACATCAGTCCAAAACCCTGATTTTTAAAAAAAAAGTAACGAAAAGTTTAGAAACGAAAACAATGTACACTGATTAAATTTTGAGACATATGTTACCATGCAGCCATTTAAATTTTTTGTCATGTTTCTATATTCAAATAAATTAAACTGTCTATTTTTTAAAAAAAATCTACTCCATTCGTTCCAAAACAAGTAACTTTAGTTTATCTAGATTCGTATGAATATACACACCGAAACAAGTGACATATTTTGAAACGGAGAGAGTACCAAAATATGAGCTCAATGACATACTATACATGCAACTTGCCATGCAATCCTTGACTAGCGGGCGTCGAGCTAATCAAATGATTTTGATCCCATACCTGGGCGATCCAAATAATTGGCGAACCTTTCAACCGTCAGCAGCTAGCCAAGAAATTGGTGGAGAATTAAACCGGAGGAACTGAGGTGAGCTGGGCGCACCAAATAATGGTGGCCATCCAAACAGGCAACAACGCTCGATCAATGACCAATTATTTGGATGTGCAGCCCGAGCTCCAATTCAAACAGCCCCCCGTACCAGTAACGTCGCTAAGATAACAGCTTTAGTAGTACTTAAATTTAAACTACGAAGATACTCCGGTGGCGCCTCATCACCATCGGTCATCCGTGAGGTCGATGACCGGCATCATGCTAGGGCGACAAGGCAAAGGCAGTAGGAGGCACGGATAATTTCCCGCTGCGATGTAGTCCATGATAGAGTCCAGTGTGCGGCCTAGCACGCTCCATCAGAACCTACGCCCTCTATTGTTGTTGTCCGCTGGCGGAGTGTAACCAACATAGTACCAGACGAGCTTCCTCTCCTGACACTTGCGAAAGAACTCGACCTGGATGGGTAGGTTGTCGTGATCCCAGTCCTGATTTGGCCATTTGTGTCATAGTGAACCGCTCCGCCCACTCATATCGGATGGTCTCATATAGCTCCTCACCACGCGGCACCGGTGGAATCCGGATGCCGCCTCTTCTCAGCACCCACCTATTGGGGCAGATGCAGTCCGGAGGGTCAAATAATTCGCCTCGTACAAGGCGTGCGCCTCCCACTCGTGAAGCCAGTGGTGACAGGGGTGCATGATGGTGGGTGTGTGGTTGGTGGGGGACGGGTGTGCCGGGAGCAGAGCGAGAAACGGGGTGGATTGTGGGAGGGGGGGGGGGGAGAGATGCAAGATGCACGCCCTCTTATGAAGGCCGGCCATTAATGAGAAACGCACGAGCCCGGTAGGGAATCGCCGGCAACGCAGTGTTTTTGGGCTCAGTCTACGAGGAGAAGCAGCCGCAACAGGCCGGCGAGGAAGCAGAGTCAGGTGACCGGCGCGGACGTTTCAATGACCGCCATTAATACGAAGCGTAGGAGTGTCGCTGCCATGTGAGCCAAGCGCGGATGGGAGAGAACATTTGTGTTGTCCTTACGGACACGCACGCACGCAAACATTGCACCGATTTGTGCCGCGGATGCGCCGGTCCGGAGTCCACGGATGGTGTGTGCCTCGTTAGAACCTTTTTTTTGGCTTACTGTCCGTGCACAGTGCTAAGAACAACCAAAGACTGTTTGGGAGCACGGTTGACTGGGATTTGGGAAACTGATCCTGGCAACCGATACCGACGGGAAACTAGAACACTGTGGACCATCATTTTGGTACAGGGACCCGAGTGAAATATGCTTTTTTTGCATCACTTTCAGCCAATGACGTTCTCAACGGTCTGCATTATTATTTGGAGAAAGACGACGTCTCCGGCCGTACTGTATGGGGCCAGCATGATAATTCAGTGACGTGGTGGTGTGAGATACTACACGAAAAGTCTGCCACGTTAATTCTGCAATATAAAAAACTCCGCAATATAAGGCGCGCGCGACGCTAGGCAATGTGGGGTGTGAATGTACGATATCTCATTGCAGAATATATACTAGTGTCGCGCGTCACGCAATGTGGAGTAGTATGCATGAACGGATAAACCTGGAGAGACAGTGATTGTGTTCAGTGTGAGACCCAATCTGTTGTTAGTACATTGGGCACGGGATGTTTGGTGATAGTTAAAGCTTTGGATGTGTCTAATTCTCGGTTGATCGAGAAGTAAGCTGATTCTCAATTAGATGATGTCATGCAATCTTGGTTACAACTTACAAGCCTACTTGCAACTGGTAATTGCAATTCTATTTGCAAATAAAAAACTTAGCTGCAATCTTATTTACAATTGAAAATCCCACTTGCAATATCACTTGTAACTCACACAGCACACCAATCGCGATGCAAATCCAGAGAATTAAGATCTGTCTGAGCTCTAACTTAATTCACAGTCAACTGAGCTGTAACTTTTTTGCTTATGTTGTTTCACGCATCTGCTCGTGCAGCGGCAGATATGGGTACCGCATGACGAGCCATTAATTGGAAGTTGTAGTGAGGTTTGCATCAAGTTGTTTGCATAAAACCACAATTTTCTAACTCAAATTTATAAATATATAAATGATACCACTTTTCATTTAAAAAAAATAAACTATCATATTTTCTTGACGTTTTTAAAAACCATTAAATACGAATTAACAACCATTCTGACAAGAGGATAAGGCTGACATAGCAAAATCTATCAGAAACGGTGTCAATTCGTGTCTAGTGTTCCTTCAAAGGCTTCGAAAAATATAGTGGCTTTTTGGGCAAAAACGTAACGTATTTACCTATAAGTTAGACTTGAAAATGGGTGGTCCTATGCTAACTACTCCCTCCGTCACGGTTTGGAGGACGTCTTATAAAAGCTATGCTTTTTCAAAACTCTTCTTCTCCTAGGTGTGTTAGACTTAATTACAGAATTAATGCCTCACTTTCCTCTTCACTTCCTACTCTATGCAGCCAAAAAATTAATTCTTGCATACAACTCCACCAATGCATGCGCCTAAACTCCTCGTTTTCATAGTAATTACATTTAGTAGGACGCCGAATAATTAATGGATGTATGTTTTAACATAAATCTGTTCTAATCGGCGTCTATCTAGATTCCAACAATCTTTTTAAAACATCCTACAAACCGTAACGGATGGAGTATTCGGTTTGCGGTACTAAAGCGGCAGAAAAGAAAAAAGTAAAAGTAATAGATGGGAGAGTGGCCCGGTCTTATAAGATTTTTTTCCCGACATATAGCGCCACCTAATACGTGACGAACCATTTCATTTTTTTTCCCTGAGGACTTTTTTTTTCTGCTCTTCGCCGTTGATGACCTGATTAATTTACCGCAGGAACTGTACAGCGTGAGCAAGGAGAGCGCCAAGACCGACAGGCTTCCACGTGCGAGGTACCCGAAGCCGCTCATCTTCCACGACGGCCGCCTCGCCTTCCTCCCCACCGCCTCCGCCACGCTCGCCTTCTTCCTCTTCCTTCCGCTCGGGCTCATCCTCTCCGTCATCCGCATCTCCATCGGCATCGTCCTACCCTACAACACCAGCTTCGCAGCTAGCGCGCTCTTCGGAGTCCGCTTCCGCACCTCTGGTGTTCCGAAAGATGGCGCCAGGCGCAGGGGCGTTCTGTTCGTGTGCGCGCACCGGACGCTGCTAGACCCGATCATGCTCACCGCGGCGCTGCAGAAGCCCGTGCCGGCCGTGACCTACAGCCTCAGCCGGCTCTCGGAGATCATCGCGCCCATCAAGACGGTGCGGCTAACGCGCGACCGCGCACGCGACGCCGAGATGATGTCGCGGCTGCTGGAGCAGGGGGACCTCGCGGTCTGCCCCGAAGGCACGACATGCCGCGAGCCCTACCTGCTGCGGTTCAGCCCGCTCTTCGCCGAGCTGGCCGACGACATGGAGCCCGTCGCGCTGGACGCGCAGGTGACCTCGCTGTACGGCACCACGGCGAGCGGCCGCAAGTGGCTCGACCCCGTGGCGTTCTTCGCCAACCCGGTGCCAGCCTACCGGGTGGAGTTCCTTGGCCCCGTGCCGCGGGATCAGACGCGCGCAGGGGGGAAGAGCAGCGCCGAGGTAGCCAACTGGGTCCAGCAGCGGCTCGGTCAGGCGCTTGGCTTCGAATGTACCGACCTTAGTCGCCGCGACAAGTACATTATGCTCGCCGGAACCGATGGCGTGGTTCGCAAGTAGAGGAACTCAGAATTTGCCAATATTCTATTACTATGTTCGGAAATTGTGGCTCTATCTTCTATTACCGTCTGTAAAGAAAACAATGTTTCGCTGCCAAAGTGATAGGCAAATGCTTTGTATTAAAATCTAATCAGAGTACTTACAACATCCCTCTCGTCAACATCATGTAATAAAGCCATAGCTTCATCTCGTGCCCATGTGTTAGAAAAGTTACATCAGTAAGGTATGTTGGCCCAGCCCCAAACACCGAGTGCAGTCCGGCGTAACGACGACAATGATCCGGCGAGTTCGCGCACGTATGGTACGATCAGCCTAGCACTTTGAGCTAGCTAGCTGATCAAACTCTCAACTCACACGCGTACGTACGGAGAAAAACAATGTTGATGGCTACAGGGCCCTCTCGGTCCTGTTCTTTGTATTGAGTCTCACGGTTGTCTTACAAGGCTACTATATGGGTGTATATATACCCGGCAAGACGCAACGTCAATACGAATAGGTGTTGGACCACTAGTCCTACTCGAAATACACACGCACACGACACCGTTCCGTGTCCTTTTATCGGGATTACTATTCCTAACAATCACCCCCCTAAGCACGATGTGCCTAACTTCACAGCTTGGACGCCGATCCTTCCTCGCATCTCCGCAAACTTCACTCGTCCCAAAGATTTAGTTAGGATATCCGCAAGCTGATCATCGGTGCAAACATAGTTGACTTCAATCTTGCTCTCCTCTACACACTGCCGTATGTAGTGATACTTCGTATCAATGTGCTTACTCCTGTCATGATGCACCGGATTCTTGCACAATGAAATTGCAGACTTGTTGTCAATATTGAGCACCACTTGTTCCGTCTTCCGATTGGTGAGATCACCAAGTAGACTCCTTAGCCACACACCTTGACACGCCGCAGTTGCAGCCGCAATATACTCAGCTTACAGGATGACTGTGCCACCACATTTTGCTTTTGTGATAGCCAACTTACTATGCTTCTTCCCAAGAAATATGCCACGCCCGAGGTACTCTTACGGTCGTCAATATCTCCTGCCATGTCACTATCACTGTAGCCAAGTAGCTTCACCTCCTCCTTCTCTTTCGAGTAGACAATACCAAAGTTTGTAGTACCTTTGATATACCTGAGTATATGCTTCACGGCTGTCCAATGCTCCATTGTGGGTGCTTCCATGAAGCGACTCACATAGCCAACGGAATAGGTCAAGTCCGGTCTTGTGTTAATGAGATACCTCAAACTTCCGACCACACTCCTATACTCCGTTGCATCAACCGCAGGTGCTTCACTCCATTTGCTCAGTTTAAGACGAGGTTCCATCGGAACATGAGTTGGATTGCATTCTTCCATGCCACACTTCTCGAGTATCTTCTTTGCATACGCCTCTTGGCATAGCGTGATCTCACCCAGCTTTTGATGTACCTCGATCCCAAGGTAGTATCTCAACAAGCCTAGATCACTCATCTTGAATAACTCCTTCATCTGTAACTTGAACTTTGCAATCTCCTTCTCATCCGCTCCTGTTATCAATAGATCATCAACATAGATGCCAACTAGTAGATGATCCCCTCCTTTACCTCGCTTATACATCGCATGATCCAGTGGGCTCTTCTCGAATCCGAGAGAGATCAATGTACGATCAAGCTTGATGTTCCACGCCCGAGGGGCTTGCCGTAGTCTGCATAACGCCTTGTAGCTTCAAAACCTTGTGTTCTTCTCCCTCTTTGATGTATCCCGGTGGTTTCTTCACATAAACTTCTTCTTCTAACTCCCCATTCAAAAACGCAGATTTCACATCCATGTGATGCAATTTCCAAGATTCTTGAGCTGCGAGAGCGATAAGTAATCTCACCGATTCCATCCTTGCAACGGGAGCAAACACTTCTTCGAAATCCACACCTTGCTCTTGCACGTATCCCTTGGCCACTAGCCGAGCTTTGTGTTTCACCAACTTCCCTTCGGCATCCTTCTTAATCTTGTACACCCACTTGAGCCCTATGGCCTTGTGATTGTTGGGTAGATCGACAAGCTCCCATGTATCGTTTTCGCGGATCGACCCCAACTCCTCATCCATAGCCCGACGCCAACACTCCTCCGTATTAGCATCCTCGAATTTCGTGGCTCCTCGGTGAGTAAACACCGACCTTGTCCTCCCTCGCGCGCACGCTGTCTGAAGGGTCTCCGGCGATACAACTCCAGACACTTCGGAATTTTTCTGGAGTAGGTGGCCGTCTCCTTTCTTCCGTGCACTTGGAGGAGACGTGGAAGCGGCGTAGTACTTGTTTCAGCGTCTCGAATTTCATGCAGTTTACGCCGATTGTCTTGCATGTTGGCGACATGACATCGTCGCCCGCGTCCACTTCACTGCTAGTCCCTCTGACGGAGTGTGCAGCTGATGGGCCACTGCGCCAGGGCTCTCGTCCGCTGCGTGGACTGGATGGCAACGTCGAGCCTCCAGTGCGGTAGCGTGAGCTGCTGCTCGTGCCGGGACTCCCACGCGGAGATACCTCTCCAGGCGTAGCGCTGCTGCTGCTCACTTCCGGACTTCCATCTTCTGAACCAGCGCCTAAATCCGTAACGCCACGGGACGCTGTTTCTTGATCATATGCATGCGAATCATTGTAGACTACATTAAATATTTCATCAGAAATTGATTGTACCGGTTCCGCAGAGCCCCAATTCCATGATTTCTCCTCCTCGAAGACGACGTCGCGTGTCACCACCACCTTTTTGTTCACTGGATTGTACGCGCGATACGCCTTCGAACCGTATTCATAGCCGATCATGACCATTGGAGTACTTCGATCTGCCAACTTGCTAGTATGCCCGGTCACCGTCTTCACATGCGCCACGCACCCGAAAGTGCGGAGATGATCAACAGAGGGCTTGCGTCCATACCATGCTTCGTACGGTGTCATACCAACCACGCTCTTAGTTGGCGCCCTATTCAGCAAATAGACAGCTGTACTAACTGCCTCACCCCAAAACCTGCCTGGCATGCCTTTGATCTTCATCATGCTGCGTGCCATGGCCACCACGGTTTGGTTCCTTCTTTCCACAACACCGTTTTGCTGCGGTGAATATGGTGCGGTGAGATACCGCCGGATCCCATGAGCTTCACAAAACGCCTTGAATTCATTGGATTTGAACTCCCCACCCCGATCGGTACGGAGGGCCTTCAACTTTGCCTCGGACTCCACCTCGGCTGCCATCTTCACAATCCTGAACGCTTGCAAAGCTTGATCCTTACTCTTCAGCAACACAACCCACATGTATCTACTGAAGTCATCGACGATGAGCAAAAAGTACTTGTTCCCGGCGCGGGTCGCCGGCGTGATTGGTCCGCATAAGTCTCCATGCACCAACTCAAGAACCTTGCTTGCTCGATATTGTCCCTCCCTTGGAAACGGGGCTCGCCTTTGCTTCCCAATGAGACAACCGTCGCACACCTGCTCAACATGATCAACACACGGTAAGCCACGTACCATCTCCTTCTGTCCAAGTTGTCGTAGAGCTTGGAAATTTAGATGTCCGTAGCGTGTATGCCACTTCCACGCCGAGTCTTCCATGCTTGTCATTAAACACACTGGATCCGCCCGATTGAGATTGAGGATGTAGAGTCTATTCTTCGACCTCTCCACCTTCATGATGAGCTGCCTTTGGCGGTCATATCCCCACAGGAACTCGTCTCCAACACGATCTTGCATCCACGCTCCGCGAGCTGACCAAGACTGATGATGTTGGTCTTTAGCTTGGGAATATAGTACACATCAGTGAGTACCTTGTGACCTCCATCCTTCAACCCAAACAGGACTGTGCCTCGCCCTGCAATCTCCACCTTCGACCCATCGCCGAATCGAACGGAGCCTCCAACCGTGAGGTTCAACTCAGAAAACTGAGCCTTGTCGCCGGTCATGTGGTTACTAGCGCCTGTGTCGAGGTACCAAACGTCGTGAGCCGTCTGCATCCTCCGCGGGAAGACCTTCTCTTCCACGAGCGTGACGATCTCCGTGAGACTCGAGGAGTTGATTCCTTGGTGGTCATTAACTCGCAAGCTTGAGCATGAGCATCATCGGTCCATCATCTCCTTCCTTCGCCATGAGAGCCTTCTCCTTTGAACGGTTAGGACACTCCGATTTGAAGTGCCCGAGCTGATTGCACTTATGGCGCGAAGATTCTTCTTGTCGAATTTCTTCTTTGGCTTCTTCGCTTGTCCGACTTCTTCGCCGGGACCGAACCATCGCCACTGCCAGATGCCTTATCGCTCCTCTCCTTGGCGACCATTGCCTGCCACTGGGCACGTGTAAGCATGAGGTGCTCATCTTGTTTCGCGTCGCCGTAGGTGATCTTCATCCGCTCTTCATGCGCCTTGAACCGTCCAACCAGGTCATCCATCGTGAGGGTGGTGAGATCAACGCATTGCTCGATTGCCGACACCACAGATATGTACCGCGGCGGCGCTGCACGTAGGAAACACATTACGACTGAGATATTTTCCAGCTTCTCACCTTGCGCGCGAATCCCGTTGACAATTGTGGCTACCCTCGAGGCAAAAGCGTCCAGCGTCTCATCTCCTTCCATCTTCAGGTTCTCGTACTTCTTCTGCAAGGTTTGTAGGGTCGCCCTGCGGACGCGCTCGTGCCCAAGATTCAACGTCTTGAGTGTCTCCCACGCCGCCTTTGCAGAATCCTTCGAGATCAGGTGCTGCATCACGTCCGCCGGCACCACGGAGCCGATGGCCGTGAGTGCCTGGCGGTCCTTGCGGTACTTCGGCGCGCCCTTCTTGAACTCGTCGCCGCCAGGATCGACAGCCTCCCAGACGTCGTTGCCCTCCATGGCCCACTCCATCTGTTTCGCCCACGTCGTGTAGTTGCCGCGATCATACCGCGGGTACTGCGACGACACCGATGCACCCGCAGCCGCACCGGAGTACTCGCCTTGATCCTTGCCCGTCATGACCTCCTGTTACTAGGAGATCCTCCGCGAGGCTCTGATACCAAATGTTGGCCCAGCCCCAAACGCCGAGTGCAGTCCGGCGTAACGACGACAATGATCCGGCGAGTTCGCGCACGTATGGTACGATCAGCCTAGCACTTTGAGCTAGCTAGCTGATCAAACTCTCAACTCACACGAGTACGTACGGAGAAAAACAATGTTGATGGCTACAGGGCCCTCTCGGTCATGTTCTTTGTATTGAGTCTCACGGTTGTCTTACAAGGCTACTATATGGGTGTATATATACCCGGCAAGACGCAACGTCAATACGAATAGGTGTTGGACCACTAGTCCTACTCGAAATACACACGCACACGACACCGTTCTGTGTCCTATCGGGATTACTATTCCTAACAAGGTATACTAAAAAACATTACTGCACACTCACTACAGGAGAAAATGAAGACGCCGAAGGCCGGTCGACGTAAGGCCAAATGTCGGGGCCATCACCATAGCGGCCTCCCCCGGCCAGCCATCCAGCCAGGCCATCGGCGCAGGGAAACCCGTCGGCGTAGATCAAGGTGCCGAGGATAGCCTTTGGTGAAGCGCGGCCATCGGTGTAGAAGAGAAGGTTGTGCCGATGGTGGCCCTCGGCGTACCTCCAGCCCTCGGTGTAGCCCCAGTTCCGGCACGACAGCGAGAACGACATTAGGAGGCCCAGGTTGTGCCGACGGCTAGTTGGTTGGGCCATCGGCGTAGGCCTCCAGATTTTTTTTATTTAATTTTAGCCATAGCTATTTTCCTTTTACCTTATTCATTTTTGAAAATTATAACTAAATCATTCTAATTCAGAAAAATATAAATAATATATTAAAATTTGAAAAAAAATAAGATCTATCTGTCTACACTCAAATATTACACATTTTTGAATAAAAAATAAGTAAAACATAAAACATTATATATAGTTTAAAACGGGCATAAGAAATTCAAAAACGATCCAAACAATGTGAAACCTTCGCGTGATGTCATATTATGTGACATAGTTATAAGAAAAATATCAAACTTGGTATATTTATTATGTCTCAAAAAACCTTCACAAAATGACCTATCTCATTCGAGGTTTCCTGGCTTTCGGGTCAAATGGCCAATGTTATGGCTAGAATCAACACATAGTTTGTGATAATGTGTTCATATTGTGTATACATGTGCATCATGGGATAGCGAACAATGTTGCAGTAGGAAGATTTTCTTTTCATCGCACCAAAAAGTTATTTTCCATTTTCCGAGTGCAAAAAAGGGCGGTTTTGTAAAGCAACCATCAAATGGCTAATTCAAAATGCTACCACCATATTTAAAAAAATAATAGATCACCTTACATGGACAATGTCCTAACAGGGAGATCTGAAACCTTTTCATCTATCCCTGGTGAAAAAGACAAATTCCTGCTGAATCGGTAGAAAGTAGGTCAGATATGAACTACAGGTACATGATATGATGCTTATGATTTTTTGCAAAAATCATTTTTTGGTTCACAATATGCTATTTCATCAGAAATCCAATTCAATTTTAGCGAGCCTCAGCCCCGAGCTAAGAATCTTCATGCCAGTTGTTCGACAAAGTTAGACGATAGTTTAAAACGGGCATAAGAAATATAAAAACGATCCAAACAATGTGAAACCTTCACCTGGTGTCATATTATGTGACATAATTAGAAGAAAAAATATCAAACTTGGTATATTGATTTTGTCTCAAAAAACCTTCACAAAATGACCTATCTCATTCGAGATTTCCTGGTTTTCGGGTCAAATGACCAATGTTATGGCTAGAATCAACACATAGTTTGTGATAATGTGTTCATATTGTGTATACATGTGCGTCATGGCGAAGAATGTTGCAGGAGCAAGTTTTTCTTTTTGTCGTATCAAAAAGGCATTTTCCATTTTCCGAATGCAAAAAAGGTGGTTTTGTGAAGCAACCACCAAATAGATAATTCAAAATGCTACCACCATATTTTTCAAAAATACTAGACCACCTTACATGGACAATGTCCTAACAGGGTGATCTCAAACCTGTCCGTCTATTTCTGGTGAAAAAGACAAATTTCTACCGAATCCGTAGGAAGTGGGTCAGATATGAACTACAGGTACATGATCTGATGCTCATGATTTTTTATAAAAATCATTTTTAGGTTTACAATATGTCATTTTATCAGAGATCCAATTCAAGTTTAGCGAGTCTCAGCCCCAAGCTAAGAATCTTTATGCATGCCGTTTTAAACGGGCAAATGATATTATGATAAGAATCATGGTGTAGTTTGTGATAAGTTGATATTGATATCATATTTGGATTCCTCTCATTTTTCTGATCAATTTAGACATATTATTTGTTGAATTTCGATTTACAGATTTAAAGATATTAATTATTCGATATTAAATAGAAAAATACAAAAAATAAAATCATTATATTTTTATTTGAATTCAATAATATTTTTACTTATTCATTGTTGTTTACTTAAATCATTGTTTATAAATTTAAAAAATATAAACATGTGACATGATAATATAAGAGCTAATAGGATTGATATCATAGTATTGACAACAATGTATAAATTGCTTTGAGGAAACATATTATGAAGGAACGAGGGAATTAAGCGTGCTGGAGGTGAAGTAGTGAGATGGGTGACCGACCGAAAATTTTAACCAAGATTGCAATTTGATCAAATATTAAATATAATTAGTGTTAAAAATGTTTAAAGCGAGAGATTAACGAGTTAAAAAATTCAAAGATCTAAAAATTGAAAAAAGAATTAATTAAATTAATTTAGGCTATGCCGACGGCCTGACTCTCGGCGTAGAAGGGCTCGTGTTGCTCCTGGGCTGGGCCTGTGCCGATGGCCTGGCCGTTGGCGTAGCTCCAGGGATGGGTCGTTATCAAACGACCATCGCCTTACATCGTGGGGCCCGCTGCAAGCACTATGCCGAGGGGGGTTTTATACGCGGACGGCCGAGGGGCTATGCCGAACGCTACGTACGCTGAGGGGGCCATGCCGACGGCCACCGTTGGCACAGCCTATGCCAACGGCAACCGACCGTCAGCGGCTCGATTGTTTTCTATAGTGACTAAGTATGTTCTTACGCGCACTTACATATGACCTATTGGAGAGCTAAGGGAAGCTAAACATTAACGAATTCATCATAGACATCTTAATTGCTACTCTAATTCATATTCCACCTACAATTGGACAATCATTCGTTAGCCGAGACACTCAAAACACAGATACACACGAGAGAGGCTGGTAAATATGAAAATACAACGTGATAATATATATTTTAAACCTAATAAATCTAATGATACTATTACTACTTTACACATCAGATTTGTATTCATAGCTCAAGCTCAAACAGAAATTCGTAAAAGTTTCCTTTGTTAGTGTAGTATGTTTTGGCAAACTGCATAATGTAGTATATTTTATAGTGTAGCATGTTTTGGCAAACTAAGCTAACCCGAGAAATTAGTGTTGGACCAAGTTTGAAAATATTATGTTAATTACACCTATGTATTAGCTACAGTCTCACTACACCGAATATATGTTGTTGTGTAGGAGTTTCAAAGAAATCTACGCAATTTAAATGATTTATACATACTTATAGAAAGTATTTGAAATTTGATCTAAATATATGTGAAGAAAGATTCATAAAAAATATATTCATGTATTTATGCACAATTTTATGAAAGATCCATAAGGGAGGCAAAAAAAATTAAACAAAATGCTATGGAAAGTTGTGACACTTGTATTTACATGTCATTTTGAATAAATTAAATAATTTGTAAAAATGGCCATAAGAATATACAAATTGGCATGGAAAGTCATACGTAGTATTATGTATATAATGGGTTACCAAAAAATATTGTATGATTTGAGCAAAGTTTGAAAATGCACTGCTACACAAAATGGCTTGTCAAGTAGAAAAGATCATGGAACTCCTACTACTAGGAAAACGCCTATCGGTGGATGTCGTACCGATTTTGGCTATTGATCGTGCACGAGCGGTACGCCACCAGTAACTCTAGATAGTGGCGGTGTACGTCTTGGTGCACCACTGGTAGTAGTGGTGTACAATAGTGTGTCACTAGTAGATTTTTGAATTTTTAAAAATTACAGCAACTATTATTGAGTTACCATCAATTTACTATAATAAACAGTAATAGTAGTAGCTAGCAATTTACTTTAACGACAAGTAGATTCATCGTCTAGAAATTATTATTGAGATAACATATATGCATAGTACTAGTTATTAGCTAGTTAAACTAGCTACTCCAAGCCATACTCATCATCATACCCATCCTCATAGTAGTTGGGGTAAATGCAATCAAAATAAGTGATACGATGCACATAGTCGAGGGTGAAGATGATGATGTAGAGTAGAGCAAGTTAGAATTTGCAATACTATTTGGTTGCTGTAATATCTACTATGTTTGGAAATTGTGGGTCTATCTTGTATTACTCGTGTGTAGAGAAAACAATGTTTCGCTGTTAAAGTTTATAAACAAATGCTTTGTATTGAAATCTAATAAAATACAACATCCTCTTATAAACATCATGTAATAAATCCATAGCTTCATCTCGTGGCCATGTGTTAGAGAAGTTACAACAGTAAGGTGTAAAGAACATTACTGAACACTAAGTATGTCCTCACATTATGCTGGACAAATAGCCCCCGTGCGACGTTGTTGAGATGATGAATTGGAGGGAGAGCGACGTAGTTGGCTAGAATAGCTCTCATGTAACATTTTAGATGGTCTAAATAGTCAATGCACGACATGCCCCCTAGCCTCTAAACACAACATACAAGCTAACATTGGGTCGTAGTTATTTGGATTATATGAGCCTGTCACCAACCATTATCCACCTTAGCACATGAACCCATAACTTATCCACACGAGCATGGGGCTCACCACTTATCCATCTTAGCATTGGACCCACTGCTCGTCCACATCAGAGTGGTACCCACAACTTGTCCACGTCAGTGTGGTTCACTCCAGTCGCCGTATGTAGCTCCTTCTCTTCCCTTTCTCTCTTGTCCCTGTCGGTGGCGGTCAGCCAGCGATCTTGGAGGGCACTGCCGCCAGTAATACCAGTCATCGCAACTGCCATGGTCAGGAGGAGCAACTCATCAAGCGAGCACGGTGTGGATTTCTGCATTGAATCTGAGGTCAGATATAAAGTTAGGGTTCATTAATTCCAGTCGTAATTTTTGGGGATTTTTTCTTGGTACATGAAAACTGAGAATGTTTCTATTGTTTGTGAACTTGCAGTGTCCCGATTCCATGTATGACTCCAATTTTTGTGACAATGTTGATGATTCACCGAATGTGTGTTTTCATCAAAAGCGTTTGACTAGAATGGCAGCTTTTGAAGGCATAGATACATGTAGAAAGTACCTGGGATGTTGTGAGTAATTTATAGATATTTGATACAATCTTGTGCAACTGGGTGATTTTTGTTTGATGCACGAGTGTTTTGTTTGTAGGAGGGTGATGACCGTGTTTTTTTGAGGTTTGAAGATCCTGAGTGGAATAGATCATTAAATAAAGCTCTATTAAACTTTGGTTTTTGTTTGAGCAATGTAAACATGAAAAGAAACATATTGAAGAACTATTGATGAAGGCATTGTAGGAGAAGGCAGCAGCTGTGGATGCGAGGATGCGAATTGAGCTGCATATATTTGACTTACTTAGTGAGTACAAAGAGAAGATTGATGAAGCTAAGAACAAGCTAAGGAATGTCATAAAATAGAGTATGCAGAATGATAACATTTTGTTGTATGTTGTTTGTGCCATTGTGTTTCTTGTGGGTGTTCTGTTAGGTGTGTGGAGTAGCAAGTGAGTGCAAACTAAAGATGCTATTGTTTGTACTGAGTTATGTTCATGTTTTATTGAGTTGTAATAAAGGTGAACAATGAATCATGTGTAATCTTGGGCAGTTGCTACTGGTTTGAATAATGCATATCTGTTTGAATATAACTCAAATTGCCAACAGAGGCAGAATTGCCAATAAAGGTGAACATTGCACTACAATTGAATTCAGTTAAGCAGCAGGTTCATCACAATATGCCAACAGAGGCAGAATTCAGTACAAACCATTGCAACGATAGAGGCAGAATTCGGTACAACATTATATCAGAATTGAGACCAACACAGACTAGTTTCTAAACTATGAACTGGCACTAATGTCTAAACTTATTCTACTAACAACTCGTTAGTAATTTCCGTCTAGCAGAGCCGCTACCTTTATGGCCACCAAAGCAATGCCCACCGCCCATCACCATAGGAGGGCCAGTTCCGTCCATACCGCTGTCGAATAAAGGGAACTTGTGCGTGCGTGTGGTGTCACCGGTGTCCTGGTACTCCAGCGGCAGGTCCATGATGATCAGGCCACGATCGTGACTTCTGAGACATGGATGAGGATAGTGTGCAACATTGTCCTCTTTGACCTTGGTGACGGGTTGTCAGAGTCATTCTCCCGTGGTGGCAGCATTGGCTCTGGAACCTCCATGACATAGCTCTTGGGCACAAACGGCGGCTAAAACAACTGTCCTATGGCTGCAACATCTCCACCAGGTGCCCGCATAGGTGGTTGACGAACTTCCTGAGTATGTCACCTTATTTGACATTTATTCTATTATCTCATAATATGTCCAAGTATTTATTTGGCGATAGAGTGTGACTTTGTTTCCCCATGTATACAATGCTAGCAGTTCAATCAAGTGGACTTTCACATCGTCATGCATATTATAAAACCACTCACTTTGGAAAGTCGAACTTCCTAAGCCAGACCCATCATACTTGGCATTCCTAAAGTAGTCACCTACTTCTTATCAGTGTAGATCCTTAGTTCTTTCTAGACGCTGAGGATATGCTTAATTCGGGTTTAGTGATTTACTCATGAATCACTTTATAACATGTTCTTTCAACTAAGAACACATGTCATATTTTATCGAGTACACAATATGATTGTATGAAAGAACCTATGACCGAGGCATATGGGATATAGATCATCCCTTTTCATTCCTTTATAACCATTGTTGTACATACTAAGATTTAAATCAATGCTCCACCTAGTTATACAAGCAAGAATGTCTTTGTTGATATTATTTGTATTTTGAACTACTTCAGAATCTCAACTAGAACATTTTGAACTTCTTTCAGAATCCAATTTTATTATGGAAAATAATTTTGTACCGAAAGCTTAATTAAGTGCTTATAGAGCTAATTTAAATTGTTTAAATGATTTACAAACACACATAAAGTAATTTGGGATAAAACCTTGGATTTTTTGTACTAAGTAGGATTAGTGGCACATGTCCAGGTGTTTTCAAAACACTTTGCACCCGCAAGGTTGTTTTATTATTTTACTTATATGCGTAACCTTATGGTAGTTATTTTAGTTAAATACCAAAAAGAGACTATGTTAGGAAAAAATACTTTTAACAAAACCTTAGAGTTTTTCTTCAATATTGTGTCTTTGTGTGTTTTACCCAAGACTAAGCTAGACTTGTGGTACTGAATGTGGTGTGGTTATTGATGAATTCTTGTTTGTGTGTTTTGCATGTTTTATTTGATTGCGACAATAGATGCGAATGTGGTGAGATCAAGGAAGAGACAAATTTGTTTCAGGACTTTGAAGATGAAGTCTAGGGACAAAGTGCCGACCAAGGCAGGCCACCTACTTTCTCATAAGCTTGTCTTAATATTTACCTTATGCATATTTTATTATCTATTTATGCAAATTACACTATTTTTACCTTATTGTTATGTATATCTAGCAGTTGGTTGGCTCCTCCACGTTAGTGCACAAGGGTACTACTATGTACAACCCCTTGTTGACACCTACTCATCCCCTAGTGTATTAGGATTGGTGGTCTACATCATACCCTTTTGGAAACCCTTCTAGCCCAAGCAAAATTGTAGGTTGGAAAACCCTCGGAAGGTTTACAAATGGTTTCTAGGATAAAACCTTGGTAAGGTTTTCTTACCATGAGGAACTTTTGGAGAAAATAAAGGGTTTTGTTTTACAAATTATACTAAAGGGAAAAATGAGGAAAAATGTTCACGAAAACACACCCGGTTCTATGTAGTTCTGCTAGAATAATTAATTTGTGCAGCCACATTACCCTGGAATGGGACGGAGATGGACTTGAAGTTTGTTTGCTTTAGTATGGGATGCCTCGCAACTACTTATAAGGGATCAAATCCCTCGAATGGAAGATCTCCCCTAGGAAGGATTCTGGATGAGCAGTGATCCAGGGAAGATGTGAACTACCTTCGAGCGCAGCTGGGAGATACTATGATCCTCTCATTGAAAGCACACACTTTGTGTAGTGGAAAATGCGTTCCGGATGGTCCTTGGTACCTGACGTCCTGGTGTTGAGAGGAACAAATCATAGGGTAGGTGCCTATACTGGAATGGGCATCCTGAGAGTCTTGTTTTATTATCTGAACCCTGCATACTAAAGTATGACGATATGAGGTTGTTCACAGCGGATGTATCGAATCTTGTGGGTAAAGTGTACAACCTATGCAAAGTGTAAATCTATTCGAATAGCCATGTTCACGGACATGGACAGTTGGTAATGCCGCTGCATAGTGGTGTTGGTTTTTGTTTCAAAAAAGTTTTAGAAAATCTAAGGCTTTTTAAATGTTTTGGCCATGGGGCGACCGGAAAGGAAGGAAAGGAGTGGTCATGAGATGACCAGTAAGGAAGGTGTTTTGGTCATTAGATTGCATGGAAGGAAAATTTGGGGACCCCTAACCTAGTATTTTTCCATCTCAAATGTTTTCAAATGTTTTTCAACAAAGATATGGAGATGATATATCTTCATGGGAAATTGTTTTAGAAAAGAACATTAGATAGAGCCATCCTACTACCACAACCATGTTGTATATCCTATTATTATTGTTGTCTTTAGGTGGATTGCGAGTACATTAAAACGTACTCACTGGCATTGTTGACCCTAGATATTTACTTGGTCAGACTTCGAGAAGGATGAAGAAGGAGATGTTGACGACTATGCGAGATAGGACGTTTGTCATGGTGGTATCACGACATATGCCTGGTGTAGGCTAAAGTTGGGCCGATGGACGTGGAGGAATCTGGGGAGGGATGATGTAGTGAATACCACACTCGAAAGAACATGATGTACCCAGGTTCGAGGCTCTTCTAGTGAGATAACACCTCTACTCATGCATCTAATCTCATATAAACTTGACATTCATGGTGGCTACAATGGTGCTCCTTGAGATGTATTTCCTGTGCCTCTAGTAGCTTTCTCTGTGAGAGTAGATGAGGAATAAGATGAGCTCCTAACGAGCAGAGAGGAGAGGAAACTGATGACCCACAAGTGTAGGGGATCGCAACAGTCTTTGCGGGTAGTATTACCCAATTTATTGATTCGACACAAGGGGAGACAAAGTATACTTGCAAGCCTTAACAACTGAGTTGTCAGTTCAGCTGCACCTGGAAATAGTTCTTGCTCACAAAAGTTTATCATTAGCAACAGTTTGTAGTAGGAACAGCAAAGCAATAGAAACAACAACAGCAACCGTGAAACAGTAGGATTCGAGTGCGGTAGGCATATGGATGGATGGACGGGCGTTGCATGGACGAGTCTAAACATGTAACTTCAAAGAACTAGTACATTGCAGATAAATAATAATAAGCATCCAAGTACTAAACAATCCTAGGCATGTGCTCTAAATATAGTCATACGTGCTCGCAATGAGAACTTGCACAACATCTTCTGTCCAGCCAGCCCGTGGCAGCAGGGCCTCTAGGGAACTACTGGCAATTAAGATGCTCCTTTTAATAGAGCACCGGAGCAAAGCATTAACACTCCGTGAACACATGTGATCCTCACACCATAGCCATTCCCTCCGGTTGTCCCAATTATTGTCACTTTGGGGCCTTTGGATCCGGACAGTGATATGTGTACACAACTTGCAGATAAGATCATGAACAATACTATCATAATGATTCAATAATAAGTTCAGATCTGAGATCATGGAACTCGGGCCCTAGTGACAAGCATTAAGCATAACAATTTGCAACAAAGTCAAATAGCACTAATAGAGATACTAGGCACTATGCCCCTAATAGATCTTATTCGGTTACATGATAGAACTCATCCAATCCCTACCATCCCCAAGCCTACAGTGGGGTATTACTCACTCATGGATGAGGGAAACATCGGTGGTTGATGGAGATGCGTTGGTGATGATGATGACAATGATCCTCTCCAAATTCCTCGTCCCGGCAGGGTGCCAGAACGGAGCTTCTAGATCCAAATCTTGGTTTTTCGTGGCGGCGGCGGAGCGGAACTCTTTCTAGAAAACTATCGAACCCCCCTCTGTTTTTAGGTCAGAAGGCAACTTATAGACGCGGAGGGAGGCCGAGGAGCTGCCTGGGGTGGCCAAACCTCCCCCTGACGCGGGGTCAGTGGGCCCATGCCTGGGGTGTAGGGTTCGCAGCATAGAAAACAAAAAATTTCCTACGATGTGAACTATATTCCAAGATCTATCTACTAGATACAAACAACGGGCGGATGTATATCCGTAGAGAACATACCCTTGAAGACCGACAAAGCTTAACGAGTTCAACTCGTGGTTGATGTAGACGATCTCTTGCCGATCTCAAGATCGAGAGGAAGTCCTAGCGCCGCAAATCAGCAGCGCATCCGTGCTCGCACACACGTTTGAGGCACCGAGCAACCTCCGACTCCTCGCTCCAGCGATGCAGCGGAAGCACAACTCTTTCTTGCTGAATAGCCACCGGGAACATGTATCTCGCTAGTCCGAGACCATGGGGGATAAATTCTAGAGGGGGAGAGAGATCCTTCACGAGGAGATGTGAGAGACAAGTGAGGAGGGGGGCTCCTTTTATAGGAGGAGGGGGCACCCAAGGGGTGGCCACGCCATGGGGCTGCCCCTCCTCCTTCATTCATGTGGGTGGACACTCCACCCACAAAACGCCCTTTAAAATCCCCCCACTCAAAAGGCCACTCAAATTCCCATTAAATTTCCACCAAATTTAATGCAAACCCTCATTAAATAAAACTCTTTTATTTTATTCAGAATTTTGTCAATTACTTTAATGACAAACATTCACAAATACCCTTGCTAGAATTCTATTTCACATGCATAACCACTTTATGCAATTTCACCCGAAAACCTGTTTGGTATCTAGTGAAATAAATTCCTCGCTTGTTCATTCTTTCGGCATGAAACATTTGCTCCAATTGGATGTCGGTGTCTCTTAAGTGTGTCACCCTAAGGTTTGTGAATAATGCGTACATGATCGAGACCCTCTCGGATCAATAATCGAAGCGGGATCCGGAGACCCATCGACTCCACACATTCAACGATGACTTTCTTGTGATCGTCGGAACCTTTTACGCTAGTATCTTAATCCCTTTGTTTCACGATATATTACATGTCCGAGATTCGATCATCGGTATCTCCATACCTAGTTTGATCTCTATCGACATGCACTCTTTTCTCGTTCTGTGATATAACATTCTAGTGATCAAATCACTTGCTTGCAAGCTAATCAATGTGATATCACCGAGAGGGCCCAGAGTATATCTATCCGTCATCGGGATGAACAAATTCCACTCTCGATCCATGAGCCTCAACATAACACTTTATTATTTCTGAATCCATCTTTATAATCACCCTGTTACGGTGTGACGTTTGATGTTATCAAGAAACTCTTCCGGTGTTAGTGATTGACATGATCTCATGGTCTAAGGATTAGGATCACTTCGTAAGTTGTTATAGCAATATAAACTCAATGAATTTGATAGTAATGCTATACTTCAGATGAATGTTCATCACACCATTACACTAATGTTGTGATCCCGTTATTAACAACATCCAATGTCCATGATCAGGAAACCTTGATCATCTTGTTAATCAACGAGCTAGTTTATAAGAGAGGCATAACTAGGAACTTTCTGTTTGTTTATTAAACACACATGTATTAACATTTCCGTATTAATACAATTATAGCATGCAAAATAAACATCTATCATATACTTGGAATACACATAATAAACACTTTATTATTGCCTCTCGGGCATATTCCTTGATCTCAACTTGCACTAGAGACAATAATCTAGTTACATAGTGATAAATCTAACACCCATTGAGTTACGGTGTTGATCATGTTTTGCTCTAGGAGAGTTTTAGTCAACGGATCTGCTACATTGAGATCCGTATGTACTTCTAAATCTTTATATCTCCATCCTTGACATGCTCACGGATGGAGTGAAACCGGCGCTTAATATGCTTGGAATGCTTGTGAGACCTTGGCTCTTTGGCATTGGCAATGGCACCATTGTTGTCACAATAGATCACCATTGGGTCCAACGCGTTTGCCACCACTCCTAGTTCGAATATGAACTCCTTCATCCAAACTGCTTCCTGAGCCGCTTCTGAAGCAGCAACATATTCGGCCTCCGTTGTTGATCCCGCTACCACAGGTTGTTTGGAGCTCCTCCAACTAACCGCTCCGCCATTCATGAGAAATACGTATCCGGATTGAGACTTAGAGTCATCCGAATCGGTGTCAAAGCTAGCGTCGACATAACACTTAGCGACGAGCTCTTCTTCACCTCCGTATACAAGAAACATATTCTTAGTTCTTCGTAAGTACTTAAGGATATTCTTGACCGCTATCCAGTGTTAGAACACGGATCCGATTGGTACCTACTAGTCAAACTAATAGCATGTGCCACATCCGGTCTTGTACATAGCATGGCGTACATTATAGAGCCTATGGCTGAAGCATAGGGGACTTTGTCCATTATCTCTCTTTCTTCCGCCGAAGACGGACTTTGAGTCTTACTCAATGTCTTGTCTTGCAACATAGGTAAGAACCCTTCTTACTTCGTCCATTTTAAACTTCTTTAAAATCTTATCAAGGTATGTACTTTATGATAGCCCTATTAGGCGCCTAGATCTATCTCTATAGATCTTTATGCCTAATATGTATGACGCTTCACCTAGGTCCTTCATTGAAAATTTCTTTGTTTAGATAACTTTTAACCTGTTTAAAAGATCTATATCATTTCCGATCAATAATATGTCATCCACATATAATATCGGAAATGCCACATTGCTCCCTCACTTTCTTGTAAATACAAGCTTCTCCATAAGTTTGGACAAATCCAAACTCTTTGATCACCTCATCAAAGCGGAGATTCCAACCGTGATGCTTGATTCAATCCATAGATGGATCTGAAGCTTGCACACCTTGTTAGCATCCTTAGGATCGACAAAACCCTTTGGTTGTATCATATACAACTCTTCTTCAATATTACCATTGAGAAACGCGGTTTTGACATCCATCGCCATATCTCATAATCGAAATATGCAGCAATTGCTAACATAATCCTAACGACTTTAGCATCGCTACGGAGAAAGTCTCATAGTCAACTCCTTGAATTTGTCGAAACCCTTTGACAAGTCGAGCTTTATAGACGGTCACATTACCATCGACGCTTTTCCTTTTGAAAATCCATTTGTTCTCCACGGCCTTTCGGTCGTGAGGTAATTCCACCAAGTTCCAAACTTGATTTTCATACATGGATTCCATCTTGGATTTCATGGCTTCTAACCATTTGTTAGAATCCGGGCTCATCATCGCTTCTTCATACGTCGCAGAGTCATCATTTTCATCAACCATGAAATTCATGACAGGATTTCCGTACAGCTCGGGAGCTGCACGCGTCCTGTTTGACCTGCGAGGTTCGGTAGTACTCTCTTTCGGAGTTTCATGATCATTATCATTAGTTCCCTCTTCAACAGGTGGAGCCAACTCCGGAACAACTTCCGGCGATGCGCTACTCGCCATACTTTGAAGAGAAGGTTCCACAACCTCTTCGAGTTCTACCTTCCGACTACTCACACCTTTCATGAGAAACTCTTTCTCTAGAAAGGATCCATTCTTGGCAACAAAAACCTTGCCCTCGGATCTGTGATAGAAGGAATACCCAATAGTTTCTTTAGGGTATCCTATGAAGACGCATTTTTCCGCTTTGGGTTCGAGTTTATCCGGTTGAAGTTTCTTCACATAAACATCGCATCCCCAAACTTTAAGAAATGACAGCTTAGGTTTGTTTCCAAACCACAATTCATACGGTGTCTTTTCAATGGATTTAGATGGTGCCCGATTTAAAGTGAATGCAGCAGTTTCTAGTGCATAACCCCAAAATGACAACGGCAAGTCCGTCAGAGACATCATAGATCGAACCATATCTAATAAAGTACGATTACGACGTTACGACACACCATTTCGTTGTGGTGTTCCGGCAGGTGTGAGTTGTGAAACAATTCCACACTCTTTCATGTGAGTGCTAAACTCGTAACTTAGATACTCACCTCCACGGTCGGACCGTAGAAATTTTGATCTTTCTATTACGATGATTTTCCACTTCATTCTGAAATTCCTTGAACTTTTCAAAGGTTTCAGACTTGTGTTTCATCAAGTAGATATAAGCGTATCTACTCAAATCATCCGTGAAAGTAACAAAATAGCGATATCCACCTCGCGCCGACACACTCATTGGACCACATACATCAGAATATATGATTTCCAATAAATCTGTCGCCGTTCCTTGAACGTAAAACGGCGTTCTAGTCATCTTGCCCATAAGGCATGGCTCACATGTATCAAATGATTCATAATCAAGTGATTCCAAGTCCATCCGAATGGAGCTTCTTCATCGTTTAACGCCAATATGACCTAGACGGCGATTACCACATATATGCGGATATATCATCATTAAGTTTAATCCTTTTAGCATCAACATTATGAATATGTGTAACATTATCATCGAGATCTAATAGAAATAAACCATTCATCATCGGTGCATGACCATAAAAGATTTCATTCATATAAATGGAACAACCATTGTTCTCGGATTTAAATGAATAACCACTTCGCATCAAACACGATCCGGATACAATGTTCATGCTCGGTCAGGCACCGGATAACATTTATTCAAGTTTATAACTAATCCGGCGGCAAGTGGAGAGGCAGCGTTAACGGCAATCACATCAACGCTTGATCCATTGCCGACACGCATCTTGACCTCACCCTTGCTAGCGGTCGCTTGTTCCGCAGCCCGATTCGAAAGTTACAAATATTAGCAAGCGGTATCAAATACCTGGTGCTACTGCGAGCACTAGTCAAGTACACATCAATAACATGTATATCATATATACCTTTGTTTGCCTTGCCGGCCTTCTTGTGCCGCAGATACTTGGGCGATTGCGCCGATGGCGATCCCTTACAATAGTAGCACTCGAATCGGACTTAGGTCCAACTCGGGGTTTCTTTTCGGTAGCAACAGGCTTGCCGCCCTTACTTCCCTTCCGTTTTCCCTTCTTGTCTTTCTTGAAACCAGTGTTCCTATTGATCATCAACACTTGATGTTCCTTTTTGATCTCCACTTATGCAGTTTTAAGCATTAACAGAAGCTCGGGGAGATACTTCTTCATGCCTTGCATATTATAGTTCATCACGAAGCTCTTATAGCTAGGTGGCAGAGACTGCAGAACACGATGGATGCCTAAGTCAATGGGAATCGATATTCCCAAGGACACAAGCTTATCGGCGTAACCCGACATCTTGAGTACATGCTCACTAACGGAGTTGTGCTCTTCCATCATGCAGCTAAAGAACTTTTACGGCGTTGTAGCTCTCTCTGACATGTGTGTCGAAAATCATTTTCAACTCACCCATTGTATCAAATGCATTGCCGTTTTCGAAATGCTTTCGAAGTTCCGGCTCTAGCCCATACAATATGCCGCAATGAACTAAGTTGTGATCCTCCTGACGAGTCTGATAGACATTCTTCTCCTCATCAGGCATCATCAAAGGTGGGGGCCTAACGGCGCTTCTAGCACATATTGCTTTTGTGCAGAGAGGAGAATCCTCAAATTCATGGCCCATTCGGTAAAGTTGCTACCGTCGTTGCTAGTTTCTCTTTCTCCATGAACACATTGAAATTAAAAGCGGTGGTGCCATCTACAATTTGTAAAGTTTAGACTAAGTGTATGATAGATTGAGTTCAACTAATCGAATGAACACCCACTCAAAAACGACATCCCTCGTGCATTTTTGGTGATTACATGAACCAAATCCACTACACCAAGTCCGATCATCACGTGAGTCGGTATAGCTTCAAAGGCGAGCATCAAATGGGCATCATATCAACTATATGACTCATGCTTAACCTTTCGGTCCGTGTTCCGAGGCCATGTCTGTACATGCTAGGCTCGCCAAGTTAGAACCTTAGTATTCGCGTGTGTAACTGTTTTACACCCGAAATATGGTCGTGGATCTAAGAACACCCGATCATCACGTGATGTCTTGGAGCGACGAAAACATAATCGGTGCATACTAAAGGAAGAACACATTCTTATCTTGATATTTAAATGAGGGATCATCTTATTATGCTAACAAAGCGCTAAACAAGCAATATAAGATGCTATCAAACATCATATGTTTATTAGTGAAATTATATGGTTCCCGCAGATGATCTCTATTATGTGCATCGTGGTATGATCACTATCATACCTATATGTGTAAATCCAAGGTCTATGGATTTTACACGCTATGTGTGTTGTAAGAGTATCATCTCATACTTCTACTTACAACACTACCATATCATAACACTAGCCCAGCAACAATCTAAACTAGACGCCTCTAATTTATCCATTACAAGTTTTACGTGGCTTAGGGCTTTCGAGATAGAACTGCTCTTACCTATGAACATGAACCACAACGAGGATAATCAAATTGTTGATAACTCGCTTGCAAAATAGATATTGACTATAGTAGGAGAGACAGACACCCGCTAGCCACTTATGCAAACTAGTTGCATGTCAAGCGTGGAACAGGTCTCATGTGCGAGGACATGTAAAGTTTGTCCAGGCCGCTTCATCCCACTATGCCACCAATATCCAAGATTACAACAAAGGAGCAACAACATGATCATCATCGCCCACATACTCATATGTGTACTACCCGTGTAAAGTATCTACGCATAGATCCGGCTCTGATACCCTTTGTAGGGTTCGACATAGAAAACAAAAAAATTCCTACGATGTGAGCTATATACCAAGATCTATCTACTAGATACAAACAACGGGCGGATGTATATCCGTAGAGAACATACCCTTGAAGACCGACAAATCTTAACGAGTCCAACTCGTGGTTGATGTAGACGATCTCTTGCCGATCTCAAGATCGAGAGGAAGTCCTAGCGCCGCAAATCAGCAGCGCATCCGTGCTCGCACACACGTTCGAGGCACCGAGCAACCTCCGCCTCCTCGCTCTAGCGATGCAGCGGAAGCACAACTCTTTCTTGCCGAATAGCCACCGGGAACATGTATCTCGCTAGTCCGAGACCATGGGGGATAAATTCTAGAGGGGGAGAGAGATCCTTCACGAGGAGGTATAAGAGACAAGTGAGGAGGGGGGCTCCTTTTATAGGAGGAGGGGGGGCACCCAAGGAGGTGGCCGCCGGACATGGGGGCTGCCCCCTCCCCTCCTTCATTCATGTGGGTGGACACTCCACTCACAAAATGCCCTTTAAAATCCCTCCACTCAAAAGTCCACTCAAATTCCCATTAAATTTCCACCAAATTTAATGCAAACTCTCATTAAATAAAACTCTTTTATTTTATTCAGAATTTTGTCAATTACTTTAATGACAAACATTCACAAATAACCCCTTGCTAGAATTCTATTTCACATGCATAACCACTTTATGCAATTTCACCCGAAAACCTGTTTCGGTATCTAGTGAAATAAATTCCTGCGCTTGTTCATTCTTTCGGCATGAAACATTTGCTCCAATTGGATGTCGGTGTCTCTTAAGTGTGTCACCCTACGGTTCGTGAATAATGCGGACATGATCGAGACCCCTCTCGGATCAATAATCAGAAGCGGGATCTGGAGACCCATACTGACTCCCACACATTCAACGATGACTTTCTTGTGATCGTCGGAACCTTTTACGCCAGTATCTTAATCCCTTTGTTTCATGATATATTACATGTCCGAGATTCGATCATCGGTATCTCCATACCTAGTTTGATCTCGTTACCGACATGCACTCTTTTCTTGTTCCTGTGATATAACATTCTAGTGATCAAATCACTTGCATGCAAGCTAATCAATGTGATATCACCGAGAGGGCCCAGAGTATATCTATCCGTCATCGGGATGAACAAATTCCACTCTCGATCCATGAGCCTCAACATAACACTTTATTAGTTCTGAATCCATCTTTATAATCACCTCATTTGCGTGTGACGTTTGATGTTATCAAGAAACTCTTCCGGTGTTAGTGATTGACATGATCTCATGGTATAAGGATTAGGATCACTTCGTAAGTTGTTATAGCAATATAAACTCAATGACTTTGATCGTAATGCTATACTTCGGATGAATGTTCATCACACCATTACACTAATGTTGTGATCCTGTTATTAACAACATCCAATGTCCATGATCAGGAAACCTTGATCATCTTGTTAATCAACGAGCTAGTTTATAAGAGAGGCATAACTAGGAACTTTCTGTTTGTTTATTAAACACACATGTATTAACGTTTCCGTATTAATACAATTATAGCATGCAAAATAAACATCTATCATATACTTGGAATACACATAATAAACACTTTATTATTGCCTCTCAGGGCATATTCCCTTCATGGGGTGGGTCTGGGCCCCCAGGCCTCCCCTCTGTCTCCCCTTCTGGCTCCGTGGATCTTCTGGTGAAATATAATTTTTGGCATATTTTCCGAGATTTTTCCTGATAGTTTATTTTCTGCACAAAAACAAGACACCAAGGTAATTCTGCTGAAAACAGCGTCAGTCCTTGTTAGTTGTATCAAAATCACACAAGTATAGAGGAAAAACAATAGCAAAGTGTTCGAGAAAGTAGATACGTTTTGGACATATCAACTCCCCCCAAGCTTAGCTTATTGCTTGTCCTCAAGAAATTCAGTTGAAAACCGAGTGCGATAAAAGAACTTTCACTAACACTTTGCTTCATATAATGTATATATTCTCAGCACAGGAGTAGATGCTTAGACAATTCATAATAAAGAGTATGCAACTAAGTCTACTCAATAGTCATTGCAAGCTATGAATAGAAACCAACTCAATAATAATAAGTAGCATGAAACATAAACATAAGCAATATTGCAATGCTCATAATAAGGTATGATAGAGTGGTATCTCACTTGCCTTTGTTTGAAGAGCACAATATAAATGTTGAGGCACCTCTGAAGTTCACATGAAGACTAGAGATAAAGATATCAGAGATACAAGCATCAAAGTCATGACATAGTTAACCATGTTTTAGAACAAACACAAGAATGAAAACTATGCTCTCAAGAAGGTGCTCATAGAATAAGTGGTGACTCAACAAAATTGTGAAAACGTTTTTGTGAAGGTTTGAAAGGCTTCCCAATGCTGAAAGGAAGGTACTCATTAGCTTTGAGATCTCATTGCCCCTATCATAAGCATCTTCATGTGGTTAAGGTGAAACTGAGGTCCACTCTGAATTATATGCTTGACAGACCATAGACTGGAAATCCCAAGTCCCTTGAGTATGATGGTCGCTCTATATGCTACTCAACTTTGGTCACCTGAAAGTTCTTGTCATTGTAAATACATGCATATCATTGCGAACCGCCAATGGGGTACCCCTTGCACATGGTACAGGAGCTTTCCCATAACCAAAACGACAAGGCAAGCAGACAATGAGCATCTCAACAATCTTCTTATTTTCCATATGCATAACTTTTTATTAAGGAAGCTTCATAGATGCTCATTATAGTGATGCTGCAAGTTTCCACCATGATTAAGCTTGACTTAGGCTAGCGGCCCAGGCATTTCTGTAACACAATGTGTAAACTCCATGAACTAACAACTTCCCCTTTTATTTCACATCGTCGACATCCATAAACAAAAGAGCAAAGTATCAACTGGATGAGATATCCAACAGGTGTTGAAAGCATTCCCCGTGACAACACGGTTCTGCTGACTCCCAGTATATATTAAGCAAGAATATAACTTTCATGGACTAGTCACAATGGTTCGGGATTATTAAGCGCAAGGAATAAAGTGTGCCATCAAGTTCGTGAGAGCTTTACTAACTAACTTTCTCAAAACAAACAAACATTTTATTTTGGAAGAAAACATGGGATATATAATATGCACTGAAGTAGCAAATGATGCTAATAGGTAGGTATGGTGGACACAGCTGGCAATATTGGTTTTGGGGAGTTGGAAGCATAGGTAGAGTACATACTCAGTGCAAGTGAAGGCTAGCAATAAAGAGGGAGCGACAAACGAGAGAGCAATACCTGTCATAATCATGCTTGCAACAAAATAGGACTAATTATGGCATGAAAGTGATACAAGAACTCCGAGGCAAAATAAATCATCGAGGCTTATTGACTATTGATTAGTCATGTGCATGCGTGAGCATGTGCCAAGTTGATTCACATGAACAGTTAGAGGAGGATACCACAATATCATACCAAAGTATGAATAAAACAATGCAAGCAAACATTCATATGACATGCTACAAACTATTAGCAAGCTGGAGCCAATCGTAGACAAGCAAGAACTACTAAGCATCCATAATGACAAACACCTTACACAAATAGGCTAAGCATGCTCACAATGATGAGTATATGTACAAAAATGAAACAAATAGAGTTCGTTGCCAGCCTCTTACCACACCTCGAGTTGTCTTAATCTTCATTATTGCCCTTCACTTATGTGACTTGAATAATTAACATGAAAACCAATATCCACTAAGGACGGATGAACCCTGCGAATAACTCACAAAACCAAAGAAGAAGAACAAATATTTTTGGTGTTTTTGGTTTTTTAGAAACAAGCAAACAAAGAAAAACCAAAAAAAAAAGCAAACCAAACAAAGCAAAATCTTTTTGGATTTTTTCTTTTAAGGCAAACCAAAAGCAAAGAAACAAAGAAACAAACCAAATGAAATAACGAAAATATTTTTGGTATTTTTGGGTTTTTAGAAAGAAGCAACAAAAACCAAAAAGAAAGCAAAAAAAATGGATATACAAAGAACCGACCGAACATGATATATAAATGAGTGTGATGTCGGTATACCTCCCCCCAAGCTTAGGCTTTTGGCCTAAGAGGGGCTCAATCCCATGGTGCCCAAGTACATGCACCTCCTTAGTATGTCGAGGAAGCTCCCTTGTCCTGGTACGAGCTCGAGGCCTAACCTGTGTAGTGTACAACGAGGTCATAAGCGGGCGCTCCCCCCTGATAGTTCCCGTGGAAGTTAAGAGAATCCAGCAACTAATCGATCTCCGCCTTCGAGCGTGACCAAGGTCCCTGAGAAATACTAAACAAAGTGGTTTGGGGTAGAGGGATCTCTCTCTTCCATGTCAGTAAACAGCATTCTATAAACCAAGTTCTCAAGAGTAGAGCTAGAGGTGACAAAGTGGTGCGCCTTCATGGCAGCAAAATCAAGTCTCTAGGAGCCAAAAATGTATCATGGGGATCAACAGCAATGTTCAAGGCAGCAGCGATACGAGTAGCAATAATTCCCCCATAAATGGGTCCCCTAGCAACTAAACGACGAGAAATGAGGGAACCAAGATTACACTTTTCCTCACCGTAGAGCGCAGCAGCTAAGAAGGCCCATTGATAGTTGGATATATTACTAGTGTTCTCCCTACCAAGAACACTGGTGGTAAGATAGTAGGTGAAGTACCTGATGGCTCGGAGTTGAATGTTCTTTATCTTCCCTCGCTGAGCTCTGCGGTCATCATCATTGGTTATTCCTCGGTATAGTTCCAGCAAATCAGCGGGAAGACCTGTAATCTTCTTTGATGAACCCTTTGTACCAAGTCCCAAGGTCTTGCAAAAATTCTTCAATGTCACAGAATGAGCCCTGCCATAAATTCTGAAAGACACAGAAGAATTGAACAAACTATTGGTGAAGGAGAAACTCTCCACAAATGTTTTAGTAAGTGAAGCATATTGTGCACTCTCATCCTGCATGAAACTTGTTAGACCAGCTCTCTCAATCAAAGCCATGAAATCATTAAGAATCCCAGCAGCTCGCAAGAAAGTTTGACAAGGAAAGGTGGAGGGGTGAGCATCCCCTTCATCTCCCTCGTCACCAAACCGCAGAGTGATGAGATCCTCATTGTATGAGGGTCTGGATCTGGTAGATGACCTTGGGAGCCTTGCCCTTCTAGGTGCATCACTCTCAAAAATTTCACCAAAGGTGTGGTGGTCCATGACTTCTCTTTGCTGAAATTTTTAGACAACCATCAAACCAAGTGATTTCTAAGTTGATAAAATATGAGAAACTACTATAGGAACTTGCTAGAGGACTACACATGCATCAAAAAAAGTTTCTAATCATAGAACAAGCATGCAAGCTCAAACAACCTGTCACCTACAGTAGAAAAATACTCAAGATACAATCTACCAATCACAAATCTAATTGGACAAGTGGAGGAGGCACATACCAAGGACCAATCCCTCCATCAGCACTTGAGATGGGCTGAACAAGGAGATCGAAAATCGCGAGCAAGAACAGCAAGAACTCGAGCTTGAGCAAGTTTTCTGGTGTTTTTCGGGAGAGAGAATGAAGGTGGCTTTGAGGAGGCAGCCTGGAGGGGCCCGGGTGGGCCAGACCCCCCCCTAGGCGCCACCAGTGGTGGGCTAGCGCCTACCACATGTGCGGGGCCTAGGGTGGCCTCCTGGGTCACCTCTGGTACCTCTCTGCCCCTTTTTTCGAGAAAAAATTTATTTTGAATTTTCCGGGATTTTTCGGGAAACTTTATTTTTGGCCAATTTTCAGGGTATGAAAATTGATTTTCTCGTAGAAACAGTTTTTCAGAAGAAGCAAAAGCAAACCAAAAGCCAAACTACAGGAGCTCTAAGAAACTCAAACAAGCAAAAAACTAGCAACACTAAAGCTAAACCAAAGACTAGGAAGGAGAAAGGAAAAAAAGAAAGCAAGTATAACCATAGTGGAAACATTATTTTGTTCATTAAAATCCTTTTGTTAACAAGGTTGATCAAGTCTTGTTACCAATACAATCTTATATGAAACAAAACTTTGCATTCCACAAGGTGATTATGTTACCTCATACTTGATAGCAATGGTCCCAATCATAATAGTTTCAAAATTTTCTTGTGGAATGGGACAATATATTTCTCCAACTTTGATGCCCTCAATATTTTCAATAGAATTCAGTCAATAGCTCTTAACAACCTTCTTGGGGAAATAGACAGTGTGCTATTTGTCATTAATATTGATTGTTACTTTTCCTTGATTGCAATTGATGATAGCACCTGCAGTATTAAGAAAAGGTCTCCCAAGAATAATAGACATATTATCATCTTTAGGCATTTCAAGCACAACAAAATCAGTTAGAACCATGCAATTATGAGCTACTTGAACAGGAACATCCTCACATATACCAATAGGAACAGTAGTTGACTTATTAGCCATTTGCAAAGATATATCAGTTGGTATCAATTTTTCTAGCTAGAGTCTCTTGTAAAGATAAAAAAGCATAACACTAACTCCAGCTCCCAAATCACATAAAGCAGTTCTAACATACTTATTCTTAATGGAGCAAGGAATAGTTGGTATACCTGGATCACCAAGTTTCTTTGGAACCTTACCATTGAAGGAGTAACTAGCAAGCAAAGTAGAAATCTCCTCATTAGGAATCTTCCTTTTATTAGAGACAATATGCTTCATATACTTTGAATAAGGAGGCAACTTAATAGCATCAGTCAAAGGAATTTGCAAGAATAAAGGTTCATCCACTCACAAAACTTGTTGTGGTGTTCTTCCTCCTTTGACTTGTGTTTCTTACTTGGAAAAGGCATAGGTTTCCGCACCCAAGGTTCTCTCTCTTTACCATGTTTATTAGCAATAAAATCTTCCTTTGTGTACCTAGTGTTCTTAGTGTGTTTTTCAGGTTCTTACCCAACTTCCTCCTTATCAGGAGACTCATCAATATTACCACTCTCGGTTTCAGCATCAGATACAGATATATTATTAGGATCTACAGCAGGTTCAAGTGTTTCCTCAACTTTCTTATGTTTCTTTTTCTTCCTCTTACGAGGGCTACCACTATCCTCACCTTGTTGGGAATCCTGCTATATTATTTTAGGGTGTCCTTCAGGATATAAAGGATCTTGAGTAGCTGCACCACTCCTAGTTTTAATTCCATAAGCATGTTTATTTCCTAAAGCATTAACTAGCATATCCTTTTGTACCTTAGCAACTTGATCAAGTTGGGTTTGAATCATTTGAAAGTGTTTACAAAGCATTTTAATATCATTAGATGTTCTTTCTACAATATGTTTCAACTCATGGATAGCCCTAGAGTTTTCTAATAAATGATTCTGAACTTGTTTATTAAAGTGACCTTGTTTAACAATAAAAATGTCAAGTTCCTCTAAGCATTGATCATGAGGCTTACCATAAGGAATATCACGTTCATCAAAGTGTTGGAGAGAGTGTACCTCAATAGTAGATGGGTGGGGAATTGGCTTACATAATTCTTCTATAGGAGGTAGATTCTTCACATCTTCAGCTCTAATACCTTTATCCTTTAGACACTTTTTAGCTTCCTTCATCACTTCATCATTTAATGCAATAACTCCCCTCTTCTTTGTTGTTGGTGGTGGAACTGGTTCAGGAACATCTGGTTCAGGAGTAATAGGCTCAGGTGTATTCAGCTCATTTGAAGTCCAATCATCATAATTCTTGATTATCTGGTTCATTAATTCTTCAGCATATGTAGGAGTCCTTTTCCTGAAAACACAATCAGCAAAGCTATCTAGGTAGGTTCTATAATCATCAGTTAGTCCATTATAATAAATATCAAGCAACTCATTCTTAGGTAATGGACATCCAGGATATGCATGAATCAAGGAGCAGAATTTTTTCCATGACTCAGGCAATTTCTCTTCTTCCTGTTTAAAATCAAAAAGTCTCTGCAAAGCAGCATGTCTAGCACTAGGAGGAAAATATTTATGGAAGAAAGAACTAATCAAGCAATCAGGGCTATCAATGGAACCAGGAGGTAATCTATTAAACCAAGCCCTAGCTTCTCCTTTTAGTGAAAAAGGGAAGATCTTAGCAACAAAGTACTTGCGCATTTTAAAATCATCAGAGAACAAAGCACTCATAGTAGAAAGCTCATTCATATGAGCCACATCACTCTCGTTTTCAGTACCACAAAAAGGTTCTTTCTCAACAATATCTAAATAAGATAAATCAAGAGAGAAATCATAATCTTTATCTTTAATATCTATGGGAGAAGTGGCAAACTTAGGATCATAGGACTTATTGGGTATAATAGTATGTCTAGCAAGGAGACTCTTAATAGCACTAGAACCATGTGTATTTCGCACTCTTCAACAAATTCATCAGTGAGCTCTATTGTGGCATCCCGCAAAACCACTACTAGAAAATCGCGTCGTTTTTGTGCATTGCATCATCATGACCGCATGCTCATGTCATCATGCCACATTGCATTTGAGCATCGTCATCATCTTGCAATTGCTTGCATAAAACTATTTGCAGAAAAACCTAATTTGTTTTCTAAACGCCCCATCTTTATTCAAACGCAAAACCCGGGTCTCCGGATTATTTTGTTTTGTCCGCTATCGGTTTGCAGAAGCTTTGTTTTAAACAAATAAAATATTAAATTATTTTAGGGGGGCAGTCGAACGGGCCGATTCGACCCGAACGACCACCCCCAGAATAAAACGGTTCGCCGAAATCCCTAGTCTACCCAACCTAATCTACCCACCCTTGCCTCCACCTCACCCTGGCCAATCACCATATGCCACCTCACCTTTTTCCCTTCCCCACCCAACCAGCATCTGCCACCTAATCCTACTCCTTTCCCCACCCCTCTCTCCCCCTCTACCAGCCTGGCCCCACCCCCGTCTGACCCCACCTCACCCAGTCAACCCACCACCCCACACGTTCCCTGGCAGCCGCCCCGCTCCCTGGGCCCCAGCCCTCCCCCGCGTGGCCCTCTTCCCCCACCTCCTTCTCCTCTCGTCTCTCTCCCCGCACGACAACCGACGTGCCGCCCCTCCCCTTCCCCACGTCGCCGTCCCCGCCGGAGCCGCCTCTGCCCTCTCCTTCCGCCGCCGGCGACCAACCTCCCCGCTCCACCCCACATCCCCAACCCCCGCGTTCCCCTCCCCCGTTCTTCTCTGGGGCCGTCCCGCCCAGGACCACCTCGCTGACGCCAGGATCCCCCGCCTCCGGCCGCACCCTCCTCCGATCTCACCAGACCGAGCGCTGCCTCCCTCTGCCACCTCGCCACCACGACCACCCGCCGAGCCCGCCTCTCGTTCGGCCGCCGCCGGCCCCAAGCTCTCCGGCCTGCCATGCCGCCTGGCGGCGCCCCTCCGCCGCCTCGGCCTCCAACGACCGCCGCTTCCCCGCCACCTCCAAGCCCGAGCCCCGCCGCCCTGGTTCCTCCTCCGCCTCCCGTCGCTGCCGCCTCGCCGCCTCCCTCTGCATCCTCTCAGTGCGCGCCGCCCCCCCCGCCTCGCCGGACGTCGCCCCTGCCCCAACCCCGCACGGCCACCGCCTTGTCGTCCTGGAGCGCCGCCGCCTCCTTGCGGGCGAGCTCGTGCCCAGCTCGGCATCACCTCGTCTGCCTCCGGCCGGCCGTTCTAGCCAAGAGCTCCCCGGCGATGGACCAGCTGCAGGACGCCCTCCTCTGGCCGTTTTGGCTTCAGCCCAGCGTCGTGCGTCCTCTGCTTGGTACCAGGTCGAGTTGGTGTTGTCCGGTGGCGGCTAGTTGCTATGTTGTGGTTGATGGATAAGTGGAATCGCCCGCGACGACTGAACCCGAGGCTTCCCCAAGATCGACATCGATCGAGATAAATCCGATGGACCCCCGGTATCGAGCCCAAGTTCACCATCGACACCGAAGACGGAACGCTAAGACCGTGCCCGGATCCGGAGACCGGACCCGATACCGCCAAGGCCGCCGACACGGAAACGCCGAGTGCCCCTTCGCGGACACCAAGTTCTTCGACCCCAGATCCATAGAACGTCCCGCCGAAGCCACGGACCCGCGGGATGACAAGTTCTTCACCCAACGGCGACAATGCCTTCTTCACGGATTTCAAGACCCCGACATCGAAACGACAAGATCATCGTCATGGAGCCCGAAGACCACATGTGCGACAAGTACTCCCTCGAGGACGCCGAGTACTTCACCCCGGACACCGAGACCCTGAACGACAAGTTCTCCCTCCCGGAAGCATTGACACCCGTGCGACAAGATCTACTTCCCCGATCCGAAGACCCTAAATCCCGGAGTCCGAGACCGATCCCGTCGAACCCTGGTCCCTGAGACCGAACCCCGAAACCCCCGGATCCCCAAGATCTGTTGAACCCTAAATGTGTGAACCCCTTCCCGAAACCCTATTTTATAATATAATACAACTTGTCGCATATTAATTGTTCATGCATGCATCATTGTCATGTGGTTTGGGGGCCTTATGCCGATTCACCTCATAATTAAATATGGGGCCCATATGCGGGCAAATCTAGCCTTATATTGGCCTCATTTAAATTTGTGTAGAGAACCGGTGCTATCTTTTTTGCCATGCTAAAACAACGTTTACTTTGCGGGGTAGATAAACAACTTGAACCATCTAACTGATTGTCGGGACCCCGGTTCCGCTTAATATGACCTAATTGCATCGCACCTTTGCCATGCCATGCATCATATCATAAGCATGCCGATCTTTTGCCGTAGTATTAAATATTGCATTCGGTGTTTCTTCTAGTGTTTTGGTTCTTCGCGGATAAGGCCGTTGAGTTGATGTGAGTGCCGACCCGATCTTCGTTTGTGCCTTCGGCAATGTTTTCAGGCGAGCATCTCCCCCTTTCTACCTATCTTACTTTTATAGTATTTATTTTCCCTCCTGTTGATCTATTGCTATCTGTGTTGCGTTGCTCTAGTTTTCGTACCCGTGATATCCCTTGCAGCCCTATATTTGCCATGGCCACCTCCTATTACCTGTTGTTTGGTAGATAGTTGGACTTGCGCGTCATAGTCGCTTGCTCAAGTGCTGTTGCGTGTCGCCATGTACCACAGTTGTTGGAGTATTGCCACATGTCTGATGTTGGAGATGCTCTCGGCTTTATTTATCGTTCACTTTAATTCCTGTTTAACAACTAAAATTGAAGTAAGTAAGCAGAGGCATCGGTGGGTGATAGATAATATTTGGTTTCCGACCGTCCACTTGTGTCCCGTAGGACCCCGAGTACTTGATACCTGTTCCTTGATTTATCGCGCTATCCACATACGGGGAATTATGGGACCCCCCTTAGCCAGAGCTTGATTCATTCTTATTTCTTGGGGCCACAAACTAGTTTGAGGTTTTATTTACGATCCTGTACTTATGCCATGCTTTACTGCTTTATTTACGATTGTGCGAGGAGCACACTGTACTGTTTAGGATCGTACGATTCCATGATCGACAAGCCGATCCCACTTTCGGGTTCCCGATCGTACCGTCCCCACAACCTTGAGTCCATCTCGAGCCGGCCGTTTGCTATGGTTCTACTCTAAGGGGTGGCCCCCTGAAATATTTATGAATCCTGTGATTGCTTTGTCGTGAAAGCCTCGTTGGGTTTTGATTTGGTTTTTCCGAGGTCGATCGTGTGTGTGTTGCTATTTGTGCACCCCGGCCGGGTTAAAACTTTCTGAAAGCCGTGTCCGCGGTTATGGACGACTTGGAGCACAGTATCTCGATCATAGACAACTATAACTAAAGTTTACTGTTATAATTTGACTTTATAATGACTAGTAATCAGCTTCACTATAACGGAATGGCTAAGTAAAACTGCCAACAATTGCTTGTTTGGGTGTCGCTTGCGACCATTGTACCTGACTAGTAAATATTGTAACTATAACGGAATGGCTAAATAAAAGTACCAACAACTGCTGGGTTTTGGGTTATCTCATGCTAATTGTATCTGACTAGTAAGTGTTGCAACTACAACGGAATGGATAACTAAAATGGCCCACTGCTTATTTTATCAGGATGATTATCTACACCTGACTAGTAATTGCTGCAACAATAACCGAATAAATAAAACTGCCAACTGTGTGAGTTCCTCGGTTGACTTCCTCGTTTGGTCTCGAGGGGGAAACACCAGGATGGGTTTGTTTGGTGGTAGCACCAGGTTGGTTCCGAATAGGTCTTTCTTACCCCTCTCTGACAGCCGCCAGTTGTATCGAGTCTCTATAGGTTGTTTAGTGCATGCTGCCGCTCGATCCACCATACCTATGTAGGCGAGGACCACAATTCTAGACTCGCCGTGTAATGGCCTCAAGATCGACGCTCCTCTTTTACTTTGCCCTTTGTCGGCACCCCTTTGTTTAAGCAGGTTTTAAGATCGACGTCGTTAGGTGGTTACCCTTCCGCTTGGCCCGGGGGTTATGGACGCCATTGGTTATTCTTCGTGGCTCTTAGCCCCATTTGCATCTTGTCCGTAGCCTGACTGATCGTTCGTTCTGGTGATTTGGATCTTTGTATAATATATCTGTATTCTTGACTCATGGAGTCGTGTTGTATATATCTCTGTTCTGTGGGTCCCATCGAGGACTGTTGTGTCATGTTATTACTTCGTTTTCCACCCGCACGAAAGTGCCTGGTGGGCACCTTTGAATCGTTTCTATGCGGGTTTGGCGGGTCTTCGCTAAAACTTGCATAGGTCCGATTCTGAGGGTGTTACATCTATGTAACCATCATTAATATCAAAACTCTCACTAGACTCAGGTGAGCTAACAGGTGCAACCGTGTCTTCACTAGGAGTTTTGGTATTTCCTAGACTAGCCATAGTAGCATCTAGAAAAGGACCTAATGAACCACTCGCATCAAGAACAGTAGAAGTAACATCATGAGCATCAAAAGCAGTTTCAGATTTAGCATGAGTAGAAGTGTGTGTAGCATGAGTATGTGGTGGTGGTGGTGTGACAAGCTTACTTATAACAGACGGTGAATCAAGAGCAGCAGAGGTGTTTAGGACTGTACCTCTTCTTGTAGTGGATGGTAGAATAGGGAACTTTCCATCACGAGACTTACCCATGATGAAAGAAGTAGCAGTGAACAATAATAGATCCAAGTGAACTTACAAATAAAGCTATGCTCTCCGGCAACGGCTCCAGAAAATAGTCTTGATGACCCACAAATGTAGGGGATCGCAACAGTCTTCGCGGGTAGTATTACCCAATTTATTGATTCGACACAAGGGGATACAAAGAATACTTGCAAGCCTTAACAACTGAGTTGTCAGTTCAGCTGCACCTAGAAATAGTTCTTGCTCACAGAAGTTTATCAGTAGCAACAACAAAGCAACAGCAACAACAACAAAGGTGAAACAAGAGAAATAGTAATGAATGGTAATGATGGGATTCGAAACGGTAGGCATAGGGATGGATGGACGGGCGTTGCATGGACGAGTCTAAATGTAGAGGTCCCAACCTTTAATAAGGTAGAGATCCCTGTGTTTACAATGCTAGTCCCTGGATCAATAGCTAGCATCCACAGTTAAGATGTAATATCAAGAAACAAAGGTCATAATACAACTTTATAACCAGGAATAAAATAATTCATTACATCTTCCATAGCTCAATTGGCTATCTCATTACAATGCAGCAGAATTAACTATAGCATGGAGTCCTTCATCTTCAAAGTGCCATAGGCAATCATGTTGGTTGTAGACTTGTAATCCTAATCAACATACTTCACTAACATCAAACAAACCCGCAACATAATAAGTTATAGCCACAAGGGTCAATACATTTGAAATTGTATTGGAAAGTGATACTATGGTAGTATAGTGGTAACTATCATCTATATGCATTTGGCTAAGTGGAGCTTAGGCTTGCTTTGCTCAAAATAGATTTTCCTTATCATTTGAAAACACTAAGTTTTTGCTTGTCAAAAACTCCCAAGGAACCACCAATAGAAATTGGTGAACCTTCACCCTTGTTCAACCACAACTTTTTAACTTAGAAATTTGGATGAGGAGATTCTTGATAGCTTCCATGTCTTGATGCTCAAATTGTCCAATACCAGGGACATGGCTAAGTACTTAGATTTTACACTCTGCAGAGGTGGTGCACTTTCCCCATAAGACTTGGTTTCACCAAGACAAGATCTTTCAGAAGCCTTCCCTTAGACCAAAATGGACGCGCTCCAACCTATCAATCCCCTACCACCGACTGTCCATTTGGATAAGTTATTGCAACCTATATGATCCAGGCAGAGCCCATAATGCCAAGTGGCTGCACTTAAAGCTTCTCAACATTTGACATCTCAAATCTCTTTGTTCCTGGGTGGCATTCCACAAGTGAGATACCAAGTTTTCCCCCAGTATACTGGACTTGGTGATGCCTAAGTTTTCCCCAGTATACTGGACTTGCATAACCACTCAACACAAACCATTCTTTTCATTCCACCCAGGTGATTCATTCACTTTGTTGTTTTTATTAAACAAAACACAAGTCCTTGAGTTAGAAATATTCCATAGCATGAATATAATCCACCCTTGTTTTCTACTAGCTAGGCTAAGCATGATAGTAGTAGGAATCTTAACTTAGGAGAATTCTACTAAGGTTTCATCTACTAGGATTTCCCATGGCATAGTTTATACTTAGCAAAATTCCATGCAAGACTTACTTAGAAATATCACTAATGCATAGTGAAAATAATAGGACAAAAGTATGAAGCATCACTTGCCTTTTGGTAATAGTGAAAATAATAGGACAAAAGTATGAAGCATCACTTGCCTTTTGGTAGAGAATTATAAGTTCACTCCTTTATCTTGCAATATTCACAGTCTTCAATTTCCACTACAATTCAACCAACCAAGCAATATTCAATCTACCATTCAAGAAAACATCACATAAAATAACAAAACAAAGCAATGCATGCAAGCATGCCAAAGATTGTTTTATTTGGAAAATTGGTTTCTATTAGGTTATAAACATTTTGAAACACTTGTCATTTATAAAAGGGGCAAGGTCATTTATAAATGTGGTAAAACCATTTGATATCAAGTTAGTGAAAATGGCTATTTAAATCATTTTTGTTTTGCTAGAAATGATTTAAATCAAAGTAATATTTTCTAATGTTTTCCAAATATAGTTTTAATACCAATGTTAGTGTTTTAAGGTCAAGTGCTTAACATTGAAACCATTTGCAAAAGGTTTTATATATAAACCATTTTTATACCAAATCAATATTTTATGTTGTTGAAAATGCCTCTAGCAAAGTAATAATTTTTATAGGGTTCACAAAATATATTTTAAATCATAAAACTTTGTGATTAGAGTCAGAGAGTTTAATCCAAATCATTTCCCAAAGAATTTTCTCCAAAAAATATTTTTAACATATAAACAACATTTTTATTTGACTAGAAATGTTCTAAACCAAAGATTTATTCTTTTGCCCCATAAAATATTTTTTTTAATCCAAAAGTTTGTTTCTATGGTCAGTAGGTTCAAAACAATCTATTTGCCAAAGATTTTACCATAAAAATATTTCTAGAACAAATTTTATATCCTAAATATGCCTACACAAGTTTCTGCAAAACAACCATTTTACCAGAAGCAATTCATTAAACAAAGTGCATGGTTGGATAGTACTTGTCTTGCTGATTCCATTGATATAAAATTTGCAAAATTTGGACATGTGGATCAAAATTTATGAATTTTACAAACTTGAACATCTAATAGATTATTTCTGGTTTTTATAAAACAGACTAGGCCACGTGGCGTCATTCTACTGGGCGATACCGGTTCGCGCGGATCAAACGATGTGAGGCGTTGGATTAAAATAGATCGAGCAGCACAGGATCACTCGTACCCCTTCGTTTAAGTTTCTATCCTATCCACGCGATCCAGATCCAACGGCTGCTGCGAGCTTGACCTAGAATGAGCGGCGCTGGCGGAGGCTGTGCGGCGGCGGTGCTCTGGCGGCGAGGTTGCCGGCGATACAGGAAGCAAGGTGGATGGGGAATGAGCTCACCGGGTTCGCTGGTTCGTGCTGATGCTCAACGTAGTCTTCTTGGGTCGAGGGGCGCTCGTGGTTGCTGTGGATTGCTCACCGGAGTTTGCACGGGCACGCTCTGTTCGTCTTCGTTGGCGAGAGTTCAGGCAAATCCAAGGCACGAAAAAGATTGTGTTAGCTGCACACAGAAACAGCGAGGACGGGTGCATCCATAGGAGGTGAAAGCGCGGTCAAACTCTACCTGGAAACGTCACCGGAGAGGATGCAGACGATGGTGTCGCTCTGCCGTCGAGGTTGTCGATGTTACAGGGCATGCGAGGCTGAACGAGAGGCACTGGAAGATGCGCAAGAGGCTAGGGAGTGAGCTTGAGTGGTCGAGGGGGCAAGGGGAGGCGGGGAGCGGCCGGAATCATTGTCGGAGTTCGTCGGAGGCCGCGGCGGTGTAAGCGAGAATGGGGACGGCCTGGGGGCAGAGAGAGCCGGGCGAGAGAGGGGAAAGAGAGAGGGGACGTAGGCGTTTATGTACGCGTGATTACTAGCGAGAATTGATCACTCATTCAATCGAATTTAAACCTCGAATCAAAGGGCAGAAACAGTCGCGAGGTGAGGGGCGAGGTCGTCGCGGTGGGGAAGACGCTGAGGTGGCGATGAGGTCCGTTTGTCAGCTACATAGAGAGGGGGAAGGTGGGGTCTGGTTGTCATAGACTCTCTGGGTTAAGGGTGTGTTTGGTTCAACTGTAGATTCCGAAAAAGCTGTTATGAACTGTGAGCTGTGAAAATTCTGCTGTGAGCTAAGAACTATGAGAAAGTTGAAAGTTGTTTGGCTGAGATAACTGTGAAAACTGTAGATTTAGTGAAAATTGTGTGTAATGCCCTCAGACACTCATGACTGTTGTATACAATACCGACATGTACACTTATTTGATAGGTAAAACCATTTTGAAAAACAGTCATTATTTGTCATTGCTATTTTTGAAAATAAAAATTGCACATAATACTTGAATAACTATATATAATTTTCTGTTTATTTCACACATTAAAATATCTCCAATCTTATTCAAAACAAAAGAATCAAAATCAAATATATTACTACACAATTCGTCACATGACCAACGGCTACATCTTCACATCGAAATACCATTGATCAAATATTAAAACTCAACGTTTCTTTGTTTAAATATTCTGTACCTCTATTTGCATACTGGAGTATCTGCGTGCAAGCTGCCATGCTATCACTCTACACGCCTCCAAGCGAAAGCACGCACGCCATGCCATTCAATCCATCCCGGCGATACACACACATATACACCGGCGACCAGTCCATCCCTGCTATACGCGGCCACCATCTCGGTGCAGATGGGGGAGGAGGCGGCATGCAGCTGGAATGGATCCAGGCGACGTAGAAAGAGACAGGCGGCGCAAGAATCTTAGGGCCGGAGCTCCGGCACTTCTCCATGATGGAAGGGCATGATGTGCTGCAGAATACGTCGTGCGTCGGGACGAGGAAGAATAGAATAAACGAACCGGTATGACTAACAGGTGGCATGGTGGGTAATTTTCGTGTAAAACTAGAATCCACCGCAGTGAAAGCAGGGTCTACCTGCTGTGAGAAATACACTACGAAAAGCAGGTAGATTATTGGAATCTGCTATGAAGAAATATCCCTTTGGTTAACTTTTAGATTTTTGATAGCAAAAGCAGGTCGAAAAAGTAGAACCAAACACACCCTAATTCTCTGGTGAGAATCGTTTTTCTCGTGGGAGAGAGGGAGTGGGCTGCTGGGCCAGTTGGGCCTTGCTGGGCTGGGTTGGCTTTGTTTCTTTTTTTTATATAGAAACTTTTTCTTTTTCCATTTCTATTATTCTGTTTTGATTTTGTTTAATCATTTCAAACAATTATTTGAATTCAAACTTCAACCAAACTTTGTGTAGATTTTAATACTATTATTTAACACATTCTACAGTCAAATTTAGAACAATATTTTTATTCTTTTTGGGTATATTAACTATTTAAAATAGGTCCTTGTATTAATTCAAATAAGATTTATTATTGTTTTCAAACTCCATTTGAAATCTAAATTTTACCAAATATTTTCAGTAGGTTTTATTTATTTATTAGGGTGTCAAATAATTCACCTTGAATTATTTGGAATATTTTTTTAATATGATCTATTAGTCATTTAAGTTGGGTATTTGTCTTTATTCCAATGAAACTAAATATGGTTTTAATTACATAAAACTTTATTTAAATGATTCTTTTATTTCATCTAAGTCAATTAAATAAATTTTATTCCACGTGGGTAAATTCAAATTATTTTTCCCTGATTTAATTAATCTTTTTCCATTAGGGATTTTATCTTTATTCAAATAGAAATAGAATTTGGTTAATGCCATTTTATTTTATTTGAAAATTATTTATCCATTATTTTATTTGGATTTGGATTATATTTATTCCATTAGCTTATGTATTAGGCCAAGTTTTAATTTGGCTCTTATCAAATAGTCCTTATTTATTATTTCCTTCTTTATCTTATAAAGTCCATATCTTTTTATTTAAATGTCCAAACTTGGTGATTCCAATTTGTAAAATCTTATTTAACATTTGTTTATCCTTTTAAATGTCTTTAGGATTACTTATTCACCATTTGGTATGGATTTCTAGATAGGTGCTTTATTAGCTTTGGAAATTCAATTTCCTTATCTTATTAAATTCATAAGATTTTATCTATGGCTCCAAATTAAGTGAAACCAATTCATATGGTTTTATAATATTTCTATTTGTCATTCTTGATCATTTATAAATGTTTGTTGACAAATTTTTATATGGGTCAAATCCATAGGCTTAGAGATAATTTGGAAATGTTTTTCTTCCATTAGGGTTTTAGGGTTTTGGTTTATCTTCCAAGTGTTTAAATTTCAAGATGCATTTATGAAGAATGCATTTCACTTGATTTGAATTTTAGTTGGATTTAAACATTACTCAAGTTAGTTCAAGATGGGTTTTTAAGTTTCCATTTAGAAACAAAAAGTTTCTTTTCACCCTAAATTTCAACAATTATTTATTTTTCACATTACAAAATTTGGAAAATTTTGGGATGTGACACTAAACATGTAACTTCAAAGAACTAGGGCATGGCAGATAAATAATAATAAGCATCCAAGTACTAAACAATCCTAGGCATGTGCTCCAAATATAGTCATACGTGCTCGCAATGAGAACTTGCACAACATCTTCTGTCCAGCCAGCCCGTGGCAGCAGGGCCTCTAGGGAACTACTGACAATTATGGTGATCCTTTTAATAGAGCAGCAGAGCAAAGCATTAACACTCCATAAACACATGTGATCCTCACACCACAGCCATCCCCTCCGGTTGTCCCAATTATTCTCACTCTGGGGCCTTTGGATCCGGACAATGATATGTGTATACAACTTGCAGATAAGATCATAAACGATACTATCATAATGATTCAATAATAAGTTCAGATCTGAGATCATGGCACTCGGGCCCTAGTGACAAGCATTAAGCATAACAAGTTGCAACAAAGGCAAATAGCACTAATAGAGATACTAGGCACTATGCCCCTAACAGATCTTATTCGATTACATGATAGAACTCATCCAATCCCTACCATCCCCAAGCCTACAGCGGGGGATTACTCACTCATGGATGAGGGAAACATCGGTGGTTGATGGAGATGCGTTGGTGATGACGATGGCGATGATCCTCTCCAAATTCCCCGTCCTGGCAGGGTGCCAGAACGGAGTTTCTGGATCTGAATCTTTGTTTCTCGTGGCGGCGGCAGAGTGGAACTCTTTCTAGAAAACTATCGAACCCCCTCTATTTTTAGGTCAGAAGGCAACTTATAGACGCGGAGAAAGGCCGAGGAGCTGCCTGGGGTGGGTCTAGGCCCCCAGGCCTCCCCTTTATCTCCCCTTCTGGCTCCGTGGATCTTCTGGTGAAATATAATTTTTGGCATATTTTCCGAGATTTTTCCTGATAGTTCATTTTCTGCACAAAAACAAGACACCAAGGTAATTCTGCTGAAAACAACGTCAGTCCGTGTTAGTTGTATCCAAATCACACAATTATAGAGGAAAAACAATAGCAAAGTGTTCGAGAAAGTAGATACGTTTTGGACGTATCAGAGACCTTTGGGTCCTCCTCCGTAATGATCCCCCTAGTACTCCTTATAAAGGGGAGCCCAGGGGACAAGTCTTGGTTCACAAGTTTGGTCCTAGTCAGATTAGTTTGTCATGTATTTCTTGTCGTTGATATCTCTTTAGCATATTCCTAGCATCTTCCTGAGGCCCAGCATATCCCTTAGCATTGGAGATGCCTAGCATATTCCCTAGCATCTTCATTGGATGCCAATCATATCTCATGGGACATGTTCCCGTCTGAGCCAGGGGCGTCCCAAGAATGGAACGTGAGGTTTGACCTGGCTTAACGGTGGTTTATGGCGAAGAGGTTGATCTCGTAGAAGTAGCAGTGCAGAAAGTTGTTGGAGAAAGTGGAAACCTAGTTGGAAAGGCTGAAATCCGCCCTAGGGAGGAAATAACTCGGCATAGGGGAGAAGGGATGGCACAGTTGGGTCATATCCTATGTCGGCCCAGGTGGGGCAGCAGCCCAATGGCCCAGGTGAGTCAAACCTCCCCCAGCTGGGTCAAGGGAGAGTCCAACCAGATTAAGGCCTACTCGGCCTAGCGCAACTGGCAAAGTCCTGTGGTGGGCCAGATCAATCCTCCGTCGGCCCACCCGGGAGACTAGGCGAGGAAGCCTGGTAGCGGTGCAACTCGCGATGGGCCGAGCTAAGCCTTTCCTAGCCCACCCCGGGGAATTCGGCTATGTCAGTGTTGAGGAAGAGGCCTGGTGTCGGTGTTGTCCAACGATGGGCAGAGTTGTTTGTGTCGGCCCACCCGAGGGAGGAGTGGTGAGGCGAGGTGGTGTGGAGACTTCGGCGGGAGGTGGTTCGATTGAGGAAGTTCGACGGGAGCTGGCTACGTGGAGCGACACTGGGGTCGCGCGGGAACAAGGCAGGAGGAGTCGGAGATGTAGCGACGAGTAAATGGGTCGGATGAAGACCAATTCGGCCCAACCTCGCGGCTTCTATGTTGGTTCTGCCAAATCAGGCCTGGTTCAGCCTGGAGGAGTAATTCCGGCCAGGGAGGAATTCTAACCATGACGAGTTTGCTTTGACTCGGCCCAGATCGGTTCTCTTTACATTTTTCTTTATTATATTTCATTCATATATGTATCTTCTCCACATAGATCTCTTATTAAATCGTTTATTCCTCTACTGAGTCTCTTCACACCTTAACTCTGGGGGTACCCGGGGTCATATCCCCGACAACGTTCTCCTAGTAAGTTGCCTGTAGTGTTAAGGCTTGACTCGGGCTCGACACTTTTATGAAGTTCCGCTGCATCCATTTGGAGTTAGCCCGACGAGGCTTATGTAAGGTATAGCCATAAAGGTATTGATGTAAGACTTTTAATCGTTTATGTAATGGATGTTTACTTTCGTACTTGTCAATTATGCTCCATGACACACTGATCATGGGATCGTGGTTGAATGCATGAGGGATTCTTGGATGGCTAACTCGGGGACCCACACATGCTTCCTATAGTACACTCGTGTGTAGGGCCCATTTTATTGACCTGCAACAAAGATTCATTTACAATATAACCTCAAATGTTGTCAGAAACATGCGAAACACCACAGATATAGTTAATGATTGAAAGATAAAATGAAATTCAAATTTTTATCTCTGTTATATTCCCGAGTCTAATAGCCTGTGTAGCTTGGATGACTCTTGCTGCTATCTTCCATGGGCAACATTTCTTCGCACCATTGGAACACTTTAATTTGCAAACAGCCTCAAACCTCGAGGTAGTGTTATTCTTCCTATCAACATCAAACTCCCCTTGATACAAATTGCTGAACTGAGGCCCTGAATTCAGCCATGTTGCTGAATATTGTGCCCACTTGTATGACAAGGTTCTTAGAATCTTTTTTATCACATATTCCCCAGGATTATCATCATCAACTTCAATGGCTACCTCGGCAATTAGAACTTCCCATATTTCACCAAGATCTTGCTCCTCTTCATAGGCCTCCTCTATATCTAAATGATGGGGGCTTGAATCTTCAGGACAAGCACCAACGCCTAGTAATCACACATACAATCTTATGCCACGGGTTGGACTGAACCATCACCACCATCTTCGTTGATGGGCACAACTGTCCAATTGAGCTCCTCTAGAGGGAAACTTTCCCGCAGACGCTCTGATGCTGGTGCTGCTACCCCAGGGCGGAGTGTGCCATTGTCACGTGTCCCCTATCCCCACGCTACCAATTGTTCTTCATATTCATAACCTTCTTGTTGGAGATATGCCCAAGAGGCAAAAATAAAAGTGGTTATTATTATATCTTTGTTTTTATGATAAATGTTTACATCCCATGCTATAATTGTATTAACCGGAAACATTAATACTTGTGTGTTTTGTAAACATAAAAGAGTCCCTAGTAAGCCTCTTGATAAACTAGCTTGTTGATTAATAGATGATCATGGTTTCCTGATCATGGACATTGGATTTTATTAATAACAAGATCATATCATTAGGAGAATGATGTGATGGACATACTCCTATAGTTAGCATAGCATAAGATCAATTCATTTATGGTTCATTTGCTACAAGCTTTCAAATACATAGTAACCTAATCCTTCGATCATGAGATCATGTTAATCACCATCACCGGATGGATGCTTTGATGACATCAAACACCACTTCGTAACTAGGTGGTTATAAAGGTGGAATTAGGTATTCTGAAAGTATGGATTGAAGCGCATGGATCAAGAGTGGGATTTGTCCATCCATATGACGGATAGATATACTCTGGTCCCTCTCGGTGGAGTGTCATCCAATTGTCTTGCAAGTATGTGACTAGGTCACAAGGGATGTCATATCACGGAACGAGTAAAGAGTACTTATCGGTAACGAGGTTGAACTAGGTATAGAGATATCGATGATCAAACCTCGGATAAGTAAAGTATCGCGCGACAAAGGGAATCGGTATCGTATGTAAATGGTTTATTCGATCACGACGTCATCATAGAAATATGTGGGATCCATTATGGATTTCCATATACCACTATTGGTTATTTGTCGGAGAGGTGTCTCTATCATGTCTGCACAGTTCACGAACCGTAGGGAGACACACTTAAGGATTCGATGTTGTTTGAGTAGATATGGAATGTGAGTTGGAGACCGAATGTTGTTCAGAGTCTCAGATTGGATCCAGGACATCACGAGGATATCCAGAATGGCCCAGGGAGTAAGATTCATATAAGGAAAGTCATTTTCCGGGGTTCGGAAAAGTTTCGGTATTTTGACAGGAACATCTAAAATGTTCTAGAGGTACCACTATTGGGTCCACCACCCCGCGAGGGAATGCATGAGATGATGCAATGTCATGAAAAGTCATGGGTCAATGTGCCTAACCCTCTAGGTCAATTCGTATTGGGGCTTGTCCCTAATAAGGAAAGGGGAGAGGTTACTTGTGTGTTTGTGTGTGTGTGGGGGGGGTCCCCCTTCCCACCTTGGTCGCCGCTTGGTGGAGTTGGGGAAGGACACGGCCAGGGGTGGGAACCCTGGCCGCCGTCCCATCCACCTATATAAGGAGGGGTGAGGGTGCCCCCTAGCCCCTCACCTCAAACCTAGCTACAGGTGCCACCCCTCTCTCCTCCATACCCTCCTCCGGCTTAGGCGAAGCCCTGCAGAAAACTCTCCTTCTCCACTACCACCACCACACCGTCGTGTTGTTGGGATTCCGAGGAGATATAAACCTCCACTGCCTTGCTGGAACAAGGGAGAGGAAGGTATTCATCGACTATCGTATGTGTGACCGACTGCGGAAGCTCTATAGATACATGGCGCTGGAAGGATCATCTACACAATCTTGAGATCGGCAAGTGATCGACTACATCAACCACGAGAATCTGATCTTGTTAAACGCTTTGGATCTACGAGGGTTAGTTCTCTTCAATCTCGTTGCACCGATCTCGTAGATTAGATCTTGGCTTTTCCATTGATTAGATCTTGGTTTTGTGTGTTCATGCGATAGAAATTTTTTGTTTTCCATGCTATGAACCCTACAGTGGTATCAGAGCCGTGTCTATGCGTAGATCTGTTGCATGAGTAGAACACAATGGTTTTGTGGGTGTTGATGCTTTTGTGTCATTTGCTTTTTGTGTATTTTGCATCTTGCGAGATGGTGGGATGAAGTGGCCCGTGATAACCTTACATGTCATCATACATGAGACTTGCTCCATGCTCAACGTGCAACTTGCATTGCACAAGTGGCTTTGCGGGTGTTTGTCTCTCCCACCATAGTGACGATTCAATTTACAACGGGCACTTGACAATACTTGTATCAATGTTGTGGTTCATGTTCGTAAGTCAGAACGGTTCTTATTCGAAAGGCCCAGCCACGTGAAACATGCAAATAAAATTAGAGGCATCTAACTTGTTTTTGCAGGGCTTGGGTTGTGATGTGATATGGCCATGATATGATTGTGATTATATATGATGCATTCAATGATCCTTATTGTAAGTTGGCAACCTGCAGGAGCCTTATGGTTGTCTTTAAATTTCGTTTAAGACCCGCGTGTCTATTCATCAAAGTAGTTGTAATAGTTGCTGCTGGTGGAGGACAACCATGAAGCGGCGGCATTGACCTTGACGCCACACCGGTGATGATGGAGATCATGTTCGTGCTTTGGAGATGGAGATCAAAGGCACACGAAGAAATGCCATATCATATCACATATTATGAATTGCATGTGATGTTAATCATTTTTATACATCTTGTATTGCTTAGATCGCGATGGTAGCATTATAAGATGATCCCTCTCACTAAATATCAAGTAATAAAGTATTCGTCCTTAGTAGGAACCGTTGCTAAGACTCGCCGTTTAGAAGCATCACGTGATGATCTGGTGTGATAGATTCTACGTGTGCGTACGACGGCTGCAAGCCAGATTTGCACATGCAGATACTAAGGTTAACCTTGACGAGCCTAGCATGTACAAACATGTACTCGGAACATGAAATACTGAAAGGTAAAGCATGAGTCATATGGATGATGAACATGTTGATTGTTCGTTCTTGAATCTACATCATCTCTCATGATGATCGGACTTGGTGTAGTGGATTTGGTTCGTGTAATCACCAAAACAACTCGAAGGATGTTGTTTTGAGTGGGAGTTTAAATAGTAATATGATTAAAAGTTGAACAAAATTTATCACAAATTAAATCAAAGTAAATTTGCATAATTGTTGTAATCATTGGCATCCGTTCACCACCTTACACTTAGCTATAATTGTGATAATAGAACTATAGAATTCTGGATAGTTACTTTACGAACTGGTATCATATTATTTTGAGTGTCAATCTAAAGTTTAAAAGTCCTATTGCAAACTTTTAGCAAACTCCATTTACTCCATGAAGTTTAATAATTAGTATTAAATTAAGAGTAACAATTCTAGTGTTAGTATCTAAAGTATCATGTTTGCCTCCATGATTCTTGATATTCAAAAGATTGTTTTAATATCAAGGTTATCTAGGAGCTGAAAAAATTGTTTCAGAAACCATCATGTGTGGAAGATATTGCGATATCTAAAACAATTTTTGTTTGCGACATGATAGAGTATAATTTAGCAAAATTTATTTTCTTATATTTGACGAGAAATTGTGAAGGTTGAAGACGCTAGACGTCCTAATCCTCCAAAAGGTTTTGGAAATCAACATTATACTAGCGATTCTCCTTTATAAACTATAATAGCTTGATCATGAAAGTTGTCATGATAAGGATGAATAGAAGATGTAGGTAAAATATTTACTACACTAAAGATTACTAAAGAATGGATTTTGAAAGAACGCTAAACATTTGATGATGGTGGTCTACTTCAAAGTGCAAGCCCAAAAGTATTAGTATTTGACTATACACGCTTTGGACTATGTGTCATGTGTATGACACCACTGTTGATGTTGATAGATTATTTTAAAAAGGGAAAGGAAATGTTGAAAGAGAATCTCAAAAATATTTGGCAGAAAAAAGATTGGAATTTTCAAGCATAAGTATATGGACGATATACATGTTATGGTTGTAGTCTTTGCTTGTTAAACAATGTGGTTTTGGGTATTGGATACCGAATTGGTTGGTGTGAAGTGTCATACATGACAACACAATTCATGAACTGCAATGGCCTAAGTAACCAACAAAAGAATATGTGATGATGTTCATCGAAAACAAATAAAGTGTTGTTGTGTTGCTCGTTAATGTCAAAGCTTACCTTCAAGATTTGTTTTAATAATTGTTATTTTGATCAGTTATTATGAGAACAAAAGGGTTGTTCAAATAATTTCCGTAATCCATAAAAGATGGATGATTTACAAATCTAGTTGAAGAAATCACATCCATAACATCAAATGCTAAAAATGTCGTAATACAAATGATTGAAAGATCACTTAAGAAGTGACATTGCCGTTTAAATTATATTGGAAAGAAAACATGTAGAAACTCCATGTTGATGGAATTTTGTAGTCATTTGATTTTGATCAAATGACGCTTATGAGACTTTTCTGGAGATAATTGAAACTTTGTTCAAAGGCCAAATAAGAACGGACGACTAACTTATTGGAATTTGTATATATTGATGTATGTAGTCCATTATGTGTAGTCGTGAGTGTTGATGGCGTCTGATAGCGCTTCGCCGGGAAACCCCAAGAGCAAGGTATAAAGAGCACAACAACAAGTCTTCCCTCAGTAAGAAACCGAGGTTATCGAACCGGTAGGAGGAAGGAACCATCTCAAAGGTGTTGCTAGCAACTTGGAAACCTGTACAACACAAACCCAAGATTTTGCCCCAACGAACAGTGAGGTTGTCAATCTCACCGGTTGATATGGATATGCCCTACGGGTACTCGATGTTAGCATACCTGGTCCAGCCCAACGGAAGGCCCACTTGACGACCTGCCAGGGTCCATGACGCCTATGACGGTTCGGCTGATATGAAGCCCATATGGACACGGATTCCAAGCACGCAAGACAAGTAAATCTCAAGACTAGAGTTTGAATACAACTTGTAACCAACTCGTATTGGCACCCGAGACCTAGCGTCCCCATATATAAAGGCTAGGATGGTCCAACGAGGAGGGCACAATACAATAGACTAGACCATAACAGATCTACAAAACTCAACTCACCTCATACGCACCTCACGTCAGATTGCATTTGCGTACCCCTGTAACCTTCGGCTCTGCCGTAATCAAGAGCAGACAAGCAGGAGTTTTCCCTCTGGGGTCATGAACCTGGGTAAACCTCGTGTCCCCGTGTTGCTTGTCTGTTAACCTTTCCGCGATCTCCAGCATCCCCATCTTCTCCAAAACCCAAGTCCGTAACAATGGGAATTGACGAGATTGAACCTCGTTAATTGGCGCCGTCTATGAAAACTAGGGACGCTGATTGTGCGATCGTGACAATCCCATCTGGAGCGATCTACAATTCGTCGGCGTTCGAGGAATGGATCCGCTTCAAAGCTTCAAATCCATCACCATTGACAGAATCGTCATATTCTGCTTCCTAATCTTGCCCGATCCATGGCCGATTTGTCCGTCCAGCTGCTAGATTTGATTAGTGAGATCAGGTCATGATGATGTTCTGTTTGCCGATCAGGTCGCGACACATCAAAATTAGCGGAAGCCCAAATCGACTGTATCAACGTCATGTATGTGCATCAGGCAGGCCTCGGACAAGTAAAAAAAGGAAGCCCACGGTCAAGTTGTTCAAATGTTCCGTACATGCATCCGCTCAGTCATTTTTGCCAGCATCACGTGACTGCATGTAAAAGCAATCAAAGGAAAAGCCTTGTATGAATCAACTCCAAATCAAAAGCAATCATCATTTAGTATTTCTCCGATTCAAGTCCCGACGGTACTACCGACTCATGCGCAAAGGCAAAATCATGGCCACGTCAATTCATGTCAGCTACAGCAGATCAATCTCAATCCAAGGAGAAATCAAGGCACGACTATTCTTGTTTCCTACTATTGGAAAGAGGTAAAAAAGGGGCTCGAGCAAAATATTAATTCAGCTATTCGACAAGAATAAAAAGATCAGATTGGCTGCATGACCTACGGCAACCCGCTGCGACGAGTACGTCCGGCCGCATTGACTCTATGACCGACGGCTGCACTGACTCCATCATGCGACACTTTGATGTCTTCGGTTTCGGCGACTCACTGCTATGGTCTTCGACTGCAACGACCCGATACGATCTTCGATTGCGGTGACCGGTCGCACCGGCTTCAGCGACCACGAATCGGGGGCTCCTTCGATTCCGGTCATCCTCTATGATCTTCGGCTCCAACGACTCGGGGGCTCGAGGGCTTCCTCTACTTTGGCGACCAGCCGCAGCTTTCGGCTCCAGCAACCTGTTGCGGTCTTCGGCTCCGATGAACTGTGTGGCCTTCGGCTGCGGTGACCCGCTGCATTGTTCGAATATGGTGACCCGCTGCATTGTTCGGATGAGATGACCCAGTGTGGTCTTCGATTATGACAATCTTTGGATGCGGAGCTCGCTGCCGCCATCGATCCCAGGAACCCATCGCTACTACGAGTGTGGTCCGCTGTGTCGACTACGTCCGCCGCATGACCCACTATCACGTCGACTACGTCCGTGGTCGCATCGACTTCGTCCACGACAAATTCCAATAAAGCTAAGTTTTCCTCTACTTAGATCTGATTTTCTTATTAAATCGCACTCTAAGCACTCGGGGGTTGCGCCCTCTTCGAGTAACCTAATGTGCCACTGGCTCCACGCACTCGAGTACCTCATACGCGACAGCCCGAGTAGCTGATTCTATCTGATCGTCGAATCCTTGAACTCCGAGTGCCTCGGCAAGGCACTAATACTAAGGGTAATCAGGCTAACGAAAAGGCCTAGCAAATAGTGCAAAAGTGTCGACTCGATTGACACCAGAATTTTACTTTACAAACCGATATGCAACTATTATTTACAAGATACAAATACATCACAATGCTTCATGTTTCCTGCAGCTTACAAGGACGTCGACTGCGCCGAGCTATTCTATCGCGTCCTCCAACAGGAGTCGACAAAACAACTGGCTGCGCCATAAACTCAAGACCTGAGTCAAATCCCTCCTCGGATGGTTGCATCATTTGATGCTACACAACGCGATGCTGGTCGCGCACCTGATAGAATAAAGGGCTTGGACTTCATCTGGAACATCGAGTCCTTCCGGCTATACGTCGCGTGACTCCGCTACGTCGATGATACGTCCAAAACGTATCTACTTTCTCAAACACTTTGCTATTGTTTCTTCTCTAAACTTGTGTGATTTGGATACAACTAACATGGACTGACGTTGTTTTCAGCAGAATTATCTTGGTGTCTTGTTTTTGTGCAGAAAATGAACTATCAGGAAAAATCCTAGAAAATATGTTAAAAACTATTTCTCACCAGAAGATCCATGGAGCCAGAAGGGGAGACAGAGGAGAGGCCTGGGGGGCCCAGACCCACCCCAGGCGCGGGCCCACTGACCCCACGCCTGGGGGAGGTTTGGCCACCCCAGGAAGCTCCTCGGCCACCCTTTGCGCCTATAAGTTGCCTTCTGACCTAAAAACTCAGGGGGTTCGATAGTTTTTCAGAAAGAGTTCCGCTCCGCCGCCGCCACCAGAAACCAAGATTCGGATCCAGAAACTCCGTTTTGGCACCCTGCCGGGACGGGGGATTTGGAGAGGATCATCGCCATTGTCATCACCAACTCATCTCCATCAACCACCGATGTTTCCCTCATCCATGAGTGATTAATCCCCCGCTGTAGGCTTGGGGATGGTAGGTATTGGATGAGTTCTATCATGTAATCTAATAAGATCTGTTAGGGCATAGTGCCTAGTATCTCTATTAGTGCTATTTGACTTTGTTGCAACTTGTTGTGCTTAATGCTTGTCACTAGGGCCCGAGTGCCATGATCTCAGATCTGAACTTATTATTGAATCATTATGATAGTATTGTTTGTGATCTTATCTGCAAGTTGTATACACATATCATTGTCTGGATCCAAAGGCCCCAAAGTGACAATAATTGAGACAACCGGAGGGGATGGATGTGGTGTGAGGATCACATGTGTTCACTGAGTGTTAATGCTTTGCTGCGGTGCTCTATTAAAAGGAGCATCTTAATTGACAGTAGTTCCCTAGAGGCCCGTTGCCACGGGCTGGCTGGACAGAAGATGTTGTGCAAGTTCTCATTGTGAGCACGTATGACTATATTTGGAGCACATGCCTAGGATTATTTAGTACTTGGATGGTCATTATTATTTATCTGCAATGCCCTAGACCTTGAATTTACATGTTTAGACTCGTTCATGCAACGCCCGTCCATCCATCCCTATGCCTACCGCACTCGAATCCCATCACCCGATTCTATTACTATTGCTCTTGTTTCATCGTTGTCTATACCGATAAACTTCTGTGAGCAAGAACTATTTCTAGGTGCAGCTGAACTGACAACTCAGTTGTTAAGGCTTGCAAGTATTCTTTGGCTCCCCTTTGTCGAATCAATAAATTGGGTAATACTACCCGCGAAGACTGTTGCGATCCCCTACACTTGTGGGTCATCAAGACTATTTTCTGGCGCTGTTGCCAGGGATCATAGTTTTATTTGTAAGTTCACTTGGATCTATTATTGTTCACTGATACTCCTTTCATCATGGGGAAGTCTCGTGATGGAAATTTACCTATTTTACCATCCACTACAAGAAGAGGTACAGTCCTAAACACCTCTGTTGCTCTAGATTCACCGTCGGTTTTAAGTAAGCTTGTCACACCACCACCACATGCTCATGCTACACACACTGCTACTACTGCTAAATCTGAAACTGCTTTTGATACTCATGATGTTACTTCTACTGTGCTTGATGTGAGTGGTTCATTAGGTCCTTTTCTAGATGCTACTATGGCTAGTCTAGGAAATACCAAAACTCCTAGTGAAGACATTGTTACACCTGTTAGCTCACCTGCTAGTGAGAGTTATGATATTAATGATGGTTACATTCAGCTCACTGATGAATTTGTTGAAGAGTGCCGAAACACACATGGTGCTAGTGCTATTAAAAGTCTCCTTGCTAGACGTACTATTATGCCCCAAAAGTCCTATGATCCTAAGTTTGCCACCTCTCCCATAGATATTAAAGATAAAGATTATGATTTCTCTCTTGATTTATCTTATTTAGATATTGTTGAGAAATAACCTTTTTGTGGTACTGAAAATGAGAGTGTTATGGCTCATATGAATGAACTTTCTACTATGAGTGCTTTGTTCTCTGATGATTTTAAGATGCGCAGGTACTTTGTTGCTAAGATCTTCCCTTTTTCACTAAAAGGAGAAGCTAGGGCTTGGTTTAATAGATTACCTCCTGGTTCCATTGATAGCCCTGATTACTTGATTACTTCTTTCTTCCATAAATATTTTCCTCCCAGTGCTAGACATGCTGCTTTGCAGAGACTTTTTTGATTTTAAACAGGGAGAAGAAGATAAATTGCTTGAGTCGTGGAAAAGATTTTGTTCCTTGATTCATGCATATCCTGGATGTCCATTACCTTAGAATGAGCTTCTTGGTATTTATTATAATGGACTAACTGATGATTCTAGGACCTACCTAGATAGCTTTGCTGATTGTGTTTTTAGGAAAAGGACTCCTACAGATGCTGAAGAATTAATGAACAAGATAAGCAAGAATTATGATTATTGGACTTTTAACTGAGCTGAATACACCCGAGCCTATTACTCCTGAACCAGTTGTTCCTGAACCATTTCCACCACCAACAACAAAGAAGAGGGGAGTTATTACATTAAATGATGAAGTGATGAAGGAAGCTAAAAAGTATCTAAAGGAGAAAGGTATTAGAGCTGAAGATGTGAAGAATCTACCTCCTATAGAAGAATTATGTAAGCCAATTCCCCAGTCATCTACTATTGAGGTACACTCTCTCCAATTTAATTAAGGTGATTTTCCTTATGGTAAGCCTCCTGATCAATGCTTAGAGGAACTTGACACATTTATTGTTAAACAAGGTAATTTTAATAAACAAGTTCAGAATCATTTATTAGAAAACTCTAGAGCTATCCATGAGTTGAAAGATATTGTGGAAAGAACTTCTAATGATATTAAAATTCTTTGTAAACACTTTCAAATGGTTGAAACCCAACTTGATCAACTTGCTAAGGTACAAAAGGATATGCTAGTTAATGCCTCAGGAAATAAACATGCTTATGGAATTAGAACTAGGAGTGGAGCAGCTACTCAAGATCATTTATATCCTGAAGGACACCCTAAAAGAATAGAGCAGGATTCCCAACAAGGTGAGGATAGTGGTAGTCCTCGTAAGAGGAAGAAAAAGAAACATAAGAAAGTTGAGGAACCACTTGAACCTACTGTAGATCCTAATAGTATATTTGTCTTTGATGCTGAAACTGAGAGTGGTAATAATAATGAGTCTCCTGATAAGGAGGAAGTTGAGGAAGAACCTCAGAAACACACTAAGAACACTAGATACACAAAGGAAGATTTTATTGCTAATAAACATGGTAAAGAGAGAGAACCTTGGGTGCAGAAACCTATGCCTTTCCCAGGTAAGAAACACAAGTCAAAGTAGGAAGAACACTACAACAAGTTTTGTGAGTGGATGAAACCTTTATTCTTGCAAATTCCGTTGACTGATGCTATTAAATTGCCGCCTTATTCAAAGTATATGAAGGATATTATCTCTAATAAAAGGAAGATTCCTAATGAGGAGATTTCTACTCTACTTGCTAATTACTCCTTCAATGGTAAGGTTCCAAAGAAACTTGGTGATCGAGGTATACCAACTATTCCTTGCTCTATTAAAGATAATTATGTTAGAACTGCTTTATGTGATTTGGGAGCTGGAGTTAGTGTTATGCCTTTTTCTCTCTATAAGAGACTCCAGCTAGAAAAGTTGATACCAACTGATATATCTTTGCAAATGGCTGATATGTCAACTATTGTCCCTGTTGGTATATGTGAGGATGTTCCTGTTCAAGTTGCTCATAATTGCATGGTATTAATTGATTTTGTTGTGCTTGAAATGCCTGAAGATGATAATATGTCTATTATTCTTGGGAGACCTTTTCTTAATACTGCAGGTGCTGTTATCAATTGCAATCAAGGGAAAGTAACATTCAATATTAATGACAAAGAGCAGACTATCTATTTCCCCAAGAATGTTGTCAGAATCTATTGCTTGAATTCTATTGAAAATATTGAAGGCATCAAGGTTGGAGAAATATATTGTCCCATTCCACAAGAAAATATTGAAACTATTATGATTGGGACCATTGCTATCAAGTATGAGGTAACATAATCACCTTGTGGAACGCAAAGTTTTGTTTCATATAAGATTGTTTTGGTAACAAGACTTGATCAACCTTGTTAACAAAAGGATTTTAATGAACAAAACAATGTTTCCACTGTGGTTATACTTGCTTTCTTTTTCCTTTCTCCTTCCTAGTCTTTGCTTTAGTTTTAGTTTTGCTAGTCGTTTGCTTCTTTGAGTTTCTTAGATCTCCTGTAGTTTGGCTTTTGCTTCTTCTGAAAAACTGTTTCTGTGAGAAAATCAATTTTCATACCCTGAAAATTGGCCAAAATTAAAGTTTCCCGAAAAATCCCAGAAAATTCAAAATAAATTTTTCCTCGAAAAAAGGGGCAGAGTGGCACCTGAGATGACCCAGGGGGCACCCCTAGGCCCCACACCCATGGTAGGCGCGACCTACCTAGCGGTGGCGCCTAGGGGGGGGGGTCTAGCCCACCTGGGCCCCTCCAGGCTGCCTCCTCAAGGCCACCATCTTTCTCTCTCCCGAAAAACACCGGAAAACTTGCTCAAGCTCGAGTTATTGCTGTTCTTGCTCGCGATTTTCGATCTCCTTGTTCAGCCCATCTCAAGTGCTGATTTTTGGAGGGATTGTTCCTTGGTATGTGCCTCCTCCACTTGTCCAATTAGATTTGTGATTGGTAGATTGTATCTTGACTATTTTGCTACTGTAGGTGACAAGTTGTTTGAGCTTGCATGCTTGTTCTATGTTTAGAAACTTTGCTTTGATGCATGCATAGTCCTCTAGCAAGTTCCTATAGTAGTTGATCATCATTTATCAACTTAGAAATCACTTGGTTTGATGGTTGTCTAAAAATTTCAGCAAGGAAGATGAGTGCTTATCCACTGAATCAATATGACTTGATGGTGCATGCGCCAATGAAGGTTCATCTTGAGGAGGCAGTTTTTCCTTCCATATATCCATGCTTTGAATTTATGAGAGCTGTGGGGATTCTCCAAAATTTCCAAACTTTGGTTACAAATGCAGGGTTGGAGCACTTTGTTGAAGGTGAACTGTAACACCCTCAGAATCGGACCTATGCAAGTTTTAGCGAAATCCGCCAAACCCGCATAGAAACGATTCAAAGGTGCCCACCAGGCACTTTCGTGCGGGTGGAAAACGAAGTAATAACATTACACAACAGTCCTCGATGGGACCCATGTAAGATATATATATGGCGACTCCATGAGTCAAGGATACGATATAATATACAAAGATCCAAATCACCTTGAAAATGATAGGCGTCCACTACGGACAAGATGCAAATGGGGCTAAGAGCCACGAAGAATAACCAATGGCGTCCATAACCCTGCCCAAAGCCGGAAGGGTAACCCCGCTAACGACGTCGATCTCAAACCTGCTTAAACAAAAGGGGTGCCGACAAAGGGCAAAGGAAAAAGAGGAGCGTCAGTACTGAGGCCAGTACACGGCGAGACTAGAATTCGGCGGTCCTCGCCTACATAGGTATGGTGGACTGAGCGGCAGCGGCGGCACGCACTAAACAACCTATAGAGACTCGGTACAACTGGCGGCTATCAGAGAGGGGTAAGAAAGACCTATTCGGAACCAACCTGATTCTACCATCAGACAACCCCATCCTGGTGTTTCCCCCTCGAGACCAAACGAGGAAGTCAACCGAGGAACTCACACCGTTGGCAGTTTTACTTACTCAGTTATCGTTGCAGCAATTACTAGTCAGGTATAGATAATCATCCTGATAAAATAAGCAGTGGGCAATTTTAGTTAACCATTCCGTTATAGTTGCAACACTTACTAATCAGATACAAATAGCATGAGATAACCCAAAAACCCAGCAATTGTTGGTACTTTTATTTAGCCATTCCGTTATAGTTGCAATACTTACTAGTCAGGTACAATGGTCGCAAGCGACGCCCAAACAAGCAATTGTTGGCAATTTTATTTAGCCATTCCATTATAGTGAAACCGATTACTAGTCATTATAAAGTCAAATTTATAGCACTACTTTAGTTATAGTTGTCTATGATCGAGATACTATGCTCCAAGTCGTCCATAACCGCGGACACGGCTTTCAGAAAGTTTTACCCGGCCGGGGTGCACCAATAGCAACACACACTCGATCAGCCTCGGAAAAACCAAATCAAAACCCAACGAGGCCTTCACGACAAAGCAATCACAGGATTCAGAAATATTTCAGGGGGCCACCCCATTGAGTAGACCCATAGAAGCTAGCTGACTCGAGACGGACTCAAGGTTTGCGACAATGGTCAGAACGATCGGGAACCCAAATCGGGCTTGTCGATCCGCGAAAACACTCCGCTTACCTAAACGACAGTGTGATCCTCGCACAATCGTAAATAATCTGAAAGCATGGCATAAGTACAGGATAGTAAATAAAACCTCAAACTAGTTTGGCCCCAAGAAATAAGAATGAATCAAGCTCGGCTAAGGGGGTCCCATAATCCTCCGGATGTGGATAGCGCGATAAATCAAGGAACAGGTATCAAGTACTCGGGGTCCCACGGACACAAGTGGCGTTCGAAACCAAATATTATCTATCACACACCGATGCCTCTGCACTTACTTCAATTTTAGTTGTTAAACAGTAATTAAAGTGAGCGTAAGTAAAGCCATGATCATCTCCAACATCAACATGCGGCAATACACCAACAAGCGTAATCGACGCCATGCAAAGACTTGAGCAAGCGACTACGACGCGCAAGTCCAACTATCTACCAACAACAGGTAATAGGGTGTGTCCAAGGCAATATAAGGCTGCAAGGGATATCACGGTACAAAAACTAGAGCAACGCGACACAGCTAGCAATAGATCAACAGGAGGGAATAAATACTATAAAAGTAAGATAGGTAGAAAGGGGGAGATGCTCGCCTGGAAACATTGTTGAAGGGTTCATCCGAAGATCGGGTCGACACTCGCATCAACTCAACGGCCTTATCCGCGAAGAAGCAAAACACTAGAAGAAACACCGAATGCAATATTTAATACTACGGCAAAAGATCGGGCATGATGCATGTATGATGTATGGCATGGCAAAGGTGCGATGCAATTAGGTCAGATTAAGCGGAACCGGGGTCCCGACAATTATTTAGATGGTTCTAATTGTTTATCTACCCCGCAAATTAAATGTTGTTTTAGCATGGCAAAAGATAGCACCGGTTCGCTACGCAATTTAAATGAGGCCAGTATAAGACTAGATTTGCCCGCATATGGGCCCCATATTTAATTAGAGGTGAATCGGCATAATGCCCCCAAACCACACGACAATATGCATGCATGAACAATTTAATATGCAACAATTTATATAATTGGCAATTTATAAAATAGGGGCTCGTATCAGGGGCACACATTGAGGGGTCTCGACGATCTTGGGGTTCCGGGTTCGGGGTCCGACATGGTTCAGGGTTCGACGGAATCGGTCTCGGCAGGAACATTCTCGGATAACGGAGTCGATCGTGGCGTTCCGGGAGGAGGTACTTGGTGTCCGAGAGACGATATTGTCGCATCCGCGGTCGTCGGGTCGTGTCGTCGGTCTTGTCGTTCCACGGCGGAGATCTTGGTGTCCCGGTCTCGGCGTCTCCGGATCCAGGAGGAAGAGCTTGGCGTGTCGGGTTCGGACTTCGAATCCATGTAGTAGTCCTTGTCAGTTCCCTGTCGATGACCTTGGGGTCTCGGTGTCTTCGGGTTCCGGGTAGGAGGCCTTGACGTCCGTGAAGGAGTTCATGGCGTCCCAAGATCGGTCTTCGGGTACCGCGAAGGAGAGCTTGGGGTTTCGAGGCTTCGATTGTCGATGGCGAACTTGGCTTCCAACATCGGTATTCTTTGGGTTTCTCCTCGATCATCGGTTGTGGCGCCGGTTGACGTGAACAGAAGTAGACCTTGCAAAAAGGGATCACTGCATACATGGGCCTCATGGTCTTCGGATAGCCACGGTGATTCTTCTGATTGAAAAAGCAGAGGTAGCCCACCTCACCACACTGCTACCCCAACCAGGCACACGAAAAAAAAACATCGAAGCTAGGCAGAAGACGGCTCTGGTACTGGTGGTCAGGTCAACCCGAGGCAAGGAGGAGGCCGGTCGGAGCGGCAGAGAACAGAGGCGGCGACCGGTGGCGGTTCTGGCTTGGAGAAGAGGAGGCGGAGCTCGGCAGGTCCGGCGAGTGGAGGACACGAGCGCCCGTGCTTGAGGTGGATGGGCGAGGAGCGGCAGCGGATGAGCGGCGCGGAGGAGACGCTGGGGGCTCGGGACGGAGAGGCGGCCGGAGAGGAGGGCGACGGGGCGACGCGGGCAGTGGCGGAGGAGGTCTTGTGGCGAGACGAGGTGAGGAGGCGCGGGCTCCAGCACCGAAGCCTTGGCGAGGAGGGACGGGACGCGGGCGAGGCCGTCGACTGGCGGCAGCGCAGGTTGAGGCGCGACGGAGGCGAGGAAGATGGGAGGTGGAGGCGGCTGGCGATTAACAGCGGCAGGGGCCTCCGGCGGAACGCGGGCGGGACGGTGGGGGAGCGGAGGAGGCGGCTCGGTGGGCGACGCTGGCGCTCAGAAGAGGAGGACCAGGCGGCGAGCGAGAGCCAGGAGGCGGGCTTCGGAGAGGAGGAGGAGGAAGACGGGCGTGGGACGCGTGGGGGTCGCGTGTGGGGCCAGGGGTGGGGGTGAGAGGGGCTGCAGCGCGCGGGTGGGGAGGTTGCGTGGGGTGGGCTGGCGTGTGGGGTGTTGTGTGTGTGTGAGCTGTGGTGTGGGAATTGGGGGTGAGAGAGAGAGGGAGTTTGGTGAGGTGGCAACGCGGGATAGGATAGAGGGGAAGAGAGGAGTGAGGTGGCGAGAGCCGATTGGAGGGAGTGATGTGGCTGGGGGTGGGTAGATTAGGACTAGGTATAAAAGGGTTTTAGGTGGGCCGATTTGTTTTGTACGGGGGTGGTCGTTCGGGTCGAATCGGCCCGTTCGACTGCCCCACTAAAAATAATTAAAGGTTTTATATATTTCAAACATGACTTTTGCAAACCGATAGCAGACAAAATAAAATAATCCGGAGACCCGGGTTTGGCGTTTGAATAAAGGTGGGGCGTTTAGAAAATAAATTAGGTTTTTCCACAAATAGTTTTATGCAAGCAAATGCAAGATGATGACGATGCTCAAATGCAATGCGGCATGATGACATGAGCATGCGATCATGATGATGCAATGCACAAAAATAACGCGATTTTCTAGTAGTGGTTTTTGCGGGATGCCACATGAACCAATCCAATATGTTAAGCTAACCATGGATTTTGTGCAGGACTTCTAGTTCACTTGGTCTACTTCTAATCCCATGGTCCATTATAAAATATATAATATATCTGTCAACCTTCCTTTTGCTGATTTCTATGCAGCAATTAGAGTACCTCAGTGGGGATCTTGTGAGAAGATCAAGGAGAGGCCCAAGTCACTTGTTAACTTGTATGCTGAGATTTGCCAAGGTTTTGACTTCTCAAAGGAAAGTGGTAAAATTCGGAACATCCAGCTCCTAGCTATTAGATACTTTTCCTATTTCATTACCAAGTGCGTTCTTGCTAGAAAGACTGCTAGAAAGTTGTCTTCTTTTGATCTAGCTTTTATTGCAGCTGCTCTAAATAGGAATATTTCTTATAGTTTGGGTGCTTTGATAGCTCACCGTCTCACCACCAACCGTGAGAATGGTGAAATTTGTGGAGGTCTCATTTCTTCTAGGTTGCTAGCTTTCCATGGTTTAGAGCCTCACTTTTCAGATTTTCAGTTCCCCTTAGAGAGGGTTGATATTGAATCTATTATTCAGCATGATTTTGTTTCTTTGGGAGATAATGTGAGAGGTTTTCCATTTGAACTATCTTTTGCCCAGCAAGGTCGGAGAAAGGGTAGGAGTGAGAAAATAGTTTATTTGCCTGCACCTGCTTTGTTTAACTTTGATAACAGGCAAGGATGGTCACTTATGGAGGAGGAGCTTGACACTTATGTGGGGGAACTCTCCCAGCAAGAAGAGAATGTTGAAGAGGTTGCCGAAGACAATTCGGTTCAGCCCTCCAACTTGGGAGAGTCTGCATACCAGCAGCCCTCATTTGATTGGGGCACGTCTTCTTGTTCATCGCAGGTGCCTGACTATGATCATTCCTATGATGACCCACCAGCATGGGAGGGGGCTATCCGCGTTATTGAGCCCCACTTTGGCCAAAAGCCTAAGGTTGGGGGGAGGTATACCGACATCACACTCATATATATATATATATCATGTTCGGTCGGTTCTTTGTATATCCATTGTTTCACTTTGTTTTTGGTTTTTGTTGCATCTTTCTAAAAACCCAAAAATACCAAAAATATTTTCGTTGTTTCTCTTGGTTTGTTTCTTTGCTTTGGTTTGCCTTAAAATAAAAATCCAAAAAGATTTTGCTTTGTTTGGTTTGCTTTGTTTTTGTTTGGTTTTTCTTTGTTTGCTTGTTTCTAAAAAATCGAAAACACCAAAAATATTTGTTATTCTTCTTTGGTTTTGTGAGTTCTTTGCAGGGTTCAGCCGTCCTCAGTGGGTTTTGGTTTCACGTTAATTATTCAAGTCACACAAGTGAAGGGCAATAATGAAGATTAAGACAACTCGAGGTGTGGTAAGAGGCTGGTAACGAACTCTATTTGTTTCATTTTTGTACATATACTCATCATTGTGAGCATGCTTAGCTTGTTTGTGTAAAGTGTATGTCATTATAGATTCTTAATAGTTCTTGCTTGTCTATGATTAGCTCCAGCTTGCTAATAGTTTGTAGCATGTCATATGAATGTTTGCTTGCATTGTTTTAATCATACTTTGGTATGATATTGTGGTATCCTCCTCTGACTGTTCATGTGAATCGACTTGGCATATGCTCACGCATGCATATGACTAATCAATAGTCAGTAAGCCTCGATGATTTATTTTGCCTCAGAGTTCTTGTATCACTTTCATGTCATAATTAGTCATGTTTTGTTGCAAGCATAATTATGACAGCTATTGCGCTCTCGTTTGTCGCTCCCTCTCTATTGCTAGCCTTCACTTGCACTGAGTACGTGCTCTACTATGCTTCCAACTCTCTAAAACCAATATTGCCAGCTGTGTCCACCATACCTACCTATTAGCATCATTTGCTATTTCAGTGCATATTCCATATGCCTTATTTTCTTCCAAAATAAAATGTTTGTCTGTTTTGAGAAAGTTAGTTAGTAAAGCTCTCACAAACTTGATGGCACACTTTATATTCTTTGCACTTAATAATATTGAACCATTGTGACTAGTCCATGAAAGTTATATGCTTGCTTATTATATATTGGGAGTCGGCAGAATCGTGCTGTCACGGAGAACGCTTTCAACACTTTTTGGATAATTATATCCAGTTGATACTTTGCTCTTTTGTTTACGGATGTCGACGATATGAAATAAAAGGGGAAGTTGTTAGTTCATGGAGTTTATACATTGTGTTAGAGAAACGCCTAGGCTGCTAGACTAAGACATGCCTAATCATGGTGGAAACTTGCAGAATCACTATAATGAGCATCTATGAAGCTTCCTCAATAAAAATCTATGCATATGGTAAATAAAAAGATTGTTGAGATGCTCATTGTCTGCTGCCTTGTCATTTTGGTTATGGGAAAGATCTTGTACCATGTGCAAGGGGTACCCCGTTGGCGGTTCTCGATGATATGCATGCATTTACAATGACAAGAACTTTCAGGTGACCAAAGTTGAGTAGCATGTGGAGCGACCCTCGTACTCAAGGGACTTGGGATTTCTAGTCTATGGTCTGTCAAGCATATGATTCAGAGTGGACCTCACTTTCACCTTAACCACATGAAGATGCCTATGATAGGGGCAATGAGAGCTCAAAGCTAATGAGTACCTTCCTTTCAGCATTGGGAAGCCTTTCAAACCTTCACAAAACCGTTTTCACAACTTTGTTGAGTCACCACTTATTCTATGAGCACATTCTTGATAGCATAGTTGTCATTCTTGTGTTTGTTCCAAAACTTGGTTAATTATGTCATGACTTTGATGCTTGTATCTATAATATCTTTATCTCTAGTCTTCATGTGAACTTCAGAGGTGCCTTGGCATTTATATTGTGCTCTTCAAACAAAGGCAAGCGAGATACCACTCTTTCCTACCTTATTATGAGCATTGCAATGTTGCTTATGTTTATGTTTCATGCTACTTATTATTATTGAGTTGGTTTCTCTTCATAGCTTGCAATGACTATTGAGTAGACTTAGTTGCATACTCTTTATTATGAACTATCTAAGCATCTACTCTTGTGATGAGAATATTTACATCATATGAAGCAAAGTGTTCGTGAAAGTTCTTTTATCGCACTCAGTTTTCAACTGAATTGCTTAAGGACAAGCAATAAGCTAAGCTTGGGGGGGAGGGGATTTGATACGTCCAAAACGTATCTACTTTCTCGAACATTTTGCTATTGTTTCTTCTATAAACTTGTGTGATTTGGTTACAACTAACACAGACTGACGTTGTTTTCAGCAGAATTACCTTGGTGTCTTGTTTTTGTGCAGAAAATGAACTATCGGGAAAAATCCCGGAAAATATGTCAAAAACTATTTCTCACCAGAAGATCCACGGAGCCAGAAAGGGAGACAGAGGGGAGGCCTGGGGGGCCCAGACCCACCCCAGGCAGCTCCTCGGCCTCCCTCAGCGCCTATAAGTTGCCTTCTGACCTAAAAACTCAGGGGGGTCGATAGTTTTCTAGAAAGAGTTCCGCTCCGCCGCCGCCACCAGAAACCAAGATTCGGATCCAGAAACTCCGTTCTGGCACCCTGCCGAGATGGGGAATTTGGAGAGGATCATCACCATCGCCATCACCAACGCATCTCCATCAACCACCAATGTTTCCCTCATCCATGAGTGAGTAATCCCCCGCTGTAGGCTTGGGCATGGTAGGGATTGGATGAGTTCTATCATGTAATCGAGTAAGATCTGTTAGGGCATAGTGCCTAGTATCTCTATTAGTGCTATTTGACTTTGTTGCAACTTGTTGTGCTTAATGCTTGTCACTAGGGCCCGAGTGCCATGATCTCAGATCTGAACTTATTATTGAATCATTGTGATAGTATTGTTTGTGATCTTATCTGCAAGTTGTATACACATATCATTGTCCAGATCCAAAGGCCCCAAAGTGACAATAATTGGGACAACCGGAGGGGATGGCTGTGGTGTGAGGATCACATGTGTTCACGGAGTGTTAATGCTTTGCTCCGGTGCTCTATTAAAAGGAGCACCTTAATTGCCAGTAGTTCCCTAGAGGCCCCGCTGCCACGGGCTGGCTGGACAGAAGATGTTGTGCAAGTTCTCATTGCGAGCACCTATGACTATATTTGGAGCACATGCTTAGGATTGTTTAGTACTTGGATGCTTATTATTATTTATCTGCAATACCCTAGAACTTGAAGTTACATGTTTAGACTCGTCCATGCAACACCCGTCCATCCATCCCTATGCCTACCGTGACTTTCGAATCCCATCGTTATCACATTATTGCTATTGCTATTGTTTCCTTTATTCTTTGCTACTACAAACTGTTGCTACTGATAAACTTCTGTGAGCAAGAACTATTTCCAGGTGCAGCTGAACTGACAACTCAGTTATTAAGGCTTGCAAGTATTCTTTGGCTCCCCTTGTGTCGAATCAATAAATTGGGTAATACTACCCGCGAAGACTGTTGCGGTCCCCTACACTTGTGGGTCATCAGTCGACTCTTGGCTCCTTATGCGTGAGACGCTGACTCGAGGCACTTCCGGGTCAGTGGTTTCTCCTCGCATGAGTCTCCACTCGAGTCTACGACTCGACTGAACACTCAGGGGCTACTCCTATCAGGAGCGCTGGTCGCGCACCTGATGTACTTCCGTGTCAGCGGTACGCCCATGAGATTTCCGACTACAATTGCACGATACAAGACTCGAGTCCCTGCCCGAGTCTACGACTCCACCAGACACTCGGGGGCTACTCCATACTAGAGCGCTGGTTGCGCACATAGAAGATCTTCGAGTGGCATGCTTCGATTCCTCACTCGAATCAACGATTCGACTGAGGACTCGGGGGCTACTCCCATAGGGAGCATTGGTCGCGCATTCGAAAAAATAAAGGCATTCAGGGCATCTGCAAGGTCATCTGAAGAACTGCTGGGTCGCCATAACCCACAACCGATGACTATAAGTCTCTGCTCGAGTCTACGACTCGAACAGACACTCAGGGGCTACTCCCATAGGGAGCGCTGGTCGCACACCCTATAGTCCATTGTGTTGACTACGTCCATAATGCTGACTCCTTTACAACAATCGAACAAATTCAGCTGACCCGATGAACTTTTGGGTGAAGTGCTTCACACTCGACACAACTTTCGACTCCAACATGTGAATGCAAGGTTCAATACAACTAAGTCTCCATCCGCATCTACGTTTTAGATGAACACTCTGGGGCTACTGACATGGATATGCCCTACGGGTACTCGATGTTAGGATACCTGGTCCTGCCCGACGGAAGGCCCACTCGATGACCTGCCAGGGTCCATGACGCCTATGACGGTTCGAATGATATGAAGCCCATATGGACACGGATTCCAAGCGCGCAAGATAAGGAAATCTCAAGGCTAGAGTTTGAATACAACTTGTAACCAACTCGTATTGGCACCCGAGACCTAGCCTCCCCATATATAAAGGCTAGGAGGGTCCAACGAGGAGGCCACGATACAATAGACTAGACCACAACAGATCTACAGAACTCAACTCACCTCATACACACCTCACACTAGATTGCATCTGCGCACCCCTGTAACCTTTGGCTCCGCCGTAATCAAGAGCATACAAGCAGGAGTAGGGTTTTCCCTCCGGGGTCCTGAACCTGGGTAAACCTCGTGTCCCCGTGTTGCTTGTCTGTTAACCGTTCTGCGATCTGCAGCATCCCCATCTTCTCCAAAACCCAAGTCCATAACAATGGGCATTGACGAGATCAAACCTCGTCACCGGTTGCTGTAACAAAGGATTAAATGTATGGTGTGGAAGGTTATAGTGTTTTGCAACAAGTAAGCAGGAACAATAGAAGATGTATCAATGGTAAAGATTGGACCGGGGGTCCATAGTTCACTAGAGGTGTTCTCCTTAAGAAACAAACATGGCATGCTGGGTAAACAAATTACAGTAGGGCAATTGACAGGACTGAGCAAGGCATAACAATGCAATACTAGACATTCATGATCCTATGAGATTCGATTGGGCAATTAAACAAGATACATAGACCGCCATCCAACTGCATCTATGACTAGAAATCCACCTTCAGGTTATCATCCAAACCCCCTCCAGTATTAAGTTGCAAGCAACAGATAACCGCTTTAAGCAAAGTGTGTAAGGTAAACAATCCACTTATTCCATGAACAAGTGACCGGTGTTTTATCCCTAGTGGCAGCATCACATCTACAACCTTAGAGATTTCTGTCACTTCCATTAGATTAAATAGAGGCATGAACCCACTATCTAGCATAAATACCCCTCTTGGAATCACTAGCATCTACTTGGCCAAGATAGCTACTAGAAACGGAGATCATGCAAGAACACAAACAACATAGACATGATAGAATCAATAAGACAAAACCATTAATCAATTTGACATATTAATATCAATATCCATCGGATCCCCGCAAACACAACATGCATGATTACAAATAGATGATCTTGATCATGAACGGAGCTCACAAGATCTAAACATGGTAGCACAGAGGAGGAGATACAACCATCTAGCTATTACATGGACCCGTAGTCCAAGGTGGAACTACTCACACTTCATACCGGAGGCTGGAATGATGAATAATAAGGCCTCCGAGATGATCTCCCCTCTAGCAGGGTGCCGGGAAGAGCTTTAGATCCTCCCGATCTAGGGACAATGGTGTCGGATGATACGCCCAATTTTCATCACCATTCTATATCATAATCTACCTCCATTCATTGATATTTGTCTTATTATGAGGTATTACTTATGGCTTTTCATCTGTTTATGCATGTCGGATGATTCTTGGAGGATGGACTGCCGGAGTCCGGATTCTAATGGAAAAGAAGGCGTTTTGATGCAATTTCGCGATCAGAAAAATATGGGAAAATTATATTTTTCCAGAAGAGAGAGGAAGCCAGAAGGAGGGACAAAGAAGGGCCATAGGGGGCCCACACCCCCTAGGAGCGGTCCCACCCTGGGCCGCGCCTAGGGCAGGTGTGGCCCACCTGCCTAGCTTCCGACTCCGCCCCTTCGCCTATATATTCCCTACGGAACCCTAAGGCTAGGAGAGCGACCACAGATAGATTTCCGCCGCCTCCGCGGGGCGGAAGACACCGAGAGAGAAAGATCTCTCCGGCAGACAGATTTCTGCCGAGGAAACTCCTTCCCGGAGAGGGGAGATCGTTGCCATCAACACCGTCATCAAGCTAGGCTTCATTGGGATCATCATCATCATCCACACCAGCATCTCCACCAGCACCATCATCACCACTTTGTCCCGCTGTAACAATTGTGTTGGATATTGCTTTAGTTCTTAGGGGAAACTTTCCTGGTGTTAATTACTATTGTAGTTGATGCTTGTGAGTGTAACTATTGGGGTTGATGTTCAGATTGTTATCCATTATCATATCATCTTTGATCTTGATCCATATGATGTCTTGTGAGTAGTTCGTTTAGTTCTTGAGGACATGGGAAAAGTCATGTTGTTATTAGTGGATTTGTGTTGAGTTATTATTCAATGGTTAGTATTTAAGTTGTGGTTCTATTCTTCTAGTGGTGTCATGTGAACGTCGACTACATGATACTTCACCATTTATGGGCCTAGGGGAATGCATTGTGTATTTGTCTACTAATTGTGGGGTTGCCGGAGTGACAGAAACCTGAACCCCTGTTAGGACACCTTTGCACAAGGGAGTGTAGGATCTCAGAGTTTAAGGCTGTGGTTAGATTTATATCTTAATTACTTTCCTGTAGTTATGGATGTTTGTAGGGGGTTTAATCACAAGTATGTAGTAGTCCAAGTAAGGTCGGTACATTAGCACAGGTTCACCCACACAACACTTACAACACCAAAGAAGAGTACTCAGCTATATGAAGTGAAAGCACTTGACAGAATTCCCATGTGTCCTCGAGAACGTTTGGTCTTTATAAGTATTTCCACCAGCTTGTACTTTGCTAAGAAAGGATTGGGCCACTTGTTGTGTTTGTTCTTTGTTACTTGCACTTTGTTTTGTTGCCTTATCAGAAAACCCCTAAAAATCAGTTTGTTAAGTATTTGCAGAGAGTTCCTGCTCCATACCACTAGTCAACACCTTATGCTCCTCCTTGGGATCGACACTCCTATATATAGAAAGTACTACGATACACCCCCTATACTTGTTGGTCATCAAGACTATTTTTTGGCGCCATTGCCGGGGAGTGAAGCGCTATTGAAGATTGGAACTGGTAAAGGAAACTTCTACTATGAGTATTTCTTTTGTTACTGCTTGTCACTTTGTTTCCAACATGGATAACCCACTTGGTTTTCTGTTTGGGAAAACTACTACCACTGCTAGGGTAGTAGATGAACCACCACCTATTGAGATAGATCCTTTTAAGATACCTACAAGTATTGTTGATCGTGTTATGGATAATTATTATTTAGGGGATGGAACTGTTCATCCCGGTGATCACTTTCTGTTTATCCATGAATTACGCGGGTTGTTTAAGTGTGCAGGTATCACAAATGAATAGGTGAAAAAGAAGTTACTCCCCATATCCTTGAAAGGGAGAGCTGACGAATGGTATAAGCTGCTGAAGAATGGACAATCCATGGAATGGGAGGAAATGGCATCTCTCTTCTATTCTAAATTTTATCCTCTCAGTGAGATTCATAAGGATAGAAATCTGATATATAACTTTTGGCCTCGTGATGGAGAGAGTACAACTCAAGCTTGGGGGAGATTGAAGTTATTAATGCTTAAATGTCCTATTCATGAACTCCCTAACAATATTATTATCAATAACTTTTATGCTAGGCTTTCTCTTCATGATAAAGATTTACTAGATGCTTCTTATGCTGGATCATTCACACGTATGAAGGAAGAAGCTAAATGGGATCTCTTAGACCATATTCAAGAAAACGCTGAAGCTTGGGAGAATGACAAAGGAAGAAAGTCAGGTATAAACTATGATTATGAATGCATTAAATCTTTTATGGGAACTGATGACTTCCGTGATATTAGTAATGAGTTTGGTCTTGATTCACAAAGTATTGCCAACTGTTTTAAGGCCTTTGCCTCTTACATAGAAATTCCCAAGAAGAAGTGCAATAAGTACCATGCTCCTTATAAAGATGTTGTTTATCATGTTCCTGTTAGAAGTACTGAAGTTTGTACTACTAATCATATTGTGCCTGAACCTCATGTTGAGAAAATACCTTTCCCAACTAAGGTAAAGGAGTATTCTATGATTATTAGTGCAAATAACAAAAGTGCAAAGAAAACTGTGGAGCCTGATGAGCAATTGAATATTGAACCCGTGGTAGCTATTGTGAAAGACCCTGTCACTAGAAATATAGAGGATGAGCACATTGTATTCTGTGAAGACGCTTCTAATATTATCTCTCATCCTAATAATGCTATAAAATCTAGTGTTCATGTGCTTTCTGTTAAAATTGGTGATCATTGCTATTATGGTTTATGTGATATTGGTGCTAGTTCTAGTGCTATTCCTTATGAGCTTTACAGAGAAATTATGCATGAAATTGGTCCTTGTGAGCTTGAGGACATTGATGTGGTTATTCACCTTGCAAATAAGGAAACCATATGCCCTATTGGTATTGTAAGAGATGTGGAGGTTCTTTGCGGTAAGATTAAGTATCCTGCTGATTTTCTAGTGCTTAATTCAGCAGCTAGCAAAACTTGTCCTATCATTTTTAGTAGACCTTTCTTGAACACTTGTGGAGATATTATAGATTGTAAGGAGAAAGTTTTAACTAAGTTTGATGGAGATTATTATGATTTTAACTTTTACAAAGTTGCTAAAGCTCCTTGTGAAAACAGCTTGCCTAATAAAGATTTTAGGATGGAACAACTTGCTTCTATTGATCTGGTTTATGACCTTGGACCTATTTTTGGTGACTATAGGTATTCTCATTTTGATGGTAGAGTTGTTTCCCGTTACAGTTATATTGTCAACTTTGTTCAAAGTGCTACTGAAAGTTATTATGAGAGAGGGAAACATGGTTTTATGCTTCTCAATAATGTTAAGTTTCCCTGTTTTATGTTGAAAGCTTTGAAGTTGCATTTGTTTTGTCTTCCTATGCTAGTGGCTTTTTCTTTCAACAATTCATTTTCTCATGATACCCCCATGCATAGGAAGTGGGTTAGACTCAAATGTGTTGGTTATTTGCTTCTTGATTCTCTCTTTCACTTCAAATATTTATCTCCTATGTGAGCATCTTTGAAAATTTCAAGCCTAACTTAAAGGCATTAAAGAAAATTACTTGTTGGGAGATAACTCAAGAGTTTTGTCGAGTCTTGGAAGTTATTACCTCCATAATAACCGCTCCTTATCCTTTTTGTTTTGGTTTTTGTGTCAAGTTCAACTACTTTTGTGAAGTAGAGGAGTTGTGAAAAGTGGTTGTCCTGGGACAGATTTTTGTGTTGCACCGTAAAAATTCGTGAGTGAGCTCAGTACGGTAGATGGATCTGTATTTTTCTGATATTTTTCTCCAGGTTGTTTCCCAACTTTCATTAGTTTTTCACTTTTTGATTTGAGCAACAGAAATTTTTCTAAAAAAACAATCTTTACCTACTGGTCTATTTTGACAGATTTCTGCTATCATTTGCATTTGCCTCTTTTAGAAGCCTTTGTTTTGATGGATTTCAGTTGAAGTGTGAACCTAAAGATTTGTTGTTTTGCTTACACTAATGTTTCCATTGAAGTTTGTGTATTGCCTTATAAGGAAAGGAAAATTCTAGGAGAAAACAGAAGGTTCAAGAAACCCCAATCTTTTTATGTTTTTGATGTTTTTAATACATAAAGGAAGTTACGAGACGGAACAGAAGAGGAAATGGAGTCCGGGGGTGGGCAAACCCACCCCAGGCGTGGTCCCCTACCTGGTTGCGCCTAGAGGGGGAGTGCCACCCCCGAGCTCCATCTCCGCCTCGTTTCCGTGTCAGAACCTTCCTTATGCTTTGAAACTTCGTAATATATAACCCCCCGGATCCCCCGAGGTTCGTGCATTGTGTTCTCTTTGTGTTTTTTGTTTCGATCTGTTTTTGTCAGGAAATCTTCTCAAGTTTAGAGCACCATGGTCTCCACCAACGACAAAGGCAAGAAGCCCGAGGAAGACGATCCTCACAAACCCAAGGAGGATGATATTTTGGTAGGTTATTAAGGAGACATGGAGGAGGATAAGCAATGGGACACCAGCGCTACCGTCGCAAGCATTGGAGTGGTGGCAACCCCTATCAAGCTTAGGAGGACAGCACAGATGTCTACAGGAGGGAAACCTCCGCGTCATATACTCTCTCCACGGTCATCTCCTCCTCGTACCACTCGTTCTAACCATGCAGGGAAGGAACACTCTAAGAAGGAAGAGTGGAGAAATAATAACAAGGACTGGGATCCTCGGTCTGAATTGATCATGAGCTGCATTGAGCATAATTCGGAGTTGATTCATACTTTGACCTTTGATATTGAGGATTTGAGGAAGCTGATTGAGGAGCTTATCAAGAGAACACCACCACCACCGAAGGAGTAATTCGTCATCAGGTTTGGCATCCCCTTGGCTTGTTCCAAGCTTGGGGGAGTGTCGCGGTATCACCACCATTATCTTTTATCTTTTACCTTTTTAGTGGATTCATATCTTTGGTAGAGGAGTTATCTTATAGTTTGGTTTGCATCTGGAAGTATCTATCCTTTAGTTGATTATCTATCTATCCCTTGGTGTGAGTTCCTTTATTGGAATATTAATGAGAAGTCTCATCTTTTACTTTGTGCACTTCTTATTTTAGTTTGCAATCTCTATTATATGATGGATCTTGTTGATCAGTATTGGCATCACTTTGGGAGCATCAAGTGGATCTAAATTGGTTTTGGCAAACCGAGTTCTGGTCAGTAGCAATACTTTTTGAGGTTTGAAAGAAAAAGAGAAAAAAGCTTGCAGGTATTTTGTATCATTTGTTTTCTTTCTTGTTAGCTCATAAGCTTAGTATTCTTTATTTAAGATCTTTTGTGTCTTCAAGGAAGATTGCATGTTTGGCTTTATAACTTGTATGTTTGTTTGTTTCTTTCAACTCTCTTGCTTGCTACCCAGCTTTGCTAGCCAAAAACCTGTTTTGAGAAGGCATACTTATCATGTTTCCAATCCCTTTGAACCAAAACCTTTGCCACTTGTGTCCACCATATCTACCTAGTAGATTTTTCTATTCCAAGCAAATTCTCAAGCTTCATCTACCTTTCGAATTAAAAAGTATTTTTTTATGTGAAAACTAGTTAGTAAAGCTCTCACGAACTTGATGGCACACCTTATTTTCTTGACCCTAATAAACTTGAACCATTGTGTCATCGAAGTTGTATATGCTTGCATCTATACGTTGGAATTAGCAGAACCGTGCTGTCACGGGGAATGTTTTCAACATTGCACCAGTACTTTGTACTCAGTTGATATCATGCTCTTTTCTCTATGGATGTCAACGGTGTGAAATAAAGAGGGAACTTGTAAGTCCATGGAGTTTGTATTTTGTGTTAGAGAAACGCCTGGGCCGCTAGCCTAAGCCATGCCTAATCATGGTGGAAACTTGCAGCATAACCATAGTGAGCTATCTATGAAGCATCCTCAATAAAAGCTATGCATATAGTAAATAAAAAGATCACTGAGATGCTCATTGTCTGCTTGCCTTATCATTTTGGTTATGGGATAGCTCATGTACCATGTGCAAGGGGTACCCCGTTGGCGGTTCTCTATGATACGCATGTACTTACAATGACAAGAACTTACCTATGACCAAAGTTTAGTAGCATGAGGAGTGGCCCTCATATTCAAGGGACATGAGATTGCCAACTTATATTTCGTCAAGCATATAGTCCATCTTTGTGCACTTTAACCTTAATCATCTCAAGATGCCTATGATAGGGGAAATGAGGGCTCAAAGCTAGTAAGTACGGAAGGGTTTCGTAGCATGGAAAACAAAAATTTTCTATCGCATACAAACAAACAAGCCAAGATCTATCTACTAGATTGTAGCAACGAGTCGATGGAATAACTCACCCTCGAAGATTCCAAAGTGTTTAACGAGAGCGGATTCTCGTGGATGATGTAGTCGTACTCTTCCCGATCTCAAGATCGTGAGCGATCCTTCCAAGCTGCGTTCGGCGCTCCCGTAATCGGTCACATGTTTGGTACTCGGAAGACCTTCCTCTCCCTTGTTCCAAAGAGGCGGAGGTTGTAGCACTCTCCTCGCGATTCCGGCAGACTGGCGTGGTACCGAAGTAGAGGAGATCTCGAGGCCGCCTTAAGCCGAGGCGAGTATGGTGGAGTATGAGAGATTCCTCAACGATCTAGGGTTTAGACACGCCGAGGAGTAAGCTTGGCGGCTAGGGTTGCTAGGCGGCGGCTTGACCTAGGCGTGGCGGCAGAGGGCGGTGGCTTAGGGTTTGGAGGTGGGATCTTGTGTGTCTGAGGAGCCCTGCCTCCTTATATAGGTGGAGGGCCGACCGGCCAAGGGAGGAGTCCCTCCCCAACTCGGCAGTGGTGCTGGCGGTGGGAGGAGGACTCCTCCCAACTCATTCCTCCTCCTTCTCCACTTCCCAAAAATAGCCGTTTGACTTTCAAACTTGGCGTTTGACTGTTCAAACAAGGATTTGATTTAATCCTCTATTTTGTTCAGCGATAACACTTAGTACATGATGCAATCATACCAACTTGATATAACACATTCATGTACCCTTCCCCTCCGGAGTGCCGGACATTCCGGAACTTTCTAGAACATTCCCGATGAAAACACCGGAACCATTCTCCAACTCCGAAACGGGACTTTCCTTATATGAATCTTATTCTCCGGACCATTCCAGATCTCCTCGTGATATCCCGAATCCCATTCGAGACTCCGAACAACATTCGGACTCTTTCTCATCATTCCATAACTACTCAAACAACGTCGAATCCTTAAGTGTGTCTCCCTACGGTTCGTGAATTATGCGGACATGATCGAGACACTTCTCCGAACAATAACCAATAGAGGAATCTGGAAATTCATATGGCTCCCACATTTTTATACGATTACTTTGCGATCGAATGAACCACTTACATACGATACCAATTTCCCTTTGTCTCATGATAGTTTACTTATCCGAGGTTATGATCGTCGGTATCTCTGCATACCTAGTTCAACCTCGTTACCGATAAATACTCTTTTCTCGTTCCCGTGATATGTGATCCATTGTGAGCCAGTCACATGCTTGCAAGCTAATTGGATGACATTTCACCGAGAGGGCCCAGAGTATATCTATCCGTCATATGGATGGACAAATCCCACTCTTGATCCATGTGTCTCAACCAATACTTTCCGAACACTCAATGCCACCTTTATAGCCACCCAGTTACGGTGTGGTGTTTGATGTCATCAAAGCATCCATCCGGTAAAGGTGATATGCATGATCTCATGGTCGAAGGAATTAGGTTACTATGTATCAGAAAGCATATAGCAATTGAACTATTAAAATGACTTGATCTTTATGCTACGCTTATCTATAGGAGTATGTCCATCATATCATTCTCCTAACGATATGATATTGTTGTTAATAACATCACAATGTTCATGATAGGGAAACCACAATCATTTATTAACCAACAAGCTAGTATTATAAAGAGGCTTTACTAGGGACTTCAATTTAAGTTTACAAATCACACAAGTATTAATGTTTCCTTGTTAATACTATTATAGCATGAATGTAAACATTTATCATAAACACAAAGATATAATAATAACTATATTTATTATTGCCTCTAGGGCATATCTCCAACAGTCTCCCACTTGCACTAGAGTCATCTAATCTAGATTATATGGTAATATACCGAACACCCATGGCAGTTTGGTGTTGGTCATGTTTTGCCCTCGGGAGAGGTTTAGTCAACGGATCCGCCACATTCAGATCTGTGTACTTTGCAAATCTTTATGTCCCCATCTTGGACATGTTCTCGAATAGCATGAAAACGTAGCTTGATGTGCTTGACTTCTTGTGTGACCTTGGTTCTTGCGCATTGGCTATGGTGCCCATGTTATCACGATGAGATAGACATTGGGTCCGGTAGCACTAGGAACCACACCCACTCTGTAATGAACTCTTTCATCCATATCGCTTCTTGTGAAGCCTCCAAAGCGACCATGTATTCCGATTCAGTAGAAGATCTCGCCACAACGCTTTGCTTTACACTCCTCCACTAAGCTGCACCATTCAAAATAAATCATTATCCAGTTGTGATTTAGAATCATCCGGATCGGTGTTCCAACTAGCATCGGTGTAACCAAGTAACAACGAGTTGTTCATCACCTCCATAAGAAAGAACCATATCCTTAGTTCTTCTCAAGTACTTAAGGATGTTTTTGATCATTGTCCAATGATCCACTCCTGGATCACTTTGATATCTGCTAGTTAAACTAACAGCATATGCAATGTCGGGTCTTGTACATAGCATGGCATACATTAGAGATCCTATGGCTGAGGCATAGGGAGTCTTACTCATCCTTTCTCTATCTTCTGCCGATGTCGGACTTTGAGTTTTACTCAAGGTCGTATTGGGCAACATGGGCAAGAACCCTTTCTTGCTATCTTCCATTCCAAACCTCTTTAGAACCTTGTCCAAATATGTACTTTGTGACAATGATATTAGGCGTCTCGATCTATCTCTATAAATCTTTATGCCTAATATGTAAGCTGCTTCGCCAAGATCCTTCATTGAAAAACTATTATTCAAATATTCCTTGACACTATTAAAAAGGTCTAAATCATTCCCAATCAACAATATGTCATCTACATATAGTATTAAGAATCCTACAGAGCTCCCACTCACTTTCTTGTAAATACAAGCTTCTCCATAAGTTTGTATAAAACCAAAACATTTGATCACCTTATCAAAACGTTGATTCCAACTTCGGGATGCTTGCTTCAATCCATAGATGGACCGTTGAAGTTTGCATACCTTGTTAGCATCTTTAGGATCGACAAAACCTTTGGGTTGCATCATATACAACTCTTCATCAATGTCTCCATTGAGGAATGCTGTTTTGACATCCATCTGCCATATCTCATAATCATAATATGCAGCGATTGCTAACATAATCCTCACAGACTTTAGCTTCGCTACTGGTGAGAAAGTCTTATCGTAGTCAACTCCTTGAATTTATCGAAACCCCTTTGCGACAAGTAGAGCTTTATAGACAGTAACATTACCATCAGCATCTGTTTTCTTCTTGAAAATCCATTTGTTCTCGACAGCCTTCCGGCCATCCGGTAAGTCCACCAAAGTCCATACTTGGTTTTCGTACATGGATCCAATCTCGGATTTCATGGCTTCTTGCCATTTATTGGAATCTGGGCTCATCATCGCTTCCTCATATGTCTCGGGGTCATCGGTGTTGTCCACCAACATGACACTCATAATGGGATCATACCAATCTGGAGTGGTACGAGTTCTCGTTGACCTGCGAGGCTCTGTAGCAACTACAACCGAAGTTTCATGATCATCATCATTAGCTTCCTCTCTTATTGGTGTAGGCACCACAGAAACTTCTTCCGGTGCTGCGCTACTCGCAATTTCGAGAGAAGGTTCGACAACCTCGTCGAGTTCTACTTTCCTTCCAGTCACTTCTTTCGAGAGAAATTCCTTCTCTAGAAAGGATCCATTCTTGGCAACGAAGATTTTGCCTTCGGATCTGTGATAGAAGGTATACCCAATAGTTTCCTTCGGGTATCCTCTGAAGACGCATTTTTCCGCTTTGGGTTCAAACTTGTCCGACTGTAACTTCTTTACATAGGCTTCGCAACCCCAAACTTTAAGGAACGACAATTTAGGTTTCTTCCCAAACCATAATTCATACGGTGTCATTTCAACGGATTTAGATGGTGCCCTATTTAAAGTGAATGCGGTTGTTTCTAATGCATAACCCCAAAATGATAGCTGTAAATCTGTAAGTGACATCATAGAACGAAACATATCTAAGAGAGTTCGATTACGACGTTCGGACACACCATTACGCTGTGGTGTTCCCGGCGGTGTCAATTGTGAAAGTATTCCGCATTTCTTTAAATGCTCGCCAAACTCGTAACTTAGATATTCACCTCCACGATCAGAACGTAGAAATTTAATCTTCTTGTTACGTTGATTCTCTACCTCACTTTGAAATTCCTTAAACTTCTCGAAAGTTTCGGACTTATGTTTCATGAAATAGATATACCCATATCTACTCAAGTCATCCGTGAAGGTAAGAACATAACGATAACCACCGCGCGATGCTACACTCATTGGACCACACACATCGGTATGTATGATTTCCAATAAGTCCGTAGCTCGCTCCATCATACCAGAAAATGGAGTCTTAGTCATTTTACCCATCAGACATGCTTCGCATCTATCAAGTGATTCGAAATCAAGTGATTCGAGAAGTCCATCGGAATGGAGTTTCTTCATACGCTTCACTCCAATGTGACCAAGACGACAGTGCCACATATAGGTCGAGTTATCGCTCGATTTCAAACGTTTAGCCTCAATGTTGTTGATATGTGTATTTCCACTATCGAGATTCAATAAGAATAGACCATCTATCAAAGGTGCATGTGCATAAAACATATTACTCATATAAATCGAACAACCATTATTCTCGGACTTAAACAAGTAATGCGTCTGCAATAAACAAGATCCCGATATAATGTTCATGCTTAACGCAGCACCAAATAACAATTATTTAAGTATAAAACTAATCCCGATGGTAGATGAAGGGGTAGCGTGCCGACGCGATCACATCAACCTTTGATCCGTTTCCCACGCCGCATTGTCACCTCGTTCTTCGCTAGCTTCCGTTTATTCAAAGACCTGTTTGAGTTACAAATATGAGTAACCGAACCAAGATCAAATACCTGTGCACTACTACGAGTACTAGTGAGATACACATCAATAACATGTATATCAGATATACCTTTCTTCTTGATGTTGCCGTTCTTCAAATCCGCCAAGTACTTTGGGCAATTCCGCTTCCAGTGACCTTCTCCCTTGCAGTAAAAGCACTCAGTATCAGGCTTGGGTCCAGCCTTGGTCTTCTTCGTCGGCGCGGTAACTTTCTTACCACCCTTCTTGAAGTGTCCCTTTTGCTTAGACTTGCCTTGCTTATTGAATTTGGTGGTCTTATTGACCAACAACACTTGGTGCTCTTTCTTGATCTCCACTTCTGCAGACTTTAACATGGAGAAGAGTTCGGGCAACGACTTGTCCATGTTTTGCATATTGTAGTTCATCACAAAGTTCTTGTAACTTGGTGGTAATGATTGGAGGACACAGTGAATCCCCAAAGCATTAGGAATCACTATACCCAAGCTTTGAAGCTTGCTTGCGTGCCCAGACATCTTAAGCACGTGCTCACTGACGGAGCTGCCCTCTTCCATCTTGTAGTTAAAGAACTTTTCAGAAGCCTCATAACTCTCAACTGCCGCGTGAGCCTCAAATATCATTTTGAGTTCACGAACAATATCATGTGGGTCATGGTTCTCAAACCTTTTCTGAAACTACGATTCCAAATCATACAAGTAGGCACACTGAACCATGGAGTATTGATTCTTCCGAGCGAGGAACACATTCTTTACCTCATCGGTAGCATCAGCTGCAGGTGGGTCACCCAGCGGTGCATCCAGCACATAGGTCAAATTACCAGCATTGAGGACATCCTCAAATTGCGGAACCAATTTGCGAAGTTGCTTCCATTGTTTTTCAACTTTTCTTTCTCTAGGAACGCATTAAAATTGATGGTAGGGGCCTCCATTGATCAACAGCATATTTGCAATAGTTTAGACTAAGTTTATGACAAATTGAGTTCTAATTAATAGTTAAATTAATCTAGGTGAACTCCCACTCAAAACAATATCCCTCACATTGTTTTAGTGATCACACGAACCAAATCTACCACATCAAAACCGATCATCACGCGAGTTGATGTAGCTTCAATGGCGAACAATCAAAATGTTCATCATATATACTATATGACTCATGCTTTACCTTTCGGTGATCCGTGTTCTGAGACCATGTCTGTACATGCTAGGCTCGTCAAGATCAAACCTTAGCTTCCGCATGAGCAAATCTGGCTTGCTCCCATTGTATACACTCACAGAATCTAACACACCCGATCATCACGTGGTGCTTCAAAACAACGAGCTTTAGCAACGGTGCTTATTAAGGATGAACACTTTATAACTTGAAAATTTGTGCTAGAGGGATCATCTTATAATGCTACCATCGCGAACTAAGCAATACAAGATGCATAAAAGGATTAACATCACATGCAATTCAAAATATGTGATATGATATGGCCTTTCTTCTTGTGCTTCCAATCTCCATCTTCAAGCACGAACATGATCTCCATCATCACCGGCATGGCGTCAAGGTCAATGGCGCCGCTTCATGGTTGTCGTCCACCAGCATCAACTATTACAACTACTTTGAATAATAGACACACAGGTCTTATCGAAATTTAAAGGACAACCATATGGCTCCTGCCGGTTGCCGACTTACAATAAGGAACATTGCATACATCATATATAATCACAATCATGGCCATATCACATCATAGCACACCCTTGCAAAACAAAGTTAGATGCCTCTAATTTTCTTTGCATGTTTTATGTGGTTTGGGGCTTTCAATAAGTGTCGCTCTAACTTACGAACAAGAACCACAACGTTGATACTAGTATTGTCAATTACCTGTTGTAAATTGAATCTTCACTATGTTTGGAAAAACAGGCACCTGCAAAGCCACTTATGCAATACAATTTGCATGTCAAGCGTGGAGCAAGTCTCATGAATGATGCCATGTAAGGTTAGCGCGGGCCGCTTCATCCCACCATCCCGCAAGATGCAAAGTACACAACAAGCAATCGACAACAAAAGCATCAACGCCCACAATGACCATTGTGTTCTACTCGTGCAACAGATCTACATATAGACACGGCTCTGACACCACTGTAGGGGTTCGTAGCATGGAAAACAAAAAAATTCTACCGCATGCACACAAACAAGCCAAGATCTAACTACTAGATTGTTGCAACAAGTCGATTGGAGTACTCACCCTCGAAGATTCCAAAGCGGTTAACGAGAGCAGATTCTCGTGGGTGATGTAGTCGTACACTTGCCGATCTCAAGATCGCGTAGACGATCCTTCCGGCGCTGCGTTCGGCGCTTCACGATCGGTCTGCGTTGATTTTCGATGAAGACCTTCCTCTCCCTTGTTCCAGGTGAGCGGAGGTTGTAGTTATCCTCACAATTCAAAGACGGCGTGGTGTCGGAAGTAGAGGGAAGATCCCATAGGGCTTCGCCTAAGCCGGTGCGAGTTATGGTGGATCTAGGGTTTCCAGCGATCTAGGTTTAGAAGGCCGGAGAGGAGGAGGAGGTGTTAGTGGCGGCTAGGGCGATGGTGACGGGCCGGTGGCGGCGCGGCGGTGCAGGACGGCGGCACGTCGGCGACGGCGGCGGCGGCGTGGCGTCGGTGGCGCACGGTGGGGAGGGCTTGGTGTTGTGTTCTTTGGGGCAGCCCTCCCCCTCTATTTATGAGAGGGGGTGCAGCCTTGGGAGAGGGGAGTTTGAATCCATACCCAAACCCAAGTTGGATAGAAGGAAGGACTCTTTCCTTCTTCCACTAGAAAACTATTGTTCTAGTTTGACTTTTCAAACCTCTCTTTTGACTTTCAATTTAGAGCTTTAATTCTCTCTCGCAAATCCCCAACCAAGTGACCTAGGACATGATCCAATCATTCCACTTACCCAAGACACATTCATGGAGCATTCCCCTTCTGGTCCGGTGAACCTTCTAGAACCTTCTAGAACCTCTCCGATGAAAACATCGAAATCATTCCCGAACTCCGGAATCGGACTTTCCTTATATGAATCATATTCTCCGGACCATTCTGGATCTCGTGATATCCCGGATCCCATCCGAGACTCCGAACTACATTCATGTTCCCTACTTACATTCCATATCTACTAAGCAACATCGAATCCTTAAGTGTGTCTCCCTACGGTTCTTGAATTATGTGGACATGACTAAGACACTTCTCCGGTCAATAACCAATAGAGGAATCTTGGAATTCATATGGCTCCCACATATTTCTACGATTACTTTGCGATCAAATGAACCACTTACATACGATACCAATTTCCCTTTGTCTCATGATAGTTTACTTATACGAAGTTTGATCGTCGGTATCTCTGCATACCTAGTTCAACCTCGTTACCGATAAGTACTCTTTTCTCGTTCCCGTGATATGTGATCCCTTGTGAGCCATTCACATGCTTGCAAGCTAATTGGATGACATTCCACCAAGAGGGCCCAGGGTATATCTATCTGTCATATGGATGGACAAATCCCACTCTTGATCCATGTGCCTCAACACACACTTTCGGAACACTCAATTCCACCTTTATAGCCACCCAGTTACGGTGTGGTGTTTGATGTCATCAAAGCATCCTTCCGGTGATGGCGATTAGCATGATCTCATGGTCGAAGGAATTAGGTTACTATGTATCAGAAAGCTTATAGCAAACAAACTATTGAAATGACTTGATCTTTATGCTACGCTTATCTATAGGAGTATGTCCATCATACCATTCTCCTAATGATATGATCCTGTTGTTAATAACATCTCAATGTTCATTAACCAACAAGCTAGTATTATAAAGAGGCTTTACCAGGGACTCTAATTTAGTTTACAAATCACACAAGTATTAATGTTTCCGGTTAATACAATTATAGCATGAATGTAAACATTTATCATAAACACAAAGATATAATAATAACCACTTTTATTATTGCCTCTAGGGCATATCTCCAACACTAAGAATATGTTATTTATGTAGAGGTGACAAATAGATAGATAATTCATTGTAAAGTGTTACATTGATACTAGTTTTTTCACAAGATAAAAATTAAGTTTATCTCAATTTAAACTATGGGTGGCACAATGTAATGAAAAGAAAGTTCCATAACGGATTTGGATGAGTTCCAAATTTAAGACATTGTGACAAATAGTACAACAAAAGGCTAAGTATATGACTACTATTGTAGCAGCAAAAGAGGGCATTTGTGTCAAGAAGTTTGTTATCAAACTAGGTGTGGTTCACAAAGGGCTAGTACTATAAAGATATATTGCATGAAAATTATATCGACATGTTTTAACCCCAAGGAACTAAATGTCTCACCAAAGGACCAAATTTTTATAATGCCATATTATTAGAGAATGAGTGATGCATAGAGACGCAAATACATGCAAATACACACGGACCTGAAAGTGTCGTATCCGAAGATTATGTTTATCACTAGCAATTGTGTATATACAACACCAGAAAGCCATATCTGTTGAATACACAAAAATTTTAAACTAGATTATTAACTCTAGTGCAAGTGCGAGACTTGAAGATATGCCAAAGAGTCAATAATAAAAGTGTTTATTATTATATCTTTGTGTTTATGCTAAATATTTACATCCCATGCTATAATTTTATTAACTGGAAACATTACTACATGTGTGTTCTGTAAACATAAAAGAGTCCCTAGTAAGCCTCTTGATAAACTAGCTTGTTGATTAATAAATGATCATGGTTTCCTGATCATGGACATTGGATTTTATTAATAACAAGATCATATCATTAGGAGAATGATGTGTTGGACATACTCCTATAGTTAGCCTAGCATAAGATCAAGTCATTTATGGTTGATGGAGGAATACCAATCGGGGTACACCCATGAGGAGGAATCGCCAGCTGGATCGCCAAACACAGAGCGGGTCGACTCGCTGAATACGGTGACTGGTGCATACTGGACCCAGGCGACTGGCACCGACTGGAGGCCCAAGACGGCGACTCGTATACAAAGCCCAACAACACACTTGTAAACCCTAACTGGCTGCATATATAAAGCCACCAGGGGCACCCCCACGAGACACGCTCTCCCTCATCATATTACGTCTACTTCCACAATAGATTAGACCTAGTCTCTCCCTCCGCCTATGGCGGCTCCCATGGAAATCAATCTATGATCATATACTGGATTGATAGCAGGACGTAGCGATCCTCCACCGAGGGGACGTGAACCTGGGTACATCGTGTGCCAATCTCGCTCTCGGATTCTCCTACGTCGCCTTGCTCCCTCTACGTAAGCTACCCCCAGTAGCATCTGCCGTGTAATACCACGACAGTTGGCGCCCACCGTGGGGCAAGCGGTGCTTGGAGGGTGATAATCCGGACGAGATCCTCAAATTCATTGTCAATAGAAGCCAGATCTCATCCGATCAGATTATCCATGTCACTGGATTTCTTCGTCGGCAGTCGTTTTGGTCAGCAGCAGCGACTGGATGGTGATGCATGGCGTCCGGGCACGTATACCAGTTTACCGTCTCAACTCACAAAGGACAAGGTCACCCGTGCAAGCTGACCCAAATCGAATTTTTGAATCAGAGAAGTAACTACGGGAGCGATGCAATACATACATCTGATTAGGATAACAATCTCTCTCTCCACTCGATCGTATTCTACTTATTATATTCAATCATCTATGCTAATCAATTTCTATATGCAAACACAAGCAGAATCAAACCGCGCAGGAGCGGCGGCGCAGTACTCCCGTGTAACATATAAGAGATCAACCAGCACCGGCCACGTGATGCATCCAAAGATCAGCATGTCCCGTCGGCGTTAGATTAATTTGACATCCAATGAATTTCTTTCATAATTACTCTGTCAATTGAATTAAATTATTTGGATCTAATTATGTGTATACGTGTTATTGGCATGTACGCATTGTTGGTGTGAACTGAGCCATGGAGAAGAACGGACCGGCGTAATTCACCAGCGACTTGCCGGCCCTACATCCGCGACTTCGATCGCCATGACTCGTTAGTCGCCAAACTCGGGGATTACTCCTATTATACTGCGCGTGCGCGTGGTTCCACGATCGACGAGATTGAAGATCGGCCAGATCCAATCTCGCGGCCGCCATAGCCGTTCGTCGAGGAGGCGTCTACATGGAGTCGACGTACCGCTGATGGCGAACGATGAGCTCACACCATCAATCAGCTGAGGTTTAATCTAATCCTGTCTCTCTTCTGATTATTTTCGCTAATCAATTATTTTGTTTGGACTTGATCCCAGAAACGTATCAAGCTGATCGGGCTGGCATCCAACGCAGCACACCATGAAAACACCAGATCGGTTCCATGCTGAAAATAACTCTTTCTCCGTCTCCGAATTCTCTTTCTCAATTATTGCTCTTCCCGTTTATTATTTTATTGTGATCCGATGCCGCATGCATGTTGGTCGTACGCACCAAAAAAGATTAATCTAAGTACAGGATTGCATCGCTCGAGGATCGAGCTATCGGTTCAACGCCGACTACGATCTTCTTCCAGCTATGGTACTTCGCTCGGTGGAAACTCTCCACGACACGGACTCGTCATACCCGTAAACCTGTTCGTCAGACTCGCTCGCTATGATTCCATGAGTTTCATTTATTCAATATAAATCTTTTTCACGGATTATTCTATTGATTTATTAATTTATTAAGATTAGACTAATCTTTCATATGTGATTTGTCATGCACATACCATGGAGAATTGGTCCATGCAGACGTGGTGATCTAGCGACTGGAGGCCGTATCGGCCGAGCTTGACTTGATCCGAATATCTCTGAAAGCTGGTTCATGACCACACTCGGGTATTCTCCCGCCGCGGTCTCACCTGTCATGGAATAGTCGTCGCCGATTCGCCACGCTTCGGATCTCGCCTAAATGCGGACACGCTTAAACGCGGACTCACTAGGCTCGGGTATTCGCCTGCCGTGGTCTCACAGTCATGGACTCGCCGTCGTCAACTCGTCATGCTCCGAAGCTCGCCTAAACGCGGACATGCTTAAACGCGGACTCTCTAGGCTCGGGGAGTCTCCCGTTGCGGACTTGACTGCCGCGTCGATTTCGCCATAGCGTGATCTCCGTCCGCCGCGTCGACCCCGTGTCCGCCACGCCGACTTTGCCATAGCGCGACCTCCGTCCGCCGCGTCGACTTTTTCCGGCTAAACGCCGTGCGACCCTGTCCGCTACAAAAAATGCGTACACCACGCCTGCTATGGGACCTTCATCGTCCGAGTCGCCAGAGAGGGTCGCATGCCACGCTGTATGGACTCACCACTGGGTTTCTCTTCCCCCCGGGAAAAATCTATTCGCCTTTGTCAACCTTTGAAAGAGCGACTCGCAATGGCCAAGTAGTGTGGACGAGGACTCGCAAACCGAGCCTCGGATCGTCCACGAAAAACGCTAACCGAGAACCATCATTGGAGTCGTCTTGCTCGACTAGCCTTCCGGGCCAAGACAAATGGTAGTGCTACACAAACAGCACCATGTCCTCCTCAACCTTAGACAGTGTGACTCGCACGGCCAAGTACTGCAGACGAGGACTCGCAAACCGAGCCTCGGATCGTCCAGGAAAAACGCCAAGTCGAGAGCCATCTTTGGAGTCGCCATGCGACTGGCCCCGGGGCCAAGATGAGAGACTCGCTAACGAAACAGCGCAATCAACATCATCGCGGACTCGCAATCATCGCGGACTCGCCACACTCGGGGACTCTCCCCTCGCGGACTCGCAATCATCGCGGACTCTCCACGCTCCGGGACTCTCCCCTCGCGGACTCGCCACGCTCGGGGACTCTCCCCTCGCGGACTCGCTCGACCTCGCCACTCTCCATGCTTGGCAGCAACCACTACTATTTTCAGAATATGCATCTCTAAAGAGTCTCAAGTCGCCTCTACAAGCCAACTCGAGCCTCGGGGACTACTCCTAGGCATACCGCGTGTACGCGTGATTCCGTGACCGTGACTCACTAACCTCTCGCACTCTCCACGCTCGGGGACTCGCCATGGCCGCGGACTCTTCACGTTCGACGGCTCGCCCATCGCCGACTCGCCAAGCTACCGGCTACACGCCGCATGACATCGCCACCGCGGACTCGCCCTCGCGTACTCAACACGCTCTGGGACTCGCCACCGCAGACTCGCCCTCGCGTACTCTCCACGCTCGGGGACGCACCACCGCGGACTCGCCCTCGTGTACTCAACGCGCTCGGGGACTCGCCACCGCGGACTCGCCCTCGCGTACTCAACGCGCTCGGGGACTCACCACCGCGGACTCGCCCTCGCGTACTCAACGTGCTCGGGGACTCGTGACCGCGAACTCGCCCTCGCGTACTAAACGCGCTCGGGGACTCGCCACCGCGTACTCTCCACGCTCGGGGACTCGTCCCCGCGGACACTTGCCCTCGAGTACTCAATGCGCTCGGGGACTCGCCGCCGTGGACACTCGCCCTCGCGTATTCAACACGCTCGGGGACTCGTCACGCTACAGACAGCGTCGCTCGCCGGTCGCCCAACCTTGCCACTCGGGGAATCGGCACTCGTCGGTCGCTCGACCTTGCCACTCGCCGCGCTCGGGGACTCGGCACACTCCACGTTCAGGGACTCGCCACAACTGGTGGCTTCACCGACACCCTGCGTCTTTCGCCAACTGTCCATCACCGACTGGCTCACGCCGACCACCTCCCGCTTCACGGTTCTTTTCTCTGTTCAGGAGCTCGTCGCCGATTCGCCACGACCCATCGTCAAGACTCTCCGTGCCCTGCCTCAAGCCTGCGTCAAATTGACAACGTGCTTGGGGACAACTGATGGGGGAATACCAATCGGGGTACACTCATGAGGAGGAATCGCCAGCTGGATCGCCAAACACAGAGCGGGTCGACTCGCCGAATACAGCGACTGGTGCATACTGGACCCAGGCGACTGACGCCGACTGGAGGCCCAAGACGGCGACTCGTATACAAAGCCCACCAACACACTTGTAAACCCTAACTGGATGCATATATAAAGCCACCAGGGGCACCCCCACGAGACACGCTCTCCCTCATCATATTACATCTTCTTCCACAATAGATTAGACCTAGTCTCTCCCTCCGCCTACGGCGGCTCCCATGTAAACCAATCTATGATCATATACTGGATTGGTAGCAGAACGTAGCGATCCTCCACCTAGGGGACGTGAACCTGGGTACATCGTGTGCCAATCTCGCTCTCGGATTCTCCTACGTCGCCTTGCTCCCTCTACGTAAGCTACCCCCAGTAGCATCTGCCGTGCAATACCACGACAATGGTTCATTTGCTACAAGCTTTCAAATACATAGTAACCTAATCCTTCGACCATGAGATCATGTTAATCACCATCACTGGATGGATGCTTTGATGACATCAAACACCACTTTGTAAATGGGTGGTTATAAAGGTGGAATTTGGTATTCTAAAAGTATGTATTGAGTGCATGGATCAAGAGTGGGATTTGTCCAACCATATGACGGATAGATATACTCTGGTCCCTCTCGGTGGAGTGTCATCCAATTGGCTTGCAAGTATGTGACTAGGTCACAAGGGATGTCATATCACGAAACGAGTAAAGAGTACTTATCGGTAACGAGGTTGAACAAGGTATAGAGATACCGACGATCAAACCTCGGATAAGTAAAGTATCGCGCGACAAAGGGAATCGGTATCGTATGTAAATGGTTCATTTGATCACAAAGTCATTGTAGAAATATGTGGGAGCCATTATGGATTTCCAAATCTCACTATTGGTTATTTGTAGGAGAGGTGTCTCCATCATGTCTGCACAGTTCACGGACCGTAGGGAGACACACTTAAGGATTCAATGTTGTTTGAGTAGATATGGAATGTGAGTTGGAGACCGAATGTTGTTTGGAGTCTCGGATTGGATCCAGGACATCACGAGGAGATCCAGAATGGTCCGTAGAATAATATTCATATAAGGAAAGTCATTTTCCAGGGTTCAAAATTTTTTCGGTATTTTGACCGGAACATCTAGAATGTTCTAGAGGTACCACCATTAGGTCCACCACCCCGCGAGGGAATGCATGAGATGATGAAATGTCATTAAAAGTCATGGGAAAATGCTCCTAACCCTCTAGGTCAATTCTAATTGGGGCTTGTCCCTAATAAGGAAAGGGGAGAGGTTACTTGGGGGGAGTTTTTCCCCCTTCCCACCTTGGCCGCCGCTTGGTGGAGTTGGGGAAGGACACGGCCAGGGGTGGGAACCCTGGCCGCCATCCCCTCCACCTATATAAGGAGGGGTGAGGGTGCCCCCTAGCCCCTCACCTCAACCCTAGCCGCCGGCGCCACCCCTCTCTCCTCCATACCCTCTTCCGGCTTAGGCGAAGCCCTGCAGAAAACACTCCTCCTCCACTACCACCACCACACCATCGTGCTGTTGGGATTCCAAGGAGATATACAACCTCCGCTGCCCTGCTGGAACAAGGGATAGGAAGGTCTTCATCGACTACCGCACGTGTGACCGACTGCGGAAGCGCTGCCGGAACGTGGCGCCGGAAGAATCGTCTACACGATCTTGAGATCGGAAAGTGATCGACTACATCAACCATGAGAATCTAATATTGTTAAACGCTTTGGATCTATGAGGGTTAGTTATCTACAATCTCGTTGCACCGATCTCGTAGATTAGATCTTGGCTTTTCCATAGATTAGATCTTGGTTTTGTGTGTTCATGCGATAGAATTTTTTGTTTTCCATGCTACGAACCCTACACTTCTCCCTCTATTTCTGATATGTCCACTACAAATTTGGTGTTGCAACTCTTTATGCTTGACCTCTTGGGTGTACTCTCCTTGGTTCTATCTTTTTTTCCTGACCTCCTAGGTGTGGTCCCCTTGGGTGTAGTTCTGCTTGGGGTGGTCTCGATCTCCTTCATGTTGGTGACCTTCTGGAGTGTAACATCCCAGCATTAGAGCTTAGAAATAAGCTGAACATAGATGTGTGCATTGCATTCATGCATAGAAAATCTGAATAATTTTCGCGCTTTTAAATAAAAACTTGTCAAAGTGATTGAAGCTTCTCTTAACTTGATGGAATTGAAGTAGATCATCAAGTTGACTGCGATAAGTTTCAATATGACCTTTGCTAAAACCTTATTTTGGGTAACATGATTTGATCTAAGGGTAGATCAAATGGAATAAAATTAAACCCTAATACATTACTTAGTGATTTATACTTGATCCTTAGGTGATCACATCATAGTATTCATTATAATCACTCATGAGTATCAAGTTAAGGTTATAACCCAAATAATAAGAATGTAACAACTATATCTTAATCTCATCTACTTATACCATGAGTATCATGGAAATACCTAACTTTAAATCTCTAGTGAGATTGAGTTGGAAAGAAACCAAAGTTAAGATCATTCACCATATATCTTTCTTTCCATATCAATCTCTATGATCTCTATTGAATCCTATCCTTATAATTGTTGTTCATCAATATTGAGTAATCCACTATTGATTCACCAATTATTAACCTATCAATTCTTGACCTATCAACTCTTGTACTTATTATACCATTCACTTAAGGCTTTAAAGAAAGAAGTCACAAGAGGTAAATAGTGATGCTAGTTTTAGATATTATCTTTAGGATGGGAGTGATTGAAGAAAATCAAATCAATATGGTAACAAAGACGATTAAAAGGATGAAGTCTGGAGATAGTTACCAGGAGTAGTCCTATTGGATCAAGTAGGTATAGTCAATGAATTATATCTCTTAATCCAATAGAGCTAAACAGAAGATAATTATAATACAACTGTAATGTTGTATTGATGAAGCCTTTGTTTAGCCAACTGGAAACTTAAACCATAAAGGATCAAAGGATCATCATGATCATGCCTTACTCACCAATATTGAATGCTTATACCATGTATAAGTGACATTGGTGGATAAAACATGATTGAACCCTAGTATGGATATATTATCCTAGATCAGTCATTACAAGTCACATTAATATAATGTGAGGTTGGAATGTTAGATATTGGAGTCAAGTAGAGACAAGATAGTATGATTAAAATGATGTTAGAGTAACATTGGATTATAGAAGTAGTAGTTTCCTTTTTGGAAATACTAAGCACTTGAGGTAAAGTAGGATTTGATGTATACATCTATTGAAGTGATATTAGTGAAGGATGATTAAGGAAGAGTATGATTGGAGTTAGAAGTAACCACTTGTTGGATTGGGACACTATCAGCAAGAGAGTAGTGATATAGCCAAGTATAGATATAAAGGATTATGAAAGGCTTTGATGACAAGCTCATTGTATTTATCAATGGGTTTAGAAGAATAAAAGGTGGATAAGAATATTATTGTGAGGTAAAGCTCATCATGTTAACACATGATGATGGATACAGAGAAGTAATATATCTAGGAAAGGAATTCCTTAATTAGAAGTCCAGAATTATGAAGTATGGAATATAGAAATCCTTGTTAAATATTGAACCCTAATCTTAACTAAACATAAAATATATTTCATCTATTTGAATCAATCATATTATTTCCTCAATGCTTCATAGGTATATTTTCCTATAACAAATCAATTAAGCACATCTTTATCATTTCTAATTATCATAACCATATGTGCTTAGGAATTATCTTTATCAAATATTTTTCATGAGACATTCCAGATAACATCATTCTGATCTCAAACATAAAGACAATGTGTTCAGCCATTAATCTTTATTCACATCAACCAAAGAATATAAATGTATTAAGAATCCTAAAACCCTAGGGTAAGCATTTATAATTTCAAACCTTATTAATACTTAGAACCTTATGTATCAAATACTTATGAAGGATCACTAAACATAAGAGTTGCCCTAATATTATGTATTAATAAGAATAAAATCTCATTAGTTAGTAGTAATACATTCTATAATAAGTTTATGAATTTATGTCCAATTAAATTCATATTAAAGGCCCTCACAAATAATAATAGAAAAGGTATCTATATAAAGAAAATAAAGAAACCCTAAACAATATATAATAAAAGTCCACCAATTGATTCTTAATAACTTCAATATTACTATAAATATTCAGAAAATAAACTCCATAAAGAAAATTCAAACCAAATATAAAAATACAAACCTGAAATCAAAACAGAAAATGAAAAAGGAATAAAGCCAAGAAAAAACAGAGGAAACACCCAATCTGGCCCACAGCCCATTTACTCTTCTCTCTATTCAACACCCGCTGGTTACGGCCAATCTTCTTCACTCACTCTGCAGCAGCCCACGAAGGCCCAACAGCGGCCCAGTACCCCTTCATTCCTTTCTTCCTTTCTTCTTCGTTTAAACAGAAGGCCGTCGGGGAGCAGCAGCTCCATGGCGCCGCCATTCGCCGTTCGCCGTCGCCGTGATGACCGTCGTGCCCTAAGATGCAAGCCACCGCTCTTTGAGCCTATAAGGATCCCGTAACCGCAGAGAATGAACCATAATCCCTTTCTCCCTCGTTTTCCCTTACCCTCTGTAAACCGAGATCGCCGGAGATCATCCATCTCGCCATTCCCGACCACCCTAGGACCAACGGAGGACACCAACATGCTCGTCGTGCTCTGCTTGTTCATCTTCGACAAATCACGCAAGCCGGCGCAACCCCAATCGACGGGATCAAAGCGTCTACCGCCGCCAGACGTCACTGTTCATCGTCGATTGCCACCGTCTCAAACCTCCTCCGCCCTCTTCAACACGCTCTTCGCGTTCCTGGTAAGCTTCACGACCGAATGACCCATTCCGATTTGTCTTTCGAACACCACAACACCGTGCCGACGCTCACCTTCGTCCGCCGCCGGAGTTGCTCGTCGGAGCGAGTGCTCCGATGACCATTTAGAGGCGGCGCAACCCTAGTTCAACTCGCCATCGTGTGCTGAATCTAACACAACCCTGCACTGTCCCGCGCGCGCCCTAGATCATTGGATCGATTAACAATCTGAGATGATCTATTCGTATGACGTCATCGTGAGGTCATGCTTGCGTCATATTGACCAAGTCCACCCTATTGACTGGTCGTTGCTTAGGTGGCTTATGACGTGGCTTGGGTCCCACCTGTCTGTGACCGTGGGTAAATCCCATCTGAGTGTAAAAAGGCTTAATGTCTATTTAGGAATAATTAAAACATTATAAATTCAAATTTCAATATTCCAGAAATAAAATAAAATGATTAAATCTTGTAAATTTAATATCTTTTGTTTTATAAATCAGAAAAATACATATAATATATGAAAATGTTTATAAAAATAAAATCTACAACTTAAAACTATTATTAAATATTATTATGATAATTATTTAAATAAATATTATTTAATAAATACTTTATAAAGTTTTAATACTTTGATAATTAGTATTTTAATAATGATAAATGTTAAAAATATAAATAAAATACCAAAAATCTTAGAAAAATAAGAATTAGAGTTTAAAACTATAATTATACATTATTATTTCTCTCAATTAAATATTTATTATGTATTTATATAGTAATAAACCTTATTAAAACCATATATTATTATTTATAAATCACAAAAATAAATGTAATATACCAAAATGATCACAAAAATAATACCTACATGTTAAAAATGTGATATTCCACTTTTGAGTTAAATAAAAAGTTAAACACTTTTATAACTTGAATTTAAACCTATCTCCTTAATTAATAATTCATATTAAGGTAAATAAAACTTGTAAATAGTTCTAAAAATTAATCAGTGGAGTCCAATTAATAGTACTAATCTTAAAAATTGATAGTGTGTATTCAAAATGAATTAACCACTTTGAATACAATTTTATTAAATTGTCTCTCAACCATTAATGTAGATTATTTCATAAAAGAATCCTTATCCAATCTAAAATCTCCAAAATTAATTAAAATAAAATAAAAACCATTTCTTTACTTTAACCGCAAGTTTATGAACAAATCAAAATACTATAAGTGAATCCATAAGTAGTAAATAATATTGTTTACTTATTCATAAACCTTAACCACATCTTTATAGGGAGATAAATTCCTTTATACCATTATAATGTAAAGAAATCACTACTCCAATAGAAGTAATGTCATTCATAAGTAACTCTAAGGAAACAATATAAAGTGAACAAGATACAAGTATCATAAGTGATACACCTTAAGTCTACCTACATTCTTAAAGTTACTTATAGTTACCAAGCTTTAAGTATAATGTTAAAGACTTTATTATATACTTTATAGTTAACTTTGGTCTGTTGTAATTAAGTTATAAAGCATCTTAATACCAAATCAACCCAGTTAAAAACCAAGATAGATAAGTCTCAAATACTACTAATTTCAGTATTCCAATAAAGGCAATTATTTCTGACTTAAAGACTATAACTAGAAAGAACACCTCATAAGGTTAACTTAAAAACTGAAATACTTTTACTTATTTGAGTAAGATTTTCCTCAAAAGTTATTTGTTTTGCCACTTCAATCAACATATGACAATTAATAGTAAACACCTTACTTTATACTATACTTGTATAATAATATTGTTAATACTTAAATCCTTTATAAGTGACATTATTTGTAAAGTAAAACTTGAAGATAAACAATTAAGATGTAAGCAACCTTGAGTAGCATTCCATACAGTGTATTTTGTTGTTGAAATACATGTTGTTTACCACACACTCACAAGCCTTAATAAGAAGCACATGTATGAAGCTTAATCTAAAAGGGCAACACATTCCAAGGAAAAACCCTTTCCAGTATCCAAACCCTAGAACAACGTTATTCTCGGGATTCGCGTTTATCAACTTGCATTACATTACTTATGCATAAAATCATCTTGCTTCTTTAAACATTAGTCCTTACCGGACCAATGATGCAGATTTCAGCTATTGGATCTTATATTGTCTTGAAGACCGTGAGTGCATAATCTTGCAATCACAAAAGGCAAGTTCACATTTGCTCATGTCCTTTGATTATTTTCTGTAAAGTATTTTACAAATCCAGTGTTGTCATCACCTGCATTTCAAAAAGGTCAGAAAACAATATTTTCATAATAATGTGATTATAGGTTATTTACCATGAGGTAATAACCTACTATAAGAGTTCTGGTGGTAAAGGAACATATTACCAAGGACTTAACAACCAATGTCGCCAGTGATTCTTGCGCCGTATATTACGCGTTGACCATGAGATTTGGAATGGGACGGAGAAGTCAGCTGTATCTTTTCCCTCTCGCATGGAGCTGGATGTGCGGGTCGTGGCCGTTATCACTCGTAGCGTGCATATTATTCATGGTAATTCGTAGAGGATATGCGGCATATGGGTGGGATCCCTTAACGTCCCATGATAGTTCCGGCATCTGAACGATCTGTACTGCCATTGCCGTAATTCAATAGGAGGGTTGGCGTACACCAAAGAGACATGCGGGGTCGCGGAGAAAGCAGTGATTGGTTTGGATCTTAGTCTGGGCCTCACACCAAGGAAGTGTGAACGAACCTGCAATTCGGATGTGCAACAAAGCTAAGATCTCTCATGGGTAAAGTGACGCACCTCTGCAGAGTGTAAGAACTGTAACTTGTTACTCCCTGTTCCGGGAAGGAGGCTATGACGGCGGGAAAGGAACCCCATGAAGGTTCTGGTAAACCCGTGAAGGCTGACGGACATAGCTTTTCAGAATAAAAGCAACCTTTGAAGAAATGTTTATGAAAACTTGCATGGCCTACGACCTATGGTCTGTGGCTATAGCTATAATGCATCAAACACTCCTTTTCTAGTGAACTTGCTGAGTACGCTCGTACTCAAAGTATCTTCTTAACCCTTGCTAGGTTCTAAAGCCAGTACAGACGATGTCTACATCAAGTTATGCTCCAGGAATCATCATCAAAAGGCTAAAGCTCTTCAAGTAAGTCAAGAAAGTCAACATATACATCAACTCAAGTGAATACGAAGTTGCTGATTAGATAAGAATAGAATCTCTAACCATAGAACCTACTTCTGTAGAGTATTGCAATAGCAGCAATGCAAGCCAGTAGTTTAGCTACTAGTTTTATAAGTATGGTAGCTATGAGTTATTTATTCTTGATTCTTCTTAGTAAGAAGTTTCTCTCTCTTTAACCTACAGTGTTCTCTGGATCTTGTGTAAAGAGTTGAGTTGTAACCTATAGTCATGTCTTGGACCTGCTATGTTTCTGTTATACTACTCTGAGGGATGTAATACTAGTGAACGGTGTTTCATTGGTGTTATGTCAACGACTATAGTGTATTACATCATGCAGTGGTATGCTAGGTCACCGCATGGGGCCCCTCTTAATTGGGGTGGTCTCGGTCTCCTTGGAGGGGGTGCGCTTTGTTGGGGTACTCTTTTTCTTGGTGTCACTCTTTCTTGGGTTGCCATCTCTTTCAGTGCCCCTTTTCTTTGGGGTTGTGGTCCTCTTACTGACTCTTCTGATCAGTTCACCTGGAAAGTCATCAGTACCAGCAAAGCCCACCCAAATATCTTCTCCAAGTTGGGTAACCTTTAGTTGAAGGTACAATTTCTTCCAGCCTTTCAATTTCTTACACGGGATGGTTAAATCACTAGTCGTGTGCAGCGGAACACCCCGTCGGTCCTTAAAGATATACCACACCAAATGTCCATGATGGGAAGGGCCCTAGACTACCTTCACATGTACTGTTGTGAGGGTATCGGCTAATTGTACTGCAACATGATCGAACCCGCCAATTACTATATCTTGAGTATTGATAGGGTGTGCACTGCCATCTTCAAGGATTGTAGTGTACCTATAGATACTGACCTCAATTTTACAAGACCATCATCAGGTTCCTCAGTAGAAACATCAGCATCATAAGGTCCGATAACTACATCAACACCATCACCCGGGTTAACTTCAGTAGCATTAGCGGCTAGACGAGGTGGCATAAGAGAGTAAGCAGCAGCCCTGACATTATCAGCTGCATGACCAGGGCGAGGACGAGTAGCACCAGCAACTTCAGTAGCATGAGCATCTAGACGAGGTGGCATAAGAGAGTCGGTAGTAGCTCTAGAATTATAAGTTGTACTAGCAGGGTGAGATCGACCACCATCAACAGCTACAATACAAGCTTCCAGATCAAGGCGAAAATGAGGCTTGGTGGCACAACATCAGCGGGACGACTGGTAGCAGTAGCAGCTATAATCGAAGCTATAAGAGAAGGGCGAAGACTCCCACTATCTTTGGCAATAACAATGTTAGGGAGATTGGTAGCAACAACAGAAGGTGGGAGAGACAGGTGCTGAATCCTAGCATCTGCAGCAACATCACGAGCATGGTGACTGGTAGCATCATCTTGCACAACAGAATCAAGGCAGCGGCCGATAGCAACAGCCTTCGCTAAGGAACCAGGACGTATGTAACCAACAACATTATCCCCACCGGGACATACATTCTTTATTTGAGCTAGCATAAACATCATATGAATGTATCTATTCATAGAAATAATATCAACCAGCTGACTGTCACTCGTAATTCTCTCCTGGCCTCCCCCTATTTTGGATAGAAGAATATTGTAGCCTGTCTAGAGCCCATCGGAATATGCTTACCTAGAGCACCAATCAGACCACAGATAGTGCTGGCCTGAGTCGGTTCTACAATAAGCTCACAACACGTACACAAGATCCTCTTCACACACCCATCTTTTATTTTCTCACTATAGTTGTTGACTTGTACATGGATGGTGAATGGGTACTCTGTTAGAACCCTACTAGACACGAATTTGGAGAAAAAAATAAGAACCATCTATCAGCGATCGACCAACAAATAATCCTCGATTCGACCTGTCGTGCTACTATCAATTAAGAGTTATTGTTTGTGAAAAAGGAAAGAGATGATGAGCTCATCCCTGGATGATCTGTGTAACAGCAAATTCCTGAGTAGAAGGCCCTTCCATCCTCCGTGCTGCTCAGCTCGTCAGGCGGTGGCGGGCTAGCTCCTTGTGATCACAGGCACGACATGCAACATCGGGATAGCGGACGGGATCTGTGAGCGGGCACAACAAGTCGGTAGTGGAAGGCAATGTGGCACCTCCTGGCGCTCACATATGCGAGCTGGGTGGAGGATTTCATAGTCGTCGGGCTAGGGTTCGTGCAAATGGGAGGGAGTGAATTTGTGAATTTAGACACCGCACAAGTCATATTGTTTTGATCGATTTGGCATGTGTCTTGCCTAGTTGGTGTTGGATTATTAGACATAATTGCCATGATTAATTCTAGAATATAAATCATGATAGCAACAACTACAATCACGTGAACCTCTAACATACTAGATGTATTGATCAACATGAACAGTAGCAGAGTATACATACTAACAGCCATAGTAAAACAACAGATCTGATGACGGTGTACGTATCGGTTATCGATGTAGTCACTATTGGTGCAGTAGCCTGTCGAAGAAGTCGACATGCAGTAGGTCTGGCTTGACGACCTGGAAGACGCACCATGATGACAAACTTGAGTAGTCACACGGGGCGCTTCCCAAAAACCTTATTCGCCCTCTCTCGTACATGATCACAAAGGCGAGTGGTTCCGGAGACCTGCTCTCCCGACCGCCGGTGCACGCCGGCAAGCGGGATGGAGTATACTACTGTGGCGGCGCAAGCAGAGAGGATGATAAAACCCTAGATTGGTTCGGTATCGTATGTTGTGGAAGTCGCACATGCGCTTATATAGAGCGGCTCGGAAATCCCGTACAGGACACGAAGTGGACCAAGCCCACGTCACGCGCGTTTGGGTCGGTTACAGATAGCCCACAATCCGGGAGCGACCAGAATCCACTAACTATTGACACGTCTGTCTAACCGCACACATTTTCCTAAGCAGCAAAATAAAGCTCGGCTCGGCGAGATTCCCGCAACTCGCGGCGCACGTGTCGTGTTGCGTCGTGATGAGGCGAGCGTGCGTGCATGCGAGTGGCGACGTCATCGTCGGAGGAGCACGCGTGTAGCTCTCTTATTTTCACTCACTTACAAAGTGGTGCAACACTCCACCTTATAAGGTGGTGCAACTCTCCTTCAATTTCCCATGTGGGACTAAACTTTAGCTCCCACTGCTCTTGCCACACACATGTGAGTTGCCACCAACTTGAGCCAAATCACATATGGGATTTCACATACATGGGCTTTGAGATTTAGGGAAAATCTGAAATCACACATGGGTCTAATGATTGAGCCCATTTTTTCTAACAATCCCCCACCAGATCTCAAATGCCCATTTGAAGATTTGCCAATACTCGCTACTTGTTTATATAATAGTGTTTCAGCAGAGACTGTTAAGTTGAACTTCCGCCTAAAATCTTGAACTACGTCTATCAACAACTTGAACAATGGATGAACCTTGAATTGCAAGTTTGATGCCAATAGATTTCACTCAAAATCATAACTAGTACATGGCTGCCAGTATCCTACCCTGTGGGTTGGAGCATATACGTCATACTCCCTGGTCTCTTCATGAGTTTACTAGAGATCACCCAAGTCTCATAGACCGTGACGTTTACAGTTGAGCTCATATAGATGTGTTCTTTCAAGAATGCCATGTAGAACGGCATCTTTGCTAATTAAAATCAACAGAAGCACATTAAGGCATGTTGCCAACCTGTCTTACAGATTATGAGAGTTATGCATCTTCACATACAGAGGGTTACAAAATACTCTCCTCAGTCAAGCCACTAGCTTGTTCTTCTCAGGTCCTAATTCACGGGATCTCCGATCACATAGGTTGGGTTACCACTAGGTGTGACATCCATGGGTATCAACCCCATCTCTCTCGATGCACTTTATATCACATTTCGTGATAATCTCTTTGTAAAAAGATCTGCCAGATTTTTGTCTGTTTGAATATACGTAACAGTTATTACTCCGGAGTTTCTCAATTTCCTGACAGATTTCAAACGTCTCTTCACGTGTCTTGATGACTTCGTGTTATCCTTAGAATTCTTCACTTTCACAATAACAGTTTGTTTGTCACAATTCAAAAGGATTGCCGGCACGGGTTTCTCAACCATATGCATGTCCATCAAGAGCTCACGCAGCCATTTTGACTCAACAGTGGCTGTGTCTAAAGCAGTAAGCTCTGCTTCCATAGTTGACCTCGTCAGTATGGTCTGTCTACGGGATCTCCATAACACCGCACCACCTCCAAGGATAAACACATACCCGCTCGTGGCGTAGAGTTCATCAACGTCAGAGATCCAGTTTGAATCACTATATCCTTCAAGCACAGCAGGGTTCCCTGAATAGTGAATCCCATAGCTCATTGTACCACATAGATAGTGCATGACCCTTTCAAGTGCATGTCAATGATCAATACCCGGGTTAGACATGAACCTACTCAACTTTCTCACAGCAAAAGAGATACCGGGTCTTGTAGCGCTTGCTAAGTACATGAGAGAACCAACAACTTGTGAATATTTTAGCTGATTTATTGGTTCCTTCTTATCCTTTCATAATGTCAAACCAGGATCATAAGGTGTTGGAGAGGTCTTGCCATCAATAAAGCCAAATCTTCTCAAAACCTTCTGAACATAATGAGATTGCGTTAAAGTAATCCCATTCTCTGTCAACACCCAGATTTTTCAATCCTAGATGCATGTTATGCCATACATCGCAATCCCAGGATTACCATTTTTGCGAGACATAACAAAATTGGATACCATAGTACATCATCCATTACAAACGATATATAAGTTCTTACACAAATAGGGATCTCATGATCCAGTTCTTAATACAACATCAAGCAGCGGAATACGTAACAATAACGGTAGCGTAGGCGAAGCTCCATCTTGAGGTCACGAGCAATGCTGACGATGGGAGATAATCCTAGTTGTCGTAACCTTCCTGGGGTCCATCTTCCAGGTACTCCTCTTCATAGTCTGGCCATGGGAATAGCCAGGGACAAAGCCATGAGTACTCTTTAAGTACTCGCAAACTAATACTAATAGGTAAAAGGGGGTTTTGGATAATAGGACACTAGGCTCTAGGGTTGTTTTGCAAAAGCCAGATTTATCTCTACTAGGCTCCAAAGCTAGTCACAAATTTATAAATCCTAAGCGGGAACTTGTATTTCATATCACAACTCTGTTGTGGTCAAGTCAAAGTCTCAATTCATCTCACAGGTCATTTAGAAAAGTCTGACGGGGGAACGGTATGGCCACTCCAACTGTCCATAACCGCGGACGCGACTATTCGAATAGTTTGACACCCTGCAGAGATTGTACACTTTCACCACAACATTCGATACATCCGTCAGGAACAAATCCTGAACTCACCATACTCAGTATGCGGATAATCAATCCTAACCTTTCGATTACACGCCCTAGTATAAGCACCTCTCCTGTGAGTTCTCCCAACCATGACCAACTGTCATCTTGGGTACTGCACCGGTGGACAATCTTCACAAGGTAGCCTCAGCTCAAACCTTGGCCGTGAGGGAACTAATACTAAGGAATATAAGTTTCCAGTCAAGCCCTACCCAATATTCGGGTATTGTGGTTGTACGATAAAATTGGAATGGTATCGCATCCAGACAACCATCAGTTTTATAAAGGGCTAAGGCTCATGCCTCAACATTTTTATCACCAAAATTCTCAAGTGTTTGGAAACACATGTCCAAAACATTTCAATAGAATGATCCATCATTCCAAGGTTTTCATAACCATTTTTCCACCAAGTATTCTCATCTAAATTTATCAAGTTTTATGCTTAGCACTAGCATCTACAGGTGGGGGTAGTAATGATGAGGGGTGGTAACTAGTGGAGTTTCAACTAAGTACAACCTTATGTCTCAGGCTGATGTCAAGGGTTCTAACTTAGGCCAAATTTTATGCTCTTTATGCAACCTCCAGCATCTTTCCAATATCTACCAGTCACTTAAGTAAACTCTAAGTAAGCTTTGATAAAGAAATAAAGTAAGAAGCTTGCACATAAAACTAGGATTGGTTTATCACATGGGTATGATCACATATGCTTAAGGCATAGTAACAAGTAGGGGTTTGTTGCATCAGTAGGGTATATTGCAAGGGTTAGCTTGCACATTCACTAGTAGTATTAGGTTTGCTACAGTAAAAGGTCTTGCAAGTTTTAGCTTGCAAGGTTACTAGCTTGCTAAAGTAGAAGGTCTTGCAAGTTTTAGCTTGCATTGGTATAGTATCAGCTTGCCTTGTGCAGAGAAGTGGTTGAAGTTCTCCTCGGCTTCTTCTTCGTAGTATCCTCCTTCCTCCTCGTATCCTTGGTCGGTACTAGCGTCTATAAATAAATACGAAGTACAAAATCACCAAACAATACTTAACTACTTGCAATCATCACACACAAGGGTCCTATGGATGATCTAGCATCATCCCTAACATTACAAGGTTAAGGCTTGGTTTAATTCTTTTTATTTTTAGAAAAGTAATTTCTACTCATTGAAAAACTACTTAAGATTTAATATTCTCCAAACCCAACATGGGATCATGTTGACACATGTCATCACCACATATTGTAGTCCATGGGAATGTGATTTAAAGTGGTGTCACAATTTAATAAGGGTTTACCCTTTTATTTTAATTAATTAAAGTGGCTAGAAATGCTTATGTAGCATTCTTTTATTACTTGAACATTATTTCTGCAAGTAAAACTATATATTTTTATATATTCTGAAAGGTATGGTTAAATATGATTTTTGAGAGTTGGAATCAACTCAAAAGCTATTATGGTTTAAATTTGAAAAATGTTTGAATGCAGAAAAGCTTCTGCCTTGTTATTTTTTACTAAGGGTGATCTATAGATCCAAATGACTTAAATCTAACGGGCTTGGATTCAGCATTCACAGACCTTTCCAACAAAATTGGTTTCATTCAATTTGGTGCACTAAATCAATCTGGATTGATTTTTGAAGTTGGATACAGAAGTGTGTTTGAATTGAAATAGAAAAAGTTTAATTTGAATAACTGGGCTGCGCGGGAAAAATCTTGGGCGGCTGCTAAGCGCGATGCTCCACGGGCTGCTTAAGTGGGTGTCCCCACTCGTGGTGACACGGGGCTGGGCGAAGCGGTATGGGCGGCGATCGTTCGATCTAGTTCTAATCTAACGGTGGGAGTCATCGTCGGCGAGACAACTCCGTGAAGCGAAACCTAAGCGGCGGTGAGGGTCGAGGTCTCACCGGCATATGGCGAGGTCGGCGAGGCGGGCGAGCGACAAAGTCGACGACGGCGAACTTCGGGGTGGTCGCGGCAGCCTGGGTGGCTCAATCGCTGGCTCCCTTCTTCTCAGTGGCGAGCTCAGTGAAATTCCGGCGAGGTGGTGCTCGCCTTGCTCTGAGAATGGTGTGGCACGATCAGTGAGGAGAGGGGAGTGAGATGGTGTGAAGAAATCGTGCGGGGGTGGCATCTATTTATAGTCGAGCGAGGGGACGTCGGGGCGCACGGTGAGCTCGTCGGGGGAGAGGTTACAGGCGGCTAAAGGCATGGGCAAGGGTAGGGGACGGTGCGGTGTCTCCTGACGATGCTCAACGACATGGTCTCGAGGCATGGGGCGGTGTGGTTTGGTCTGGAACGGGCGGTGCTCTGCGCGGCAGAGGCGACGTCTTCGACGGCGGGCGGTGGATGTGCGGCACGGGGCGGCAAACGGGGATGTCTGGCGGTCTCTTGGGTCGGTGGGGATTGTGTATGCACGCGGCGAGGGCGGCGCGATGCGTGGTGATGGTCGAGGTGGCGCTCTGGCGCTTCGGCATGGTCTAAGCGGCTTGTGCGCGTGGTCCAGGGCTTGGCAACGCTCGCGGCTGGGACAGTGAGTGGCGGTGGACGGTGGGCTGCCTCCCAGACATGCTGGCTAGGCTTGCTGCTGCTCCTAGCTTGTTGTCGACTATGGGGTGGCAAGAGGGTGCTCGGCTATTCACCATTGATGACAATGGCAAGCTCACAGTGGTGCTAGTGCCTGGCTAATCTTCCTAGATGATCTCTTGAGTTGTGTGAGCTAAATGGGGAACCAGTTAGGCAAGAATCCTTGCCGAATAGTGTTTGATGTTTGTTTGATTTGTGTATGCAACTTTGTTTGATGAAATGGCGCATGAAATCAAGTTTTGAATTTTGAAATGATTTTTGGTGGGTTTGCTAGATTGGTGCTGGTGAGTCTGCAGATGCTTGGGTTTTGAAAATTGAGCTTGTTTGAGTAGTTTTTGAAAAAGTGGGATCTTCCCATATGATAAAGATTCAATTTTGAATTGTCATTTAAACTATGCATTTGAAAGTTTCTGGATGATCACAAAGTGGGCCTTGATACCTTGTTATGAGTACATTCAAGGGGTGCAAAGATCCAGAAAAGTTTCTGTTAGGTTCTGAAAGTTTGAGACAGCCAAACTAGGCATGGGAGTTAAATTGGCCAAAATGACCATTCATTTCATATATGTGTTTTGATTTACTTGCCTTTAGGAAAAGTGTGGGAAATGTTTTAGATGATGTTTATTTCACCTAAGAAACATTTTACAAGCAATGGAACAAACAAACCAGGTGGTTTTAAAAGAATTCAAAATCCATGCATACACCTATGCATGCATTCATGATTTCATTTAGAAAAGTTTTTGTTAACCCCAATTTTGATGATTAGGATTTGATGATCCAAGCTTAGTATTTTTGGGATGTTACAAACCTTCCCCCCTTAAACAAAATCTCGTCCCGAGATTTGAAAAAGGACGAAAAGATTACCTAGGATTTGAAGAGATTGGGAAACTCCGTCCTGATGTGATCTTCGCGCTCCCAGGTAGCTTCCTCTTCTGTGTGGTTGCTCCACTGAATCTTGAGAAACTTGATGCTTCGGGTTCGGGTAGTTCGAAAAGCTTCTTCCAAAATGCGTATGGGTACTTCGGGATAGGTCAGGTCATCGTTGATCTCTATGGTCCGGTGGTCGATATTCTTGAACACTTCGGTCTTCTCGGGGACTTCGAGACACTTGCGAAGTAACGAGATATTGAACACATTGTGCACAGCTGACATCTCTTCAGGTAGTTCCAATTGATACGATACTTCTCCTCGACGGTTCAGAATTTTGAAAGGTCTGATATATCTGGGGGCTAACTTTCCTTTGAGTTGGAAACGCTACATTCCCTTCAATGGTGACACTTTCAGATAAACAAAATCTCCTATGTTGAAGGCGAGATCTCGACGTCTCTTGTCGGCATAACTCTTTTGTCGGGATTGGGCGGTCTTGAGGTGCTCACGAATCTTGTGAACCTTCTCTTCTGCTTCTCGGAGGATGTCGGGTCCGAAAATCTGACTCTCTCCTACTTCCGACCAGTTCAAAGGGGTGCGACACTTTCTTCCGTACATGAATTCAAATGGGTCCATTTGCAAACTGGCTTGGTAACTATTGTTGTAGGAAAATTCTGCAAATGGCAGACAGTCTTCCCACTTGGATCCATATTCTAGCACACATGCTCTAAGCATATCTTCGAGTATTTGGTTTACTCGCTCCGTTTGTCCATCGATTACGAGGGTGATCTGTGATCGAAATCTAGGCGGGTTCCTAAACCTTCTTGGACTTTCTTCCAGAATCTCGAGGTAAACTGAGTTCCTCAATCTGATACTATGTTCTTGGGGACTCCGTGCAAACTGACGATTCTAGCGATGTACAACTCCGCTAGCTTCGAACTCTGGTAGGTGGTTTTAACGGGCAAGAAATGGGCGACTTTGGACAATCTGTCCACTATGAACCAGATAGAGTCATTTCCCCTACTAGAAGTAGGTAGTCCAGTGATAAAGTCCATTCCTACAGAATCCCATTTCCATTCCGGAATTTGCAAAGGTTGCAACAATCCAGCAGGTCTTTGATGTCCTGCCTTGACTCGCTGACATATATCACACTTGGTGATATAGCTTCCGATTTCTCTCTTCATCTTATGCCACCAAAATTGCTCTTTCAAATCTTGATACATCTTAGTCCCTCCGGGATGGATAGAATAAAGAGTATCATGAGCCTCCTTCAAGATAACTTCTTTCAACTCCGAATCTGTTGGTACACAAAGGCGTCCTTTGTACCACAGAACTCCTTCTTCGTCCTCGGTGAATCCGGGTACTTTGCCCGCATCGACACTTGATTCCGTCGATACTGGCATTTCCCTTCTGCGCCTCTTTAATCTGACTGATCAAAGTGGGCTGAAGTTCTATGCTAGCCAAAAATCCTTCACTTACTAATTCCATTCGAAAATCTTCCATCTCCTTGTGCAAACTTGGTTGCTCCTTCAAAATCATGGAGTTCAAGCGGCACGGCAATCTACTAAGGGCATCGGCTACCACGTTGGCTTTACCAGGGTGATAGTGAATGTCTAGGTCGTAATCTTTGATTAGCTCAATCCATCTTCTCTGCCTCATATTCAACTCCTTCTGAGTGAATATATACTTTAGGCTCTTGTGATCTGAATAAATCTCACAACGGTTTCCCATTAGGTAATGTCTCCATGTCTTCAGGGCTAGGACTACTGCTGCGAGTTCGAGGTCATGGGTTGGATAGTTTTGCTCGTGTTGCTTCAATTGTCGAGGTAGATAAGATATAACTTTGCCTTATTGCATTAGCACACATCCGAGACCAATCTTGGATGCGTCACAATACACATCGAAGGGCTTCGTGATATCCGGCATGATCAAGATTGGGGCTAATATCAATCTCCTCTTGAGTTCTTGAAAACTCGCTTCACACTTGTCTGTCCATTCAAACTTCTTTTCCTTCTTCAGCAATTGGGTCATGGGTCGGACGATACTCGAGAATCCTTCTACGAATTTGCGGTAATATCCCGCCAATCCGAGAAATGCACGAACTTGGGTTTGAGTGGTTGGGGCTTGCCAATTTTCTACATCTTTCACTTTGGCAGGGTCAACGGCAATTCCTCCGGCTGATACAATGTGACCGAGGAATCCTACCTCCTGTAACCAGAATTCACATTTGCTAAACTTTGCATACAGCTGATGCTCTCTAAGGGTTCCAAGAATGGTCCTTAGGTGTAGCTCATGTTTTTCTTCTGATTTGGAATAAATCAGAATGTCATCGATGAAAACAACGACAAACTTATCCAGGAAGTCCATAAAAATCTTATTCATGAGGTTCATGAAATAAGCGGGGGCATTGGTTAATCCAAAAGACATGACAGTATACTCGTACAATCCATATCTGGTGGTAAAGGCAGTCTTTGGAATATCCTCTACGCGAATTTTGAGTTGATGATAGCCAGTTCTAAGATCAATCTTAGAAAACACCTGGGCACCGGTCAACTGATCAAACAAATCTTCTATCTTGGGCAAGGTGTACTTGTTCTTGATGGTGACATCATTCAACTTCCGATAATCCGTACACAAACGGTTACCTCCATCTTTCTTGTCCACAAATAAGACAGGTGATCTCCATGGTGACGCACTTGGTTGAATCAATCCAATTTCTTGCATGGAATCCAGTTGCTTCTTGATTACGCTAGTTAAGGGTTCATACTATAGGGTCTCTGGGCTATGGGTCCTGTTCCGGGGATTAGTTCGATGATAAACTCGATATCCCGATCTGGGGGCATACCGGGCAAAACATCGGGAAATACATCGGGGTATTCATAGATTATCCGGACTTGGTCAATGGTAGGTTGGGCTAGACTCTTGGTTACACTTGAATTGGCGAGGTAAGGTTTCAGATATATGCTCGACTCCGGTGGTACTGGTCATGGTGATGGCTTTCTTAGCACAGTCAATCAATCCCTTATGTTTGGACATCCAATCCATTCCTAGTACTACTTCCAAACCTTTAGTTCCGAGTACTATTAGATTAGCATAAAAATCTATGCCATGGATTCGGATAGGTACGGCTTTGCAAATTTGCCTAGCCTTGGTGGTTGATCCGGGAATTTGCACAATCATAACATGCTTCAGTTTGGTTGGTTGAATTTTACTAGTGCATGCAAATTCTTCGGTGACAAATGAATGCGATGCACCAGAGTCAAACAACACTCTTGCAAGTACTGATTTAACAAAAAACATACCCAGCACGACGTCTGGCGCTTCCTGAGCTTCTTCAGCATGCATGAGAAAAAGACGGACATTGCGGTTGAGTGAATTTCCTGGGGCAAATCTTCTCCCTGGATGGACACGACGCTGCCGCTGATCTGGGGCGTTGGCATTGGGGACTGTAGCGTTCTTCTTGTTGGGGCATTCGTTGGAATAGTGGTCTTTATTTCCATAGTCATAACAGGTCACTTGTGACTTGTCCTTGGCTGCGACAGGCACAGCATTGCTTCCAGTCCTCGGGGCAGTGTTGGTGTTGGCGGTAGCATTGTTGGTATTGAACTTGGGTTGGGCACGGGTGAAATTGCTAGGGTTGCCGGGGTTGTTGTGATTTCCTCCAGGTCTAGGGTTTCCACGGTTGGGGTAGGTCGGACGGGTCATAAGGGGTATGTTGGTTCTTGGGGCAAATCCTGGAGATGGGTTGGGGCGATACTTTGGGGTCTGATGGGTTCCGGGTTGATGCATCACGCGACGCTTGCGGTTCTCATTGGCTTGGTTGATCTTTCCTTCCATCTGTATAGCAGAGTCGACAAGGGCTTCAATATCAGCAAAGGGGATATTGACTAACACCGTCTGCATCTCGTCATGCAGACCATTCAGGAATCTTTCTTTCTTCTTGGCTTCGGTGTCTATCTCGTCCGGGGCATACCTAGCTAATGACAGAAATTTGTCACGGTATTTCACTACGGTCATCCTTCCTTGCTTTAGCTCTCTGAACTCGTCTCTCGTTCTCTTGATCAAACCTGGTGGTACATGGGTTCTGCTAAACTTGACCTTGAATTCCTCCCAGGTCATCATCTGGCCTCCGGTCATTGCACGAACACTGTTCCACCATGCCCTGGCATCTCCGGCTAGATAATGGGTGGCGAACAGGACTTTCTCGTTGGCTTCCACTCCGGCGACTTCTAGGTTGTTTTCCATGGTTTGCAGCCAATCATCGGCATCTAGGGGTTCTTCTGACTTGGTGAAAACGGGTGGGTTAGTATTCTGGAAATTCTTGATCTTAGATCCATGGTTGTCCTGATTTCCATGGCCTTGGTTGTTGTGGGCTAGCTGGGCTATCTGTTGCAGAGTGGCTAGGTTGGCTTGACGTTCCGCTCTTTCAGCTTCACCGTCAGAAGTCAACATTTGCAGGATCTACAACATCGGGTCCGGGGCTGAACCACTTCCTCCACGTGGCATCTGAAGATTGATATAGATCATGAGAAAAGAGGGAAGTTTCTAAGGTCTTGGGTCTTTGAAAAGTTTTAAATGTTTGACTCATATTTTTCTGGCAACTTGATTTTTCATTCATTCACTCATAGCACACAATACAACACACACCACGACAAACAAAAACAGATGGTTTTAAGAACCCTTCTAGAAACTACGATACAGTGGGACCGACTACTACTCACTACGCTAGTGCTCAGTGCTACTACTCCTCTGAGTCTGTGGCTTCATCATCTTCAGCATCATCGATGAAGGCGAAATCATCCTCATCGGTGAAGAAGTCCATGGCCTGATCCTCCAGAAAATCATCGTCATCGCTGAGATAAGAGTAAGGGTCTCCACGAAGATCCTCTCCGGCATTCTCCCTTTCCTCCAACTGCATGTCTCTCTCGTGGATGGTCTCCTCCAGAGATGAGATGTGGTGGCGAAGACGGGCAATAATGCGCTCCTTCTTGTCGAGCTGACGGTGGCAAGACTTGCGATCCTTTGCTAGCATGGCTATGGTCTGATCCTTCGTCTTGATGATGGCAGACCTGTGGTTGCAATAGTCACGTCAGTTGTCCAACTCCTGCTGATGATCATACATCATGAAGCTAAGGTGGTCCAATTGAGTCTTCAGCTCGGTGTGGTATGGGGCTTCTAGTGGTTGTCCATTTGCATCACGCCTTGGGCAAAACTCAAAGCGAGTACCCTTGATCTGATTGATGCTCTGCCCACACAGACGGGAAAGAGCTTCCTGCATTGCTCTGGCAAGTCCATCGAGCCAGTTGTTTTCCCTCAAGGTAAACTGAATTCCCTCCGCAGTGGGAGGTTCAATCTTTCCTCGAAGACTTGCAACAGTTATCCACTGTAGATCTTCTCCTCCTTGATCATTGAGCTAAGCTCCAAAGAACTCGGGGTGCGGACGCTCCAAAAGTTCCGAAAGCTGATCCAGATCCCTCTCAAAGATAAGGTCACCCCCATTCCCAAGTTGGTAAAACTTGCTGTACTTCACGTCCATCTATAAAAATAGAGGATGAGTAGATTAGCAGAGTGATCAAGTGTGTCAAAATTTGATGTATTTTGCAAGAGTTTTTGAGGAACATGATTTTTTATGAAAGAATCAAAGAGATAAGAATGAGAATAAGTTTTTGTAAATATTTGTTTTCTCTGGTTTTGAAACTAAGTTTTTGATTCAAACGTCCAGTCTAACTAGGGTCTCCTATGGTCAGGATGGCTCTGATACCAACTTGTCAACACCCGGATTTTTCAATCCTAGATGCCTGTTATGCCATACATCGCAATCCCAGGATTACCATTTTTGCGAGACATATGTAATTGGATACCATAGTACATCATCCATTACAAACGATATATAAGTTCTTACACAAATAGGGATCTCATGATCCAGTTCTTAATCTGACATCAAGCGGCGGAATACGTAATAACGGTGGCGTGGCGAAGCTCCATCTTCGGGGTCACAGGCAATGCTGACGATGGGAGATGATCCTAGTTGTCGTAACCTTCCTAGGGTCCATCTTCCAGGTACTCCTCTTCATAGTCTGGCCATGGGAATAGCCAGGGACAAAGCCATGAGTACTCTTTAAGTACTCGCAAACTAATACTAATAGGTAAAAAGGGGTTTTTGGATAATAGGACACTAGGCTCTATGGTTGTTTTGCAAAAGCCAGATTTATCTCTACTAGGATCCAAAGATAGTCACAAATTTATAAATCCTAAGCGGGAACTTGTATTTCATATCACAACTCTGTTGTGGTCAAGTCAAAGTCTCAATTCATCTCACAGGTCATTTTGAAAAGTCGGCGGGAACAGTGGCCACTCTAGCGCCCATAACATGGACGGCTATTCGAATAGTTTGACACTCTGCAGAGATTGTACACTTTCACCACAACATTCGATACATCCGTCAGGAACAAATCCTGAACTCACCATACTCAGTATGCGGATAATCAATCCTAACCTTTCGATTACACGCCCTAGTATAAGCACCTCTCTGTGAGTTTGGCCTCCCAACCATGACCAAGCTGTCATCTTGGGTACTGCACGGTGGACAATCTTCACAAGGTAGCCTCGGCTCAAACCTTGGCCGTGAGGAACTAATACTAAGGAATATAAGTTTCCAGTCAAGCCCTACCCAATATTCGGGTATTGTGGTTGTACGATAAAATTGGAATGGTATCGCATCCAGACAACCATCAGTTTTATAAAGGGCTAAGGCTCATGCCTCAACATTTTTATCACCAAAATTCTCAAGTGTTTGGAAACACATGTCCAAAACATTTCAATAGAATGATCCATCATTCCAAGGTTTTCATAAACATTTTTCCACCAAGTATTCTCATCTAAATTTATCAAGTTTTATGCTTAGCACTAGCATCTACAGGTGGGGGTAGTAATGATGAGGGGTGGTAACTAGTGGAGTTTCAACTAAGTACAACCTTATGTCTCAGGCTGATGTCAAGGGTTCTAACTTAGGCCAAATTTTATGCTCTTTATGCAACCTTCAGCATCTTTCCAATATCTACCATTCACTTAAGTAAACTCTAAGTAAGCTTTGATAAAGAAATAAAGTAAGAATCTTGCACATAAAACTAGGATTGGTTTATCACATGGGTATGATCACATATGCTTAAGGCATAGTAACAAGTAGGGGTTTGTTGCATCAGTAGGTTATATTGCAAGGGTTAGCTTGCACATTCACTAGTAGTATTAGGTTTGCTACAGTAAAAGGTCTTGCAAGTTTTAGCTTGCAAGGTCACTAGCTTGCTAAAGTAGAAGGTCTTGCAAGTTTTAGCTTGCATTGGTATAGTATCAGCTTGCCTTGTGCAGAGGAGTGGTTGAAGTTCTCCTCGGCTTCTTCTTCGTAGTATCCTCCTTCATCCTCGTATCCTTGGTCGGTACTAGCGTCTATGAATAAATACGAGGTACACAATCACCAAACAATACTTAACTACTTGCAATCATCACACACAAGGGTCCTATGGATGATCTAGCATCATCCCTAACATTACAAGGTTAAGGCTTGGTTTAAATCTTTTTATTTTTAGAAAAGTAATTTCTACTCATTGAAAAACTACTTAAGATTTAATATTCTCCAAACCCAACATGGGATCATGTTGACACATGTCATCACCACATATTGTAGTCCATGGGAATGTGATTTAAAGTGGTGTCACAATTTAATAAGGGTTTACCCTTTTATTTTAATTAATTAAAGTGGCTAGAAATGCTTATGTAGCATTCTTTTATTACTTGAACATTATTTCTGCACGTAAACCTATATATTTTTATATATTCTGAAAGGTATGGTTAAATATGATTTTTGAGAGTTGGAATCAACTCAAAATCTATTATGGTTTAAATTTGAAAAATGTTTGAATGCAGAAAAGCTTCTGCCTTGTTATTTTTTACCAAGGGTGATCTATAGATCCAAATGACTTAAATCCAATGGGCTTGGATTCAGCATTCACAGACCTTTCCAACAAAATTGGTTTCATTCAATTTGGTGCACTGAATCGATCTGGGTTGATTTTTGAAGTTGGGTACAGAAGTGTGTTTGAATTGAAATAGAAAAAGTTTAGTTTGAATAACTGGGCTGCGGGAAAATTCTCGGGCGGCTGCTGATGCTCCATGGCTGCTTAAGTGGGTGTCCCCACTCGTCGTGACAGGGCTGGGCGAAGTGGTATGGGCGGCGTGGATCGTTCGATCTAGTTCTAATCTAACGGTGGGAGTCATCGTCGGCGAGACAACTCCGGCGAGAACGAAACATAGCGCTGCCGGTGAGGGTCGCTGGGCTCACGAAGTCTTGGCGGTCGGCGAGGCGGGTGAGCAGCAGTCGACGACGAACTCGGGTGGTGTGGCGGCTCTGGGCTCAATCTGGCTCCCTTCTTCTCGGCGTGGCGGGCTCTAGTGAAATTCGGCGAGGTGGTGCCTTGCTCGAGAATGGTGTGGCACGATCAGTGGAGAGGGTGAGATGGTGTGAAGAAATCGTCTTGGGGTGGCCTCTATTTATAGTCGGCGAGGGACCGTCAGTGAGCTCGTCAGGGACGAGGTTCTGACGGCTAAAGGCATGGGCAAGGGTAGGGGTCGTGCGGTGTCTCTGGCGATGCTCAACGACATGGTCTCAAGGCATGGGGCGGTGTGGTTTGGTGCTGAGCAGGCGGTGCTCTGCGGCGGCGTCTTCGGCAATGGCGGTGGATGTGCGGCACGCGGCAAACGGGATGTCTGGCGATCTCTGGTCGGTGGGGGATTGTGTATGCGCGGCGGGCGCGATGCGTGGGTGATGGTCGAGGGTGGCGCTCTGGCGCACGCTCGGCATGGTCTGGGCGCGGCTTGTGCGCGTGGTCCAGGGCTTGGCAACGCTCACGGCTGGGACAGTGAGTGACGATGGACGGTGGGCTGCCTCCCAGATATGCTGGCTAGGCTTGCTGCTGCTCCTAGCTTGATGTCGACTATGGGGTGGCAAGAGGGTGCTCGGCTATTCACCATTGATGACAATGGCAAGCTCACAGTGGTGCTAGTGCCTGGCTAATCTTCCTAGATGATCTACTGAGTTGTGTGTGAGCTAAATGGGGAACCAGTTAGGCAAGAATCACTGCTCACAATAGTGTTTGATGTTCGTTTGATTTGTGTCTGCAACCTGTTTGATGAAATGGCCGCATGAAATCAAGTTTTGAATTTTGAAATGATTTTTGGTGGGTTTGCTAGATTGGTGCTGGTGAGTCTGCAGATGCTTGGATTTTGAAAATTGAGCTTGTTTGAGTAGTTTTTGGAAAAGTGGGATCTTCCCATATGATAAAGATTCAATTTTGAATTGTCATTTAAACTATGCATTTGAAAGTTTCTGGATGATCACAAAGTGGGCCTTGATACCTTGTTATGAGTATATTCAAGGGGTGCAAAGATCCAGAAAAGTTTTTGTTAGGTTCTGAAAGTTTGAGACAGCCAAATTAGGCATGGGAGTTAAATTGGCCAAAATGACCATTCATTTCATATATGTGTTTTGATTTACTTGCCTTTAGGAAAAGTGTGGGAAATGTTTTAGATGATGTTTATTTCACCTAAGAAACATTTTACAAGCAATGGAACAAACAAACCAGGTGGTTTTAAAAGAATTCAAAATCCATGCATACACCTATGCATGCATTCATGATTTCATTTAGAAAAGTTTTTGTTAACCCTAATTTTGATGATTAGGATTTGATGATCCAAGCTTAGTATTTTTGGGATGTTACATTCTCGTTCTTAATAAGCTTGATGTTGAGAATCACATCAGCCTATCCCAGATCTTTCATATCAAAACTCTTTGACATGAAAGACTTGACTTCATTTATCACTTTCATGTTTGTACCAAAGATCAGAATGTCATCCACATAGAAACATAATATAACACTATCACCCCCACCATGGCGATAGTAAACACACCTATCAGCCTCATTAATGACAAAGCCAGCAGAAAGTAGAGTTCTGTCAAACTTCTCATGCCATTGCTTAGGTGCTTGTTTCAGGCTATATAGAGATTTTAATAATTTGCACACCTTTGTCTCTTCACCTTTTACCACAAACCCATCCGGCTGATCCATATAGATCTCCTCTTCCAACTCTCCATTAATAAAAGTTGTCATCATGTCCATTTGATGAACGAGAAGACCATAAGAGGCAGCCAGGGACATTAGTACTCGAATGGTTGTCAGTCTAGCAATAGGTGAATATGTTTCAAAGTAATCCTCACCTTCTTTCTGTGTGTAGCCCTTAGCTAAAAGTCGCGCCTTGTACTTCTCAATAGTACCATCAGGCCTTAGCTTCTTCTTGAACACCCACTTACAGCCCATAGGTTTGCAACCATAGGGTCGTTCTGATAATTCCCAAGTTCCATTAGAAAGAATCGAGTCCATCTCATTTTGGACAACTTCTTTCCAATCATCTGCATCAGGAGATGCATATGCCTTTGCAATGGATCTGGGAGTATCGTCCACAAGGTACATGATGAAATCGTTACCAAAGTATTTTGCAATCCTCTGTCTCTTACTCCTCATGAGAGGTTCATCATCATCCTTTTCAAGGACTTCCTCATGTGGTTGTTCAGAATTCTCAATAGATGCACTAGTTCAGGAAGTATTTCAGAAGAAATTCTACCAATGTTATGCATATCTTTCATAGGAAATATATTTTCAAAGAATGTTGCATCATGAGATTCCATTATAGTATCAACATGCATATCAGGTACCTCAGATTTAACCACTAAAAATTTATAGCCTACACTCCGTGGAGCATATCCTAGAAAGATACAATCCATTGTCTTAGGTCCGAGCTTGTTTTTCTTGGGAATCGGTATGTTGACCTTCGCCAAACACCCCCAAGTGTGCAAATACGAAAGTGATGGTTTTCTCCCAAACCACTCCTCATAAGGGGTCTTTTATTTATTCTTGTTAGGAACTCTATTCAGGACATGACATGAAGTCAACAAAGACTTCCCCCACCATGCCTTTGATAAACCAGCAGTGCCTAACATGGAATTCACCAAGTCAGTCAGCGTGCGATTTTTCCTCTCGGCAACCCCGTTTGATTGGGGCGAGTAGGGAAGCGTCCTCTCATGAATAATTCCATGTTCCTCGCAGAATTCATCAAATATTTTGGGAAAATACTCACCACCATGATCCGACCTAAGACGCTTGATCTTTCTCTCTAGTTGATTTTCAACTTTGGCCTTATAAATTTTAAAGTAGTCTAAAGCCTCATCTTCAGTTTGCAACAAGTAAACATGGCAGAATTTAGTAGCATCATCTATCAATGTCATGAAATATCTCTTTTCACCTTTTGTCAACACACCATTCATCTCGCATAGATCAGAATGTATGAGTTCTAGAGGTGCTAAGTTTATCTCCTCGGTAGCCTTGTGAGGCTTTCGAGGTTGCTTTGATTGCACACAACTATGGCATTTAGAACCTTTGTCTATAGTGAAATTCGGAATTAAACTCATACTGAACATCCGAGACATGAAACCAAAATTAATGTGACATAAACGAGAATGCCAAACATTGGTATCATCATTAACACCACCACAAATATGATTCGCAGATTTATTATAAAACTCTGAAAGTGAAAAAGGGAACAAGCCTCTGAACTCGTAACCTTTACCAATAAATTGTCCATGTTTCGAAACAACGACTTTATTAGACTCTAACATAACCTTAAACCCATATCTGCATAGAAGGGAGCCACTAACGAGATTCTTGTTCATAGTAGGGACATGCTGCACGTTCCTCAGCTGCACAATCTTTTCGGAAGTAAACTTCAGATCCACCGTGCCAACACCACGAACATAAGCATGTGATCCATTCCCCATTAGGACGAATGAATCCCGAGCGACCTAATAAGAAGTGAACATAGAGATTTCAGCACACACATGAACATTAGCACCTGTATCAATCCACCAACATGGTGATTGAAATACTAAAAGAACAGTAAATAAATTACCATACCCATCAGTGTTGCTAGCGGTCACGACGTTGACAGTCTTCCCACATTTCCCTCTGCGATCTGCACGTTCTGGGCAGTCCTTGGAAAAGTGGCCGAGCTCTCCACATGAATAAAAATATAGCTCGGCCTTGTTCGTCTTATTCTTCTTCTTGAAGGTTGTAGTCTTTTTAGGCTTGTTGAACGAGGGCTTATAGTTTCCTTTGTTCTTGCCGAAGGATTTGTCTTTCTGCACATAGTTAGAAGTAGGATGACCCTATCCTTTCTCAGTAGTGTCCTTAGCCCGAGCCTTCTCCTCAACATCAAGAGACTCTATCAGGATTTCAACCGATATCTCATGTCTCTTGTGTTTGAGATTTGTGGCGAATTCCTATATATAGAAGACAACTTTGCAATAATGCACCCAGCCATAAACTTGTTTGGTAAGATACACTTGAGGATTTCAAGCTCCTTGGCAAAGCATTGTATCTCATGAGCTTGCTCAACTACAGAACGCTTGGTAACCACCCTGTAATCATGAAAGTTCTCCATGATGTATAGCTCACTGCCAGCATCTGCTACACCGAACTTAGCGTTCAGTGCCTCCCAGAGCTCTTTTCCATCTTTGATGTGCATATACACATCAAACAGCTTGTTGTCAAGAACACTCAGAACGCATCTCACAAAGGCAAGATTGGTTTCCTTGAACTTGTTCTGAACCTCGTCAGATGTAGTTTCTTCAGGTAAACCCCCACTAGCCTCGAATACTTTCAGAGCTTGCAGCCACAAAGTGGTCTTATACTGCCACCTCTTAAAATGAATACCTGTAAACTTTTCCGGCTTCATAGCATCGGCCAAGTGTCCCATGTTTAATTCAGGAAATTGCCTATAATAAGGTTTTTGGATTGTTGGATTATTAGGCATAATTTCCACGATTAATTCTAGAATATAAGTCATGACAACAATAGCTACAATCACGTGAACCTCTAACATACTAGATGTATTGATCAATATGAACAGTAGCAGAGTATACACACTAACATCCATAGTAAAACAACATAAATGATGACGGTGTACGTATTGATCGGTTGTCAATGTAGTCATCGTTGGTGCAGTAGCCTGTCGAAGAAGTCGACGTGCAGTAGGTCCGGCTTGACGACCGGGGAGCTTCCCAAAAACCTTATTCGCCCTCTCCCATACAGGATCACAAAGGCGAGTGGTTCCGGAGACCTGCTCTCCTGACCACCGATGCACGCCGGCAAGCGGGATGGAGTAGACTAGGTGGCAGCGCAAGCAGAGAGGATGGCAAAACCCTAGATTGGTTCGGTGTCGTATGTTGTGGAAGCTGCACATGCGTTTATATAGAGCGGCTCGGAAATCCCGTACAGGACACGAAGTGGACCAAGCCCACATTGTGCATGTTCGGGTCGGTTACAGATAGCCCACAATCCAGGAGCGACCCGAATCCACTAACTGTTGACGTCTGTCTAACCGCACACATTTTCCTGAGCAGCAAAATAAAAATCGGCTCGACGAGATTCCCGCAACCCGCATCGCGTCGCGTCGCGTCGTGACGAGGCGAGTGTGCGTGTGGCGGCGTTGTTGGAGGAGGAGCGCGCGTGTAGCTCTCTTATTGTCACTCACTTACAAAGTGGTGCAGTGCTCCACCTTATAAGGTGGTGCAACTCTCCTTCAACTTCCCATGTGGGACTAAACTTTAGCTCCCACTGTTCTTGCCACACACATGTGAGCTGCCACCAACTTGAGCCAAACCAGATATCTTTCACATACATGGGCTTTGAGATTTAGGAAAAATCTAAAATCACACATCGGTCTAATGATTTAGCCCATTATTTCTAACAGTTGGGGCTCGCGTAACCGACGGGTACTAACAATCAGGACCCACTTCACGACCAATTTGAATTTGGACGAGTGTGGGATGAGTTTGGCTCGAAATGGCCCATGCCGACAAGTGACTTGCCAGGTTTGTGAACCGCTCTGGTTACAAGCAACTCCGGCCCCTTAGAGCGCGAGTAAAAAACAGGAGGCCCTTAAAGTGAAATCCCTATTGGTAGCATAGCAAAGAAAAGGGGTGAACAACACAAAGCTTCAACCATGCTATTTCGTAAAAATAAAAATAAAAACTTTAACCATGCCACATATATTACAAAGAAAAAGGTATGATTGTCGTCAAAAGAAGGCCCAAATCAACAGAACTAAAGCTCATATTAGATTACTGCAATCAAAGGAAGGCGTCCTAAATTATGCATTTTGCTTGATTTTATATGGACTGTACTCATCACTCCATCATTAAGGTGGGCCACGTTTCGACTAAGTATATTTGTCTCGATAATGGCAACGATTTACGATGAACAAAGCAGCCAAAGATCCATGTAAACAAAGACAATTGCTAAGTACCGGCCATTTCCAGACTATACTTTGAGAAATCACCTTACCATATCCTAACCTCGTACAAAACCTGCACGTATAAGAAACCGCAAAGCCAAACATTCGCCCCCAATCCCGATGCGCGCACTCGACGATTGCTCCCGACATGAAGAATTCTTTCACCTCTAAAGTACTCCTCCTCCAGCTTTATCCCTCCCGGTAGATCTCCCCCCTGATCGATCCGTGGAAGCCTTTCACTTTCCCACGCGTTTCTTTGCCATATTTTTTGTGTCCTCCCTCTTGCGTGTTCCTGCAAAGCTCCCAGACCCAGCCTCCAATCCCAAGTTTCCTCTTATTCCCTCCCTCTCCCTCCCTGCCCCTCCCCTGTTGGGGAAGAAACCTATGATTCGCCGAGATCGCGTCAGGTATATATGCACTGCGCCCGGAGGGACAGCAAGGTCCTACTTTACACTTCTCTGTTCGTCAGGTAGCTATCCGCCCACCGATCCCTGACATTGTTTTGGAAGCACAGGGCGAGCTCGATCTTGAGGGAGGAGATCGACATGGGTCGTCTTCTTAGGCCATCGAGCTGCATTGGCTACCTTATCGTCCTCATTGCCTTCTGCTGCGGTGAGTTGTCTGCTCTTGTTTTCATTAATTCTCTGTTTTCTACTTTCGCAAATGCTGTGTGCATGAGGTATGATATGATAGTTGGTAGGGGATGTGATGGTGTTTTATGCTCATGTTTTTACCTAAAGCGTAAAGAAGCATCACACCCTTGTTCTAGCTAGCAAAAGGCGCTTAGTATATTGATCAAACACAGATCTAGGTAGATGCAGCATGAGGAATTGTGCATGAACGGAGGGAGAGAAAGTGACTTGATACATGTGTCAGAAACTCAGTTCAAATCTTTTTCACCTCACATGTTTCATTTCATCCGATCCTAACAGGAACAGAGCAGCAGAGAGCGGAAGCATCTAATCGACTCACCACGGAACACCCAACACATGGCAGGATCCTGACCACCGTCTCGGTGATGAAGCCATCGTACCCCACTGTCATCACGCCCACTTCCGCTTCCTACGCGATGCCTGCGTCGACGCCGATGAGTCCGTCATCTAGGTTCCCTTCGCTGGCGGATGCGAACGGTGGCGGAGGCGTCGGCGCAGGTGGCATGGGCGGTGGCGGCGCCGTCGGCGGTGGTGCGGGAGGCGGCGTTGGTACTGGCGGTGGTGCGGGAGGCGGCGTCGGTACTGGCGGTGCTGCGGGAGGCGGCGTCGGTACGGGCGGTGGCGGTGGCGGAGGGACGTGGTGCGTGGCGAGCCAGAGCGCGAGCACGTCCGCGCTGCAGGTGGCCTTGGACTACGCGTGCGGCTACAGCGGCGTGGACTGCTCGGCGATCCAGACAGGCGGGAGCTGCTTCAGCCCGGACACCATCCACGACCATGCGTCCTACGCCTTCAACAGCTACTACCAGAAGAACCCTCTCCCCACCAGCTGCGACTTTGGCGGCACGGCCACCGTCACCACCACTGATCCCAGTAAGACCTACAGAAGCGATCATACATGATCACACATCTCTCAACTTCAGTGATTCTCATGCAAATTCTTTCCAACCTTGCAGGTTCAGGGTCTTGCCAATATCCAGCTTCAAGGTAAGTTCTTGCCAATCCAAGCAAAAATATAACCGAAATATTTGCAGCACAAGAACTGATTTATTTGTTGCCCTGATGTGAAATGGCAGCGGTAGCGCTCAAGGAAACATGATGCCCCCGCCATCACCGGCCACTCTGACGCCGACAACACCGATGACTCCCTTCCCGATGACCCCAATGACGCCGATGACTCCAATGACGCCGGACAGCAGTGCGCCTACGTTTGGAATGAGTCCACCTGACTTCGGGTCGAACTCTCCTCCTGGCGGCTTGGGATCAGATTCACCTCCGGATTACAACGACGTCGGCGCCGCCCCAGCGACGGCGATGAACACGGCAGCGTTGGCCCTCGTATCCATCCTCGTCGCCACGGTATCACTGAGCATGGCCACATGAAGAAGACACACATTTACAGATATATAATCAGATGGCAGTCCTATGCAGCAGTTCAAGAATACAGAGAGGTGCGCGCCGCTAGATGCCGAGATACGCGCGCGAAACCTCCCTGCCCCGCAACGCTTTGCAAAGCAGAGGTGCTCCCATTTGTTTAGTGTCGTCAGAAATCAGAAGCATATGCTGATGCAGCTTCTAGCACCGACCTAGTTCTAGTGAGGCCAGCAGATGTTTATATTGCCGATTATACTACTATATTGTACTTAGAAATTTATGGGAAAATTTCGTTTCAATTCACATATACTATGATCTCTCGGCAGAATACAGTCAGCTGACCAATATAAAAAAAAAACACCCCTGTTACCCTTCGAGAAATCTTAAGAACAGAAAAAGATCAGAGTGACATAGGAAGTAAACAAAAACAACAACACATGGGAGACTATTTTTTTTTGTTTTTTTCGAAATGAATATACCTCGGCCTCTGCATCAATTAATGCACACAGCCTTTTATTGCAGTTTTTAAAAAGTCTTAAAGCATAAGGGTATAAAATCTGGAATTACAAACTCATGGATCTCTCGGCAGTATACAGTCAGCTGACGAATACTAAAAAATCCACCCGTGTTACCCTTCGAGAAATCTTAAGAACAAAAAAAAATCAGAGTGACATAGGAAGTAAACAAAAACAACACACGGGAGACTAAGACCTTGTTTGATTTGTAGGAATAGCAAAGGATTTTCATGGGAATGAAATCCTATGGATTTTTTTTTTACGGCTGTCGTTTGATTTGTAGGAATAGCAAAGGATTTTCATAGAACCTCTAGGATTTTTTCCTATGACACTTCCCCTAGTCTATTTCATAGGAAAATTTACATTAGATCATAGGCTCTTGTAAAAAATCATGTAAAGGAAAGGAAACTTGGAGGATTTCACTGGACATGCCATACCAATCCTACGATTTTCCTATCCCTTCAGTTTTACTATCCTGCAAATCAAACAAGCCCTAAACTAGCAACAATCTCAAATGCACTTTTGCTTCGCCCCCCCCCCCCCCCTTCCCTTCCACCCCCCTTCTTTTCAAACTTTGACAAACAAAAACTCGATACCGATTGTTTAGAGGACCGTACGAACCCATCCGTAGTTCGTATGGTCCTCTCAGATGTATACTCACCGTACACGTATACCCATGTATCTGTGAAAGGCGAAAATCGAAAGTTATATAACACCAACAAAAAAAATTAAAATATGACATACAAAGACGTAGATCGCGATAATTGAAGGTGGAATCATCCGGCTGGAACGTGGATTATACCTAGTTCAACCGAGTACACATATACAGAGATATATGTGGCCTTGGTTGGGTTTCAACAGGTCCAAAAAAATAAAATGGTTCATGCAGCTTAAGTTTAGTGTGTGTGTGTGGTGTGGGGGCAAAACACACCTCTCCCAAATGTAGAACCAAAGGCGTTAAAAGTGTGTCTGAGTATATGTATGAGTGTACAACTGGTAAGCTTGATTTTGCAAATAGTGCGAGTGTCTAAGCATGTAGTATAGATTTTCTATAAGTACGCAATCCTTTGTATTGTATATGCAATTTCAATCTTCTGCAACCTGCATGGTCCATCTTTCATTTAATTTTTATTTTGTTTTACTATTAAAGTGGGAGTTAGTGATGGTGATGATCCATACCACCTCCTCAGCTAACAGACACTACAATACCAACCAGGCTCTTGTGCTGTTCTCGAAGAAAAACACAGACATGCACAACATTTCCCCAATTCAAAATCCAACGTCGAGCATCCTATCTCTCAATCAACAAAAACTCAAAGACAAAACAATCATGTATACTTTTTTTTTTGAACAAGGGAAGGGGTCAGAGGACCCCGAGAGCTGCATATCATTAATAAGCGGTGGGTACAAAGTGCAAACAGGCCCCTCAATAAACACTAACTAAAAAGCAGGCCTGCTGTTTGACAAAAAGGATCCTGGAAAGAAATAGAAAAAGCAATCCAGTCCAGCATCCTCTCCACCGACGACGGGATTCCGACGCCGACCTCCAAGCACCTGCCGCCGGGGACGAACCACTTGGCTGCGGGGAGGAGCAAATCGCCGGCGAGGATCTCGGGAACAGGCCTCCGTCTTGGAGGTTGATGAATCGCTGTCGAGGCAGCGACAAGGGTGACCATCTTGGCCACAGATCGTGACGACGAGCTTGTCGACCACGAGATGAGCTCCGGGATGCAGCAACTGGGCGGCCAGGCACACAACCTATTTCGGCCACCGCCATCTCTCGCAGACGCGGCAGGAGCGACTCCGCTATCTTCTCCCTCGCCACCGAGGCCGGCGGAGAAGAAAAACAGAGCACGCATTCCACCATGGTGCGGGAGCAGATAAAACCACCACACCGAAGTTGAGCTCGCAATGAAGCAGTAGAACTCCACCTCGCCACCACGGCCGGCCAGGAGTTCAACCGAGAAAACGCCCATCAGCAAGCCCGAGCCTTCCCCCTCGCCTCCGCGGCCGGGCGAAAAGAGCTCGTGCATGCCTTGCTCAAGCAACAGCAGGAGGTAGACCGCCAAGATTTTATTTAAGGAGACGCTGATTCTTCCTCTCTTTCTCCCCTCCATCCTCTGAAGAAGAAGATCGAGAAGGAAGAACCCTACAGCGACATGGATCCAGGCGGAAGGATCTGTCACACCGCTCCGACTACAAGGCATATAGCCCACAACAAACAAAGAAAAACTAGACCTATCTACTCTACCTACTCCGGCGCCTCTCTTCCACCCATCTCGGGCGGCGCCAGCAGGGAACTTCAGATCGCCGGCGATGTGAAGGGCTCTTAGGAACTGTAGCTAGGAGAGAGAAAGGGAGGATAGAAATCAGGTGAGTTGAAATATGACCACAATCATGTATACTTTCATTTGGTTTGTTAGCCAACATATCGAGGGATAAAATCGTGTAGACTAGCTTGTGAGTGTACGGGTTGGAGTACTTATTTTATTTGGTTGTGAGATATACTTAGATCATCAGATACTATGAGGCATGACTTTTACCTATATTCGATCTCCCTTGTGCGGATAATAACCTCACTCTTCCCTTCCATCATTACATCGAACAAATTAGGCGTTTATAAGGATGAACCTAGAAAGATGGATGGCAAACTCGACAAATATATGTTTGGAACAACGTAAAATGCTGCACATTGGCGTGGCTTTTATAGGCTTAAGAGCTTATGCTTTGATGGATAAGAACAAATTGGTCTGTTTTTCTTAGGTCTTGTGTCTTCCTTTCATAGTTGTAGATAGATGTTGGCCCCATGTCTTCTAGTATAAAATAAAAGCATAATCATACAAATAAAATAATATAAAGAAACAATCTACTAGGAAAAACATGAAAAGGAAAATAGAATAAAAATGAATGGAAAAGAAGAAGGGATAAAGGAAAATGAAACAAAAATAGAAAGGACCGGATATGCTTGATGTGCCAGTCTAGTAGTGTGCATTCCTGTGATTGATCAGGGCAAGCTTACATTTTTTCGAGAGTATGATGCCATACTCTCTCCATTCCACGATATAATTATTTTTAACAAACTAAAACAGCTTGCTAGAAATACTTATATTATAGAACAGAGATAGTAGAAGGAAGAAGGCAAGGTTGCATGATTTCATCTAGGAGCCTCTACATGGCGCCCATTGTGTTAGGTGCCGCGTCAAGGCCCGTGTGCAGCTCTTGTTGGATTGGCCCTGCTTTCTTCTTGCATTATTTCTTTCTCTTTTCATTTTAGTAGTGTTCTTCGAAAATGGTCAGATTTGAAAACATTAAGGTTTTGAAGAAAAACGTAAAGATTTGAAAAAAAAAGGTTTCAAAAAAATGTTCAGAATTAAAAAATAGAGTTTGAAATATGATCAGATTTAAAAAGAAAAAACAAACAAACAAAAAGAAAAACCTAAAACACATGAATTATAGAACCTGATGAATGTTCTAGAAACTTTCTAAAAACGGAAAAAACTATTCTTGGGCCACGCCCACTTGAGACGCCTGCGTAGGGATGGTTCACCATTTCGGCTGGGCACAATGATCAGCATAGCAAATCGAACGGGAAGCTAGGCCGACTCATTACCTGGAACCTCACGTCGTGAACGCTGCTGCTTCTTCGCTGATCACTAGTAATCACTCCGTCCAAAAATAGATCTCTTAGTTTTTTCATACTTTGGATAAATCTATGTACTAAATAGTGTTTAGATTCGTCTAAATTTTAATAAATTTGAGATCTATTTTGGGACGAAGGAAGTACTATTTTTTACGGGTAATTGTGACAGTAGGTGTTTCATCTCTTTTTAAATATGAAATCTAAACAATTTCAATATTTGACAAAATTTGAAATCTAAAAAAAAAACTGAAAGAATTCAAAATATGTAGAATTTCAAATTTGGACAGAAAATCAAAATCTAAACATAATTCACATTTGAACAAAATTCGAATTTGCACAAATTTATATTTGAACTTTTTTGTAATCTAAGCAAATTAAAAACATGAACATTTTCAAAAACTAAAAAACAGTATGTTTGAAAATTGAAAATGTTCCAACTCAAAGAAGTTCTTATTTAAAAATTGTTTAAAATTTAAAAATGTTCAAATTGGAAAAATATTTAGATCTAAAAATGTTCAAATATTTTTTCCCAGATTTGGAAGTATTAAGATTTTAAAATATTCGAATTTGAGAAAACACAAAATAGAAAAACAGAAAATAGTAAAACAACCAAAAAAACTAAAAATACGAAAAACCGGACGTCCAATTCCGCTGGACTATGAAGAGTTTTATCAACAGCCCTCGCGGCTGGCCCAGCTTCCTACGCACGTAAGCGCGGCGTACAGGAATTTCGAACCAAACAAGCTGGGAAAAAGAGCGACTCGGAGTAACTCTAACGGTGTATGTAAATTTGCGAATGATAAAATACGAGTACAGTCCACTGAAAATAAATTCATAGGTTGTAATTGCGACGGCGCAAAACGGATCTTTTAAAGATGAACTGTATTTTTGAAATTCTGCACTCGTGACAAAATTCGTCAAAGAACATGCGACATTTTACACACATAGATTCGATTAATTACATATATAGCAGCGATACAAAAGCTGTGATTTACACACAAACTAAATACTAGTGGACGTAGCCACAACCTAGACAAAAAATAAGCTCCGATGAGGGCGGGAGCTGCAGGTTGCGGCGACGTTGGGGACGACGAGCTCTAGTCGTCTCGCTGTCGTTGCCGGAGCTAGGAGGGGATGGAGGCACGGGGCCGCACGACGATCCCTCAGCGGACGCACGCGCCGCAAGAGCCCTCGTGGAGATGAACCCTGGCGGCACGTACGCGCGGAGTTTTGGCGGCGGCGACTCCTTGCGGTTTGTCCAGCGCAACGCCGCCCGCTTCTTCGCTCCCTTCTACCGGATGAACAACGTGTGCTCCGCCTCCGAGGCGAAGCGGCGAGCTCCGCCCGAGCCGCCTCCGGACCAGTGCCCTCCCACCCACCAGGACCCGCCTACGGCGCGACACCGAGCGGATGCGACGGCGGCGGCGTGAGTAATTGCTCGACGGAGCAAGCTATAGCTGCTGCGGCGCTAGGGTTGGGCAGTGACGGAGTACGGGTTTGGAACCGCACTCGCACTGCCGAGCCTCGCAGTTCTCGGGTGTAGGGTTTGCAGCATAGAAAACAAAAAATTTACTACGATGGGAACAAATATGTACCAAGATCTATCTACTAGATACAAACAATAGGCGAATGTATATCCGTAGAGAACATACCCTTGAAGACCGACAAAGCTTAACGAGTTAAACTCGTGGTTGATGTAGACGATCTCTTGCCGATCTCAAGATCGAGAGAAAGTCCTTAACACCGCAACTTAGCGGCGCATTCGTGCTCGTACACACGTCCGAGGCACCGACCAACCTCCGCCTCCTCGCTCTAGCGATGCAGCGAAAGCACAACCCTTTCTTACCGAATAGCCATCGGAAACATGTATCTCGCTAGTCCGAGACCATGGGGAATACATATTAGAGGGGGAGAGATACTTCACGAGGAGGTGTGAGTGAGAAGTAAGGAGGGGGTGCCTTTTATAGGAGAGGGGGAACCCCAAGGTGGTGGCCGGCGCATGGGGGCTGCCCCCTTGCCCTCCCCTCATTCATGTGGGTGGACACTCCACTCACAAAATCCTTTCAATTCCCTCCACTCAAAATCCCACTCAAATTCCCATTAAATTTTCACCAAATTTAATGCAAACTCTCATTAAATAAAATTCCTTTTATTTATTCAGAATTTTGTCAATTACTTTAATAACAAATATTCACATATAACCTCTTGCTAGTATTTCATTTCACATGCAAAAACACTTACTGCAATTCTACCCAAAAACCTGTTTCGGTATCTAGTGAAATAAATTCTTCGCTTGTTATTTTTTCCGGCATGAAACTTTTGCTCCAAATGGATGTTGGTGTCTCTTAAGTGTGTCACCCTACGGTTCGCGAATAATGCGGACATGATCGAGACCCCTCTCCGATCAATAATCAGAAGCGGAATCTGGAGGCCCATACTGACTCGCACACATTCAACGATGACTTTCTTGTGATCGTTAGAATCTTTTACGCTAGTATCTTAATCCTTTTGTTTCGCGATATATTGCATGTCCGAGATTATATTATCGGTATCTCCATACCTAGTTTGATCTCGTTACTGATATGTACTCTTTTCTTGTTCCCGTGATATAACATTCTAGTGATCAAATCACTTGCTTGCAAGCTAATCAATGTGATATCACCGAGAGGACCCAGAGCATATGCATTTGTCATCGGGATGAACAAATTCCACTCTCGATCTATGGGCCTCAACATAACACTTTAGTAGTTCTGAAACCATCTTTATAATCACCCTGTTACGGTGTGACGTTTGATGTTATCAAGAAACTTTTCCGGTGTTAATGATTGACATGATCTCATGGTCTAAGGATTAGGATCACTTCATAAGTTGTTATAGCAATATAAACTCAATGACTTTAATCGTAATGCTATACTTCGGATGAATGTTCATCACACCATTACACTAATGTTGTGATCTTGTTATTAACAACATCCAATGTCCATGATCAGGAAACCTTGATCATCTTGTTAATCAACAAGCTAGTTTATGAGAGAGGCATAACTAGGAGCTTTATGTTTGTTTATTAAACACACATGTATTAAAGTTTCCATATTAATACAATTATAGCATGCAAAATAAACATCTATTATATACTTGGAATATACATAATAAACACTTTATTATTGCCTCTCAGGGCATATTCCCTTCAGTCTCCCACTTGCACTAAAGACAATAATCTAGTTACATAGTGATGAATCTAACATCCATGGAGTTCTGGTGTTGATCATATTTTGCTCTAGGGAGAGTTTTAGTCAACAGATCTGCTATATTGAGATCCGTGTGTACTTTACAAATCTTTATATGTCCATCCTTGACATGCTCGTGGATTGAGTGAAACCGACGCTTGATATGCTTGGAATTCTTGTGAGACCTTGGTTCTTTTGCATTGGCAATGGCACCATTGTTGTCACAATAGGTCGCAATTGGGTCCAACACGCTCGCAACTACACCTAGTTCGGATATGAACTCCTTCATCCAAACCACTTCCTGAGCCGCTTCCGAAGCAGCAACATATTCGGCCTCCGTTGTTGATCCCACTACCACAAGTTGTTTGGAACTCCTCCAACTAACCGCTCCGCCATTCATGAGAAATATGTATCCGGATTGAGACTTAGAGTTATCCGGATCGGTGTCAAAGCTTGCGTCGACATAACACTTAGCGATGAGCTCTTCTTCACCTCCATACACAAGAAACATATCCTTAGTTCTTCGCAAGTACTTAAGGATATTCTTGACCGCTATCCAGTGTTCCGAACCTAGATCCGATTGGTACCTACTAGTCAAGCTAATAGCATGTGCCACATCCGGTCTTGTACATAGCATGGCGTATATTATAGAGCCTATGGCTGAAGCATAGGGGACTTTGTCCATTATCTCTTTTTCTTCCGCCGTAGCCGGACTTTGAGTCTTACTCAATGTCTTGCCTTGCAACATAGGTAAGAACCCCTTCTTACTTCCGTCCATTTTAAACTTTTTTAAAATCTTATCAAGGTATGTACTTTTGTGGCGCCCCGCAAAACCACTACTAGAAAATCGCGTTGTTTTTGTGCATTGCATCGTCATCATCATGCATTGTTTGTCTGAAACTATTTTTGAAACGCCTAGTTTTGTTTTCTAAATAACCCCCGTCTCTATTTCAAATTAAAACCTCGGTCTGTTCCGGTCTTTTATTTGTCTAAAGCTATTTACAAAATTTATTTAAAGAAAACCCTAGTCTAAATTTCTAGTCCTAAATTCACCCAATCCTATTCTACCCACCTATCCTAGCCTGCCACCTCCCTCTCCCTCCACCTCATCTAACCCGCTGCCACCTCACCAATCCTCTCTCTCACCCCCCTCTCTCTCTCACCCCAGTCCCACCTACCCCCTCTCCCTGTCCGGCCGGACCCACCCGCACCAGCCCCACTCCCTCCCCACCTGCCTCCCCTGGTCAAACCCTCCCCCAGCCGCACCCACTCCCCCTGGCCCCACATGCCAGCCCGCCCCCACTTCACTCCCTTTCCCCCGTCTGGACCCCACCCCGGCCCCACCTCCCGCGCGACCCCACCCCCCTCGCCCGCGTCTCCCTCCTTCCCGTCTCCTTCCTCGCCCTCTCGCCTCCTCTCCTCCCGCAACCTCCCGTCGGCCTTCTCCCAAGCCGCCGCCTCCCAAGCCTGTCTCCATCGAGATCGCCTCGCCGCCTTCTCTCACCTCCTCCGCCCTCCTGCCCGCTCCCCCACCTCGCGTCCGCACCTCATGGGCCAGCTTCGCCGCTCCTGCCGCCTCAGCCGCCGAGCTCCCGTCCTCGCGTCTGGCCGCCCCTCTTCCCGGTGCCCTGCTCTCCGCTCGGCCCGTCGACCCAGCCTGCGTCATGAGCCACCTCGGCCATCGCAGTCTCCTCGCCGCAGCCCCGAAGGCCGCCTCCGACCTCGGTCATCCCCTGTCTTCTCCGGCCGCGCGCCTCGCTGCTCGGCGCTCCCGCCTCGCCTCTGCCGCCTCCTGGAGGCGCGCCGCCGGGCCCCACCTCGCCTCCCGAGCTCAAGCCCGTCTCTCCGTCGTCCTCAGGGCTCGTGGTGGCCTTGTCCTCCGCTGCCCGGTGCCCCCAGCAGTCTGCTCCTCTTCGTCCCCATGCGGCGCCCCTGTCCTCCTTTCGGTAACAGACCTCAAGGCGAACACTTGTGTTGGTGACAAGTGTGTGTGCTGTTGAAGATCCTCGAACCTGATGGTCGACAACACGGAACGCTGAGGCCTCCATCTTGGATCAACAAGATCTGCCACGCGAAGCCGAAGACCGGTCAGAAACGCCAAGTTCGCCTCATGAACCCCGAACCCGAAGACGCCAAGGTCGCCGACGCAGCATGCCAAGTACTTCACCCCAGACGAGACAAGTACTACTTTCCGGTACGCAACCGACAAGATCTTCGCAACGACAAGATCGACACCGACCAGAGCAGATCCGATGCGCCCCCGACACCGAACCAAGTCCTCCTTCCCGGACGCCGTTTCTGCCGAGCACGAATTCGTCGAACCCTGAACCCTAAGACCGAACCCCGAACCCCCGGAACCAAGTTCGCCAAACCCTAATGTGTGACCCTTATCCGAGCCCCTATTTTATAAATGCCATATCTATAAATTGTTGCATATTTAATTGTTCATCTCTCATGCATATCATGTGGTTTGGGGGCCTTATGCCGATCCACCTCATAATTAAATATGGGGCCCATATGCGGGCAAATCTAGCCTTATGTTGGCCTCATTTAAATTGGTGTAGCGAACCGGTGCTATATTTTGCCATGTTCAAACAACCTTTAATTTGCGGGGTAGATAAACAACATGAACCTATTAATTAATTGTCGGGACCCCCGGTTCCGCTTAATATTGTCTAATTGCATCGCATCTTGCCATGTCATACATCATACATGCATCATGCTCGATCTTCTACCGTAGTAATAAATATTGCATCTGGTGTTTATTCTAGTGTTTTGCTTCTTCGCGGATAAGGACGTTGAGTTGATGTGAGCTTCGCCCCGATCTTCGGATGAACCTTCGGCAATGTTTTCAGGCGAGCATCTCCCCCTTTCTACCTATCTTACTTTTATAGTATTTATTCCCTCCTGTTGATCTATTGATATCTGTGTTGCGATGCTCTAGTTTTCGTACCCGTGATATCCCCTGCAGCCTTATATTGCCTTGGACACATCCTATTACCTGTTGTGTGGTAGATAGTTGGACTTGCGCGTCGTAGTCGCTTGCTCAAGTGTTGTTGCGTGTCGTCAAGTGCCACAGTTGTTGGTGAATTGCCGCATGTTGATGTTGGAGATGATCATGGCTTTACTTATCGTTCACTTTAATTCCTGTTTAACAACTAAAATTGAAGTAAGTAAGCAGAGGCACAGGTGGGCAATAGATGTTATTTGGTTGTTAACCGTCCACTTGTGTCCCGTAGGACCCCGAGTACTTGATACATGTTCCTTGAATATTCGCGCTATCCACATCCGGGAGGCTTATGGGACCCCCCTGAGCCAGAGCTTGATTCCGTCTTATTTCTTGGGGCCACAAACTAGTTTGAGGTTTTATTTACTATCCTGTACTTATGCCATGCTTTACTGCTTTATTTAATATTGTGCGAGGAGCACCTGTACTGTTTAGGATCGTGGCACGATTCCGCGGTATCGACAAGCCCAGTTTTGGGTTCCCAGTCGTTTACAGCCGTCCCCACAACCTTGAGTCCGTCTCGGAGCCGGCCGGCTTCGTTGCGGGTCTACTTTAAGGGGTGGCCCCCTGAAATATTTCTGAATCCTGTGATTGCTTTGTCGTGAAGGCCTCGTTGGGTTTTGATTTGGTTTTTCCGAGGTTGATCGAGTGTGTGTTGCTATTTGTGCACCCTGCAGGTAAAACTTTTGAAAGCCGTGTCATGGTTATGGACGACTTGGAGCACAGTATCTCGATCATAGACAACTATAACTAAAGTAGTGCTATAAATTTGACTTTATAATGACTAGTAATCAGCTTCACTATAATGGAATGGCTAAATAAAACTGCCAACAATTGTTTGTTTTGGTTGTCGCTTGCGACCATTGTATCTGACTAGTAAGTATTGCAACTATAACGAAATGGCTAAATAAAAGTACCAACAACTGCTGGGTTTTGGGATATCTCATGCTAATTGTATCTGACTAGTAAGTGTTGCAACTACAACGGAATGGTTAACTAAAACGGCCCACTGCTTATTTTATCAGGATGATTATCTACACCTGACTAGTAATTGCTGCAACGATAACTGAATAAATAAAGCGCCAACGTGTGAGTTCCTCGGTTGACTTCCTCGTTTGGTCTCGAGGGAAACACCAGGATGGGTATGTTTGGTGGTAGTATCAGTTGGCTCGAATAGGTCTTTCTTATCCCTCTCGATAGCCAGCAGTTATATCGAGTCTCTATAGGTTGTTTAGTGCATCTTGCCGCCGCTTGATCCACCATACCTATGTAGGCGAGGACCGCAATTCTAGCCTCGCTGTGTCTTGGCCTCAAGATCGACCGCTCTCTTTTTCCTTTGCCCTTTGTCGGCACCCTTTTGTTTAAGCAGGTTTTGAGATCGACGACGTTAGCGGTTACCCTTCCCTTGGCACAGGCAGGGTTATGGACGCCATTGGTTATTCTTCAGGGCTCTTAGCCCCATTTGCATCTTGTCCGTAGCTGGACGCTCTATCGTTTTCAAGGTGATTTGGATCTTTGCTATGTATATCTGTATTCTTGACTCATGGAGTCGTGTTGTATATATATATATGTTCTGTGGGTCCCATCTAGGACTGTTGTGTAATGTTATTACTTCGTTTTCCACCCGCACGAAAGTGCCTGGTGGGCACCTTTGAATCGTTTCTATGCGGGTTTGGCGGGAATCACTGAAACTTGCATAGGGTCGATTCTGAGGGTGTTACAACTTTGCGATAGCCCTATTAGGCGCTTAGATCTATCTCTATAGATCTTTATGCCTAATATGTATGACGCTTCACCTAGGTTCTTCATTGAAAATTTGCTGTTTAGATATCTTTTAACACTGTTTAAAAGATCTATATCATTTCCGATCAATAATATGTCATCCACATATAATATCAGAAGTGCCACATTGCTCCCACTCACTTTCTTGTAAATACAAGCCTCTCCATAAGTTTGGACAAATCCAAACTCTTTGATCGCCTCATCAAAGCGGAGATTCCAACTCCGTGATGCTTGCTTCAATCCATAGATGGATCGCTGAACCTTGCACACCTTGTTAGCATCCTTAGGATCGACAAAACCCTTTGGTTGTATCATATACAACTCTTCATCAATATTACCATTGAGGAACGCGGTTTTGACATCCATCTGCCATATCTCATAATCGAAATATGCAGCAATTGCTAACATATTCCTAACTGACTTTAGCATCGCTACGGGAGAGAATGTCTCATCGTAGTCAACTCCTTGAATTTGTCGAAACCCCTTTGCGACAAGTCGAGCTTTATAGACGGTCACATTACCATCAGCATCAGTTTTCCTTTTAAAAATCCATTTATTCTCCACGGCCTTTTGGTCGTGAGGTAAGTCCACCAAGTTCCAAACTTGATTTTCATACATGGATTCTATCTCGGATTTCATGGCTTCTAACCATTTGTTGGAATCCGGGCTCATCATCGCTTCTTCATATGTTGCAGCGTCATCAATTTCATCAATCATGAAATTCATAACAGGGTTTCCGTACAGCTCGGGATCTACACGCGTCCTGCTACACCTGCGAGGTTCGGTAGTACTCTCTTTTGGAGTTTCATGATCATTATCATTAGTTTCCTCTTCAACTGGTGAAGCCAACTCTGGAACAACTTCCGGCGCTGCGCTACTTGCCATACTTTTAAGAGAAGGTTCAATAACCTCTTCGAGTTATACCTTCCGACTACTCACACCTTTCGCGAGAAACTCTTTCTCTAGAAGGGATTCCATTCTTGGCAACAAAAACCTTGCCCTCGGATCTGTGATGGAAGGAATACCCAATAGTTTCCTTAGGGTATCCTATGAAGACCCATTTTCCCCTTTGGGTTCAAGTTTATCCGGTTGAAGTTTCTTCACATAAACATCGCATCCCCAAACTTTAAGAAATGATAGTTTAGGTTTGTTTCCAAACCATAATTCATACGATGTCTTTTCAACGGATTTAGATGGTGCCTGATTTAAAGTGAATGCAGCAGTTTCTAGTGCATAACTGCAAAATGACAGTGGCAAGTATGTCAGAGACATCATAGATCGAACCATATCCAATAAAGTACGATTACGACGTTCCGACACACCATTTCGATGTGGTGTTCCGGCAGGTATGAGTTGTGAAACTATCCCACTCTTTCATATGGGTGCTAAACTTGTAGCTTAGATACTCACTGTAACATCCCAAAACTATTGATCATGATCATCAAACTCTAATCACTAAAATTAGGGTTAACAAAAACTTTGATTAAATAAAAACCAAATGAATGCATGTGTGTATGTGATGATTTAATGAATGCATGAATGGACTTGTGTGATTAACTTAAATAGCAAGAAATGGTTTAAGGATGAAAATAACATCATCTAAAACATTTCCTAGCAGAAACAAATCAAGACGAAATCAAAAACAAATCAAATAAGGAAAATGGTCATTTTTGCCAATCTTGCTCACTAGGTCACTTTGAGTGTTTCTAGTCTAAGATTTCAAACAGAAACTTTTCCAATTCTTTTCACCCCTTGGAAGACCAAGTAAAAGTGAATCAAAGCCCACCTTTCAAACTTACAGAAACATTTGGCAACCCTATTCAAATGACAATTCAAAATTGAATCTTTAACATATGTGAAGATCACACCTTTTCAAAACCCAACCAAACCAGTGTCCCTTGACCAATCCAACTAACCCAATACTCCCTAGTATGTGCCTAGCAAACCCACCAAGTTTGAATCCAAAATTCAAATTTGATTTTCTTTCGGCCATTTCATCAAACACCTAGTGATCAGCAAACAACAAAACATTAAAGACTATTTTGCAGTAGTGAATTTGACTAACCTTGTTCCCTCTCTGGTTGCAGCAAGCTCTGAGTAGATCATCAAGCCTCTTTAACAACCCTTAGCACCACATTGAGCAAGCCTAGCCATCAATGGTGACCATGCCGAGAGCAAACTTGCCACCCCCATGTCGCCAGTGAGCTAGAGGAAGCACTAGCCTCGCCAACATTGTCTGGAGCACTGACCACCGTCCACCGCCACCCTCTGTCCCAGCTCCGAGCATTGCCAACCCCTAGACGACATGGCAAGCTCATGCCAAGCTTCTCTGCGTGCGAGCCGAGAGAGCGCTAGTGCGCCGCACGCGACACGAGTCCACAGACCGCGCACCGCCCTCGCCGCTTGTAGACGTGATCGTCAACACCCCAACACCCCGCCAGACAACCCCGTTCGCCGCCGCGTGGACCACGCACGATGTGCGCCATTAAACTTGTCGTCGTACCCGCCCAGAGCGTAGTGACATTCCGACCGTTCCTCACCGCCCCACTCCGTGCCATCAAGCCGTTGAGCTTCGCCAGGATGCAACACACCGCCCCCTACCTTTGCATATGCCATTAGAATGTTGTGCCGACGACCACGACGAGCTCCACCCGCGACCGTCGGTCCCCTTTAGCCACTATAAAAGGAGGCCACCCCCGCTCGATTTGAGCACACCATCTCACCTCCCACCTCTCACTGATCACACCCACTCACTCCCGGAGCAAGGCGAGCACCAGGTGGCTGGAATTTCACCGGAGTTCGCCGCTATAGAGGAGGAGAGTCGTCGTCGATTGGAGCCGCCCCAGGAGGAGTCACCGGTATCAGGAGGATCGTCGACTTCGTCGTTCGCCCCCATCGCCGACCATCGTCGGAGCCCAGGTGAGCCCCTGTCGACCCCCACTGGACGTGATAGGGTTCTGTCTCGCCGGCGCTGCCCGACGTGGACGATGAATCATAGCCGTTGGATTAGACTTAGATCGTGCGGTCCTAATCGCCATGTACCTCTTTGCCCCTCGTTGTCTCACTGACGAGTGGGGTCGCTCACTTAACCAGCCCGCTCGCGTGCTATGCGTAGTGGGCCGGGCCAGTTAAACCTCTCGCGTGACCCATTAATTCAAACTTAGATTTATTCATTTAATTTCAAACTCAATTCTGTATCTAGATTCAAAAATCAACCTAGTTCGATTCACTGAACCAAAATTCGTGAAACCAATTTTGTTAGAAAGGTACTGGAGTGCTTAATCCAAGCCCGTTGGATTCAAACCATTTAGATTTGTAGATCACCCATGGTAAAAAAATAAGGCAGAAGCTTTTCTGTATTCAAACATTTTTCAAAATTCAACCATAAAAGATTTTGGGTTGATTCCAACTCTCAGAAATCACATTTAACTATACCTTTCAGAATATATAAAAATATATAGGGTTACTTGCATAAATAATGATCAAGTAATAAAAGAATGCCTCATAGGTCATTCTAGTCATTTTAATTAATTAAAATAAAAATGGTAAACCTTATTAAATTGTGACAACGCTTTAAATCACATTCTCATGTACTAAAATATGTGGTGATGACATGTGTCAACATGATCCCATATTTGAGTTGGAGAATATTAAACCTTGAGTAGTTTTTCAATGAGTAGAAATTACTTTTCTAAAATAAAATAAATAAGACAAGTGCTTTAATCTTGGTGATAATAGTGATGATGCTAGATCATCTAGTGTGAACCTTTGTGTGATAAATAGAAGTAATTAAGTATTGTGTGGTGATTGTGTACCTCGTACTTATTTATAGACGCTAGTACCGACCAAGGATACGAGGAGGAAGGAGGATACTACGAGGAAGAAGCTGAGGAGAACTTCAACCACTGCTCTGCACAAGGCAAGCCTAATACTACTAGTTAAATTAGCAAGCTATTAACTGAGCAAGCTAACACTTGCAGCTTAGCAAGCTTATACTACTATCTTAGCAAGCTAAACCATGCAAGTTTTACTTGCAAGCTTACACCACTTGATACCAAATCCTAGTTTTACTTGAAAGATTAATTCTTTTATTTCTTTATCAAAGCTTTCTATCAAAAGTTTATTTAGTGACTTGTAGATATAAGAAAGATATTTGAAGGTAGCATAAAGAGCATAAAACTTGGCCTAAGTTAGATAAATCTTGATGTCATCCTGAGGCATGAGATTTAACTTAGCTAATTCCCACTTATTTATTACCCATCATTAGTACTTACCCCCACTTATAGATGCTAGTGCTAAAGCATAAAACTGGATCAACTTTAGATGGGAACACTGGATGAAAATGGTTATGAAAACCTTAGAATGATGAGTCATTCTACTGAAATGTTTTGACATGTGTTCTCGAACACCGGATGATTTTGATGATGAAAATGTTAAGGCATGAGCCTTAGCTCTTCACAAAACTGATGGTTGTCTTGCTGCGATACCATTCCAATTTTATCGTACAACCACAATACCCGAAATTTGGGTAGGGCTTGACTGGAAATTTATATACCTTAGTATGGGTTCCCTTGCAGCCAAGGTCTGAACTGAGGCTACCTTGTGAAGATTGTCCACCTGTGCAGTACCCAAGATGACAGTTGGTCATGGTTGGGAGGCCAAACTCACATGAGAGGTGCTTATACTAGGGCGTGTAATTGAAAGGTTAGGATTGATTATCTGCATACTGAGTATGGTGAATTTAGGATTGTTCTTAACAGATGTATCGAATGTTGTGGTGAAAGTGTACAATCTCTGCAGAGTGTCAAACTATTCGAATAGCCACGTCCACGGTTATGCACAGTTGAAGTGGCCATACTATTCCGTCGTCAGCGGTTTTCAAAATGACTTATCAAATGATTTATGATTTGACTTGACCACAACGGAGTTGTGACATGAAATTCAAGTTCTCATTTAGGTGTTATAAAACTTTCAACTAACTCTCTCTTTGCTTCTGAACTTAGTAGAGGTAAATCTGGATTTTTGCAAAATAACCTAGAGCTTAGTATCCTACTCAAAACCACTTCACTTGTTAGTATTAGGTTGCGAGTACTTAAAGAGTACTCATGGCTTTGTCCCTGGCTATTCCCATGGCCAGACTATGAGTAGGAATATCAGGAAGATGGACAGCAGGAAGGTTACGAAAAATAGGATCATCTCCCATCTTTAGCATTGCCTGTGACCATGAAGATGGAGCTTCGCCTATGCTATCATTATCTTTACGTTATTCCGCTGCTTGAATTGTATTAACAATTGGATCATGAGATCCTTATTTGTGTAACACCTTATGTATGGTTTGTAATGGATGATGTACTGCGATATCCAATCTGTTATGTCTCACAAAAATTGTAATCCTGGTATTGTGATGTATGGGATAACAGGCATCTGGGATTAAAAATCCGGGTGTTGACACTCACCTCCACGGTAGGACCATAGAAATTTGATCTTTCTATTACGATGATTTTCCACTTCACACTGAAATTCCTTGAACTTTTAAAAGCTTTCATACTTGTGTTTCATCAAGTAGATATAACTGTATCTTCTCAAATCATCCATGAAAGTAACAAAATAATGATATCCACCTCACACCGACACACTCATTGGACCACATACATCAGAATGTATGATTTCCAATAAATCTATCGCCCATTCCATTGAGCCGGAAAATGGCGTTCTAGTCATCTTGCCCATAAGGCATGGCTCACATGTATCAAATGATTCAAAATCAAGTGATTCCAAAAGTCCATCTGAATGGAGATTCTTCATCCATTTAACGTCAATATGACCTAGATGGCAGAGTCACATATATGCGGATATATCATCATTAAGTTTAATCCTTTTAGCATCAACATTATGAATATGTGTAACACTATTATAGAGATCCAATAGAAATAAATCATTCATCATCAGTGCATGACCATAAAAGATTTCATTCATATAAATAGAACAACCATTGTTCTCGGATTTAAATGAATAACCACTTCGCATCAAACACGATCCAGATACAATGTTCATGCTTAGTGCTGGCATCAGATAACAATTATTCAAGTTTATTACTAATACCGATGGTAAGTGGAGAGGTAGCGTTCCGATGGCGATCACATCAACACTTGATCCATTGCCGACACGTATCTTGTGTAGGGGTTCGTAGCATGGAAAACAAAAAAATTCTACCGCATACAAACAAACAAGCCAAGATCTATCTACTAGATTGTAGCAACGAGTCGATGGAATAAGTCACCCTCGAAGATTCCAAAGTGTTTAACGAGAGCGGATTCTCGTGGGTGATGTAGTCGTACTCTCGCCGATCTCAAGATCGCGTAGACGATCCTTCCAGCGCTGCGTTTCGGCAGCGCTTCCGTAGTCGGTCACACGTTCGGTACTCGATGAAGACCTTCATCTCCCTTGTTCCAGCAGGCAGCGGAGGTTGTAGCACTCTCCTCGCGATTCCGGCAGCACGACGGCGTGGTACCGGAAGTAGAGGGGAGATCTCGTAGGGCTTCGCCTTAAGCCGGAGCGAGTATGGTGGACTATGAGAGAGGCCTCGGTGATCTAGGGTTTAGACACACCGAGGAGAGAGGGCTAGGCTGGCGGCTAGGTATTGGGGAAGCCCAAGTCGGCGGCTAGGGTTTGTCCTAGGCGGCGGCAGCAGCAGGAGGTGGTGGCGCCGGCGGCTTAGGGCTAGGGTTTTGTGGAGGCAAGGTGTGTTCTTGGAGGGGCAGCCCTGCCCCTCCTTATATAGGTGGAGGGTGTCGGCCAAGGGGAGGGGAGTCCCTCCCCAACTCGGCTTCCAAGGCCGGCGGTGGAGGGAGAGGGACTTCCTCCCCAAGTAGGTTTCCTTCTCTCCCTCCACCAAGCAAACTTGTCGTTTGACTTTTCAAATTGGCGTTTGACTTTTCAAACTAGGATTTGATTTATCCCTTTATTTTGCTCAGCGATGACACCTAGTACATGATGCATACATTCCAACTTGTTATGACACATTCATGTACCCTTCCCCTCCGGAGTGCCGGACCTTCCGAAACCTTCTAGAACATTCCCGATGAAAACATCGGAACCATTCTCCAACCCCGAAACAGGACTTTCCTTATATGAATCTTATTCTCCGGATCTCCTCGTGATATCCCGGATCCCATCCGAGACTCCGAACAACATTCGGTCTCTTACTCATCATTCCATAACTACTCAACAACATCGAATCCTTAAGTGTGTCCCCTACGGTTCGTGAATTATGCGGACATGATCGAGACACTTCTCCGAACAATAACCAATAGAGGAATCTGGAAATTCATATGGCTCCCACATATTTCTACGATTACTTTGCGATCGAATGAACCACTTACATACGATACCAATTTCCCTTTGTCTCACGATAGTTTACTTATCCGAGGTTTTGATCGTCGGTATCTCTGCATACCTAGTTCAACCTTGTTACTGATAAGTACTCTTTTCTCGTTCCCGTGATATGTGATCCCTTGTGAGCCAGTCACATGCTTGCAAGCCAATTGGATGACATTCCACCGAGAGGGCCTAGAGTATATCTATCCGTCATATGGATGGACAAATCCCACTCTTGATCCATGTGTCTCAACCAATACTTTCCGAACACTCAATGCCACCTTTATAGCCACCCAGTTACGGTGTGGTGTTTGATGTCATCAAAGCATCCTTCCGGTGATGGTGATATGCATGATCTCATGGTCGAAGGAATTAGGTTACTATGTATCAGAAAGCATATAGCAATTAAACTATTAAAATGACTTGATCTTTATGCTACGCTTATCTATAGGAGTATGTCCATCATACCATTATCCTAACGATATGATCTTGTTGTTAATAACATCTCAATGTTCATGATAGGGAAACCACAATCATTTTTTAACCAACAAGCTAGTATTATAAAGAGGCTTTACTAGGGACTCTAATTTAGTTTACAAATCACACAAGTATTAATGTTTCCTTGTTAATACTGTTATAGCATGAACGTAAATATTTATCATAAACACAAAGATATAATAATAACTACATTTATTATTGCCTTTAGGGCATATCTCCAACAGTCCCCCACTTGCACTAGAGTCAACTAATCTAGATTACATGGTAATATACCGAACACCCATGGCAGTTTGGTGTTGGTCATGTTTTGCCCTTAGGAGAGGTTTAGTCAACGGATCCGCCACATTCAGACCTATGTGTACTTTGCAAATCTTTATGTCACCATCTTGGACATGTTCTCGAATAGTGTGAAAACGTATCTTGATGTGCTTCAGCTTCTTGTGTGACCTTGGTTCTTGCGCATTGGCTATGGCGCCCATGTTATCACAGTAGATAGACATTGGGTCCAGCGCACTTGGAACCACACCGAGCTCTGTAATGAACTCCTTCATCCATATTGCTTCTTGTGAAGCCTCTGAAGCAGCTATGTATTCTGATTCAGTTGAAGATCTCGCCACAATGCTTTGCTTTGCACTCCTCCAGCTAACTGATGCACCATTCAAAGTAAATATGTATCCAGATTGAGATTTAGAATCATCCGAATCGGTGTTCCAACTAGCATCGGTGTAACCATTAAAAACGAGTTGTTCATCACCTCCATAAGAAAGAACCATATCCTTAGTTCTTCTCATGTACTTAAGGATGTTTTTGACCGCTGTCCAATGATCCACTCCTGGATCACTTTGATATCTGCTAGTCAAACTAACAGCATATGCAATGTTGGGTCTAGTACATAGCATGGCATACATTAGAGATCCTATGGCTGAGGCATAGGGAGTCTTACTCATCCTTTCTATATCTTACGTTCTTTGGACTTTGAGTTTTACTCAAGGTCGATTGAGCAACATGGGCAAGAACCCTTTCTTGCTATCTTCCATTCCAAACCTCTTTAGAACTTTGTCCAAATATGTACTTTGTGACAATGATATTAGGCGTCGATCTATCTCTATAAATCTTTATGCCTAATATGTAAGCTTCGCCAAGATCTTTCATTGAAAAACTATTATTCAAATATTCCTTGACACTATTAAGAAGGTCTACATCATTCCCAATCAACAATATGTCATCTACATATAGTATTAAGAATGCTACAGAGCTCCCACTCACTTTCTTGTAAATACAAGCTTCTCCATAAGTTTGTATAAAACCAAAACTTTTGATTACTTTATCAAAACGTTGATTCCAACTTCGGGATGCTTGCTTCAATCCATATATGGACCGTTGAAGTTTGCATACCTTGTTAGCATCTTTAGGATCGACAAAACCTTTGGGTTGCATCATATACAACTCTTCATAAATGTCTCCATTGAGGAACGCTGTTTTGACATCCATCTGCCATATCTCATAATCATAATATGCAGCGATTGCTAACAAAATCCTCACGGACTTTAGCTTCGCTACTGGTGAGAAAGTCTCATCGTAGTCAACTCCTTGAATTTGTCAAAACCCTTTTGCGACAAGTCGAGCTTTATAGACAGTAACATTACCATCAACATCTGTTTTCTTCTTGAAAATCCATTTGTTCTCAACAGCCTTCCGGCCATCCGGTAAGTCCACCAAAGTCCATACTTGGTTTTCGTACATGGATCCAATCTCAGATTTCATGGCTTCTTTCCATTTATTGGAATCTGGGCTCATCATCGCTTCCTCATATGTCGCAGGGTCATCGGTGTTGTCCACCAACATGACACTCATAACGGGATCATACCAATCAGGAGTGGTACGAGTTCTCGTTGACCTGCGAGGTTCTGTAGCAACTACAACCGAAGTTTCATGATCATCATCATTAGCTTCCTCTCTTATTGGTGCAGGCACAGAAACTTCTTAGGTCTTGCGCTACTCGCAAGTTCGAGAGAAGGTTCGACAACCTCGTCGAGTTCTACTTTCCTTCCAGTCACTTCTTTCGAGAGAAATTCCTTCTCTAGAAAGAATCCATTCTTAGCAACGAAGATTTTGCCTTCGGATCTATGATAGAAGGTATACCCAATAGTTTCCTTCGGGTATCCTATGAAGACGCATTTTTCCGCTTTGGGTTCAAGCTTATCTGGCTGTAACTTCTTTACATAGGCTTCGCAACCTCAAACTTTAAGGAACGACAATTTAGGTTTCTTCCCAAACCATAATTCATATGGTGTCATTTCAACGGATTTAGATGGTGCCCTATTTAAAGTGAATGTGGTTGTTTCTAATGCATAACCCCAAAATGATAGCGCTAAATCTGTAAGTGACATCATAGAACGAACCATATATAAGAGAGTTCGATCACGACGTTCGGACACACCATTACGTTGTGGTGTTCCCGGCGGTGTCAATTGTGAAAGTATTCCGCATTTCTTCAAATGCTCGCCAAACTCGTAACTTAGATATTCACCTCCACGATCAGAACGTAGAAATTTAATCTTCTTGTTACGTTGATTCTCCACCTTACTTTGAAATTCCTTAAACTTCTCGAAAGTTTCGGACTTATGTTTCATGAAATAGATATAGCCATATCTACTCAAGTCATCTGTGAAGGTAAGAACATAACGATAACCACCGCGCGATGCTACACTCATTGGACCACACACATCGGTATGTATGATTTCCAATAAGTCCGTAGCTCGCTCCATCATACCAGAAAATGGAGTCTTAGTCATTTTACCCATCAGACATGCTTCGCATCTTTCAAGTGATTCAAAATCAAGTGATTCAAGAAGTCCATCGGAATGGAGTTTCTTCATACGCTTCACTCCAATGTGACCAAGATGACAGTGCCACATATAGGTCGAGTTATCGCTTAATTTCAAACGTTTAGCTTCAATGTTATTAATATGTGTATTTCCACTATCGAGATTCAATAAGAATAGACCATCTATCAAAGGTGCATGTGCATAAAACATATTACTCATATAAATCAAACAACCATTATTCTCGGACTTAAACAAGTAAGTCTGCTTAATAAACAAGATCCCGATATAATGTTCATGCTTAACGCAGGCACCAAATAACAATTATTTAAGTATAAAACTAATCCTGATGGTAGATGAAGAGGTAGCGTGCCGACCACGATCACGTCAACCTTTGATCCATTTCCTACGCGCATCGTCACCTCGTTCTTCGCTATCTTCCGTTTATTCTGCAGCACCAGTTTCGAGTTACAAATATGAGCAACCGAACCAGTATCAAATACCCAGGCACTACTACGAGTACTAGTGAGATACACATCAATAACATGTATATCGGATATACCTTTCTTCTTGATGTTGTCGTTCTTCAAATCCGCCAAGTACTTTGGGCAATTCCGCTTCGGTGACCTTCTCCTTGCGGTAAAAGCACTCGATGTGCTTAGGTCCAGCCTTGGTCTTCTTCGTCGGTGCGGTAACTTTCTTACCACCCTTCTCGAAGTGTCCCTTTTGCTTAGACTTGCATTTCTTGAATTTGGTGGTCCTATTGACCATCAACACTTGGTGCTCTTTCTTGATCTCCACTTCTGCAGATTTTAACATGGAGAAGAGTTAAGCAGCGCTTGTTCATGCTTTGCATATTGTAGTTCATCACAAAGTTCTTATAACTTGGTGGTAGTGATTGGAGGACACGGTAAATCCCAAAGCATTAGGAATCACTATACCCAAGATTTGGAGTTTGTTTGCGTGAGACATCTTAAGCACATGCTCACTTGAGCTGCCTCTTCCATCTTGCGTTAAAGAACTTTTGAAGCCTCATAGCTCTCAACTGTCGCGTGAGTCTCAAAAATCAATTTGAGTTCACGGACAATATCATGTGGTCTGAATTCTCAAACCTTTTACAAGCTCGATTCCAAACCATACAAGATAGCACACTGAACTGTGGAGTACTGATTCTTCCGAACGAGGTAAACATTCTTTACTTCATCGGTAGCATCAGCTGCAGGCGGGTCACCCAGCGGTGCATCCAACACATAGGTCAAATTACCAGCATTGAGGACAATCCTCAAATTGCGGAACCAATCCGTGAAGTTGGTTCCATTGTTTTTCAACTTTTCTTTCTCTAGGAACGCATTAAAATTGATGGTAGGGGCCGCCATTGATCTACAACATATTTGCAATAGTTTAGACTAAGTTTATGACAAATTGAGTTCTAATTAATAGTTAAATTAATCTAGGTGAACTCCCACTCAAAATAATATCCCTCACATTGTTTTAGTGATCACATGAACCAAATCCACCACATCAAAATCGATCATCACGAGAGTTGATGTAGCTTCAATGGCGAATAATCGACATGTTCATCATATCTACTATATGATTCATGCTTTACCTTTCGGTGATCCGTGTTCCGAGACCATGTCTGTACATGCTAGGCTCGTCAAGATCAAACCTTAGCTTCTGCATGATCAAATCTGGCTTGCTCACGTTGTATACACTTGCAGAATCTAACACATCCGATCATCACGTGGTGCTTCGAAACAACAAGCTTTAGCAACGGTGCTTACTAAGGATGAACACTTTAGAACTTGAAATTCATGTGCATGAGGGATCATCTTATAATGCTACCGTCGTTAACTAAGCAATACAAGATGCATAAAGGATTAACATCACATGCAATTCATAATATGTGATATGATATGGCCTTTCTTCTTTGTGCTTCCGATCTCCATCTTCAAGCACGAACATGATCTCCATCATCACCGGCATTGCATCAAGGTCAATGATGCTGCTCCATGGTTGTCGTCCACCGGCTTCAACTATTACAACTACTTTGAATAGACACGCGGGTCTTAACAGAAATTAAAGACAACCATATGGCTCATGCCGGTTGCCAACTTACAATAAGGAACATTGCATACATCAAATATAATCACAATCATGGCCATATCACATCACAGCACACCCCTGCAAAACAAAGTTAGACGCCTCCAATTTCTTTGCATATTTTACGTGGTTTGGGGCTTTCAATAAGTGTCGATCTAACTTACAAACAAGAACCACAACGTTGATGTTTGAACTATCAAGTGCCTATTGTAAATTGGATCTATACTATAATGGGAGAAACAGACACCCGCAAAGCCACTTATGCAATACAAGTTGCATGTTGAGCGTGGAGCAAGTCTCATGAACGATGTCATGTAAGGTTAGCCCGGGCTGCTTCATCCCATCATACCGCAAGATGCAAAGTACACAAGAAGCAATTGATAATAAAAGCACCACCGCCCACAATGACCATTGTGTTCTACTCGTGCAACAGATCTACATATAGACACGGCTCTGATACCAATGTAGGGGTTCGTAGCATGGAAAACAAAAAATTTCTACCGCATACAAATAAACAAGCCAAGATCTATCTACTAGATTGTAGCAACGAGTCGATGGAATAACTCACCCTCGAAGATTCCAAAGTGTTTAACGAGAGCGGATTCTCGTGGGTTATGTAGTCGTCTTCGCCGATCTCAAGATCGTGAGACGATCCTTCCATTGCGTTCGGCGCTTCCATGATCGGTCACCGTTGATTTCGATGAAGACCTTCCTCTCCCTTGTTCGAGCGGCGGAGGTTGTAGCACTCCTCGCGATTCCGGCGACCTGGCAGTGATGCAGGTACCTAAGTAGAGGGGAGATCTCGCAGGGCTTCGCCTTAATCCGGAGCGAGTATGGTGGACTATGAGAGAGGCCTCGGTGATCTAGGGTTTAGACACACCAAGGAGAGAGGGCTAGGCCGGCGGCTAGGGCTTGGGAAAGCCCAAGTCGGCGGCTAGGGTTTGCCCTAGGCGGCGGCAGCAGCATGAGGTGGTGGCGCCGGCGGCTTAGGGCTAGGGTTTTGTGGAGGCAAGGTGTGTTCTTGGAGGGGCATCCCTGCCCCTCCTTATATAGGTGGAGGGTGCCGGCCAAGGGGTCCCTCCCCAACTCGGCTTCCAAGGCCGGCGGTGGAGGGGGAGGGACTTCCTCCCCAAGTAGGTTTCCTACTCTCCCTCCACCAAGCAAACTTGTTGTTTGACTTTTCAAATTGGCGTTTGACTTTTCAAACTAGGATTTGATTTATCCCTTTATTTTGCTCAGCGATGACACCTAGTACATGATGCAACCATTCCAACTTGTTATGACACATTCATGTACCCTTCCCCTCCGGAGTGCCGGACCTTCCGGAACCTTCTTGATGCAGCCCGTCCTACGACCGCTACTACATCTACTCCCACGAGCTCCCCGAGTGGACCCATGACTCGCGCCCGAACCAAACTCCTTCAAGCTAAGGTGAACTCGCTCCTCTCCTTGTGTGACTTCGGTACACCCTTGGATGGCCTGCTACTTCATACGCATACCTTGTGCATCATCAGGTACGAAGAGAAGGACCCACAGAACGGAGGAGCACCAGCGGAAGAGACCAAATGCTCTCTGTTGCGGTAATTACTACGGACTGGCGACCGGTACTACCGCCGGCACTACCACCCCTACCGCCACCAATGCAGTTAACCCAAATAAGACAAATACTCTCATCTGGCGGTACTACCGCCCAGACCGTATTACCGGACGGCACTACCGCCCCTGCTACCGCCACCAACAGGAGACTCCAGCGAAAGTCCCGGGACGACAAGCGGTACTACCGGGCCAGGAAGCGGTACTACCGGCTGACCGGTACTACCGGACGAGCTGGACCGGTACTACCGGACGACACAGAACCTGATCGTGTTAAGTCGGCCCAGCGCCTTGTAACCCTCTCAATATTTCGCTATTTGTTCCCAAAATACCCCTGTTTATGTGTTTGGCCTATATATATCCCCCACCCTCCATTGGAAACCCTAGACTTGGATAATAATAGATTAAGGAAACCCTTTGAGGAACTTACATCTATTGGTCTCATGCTCCTACCAAGGAGCACCGGATTATCCACCCCCCTCTTGGATCTTGACTAGTGCGTTCAAGTTGTACAAGGCCTTGGGTTCTCGGTTTCTCGCCCCCAAGTCGTCAAGATCTCACCAAGCACCTCGTCCCCCGTTGTTGGCGTGGAGAGAGTCACCAACACCGATCCTAGAGATTATGTTGGACCGGTTGCCACCGGCGTGAGTTATCGGCGTGTATCGTGTTTTGTGTGCGTGAGTTCATCGGGTTCTTCGTGGGCGTGTGTTCGTGGATTTCGTCCCCTTTCCCCCTTCCACCGCTTTACCCTCGATCCCCGCGGAGATTCGTGAAATATCGGGCCACCCCAAGGGGTTACCCCATAACATCTTGGTATCAAGAGCAAGGTTGATCACGAATTTCCCCCCAATTTTTCTTGTATCCACCTTAAAATCGAAAATCACACAAAAAAGAGCCCCAATTTGCCTTCGGATCGATCTTTGGATTTGGTGAGTTTTTCGTGGTTTTGGTCCATAGATCTGTTGCTTTTGGAGTCGATCTATAGCCCCTGATTGTTCCTAGCCCAGCCTTTCGGTCAGATTCCCACGAATTTGAGATTTGTGTCAAGTGGATCTCGTTCCTGTTCTGCGACCAGCGGTACTAGCGGTCGAAAGCGGTATTACTACCGTCCGGTATTGACCTGCTCAGCGGTACTACCGCGATCTGACTTTTCCCTTTCTCTTGACGCCTCACTTTTGTTTGCTGACTTGTCCCTTTTAGCTTGTTCGTGTTTCGCGTTTTTGTCGCCATTTTAACACAAGCTTCCGCATCAAAGTCACCCGCGCTCATTGACACCGCGACACTCGAGCATCATTCCCACCAACGGTTGCAAGTCGTCAACAATACCAAAGGTATAACTTGCACCACTTTGACAACCCCATATCTTCCATTGTGTGTATCTATCCTATGAGAGCAACTCATTTTGTGTTTGTCTAAGCATTGTGCACTTGCCTTCGGAAAGTGAGAGTGTCAGGCCAAATACAAAAGTTAACATAGTAGCATAGAAAGGGAGAAAAAGGAAAAGAATCAAAAAAAAGAGAAAAAGAAAAAGATACATAGTCTCCCAATACAAAGAGAATACCAAGCTTGTAAGCCAAGAAAGAGAGAAGAAAGAGCGCACCAAGGCAAGTGCACAAATCTATTGCTTATCCTCTTTTGGCAAACGAGTTGTGGTCTCTCCTTAAGTTGGCACGACAACCGAGCATAGTCTTCGTTAGGACCTTTTGTGCTCATTTTCATAGTCGTGCTAACCCCGTTTTTTCCACGTGTGTGTTTTCCGTGTTTTTGTAGATCGTATCCTTTTGCTTTTGATCTTTGGTCCTTTACCATGTAGAACAATAACCTTTTGCTTGGATCGTTTCCTTTGGTTTTCCACAATCCTAACCTTCCACCAAAAGCTTTTGAGAGTTGTAGCATATTTGTGTGTGCGTTTCTTGCCCATTTCACTTTGCACGCTGTTCGCTCATTTGTGTGGCAATTGTTTTGATATAATCTCCAAGGTGAGGTAAAAGTCTAACTCTACGCACCCTTATTCTCCATATACAACCCTTGTTGGCTTTGCATCATGGACAGGAATGGAGAGCCGTCCCAACCACCACAACCTCCGGAGGACGACACACAATTCATGACAAGATGGGACCATTGGAAGGTCCGAGGAGAATTCAACTACCGTTGTGAAGCTCTCGAGCGGCGCCAAGATGAACAATTTAGCGAGGCCCGTGTGGAATTCAAGAACATCGACAACCGCTTCGAAGAAGTCCGTGGCCAAATGCATGCCATGCAACACAACCTCGGTCATCAAAATGAAGCTCTTGGTCGTGCACTCGCCTCAACGGATGAGAAGCTTCAACGCCTCATTGATGGGCTAGCAAGGCCACACTCGCGCGACTCAAGCTCATCTCGGCACTCCTCAAGTGAATCAAGTGCACCTCGCCGTCACGCTTCAAGGCACCGTGATGGACCCGTTCTTCAATCCATGAGCTCTTCTCAAGCGGTACCATCTCCGCGACACGCCGCAACGTCAAGCTATGATGGTGACCTCTCCGCAAGACCTCCAAGACGTGAAGCGAACCGGCCACAACCAAGGGCACTTGTGATTCAACAAGAGCAACCTCACATGGACCACCAAGCCCATCGTCGTCGACATGTCCTCTCAACAACAAGTGAGGCATCCAAAGAGGACGCACAAGATCACCGTCGACGTGAAGCACTCGAAGATCCTCCAAGGCGTCATCATCGACATGATCGTCCACGTCGGCAACATGATGGTCATGACGAGCCTCCTCCACATCAAGAAGAAGAAGAGCAGCCCATTGCGCATGCGGCTCGACGTCCTCCTCGCCACAGGGCGCAAGACAATGCTCCTCGACACCACCCACGACAAGAACAAGAGCAAGCTCCCCAAGCTCGTCGTGAGGACCATCAACCTCCTCCTCGTCCTCAATCGCAAGCTCGTCGTCAAAACCAAGTTCCACAACCAAACGCGGCACCTCAACAACCGCAAGAGCAACGCAACAATCACCAAGCAAGACATGAGAGCTAGGATGATGATGATGACTGCCCAAATCATGGCAACCGACGCAACCGGAACCGCAATGGAGAAGAAACTTTCGGCAAGCTCAAATTCACCATGCCCAAGTTCACCGGTTCCAATGAGCCCGAGGAATATCTCTCGTGGGAACTCAAGGTCGACAAGATCTTCCGCATGCACAACTATAGCAATGAGAAGATGATGGCCATGGCATCCCTCGAGTTTGATGAGCATGCCAAACTTTGGTGGGAACAAGTCCAACTCGCTCGCGAAGCAAAATAAGAGCCGCCAATCGCAACGTGGCAAGATATGAAGGCTCATATGAGATCCCGCTTTGTTCCTTCACACTACACGCGTGACCTCTTCAACAAGCTTCAAACGCTTAGTCAAGGGACAAAGACCGTGGAAGAGTACTTCAAGCAAATTGAGCTCAACATGATCCGTGCCAACATTGAAGAGCGAGATGAGCAAACAATGGCACGCTTCCTCAATGGCTTGAACCATCCCATGAAGCGCATCACCGAGTTCCAAAAGTACAACAACATGGTTGAGCTTGTGCACATCGCGTCAAAGGCCGAGCGTCAAGTGCAAGAGGACATCAAGTACAACAAGCCAAAGACGTACTTCACCTACAAGCAAGCACCAACCACTACTCCAACAACACCAAGTGGAAGCTCCTCAAGTACCACCAAGCTTCCCTTCAAGCCAACACTCCCTCAAGGAAAACAGCCCCCAAGTGGCAAACACACAAGGGATGATCAACCATTCAATGGTGAATGCTACAAGTGTGGAGGCAAAGGGCACAAGTCGAACGCATGTGGAAACAAGAAAGTTTTGTTCATCCATGACAACGGCGATGAAGAATACTTGAGTGAAGAAGAGTTTGATGCAAGGGTCAAGGAAGCCATGGCAAGGCAACATTTGGAAGAGAACCAAGAACTTCTTGTGTGTGAGCATGACGCAAGTCCATCGCTTGTGGTCACAAGGGTCTTGACTACCCAAGTCAATGAGAATGAAGACCAACGCTCGAACATCTTCCAAACTCGTGCCGGCATCAATGGGAAGTCCATCAAAGTTGTCATCGATGGAGGGAGTTGCCACAATCTTGCAAGCACGGAATTTTGTGAGAAACTCCATCTCACCCTCCATCCGCATAAACACCCCTACCATATACAATGGCTAAGTGACCATGGATCCGTCAAGATCAAGGACACAGTCTTGGTAACGTTCTCAATTGGACCCTACAAGGACACGGTGGAATGTGACGTGGTCCCAATGAAGGTTTTACATATGTTGCTCGGAAGGCCGTGGCAATATGACAAGCGTGCTTTGCATGATGGTCACTCAAACACTTATACCTTCAAATGGCTTGATAAAACTTGTGTGTCGCAACCAATGACTCCTACCCAAATAATTGCGGACAATGCAAAGGCTTTAGCGAGGGTGCAATACACAAAAACACCTTGTGAGAAGAGTGGTGAGCGAGAGAACCACACCATAGTGGGTGAGAGCTACAAGCCAAACTCGAGTGGAAAAACTAAGAGTGTTCTTCTTGCCACCAAAAGTGAGATGAGAGAAGTGCGGAACAACCCATCCATCTTGCACTATGTCCTTGTATGCAAGGGACTAGCACAAGGAACTAACGACTTGACAAATGTTCCTCCTCCTTTGATGTCTATTTTGCAGGAATTCCAAGATGTATTTCCTGAAGAGCTTCCTCATGGCCTTCCTCCTCTTCGTGGAATCGAGCACCGCATCGACCTCATACCCGGCGCCCCACTCCCAAACCGCGCCGTGTATCGCACGAACCCGGAATAGACAAAGGAGATCGAACGTCAAATCAACCAACTCGTCTCCAAAGGTTTGATCCAAGTAAGCACTAGCCCAAGCGCGGTCCCCGTGATTCTAGTTCCAAAAACGGATGATATGTTGCGGTTATGCATGGACTGCCGTCCAATCAATGCTATCACCGTGCGTTATCGACATCCTATACCGCGTCTTGATGACATGCTTGATGATTTATGTGGAGACACTATATTTTCGAAAATTGATCTTCGTAGTGGTTACCATCAAATTCGCATGGCCGAAGGTGATGAGTGGAAAACCGCCTTCAAGACCAAGCTTGGTGTCTATGAATGGTTGGTTATGCCTTTTGGCTTATCTAATGCCCCATCTACCTTCATGCGCCTCATGAACCATATTTTGAGATCTCTCATTGGGAAGAGTGTAGTTGTTTACTTTGATGACATCCTTGTCTATAGCAAGTCACTAGAGGAGCATGTTACTCATGTTAAGGAGGTCCTTCAAATCCTCCGTCATGAAAAGCTTTATGCTAATCTCCCAAAGTGAACTTTTGCAAAAGACAAGCTGATTTTCCTTGGTTTTGTTGTGTCTTCTAATGGCATTGAGGTTGATGTCTCAAAAGTCAAGGACATACGAGATTGGACCATCCCTACAAATGTTAGTGAACTTCGTAATTTTCATGGGTTGGCTGGCTTTTACCGTCGCTTTGTGAAAGACTTTTCTACCATTGCTTGCCCCCTCAATGAATTGACCAAGAAAAATGTCACGTTCGTTTAGGGAAAAGCACAACAAAAGGCTTTTGATGAGCTCAAAAAGAGGCTCACCGAAGCACCACTTCTTGCATTACCGGATTTCACAAAAACCTTTGAGATTGAATGTGACGCTAGTGGTATTAGCATTGGTGGCGTCCTTATGCAAAATGGGCGTCCTATTGCTTACCATAGTGAGAAACTTGATGGCGCACGCCTAAACTATCCCATTTATGACAAAGAACTTTTTGCCTTGGTTCGAGTTCTTCAAGTGTGGCAACACTATCTTTGGCCCAAAGAATTTATCATCCATTCCGACCATGAGTCGTTGAAGTATCTTAAGGGCCAAGCCAATTTGAGTAAAAGGCACGCCAAATGGGTTGAGTTCATGGAGTCTTTTCCTTACATTGTCAAATACAAGAAGTGCAAAGAAAATGTGGTAGCGGACGCCTTGTCTCGCAAAAACACAAGCCTTCTTACACGACTCGAAGTAAATGTCTTGGGTCTTGATGACATCAAATCTTTGTATGCGTCCGACCCCTTATTTGGACCAATTTTTGCAAAATTCTCAATAGACAAAGGGATTGATGATTTCTATTTGCATAAGGGTATTCTTTTCAAACAAAACAAGCTTTGCATTCCGAAATCGTCTCTCCAACTTTTGCTTCTTCAAGAGTCCCATGGGGGAGGCCTTATGGGTCACTTTGGCCGTGACAAGACATATGACATGCTCTCCACTAACTACTTTTGGCCAAAGATGAAGCGTGACGTGGAGCGCCACGTCCAACGATGCACTACATGTATCCAAGCTAAGTATAAGTCCAACCCCTTTGGTTTTTATATGCCATTGCCTATTCCTCAAACACCTTGGTCGGACATTAGCATGGATTTTGTGTTAGGCTTGCCTAGATCTAAACATGGACATGATTCTATATTTGTGGTAGTGGATCGCTTTTCAAAAATGGCACACTGTATTCCGTGCCATAAGACCGATGATGCTTCACATGTAGCCAATTTGTTTTTCAGGGAAATAATTAGGCTGCACGGTGTACCAAGAACAATCGTCTCCGACCGCGACGTAAAATTTATGAGCTACTTCTGGAAGACTCTCATGGCCAAGCTCGGCATCAAGCTCCTCTTCTCGTCCGCCTCACATCCTCAAACCGATGGACAAACCGAGGTCGTCAATCGAAGTCTTGGCACACTCCTCCGGGTGTTGGTAAAGAAGAACCTTAAAGACTGGGCGGAATGTATTCCACACGAGTTCGCCTACAACCGTGCCAAGCACTCCACCACCATGAGGAGCCCGTTCATGATCGTCTACGGCTTCGAGCCTCTCACCGCGCTCGATATCCTTCCACTACCACTTCATGAACGTGCCAATATGGACGTTGTCAAGCGCGCCCACACAATGAAGAAACTCCATGAAGACACAAGAGCTACGATCAAGCAACAAGTCCTTCGCCAAGCATCAAGACTAAACAAGAACAAGAAAGCGATGATCTTCGAAGAGGGCGACCTTGTGTGGATACACTTAAGCAAAGACCGCTTCCCCAAGGAACGCGACTCCAAACTCAAGCCAAGAGGTGATGGACCATTCAAAGTGCTCAAGAGGATCAACAACAACGCTTATATCATCGATATCCCAACATCAAAGTATCTTGTGAGCTCGACATTCAATGTCAAGGACCTCTCACCCTACCATGGAGAAGATGAAGTTGAGAAGGTTGAAGAGTCGAGGACGACTCTTTCCCAAGGGGGGGAGCTGATGCAGCCCGTCCTACGACCGCTACTACATCTACTCCCACGAGCTCCCCAAGTGGACCCATGACTCGCGCCCGAACCAAACTCCTTCAAGCTAAGGTGAACTCGCTCCTCTCCTTGTGTGACTTCGGTACACCCTTGGATGGCCTGCTACTTCACGCATACCTTGTGCATCATCAGTGCTAAGAGAAGGACCCAGAATGGAGGAGCACCACGGAAGAGACGAATGCTCTCGTCATGGGTACTATCGACTGGACACAGTACTACCGCCAAGCACTATCGCCTCGCTACCGCCACCAATGACCCAGCCATAAGTACTCTCTGTCCTTTGGCGGTACTATCGACTAGGACCGGTACCCGGACAGCATTACTACACCCCCTACCGCCACCAACAGGAGACTCCAGCGGAAGTCCCAGGACGACAAGCGGTACTACCGGGCCAGGAAGTGGTACTACAGGCTGACCGGTACTACCGGACGGGCTGGACCGGTACTACTGGACGACACAGAACCTGATCGTGTTAAGTCGGCCCAGCGCCTTGTAACCCTCTCAATATTTCGCTATTTGTTCCCCAAATACCCCTGTTTATGTGGTTGGCCTATATATAGCCCCCACCCTCCATTGTAAACCCTAGACTTGGATAATAATAGATTAAGGAAACCCTTTGAGGAACTTACATCTATTGGTCTCATGCTCCTACCAAGGAGCACCGGATTATCCACCCCCCTCTTGGATCTTGCCTAGTGTGTTCAAGTTGTACAAGGCCTTGGGTTCTCGGTTTCTCGCCCCCAAGTCGTCAAGATCTCACCAAGCACCTCGTACCCCGTTGTTGGCGTGGAGAGAGAGCTTCGCCCAACACCGATCCTAGAGATTATGTTGGACCGGTTGCCACCGACGTGAGTTATCGGTGTGTATCGTGTTTTGTGTGCGTGAGTTCATCGGGTTCTTCGTGGGCGTGTGTTCGTGGATTTCGTCCCCTTTCCCCCTTCCACCGCTTTACCCTCGATCCCCGTGGAGATTCGTGAAAGATCGGGCCACCCCAAGGGGTTACCCCATAACACTTCTAGAACATTCCCGATGAAAACACCGGAACCATTCTCCAACCCCGAAACAGGACTTTCCTTATATGAATCTTATTCTCCGGACCATTCCGGATATCCTCGTGATATCCCGGATCCCATCCGACACTCCGAACAACATTCGGTCGCCTACTCATCATTCCATAACTACTCAACAACATCAAATCCTTAAGTGTGTCTCCCTACGGTTCGAATTATGCGGACATGATCGAGACACTTCTCCAAACAATAACCAATAGAGGAATCTAGAAATTCATATGGTTCCCACATATTTCTACGACTACTTTGCGATCGAATGAACCACTTACATACGATACCAATTTCCCTTTGTCTCACGATAGTTCACTTATCCGAGGTTTTGATCGTCGGTATCTCTGCATACCTAGTTCAACCTTGTTACTGATAAGTACTCTTTTCTCGTTCCCGTGATATGTGATCCCTTGTTAGCCAGTCACATGCTTGCAACCAATACTTTCCGAACACTCATATGGATGTGACTGGCTCACAAGGGATCACATATCACGGGAACGAGAAAAGAGTACTTATCAGTAACGAGGTTGAACTAGGTATGCAGAGATACCGACGATCAAAACCTCAGATAAGTAAACTATCGTGAGACAAAGGGAAATTGGTATCGTATGTAAGTGGTTCATTCGATCTCAAAGTAGAAATATGTGGGAGCCATATGAATTTCCAAATTCCTCTATTGGTTATTGATCGGAGAAGTGTCTCGATCATGTCCGCATAATTCACGAACCGTAGGGAGACACACTTAAGGATTCGATGTTGTTGAGTAGTTATGGAATGATGAGTAAGAGACCGAATGTTGTTGAGTCTCGATGGGATCCGGATATCACGAGGAGATCCGAATGGTCCGAGAATAAGATTCATATAAGGAAAGTCCTGTTTTGGAGTTCGAATGATTCCTGTTTTCACCGGAATGTTCTAGAAGGGTCCTAAGGTCCCAGACCCGGAGGAAGGGTACATGAATGTGTCATGACAATGTGGAATGGTTGCATCATGTACTAGGTCACTTGGCTGGGAAAAATAAAGGGAGAAATCAAATCCTTGTTTGTAAGTCAAACGCCAATTTGAAAAACTCAAACGGCAAGTTTGCTTGGTGGAGGGAGAGTAGGAAACCTACTTGGGGAGGAAGTCCCACTTCCTCCACCCGCCAGCCAAGGAGGAGGAGTTGGAGGAGGACTCCCTCCTCCTAGCCGCCTCCCTCCCACCTATAAAAGAAGGGGCAGGGGTGTCCCCTCTTCCCTACACCTCAAACCCTAGCTTTGGCGCCTCCACCTCCAAGTGCAGCCGCCGCCTAGGGTTTCCCTTCCAACTCGGCGAGTTGGGGCTCTCCCCAAGCCCTAGCCGCCGGCCAATCTTCCTCCCTTGGTGCCTCTAAACCCTAGATCGCCAAGGCCTCTCTCGTAGTCCACCATACTCGCTTCGGCTTAAGGCGAAGCCCTGCGAGATCTCCCCTCTACTTCCGGTACCATGCCGTCGTCTTTGGGAATCACGAGGAGTGCTATAACCTCCGCCGCTGGAACAAGGAGAGTAAGGTCCTCATCGAGTACCGAACGTGTGACCGATCATGAAGCGCCGTGGGAAGGAACGATCGTCTACGCGATCTTGAGATCGGCAAGAGTACGACTACATCACCCACGAGAATCTGCTCTCGTTAACCGCTTTTAAATCTTCGAGGGTGAGTTCCTCTATCGACTCGTTGCTACAATCTAGTAGATAGATCTTGGCTTGTTTGTTTGCATGCGGTAGAAATTTTTTGTTTTCCATGCTACGAACCCCTACAATACGAACTAGTTGCATGTCAAGCGTGGAACATGTCTCATGTGCGAGGACATGTAAAGTTTATTCGGGCTGCTTCATCCCACTATGCCACCAATATCCAAAATACAACTAAGAAGCAATAACATGATCATCATCGCCCACATACTCATATGTGTACTACCCGTGTAAAGCATCTACGCATAGATTCGGCTCTGATACCACTCTAGGGTTCATAGCATAGAAAACAAAAAAATTCCTACGATGGAACAACTATGTACCAAGATCTATCTACTAGATACAAAAAACGGTCGGATGTATATCCGTAGAGAATATACCCTTGAGACCAACAAAGCTTAACGATTTAAACTCGTGGTTGATGTAGACGATCTCTTGCCGATCTCAAGATCGAGAGGAAGTCCTTAGCACCGCAACTTAGCGGCGCATCCGTGCTCGCACACACGTCCGAGGCACCGAGCAACCTTCGCCTCCTCGCTCCAGCAATGCAGCGGAAGCACAACTCTTTCTTACCGAATAGCCACCGGGAACATGTATCTCGCTAGTCCGAGACCATGGAGAATAAATACTAGAGGGGAAGAGAGATCCTTCACAAGGAGGTGTGAGTGAGAAGTGAGGAGAGGGTGCCTTTTATAGGAGAGGGGGACCCCAAGGGGGTGGCCGGCGCATGGGGGCTGCCCCTTGCCCTCCCCTCATTCATGTGGGTGGACACTCCACTCACAAAAATCCTTTCAATTCCCTCCACTCAAAATCCCACTCAAATTCCCATTAAATTTCCACCAAATTTAATGCAAACCCTCATTAAATAAAACTCCTTTTATTTATTCAGAATTTTCTCAATTACTTTAATGACAAACATTCACATATAACCCCTTGTTAGTATTTCATTTCACATGCAAAAACACCTTCTGCAATTTCATCCGAAAACCTGTTTCGGTATCTAGTGGAATAAATTCCTGCGCTTTTTATTCTTCCCGACATGAAACTTTTGCTCCAAATAGATGTCGGTGGCTCTTAAGTGTGTCACCCTACGGTTCGCGAATAATGCGGACATGATCGAGACCCCTCTCCGATCAATAATCAGAAGCGGGATCTGGAGGCCCATACTGACTCCCACACATTCAACGATGACTTTCTTGTGATCGTCAGAACCTTTTACGCTAGTATCTTAATCCTTTTGTTTCGCGATATATTGCATGTTCGAGATTAGATCATAGGTATCTCCATACCTAGTTTGATCTCGTTACTGATATGTACTCTTTTCTTGTTCCCGTGATATAACATTCTAGTGACCAAATCACTTGCTTGCAAGCTAATCAATGTGATATCACCGAGAGGACCCAGAGCATATGCATCCGTCATCAGGATGAACAAATTCCACTCTCGATCTATGGGCCTCAACATAACACTTTAGTAGTTCTGAAACCATCTTTATAATCACCCTGTTACGGTGTGAAGTTTGATGTTATCAAGAAACTTTTCCGGTGTTAATGATTGACATGATCTCATGGTCTAAGGATTAGGATCACTTCATAAGTTGTTATAGCAATATAAACTCAATGACTTTAATCGTAATGTTATACTTCGGATGAATGTTCATCACACCATTACACTAATATTGTGATCTCTTATTAACAACATCCAATGTCCATGATCAGGAAACCTTGATCATCTTGTTAATCAATAAGCTAGTTTATGAGAGAGGCATAACTAGGAACTTTCTGTTTGTTTATTAAACACACATGTATTAACGTTTCCTTATTAATACAATTATAGCATACAAAATAAACATCTATTATATACTTGGAATATACATAATAAACACTTTATTATTGCCTCTCAGGGCATATTTTCTTCATCGGGCCACGATAAAACCAAGACAAGCCGAATCTCTTCTACATGCCTCGTTAGAGCGTCCAAACTGCCACGGACCTATAAACTCGTCGGAAAAATACAGACCGAGACACGGACCATTAGAGTTGCTTTTTTTTCTTTTTTCAAAATGGGGGTAAAAAACTCCCCGGCATTTGCATCAATTGATGCACACAACCGTTTATTAAGCCAAAGTGATAGATAACAAGTCACCAATTCAAGATACAGCTAGATTTGCTGCATAGATCAGTTAGTGAAATACAGTATTTAAAAAAAGACTAAGCATCATGAAAACGACTAGTATGCTGTCAGATAGCTTGACTGAAGAACTCATGAGCGACAGTTAAAAGCTGTCCGCATCCGAAAGACATGGTATCTCGGTGTTCCGGCGATAACAGATATGCCGAAACGTAGTTCGATTTACTTACACTGCCCAAGGAGGTGAAGCAGAATCCACAAAGGAAGTAGAAGCTCGTAATTTGCTACTCTGTAAGAGAAAATGTACTCCTACTAGAAGCTGTGAAAATCAGGAGCCCCCCAAAAAAAAACGAGTAAAATCCATCCACACTACCTAAACTTGGCACCGATTTTCAATACGGCCATCGATGTTAGGAATACGCGAATTACGGTCATTAAATACGGCGGCAGTTTCATTGCGGTCACTAGGTTGTTGTACAACGATGTATATGTCGATGTGGCACCGAGTAGACTACATATGTCAGACCCTTAGACACTAAATTGAGACTATTTTCGAATTATAAAAAGTAGCAGGACTAAATAAAAAAATGCAAGAGAAGTAGGGAGGGAGGGGAACGGTTCAACCACCGCGATGTATCTCGATGTCGGATGTGCCAGGCCTCCGTAGTAGAGGAATAGGGAGGGGATGACAGGCCGGGGTGATGGCCTTGCCCTTCAACGGCATACCGACGGCGGGGACAGGAAGGCTCGACGTAGGTACTCGACCTGGGTGTGTGGAAGATTCCACAGGCAAGACGAGCGCAAGGTGGCGCAGGATCCGACGAAGAGGAGGAGATCCCGGCGGCTCACGTTAGCATCGAGGCACGCGGTGGTCCACGGTGCAGAGAACGGTCGTTGGGGAGGCGGGAGGTTGAGGTTGTTGTGGGATGTCGGCTGTCGGGGCCAGCAGAGGCAATCCAGGTCAGTGGAGGTTGGAACAGCCGGCGGGAGGCTCGGCTCAAAGAGCCTCGCCAGTGCGATGGCACGCAGAAGCGTGAGCCGCCCACCTTCCTTGCATGTGGCACAGGCGCCAGCCGCACCGGAGCATCGATGTCGAGGCTGTGGAGCGGCAAGCAACGCACAAGCCGACTCGACGCGGGTGACAAGCACGGCCGGGGACAAGTGCCACCGAGCTCACGAAGGGGCTCTATTCGCGGGGTAGGTGGATATCCGGAGCAGAGTAATCCCTCCGTGATCAGCAAGCCGTGGGCCGTCTTTTTCTGATTGATTTTCTTTGCAGAGAGGCTGACTGGTGGGCCTAGGGGCATGTGGCATATTTTTTCTTCAGGGGCTATTTTGCAAAATAAAACATAGATGTATAGACTGATCAAAGATTGCCACTCGCCAAATACGTTGTTGTACCAGCAGCCTAGTGACCATAATGAAACAGCCGCCGTATTTAGTGACCGTAAGTCACGTATTTCTAAGATCGATGATCGTATCGAAAAAGTGTGTCAAGTTCGGGTACGACCGGTGGATTTTACTCAAAAAAAACTTACCGTTCTCCCCGTCTCGTCGCTCAAAGAAAAGAAACGTCCGTAGACCTGAAACCATTATTCCGTTGGATCTCCTTTAGAAAAGATAGTAAAGGAAAGAGAAGAAAAGGACAAGGATATACTATCTGCCTCATGGCGGGTTGGTATCGACGGCGTCAGTACAGTATGAGCTGGCTGCTGCAGACCTATACGGTATACCAACCAGTATGCATACCAGCTTGCAAACTACGACCGCTCTAGATACATCGGCCTCATCCAACGCCTGTGGCAGGCTGGCAGCCTATGTGCCAACTTTTCTTTCTTTCGAAGATTTTGGGTATAGTACGTCGACTTGTATGTTGAGGAATTTATATGCACGGACACGTCGACTTTCGGCCAACCCATACATGATAGTACTACATAAGCTGTTGCCCTTTCGTGACAGGTGTTGAGACGGCAGGTGGCGTGGCGGTCCAAGCCTAGGCGTACAATAATGTCTGTCTGAAACATACTACTCCATTGTGCTTAAGACCAAACTGTCCCGCAACTACTGGGACGGCACTACATATATACTAGTACGTGGTAGCAGCAGCATTCGGACGCAGCCGGTCGGTAGTACCAGCGTTCGGAGGCAGCCGGTACTGTTTGCTCGAGCGTCGGGCCGCCGCCAGCCAGCACATGCATGGTGTCGATGACGATGTCGACCGGCACATGCACATGGATGTAGCATATGCGTCGGACACCGCGGCGAGGCAACAGCGGCCCTTGATTGAGGGGATTTGTGCCTCTGCTATTATTCCGATTATAAGATTTCGGTAGTAGTACACATAGCAACACGAAAACAGACACGGCAGAGGTGCGAATTCACAAAGGGTGATCGAATTGTATTTTTTTTTAACGGGGAGTGATCGAATTGTCATTTCCGACATTCACCGTGGCTCTTGTGAAGCTGCAGTGGTTGTTAAGGTACGTGGCTAGATGACCCACTCCGTCCCACGCCACGCCGCAGCATGCAGGCGATGATAACGCGAGACAGGCAGGCAGCGCCAGCCAGCCAACCAAAAGCGGCGCGTCCCGATCGTAATCAGAGGCCGCCGCTTTGGGCTTGGACCATCCGCCGGGGCGAGAGGGCGCCGTCCGGGCCGCACCAATGATTTGGGATCAGCCGCTGTTCCGTCCCGTGGCAACGGAATCCCGCAACGTGCTTTGCCTTGCCTCGGCTCCACTATCAGGTGACAGGCACTGCAGCAGCGTTGCATTGCATCTCGTGCCCACAAAACTTGTGTTGATGAGCGGCTACCAGCTGCTCTGCTTGGCTTGGGGTAGTACTACTGGAGTAGAAGTGGGTTGGTTGACATGCAAATCCGGCGCTGTCGCTTGCCTACCTTTCCAGTTCTCATCACATTATTTCCCGGCCAGTGACGGCCCCGCATGCAGGCCCGGTGCCACTGCCTCTACGTAGTTTTTTTTTCCGAAAAGGGTGATGCATCACTGCCTCTACATAGTACTACTGCCGCTTCTGCTTTCACCCGTCGCGACTCAGAACAATTCCAATAATATAGTCGGCTTACTGGTTATAATATCATGAAGTATTAGCACTGGGTACATATAGTTGCACACAAAGAGCAAACACATACAACTAGTTGCAAAATGGGGCCAGAGGGTATAAAAAGTATACATACGGATTGGAATGGGTACAAAACGCTGTGCAGCTGACACGTGGTGTCATGTCATCTCTTCAACCTGGCCCGTCCATTTGCAAAAAAAAAACCCTATGAATTCATGTATTTTGGCACGTAGTTGTGGTGGAGGGCAGGTAAGACACATACACTCGACCGCACCACGTGCCACTGCTCCTGCGCTCCCCACGCCACGCTTTGCCTCGCCGCCATACGCCTCGCCGCCACCTTCCGCTTCTTTCTGGCCGCCTCCTCGCCACGATGCCTAGCTGGAACGACGGGGAAAGTTCCAGTCAGTCGGCGCTCGGGGTAAGTTCCTCTCTCTCTCTCTCTCTCTCTCTCTCTAGGGTTAGGGTTCATAGCAATTTTGGGGAAAGCCATGTTTTTTTCTCGAATTTGTTCGATTGACGATAGACTACGCTCATGATTCGGTGTGTATGTTTGATTAGGAGTTCATGGCGATAGATTATGCTCCAGATCGATACTACGATGATCCCAATTTCAATGGGATTGCCAGGGGGTCCTCAGAAAGGTGTTCTGGGCATAATCTGGAGCCAAAGAGATGTGTTGCATTTGAAGGCACAAACACAGGTCGAAGATTTTACATGTGCCCTATTGAGAATGTGAGTTTTCTGCCTACCAATGCTTTTATTGTGCATATGCTTATATTGTGTGCCAATAAGATGTACATGCACTGCTTGTACTTTCTCATATGCTAATATGATTCACAATGTGTAGCTCCTGCTTGTAATTTCTCATATGCTAATATGATCAACAATGTGCATATGCTTATTGAAAGGATACGGATGTCGCCTAGAGGGGGGGTGAATAGACGATTAAAACTTTTCCTAGAGTGGCTCAACAAAGGCGGAATAAAACTAGTGTTTACTTTGTAAACCACAACCTAGAAACAACTAAGGTTTACCTATGTGCACCACCAACTTATGCTAAGCAATACAAGCAACAAAGTGATAGCAAGATATATATTACTTCAAGCACGAAGGCTATCACAATGTAAAGTGCATAAGTAAAGAGCTCGGGTATAGAGATAACCAAGGCACGCGGGGACATCGATATTTTACCGAGTTCCTCCCAACATGGAGTACGTCTCGTTTGGAGAGGGGGTGGTATCAAACCACCAACGCCACAAAAGGCCTCCCTTATTCTCCGGTGAATCTCACCCCAATGAGATCGATCCACTTTCACTATCGGTGCACTTGTCGGTGGCAACGGAACCTCTCACAAGGTTGGGGCACAACTCCACAACTTAATTGGAGGCTCCCAACAAACGCCACAAAAGGCCTCAACAAATGCCACCAAGGCTACAATGCCACCAAGGCCACGAAACCGTCTAGGGTTCTAAGAACCCAAGAGGGACAAGCTCCATTGAGCAATTCAAACCAAATCCTCCGAGGAGAACCCAAACCGATGCAACAAATGCAAATGGCAAGAACACCACAAAGATGCTCAAATCCCTTACTCTCAAGTTCCAACAAAACTACCAAAGCTATTGGGGGAACAAGAGAGGAGAAATCAAAGAGAGACACAAAATCCCCCAAAATCTAGATCCCCAAAGATACACTCACAAAGAGATATTTTGGTTTGGTCAAAACGCGGATCTAGATCTCCTCCAACAACCCCTCAAATATATGCAAGAATCAATGGAGGGGTGTGTAGAAATCAAGCTTAAGGAGTAGAGCAAATGGGGCAAAGCTTGGGCAAGAAAAGGAGAAAGAAGTAACCCTAAATAAAAAAGAACAAAGGACTTATATAGGGCTAGCCAAAATATGATCGTTGAGGCAATTTTTCTGGACGGTCCGGTAGTACCGGAATTAACCGGTAGTACCGGAATTAACAGGTAGTACCGGACCCCAACCCAGAAAAACACAGCAGCAACAGCGCGAGTTGGGGAGAGGGAGAAAGAAGCAGCAGCGCACCAGCTGGCGGGCCCCAGCACACGCGGCAGCAGTCAAGCAGGTACGCATGGCCAGTGAGCAGGTAGCGCGCACCTAAGCGGCAAGATGGCAAGCAGCGCTGCTGCCAGCAAGCGCAACGCAGCCGCAGCGGCAGCGCGGCGGCTGGCGCAAGCGGTAGCAGCATGGTGCAATAGCGCAGCAGCAGTGGCGGCCTTCAGCGTGAGGCAATGACGGCGAAGCGGGGCGGCATGCGCGTGGGGCTAGGTCAACGCAGGCAGCAGATCTGGATCTGATAAACATATATGGGCAAAAAAACGGGCCGACCGGTAGTACCGGCCCATCCGGGCGGTACTACCGGACCAGACCGGTACAGCCGGTGCGTGTACCGGGCCAGACAAAAAATGGGCTGCGCGCGTCAGGTCCGAGCGGTACTGGGCTGCGGTAGTACCGCTCGGCCCAGATTTTTTTTTCTTTTAAAACGACAAATATTCAAACCGCGATAACTTTTGATTGGAAGCTCCGATTGACCCGATTCAAATTGCGTTGGATAGAGGGCGACAAGGGCTTCCCAATAAAAGTTGGAAATATTGATTATCACCAAGTGAGAAAGTATCAAGTAGAATAATGTGAGATATCTCACTTGGTGAGAAACCGAAAAGCCGCGTAAATCAAAATCGCAACAAGATATATATGGGAGATCCGATTTTGATGAACAAGAGCTTGTTATGGAGATTACCACAAGCTCTATATCCTCACATGGATAAGACCAAATAACAACCAAATATGATGATGCAAGTATGCAAAGGTTTGAGCTCTCTCCGAACAATGTGACTGAATTACTCATACGAGAGCCCCTCTTGATAGTACGGTTATCTATCCTAAACCCGGTCTCATACACACAACGTGAGACCGGCAAAAGGGAAAACCTATCAAGATTATACCTTTGCCTTGAGCATTCCACTTGTGCTCGATGTAGACGATCTTGACCTTCTCAAGATGGAACGCCTTTCTTAATTCCTCATCATCGACCTCGCATATTGAGCTTGCCCAACATATCTTCTTTGCATTTCATCAACCTTGAAGCCAACACATGCTCCAAGCAATGCCAATGGACAAATCCTACAAGTATAACTTAATACACACATTAGTCCATAAAGATTGTCATTAATTACCAAAACCACACATGGGGGTCCAACATGTTCTTTCAATCTCCCCAATTTTGGTAATTGATGACAATCCCTTTTAAGAGGGTTTATATAAGGAATATTAATGAATAAAATGGTAATACCAATATCAAATACTACAAAAGTATGTGATATTGGTACCACCATCATATATAGAGCAAACTCCCCCACAATCTATGCATGTGTGATGAACTTGAATTTCATTGCATATATTGCCAATCATTATCATTGGTGGAGTTTCCTCTATATATACCACATGCTAAGCAACAACAATGATGCAAGAGCATGAGAAGTAAATGCACAAGAACAAACTCAATGCATAAACCAACTTCCCTTAAACCCTCTAAAACTTCTCCCCCATTGGCATCGATTGCCGAAATGGGTGACAAGTTCTAGAAGGCAAATATAGTAATAATTCCTCCAAAGGTGTGCCTTCGCACATATCCAATGATGAATACTTGGGAGGGAGTAGAACTATATCGAGGACCCGAAGATTGCAAAAATAAAGTCAAATGATGCAAGCAACTACAAGGTCCGACAAACCAATTTGAAAACAACAAATGAGTCCAAATGGAAACAACAAGATATTATGATATGAGCAAAAGAGTGTTTTAAATAACAAAATAGAGAAGCTCCCCAAGGTTTATGCACAATTCAAAATAAATGTATTGGAATACATAATGCACAAATATGGAATCCTTGCTCCCCCATAAGCATTTAAAACACAACAAATATGAAAGAATGCAAATGAGTATTATTAAATGAATTAGATGAGCTCCCCAAATAGAATGCACCAATTATGATAATTGCATTTGGGAACGAGGTGCATAGTCATGGACTCCTCACTCATCCAAATTCATTTAACAATACAAGACATGAACGAACAAATATGAGTGTCCGGAGATGCAAACAAGAGGAACAGGCACTCATAGGAAAATAAATTTGGAAGCCACCGAAGAATCAAAAGGAATAGAAAGGTGGTCTCCAAGGATTAAAAATCAACTAAAATTATCTTCTCATATGTGTATATGTCTCTAAGTGGAAAATATCACAAAGACATATTCCAAAGAAGAAAAATGCACACATAAAGAAGATTATACAAGAAAGCACATGAAAGGCAAAAATGAAGTCATAACATATATCAATAAGATTTTTGCTTCAAAGCATGGCCAAAGGCTCACATATATCTTATTGTACATAATGGAATTCAAACACAAATACACTACATATATTACAACTATCACCAAGGGAAAAGGAGAAAGTTGAAATATATGAAGAAAGGCAACAAGTATCATAAGATAAAATAGACTAGCAAAATCTCACTATTGTATATGAGAGAAGTTGATGAAATGATAGGCAATAAAATTGCTAGATTGACACATTTGGGATTGGAGGATCATATGCATGATTTTGTATAGTCCCAATTATATGCACTCATCTCAACTTAAACACATATACAATATAGAGTCCTCTTAAAACCATGGCTAGAACTACAACAATTACAAATACATTAATTCATGCTAGAAGGCAACCGACAAACGGTTGGAATCAAGATATATGAGCATGAGAAAGAGATACTTGTTACCGAGATAAAATTGGTAGGATATAGAGGATATGAGTTCATTGATCATCCCATAGCTTGTCTCAAATTTTCATGTATGCACAACTTCTTCAAAATTGAGAGACAAGCATCCAATATGTCTCCAATGTACCTAAAACACAATTAAGTACAAAATGGTCCCCAAACTTATTGGGTCCAAAGTAATTAGAGAAACTACAATACATAGGAGAGACTCCACATAAATATGTGCATATTAATATGAAATTGAATTTCATCCATAACTTAGCCGATGGGATTTGGTGGAGTTTTCCCTATATATTGGATCAAAGAAAGCAAGCATGCCATAATATAAACATATAGTAAATATGCATGCATAAAGCTTTCAAGAACAAAAAGGGAGATACAATTTGAACAAAAACACCAAGTAAATCAAGATTGCACACAAAAGAGTGTGACAAGACAAGCGGTGTCCAAATTGTATCAAAGAACCAATTCAACACATGAAAGAACACAAGTTCAACAAATGAACTAGGCTAAGACCAAACGAGCAAAAGATAGATAGAAATAACAATGCTCAAGGATTTATCTCATTCTAAAATGGTCAAATCATGAAACAAGGAATGAGACAAACCAACTCCCCAAAAGAGCAAGGTTCCAATAAGAAACCAAACTCCCCAAACTTCTCATGATGGCACAAAGTACCAAAATGAAAAGATTGAGGTTCCAAGCACATAAAACCCGATATGGATCAAACAATGAAGCATAAATATGAGTGTTCTAAATAATATAGGAGAGCTCCCCCATAGATAGTGCATTATGTAAGATTTTCCTTTTAAATTCAAAATGCACACAAATGGGATCATCACTTGCACCTACAATAAGTAAAACACAAGAGGATATCAATAAAATAAGAAGATCCACAAGAAGCAAGGAAGGCTTGGGAGAGAACACAAAACATTTTCTTGGCCAAAGATAGAATAAAAATAAGCAAGGTCAAAGTGAATATGATCAATAAATTCTACCTTAAATTGAGTACTCATTGTCCAAGGACAAGAAATATCGGGAATAATTTTCCCTAGGTAGTTCATACGGATATCCAAGATCATATACACACAACAAGAAGCATATAACTAAATATAGGAATTGAGCATGATACTTCAAACAAGACTCTTGGTAGCTTCCAATAGTCACACAATCACTAGTGATTAGAGTAACTTGAAGAAAATGGTTTCCATCCGAATATAAATATCTAAATATGAGGAAACACATACCAAGAACCACTCTCATATACAAGATCCAAAATAAGATCAATAAAGCCATTTAATCAAATTGGAACTTGTATGAGCAAATGTGTCACATAGGTGCTAGATAATTATCAATATCAATTCTAAGTGACACAACCTCGAATATTCACATTTTCTAGGATTGTAATATGCACTAAGCATATGACTCCCCCATAATGTGATACTACCATAAAACCAACACGAGGCAAAATAATACAAATAGAGATAATTAATGGACATTATAAAACTTAAATTTATCATGAGAATTGTACCACATAGAGACTAGACAATAATCCAATATAAATACTAGGTGGTATTCCTCATGTACACACAATATTAGGATTGTGGAATGCCCAAGCATAACACTCCCCCAAAATGGGATAATCCATTAATCTCTCACAAGAGCCAAATAAGATACCAAATATAACCAAGCAAGGCTCAAGCACAAGAAACACACATACATGTTGTTCCACTTAATCATACACAAATATGATTGATATCTCAAGGTAATTAAGTGGAAAGCACAATATGTACAAAAACATGGAAGATACAAAACCAACACATGCACAAAGGGGCGAGTAACTTTCAATGTAAAGAGTTTAGCCTATGTTACCGCAAGGAGGAACATTGGAAATATAATATAATCAAGATAATCAAAATGGCTTGGCTTGACAATAATAATTGATGAAGATCCCTCAATTCTTCATAATGTAGCCAAGACTCCAATGCCCTCCAACAATACCTATTGATCAAGTTTTGGCTTGTTGGTCCCCAACCAAGTTGGGTCCTAAGAGGTTAGTCACAATAGGCTTGGCAACCCAAATGGTTCTTTTCTTGAACCCACATTGAGCACCAACAAATTTGGCAAACACATTGCCAACCTCATCCTTACAAAGAGAATAGGCATCATCAATCAAGATAGGATGGGATGAGGAGATACCAATAGTGCATGAGGAAGAAATGTGCCCCTTCTTGCGGCATATGTAGCAAGTTCTACTCTTGCCATCTTTCTTTTTGGATGAAGAAACAACTTGAGGAAGAGCTTGAGTCTTCTTGGGAGGAGGCCCATCTCTAACAAGATGTAGAGCATGAGGCCGATTTCCTTGTTGCTTCTTGCCAAGGGACTTCTTCTTTAATGGGCAATGTTTGACATGATGCCCTTCTTCCTTGCACTTGAAGCAAACAATGTTGGCCGGATATTTGTCTTGATCTTGGCCATTCTTCTTGTTGTCCTTGTGCTTCAACATGATAGTGGACTTGTTATTGTTGGAGATATGCCCAAGAGGCAATAATAAAGTGGGTTATTATCATATCTTCATACTTATGATAAATGTTTACATACCATGCTATAATTGTATTAACAGGAAACATTAATACTTGTGTGATTTGTAAACATAAAAGAGTCCCTAGTAAAGCCTCTTGTTATACTAGCTTGTTGGTTAATATATGATCATGGTTTCCTGATCATGAACATAGAGATGTTATTAACAACAGGGTCATATCATTAGGAGAATGATGTGATGGACATACTCCTATAGATAAGCGTAGCATAAAGATCAAGTCATTTTAAATAGTTCAATTGCTATATGCTTTCTGATACATAGTAACCTAATTCCTTCGACCATGAGATCATGCATATCACCTTTACCGGATGGATGCTTTGATGACATCAAACATGTAACACCCTCAGAATCGGACCTATGCAAGTCTTAGCGAAACCCGCCAAACCTGCATAGAAACGATTCAAAGGTGCCCACCAGGCACTTTCGTGCGGGTGGAAAACGAAGTAATAACATTACACAACAGTCCTCGATGGGACCCAGAGAACATATATATATAAAAGCGACTCCATGAGTCAAGAATACAGATATACAGTACAAAGATCCAAATCACCTTGAGAACGATATAGCGTCCAGCTACGGACAAGATGCAAATAGGGCTAAGAGCCCTGAAGAATAACCAATGGCGTCCATAACCCTGCCAAGGCCAAGCCGGAAGGGTAACCCTGCTAACGACGTCGATCTCAAAACCTGCTTAAACAAAAGGGGTGCCGACAAAGGGCAAAGGAAAAGAGGCGTCGATCGAGGCCGACACGGCGAGGCTAGAATTGGCGGTCCTCGCCTACATAGGTATGGTGGTGGCGGCGTGACGCATGCACTAAACAACCTATAGAGACTCGATACAGCTAGCGGATATCATAGAGGGGTAAGAAAGACCTGTACGGAACCAACTCGATACTATCATCAAACAAACCCATCCTGGCGTTTCCCCCTCGAGACCAATCGAGGAAGTCAACCGAGGAACTCACGCAGTTGGCAGATTTATTTATTCAGTTATCGTTGCAGCAATTACTAGTCAGATATAAATAGTCATCCTGATAAAGTAAGCAGTGGGCACTTTTAATTAACCATTCTGTTATAGTAGTAACACTTACTAATCAGATACAATTAGCATGAGATAACCCCAAAACCCAGCAGTTGTTGGTACTTTTAATCACCATTCCGTTGAAGTTGCAATACTTACTAGTTTGCAATGGTCGCAAACGACAACTCAAACAAGCAATTGTGGGCGTATTATTTAGCCATTCCATTATAGTGAAGCTGATTACTAGTCATTATAAAGTCAAATTTATAGCAATAAACTTTAGTTATGCTTGTCTATGGTAGAATCTTGCTCCAAGTCGTCCATAACCGCGGACACGGCTTTCAGAAAGTTTTACCCGGCCGGGGTGCACCAATAGCAACACACGCTCGATCAACCTCGGAAAAACCAAATCAAAACCCAACGAGGCCTTCACGACAAAGCAATCACATGATTCAGAAATATTTCAGGGGGCCACCCCATTGAGTAGACCATAGCGAAGGTAGGCGACTCGAGGCGGACTCAAGGTTTGCGACAATGGTCAGTAAGCATCGGGAACCCGAAAGTGTGGCTGGGCTTGTCGATACCGCGAAAACACTCCGCTTACCTAAACAGTACAGTGTGCTCCTCGCACAAACGTAAATACATAAGTAGCATGGCATAAGTACAGGATCGTAAATAAAACCTCAAACTAGTTTGTGGCCCCAAGAAATAAGACTGAATCAAGCTCTGGCTCAGGGGAGTCCCATATACCTCCCGCATGTGGATAGCGCGATAAATCAAGGAACAAGTATCAAGTACTCGGGGTCCTACGGGACACAAGTGGGCGTTCGGAAACCAAATATTATCTATCACCCACCGATGCCTCTGCTTACTTCAATTTTAGTTGTTAAACAGGAATTAAAATGAGCGATAAGTAAAACTATGATCATCTCCAACATCAAACATGCGGCAAGGCTCCAACAACTGTGGCATTTGACGACACGCAACAGCACTAGAGCAAGCGACTACGACGCGCAAATCCAACTATCTACCAAACAACAGGTAATAGGGTGTGTCCAAGGCAATATATGGCTGCAAGGGATATCACGGGTACGAAAACTAGAGCATCGCAACACAGATAGCAAAGATCAACAGGAGGGAATAAATACTATAAAAGTAAGATAGGTAGAAAGGGGGAGATGCTCGCTTAAAAACATTGTCGAAGGTTCATCCGAAGATCGGGTCGACACTCGCATCAACTCAACGGCCTTATCCGCGAAGAAGCAAAACACTAGAATAAACACCGGATGCACTTATTTAATACAACGGCAGAAGATCGGCATGATGCATGTATGATGTATGGCATGGCAAAGGTGCGATGCAATTAGGTCAATATTAAGTGGAACCGGGGTCTCGACAATTAGTTAGATGGTTCAAGTTGTTTATCTACCTCGCAATTTAAATGTTGCATTATCAAGATAAAAGATAGCACCGGTTCGCCACACAAGTTTAAATGAGACCGATATGAGACTAGATTTGCCCGCATATGGGCCCCATATTTAATTATAAGGTGAATCGGCGTAAGGCCCCCAAACCACAGACAAATATGCATGCAACATGACAATTTAATATGCAACAGTTATATATCATTTAATAAAAATAAGGTCTCGGGTTTGGGTTCACACATTGAGGGGTCTCGACGGTCTTGGTCCGGGGTTCGGGGTCGGTCTCAGGGTTCGGATCTGGGGTTCGGCCTCGGCGGGTTCGTACTCGAACAACGGGGCAGATCTTGGCGTTCGGGTAGACGAACTTGGCGTAACCGGGATGGAGGGCTTGCCAGATCGGGGCGAAGATCTTGGAAGGTGCCGGTTCCAATTGTCGATGGCGAACTTTGCTCGGAGTCGGGGAGAAGTACTCGGTGTCCATGTAGAAGACCCTGTCGGTCCGTCTTCTGTCGGTGGCGAACTTGACCGATGGTCTTCGGGTCCGGGGTTCGCCGCTCCGTGAGGTAGATCTTGGCGCTTCGTGAGTCTTCGGGCATGTGTCAGCGGTTTCCAGGAGGAAGAGCTTGGCAAGGCGAGGGGAACTTGGTGATGAAAAGGTTCACGGCCACCGCCTCGACGCCACATCGGGACCATCGACCAAGAACACCGGGCGCCAGCGGGCAACAACAAACATCTTGTCGGAGGATTGCCACTGTGGCTTTCATCTATCGCATTGAAGATCTTCTGTGGCGTGAGTGGTACAACAACAGGATAACTTGTAGCACCAACACAGCATGCGTCTTCCCCGACCCTGTCGGACCCACTGCAACCCGGAGGACACGACGCAGGAGGGCGGTGGAGCCTGGGGTCGAGGCAGAGGCCGACGATGGCCGGGCTTGGCAACGGTGGCGAACGAGGAGGTGAAGGGGCCGACGACGGGCTAGGGGGACAGAGGCAGCACGCGCTGGCGCGGTCCCGCGAGGCGGCGGGGCGGACCATGGCCGGCGCGGGAGGCTTGGGGGCGGCGACGCGGAGGACGGTTGGAAGGCGGCCCGACGGAGAGCTCGACGCAGAGGACGGCTCAGGCAGACGGCGGAGGAACGCAGCGGCGACGAGGCGACGGAGACGGGAGCTCGGGCGGAGGCCGGAGAGGACGGAGGCGGCGCCCGGGGAAGGCGGCGCTTCGGCCGAGCTGTGGGTCGGAGCCGAGGCGTCAGGTGTGCCGGGCGGGCGAGTCGAGGCCGGAGGAGGCGCTGGCCGGCCGGAGGCGAGGCGGGGACGAGCGGCGGGTCAGGCGACTAGGCAGAGAGGAGGGAGAAGGAAAGCGAGGTCGGGGGGAGCGGGGTCACGCGGGGGAGGAAGAGAGGTGGGCCACTGGAGGGGAAGCCGGGGTGAGCGGGGAACGGTGGGAGGGCTCGAGGGCGCAGTGGTGTGGTGGGAAAAGGCGAGGGATGGTCGGGAGGCAGCGTGGGGCTGGTCATGGGAGGGAGGCTGGGCAGGCGGTGGGACGGGAGCTGGCGGGAGGAGGGATCGGCGAGAGGAGGAAGACGGGCCAGGGCGGGTGCGTGTGTGCGGTTGCGTGCGGGTAGGGGCGCATGGGGTGGGACAGGTGGCGGGCCCAGGGGCGTGGGGCCCGGGGGACAGAGGGGGTTTGACCGCGTGGGTGTGTGGTTGTGTGCTGTGCGCGTTCGTGTGGTGTGGGTGGGTCAGGGAGAGTGGGGAGAGAGAGAGGTGGGGAAAAGGGTAGGATTAGGTGGCAGGGTTTGATTGGCTAGGGGGAAGGGTGAGGTGAGGTGTCGAGAGGGGGTTGGTTGGGGTGAGGTGGAGGGGTGGGCTGGGTAGGTTATCTGGTAGCTTTAGGATTTAGGTTGGACCGATTATATTTCTGGGGTGGTCGTTCGGGTTGATTCGGCCCGTTCGACTGCCCCACTAAAATAATTCAAACTTTTATTTAATTTGCAATACATTTTTGTAATTAGTTTTTAGACAAACAAAATATCCGGAAGCATCCGGAGGTTTAATTTGAAATAGAAGGAGGGTAAATTTAGAAAACGATTGTCTTTCGCAAATAGTTTTTAGGCAAAATAATATGCATGATGATGACGATGCTCAAATGCAATGTGACATGATGACATGAGCATGCGGTCATGATGATGCAATGCACAAAAACAACGCGATTTTCTAGTAGTGGTTTTGCGGGATGCCACAAAACACCACACCGTAACTGGGTGGCTATAAAGGTGGCATTGAGTGTTCGGAAAGTATTGGTTGAGACACATGGATCAAGAATGGGATTTGTCCATCCATATGACGGATATATATACTCTGGGCCCTCTCGGTGTAATGTCATCCAATTAGCTTGCAAGCATGTGACTGGCTCACAACGGATCACATATCACGGGAACGATAAAAGAGTACTTATCGGTAACGAGGTTGAACTAGGTATGCAGAGATACCGACGATCAAAACCTCGGATAAGTAAACTATCGTGAGACAAAGGGAAATTGGTATCGTATGTAAGTGGTTCATTCGATCGCAAAGTAATCGTAGAAATATGTGGGAGCCATATGAATTTCCAGATTCCTCTATTGGTTATTGATCGGATAAGTGTCTCGATCATGTCCGCATAATTCACGAACCGTAGGGAGACACACTTAAGGATTCGATGTTGTTGAGTAGTTATGGAATGATGAGTAAGAGACCGAATGTTGTTCGGAGTCTCGGATGGGATCCGGGATATCACGAGGAGATACGAAATGGTCTGGAGAATAAGATTCATATAAGGAAAGTCCTGTTTGAGTTGGAGAATGGTTAGTGTTTTCATCGGAATGTTTTAGAAGGTTCCGGAATGTCCGGCACTCCGGAGGGGAAAGGGTACATGAATGTGTTATATCAAGTTGATATGATTGCATCATGTACTAGGTGTCATCGCTATACCAAAATAGAGGGTTTATTCAAATCCTAGTTTGAAAAGTCAAGCGGCTAGTTTGAAAGTCAAACGCTAGTTTTGGGAAAGAGGAGAAGGAGGTTTGAAACCGACTTGGGGAGGAGTTCCTCCTCCCACCGCCCACCTTGTCCGAGTTGGGAGGACTCCCCCAGCGCCTCCCTCCACCTATAAGAGGAGGCGGGGCTCCTCCTAGACACACAAGTTGCCTCCTCTAAACCTAAACCCTAGCCACGGCCTAGGGATTTCTCCCAAGCCATGAGTTAGAGCTTCTAATTGCCTAGCTGCTGGTTTAGCCCTTCTAATTGGTGTGTCTAAACCCTAGATCACCAAGGCTCTCTCATAGTCCACCATACTCGCTCCGGCTTAAGGCGAAGCCTGCGAGATCTCCCTACTTTCGGTACCACGGTCGTCTGCCGGAATCGCGGAGAGTGCTACAACCTCCATTTTCTTTGGAACAAGGGATAGGAAGGTCTTCGCCGAGTACCGAGGCATTATGACCGATCGCTGGAAGCGCTTTAACGCAGCCTGGGAAGGATCGTCTCTGCGATCTTGAGATCGGCAAGTGTACGACTACATCACCCACGAGAATCGCTCTCGTTAACCGCTGGAATCTTCGAGGGTGAGTTCCTCTATCGACTCGTTGCTACAATGTAGTATATAGATCTTGGCTTGTTTGTTTGTATGGTAGAAATTTTTTGTTTTCCATGCTACGAACCCCTACAAAGGGTATCGAGCCGTGTCTATATGTAGATCATTGACGAGTAGAACACAATGGTCATTGTGGGCGTTGATGCTTTTGTTGTCGATTGCTTCTTGTGTACTTTGCATCTTGCGGGATGGTGGGATGAAGCGGCCGGGCTAACCTTACATGACATCGTTCATGAGACTTGCTCCACGCTTGACATGCAACTTGTATTGCATAAGTGGCTTGCGGTGCCTGTTTCTCCCAACATAGTTAAGATTCAATTTACAACGGTGATTGACAATACTAGTATCAATGTTGTGGTTCTTGTTCGTAAGTTAGAGCGACACTTATTGAAAGCCCCAAACCACGTAAAAATGCAAAGAAAATTAGAGGCGCTAACTTTGTTTTGCGGTGTCTTGTGATGTGATATGGCCATAATTGTGATTATATTTGATGTATGCAATGTTCCTTATTGTAAGTTGGTGGCGAGGAGCCATATGGTTGTTTTTAAATTCTGTTAAGACCCGCATGTCTATTCAAAGTAGTTGTAATAGTTGAAGCTGGTGGACGACAACCATGGAGCGGCGTCATTGACCTTGATGCAATGCCGGTGATGATGGAGATCATGTTCGTGCTTGAAGATGGAGATCGGAAGCACAAGAAGAAAGGCCATATCATATCACATATTATGAATTGCATGTGATGTTAATCCTTTTATGCATCTTGTATTGCTTAGTTTACGACGGTAGCATTATAAGATGATCCCTCAAGCAAACAATTTCAAGTTTAGAGTGTTCATCCTTAGTAAGCACCGTTGCTAAAGCTCGTCGTTTCGAAGCACCACGTGATGATCGGGTGTGTTAGATTCTGCGAGTGTATACAACGTGAGCAAGCCAGATTTGCTCATGCGGAAGCTAAGGTTTGATCTTGACGAGCCTAGCATGTACAGACATGGTCTCGGAACACGGTGTTGGAATTATGCCCTAGAGGCAATAATAAAGATGTTATTATTATAATTCTTGTTCATGATAAAGTTTATATTCCATGCTAGAATTGTATTAAGCGGAAACTTTAATACTTGTGTGGTTTGTGAACAACACCGTGTCCCTAGTACGCCTCTATGGACTAGCTCATTGATCAATGATGGTTAAGGTTTCCTAACCATAGACATGAGTTGTCAATTGATAATGAGATCATATCATTGGGAGAATGATATGATGGACAGACCCAAACTAAGCGAATCAATTAGATCGTTTCATCGTGTTCATCTTTGCGAAGCTTTTCTTATGTCAAATATTGTATTCCTTAGACCATGAGATAATGCAACTCCACAGTACGGAAGAAAGCTTTGAGGTCATCAAACGTCATCCTATGAGAGGGTGATCATAAAGGTGTCTCTCGGTGATCGGAAAGTATCTGTTGGGTTGTATGTATCGAGATGGAATTTGTCCCTCCAGTCGGAGAGATATACTTGGGCCCACTCGTGTCGATATCAACACCGCTTGCAAGCATGTGGTTAAGGAGTTAATCACAAAGTGATATCGGATTACGGAGCAGTAAAGTACTTTTGTGAGCAGATTGAACTAGGTATGACGCATGCGACGATCGAATCTCGGGCAAGTAAAATATCGCGAGACGAAGGATATATATATGGGATTGATTGAATCCTCGGCATCGTGGTTCATCCGATATGATCATCGATGAATGTGTGGAGTCAATATGGGTGCCTGGACCCTTGTTGATTATTGATAGAAGATCATATGCATATTCTCGAACCCGCAGGTCACACACTTAACGTGTCTTGACGCTAGGATAGATTGGATAATTGGTTTATGAATTTTTTTGGAGTCTCGGATGGGATCCGGGATATCACGAGAGGTTCGGAATGGTCCGAGAATAAGATTCATATAAGGCAAAGCAGTTTTTGGAGTTCGGAATTGTTCCGGTTAATCGGTATTGTACGGAAGCTTCTAGAACCTTCCGGAAGGGGACCAACGTGGCCCCACCTTCCGGAGGGGCATGGGCCTATGAGGGAGTGTCCTGCGCATTGGGCCAGGGGCACAAGGCCCCATAGGGCCCAGCCGATTCTATAGAGATTTGACTCGTTTAAATCTCGGGATAGAATTTCTAGATAAGGGAGAGTTTAAATCGTTTAAATCTAGAGATAGGATTTCTAGATAAGGGGGAGTTTAAATTGTTTAAACTAGAGATAGGCTTGGAGGAGGGCAGGGCTGGCCGCCTCTATATATAGAGGGTGGTGCGCCTCCCCCACACACCTTCCTCCAAGCCCTACGCCTTGCTACCTTCCTCTCCCTCCCGATTGTTTGTAGGCGAAGCCTGCAGAGTAAATTCTCCACCATATACACCACGCCGTGTGTTGTAGATCCAATCTATCTCTCCACCATACTCGCTGGTCCGAGGAAGGAGGAGACGCCGAGGTGCACGCAGTGCATCTCACGGAGGCACCGCCACTTGTGGTGCTAGATCGGATCGGATCGCGGAGGAGAAGCGAGCACGACTACATCACCCACGTTCCGATAACGCTCGGCGTCTGAATCTTCAAGGGTATGAAGATCTAATCCAATCTCTCGTTGTTTGCATCTCCTAGATTAGATCTTGGCTTTCCTCTGCTCGCTCCAGAAAATTTTGATTTACTATGCCGAAACCCTTCAAAGGGTATCGAGCTAGATCTATGCGTAGATGTGTTTCACGAGTAGAACGCAACATGGTTGTTGCGCGTTGATGTTTTCTGTTGCAAGCCTCTTGTTTGTGTTCTTCTTATGACGCGGATAGTGAGATTGAAGCGTCCGTGCCAACCTTACGCGACGCCGTCATGACCGCCCGCACTTGACGTGTGGCTTGTTCCACACATGCGGCTGGTGGATGTCAGTTTCTCTCACTATAGTTGTCATGGGATTAACACCGGAGTTTGGCAACCATAATATCACCGTTGTGGCTTTCCGTAGATAAGAATCATTCTTAGCATCTACTCCCATAAAGCCACGTAAAACATGCAACAACAAAGTAGAGGCGTCTAACTTGTTTTTGCAGGGAGTGTTTTCTGTGATATGGTATGGCCCAAGATGTGATGTGTATAATGTATGCGATGATCATGTTTTGTAATGTTTCACGACTTGCATGTCGATGAGTACACAACCGGCAGGAGCCATATGGTTGTCTTTATAATTGTGTATGACCTGCAAGTCAACTTCTTATACGCCATGTAATAGCTTTACTTTATCGCTAAGTAGTTAGCAATAGTTGTAGTTGCTATTCGTGGTGGAGGCAATCATGGTGGAGTGATGGAGATCATGCCGGAACGCACAAGATGGAGATCATTGCGCGAAGATTGGCTATACCATGTCACATAAAGTTATATGAATGTGATGTTTATCCTTTTATGTATCTTATCATGCTTAGATCGCGACGGTAGCATTATAAGATGATTCCTCACTTAAAGATCAAGATAAAAATTGTGTTCTCCCCAAGTATGCACCGTTGCGAAAGTTCGTCGTGTCCAAGCATCACGTGATGATCGGGTGCTATAGACTCTACACTCACATACAACGGGTGCAAGCCAGTTTTTGCACACGCGGAAATACTTGGGTCTAACTTGACGAGCCTAGCATGTAAAGACATGGCCTCGGAACACAAGAACCGAAAGGTTAAGCATGAGTCATATGAATGATATGATCGACACTTTGTTGTCCACCATTGAAACCACATCTCTTCTCGTGATGATCGGATTAGGTGTGGTGAATTTGGATCGTGTTCACTAAATAACTTGAGGGATGTTGAATTTAGTGGGATTTCATCTAGTAATTTGATTAAGTTGAACTATTTATCATGAACATAGTCTAAATTGTACTTGAAAATATTGTAGATCCAATGGCCAAGTCCCACTTCAACTTCAACGTTTTTGCTGAGAAAGAAAAGCTTAGAAACAATGGGTGTGACTTCACCAACTGGTTCCGCAATCTAAGAATCATTCTGTCTGGCGGACAAAAGGACTATGTCCTTGGGAAAGCGTTAGGTGACACCCCTGCTATAGATGCGCTGTCTGATGAAAAAGCTGTTTATCAGTCACGCAAGGATGATTATGATTTGATTAAGATCGTCATGTTGTATGCTATGGAATCGGATCTTCAAAATCGTTTTGAGGAGTTCGCCGGGCCCTTTGAGATTCTCGAGGAGCTGAAAAACATGTTTCAGACTCAAGCCCGTTCTGAGAGATATGAGATCTCTAAGAAATTCTTTAACTACAAGATGGAGGAAGGGAGGTCCGTTAGTGAGCACGCCATTAAGATGTCGGGCTACACTCAACGCCTTGAGCAACTGGACTGCAATATTCTAGAGGAGCTCAAGATTGACACTCCTAGCTACAAAAGTTTTGTAGTTGATCACAATCAGATTGGTTCCACTGATATGATCACTGAGCTCTTTGCTAAGATGAAAGTAGCGGAGGTGAACATCAAAAAGAATAATCATATGTTGATGGTCAACAAGCCCCCCACCTTTAAGAAAGGTAAGGGTGCAATGAAGCCCTTCAAGAAAGGCAGCGGCAAGCGCGTTGCCCCTGCTGAGAAGAAGCTCAGGTCTGGTCCAAAGCCGGACACTGAGTGCTTCTATTGCAAGGACAAGGGTCACTGGAAGCGCAACTGTCCGAAGTACTTAGCGGACAAGAAGGCTGGCACCATCAAAGGTATATTTGATATACATGTTATTGATGTTTTCCTTACAAGCCCTCGTTGTAGTGCGGGTATTTGATACCGGTTCGGTTGCTAATATTTGTAACTCAAACAGAGCTACGGAATAGACGCGGCTTGCGAGGATGAGGTGACGATGCGCTGGCAACGGATCAAGAGTTGATGTGATGGCCGCACGCTCTCCTTAGTTTTACCTTCGGATTAGTTTTAAACCTTAATAAATGTTATTATGTACTGCGTTGAGCATGAACATCATTTCCGGATCGTGTTTATTGCAAGACGGTTATTCATTTAAATCGGAGAATAATGGTTGTTCTATTTATATGAGTAACATCTTTTATGGTCATGCACCTCTTGTGAATGGTTTATTTCTTCTAAATCTCGAAGGGATGAAACACACATCCATAACATTGAGGCTAAGAGATGCAAAGTAGATAGTGATAATACTACTTATTTGTGGCAATCGCTGCTCAGGTCATATTGGAGTAAAGCGCATGAAGAAACTCCATTCGATGGACTTTGGAGTCTCTTGATTTTGAATCATTTGACACATGCGAACCATTCCTCATGGGCAAGATGATCAAAACCCCGTTCTCCGGTTGATGGAGCGAGCAACGGACTTGTTGGAAATCATACATACCGATGTATGCGGACCGATGAGTGTTTCGACGCGCGGTGGATATCGCTATTTCCTCACTTTTACCGATGACTTAAGTAGATATGGGTATATCTATTTAATGAAACATAAATCAAACGCTTGAAAAGTTCAAAGAATTTCGAATGAAGTGGAGAACCATCGTAATGTAAAGATTAAGTTTCTACGATCCGATCGTGGAGGTGAATATTTGAGTTATGATTTTCTCACGCATCTTAAAGCAAGTGGAATCGTTTCACAACTCACGCCACTAACACCACAACGCAATGGTGTGTCCGAACGCCGAATCGAATCCTATTAGATATGGTCCGATCAATGATGTCTCTTCTTGATTTGCCGTTATCATTTTGGGGTTATGCATTAGAAACCGCTGCATTCACTTTAAATAGGGCTCCATCTAAACCGCTGAGACGACCGTATGAACCGTGGTTTGGTGCTAAACCTAAGTTGTCGCTTAAAGTTTGGGGATGCTTTACGCCAAGAAGTTGATGCCGACAAGCTCGAACCCAAAGCGGAGAAATGCGTCTTCATAGGATACCCTAAGGAAACTATTGGGTATACCTTCTATCACGTAACCAAGGCAAAGTGTTTGTCAGAAGAACGGTTCCTTTCTTGAGAAGGAGTTTCTCTCGAAAGAAGTGAGTGGGAGGAAAGTAGAGCTAGACGAGGTTTTTGAACCTTCTCTTGAATTGGAGATTAGCGCAGCACCTGAAATTGTTCCAGTGCTGCACCAACAATAGAGGAAGCTAATGACAAGGATCATGAAGCTTCGGACGATGCTGCTATTGAACGTCGCAGGTCGACAAGGTCGCGTGCCCCTCCTGAGTGGTACGACAACCCTGTCTTGACTGTCTTGTTGGTAGAATACAGTGAACCTATGAACTATGAGGAAGCGATGATGAGCCCAGACTCTGAGAAATGGCTAGAGGCCATGAAATCCAAATTGGGATCCATGAGCGAAAACCAAGTATGGACTTTGGTGGACCCTCCTAGCGACCGAAAGGCCGTTGAGTGCAAATGGATATTCAAGAAGAAAACGGACGCGATGGTAATGTTACCGTCTATAAAGCACGGCTTGTCGCAAAGGTTTTCGACAAGTTCAAGGTGTTGACTACGATGAGACTTTCTCTCCCGTAGCGATGTTTAAGTCCAATCGGATTTTATTAGCAATTGCTGCGTTTCATGATTATGAAATATGGCGATGGATGTCAAGATCGCTTTCCTCAATGGCAACATTGATGAAGAGTTGTATATGATGCAACCCAAGGTTTTGTCGATCCTAAGGATGCTAGTAAAGTATGCAAACTTCATTGCTCCATTTATGGATCAAGCAAGCATCTCGGAGTTGGAACCTTCGCTTTGATCAAGTGATCAAGAGCTTTGGATTTGTTCCAAATTGCTACAAGCTTGCATCTACAAGAAAGTGAGTGGGAGCTCGGTGACGCTTACGTGCTTGTATGTGGATGACATATTGATTATCGGAAATGACATCAACATGCTTAACGATGTGAAGAGTTATTTGAATAAGTGTTTTCAATGAAAGACCTAGGTGAAGCTTATATATTGGGCATCAAAATCTATAGAGATAGACAAAGACGCTGATAGCTTTAAGCCAAAGTACATACCTACACAAAGTTACGAAAAGGTTCGTAATGGATAAGGCAAAGAAAGGTTCAATGCTTATGTTGTCGTAAGATATTGAGCAAGGCTCAAGGTCCACTCTGATGAAATGATAGGAAGCTATGAGCAAAGTGCCTTATGCCTCGGCCATAGGTTCCATCATGTATGCCATCTTGTGTACTAGACCGGATGTGTCCAATGCTCTTAGTTTGACGAGCAGATATCAAAGTGATCCAGAGTGGAACATCGGATGACCGTGAAGAACATCCTAAAGTACCTAAATAGAACTAAAGAAATGTTCTTAGTCTATGGGGTGATGAACAACTTGTCGAAAAGGTTACGTCGATGCTAGTTTCATAATCGACAAGGATGATTCTAAATCTCGATTGTGATACGCTTATATTTTGAATGGAGGAGATGAGTTGGAGAAGCTGCAAGCAAAGCGTGATCGCGGATCTACAAAGAAGCGGAATACATGGTCGCGCAGAAGGCCAAGTGAAGGAGTTTGGATCGAAACTTCATCATCGAGCTTGGCGTGGTTCCAAGTGCATTGGACCCACCGGAGATATTGTGACAACACCGCGCCATAGCACTCGCTAAGGAACCAAGATATCATCCAAAGACCAAGCATATCAATCAAAGTTTCATATAATCCGAGATTATATAGCGATGGAGATCGAAGATTAGTAAAGTACATACGGATCCGAATGTCGCAGATCCATTGACTAAACCTCTTCCACGTAAAACATGATCAACACCTCAGTGCCATGGGTGTGAGATTGTTGCCAAATGTAAACTAGATTATTGACTCTAGTGCAAGTGGGAGACTGTTGGAATTATGCCCTAGAGGCAATAATAAAGATGTTATTATTATAATTCTTGTTCATGATAAAGTTTATATTCCATGCTAGAATTGTATTAAGCGGAAACTTTAATACTTGTGTGGTTTGTGAACAACACCGTGTCCCTACGGACTAGCTCATTGATCAATGATGGTTAAGGTTTCCTAACCATAGACATGAGTTGTCAATTGATAATGAGATCATATCATTGGGAGAATGATAGGATGGACAGACCCAAACTAAGCGAAGCAATTAGATCGATTCATCGTGTTCATCTTTGCGAAGCTTTTCTTATGTCAAATATTGTATTCCTTAGACCATGAGATAATGCAACTCCCTGGTACCGGAAGAAAGCTTTGAGGTCATCAAACGTCATCCTATGAGAGGGTGATCATAAAGGTGTCTCTCGGTGATCGGAAAGTATCTGGGGTTGTATGTATCGAGATGGAATTTGTCCCTCCTGTGTCGGAGAGATATACTTTGGGCCCACTCGAATCGATATCAACACCGCTTGCAAGCATGTGGTTAAGGAGTTAATCACAAAGTGATATCGGATTACGGAACGAGTAAAGTACTTGCCGTGAACGATTGAACTAGGTATGACGTGCATCGACGATCGAATCTCGCAAGTAAAATATCGCGAGACGAAGGGAATATATATATGGGATTGATTGAATCTCGGCATCGTGGTTCATCCGATATGATCATCGATGAATGTGTGGAGTCAATATGGGTGCCTGCACCCAGTTGATTATTGATAGAAGATCATGTCGCATATTCTCGAACCCGCAGGTCACACACTTAACGTGTCTTGACGCTAGGATAGATTGGATAATTGGTTTATGAATTTTTGTTCGAGTCTCGGATGGGATCCGGATATCACGAGAGGTTCGGAATGGTCCGAGAATAAGATTCATATAAGGCGGTGCAGTTTTGGAGTTCGAATTGTTCCGTTAATCGGTATTGTACCGAAAGCTTCTAGAACCTTCCGGAAGGGGACCAACGTGGCCCCACCTTCCGGGAGGGGGCATGGGCCTATGAGGGAGTGTCCTGGCCGCATTGGGCCAGGGGCACAAGGCCCCATAGGGCCTAGCCGATTCTAGAGAGATTTGACTCGTTTAAATCTCGGGATAGAATTTCTAGATAAGGGAGAGTTTAAATCGTTTAAACTAGAGATAGGATTTCTAGATAAGGGAGAGTTTAAATTGTTTAAACTAGAGATAGGCTTGGAGGAGGGGCAAGGGCTGGCCGCCCCCCCCTCTATATATAGAGGGGTGCGCCTCCCCTACACACCTTCCTCCAAGCCCTAGCGCCTTGCTACCTTCCTCTCCTCCCGATCGTTTCAGGCGAAGCCTGCAGAAATTCTCCACCATATACACCACGCCGTGTTGTAGATCCAATCTATCTCTCCACCATACTCGCTGGTCCGAGGAAGGAGGAGACGCCGAGGTGCACGCGTGTGCATCTCACGGAGGCACCGCCACTTGTGGTGCTAGATCGGATCGGATCGCGAGGAGAAGCGAGTACGACTACATCACCCACGCTCCGATTTAACGCTCAACAGGCGAATCTTCAAGGGTATGAAGATCTAATCCAATCTCTCTCGTTGTTTGCATCTCCTAGATTAGATCTTGGCTTTCCCTCTGTTCGCTCCGTAGAAAATTTTGATTTACTATGCCGCGAAACCCTTCACACGGATCACCGAAAGGTAAAGCATGAGTCATATAGTAGATATGATGAACATGTTGATTGTTCGCCATTGAAGCTACATCAACTCTCGTGATGATCGGTTTTGATGTGGTGGATTTGGTTCGTGTGATCACTAAAACAATGTGAGGGATATTGTTTTGAGTGGGAGTTCAACAGCAATATGATTAAAAGTTGAACACTATTTATCATAAATTAAATCAAAGTGAATTTGCATAGTTGTTGTAGTCATTGGCATCCGTTTACCACCTTGCGCTTAGTTATAATTGAGATGATAGAACTATAGAATTCTGGTTAGTTACTTTACGAACTGGTATCGTATTGTTTTGAAGTGTTAATCTAAAGTTTAAAAGTCCCATTGCAAACTTTCGAAGTTTTGATTACTCCATGAAGTTTAATAGTTGGTATTAAATCAAGAGTAACAATTCCAATGTTAGTATATAAGTATCATGTTTGTCTCCATGATTCTTGATATTCAAAGGATTGTCTTAATATCAAGGTTATCTAGGATCCAAAGAGTTGTTTGAAAACCATGATGTGTGGAAGATATTGTGATATCTGAAACGAAGTTTTGGTTGCAACATGATAGAGTATAATATGGCAAAAGTCATGTTCTCATATTTGATGAGAATTTACAAAAGGTTGGAGACACTAGTTGTCCTAATCCTCCAAAAGGTTTTGGAGATCAACATTATACTCGCGATTCGCCGTTACAAGCTAAAAGTAGCTTGATCATGGATAAATCCATGATGAGGGTGAATATTTGATGTAGGTAAAATGTTTACTACACCAAGAGATTACTAAAGAAAGGAATTTGAAAGAACACCAAACATTTGATAATGGTGATCTACTTCAAAGTGCAAGTCCAAATACATTGGTATTTAACTATACACGCTTTGGACTATGTGTCATATGTATGACTCCACTGTTGATGTTGATAGATTATTTCAAACAGAAAAGGAAATACTGAAAGAGAATCTCATAAATATATGGCAGAAAAGAAAAGACTAGAATTGTTCAGTTTAAGTATATAGATGATATACATGTTATGGCTATATTCTTTGCTTATTAAACAATGTGGTTCTTAAGTATTTGATACTGAATTTGTTGGTGTGAATCGTCATACGAAACAACACATGAACTACAATGGCCTAAGTAACTAGCAAAATAATATGTGATGATGTTCATCGAGAACAAATAAAGGGTTATTGTGTTGCTCGTTAAACATCAAAGCTTGCCTTCAAGATTTGTTTTATCAGGTATTATGAGAACAAAAGGGTTGTTCAAATAATTGCCGTAATCTATAAAAGATGGATGATTCACAAATCTCGTTGGAGAAATCACATCCATAAAACTAGTGCTAAAAAAATGTCGAAAGACAATTTGATTGAAAGATCACTTAGGAAGTGACATCGCCGTTTAAATTATATTGGAAAGAAAACATGAAGAAACTCCATGTGGATGGAATTTTGGAGTCTTTTGATTTTTATCACATGACGCTTGTGAAAATTTCCTAGAGATAATTAAAACTTCGTTCTTAGGCCAAAAGGGAATGAGTGACTAGCTTATTGGAACTTGTACATATTGTTGTATGAAGTCCATTATGTGTAGTCAAGAGCGATGGATTTCAACTTCATATGCTTTCTCCGAGAATTTGAGTGAATATATGAATATTTACTTAATAAGGATGAAGTATGAAACATTTGAAAAGTTCAAAGACTTTCAAGATGAAGTGCAAGATCATTGTAACAAGAATATAAATAGTTTATGATAAGATCATAAAGGAAGATATTTTGAGTTACAAGTTTAGCATAATACCTAAGATTTAAGGAATCGTTCCGTAGATTTACATGTCCCGAAATACCATAAGAGTATGGAGCGTTCGAGATATGTAATTAAACCTTGTTTGACATGGTAAGATCGAAGGTGTAATTCATAAAACTGCCATTATATTTTAAAGATTAAAAGCTTTAGTGACTACCGTTTTTCCACTGAAAAGAGCTTCATCATAATCTGTTGAAATGACACCATATAAAGTTATGGTTTGGGATAAAACCCAAGTTGTCCTTTCTTAAAACATTGGTATGCTTTGCATAAGAAAGATGTTTGCAACCAAAGTCGGATGAACCTGTCTTTGTATGTTATTTCAATAATCAAGTATATTCCTCCATAACACCGAGACAAAAGTGTTTGTCGCTTAGAATGTCAAGTTTCCTTGAGAAGGAATTTTTCGTGAAAAGTAAAGTGGAGGACAATAGAACTTTGATAAGGTTAAAAGAACCTTAGCTATATGTGCAAGAGTTGCGCAAAGAAAAGTGTTCAAGGCAGCAACAATGCTCATGGCTCACGTGCCTCAAAGGTTGTGGTCACGGAGATTTAAGTTCCTATTGAAACAAGTAGGTCGGGTAAACAATCAAATACCAAGATTTGAGGGTTGAATCATTATTTGAGAATAATGAACCGACTACATGCAAAGAAGCGATGATGGGCCCTGACTCCGTCAAATGGCTTGAAGCCATAAAATCCGTGATAGTTCCATACATGAGAAATCAAGTTTTGAACTTGAAGGACCCACGAGAAAGGTATAAGACCTTACAGTTGTGTTTGGATCTATAAAGAAATAGACATGAATATGGTCGACATGTTGGGAAAGGGTTCACAACAATGTTCAAGGGTTGACTATGACAAGATTTGATCTTTCGTAGCAATATTTAGTCTAGACGGATTAATGTAGCAACCACGACATATAATTTTGTTATGTGTTGGATAAACAAAACAAATTCTTCTAATATAAGGGTTACCTAGGATGTGTGCATAACACGGTCCAAAGGGTTTTGTTAGTTCAAAGGATGCTAAATGCATATGCAAACTTCAATGGTTGAAGTAAGCATTACGGAGTTGGAATCTTCACTATGATGAAACTGTTAAAGGAGTTTAAATTCGTCGGAGATAATGAAGATGCTTGCATTTGCAAGAAATTAAGTGGGAGCGCTAAGACATGTTTCTAATACATTATGTGGAAGACATATTGTTGATTGGAAATGATGTATCTTTTATTAACACAAGATAAGAATTTCATCTCGATGAAAGGCTTGAAAACCAAATATTTAGCATCAATAGACGCTAATATGGTTGTGCTAGAAAGTACATAGATGATGTATTGAATGAGTTCAATATAGAAACTACAAGAAAGGTTCTTGTCGCACAGAAAGGATTGAATGAGTTCAATATTGATGATATATTCAAGTGTATTGACACTTGGTAAGTGAAACAAAGATTCAAGTATAGATTGATACTTGATGTATGAAATCATAAAGAGTATTTATATCAATTATGCTGTGATATGTACAAATCCAGATATGTCCTATGCTCTAAATGATGTGAGCATATACCAGAATGATTCATATGATGATTATTGGACAATAGTAAGGATATTCTTATAATCTTTTGGAAGAACTAAAAATATATTGTTTGTAGAAGTGACAAATAGATGGTTAGTTCATTGTAGAAGTACTACATTGATACTAGTTTTGTCACAAAGTACAAATTAAGTTTATCTCAATCTAAACTAAGGGTGGCACAATATAATGGAAAGTAAGTTCCATAATGGATTTGTATGAGTTCCAAAGTTAAGACATTGTGACAGATACTACAACAAAAGGCTAAGTATATGACTGCTATTATAGCAGCTAAAGAGGGCATTTGGGTCAAGTAGTTTGTTATCAAACTAGGTGTAGTTCATAGCGGGATAATACTATGAAGATATATTGTACGACAATATTATCAACATGTTTTAACCCCAAAGAACTAAAGGTCTCACCAAAGGACCAAATTTATACAAAGTCATCTCATTAGAGAATGAGTGATGCGTAGAGACGCAAATACATGCAATTACACACAGACCTGGAAGTGTCAGATCCGGAGATCAGTTGACCACTAGCGAACGTGTACTTACAACACCAGAAAGCCATAGGTGTTGAATACACAAAGGTTTGAAACTATATTATTGACTCTAGTGCAAGTGGGAGACTGTTGGAGATATGCCCAAGAGGCAATAATAAAGTGGGTTATTATCATATCTTCATACTTATGATAAATGTTTACATACCATGCTATAATTGTATTAACAGGAAACATTAATACTTGTGTGATTTGTAAACATAAAAGAGTCCCTAGTAACGCCTCTTGTTATACTAGCTTGTTGGTTAATATATGATCATGGTTTCCTGATCATGAACATAGAGATGTTATTAACAACAGGGTCATATCATTAGGAGAATGATGTGATGGACATACTCCTATAGATAAGCTTAGCATAAAGATCAAGTCATTTTAAATAGTTCAATTGCTATATGCTTTCTGATACATAGTAACCTAATTCCTTCGACCATGAGATCATGCATATCACCTTTACCGGATGGATGCTTTGATGACATCAAACACCACACCGTAACTGGGTGGCTATAAAGGTGGCATTGAGTGTTCGGAAAGTATTGGTTGAGACACATGGATCAAGAATGGGATTTGTCCATCCATATGACGGATAGATATACTCTGGGCCCTCTCGGTGTAATGTCATCCAATTAGCTTGCAAGCATGTGACTGGCTCACAAGGGATCACATATCACGGGAACGAGAAAAGAGTACTTATCGGTAACGAGGTTGAACTAGGTATGCAGAGATACCGACGATCAAAACCTCGGATAAGTAAACTATCGTGAGACAAAGGGAAATTGGTATCGTATGTAAGTGGTTCATTCGACCGCAAAGTAATCGTAGAAATATGTGGGAGCCATATGAATTTCCAGATTCCTCTATTGGTTATTGATCGGAGAAGTGTCTCGATCATGTCCGCATAATTCACGAACCGTAGGGAGACACACTTAAGGATTCGATGTTGTTGAGTAATTATGGAATGATGAGTAAGAGACCGAATGTTGTTCGGAGTCTCGGATGGGATCCGGGATATCACGAGGAGATCCGGAATGGTCCGGAGAATAAGATTCATATAAGGAAAGTCCTGTTTCGGAGTTGGAGAATGGTTCCGGTGTTTTCATCGGGAATGTTCTAGAAGGTTCCGGAATGTCCGGCACTCCGGAGGGGAAAGGGTACATGAATGTGTTATATGAAGTTGATATGATTGCATCATGTACTAGGTGTCATCGCTGTACCAAAATAGAGGGTTTATTCAAATCCTAGTTTGAAAGTCAAACGACTAGTTTTGGGAAAGAGGAGAAGGAGGTTTGAAACCGACTTGGGGGAGGATTTCCTCCTCCCACCGCCGGCCCACCTTGGGTCCGAGTTGGGGAGGGACTCCCCTCCCTAGGCGCGCCTCCCTCCACCTATAAGAGGAGGGGCAGGGCTCCCCTCCTAGATACACAAGTTGCCTCCCTCTAAACCTAAACCCAAGCCACAACCTAGGGATTTCTCCCAAGCCGCCGAGTTAGAGATTCTAATTGCCCTAGCCGCTGGTTTAGCCCCTTCTAATTGGTGTGTCTAAACCCTAGATCACCAAGGCTCTCTCATAGTCCACCATACTCGCTCCGGCTTAAGGCGAAGCCCTGCGAGATCTCCCTCTACTTAGGTACTGCCCGTGTCATACCGGAATCGCGAGAGAGTGCTACAACCTCCGTCTTGGAACAAGGGAGAGGAAGGTCTTCGTCGAAATTCAACGCATGTGACCGATCGCAGAAGCGCTTGTGGGAAGGATCGCTCACGCGATCTTGAGATCGGCAAGTGTACGACTACATCACCCACGAGAATCTGCTCTCGTTAACCGCTTTGGAATCTTCGAGGGTGAGTTCCTCTATCGACTCGTTGCTACAATCTAGTAGATAGATCTTGGCTTGTTTGTTTGTATGCGGTAGAAATTTTTTGTTTTCCATGCTACGAACCCCTACAGTTATTGACATTGGAGTTGAATCCAAGTCCACTCTTGTCATTGGGGGATTTTTGCACACTCAAGATTTTGTTGAGTGCGGCCTTCCCTTGATGACCCTTTTTCAAGTCATTCTTCAAAGAAGTGACTTGAGCCTTGAGCTCTTTTATTTCCTCTACATGGTTAGTTTCAACAAAAACACTAGAGGAAGTAGAAGCTACATTGTTAGAGCAACAAGGCACGGAATGTAATTCATCACGAGATATATTATGGTTGTGAGAGGATGAACTACAAGGACTAGCACATGGCAATATAACATTTGGAGTAGATGTAGTGCTAATGTCCACATGAGGCCCACTAGATGTTACCTTTGACACGATGGCCTCATGAGCTAACTTTATCCTACCATGGGAGACTAGAATATCCTCATGCGAGCTTGAGAGCTTAACATGACTTTCTTCTAATTTCCCATAGTTGCTAGTTAGCAACGCAAGTTGAGCCTTTAGCTCAACATTCTCCTCCAAAATAGATGCTTCACAAGAAATAGAGTTAGTAGCACAAGCATCATCATTATTAGAGAGAGGTGAGGGCAACTTGGCAAGCTCTTTTGAATATGAGGCTTTAAGTTGCTCATGTGACTCGGTGAGTTTGATGAGCTCACCCTTTATGACCCTAGAGCCATTTTTGAGGTGCTCAAAATCCTCAAGGATTTTAGCATAAGCAACTTGAGTCTCATCATTTTTATGTTTGAGATCACTTGCCACCTCAATTTGTGTTTCTAACTTATCAATAAGTTATTTGCTCTTAATAGCAAAGTCCAAGATTTCAACAAAGTTAGAGCAAGCAATATCCTTGTTAACAAGGGCACGATAAACAATCTCACCCTTTTCATATAAATCATCAATATCTAGCTCTTCTTCCCCATTATCCAAATCCTCCTCATCACAAGAGGTAATGGGTTCCAAAGTAGGAGTTACCTTAGAATCCCTAGCCATAAGGCATAGGTGGGTACCGGAAGAAGGCGAAGATGAGATTGCATTTGTGGCTTCATTCAAAACCATGTCTTGGCCCATAGAATCTTCGGTTTCCTCTACATGGTTAGCAACACAAGTACTAGAGGAAATTGAAGCATTTTTATCATGGCAACAAGACAACACAAGCATATCATCATGAGATTTATTCAAGTCATTTCTACATGATATGCACGGACTATTAACACAAGCATGTAAGGAGTTTGTAGTGCTAGAAGTGTTAAAGTCCAAAGATAGATCATTGCAACTAGATAGAGATGAGGGATTACACATAGTAAGCACACTATCCAAATTGCAATTTCTATCACCACTCACCATATCATTACCTTGTGAAAAGTCACATGTTGGTGAAGTGGTAGAGGATGAGAACTCATTTCGACCGGAAGTGGAAGCAACACAATCATCCTCAATAATGTTGGACACAACATATTTATCTTGAAGTTTTGTCCATAACTCATGAGCGCTCCAAAAAGGAATGATTGAGGAGGTAACTACATAGCTCAAAGCATTAACAAGCACATTAGAAGCTTGAGCGTCGAGATATAAGTTTTTCTCATCCTCACAAGATAGATTTTTGAAATCCATAGGAGGAGAAAAACCCATATCTACAATACGCTCCAAATTTGGGTCCATGTCCCGAAAATGAATGAGCATGCGATTTTTCCATATATCATAATTTGTGCCATCGAATATAAACATGTCATTGTGCACTAATCCTCTAGCCGACATCTTTACTCTCAAGGCGGTGAAGCCTAAAATGAGAGACCGGGCTCTGATACCAATTGAAAGGATACGGATGTCGCCTAGAGGGGGGTGAATAGGCGATTAAAACTTTTCCTAGAGTGGCTCAACAAAGGCGGAATAAAACTAGTGTTTACTTTGTAAAGCACAACCTAGAAACAACTAAGGTTTACCTATGTGCACCAACAACTTATGCTAAGCAATACAAGCAACAAAGTGATAGCAAGATATATATTACTTCAAGCACGAAGGCTATCACAATGTAAAGTGCATAAGTAAAGAGCTCGGGTATAGAGATAACCAAGGCACGCGGGGACATCGATATTTTACCGAGTTCCTCCCAACATGGAGTACGTCTCGTTTGGAGAGGGGGTGGTATCAAACCACCAACGCCACAAAAGGCCTCCCTTATTCTCCGGTGAATCTCACCCCAATGAGATCGATCCACGCTTTCACTATCGGTGCACTTGTCGGTGGCAACCGGAACCTCTCACAAGGTTGGGGCACAACTCCACAACTTAATTGGAGGCTCCCAACAAACGCCACAAAAGGCCTCAACAAATGCCACCAAGGCTACAATGCCACCAAGGCCACGAAACCGTCTAGGGTTCTAAGAACCCAAGAGGGACAAGCTCCATTGAGCAATTCAAACCAAATCCTCCGAGGAGAACCCAAACCGATGCAACAAATGCAAATGGCAAGAACACCACAAAGATGCTCAAATCCCTTACTCTCAAGTTCCAACAAAACTACCAAAGCTATTGGGGGAACAAGAGAGGAGAAATCAAAGAGAGACACAAAATCCCCCAAAATCTAGATCCCCAAAGATACACTCACAAAGAGATATTTTGGTTTGGTCAAAACGCGGATCTAGATCTCCTCCAACAACCCCTCAAATATATGCAAGAATCAATGGAGGGGTGTGTAGAAATCAAGCTTAAGGAGTAGAGCAAATGGGGCAAAGCTTGGGCAAGAAAAGGAGAAAGAAGTAACCCTAAATAAAAAAGAACAAAGGACTTATATAGGGCTAGCCAAAATATGATCGTTGAGGCAATTTTCTGACGGTCCGAGTAATCGGAATTAACCCAGTACCGAATTAATCTAGTACCGGACCAACCCGAAAACAAAGAAGAACATGAGAGAGGGAGAAAGAAGCAAGTAAGACATTTGTGGGCCCCAAAGACACGCGGCAGCAGTGCAGGCCGCAGCTCAAAGAAGGTATGCGGGCCACAGAAGAGCAGCGCACCTAGGCCTAGGCAAGACAAGCGCTTAGCAGCACGGTCAAGATGCGGCAACGCATCAGATGCAGCGGGCTGGTCAAGCAAACATGCAGCAGAAGATGCGCAGAAAGGCAGAGGCGCAAGCAGCAAGCAGCGGCAATGGCCCACGCAGCAATGAGCGAAAGCAGCGTGTGGGGCAGTCAACGCAGCAGATCTGGATCTGATAAACATATTTGGGCAAAAATGACGACCGTAGTCTTGGCCCACCCGGCGGTATTACGGACCAGACGCAGACCGGCGTGTCGCCGCATAAAAAAATGGGCTGCACAGCGTCCGAAGCGGATCTGGGCTTGGTAGTACCGCTCGGCCCAGATTTTTTTTTCTTTTTTTTTCTTTTAAAACGGCAAATATTCAAACCGCGATAACTTTTGATTGGAAGCTCCGATTGACCCGATTCAAATTGCGTTGGATAGAGGGCGACAAGGGCTTCCCAATAAAAGGTGGAAATATTGATTATCACCAAGTGAGAAAGTATCAAGTAGAATAATGTGAGATATCTCACTTGGTGAGAAACCAAAAAGCCGCGTAAATCAAAATCGCAACAAGATATATATGGGAGATCCGATTTTGATGAACAAGAGCTTTTATGGAGATTACCACAAGCTCTATATCCTCACATGGATAAGACCAAATAACAACCAAATATGATGATGCAAGTATGCAAAGGTTTGAGCTCTCTCCGAACAATGTGACTGAATTACTCATACGAGAGCCCCTCTTGATAGTACGGTTATCTATCCTAAACCCAGTCTCACACACACAACGTGAGACCGGCAAAAGGGAAAACCTATCAAGATTATACCTTTGCCTTGAGCATTCCACTTGAGCTCGATGTAGACGATCTTGACCTTCTCAAGATGGAACGCCTTTCTTAATTCCTCATCATCGACCTCGCATATTGAGCTTGCCCAACATATATTCTTTGCATTTCTTCAACCTTGAAGCCAACACATGCTCCAAGCGATGCCAATGGACAAATCCTACAAGTATAACTTAATACACACATTAGTCCATAAAGATTGTCATTAATTACCAAAACCACACATGGGGGCCCAACATGTTCTTTCACTTATATTGTGTGCCAATAAGATGTACATTGGCTCCATATGGTCATATGCATTTCATATGCTTATATTGTCATATGCATTTCATATGCATACATTGGCTCCATATGCTTATATTGTCATATGCATTTCATATGCATACATTAGCTCCATATGCTCATATTGTCTGCCAATTTCATGTGATTTGATTTGTGTTTTGAAAAAAGCTTTGAATTGTATGCACTCAATTTATGTGCATTTTTATTTGTAGGATGACTTGAACTGTGGTTTTATATCTTGGGTAGATGACCAAGATTGGCCAGATGCCCTGCAGAATGCTTTGGCAAAGCTCTGGTCCATGTATGATGATGCCAACACTTGTAGAATTGAGGAGAGGGTGGAGAATGGCAAGCTGCTATCTCAACTAGCTGAGGAGAAGACAAAGGCTGAAAAGAAATATGCAAGCCTGATGGCTGATGTGGGTAGGTTTGTGGATGATTCTCAGAAGAAGGTGATGGAGCAAAACTTGGCACTGTTGAATGGTAAGACTGAACAGGAAGTTGTGGAGATGGAGAAGGAGAGGGATGCTCTGAAAACTGCAGTGGATATGATGAAGCATGTGCGGAAAACATAGGCAGATGTGATGAAGACAAAGGAGAAGAAATGGGAGGAAGAAAGGGATGCTCTCAAGGCTGAAAAGAAAAAACTGGAATACATGCTGTATGATCTGCTCAAAGCTGGTGATGACAACAATGAGAAGGTGAAAAGGATCAAGGCCATAGTTGATGAGTGATGGCATTTATATGCCTAAAGCAATGTTTTATTATCTAGTAATGCTGGACAATCAGTTGTAATATGACCAAGTATTGTTGTAGTACTAGTTGCAGAGATATTTATGTAATGCTGTGATTCTGTTGGAATATTTATGGTAGAGGCCTCTTTATGGTAATGCTGTGATTCAAAGAAAATGCAATATACTTGAGCTATGATTCAGAGAAAATGCATTGTCTCAGCTGCCATTAGTGTATTTGTTTAGTATGAATAGTGCATTGCCATCCAGAAAAGAAGTGCATTGTCTCAGCTGCCATTAGTATTTGTTTTATATGAAATGTTGCAGATGACGTTTTGGATGAACAGTGCATTGCCATCATTTTGATGTTGAAATCTGCCACTGTGTTGTAACATCAGCATATTATAATATGCATTCAATATGCACTAAGAGGGCAGAAGTGGTGTTGAAACCCTGTTTTCCCCTCCCCTATTTTCGTCTCCTCTATTCTCCCCTCCCCTGTTTTCCTCTTCTGTTCTCTACGCCACCAACGATGTAAGTGCAGCGAAAGGAGGAGGGGGTCTGGTACTTGCGCACAATGCCATTGGAAGTGCAGCGGAAGGAGGAAGCAGCGGCAGCGTTGCTTGATTTGGCTCGGGTGGCGAAGGAAGAGCCGCCATGTCCATGCTCGATCTCGATCACCGAGGCCAAGGCCTTGAGGCGCAGGGGCAGCGAACTCGTCATCAGGCTATCATCAGACCTCAAGAGGAGGATGATGCTCGAGGTACATTCCTGTACAATGTCATTCATCAGAGCCCAAGCAAAAGCGTCCAGCTCATCCACCGAGCAGCTCTCTGAGGTGATTAAGATCACGAAGCTCGTAGGGCAGGAGCAACCTTTGTTTCAGTTTGTTTCTAAGCAAGAATTTGAGGTTTTGCTCGAGCAATGTCGTCAGTTCCCAACTCCTAAACTGACAGTGCCACCTTCATGGGTTCTTGGAGTTCCAGGGCTGCGCATCCCTGGGTGCTCCTGCAAGAAGAAGTAGCTAGCAGCAATGCTTATATTCAGAGGATAAGAAGTACTGTAGTTAGTTGCTTATATTCATGTTAGTGCAGCCTTTTGGGATGGTTTCAGTTAGTGCAGGAGTAGTGCAACCTTTTGGGATGGTTTCAGTTAGTGCAGCAGTAGTGTAGGAGCAGTGCAGGTTTCGGTTAGTGCAGGAGTAGTGCAGGTTTCAGTTAGTGCAGACAATATTTTGGTAAAGATGTAAGCATCTAAGTTCAAGCAGTTAGTGCAGACAATGTTGGAGAATATGTAATCAAGTTCAGTCATGAACTATGGTTTGCAGACAATGTTGTAGAATATATAAGCAAGTTCAATCATGAACTATGGTTTCCATTACACAAGTTCATATCTGAACTAAGACAAAAAAAATGTAGAAAACACCACTTCTTGGGTTTCTTCTCAGATTGGTGCATTTTGGGTAAGCACCAGTTCTTATTGGGTTTCTTCAGGCACTGTCTCATTCAGGTCTGGGACAGCAAACCTTCCTTTAGTGTCATCACCAAATAGCATGTAATGAACTGATCCAGGTCCTGTTTTGTATCCTATTTTCCTTCTTTTTGGTGCTGAAGTGCCAGCTTCACTAGCATCTGACTTCCTGGAGGCCTTGCCTTTCCCTTTTGCTGCTCTTTTTCCTCTGGATCTTGATGCACTCCCTCTTCCTCTTTGAGCTGTTGCACTCCCTCTCCCTCTTTGAGCTGTTGAACTCACTCTTTCAGAAGGTGAGCTATCTCTTTCTGCTCCAGTCACTCTTCCTCTTCCTCTCAAACTCCCTCTTGTCTGAGCAGTAGTTACTCTTCCTCTCCCAGCTGGCATAACATCTCTTGCAGCAGCAACAAATAAACTCTCCTCTGGTAATGGGCCAGTTTCTCAAATGAAGCTTCCTGCACTAACAAACAACTAAGTAATTATGTTGAACTGCTAAAATTCAGTGTGAAAATTTAAAGAGTGCAAGAAGACAACCTCCTGGCCCATCCTATATACCATCATGTGGACTTGATTGCTTGGATCATTTTGAGGATTTGGATTTTGAGGGATAATGTGCTGTGCAACAATAATTTCATGTGAGAATTGTACTAACAAAGACAACTCATAGAAAACTGCATTGACAATTCATTGAACAAACCTGGAGAATGTGAGGCTGGTCAGGTCCATCCCCATTATCACTGTCAAATGCATCTCCTTGCTCTTGATCTTCCTCACCTAACAATGCATTGGCTATCTTTTCCATGTATTTGGCATGCCCTTTCTTATTGTGGTCTGCATTTCCACATATAGAGCAATGCATTGTTAGGCCAGCCCTAGTGAGTACCTTGCCACCATCTTTTTCCTTCTCCTCTGGTGTTTTATTTCTGTTCTTTTTAGGCCTACCCATAACTTTGGTAAACAGTGATGGATGGACTACCACTGCATTCATTTTCTCCCAATGGCATCTAGCTCTTAGTGGATACAAATAGTGTGCATATGCCCTTTTGTGTGACTCAATGGAATAACAACTGTGAACAAGTGTTTCAGGCTCAATTATGTCCTCTCTACAACAAGCAATTGCATGATGACAGGGTATACCACTTAGCTGCCATTTTTTGCAGTCACAAGTCCTTGCCTGAAGATCAACAATATATCCTCCTACAACTTCTGATGAAGACACTTTGAATATCCCTCCACCTGATCGGACCTTTGGAGTTCCTGTTCCAATCGGTGTACTTGTCCAATTTCTTTTGATTTTGGACAAATTTTCCGTGCCAATCTTGATTCCTTGTTCTTGACAACAATCCTATGCATCATCTTGTGGAACACATTCTCCAACATGGAAAGCATAGGCATTTCCCTTGCCTCTAAAATGTAGTTATTGAACACCTCAGAATGATTGTTAAAAAGCATCTCACATTTTGGGAAATCACTAAAGAAAGCTTTTATCCATGTATTTGGTTGCAATTCCTCAACCCAAGCCCATGCCTCTTGGCTGTCAGCTTGCAATTTTTCCATCCTTAGTTTCCATTGAGGTATGTTTGTTTCCCTTGCTATGCTCCATAGATCATTTTTTAGTGTCTCCCCCTTATGCTTCTTGTGGAAGTTTTGGTACAAATGCCTAACACAAAATCTGTGTTCAGAATCTGGGAACACTTTCTTCACTGCCTTAATTAGGCCTTTTTGCTTGTCACTCATTATTGTGAATGTGGATGTGTTGGTGATGCCCAAGTCATCTCTCAATGTGGTTAAGAACCACTCCCAAGAACTTGTACATTCCACTTCAACAACTCCAAAAGCTAGAGGGTATATGCAATCATTGGGATCAATGCCCACTGTTGTTAGAAGAATCCCCTTGTACCTTGTTTTTATGTGACAACCATCTATGCAAATGAAAGGCCTGCACCCTTCAAGAAAACCCCTTTTGCATGGAGCATAGGACCAATATAGTGTAGCCAAATGTTCCTTGACCTCACCATCTTTAGTGGACTGATTTGTGGTAAGGAAAAACTTTGAACCAGGTTTTTTTGTCCTCAATTCCTGGCCATAGTCACAAAGCAAACTGAACTATTCTGCCTCATCACCATGTATTTGGATCAGAGCCTTCCTCCTAGCTCTTCTTAACTTCCATCTATTGGGAGTCAGGTTGAATTTTTTTGGATTTTATTTGAAAATGTTTGTAGATTCATCTTTTGATTATCTCTGAACTCCTCTATGAAGTATTCTGCTAGAAATGAGGATGTCAGTGCCTTAAGATCCCACACTTTTTCACATCTGTGTGCACCACAATATTTTCTCACTTTCACAGCTTCTGTCCTGGTATCCTTTGATGCCTTTATGAACCAGGTGCACTCACCTGTTGCACACTTTCCTTTGCACACAACATGAATTCTGTTTTGCTCATTTCTAATTTTTTGGATCCTAACTCTTTCATTTATGCTGTATGCTTTGATTGCTTTTCTTATCTCTGGCATGCAAGAGAAGACCATGCCAACCTTGAATTGTGGCACCTCCATGTCAGCCTCTGCATTGAACATTTTGAACTTGTATTCAACTCCTGCTCTTGCTCTTTACTCAGATTCAGCTCTTCATAATCATACCCTGTATCATCCTCTTCCTCCACCATTTCCACATCTTCATTATTGTCATCTACATCCTTATCTATTGTTGCTTCCCAAATGTCATCATCATCATCTTCAGCATCATAGTCACTATCATAGAAATCTGAATCTGTCTCTTCTCCTTCTGATTCTTCACTTTCACACATGTCATCAAGTGCAATCTCAGTTGCTGCCTGCTCCAAACTACTCCCACTGCCACTGTTCACATTACCATTTGTTGGTTCCTCCAAACTCCCACTGCCACTCTGAAAATTAGCATCTGTTAGCTGCTCCAATCCACCACCACTACCACTGTTGACATTACCAACCGGAGGATGCATTGGCCTGAAATTGAGAATCACATCAGGCCTTAGACCCTTGAGGTAGTTGCCATGGTCAACCAAAACATTCAGAACCTTGTGCTTCTTGGCAGCTACAATCATGGACACAATATCAGAATCTTGCTCAATGCATACAAGGCAACCCTCTTTCTTCTTTCTTTCCTGTAAACACCAAGACACATTCAAAGCCTCTTATTTCACACCCTAGTTCAATTAGGAAATCATGTATCCAAAGAAGTGACCATGTGTCACGCAGTTCGATGATCAAAGAAATCAAGTGACCCCCATAGTAATCAATTTCACCACCTTTATGCAATCCAAGAATATTCCACCATGCTCTATAGCCAAAGTGAACTTTTCGGTCATCACCGCATTGCATTGAGCCAAAACTTCAAGAAACAACATCGCATTTAAGAAAACACGTGTTGTATAGCATTTGCACTTTGCCAAAATTCAAGAACACCACTTGCAAGTAGCCAAATTTGAATATCTTGCATGATACATCCACTATGCTTGTACTACAAATACAGAGAACCATGTCCAATATAGATGTAACATTTGGGCACTGCTAAAATTCAGCAAAAAAAAACACCTTTTACTGACTTTGCCAAAACAGAGTTGAAACAGGGCACTCTCAGTTATGCTTCTAACTACATCAGTGACATCCTAAACATGCTAGGCATCAAAAATATCTGATTACATTGTCCTACATCACCGAAAATCACACGAAATCCATGGAAAAAATAGTACCCGAGGGTTTCTAACACTCTTCGTCAAAACGAGTTCATGATTGCACATAGAAATCATGGAAGGGCTTCTAAAACTTCGTCAAAGCTCGCTAATCCACACCAGATCTTGGCCTGAACTTTTCTGCGACGAACCCTAACCAGCGGCGGCGGCGCACGAACAGAGCAACATGAAAAAGCAGGCAAAAGCAAGCAAAGAAGGCCAATTCGTACCGTAGTCTGGAGCCTCCATACCCCAGCGACGGTACACAGGATCACCGGCCATGGCAATTAAGCCGAGTCCGGCGATCGTGAGAGGCGACGGTGCGGTGGCGCCGTGTACGAGCGTCGTGTACTAGTACGAGCGAGAGAGAGAGAAAAGAAAGCGCTGGAGGCGGGACAAAATAAGATCACACAGACCAGGTGGTGGTGGTGGGTCCTAGCTGCAGACTATGTCCTTCCTAGTTAATTGGTCAAGACATAGGGTTCAAATCATTAAATGCTCGTTCAGGTCCAAATATGATACTGGAGGGTTCTTTCTGCAAAATGGCATATCCTACGTGGCTGACACGTGGCTAATTCGGACTATTTGTACTAGAGTAGCAAGATTGGTATACTTTTTTACCCTCTGGCCCCATTTTGCAACTAGTTGTATGTGTTTGCTCTTTGTGTGCAACTATATGTACCCCCAGTGCTAATACCTCTAATATCATTTATAATCAGCTTATAATCAAGTAATATAATAATTATTTTTAAAAAGTACTATTTTATATGTGAATGACCCACTCAACATACTCACAAGATACCTAGGAGCACGTGCAAGAGCTGGCTATTGCATGAGAGTCCACCTCCCTTCTCTCACCTCTTCTCTCTCATCCAACTAAGGCTGCTCATAGTGCATAGTACTTAGGCTAGTCATAGTGGGAGTAACTTGAGTAGTAACATAGTCCTACATGTATTGCCAACTAAACATTTAGATGACATGGCATGCAATTAAATGATGAGAGAGAGGCTTGTGGTAACTAGCTATGTTACCATAACATCACACATTTCAGGACAAAATGATCTACATTGCAATAAATAAGCCTTTGCATGACACAACACTTATGTTATTTGCCACTATGGAGGTAGTAACTTAGACTAGTAACATACACATGTTACTAATTAAGTTACTCCCCACTATGACCAGCCTTAGACTAGTAACATGCACATGTGGAAGTAACATAGAGTATTGTTTTGTAGACTCATTTGTATTGGAAAGTGTGATATGATGGTAACATATTATGTTACTCCATTTGCCTCTCTCTTTATTAATTGTTTGTCACACAGTTTAGTCTATGTGACATCTATGTTACTACTCATATTACCACACTATGAGAAGCCTAAGCAAAACGATACTAGTTTAATTATTAGGCAGCTGATTAGGACTTACTTACTGTACTTGCTCTCTCAGGGTGACGCATCAACCTTGCGCAGAGATCTGCTCACGAGTTCTACTACTAGAGTAGTGATAGACAGTTGTTTATTGGTTGCTCCTTGAGTTTTTTTTGGAAGTTTATAGACAGAGAGCGGGACTGTCCTCCACTCCTCCTCAGCGAGTCCAACGTATGGCTGCTGCAATGACTCGTCACTCGTGACTCTTCTGCAGACAGTAAATTATTAAAAAACAAAAAAACAGCAGAATATTTTTTATAGTAGTACTACCAATACCGAGGCTAAAAAAGGCGGCCGCAAGGATCCGGGGAGAATTTGATGACCAGCGACAGACAGCTGTGTCCCGTCATGCATGCACCAAGAATTCGCAGACCCGGCGGGACTCAATTGTGTTTTTTTTCGCAAAACAACACGAAACCCTGGTGAGAACACAGTGCAAGGCTGGCCCTCCCGGTTAGGGCGGGGAAGCAAAAGATAGTGGGCAAGGCTGTCCCTGAGCCAGCCTAAATCCATGAACCCTGTTTTCCTGTCATGCTAATACATGCAATTATTACTATATACTGTCAGTTGACCTTATCTTACAGACCAGTACTCCATCAGCTGATCTCACCAATCTTCCTGCTTCCTCCCTCTCCTGCCCCTTCACCATTTTCACCGGTCATTTCCTTAATTGCCTCCCCCACCCGTTTCTCCCTTCACCCCTTCCCGATCCAGCCTTCAATGCCACACCTGCAAGCTGCAGCCTTCCCTCTTTTACTCACATCTCTCTCTCCCGTCCCCCCCTCTCTCTCTCTGGTTCCCCCTTCGCCATTGTTGCCACAGGTTGGAATCCAGCTCCGCAACGCAGGGCTGCCCTTTTTTTTTTTGCTTGCATTTCCTCATCTCAGGTTTCTAGCTTCATCAGGTGTGCGTTACTGGTCTTAACCTCGCTTCCTTTTCATTAGGTTCTTTCCTTTTCTTTCAGGTTCTTTGCTTGAGGGATGAGTGGATGGAGCTTCTGTTGCAGAAACAGGTAAGCTTTAATCTCCTACTCAACTGGAGGTACACCCATCTTCTTTCCAGCTTGGCTGCCGACTGTATTTTCCACCTTGCATCGATGCATCTTACAAGAAAAAAAGAGCTTGCGCCTTTCTCTCGGGACCAATTATTGTAGTACGGAAAAGAAATCTTGATATTTTTTTCCTTTTTATTTAGTACACGAGAAGCGTTGATTATGCAGTAGCAGCCGGAATGGTGCCTAACTGCGTTGAGTTACTGTCCTTCTTCAGGGAGAAGAATTCATCTTCAGCTGTTGCTGATGCCTAGCAGGGGATCTACCTACAACTGAATCATACTCTGAAAATCTAGCACACAGCCACCATGAGTGATCTGGATTCAGAGATGACGAGGAAGGTTCTCGGCCTGGCACTGTGGGTATGGATTGCGATCGGCGTGGTCGCTCTTCTGGTGGCCATTCTGCTCATGATATGCATCTGGGCGGCGTCCCGTCGCAGGACCAAGAGAACAAGGGACAACCTGAGCCAGACACAGATCCCCATCTACTCCAAGGAGATACCGGTCGACAGGGTCGGCGGCGGCGGCAGCGGCGGCCGCAGCCTTGCGCAGACGATGCACGAGCGCGAGCATCCTAGCTTCCCGCCGCAAGATAAGCACGCGAACCGGGAGCCGGGGAAGACGCAGGCAGGGCATACTGCGTTGAGCAAGTCCTCGGATCATGATAACATGAGCCAAGGAAGCTCGGTTTGCAATGCGGACCCCGCCGGTGCCGTGCATTCCGGTGAAGATGGCGGCTCGGGGCATGCTAGGAAACCATATTCTCCTGCAGCGTTCGTGTCGGCGTCGCCCCTGGTTGGCCTTCCTGAGTTCTCTCATCTCGGTTGGGGCCACTGGTTTACTCTGCGTGACCTGGAGTTTGCCACCAGCCGGTTCTCAAAGGAGAATGTGCTTGGAGAGGGTGGCTACGGAGTCGTTTACCGGGGGCGTCTAGTGAATGGAACTGAAGTAGCCATCAAGAAGATCTTTAACAATATGTAAGCTCACTTTCAGCATTTAGCTACTGCTTAGTCTCTTCTATGCTTATTCCAGCAATTGCCTCATTTTCATCATCCTTGGGTTTACAGGGGGCAGGCTGAGAAGGAATTCAGAGTGGAGGTTGAGGCTATTGGCCATGTACGCCATAAGAATCTGGTTCGTCTCTTGGGATACTGTGTTGAGGGAGTCAACAGGTAAATGAGGTGCCGGGCATCAATTCTTTTTCCAGCAGCAACTGATAGCAAATTGGTCTTTCCTAAGCAAATGCATGTTCTTATTTATATATGTATGCATTATACTGGGCAAATCTGAATGTGACCTGTGCTGTTAAGTTTGTGTATGATCTGGACTATCAAGCCTTGATAAAACAATAAGGGTGGTGACTTCCAACTATTTTTGTTCTGATTTGATGCTTTACTATATTAAACAAACAATTTCGATATACCATGTTCTGTATTGAAGTTTTGTGGATTTTGTATATCTTCCTGCTTCGAGAAACTAGCAGCAAAACAATGCATGCCCTATCATACATTCGTAGCTCACAAGTCTCTGCAATACACCATATCCATGATATAATGGTGTTTTCTTTTAACAGGATGCTAGTTTATGAGTTTGTGAACAATGGTAACTTAGAGCAGTGGCTACATGGAGCTATGCGTCAGCATGGTGTTTTTACCTGGGAAAATCGTATGAAGGTCGTTATAGGCACTGCAAAAGCGTAAGTTTCATCTTTTTCTCAGTCCAGAAGATACACATCCTTTCTGTTGTCTAAATTTATTTGGTTGCAGACTTGCTTACCTTCATGAAGCTATAGAACCAAAAGTTGTACATCGGGATATAAAATCAAGCAACATCTTGATTGATGATGAATTCAACGGCAAGGTCTCTGACTTTGGATTGGCAAAGATGTTGGGGTCAGATAAAAGCCACATTACTACTAGAGTGATGGGAACATTTGGGTATTGTCTTCACCCGCATTTATCCTTTGTGCGTGGTCTTTTGCATCATTACTTTATAGCGTGCTTAAAGGAGAATTTTTCTAATCCTTTTTTCTTGTTTTAGATACGTTGCACCTGAATACGCTAATACTGGGATGTTAAATGAAAAGAGCGACGTATACAGTTTTGGCGTTCTCCTTTTGGAAACTGTGACTGGAAGAGACCCTGTTGATTATAGCCGCTCTGCCAATGAGGTAAATGACTGGATTTTTTTCATTTTCATTTCATGTTTCCATTCTGTACCTTACTGGATCTTACATCATTGAGTTGAAGAAATTCCTGATCGCTCAGTAAATTCTTGTGCCTGGGTTCTTAAACCACCAAACTTTAAAATTGGGTATTTTACATCCTAAACTTTGAATAGGCTGGATTCTTGGACAGTTTCGCCACCTTGGTTGATTACTTGGTGGCAGCTTAGTAAATAAAATAAAAATGTGAGATACCAATGAATCTCTTCCTCCTCTCTCTACTAGTATTATCCATAACAGCACCATATGATTGAAACGTGTTATTCAAGGCAGGTATAAATGGAGCACCCATCGGATACATCAGTTAGCGTAGAGGTTGATCTCCTGCCAGATCTTCCTTTGTTAGCATCACTTATCAGGGTGCTGCTGCATGAGATTGCTGGAGCAACAGCCTAGTTTCTGCCGCTTCCCAACTTTTGTAGTGTCTCGCATATACTGTCAAGCAATCTTAGCTGCCAGAAGATAAAAGTTGCTGGCAGTTTGAGAGGTTGCCAGGACATCAGCCCATGGCTGAGGTAGGAGACTAGGATCAGCCATATGATTTATGCACGATGGAGAGGAAATCACATAGAAATTTGTGGTTTTGGCACGTTGTAGTATATCCCTTTTGCCAACTATCCTTAATAGACTTGTGCATCTTTTTGAAACCGCTCCACGTCATCAGCAGTGGTGCCAACATGCCTCAGATTCCAGTCTAGAGGATTAAATGATGTGTTAAGGTTTAGTGGGTAAATACCAGTTCTGAAGTTTAGGAGTTTAGGACCTTAGGTAGCCCGAGCATGGAAGCTCAGAGGGGGAATTTTTGTTCAGTGGACATCTTCATTCCTTTATTTATTTTCTTATTGTACCAGTGCTAATGTTTGAATACATTGGCAGCTACGTGATAGCCAATAGTCTGGTGTACTGTGTCCATGCGAGAACTTGTCAGTTTTGAACTTTCTTTTACCATTATGCTTCTGTGATTCACTTACTGCAGTAAGTAAATTATATTTAAAATGAGTTTATATATTTGTTTTGAGATGATAAATAATCTCTCTCTCATCAGGTCAATCTTGTTGAGTGGCTCAAAATGATGATAGCCAACCGGAGAGCAGAAGAAGTGGTTGATCCAATCCTGGAGGTTAGACCAACTATTAGGGCTCTTAAGCGAGCTCTGTTAATCGCACTAAGGTGTGTTGATCCTGACTCCGAAAAGAGACCTAAGATGGGCCAGGTTGCGAGGATGCTCGAATCTGAAGAAGTTCCATACCGGGAGGTAAATGACTGAAAGCCTAGCATACTGTAATACACTATAAGCACAAAATTTCCCTAACTTTTCTGCATTCTTAAAGGATCGGAGAAACCGGAGAAGTCGCACCGGAAGCATGGACATCGAATCTATTACAGAGGGATCGAATTCGGCCGAATTTGCAAACAAGGTAGAAAGAACTGGCAGTTCAAGATCAGACCAGTCTCAGTCATGAGTCCTGCCGTTCACGAATGCATCTCAGGTCACGAGCACTCGTGTTCATTGGTCCGTCCGAGGAACCTTGTTAATCACCAAGGCTAGTACTGTCCTGGATTTCGGTAGGAAATATTAGTAGGTTGAGGTAGGCACGCCAATATTTTACTAGTATCTAAAATTTAGGCCGAGCTAGTAGGGTCAAGCAGAATCCTGGAGGATGAACTCCCTGGTCTTTTCTTGCTCAATTCTTTTGTGTGTTGTATAGGTATGTGTTGGTGCCTGAGATGGTCAATGCTCGTGTACCGTGTTGTTCTTTCACTTTGTGACACAGTGGACCATTCTTTATTTGTTTTCCTTGTTGGTTCTTGCGTTGTTTTTCAATCCTCTTGATGTTAGAAAATTCCAGAACCTACCACATGGTTCATTTAGGTGGTCATTTTTGTTTGACTTGACTCCTGCCTAGAGCAAAATTGCCTTCGGCCTGAAGAGACAAGAGAGAGATTTGAAGTGTATAGAAACAATCCGAGGATAACTATCCTCATGGCCCGTCAATGTTAATTTCCCAATCGTCAAGTCAACCTGGTGATTCTAAGAGCATCTCCACTCGTTTGTGGTTCCCAGCCGCGTTCCCAGCGGTCAGCGAGGTAGGCGAGTGGCGGGCGCGTGCCGGACGCAGGAGGGAGAGACCGGCGAGGTGGAGGCGCTTGTGGCGCGGCCACGAAAAGCCGACAGCATTCTCCCTGCTCGCCGACGGTGTTCTCCTGGCGCGTGAAGGGGTGACGGTGTTCTCCTGGCGCGTGAAGGGGCATGTGGCGAAGCCGAGGCAGGCCAGCGCCTTGGTCCAGCCACGGAGGACGACGAAGGCGATGACCCAGCGCTATTTTGTACGCTATTGTAATCACGATCCGAAGCAACTAAGGCTTCGCGACCTTTCCTCGCCTACATGGCGATCAGGGCTCAACTGCGCCGCCTCCCTCCTCCCGCCTCTCCGGTCGGGCCGCCGGGCTGGTCTTGCGGCGGCCGGCCTTTGCCTAGGGTCCTCCGGCGGCGCCACAGACGACTCGGTGGTTCCTCGGCGTACATCGGCTGCGTGCGATGGTGTTCTGGCGGTGGTGTGGCCCTTTGGTGGCGGCAGGTGCCCGGCGGTGGTCGGCCGGGTCGGCGGCGGTTCCCTCAGCGGATCTGGGCCCAATCGGGCTGATCTGGCTGGGCAGCCGCCAGTGTGGCCGCATCCGTGAACTGTGGGTAGTGGCTGAGCTTGGGATGGTGGTGGCGTAGCACCTCCTGCAGCGTTGGCCCGGGACTTCTGGGCCTTTGGGCTCGGCCGGCCTCTAGGAGCTGGTTTGACTGTTTGCTACACCCGGTTGGCTCTGCGCCTTCTTGAGGCTGTTCCTCGCGTGCTACCATATCGCCTTCTCGCTATGCCCTTCCGCTAGGTTTTGAAGCCTACTTCGTACATGGAGACGACGGTGATGACTACAAGATCGTGGTGGCGTGGGCTGGCGGCCGGCAAAGCTTGGTGGAGCGGTTCGGAGCGTCCGGGGGTGGGCTCTGGGGTTCGGGAGAAATCCTCGTCTTTGGCAGCCGGCGTCGCTGCGGGTGTCATCCTTCTGAAGGCGTCGGTTGTACCTCGTGTCCACCTCTCCGGTGTCGGGAAACCCTAAGACTTGCTCAGGAAACCTTAGGATCTGTCTGGCGGCAGCGAATCGTTGCCATCGCTTCTTGGAGGTGTTGCTTGGTACAAGGCGCTTCGGGTGCTAGGAGCGTGGTGGAAATTCTTGGAGGACGCAACGATGGCGAGTCATCTCTGTCTTTTTCGTCGATCCGCCGATGTCGGCATTGTTTTCTCTTCCTTCGTTTTTGTTTCTTTTGGGCATTTCTTGTGTTGTTTGCCCCAGTGGTCATACTTTTGTATCAGTTGGTTGCTATATTAATATAGCAGGGCGAAAGCCTGATTCGAGAGTTAGATAGCGCACTATTTTTTTTCTTGATCAAGATGCTCTAAGCTAAAGGGCGTAACCGTAGCATCACATTATCCCATAATTTCTGAACTTCTATAGACCAAAAATTGATCATCCAAAAAGCAACTTGCATGTTGGCGTCACCCCTCCTGTCATCAGAGTCAAACAATGTTTTAGTACATGAGAGATGATGAGCCCATGATCCGAACAGCTAATTTGACTTGAGCACCACGGCTGCACAATCCACTACCGAACAACAATAACGAGCTCCTCAACTGCTTAACTAACAAAGTAGACGTCTCTAATCGTCAATCCAAAGTTTTCTGATCTCCTTCCCCAAGCCACTTGCCCTGACAACGACAGAAAATTTGGTCTGTAGCTTCAGGACGAATCTTCCAGGGTAATCGGTACACAGCCGTCAGGCTCACAACACGCAGTATTGTCTATTGACCTGGTGTGGGTTTGACTTTGGAATCATTTTCTTCTAGTCTACAGCTCTCTCGCGTTTCTATTACTGTCCGCGTCTTCCTCCCCATTTCCGTCAAGTACGACTAGTTTCAGTTTACACACATTCTGATTGTGGCGGCATCGGCCATGAGCCCACCATATAAAGCTCGGTCGAGAGGAGGAGAAGGTCAGAAGTGCAAATCTGTACAGCAAACAAGCAACAAGAAGCAAGCAAGCAGCTGACTCGATCGTTTTATCTGATGGCGCGCGGGAAGGAGGTGGCTGAGTGGATACGGAAGCGGACGATGCCGAGGAAGTCGTCGTCATCCCGGCGCCGGAGCAGTACTCCCAGTGGCGCGTCGGAGGAGCCGATACTAAGAGATGCGGCACCAGAGAGCTGTAGCTGGGCGCCGTCGCCGGCGCCGACGAAGGCGGGTTCGAAGGTCCGGTCGAGCGGCTTATCGGCCATGCGGCGGTGGCGGCCGCGCGTGACCGTGCTGACCATGCTGTACGGGAAGGTGGTGTACCACCTGATGTGGCTGGTGGAGTCTGTGGTGGTGGTGGGAAGGCTAATCTTTTTCCTCGCGCGCTTCGGTTTCAAGCAGCTCTGAGTTCGACCATGATCTTCAGTCTGGCCGGCGCTGAGGGGATGGAAAGGAAGCGTGGCTCCGTGATTCTTTGGTTCAATAATTTTTCATTTCGTATGTGCAAATTTGTTTGCCATTTTTCAGCGGATTTCGGTCCGTAGAAGTTGTAAATTCTCTCTGCCCATTTTATGTACAGTATATAAAAGAGATTCCTTTCTTGTTCCCAAGTGGAAATGTGACGCCCAAGCTCATTTGGTGTTCAGGCATTGTTGTTTATTGACATGCAGCACAGTCAATTTTATCCACACGTAATATCCATGTTTGAAAGTCGTGTGAGTGAGCAGAAAGTAGTCTAGTGGTGAACGTTGCAGCGGAGGAGCGGGTGAAAAAATGGCGGCTTTGGCCGGCTCGTGTGCGCGCTCCACGGGCTCGCCGGCGCGTTGCGCCGCCGCCGCCTGGTAGGGGCCGCGATTCTTCGCCCCTCCGCCCTCGCCTCGCGGCCGCGTCCCCCGCCGCTGAGGCTGCTGTCGCCGCCGGGGCATCCTCGCAGGTACGCGTCCCCACCCCTCGGTTTTTGAATTTCAGGTGGTGATCCGCTGCGACGGCGGCCGCTCCGTCTGGTCCAATGGCTCCTCTCCCTCCTCCTGCGTGCCCGAGCTTGCCGGTGCTCCGGTGGGATGCCTCCGCGTCCTCGGTCTTCGCGGGATGCCGGCCGGTGGGCGGCAGCGGTGGTGATGCTCCCGCCGGCAGTCGGTCTCTCAACGCCCGGCGTCGTGGTGACGCAGCCGGCGTCGGGGTGAGTTCGTCCGGCGAGACGCCCTTCCCGCCCGCGGGTCGGGCGGCGCTCCGGTGCGTCGTGCCCTCCGGCGAAGGACCCTCGGAAACGGATGTCGTCGCTGTCCCCGGTCTCGCCGGAGCAGGTCGGTGCCCTGGCAGACCTGCACGGCCTCGACTGGGCCGACGTGGAGGACGAGGAGGGTCCGGTGGCCCCGCCGCCGATGATCCTCGGAGTTAGGGCGACCGGGGAGGTCTCGGATGATGAGCGCGGGTCCCGCTACCACGTTGCCCGTCGACCTGCGCGTTCCTCCTGGCGGTACCTCACCGGCGGCTGCCTTGGCGGCCTCGCCCGAGGCGCTCCATGGGCAGCCATGGCGGCGCCAGCGAGTGGCGGTCTCGGTCGAGGACGCGGTGGGCACGGGGGGAAGGCTGGTCTTTGGACGACGGCCGGGCGTGGGCCTCGGCTTTGGGCGTGTCTGGTGGGTCCGGGCTGACCCATCTGTCCGAGCCAACAGGCGGGATCTGTCCGAGGTGGGCGTCGAAACCTATCGGGACTCACTGTCTGCTCGTCCTCTCCTCTCCATCCCGCCTCCCCTGCGCCCTGGCTCTCGGTCTCCTCCTCCGGCCTGCCCGCCGGCTCGCCTGCCCGCCTCCGGAGTTTCATGACAGCCTCTCATGCCCCGCCCCCGGCGCCCTCTCCCGCGGTTCGCGTCAGGCGCCTCGCCTCGCCACTCTCCGCCCCCTCGCCAGCATCCTCGCTCAGCGCGGGCGCCTCGCCTCCCGGCCCGGTCCCGTGATCCAAGCGGCTGGCCTCCCGCTCCCACGTGCGCAGGCTGGAGGAGCACCGCCGGTCCCCTTAGCGGCCCTCGGTGGAGGACCGTGAGAGGGAGCAGCGGCTGCGTGCCGAGGCTGCTGCGGGGGCGGATGGTCCTAGGCAGGGGGTTGGCCGGGCTGATGTTGGCTCGTGGCGCGAGGGTCCGGCCTCGGGCCCCGTGGCGCCGTCATGGTAGCCAGCGCCAGTCCGGCGTGGCGTGGCCCCAAGAAGAAGAAAGAAAAAGAAGAAGAAATCGGGTCTTGCGCGGTGTCCATTGGACCGGGGTCCGGTGGCTCTAGGGGTGGAGCCGTCCCGCAGCCTTGGCGCCCTAGAGAGACCCTCGAGTACTACGGACACGGAGTCAACGGTGGGTTCTACTTCATCGACTTGGGTGGCGTGCCGATGACCGTCCCCGAGACCCTGGCGCGGGTTTCGATCCTCCCCGCGCAGGACCCCTCCACTTCGGTGGAAGTGACGGAGGCCCTGCTGCAAGAGGACCTCAGCACGGCGTTGCCCGGGTACGAGTGGCCGGTCCGGCGGTTCTCGGCGACTGAGTTCATGGTGTCCTTCCCTTCCGTGGCCGTGCTCCGCATGTGCGCCCTCGGGTCCTCCTTCACGCTCCCCTACACCAGCTGAAGGTCTCCATCCAGCCATCCTCGGCGGAGCAGGAGACGGTGGCCACCCTCTCCGAGGTCTGGGTCCGCCTCTCTGGGATCCCGATTGAGGCTAGGATACAGGAGGTGGTGGCGCTCGTGGCTCAGACTGTGGGCAAGTTGACTGAGGTTGACTTGGGATCCCTTTCGGGGCTCGGCCCGGTCCGTCTGCGGCTTCTTTGCCCGGACACCTCGGTATTCCCGGTCTCCTTGTCGCGCTTCTTCTTCGACCGCGTGGGACGGGACCTCCTGGTGGAGCTGGACGAGGAGGTGGGCGAGCCGGAGGCTCGCTCCTCTCCCCTCCTCCCCCTCCGGCTGGTGACGACCCTGGGGCGGGGGTGGGGGTTCTGGGGAGGACTCGGACAACGACTTGGGGTCAGACCCGAGTCGCTTCGCCACGCCCACCCGGCTCGCCCGTCGCGGGGCGGGGCCTGGCGGCGATGGCTGGACTCTCTGGTGGCAGTCCTTCCTTCCACAGGCGCCCCACAGCCGTGGCCTTTGCCAAGCTGGCCCCAGTGGACCTCCCCCGATGCTTCCGTCCCGATCACTCTGTCTCCATCGGCCTCGACATCGCGCAGTGCGGCTCCTACCTCGACCGGGGCCCGTCGTCCCCCTCGGGCCCCCTTGCCGCTCCTTCGTCCCCGGAGCAGGAGACTTCCGGGAGTGTGGGACTGGAGGTCTGCGCCCACCAGTCGTCGCGCTCTCCTGGGGTGGTGTGCTACACTCTCGCCCCGGACACCCCGGACCCGCCTGTGCTGCTTTCCACCGCCGGGGACCCTAGCACCCCGGTGGCGGTTGCCAAGCTGCGACGGGCCAGGGCTCCTAGACCTCCTCCACCGCCTCCATCCCGCCACAGTGTTCGCCTCGCTGACTCTCGGTCTGGCCTGTCTGGGCCGGAGCCGACAGTGGCTAAGCGGGCCTCCCGGCGGGTTGCGGCCCGTGACAAGTTTTCAGGTACTGTTTCCACCCCTGTCCCTCCTGACTCTGGTCCTTAGCTTATGTCTAGCTCGCCGTTTTGTGTTCTCTCTGAGGTCTCCCTGGCTCACCTGGGTGAGGTGGCGGATGATTGCGGTATTGTTTTTCGGGGAGAGAAGGGCAGATTGGAGATGCGCCATTAAGGCGCGGGAGGGGTACGCGGGAGCAATCGCTGCGGCCCGGGCACGTGATGCCCGGGAGCGGGAACGCTCTCGTATCCTTGCCAAGGCTAGGTCCGATGGGCCTGGCCCCAACAGAGAGACCCCACCTGCCCCTGATGCGCGGGAGATCACCCACAAGTCGACCCCTTCGGGCCGGCCGCGTGGGAGGCCCCCCAAGCTAGCCGCGATCCGCTCCGCTTCTCCCCGCGCTCGCTCGGCCCCCACCCAGGGCCCCCCCGGCTTGAGGCGCCTCCATGGACATCCTCCGAGCCTTCCGGGTGTTCATTTGGAACATCCGGGGTTTAGCGATGAGGCGCCGCCAGATCAAGGAGTCTCTTCGCTTGGAAGCGCCGGATATTGTCGGTCTTCAGGAGACGATTCGCCAGGATTTCTCCATTGCAGAATTGGAAGCTTTGAGCCGTTTCAAATTCTCCTGGTCCTGGCTTCCTGCATCCGGACACTCAGGGGGGATCCTCCTGGGGGTGAAGGAGGATACCTTCGAGGTTGATGATATGGACCACGTGGAATTCTTTGTGAGAATGGCGCTTACCCATAGACAATCTCGCTTAAGATGGGAGGTGATCATTGTCTATGGCCCCGCGGATCATAGGAGGTCCGCTGACTTCTTGCGTGAGCTCAAATCGAAAGTGGAATGGTCGGTTATCCCGGTGGTGGTCGTCGGGGACTTTAACCTGATCCGATCTGCTGACGATAAGAGCTCGGCAAACGTGGACCTCCCTAGGATGCGTATGTTTAATGACTGCATTGCCGAGCTTGCTCTCCGCGAGATCCGGCGTTTGGGCGCTAGATATACTTGGTCAAATAAGCAGCTGAACCCGATTCACAGCGTTCTCGATCGGGTCTTTGTGTCTGTGGATTGGGAGGTGGCCTTCCCTCTTTGCTCGCTGAGAGCGGTCACTAGGATTGGGTCGGACCATACCCCTCTCCTCCTCTCCTCGGGAGCCCCCCCGCGGCTGAACCGCTTCCACTTTGAATCCTTCTGGCTGCAGAAGCAAGGATTTTTGGAGGCGGTTCGGGCAAGGTGGACGACAACGGCCGCTTCTACCCCTCGGGTGTACTGCGCGGTGGATATCTGGCATCACTGTGCCAAATTATCTCGTCAGTTCATGCGAGGCTCGGGGGCGAATTTGGGGGCTGACCTTAGGAATCAGAAGGAGTCCATTCTGCGGGATATCCAGGCCCTGGACCGGGAGGCCGATCTTCATGGCCTCTCGCGGGAGGCCTGGTCCCATAGGTACTCCCTTGAGGTTTCCATTATGGAAATCTACAAGGGAGAGGAGGCTTTCTGGCAACGAGTCGCCAGGCTGGAATCGGGGAATCGAACACGGCTTACTTCCATGCCATTGCCAATGGTAGGAGGAGGAAGTGCTCGATTCATTGCCTCTGGGAGGGGGAGTCGCTGCTGGAGTCCCCTCAGGCGCTCTCCTCCCATATTTATGCCTTCTACCGGGGCCTTTTCTCCGCCTCGCGCGATCCGGGAGTCTCGTGGCTGACTGACGGGCGGGTGGCGCTTGTCTCTCCCAGGGAGAATGCTGACCTCACTCTCCCCTTCCTAGGAGGGGAGGTGGAGGCTTCTTTGAAGTCCATGAAGTCTAGCTCGGCACCGGGTCCTGACGGTCTCCCGGTGTGTTTCTTCCAGGTTTTTTGGGCTCAGTTACAGCCTTTGATCATGCAGCTCTTCCAGGAGTTTTTCACGGGTACCCTGGTGATGTCCCGACTGAACCTTGGCGTGATCACCCTGATCCCCAAGGTTGTGGGGGCCACGGATATCCGCCAGTTCCGACCGATCACGGTGATTAATGTCATTCAGCGCCTGTTCGCCAAGGTCTGTGCCATTCGTCTCGCTCCAGTGATGGAGCACCTCACCCATCCTCTCCAGTTCGCTTTCCTCAAGGGACGCCTCATTCATGTCACGGCACTTCATGAAATTATTCATGAAGTTAAGGTGCAACGTCGAAGAAGTGTTCCTGAAGTTGGACTTTCAGAAGGCCTATGACCGCTTAGACTGGGCCTTCTTGCGTCTCGTCCTGGAGAGGAGGGGTGTGGATGACCGCATGATCTGCTGGATCATGCAGTTCGTCAGGAGTGGATCGACGGCAATCAACATAAATGGGGAGATCGGTCCTTACTTTAGTCCGTCCTGCGGGGTTAGGCAGGGGGACCCGATCTCCCCTATATTGTTTAACGCCGCGGTGGACGCCCTGGCGGAGATTTTGGATAGGGCCCAACGCTCGGGGCACATCTCCGGGGTGGTGGGGCACCTGATCCCTGGGGGTGGGATCTCCCACCTTCAGTATGCGGATGACACCATGATCATGGTGCAGGGTTCGGACCAGGACATCATTCACCTGAAGTTCCTGCTTCTCTGCTTCGAAGCCATGTCAGGGTTGACGATCAACTTTGACAAGAGTGAGGTGATGGTTCTGGGGTATCCTGAGGAGGAGCGTCAGCGGATCGCGGATGGGCTGAATTGTAAGCTCGCGGACTTCCCGATTACCTATCTGGGGATGCCCATCAGGGAGACGCGGGTGTTGATCAGGGACCTGGCCCCCTTGGTCGGGAGGGTGCGCTCGAGGGCGGAACCCTGGAGAGCGCGCCTTACGTCGAAGGGGAGCAAGTCGGTGCTGATTAACTCGTGTCTCGCGAGTCTACCCATGTACCAAATGGGGCTGTACCTGCTGCCCGAAGGGACGCATGCCGACTTCGCTAAGGAGTTGTCTAGGTTCTTTTGGGCGGCGAGGGATGGCCATCAGAAATATCACATGGTTAAATGGGCGGACGTCTGCGCCCCCAAGAGCTTTGGGGGCATAGGTATCCTTGACTCGTGCCGCTTTAATGTGGCGTTGATGTTGAAGTGGGTATGGCGCATTCTTAGAGATGACGGCGGGCTCTGGCTTCAGCTTATCAAAGCCAAGTATCTCCGGGGCTGCCCCCTGTTAGCTTGTGAGCGGAGGGAGGGCTCTTAGTTTTGGAGAGCCCTCCAGGAGATTAAGCATTTCATTGGGCCGGGCCTCTCCTTTGAGGTTGGTTGCGGACAGGGGATTCGATTTTGGCTTGATCCCTGGATACTGCCGATCCCGTTGGGGGTCCTTTACCCCAGCCTTTTTGCTATCTCCGCTTTTCCCGAGATCCTTGTGCAGGAAGCCTTCCTGGAGGGCCACTGGAACATCTTGTTCCGGAGGCACCTTAGTGCGGCGGAGGACGCGGACCGCCTTCTGCTGCTTCGCTCCCTCCCTGGGGCTTTATCTGAGGCCCTAGACTCGGCAGCGTGGCAACTGCATGTGGCGCCCCGCAAAAACCACTACTAGAAAATCGCGTTGTTTTTGTGCATTGCATCGTCATCATCATGCATTGTTTGTCTGAAACTATTTCGAAACGCCTAATTTTGTTTTCTAAATAGCCCCCGTCTTTTTCAAATTAAAACATCGGTCTCCTCCAGTCTTTTATTTGTCTAAAACTATTTGCAAAATTTATTGAAGAAAACCCTACTCTAAATTTCTAGTCCTAAATTCACCCAACCCTAGTCTACCCACCAATCCCAGCTTGCCACCTCCCTTTCCCTCCACCTCATCTCACCCACCGCCACCTCACCAATCCTCCCTCTCCCCTCTGCCCACACCCACACATAGCCCTCCTACCCCTCTCCCTTACACCCTGGCCCCACCCCCAACACACGCACCCAGCGGCCCCACCTCCCCACAACCGACCCACTCCCTCACCTCTCCCTGGAACCCGGCCCCCACCCGCAGCGACCCTCCCCACCCCGCGCCTGGCCCACCCCACCTCCTAGTCAAACCCCTGCCCCACCTTGGTCCCACCGCTCCCCACACCTGCCTCTCTCCCCTCCCCACCGAGCCAGCCCACTCACAGCACACACACGCACCCGCGCCCTCTCCCCCTCTGCCAGCCACCACGCTGGCCCCACATGGGTCCCACTCCCACTGACGCCCACCCTTCTCCTCTCTCCTCCCTCCTCTCCGCCTCGCTCCTCTCCTCTCATGGCCTTCCGCCCTTCATCCTCTCCGTGGCCACCGATGTTCCTGCCGCCTCCTCCTGGCGGAGCCAGCGTCATGCTTCTCCTCCGACCACCTTGCCCCACTGCTCTCCCTCGGCCCTAGCGCCCTGCCACTGGCCTCCTCCCGCCCGCCTTGCCGTCGCCCCGAACCTCACTTCGCGCCTCGTCATCGCCATGGCCCTCCACCTCGCCGGAACGCGTCGCCCGGCCCGCCCAAAGCTTCGCACCCTCGCCTCCACCGCCCGAGGTCGCCTTCTCGCTCTGCCTCACCCAGTGCCAGAACCAGCGCTCATGCGCCGCCGAGATCCCAGTAGCGCCCGCCATGGCATCGCTGCCACCCGTCGCCCTCGTCCCTCCGCCTGGCGTCTCCGGTCGGCCAGCATAACCGCCCGTCTTTGCTATCTTGGTCGCCGTGACCAACCTCCTGTGTACCCCTCCCCGCGAGCATCCCCTACCCCGGCCTCCTTCGGTGTGGCATGGCGCGCCTCCGTCTGTCGAGTGCCTGCACGCCTCGTGGTAGTCCTGCCTCATGCGCTCGCGCGCCGACCCGGCGCCTTGATCCTGTCGAACTCCCTGGCCAAGCTTGTTATCTATAGACGCCCTCTGCCTCTGCGTGTAATCGGGGTTCCCAAGAGTTTGCTCTTTTCTTCCGTGTCCTTGTTTTTGGCTATTGTTGGGTGTGGAGACAACAAGACCGCAAGATCTTCCGTCCACCGACGTTGAGTTGAACCGAATAGGGCGCCACTCGAAGACCATCGAGGTTGAAGATGAACCCGAGGAAAATTCTAGGAAGATCGACAAGGACTACTTCATGGAAACCGGACTCCTGGAACACCAAGACCTCCGTCTTGGAAACCGCAAGATCTACTTCCCGGATGCCGAGACCCCCGGACCCGAAGACCACACGTGCGACAAGTACTCCTTCCCGGATGCGATGCTCGAGAACACGGACGGTAAGGACACCGACGCAGAACGCCAAGTTCTTCACCCCGAACGCCAAGACCGACCCGACACGAGGACGCGACAAGATCTGCGCGACGGCAAGATCGACCGCTTGGACCCAAGTTCTCCGTCATGACAGTTTCTCCATCTTGTATCCGATCCCACCGAGACCGAACCTCGCCGATCCCGTCGAACCCTGAGACCGAACCCTGAACCCCTCGGAGCCCAAGATCGTCGAACCCTAATGTGTGAACCTTTTCCCGAGCCCCTATTTTATAAATGCTTAATATAAAACTTGATGCATTAAATCATTCATGTCGCATACATATTCATGTGGTTTGGGGGCCTTATGCCGATTCACCTAAATTAAATATGGGGCCCATATGCGGGCAAATCTAGTCTTATATTGGCCTCATTTAAATTGGTGTAGCAAACCGGTGCTATCTCTTGCCATGTTAAGTCAACATTTAAATTGCGGGGGTTCTAAATAACTTGAACCGTCTAATTAAATGTCGGGACCCCGGTTCCGCTTAATATGACCTAATTGCATCGCACCTTTGCCATGTCATACATCACACATGCATCATGCTCGATCTTCTGCCGTTGTATTAAATAGTGCATCCGGTGTTTATTCTAGTGTTTTGCTTCTTCGCAGATAAGGCCGTTGAGTTGATGTGAGCTTCGACCCGATCTTCGGTTGAACCTTCGGCAATGTTTTCAGGCGAGCACCTCCCCCTTTCTACCTATCTTACTTTTATAGTATTTATTCCCTCCTGTTGATCTATTGCTATCTGTGTTGCGTTGCTCTAGTTTTTCGTACCCGTGTTTTCCTTGCAGCCTTATATTGCCTTGGACACCTCCTATTACCCGTTGTTTGGTAGATAGTTGGACTTGCGCGTCGTAGTCGCTTGCTCAAGTGCTGTTGCGTGTCGCCAAGTGCCACAGTTGTTGGAGTATTTGCCGCATGTTTAATGTTGGAGTTGATCATAACTTTAATTACTGTTTAACAACTAAAATTGAAGTAGGTAAGCAGAGGCACAGGTGGGCAATAGATGTTATTTGGTTGTTAACCGTCCACTTGTGTCCCGTAGGACCCCTAGTACTTGATACCTGTTCCTTGAATATTCGCGCTATCCACATCCGGGAGGATTATGGGACCCCCCTGAGCCAGAACTTGATTCCGTCTTATTTCTTGGGGCCACAAACTAGTTTGAGGTTTTATTTACAATCCTGTACTTATGCCATGCTACTGCTTTATTTACGATTGTGCGAGGAGCACACTGTACTATTTAGGATTGTGACCCGTTTACGCGGTATCGACAAGCCCAGTTTTGGGTTCCCAATCGCTTACAGCCGGCCCCACAAACCTTGAGTCCTTCTCGGAGTCAGCTAGCTTCGTTGCGGGTGTACTCAACGGGGTGGCCCCCGGAAATATTTCTGAATCTTGTGATTGCTTTGTCGTGAAGGCCTCGTTGGGTTTTGATTTGGTTTTCCCGAGGTTGATCAAGTGTGTGTTGCTATTTGTGCACCCCTGCAGGGTAAAACTTTCTGAAAGCCGTGTCCGCGGTTATGGACGACTTGGAGCACGGTATCTCGATCATAGACAACTATAACTAAAGTAGTGCTATAAATTTGACTTTATAATGACTAGTAATCGGCTTCACTATAATGGAATGGCTAAATAAAACTGCCAACAACTGCTTGTTTGGGTTGTCACTTGCGACCATTGTATCTGACTAGTAAGTATTGCAACTATAACGGAATGGCTAAATAAAAGTACCAACAACTGCTGGGTTTTGGGTTATCTCATGCTAATTGTATTTGACTAGTAAGTGTCACAACTACAACGGAATGGTTAATTAAAGTGCCCACCGCTTAATTTATCAGGATGATTATCTATACTTGACTAGTAATTGCTGCAACGATAACTGAATAAATAAAACTGCCAACGGTGTGAGTTCCTCGGTTGACTTCCTCGTTTGGTCTCGAGGGGGAAATCCCAGGATGGGTTTGTTTGGTGGTAGTATCAGGTTGGTTCCGAATAGGTCTTTCTCACCCCTCTCTGATTGTAGCCAGTTGTATCGAGTCTCTATAGGGTGTTCGATTGCATCTTGCCGCTTGATCCACCATACCTATGTGGCGAGGACCGAATTCTAGCCTCGCAGTGTCTTGGCCTCGATCGACGCTCCTCTTTTTCCTTTGCCCTTCGTCGGCACCTTTTGTTTAAGCGGGTTTTGAGATCGGCGTCGTTAGCGGGGTTACCCTTCCGGCTTGGCACAGGCGGTTATGGGCGCCATTGGTTATTCTTGAGGGCTCTTAGCCCCATTTGCATCTTGTCCGTAGCTGGACGCTCTATCGTTTTCAAGGTGATTTGGATCTTTGTTACGTATATTCGTATTCTTGACTCAAGGAGTCGTGTTGTATATATATACGTTACGTGGGTCCCATCGAGGACTGTTTTGTAATGTTATTACTTCGTTTTCCACCCTTGAAAGTGCTGGTGAGCACCTTTGAATCGTTTCTATGCGGGTTTGGCGGGAATCGCTAAAACTTGCATAGGGCGTCTGAGTGTTACTGAGTGGTATCGAGCTCGGCGGTTGCGATACCCACAAGTCCAAATGTGGGATAACCTAGCTAACGGCCGAAGTAGAGTGTCAAAACTATTTTTGCAAAATCGGTTGGCTAGTTCTGATTAGGTCTGATTTTACTCCTTACCCCTCTGCTACTCTCCTCTCACCTCTGCGTGTTTTGAATCCGCTCTCTCCTCTCTCTTCGAGTCCAGGATTTCTCGTGGTTGGGTTCCGTCGTACCTTCAGGGTTTCGCTTCCTCCTTTGGTAACGGTAATTGCTACATCGGGTCTACATGCTATCCGAGGAATACTTCGTCTGGTGGAATTCTCTTTGTTCCTTCTTGTGCCTTCCGGTGTTTACCGACGCGACGACATCATCTACGCCAGATCCGATGCAGAGTCTGCATCACTCCTTGTTCTGCACCTCGATTGTCGAGATCTTCAGTCTAAATCCGAGAGTTGGTTGCATAATCCGCCTGTTCGTGTGCAGAGTAATGGTTTGGGTGCGCGATGGACTGATCACCATCCGACTACTCTTATCATTCGCTCTTGTACATCGAATCAGGGGATCCAGCAATTTTACTCCGTCCACGGAAGCTAGAGGTGGCTTAATTTGTTGATACCTCTACCTTCGACCTTTTGTTCCCGAAGTGTTATCTCGACGGTCACGGACAACGACCCTTGTTAGTGGTGTCGCGAGGATCTACACGATGCGACAAGATTCAGATCGCCGCCCTTCCTTCCGGTACCATGAGGCGGATCTCGAGGGCGAGATCCATTGTTAGTGGTGTCGAATTGTGGCGCCCCGCAAAAACCACTACTAGAAAATCGCGTTGTTTTTGTGCATTGCATCGTCATCATCATGCATTGTTTGTCTGAAACTATTTCGAAACGCCTAATTTTGTTTTCTAAATAGCCCCCGTCTTTTTCAAATTAAAACATCGGTCTGTTCCGGTCTTTTATTTGTTTAAAACTATTTACAAAATTTATTGAAGAAAACCCTAGTCTAAATTTCTAGTCCTAAATTCACCCAATCCTAGTCTACCCACCAATCCCAGCTTGCCACCTCCCTTTCCCTCCACCTCATCTCACCCACCGCCACCTCACCAATCCTCCCTCTCCCCTCTGCCCACACCCACACACAGCCCTCCTACCCCTCTCCCTTACACCACCTTGGTCCCACCTCCCCACCTTGACCCACTCCCTCCTCTCCTGGAACCCGGCCCCCCACCATGACCCTCCACCTGCCTGGCCCACCCCCCCTCCTAGTCAAACCCCTGCCCCACCTTGGTCCCACCGCTCCCCACACCTGCCTCTCTCCCCTCCCCACCGAGCCAGCCCACTCACAGCACACACACGCACCCGCGCCCTCTCCCCCTCTGGCCCCAACCGCAGCCACACGCGGCCCACCCCGCGGGTCCCACTCGCCCCCACGCGACGCCCACCCCTTCTCCTCTCTCCCTCCCTCCTCTCTGCCTCGCTCCCTCTCCCTCTCATGGCCGCGCTCGCCCCGCCCTTCATCCTCTCCGGCGCCGGCCACCGCTGTTCCCCTGGCCGCCTCCTCCTCTGGCCGGAGCCCGCGTCGCCGCCGCTTCTCCTCCGACCACCGCGCGCCCCACCGCCTGCTCTCCCCTCGGCCCAGCCCTCGCCATGCCTCCCTCCCGCCCGCCGCCCGTCGCGCTCGCCCGAACCTCCGCTTCCGCCTCCTCGTCGCCGACATGCCCTCCCTCGCCGGAACGCGTCGTGGCCGCCCTCAGCTTCTCGCACCCTCGCCTCCACCGCGCCGCCCCGAGGTCGCCCTTCTCCGGCTCTGCCTGCGGCCAGAACCAGCGCTCCAGCTAAGCGCCGCCAGGATCCCCAGGCCGCGCCCTCCGCCGCCATGGCATCGCTGCCACCCGTCGCCCTCGTCCCTCCGTCCTGCGCGCCCGTCTCCGGCCGGCCAGCTCGCCGCAAGCCGCCGTGCTGCTATGCGGGTCGCCGTGACCAACCTCCTGTGTACCCCCTCCCCGCGAGCATCCCCTACCCCGGCCTCCTTCGGTGTGGCATGGCGCGCCTCTGTCTGTCGAGTGCCTGCACGCCTCGTGGTAGTCCTGCCTCATGCGCTCGCGCGCCGACCCAGCGCCTTGCTCCTGTCGAACTCCCTGGCCAAGCTTGTTATCTGTAGACGCCCTCTGCCTCTGCGTGTAATCGGGGTTCCCAAGAGTTTGCTCTTTTCTTCCGTGTCCTTGTTTTTGGCTATTGTTGGGTGTGGAGACAACAAGACCGCAAGATCTTCCGTCCACCGACGTTGAGTTGAACCGAATAGGGCGCCACTCGAAGACCATCGAGGTTGAAGATGAACCCGAGGAAAATTCTAGGAAGATCGACAAGGACTACTTCATGGAAACCGGACTCCTGGAACACCAAGACCTCCGTCTTGGAAACCGCAAGATCTACTTCCCGGATGCCGAGACCCCCGGACCCGAAGACCACACGTGCGACAAGTACTCCTTCCCGGATGCGATGCTCGAGAACACGGACGGTAAGGACACCGACGCAGAACGCCAAGTTCTTCACCCCGAACGCCAAGACCGACCCGACACGAGGACGCGACAAGATCTGCGCGACGGCAAGATCGACCGCTTGGACCCAAGTTCTCCGTCACGACAGTTTCTCCATCTTGTATCCGATCCCACCGAGACCGAACCTCGCCGATCCCGTCGAACCCTGAGACCGAACCCCGAACCCTGAACCCCTCGGAGCCCAAGATCGTCGAACCCTAATGTGTGAACCTTTTCCCGAGCCCCTATTTTATAAATGCTTAATATAAAACTTGATGCATTAAATCATTCATGTCGCATACATATTCATGTGGTTTGGGGGCCTTATGCCGATTCACCTAAATTAAATATGGGGCCCATATGCGGGCAAATCTAGTCTTGTATTGGCCTCATTTAAATTGGTGTAGCAAACCGGTGCTATCTCTTGCCACGTTAAGTCAACATTTAAATTGCGGGGGTTCTAAATAACTTGAACCGTCTAATTAAATGTCGGGACCCCGGTTCCGCTTAATATGACCTAATTGCATCGCACCTTTGCCATGTCATACATCACACATGCATCATGCCCGATCTTCTGCCGTTGTATTAAATAGTGCATCCGATGTTTATTCTAGTGTTTTGCTTCTTCGCGGATAAGGCCGTTGAGTTGATGTGAGCTTCGACCCGATCTTCGGTTGAACATTCGGCAATGTTTTCAGGCGAGCACCTCCCCCTTTCTACCTATCTTACTTTTATAGTATTTATTCCCTCCTGTTGATCTATTGCTATCTGTGTTGCGTTGCTCTAGTTTTTCGTACCCGTGTTTTCCTTGCAGCCTTATATTGCCTTGGACACCTCCTATTACCCGTTGTTTGGTAGATAGTTGGACTTGCGCGTCGTAGTTGCTTGCTCAAGTGCTGTTGCGTGTCGCCAAGTGCCACAGTTGTTGGAGTATTTTCCGCATGTTTAATGTTGGAGTTGATCATAACTTTAATTATTGTTTAACAACTAAAATTGAAGTAGGTAAGCAGAGGCACAGGTGGGCAATAGATGTTATTTGGTTGTTAACCGTCCACTTGTGTCCCGTAGGACCCCGAGTACTTGATACCTGTTCCTTGAATATTCGCGCTATCCACATCCGGGAGGATTATGGGACCCCCTGAGCCAGAACTTGATTCCGTCTTATTTCTTGGGGCCACAAACTAGTTTGAGGTTTTATTTACGATCCTGTACTTATGCCATGCTACTGCTTTATTTACGATTGTGCGAGGAGCACACTGTACTGTTTAGGATTGTGACCCGTTCTGTATCGTCGACAAGCCCAGTTTTGGGTTCCCAGTCGCTTACAGCCGGCCCCACAAACCTTGAGTCCGTCTCGGAGTCAGCTAGCTTCGTTGCGGGTGTACTCAACGGGGTGGCCCCCGGAAATATTTCTGAATCTTGTGATTGCTTTGTCGTGAAGGCCTCGTTGGGTTTTGATTTGGTTTTTCCGAGGTTGATCGAGTGTGTGTTGCTATTTGTGCACCCCTGCAGGGTAAAACTTTCTGAAAGCCGTGTCCGCGGTTATGGACGACTTGGAGCACAGTATCTCGATCATAGACAACTATAACTAAAGTAGTGCTATAAATTTGACTTTATAATGACTAGTAATCAGCTTCACTATAATGGAATGGCTAAATAAAACTGCCAACAACTGCTTGTTTGGGTTGTCGCTTGCGACCATTGTATCTGACTAGTAAGTATTGCAACTATAACGGAATGGCTAAATAAAAGTACCAACAACTGCTGGGTTTTGGGTTATCTCATGCTAATTGTGTCTGACTAGTAAGTGTCGCAACTACAACGGAATGGTTAATTAAAGTGCCCACCGCTTAATTTATCAGGATGATTATCTATACTTGACTAGTAATTGCTGCAACGATAACTGAATAAATAAAACTGCCAATGGTGTGAGTTCCTCGGTTGACTTCCTCGTTTGGTCTCGAGGGGGAAATCCCAGGATGGGTTTGTTTGGTGGTAGTATCAGGTTGGTTCCGAATAGGTCTTTCTCACCCCTCTCTGATTGCCGCCAGTTGTATCGAGTCTCTATAGGGTGTTCAGTGAATGCTGCCGCTGCCGCTTCAGTCCACCATACCTATGTAGGCGAGGACCACCGAATTCTAGCCTCGCCGTTCTTGGCCTCGATCGACGCTCCTCTTTTTCCTTTGCCCTTTGTCGGCACCCCTTTTGTTTAAGCAGGTTTTGAGATCGACGTCGTTAGTAGGGTTACCTTCCGGCTTGGCCTGGGCAGGGTTATGGACGCCATTGGTTATTCTTCAGGGCTCTTAGCCCATTTGCATCTTGTCTGTAGCCGGACGCTCTACCGTTTTCAAGGTGATTTGGATCTTTGTTAGATATCTCGTATTCTTGACTCAAGGAGTCGTGTTGTATATATATCTGTTCTGTGGGTCCCATCGAGGACTGTTGTGTAATGTTATTACTTCGTTTTCCACCCGCACGAAAGTGCCTGGTGGGCACCTTTGAATCGTTTCTATGCGGGTTTGGCGGGAATCGCTAAAACTTGCATAGGGCCGATTCTGAGGGTGTTACACTGCACCCCTCTGGCGAGTTCACGGTGAACTCGGCCTATCGCGCCCTTTTCCAGGGCCCTGAGATGGGTTGGACGGCCCCTCTGTGGAAGGCCCCCCTGCCGCTTAGTATCCGCATCTTCGTGTGGCAGCTTCTGCGGGACCGGCTACCTTCGGGGGCGGAGGTGGCCAAGCGTAACGGCCCGGGCGATGGCTTGTGTCCCTATGTGGGACCACGAGACCTGTGCCCATATTATGTTCTCTTGTTCATGCCTGGCTCTTTGGTGCTTTGTTAGAGAGGCTAGGCCTGCTGGGCGCGCAGGAACTTGGGGAGTTCCTGCAGTCCCTGGCTTACAGGGCCGGAGGAGGTCGCCGTCTCTTCTGGCTCGTGTTTGCGGCCATCTCGTGGTCTTTGTGGAACGTGCGGAATAAGATGGTGATTGAGAAGGTGTATCCTTCACGAGTGTCTGACCCTGTGTTCTCCTTTCTTGCCTTTCTTCAGCAGTGGTCTCCCCTGGTGAGGCAGCGTGATCGGGCGACCTTCGACAGCTCGATGCGGGCCCTGAGGACGGCAGCGATCCCCCTATCTGCTCCAACTTCCCCGGCCCAGGCGTCCTAAGGTCTCCCTCGTTCTCGTGGCGGTTTTTTGTTTCTGTTTGGGCGTGCTTGTGCTGTGGCCCCAGCGGTGTTGTATGCACTTCTTTTCATTTTCGTTTGGCCTTGGCCGTGGTGGTTGCTTGTTGAACTTTGTAACTGGATGTTGGTTTATTTATAAAGCGGGACAAAAGCCTGTTTCGAGAGAAAGTCGTGTGAGTAATAAGGTTGAAGTTTCTTACTGGACGGGCGTGAGACGTTGCCTAAGTAATCTAGCCACATATTGCCTACACGAGACATGCACGGATGATTAGAGTAGAACTCACCATGGCATAGACCAGTGCAATGTATTAATGCTTCTCCAACTAGCTTATTTCCTCCATACCATGTTTATTATGCTAACAGTGAGTTTAAGAAAAATATTTGACTACAAATTTGATCAATAAAATATGAATCATATGTCACAAAAACTATATCACTAGATAGGTCTTTTAAATATGATGAATTCAATGGTATAATTTTTAAGATAAGTTTATATTTTATTGATCAATTTTATGGTTAATTTTTTTTAAAACTCTGTATTAGCCTAATAAATCGGTATGAAAGTAGTACCGATGAAGTATGTCTTAAGCATTTTTTTTTTAAAATGGGACCATGGTCCGGTATCTGCATCTATTGATGCATGCAACTTTTTATTACTTTATTCAGAAAAAATCATTATAAAGATTCTTACATCATAGGTCTCACGGAGTTTCCACATGAATAAGTCATCTAAAGAAAAGAGACATCATGTCATGACACTACATCAACATGTTATCCGGCACCAGTTGTACTCTTGTATATAGCCCGTGCAACCGTTTTTAGTCGGCTGCGCCCAATAAGTTTTGCTTAGGTATCCTCCCCTTCCTCTCAAACTTAAGAAACCGAAAACCTAAGGATAGACAGAATTAGCCGATACCCCTTCATTCGAGTAAATTACACCGGGAGTCACATAACTTGTTCCGCATGTGCACTTAAGTCACAGAACTTGCAAACTGAACTAACAAGTCACATAACTTGCAAACCCGTGCACTCGTGGTCACAAAACCGGTCAACTGAGTGGTTTTTAAACAAAATCGATCATATTTAGACTAAAATTTTACAATAACCATATTTTATTATCAAATACTATCTATGCATTCGTGATTATGAGAGAGGATTTGTGGCTCCCAAGCTCGGTATTTGAAAAATTCAAAATCTGTACCTTTTCATTAAAAGAATCAAAAATTTATTCCAGAAATACATATGTGTGGGCTGAATGACTATGGCAAGTTTCGGTGAAAACTCGTTTTACTTTGGGCTGTAGAAGAAAAAAAATCCCAGCTATATATCGTATAAAAAAATGTATTTCTGTTAAAGATTTGTTTTTTTATATTTCACAAAATAAAACGTATTTTTGTCTGAAATTTGTTGCGTACCTTAGGAATGTATAAATATTTGTGCGTAATTGTTTTCAGATATTTTAAAGTCTTATAAACTTTTTTTGTTTGAAAAACGAGCTCCAGGTGAGCGGTTTTGGTCAAAAACCACTTAGTTGTCTGGTTTTGTGACCACGGGTGCATGGGTTCATAAGTTGTGTGACTTATTAATTTAGTTTGCAAGTTATGTGACTTAAGTGCACATGGGAGACAAGTTGTATGACTTACCGTGCCATTTACTCCCTTCATTCTTTCCGAACCGAAGGAGTATTGGTTAATCCTGACAGTCCTTGTGTTCTCATTTTGTTAAGTGTGAGAGGAGGGTGAGTACATTGAAGAACACCTCGCACCCAATATCCAAAGTCTGGTACTTGTCCATTGGCTGCAGGTATGACCACATACGGGTGTAATGGGTAGCGAGGGAGATGATCTGCAAAGAAAGAAGTGAAATTTGCATTATTAAAGTTAATATCATTTTTGGAAATTCCACATAGCCCATAGTAAAGCGCAAACTCTACTCACTTGGACTTCATCACATTTGTTAACCTTGCTAGTCAGTTCCCAAACAAATTGGCATAGTGTTCTTTGGCACTACTAAATTCAGAGATATATGTACAATACGCCAAATAATCTTTGCCAAGGGGCATGTGAGAAGGAGATGTTGTACTGTTTCATCCTTTGAACAACATCAACACTTTTTACATCCATTCCATTTTCTTTTAGCCAAATTATCTCTAGTGAGTAGAACCTTACGGTGAAGAAACCACATAACTGCACTGCAATATCTTTGCCTTTTCTAGTCGATGAGCTTGCATCTAAATTCCTAGATCCCAGTTTCTGATCCCAATTTTTCAGTCACGGAGCTGTAGTTGTAAACTGAGCCTACTTTCGGAAGTTGGTGTATTCCATTTGGGAAGACCATCTTGAACAAGTTCAGATGATAAAAACGTACGCATCTTGCTTGTTCGTGAGAGAAAAGTCTTGAAGAATCCAATACTCTGAGCACCGTGGCATACCCTCCTCTCTCCACTAAAGGGAGTGGCGGAGCTTGTTCCCTACCTTTCATCTTGAAAATGCCCTAAGCTAACAGGCATCCCATAAGCTCTAAACATCTAGAAACCCACTTTTGCTTCGGTATCCCCCCCCTGAGGGCAATCGAAGAGAAAAACCGGGTCTGGGCGGGGTTCAGGGTGGTTGCTGGATCGTCACGGACCGGTCGAAGTCGTATTAGCCGTCCGTATACGTGACCGTATATCCACTTGACGTCTACGCACGAGTGTGTCGATGTACGCACGAGTGTATCCATGTGCGGTCGTCATCCTCCCCCTTCGTATATAAGGAACAGCCGAACCGTCCCCCCCCTTCGACGTTTCATTCCCCATCTGGATTTGGCAAAAGATCTCACCTACCCACTCCCACCGCCCACACCCAGCACTAGCCACCGGGGTCGCCTGGCCGCATCGACCTCTCTCCAACTACGACGATGGAAGGCCGCGGCCGTGCCGTGTCCGCCGCGGATCTGCAGAAGAGGGAGGAGAAGGGCGAGGCCGTGGTGCACGAGGTGGAGGTGGCCGTGGTGGTTCCGGAGGAGAAGGAGGCGGGGGTGGAGGTGATGGCGCCCGCTGCTGATCTGGAGCGGAAGCGGGCGAGGGAGGAGGATGTGGGGGGCTCTTCTTCTTGCAAGAGGAAGAAGGAGGCGGGAGACGAGCTGGAGGTGGTGCCGGAGGAGGGCGGTGCCGAGTCCGCTCTTCTTGATCTGACCGGGTGGTGTCGGAGGAGGACCGGCGGTCGTGGATCCGTGGTGGTCGACGATATCTGGGCGGCGGTGTCGTTGGGTCGGATGTGGGGGAGCAGGGGGCGGTGCAGGACGTGGAGGTCACTTCCGTGGTGGTTCCTGGCGTCATGGAGCCTGCACTGAGCTCGCATGCATGTTGCCGAGCCTCGGTGAGTTAAATTTGACGCCTTTTTAGATTGTATGTTCATATTTATGGTTTTCATTTGTACTTTGGTTTGTGGTTAGGGTTTTGATTTGTAGTTAGGGTTTGTACTTAGGCAGGGGCGAATCTACGGCTATGCATCATTTTTCTAGATTGATTGAAACCATAGTTTTCCCCTTCATCTTGTATTTATCTATTAGCCGCGTGATCCGAATCGGTGATATGTTAGATGATGGAATTTCTGTTGTAAGGAATTTGGTTGGATTGGATGAAAGCCAGATTTTGTTAAACGATGTAATGTGATATATTTATCATTTAGGAGTTCACAGTTATTCTTAAAATAGCGTTTGAAGGCCATTTTCGCTATCTCTCCATTCAGAGGAGCAAATCCTTGTTGAACCCTCAGTAATCATAATTTTCCAATTTACCGTTAAACAAAAACTTTTTGATTATCCTATTTCTATATGTTGCTAGCTATGTAGTGTAGATACTTGTGATCTGTCTATGTAAAGTTAGATGAACTGCTGGTACAAACTTGATATAGCTAATCAACCATGTTGTTGAATTGTAGCTTGTTTTTTTGGATGTTGAATAGCCTACCTTTTAAGGTTATTGTACATCCCCTAGATATTTGGCATGTTTCCAAGTTTCTCTAGCTCCCCCTCTTGATATAAATAAATTATTGGGTGTTTCTAGATTCCTTGTTTGTGTGTAGATGTGAAACATTGCTTTCAAAGTCTCTTGTATGATGGCCAGTGTTGCTTATATGTTGTTCATGATGTTTTCTCTAGGTTGATGCCTAGATAAGTTGTATGGTGCTTGTGTGTTTGTACCACATGTCCTAGTTGTATCAAGTTTGTAGCAGCAGTGGTTTACTCATGTCCTAGTTGTATCATGTTGCATGGTGCTTATATGTTGTGATAAACAAGTTACCACATGTCCTAGTTTACTCTTTCCTAGTGGTTTGTTTCATATGATGCATGTTAATCCATCTTCAGCTAAATTTTGTGGGTTTTGAAGTGGAATATGTTATTGGTTTATTGCTTTGAAGCTGTGATTTTATCTATGGGCTTGTCAAGATTATCCTTTGATAGGAAATGAATATTGTTGACCAATTATGTCCATATATATTTGTGTTATCCATTTTTTTTCATATATATAGTTTATTATAAAGTCTGAAACAATTAACTTTGCATCTGTTTGTTTTAATATGGATGTACAAGACGTTGATCCATATGATTTCCGTGGAGGATGGAAGCCCACTCGGTGATACATTCAACTTTTACATATTATATTACATTGCACATTCATTTTGTAATATTTTTTGCATTTTGTAAGATTGATTTTTTGTGTGCATTGTAGTTTGACTCAGAGGATGTGATGAGTCTGTGGACAAGAGGAATGAAACTTCCTTCATTAAGAAGGAAGTGATCCATGCTAGCAAACAACCGCGCCCATATGTGGTGAACAACAGTACAGTGCCCATACCATCCTAGGAAGCCTAGGGGTGGATGCTTGTGAACCCGCTGCAAGACGTTCAGCAGCTCGCCATTGGCAGTTCGGATGGTCGTGAGAAGGCTCAGATAAGGCTACGTGGGAGGTGCTTGTCGAGCAGACTTGGTGTAGTTAGTTATCTGAAATGTTATGTATGGTTTGTAAGAACATCTAGTCTATGTTTGCTAGTTCGGACATGGTAGGTATGATCTTCGGTGCACTTTGATGTGATGAAGGTGCTCTTTTGCTTTGGATGTTGTGAACAATCTATCGTTTAGTTATCTATGACGGTCGAATCATCTGTTAAAATGTGTGTGAAAATACCATTTAGTTTGCACTTTTACCATTATGTTTGAATTTTTATTTGAAAAATATGTAATGTTTTTGAGAAACACATATGAGTTTTGAAATCATTTGATTTGAATTGAAACAGAAATTAGAATTGAAAAACGAAAAACAAATAAGAGGAAAAATAAATAAATGTACTGATAACTGTGCCCATGAGATAATCTAAGCAGGGCCAGCTCCGTGCGTGGCAGCTCAAGATCGCTGTGGGCGGCAAGAATCGCCGTTCTGCGTGCTGCCCGCGGTGCCGAACTGCCGATGAGGGTGGGAGTTTTAGTCCCACCTCGCTAGTTGGAGGCGAGGAGGACCAGCTTATATACGCCGTTCGATGCTCACCCTCGAGCTCCTCTCAGAAAACAACTCCGATTCAGGCTTATATACCCCGTTGATGGGCTGACCTGTGGGTCGCCAGTCTGTACTACGGTCTAGTTCGCTTGTACTGGCTTGAGCTAGGCCAGGTGTGGAACCCAACCTCGTGAGTGTCAAAACTTTTTCATGATTTTTTTGCCAACTAATGTATCTGCGTATGTCGGCCAAAAACAGGGCCTTTAGGTCGTTTCACATTTTTTAGTCATACGCACAGCGACAAATATAGCTAAATTTTGAACTAAAGCTAAATAATTGAACAAGCAAACTTATAAATATTCCTAATTGACTCAAACTTGGCAGGAGGTGTGTCTTGGCATGGCATACATTTCATCTTTTGGTGTCATCAAGGATGCCTTTAAATACCATTTTCCATTTTAAAATTCAAAATTCAGCTATATTTTGTGAAGGAAGTACAAAATTTGTAGTTGAAACCTTTGTTTCACCAGCATGTTTAGGTAGATGGGGACATTTGGGAACATAACCACTTTGGTGGTCTTTACTTTCTATCTTGGTCAATTTGTAGCACAAGTCAAAGTTTGGTCAAATATGAGAAGACATGGAAAATTTGAACCATAGCTACACAATTGGAACCTGTAATATTTTGGGAAAAATCATTTTAGGCCCACAGGATGTGGTTTAACCATGGATCTATTGGTAGATCAGCTAGGTTCATCCCTATGGCTACTCGGTGTTCGACGCAAAATTTGACCAGACTTTGACCGGCAAGATAAAATCACAAAAATTCAAAAATAGTGAAACCTTGTCCATTGGTCTTAGATTGAGCCCTATTTAGAATGAAAAATATTAAACCTTGAGTTTGTGGAAGCAAAGATGAGTTTGTTGTCTCACTCTTGGTTCCAAGTGTGAGTCTCATGGGTGTGTACCCAAATTTCATAGGACATGGCCAGCTCCATGTCATAATTCCTCGAATTGACTCAAACTTGGCAGGAGGTGTGTCTTGGCATGGCATACATTTCATCTTTTGGTGTCTCACAAGGATGCCTTTAAATACCATTTTCCATTTTAAAATTCAAAATTCAGCTATATTTTGTGAAGGAAGTACAAAATTTGTAGTTGAAACCTTTGTTTCACCAGCATGTTTAGGTAGATGGGGACATTTGGTGGGAACATAACCACTTTGGTGGTCTTTACTTTCTATCTTGGTCAATTTGTAGCACAAGTCAAAGTTTGGTCAAATATGAGAAGACATGGAAAATTTGAACCATAGCTACACAATTGGAACCTGTAATATTTTGGGAAAAATCATTTTAGGCCCACAGGATGTGGTTTAACCATGGATCTATTGGTAGATCAGCTAGGTTCATCCCTATGGCTACTCGGTGTTCGACGCAAAATTTGACCAGACTTTGACTGGCAAGATAAAAATCACAAAAATTCAAAAATAGTGAAACCTTGTCCATTGGTCTTAGATTGAGCCCTATTTAGAATGAAAAATATTAAACCTTGAGTTTGTGGAAGCAAAGATGAGTTTGTTGTCTCACTCTTGGTTCCAAGTGTGAGTCTCATGGGTGTACCCAAATTTCATAGGACATGGCCAGCTCCATGTCATACTTCCTCAATTGACTCAAACTTGGCAGGGAGGTGTGTCTTGGCATGGCATACATTTCATCTTTTGGTGTCTGACAAGGATGCCTTTAAATACCATTTTCCATTTTAAAATTCAAAATTCAGCTATATTTTGTGAAGGAAGTACAAAATTTGTAGTTGAAACCTTTGTTTCACCGACATGTTTAGGTAGATGGGGACATTTGGTGGGAACATAACCACTTTGGTGGTCTTTACTTTCTATCTTGGTCAATTTGTAGCACAAGTCAAAGTTTGGTCAAATATGAGAAGACATGGAAAATTTGAACCATAGCTACACAATTGGAACCTGTAATATTTTGGGAAAAATCATTTTTAGCCCCACAGGATGTGGTTTAACCATGGATCTATTGGTAGATCAGCTAGGTTCATCCCTATGGCTACTGGATTGTTCGACGCAAAATTTGACCAGACTTTGACTGGCAAGATAAAATCACAAAAATTCAAAAATAGTGAAACCTTGTCCATTGGTCTTAGATTGAGCCCTATTTAGAATGAAAAATATTAAACCTTGAGTTTGTGGAAGCAAAGATGAGTTTGTTGTCTCACTCTTGGTTCCAAGTGTGAGTCTCATGGGTGTGTACCCAAATTTCATAGGACATGGCCAGCTCCATGTCATACTTCCTCAAATTGACTCAAACTTGGCGGAGGTGTGTCTTGGCATGGCATACATTTCATCTTTTTGGTGTCTCACAAGGATGCCTTTAAATACCATTTTCCATTTTAAAATTCAAAATTCAGCTATATTTTGTGAAGGAAGTACAAAATTTGTAGTTGAAACCTTTGTTTCACCAAAGACATGTTTAGGTAGATGGGGACATTTGGTGGGAACATAACCACTTTGGTGGTCTTTACTTTCTATCTTGGTCAATTTGTAGCACAAGTCAAAGTTTGGTCAAATATGAGAAGACATGGAAAATTTGAACCATAGCTACACAATTGGAACCTGTAATATTTTGGGAAAAATCATTTTTAGCCCCACAGGATGTGGTTTAACCACAGGATTATTTGGAAAAAATTATATGGGTTTGAATCATTTTAAATGTAACTTGGAAAAAGAGAAAATACCTAATCATAGATAAATATTAAATAACAAGAAAATTATAATTGAGTGGATTTAATAACACAGTAAAAAATAATATGAAACCTACTTAAAAGGTTTCAGAATGGTTTAAAATCAAATTGAGTTTTGAAATCATTTGATTTGAATTGAAACAGAAATTAGAATTGAAAAACGAAAACAAATAAGAGGAATAAATAAATAAACATACGATATATCCAGGCCGTGAGACAATGTAAGCACTGGCCAGCCTGTGCTCCGTGGCCAAGCATCTGGTGGGCGATAAAGAATCGGCCCGTGCACGCGTCTGCCATGCGGTGCCGAACTGGATGAGGTGGGAGGTTTAGTCCCACCTCGCTAGTTGGAGGCGAGGAGGACCAGCTTATATACCCTGGTCGATGCTCACCCTCGAGCTCCTCTCAAAAAACAAATCTGGTTCACCTGCTATCCTGCCCCTCTAATGGGCTGACCTCTGGGGCCGCCAGGCTGTACTACTCTGGTCTGGTTCGCTTGTAATGGGCTTGAGCTAGGCCAGAGTGTGGAACCCAACCTCCAGAGTGTCAAAACTTTTTTTTGCCAATTAATGTATACGTCGGCCTAATCTGGGCCTTTAGGGTCGTTTTCTCATTTTTTTTTTCATACGCAGCCGACGCAGTGGTCGAGAAACGACCGCTGCGTGGCTACATCGTCGCCCTACCGCCGTCTTCTCTTTCCCGATTTACAACCGTGTTTCGCGTTGACTCTTCGAGGAGCGGCCGTGCATGCGTTGCGGCGACTTCGGAGTGCGCCATTCAGATAACGTGGCGCTGGAGAAATCTGATGGCGGCGGAGAAGTACAACGGCGACCGTCTCAGGTAAGATCGCATGGATCTATGATCGCATGCACCCTATCGCTTTGTGCCTAGATCTATGATCATGTAGATCTATGATCATGTAGATCTATGATCATGGTTTCGCGGTGCGAGAGAGGGGTTGGCGGGGCCGGGGACGTTTTGATATGTGGCGCGGAGGTAACATGGTAGGGTGCAGCGGTGTGAATTACTAGGGTGCCGGGGACGTTTTGATCCGTGGCGGCGGAGGTAACATGATCGCATGGTATGATCGCATGGATCATGAGCAGCTGATTGAGTTGAGTCAAGCTGCGACTCTTTTGATTTTCCAATATGACCATGACGATTAGTTAGAACGAGCATACTTATTTTTTAAATTGGCATTGTTTACACTTGTTTTTAATGTAGACTTTTGTTCCATTTTTTCTTTATGCCAACAATTTCCTTTACATAGTATAAACACATGCATGCACTAAGTTGACAATTGTTTTTATTGTCATGTTGATTTTCATGCAGCTTGATGGAACTGGATGGTGATATTGCTTGCTCTGTTGAAACATGGTGTAGACTTGTGGGCAATTTTACAAGTCAACAACGTAGCAAATTTTTGGAATCAAATATATAAGTATGTTACAAATTCCACCAATTCGGATGCGAGTTGTCTTGCTGCAAGACATGTTTCACATTTATGATCATGACTCTAGCACTTTTGTCCTGCATAATAAAGGCAATTTGCATTGATCGCACAAGATGCAGAGTGCATTTATGGGTTAAGAAACTATGGTCTGTCTGCTAATCGTATAATTGATGAGGAAGGTGAAGACGGAAAGTCCCGTATTCCACCACATTTTCTCAGCGCAACTACTGGCAACATTGTTATTGAAGATTTAATAGCTGATATTGTCATGAGCAAAGCTGCGGACGATGACTTCCTCCGCAAATCTGTCCTTGTTCTCCTTGGTACAGTTCTGGCGCCTATGACTAAGAGGATTGTACCGAAGGATTATTGGGTACTAGTGGAGGACATAGACCGTATGTCCACCATTAATTGGAGTGAGTTCACGGTAGATCATCTCATGGTATACTTCAGGCTTGTAACTAGATATAAACAAATTAGGCAAAGGGCCTAAGGGAAATTTGTCTTTAATATGTATTAAATCTGTTCGCAACATTATTTTTAATATGGTAGTCTTCTCATTTTATGATGCACTAACATTACACTTGGTTCACATGCAGTATGTTTATTGGGAGAAGGTCAAGCATGTAGATGATCCTTGTAGGATAAATCCAAGTTTGTCCTTGAGACCACTCATGCGTAATTGGACAGATGATGCTGCTAGGATCAGGATACAATGGACTGTGATCATGGTCGGGTGAAGGACCTATTGCAACGATCCATGTTTCTAATATCATCTATATATATATCATGTGGTTATGTTAACAAACTTACGCCTCTAGTTTGATTAATAATATTGAGTTATACTAATGTGTATGTATCAGGTTGAAGATAATATAACGTTGGAGTATAGGATTGAAATGCTAAATAAACGGCGCTTTGTTCTCAAGCGAAGGCAAGTTCGGCTAGGAAGGCAGAGCCAGAAATTCAAACCAAAAATTACTAAAAGCGTGCAGGGAGAATCGAGTCTATGATGGAGCGAGTGATGGATCGAGTGATGGAGCGAACAATGAATAGGATGGAGTCAACAATGGAGAAAATCGTCAAAAAAATGATGGACTCATATGCACAGGTAATCACCATGTTATTGCATGTACTATTGGGAGTTTCTATTTTTATATCGGATAGCCTCAGTACATTATATATTTCCATTTAATTTTTCAGAACTAATTGTCAAGTTGAATAAAAATGGCATTATGTACAAAAGCAAAGAAGTTGAAAATGGAGATGACAACCTATCATTGAATAATGGATCCTCTTGTACGGGAAAAGAATTTTGGCATGAGAAAGAGAGTGCAGGTGCTTATGCTGATCAGATTATTAAGGAAACTATTGATTCAATGAAACACACTGGGTTGAACGGTAATGCAACGCCCGACGATGGCGCACATAAGGATGGTTGTAAAGATGCAATAGGCAGCACACCTTCCAACCCAGAGTTAGTGCTTGATATTTCTACAAAAGCCGTGTCAGACCTTCCATCGGAAATGTACGGAATTAGCAAAAATGGGAAAGAGCTGGATGGAGCAACTGCGTCAGACGATTCCAACAGCATCGGTAGTAAGTTGGACGTTAACAATGAGCCGGAACAAGGTTTGGGGAAACGTAAGCGCAAAATTTCTACAAAACTTGAAGGTTTCGTGGGATATGAGCCCCCCAAACGTCGTGCACTTAAGAAAGGTACTCCCTCAGGTTCAGTTTACACGACACCTTTTATTTTTCATGCAGTTTCACTAGGAATGCTGGTTTAGGCGCATAGCCATTTATTACTGAATAATTGTGGCATTTGCCAGCATGCAGAGGTGGAAACTGTCGCATGCAATGTGAGAAATTAATCAAGCGACCATGCAACACACTCCATTTACACGAGCATGCATTGTATGTGTACCTACTAATTACATCTGTATGTAGTTCTAACGAGTTTTTTTAACCATTTTCATAGGATTATTTGTAAACCAAGATGATGATACACGAGTCCTGAGTGCTAAGCAAATACAAGCAGCCGTGACATTGGTTGAAAACGCATGTAAGGATGAATCGAATGGTAAAAAGGTTGTTTACCAACATGCAAATGGAATTATGTTGAATTCATTAAAGCTTAAAGATGTGTTGGACCATGAGTGGGTTAGCGATCGTGTAAGTTCTACTGTGTTATGATTATTTTATATCATGCTAATACATAATAATGTTACCACTCTGATAAAATTAATTCCTCTTATGGTTACAGTTAATAGACAGTTACATTGGAGATTTGTCACTTCGTGTGGGACATGATCGGTACCTTTTCAGTGCATTAAGAACAACGTTCCTTGTGAAGAAGGGTACAACTTTGGAAGAAGCGAAAAAATCCAAGCATAACATGGACTTCACTATGTCCAAAAGTGGCTCAATTGGAAGAGTCATGGATGAATATTTCTTTAAATAAGGTAATTAGAACGTACATCATTTGTATGTTGAAAAGTGTTTTGTTGATTACATTCTTCAATTTATGTAGGTATATTTCCTCTAAATATAAATGACGCATTGAATTGTTGTAGTCATGCACGTGCGAAACAAGAATTTCAAGTTCTCGATTCTTTGTACTCTTTATCTACAACGAAGAAAATAATTGAAACAATGGTAATTTATTCTCTTAAATTTATCATGTACTACCTTAATACTTGTGTACATTACAATAATTTTGCATTTTTCAGAGATATCAAATAGCGTATGACATAAAACAAACTAACATGATTACAAAATCACAATACCCGGACGTATCAAAATGGCCTATAAAACGTTATGAATTGGCTCGGCAAACAGATGGGTGAGTTTAGTTTACTTTTGTTTTCTTGTATATTTCATGTTATCTATCATGCAAAATAAAATTAGTTCTTGTGTTGTGTCCCAGAAATTCATGTGGATTATTTGTGTTAGAGTGTATGGAACACTGGGATGGCGATAAAATGACTAGGGAAATTTCAGAGGTTTGCATATTCTTTTAACTATCACTACCCGACCAGCTGTACTAAAAATATTTGTACTTACTTAGATTTGTCAATGCAGTCCAGTGAATGATAACAGAAGACTGAAGGTTGCTCGTTGTTCTGTCCCCTTCAAACATCTGCAGATCGTAACCAAGGTTCTTGAGGCGGCCAAACACATGAAAACCGAGGCAATTATGGCTTGTAGGTTGGGTTTTAGTCCGTAGAAGGTTTCCCACCTGAGGTTTTTTGTTTCTATGTTACCATGACATGCTTGTAAAATATACTGAATATTTTGGATTTATACTCAATAATTTTTGTTTATTAGTCCATGTTTCAACAAAGCGGCACGGAATCAAGAGTCTACAACCCATATACTACATCAAATATTGCATCTAAACAAACAGTTGCTACAAGCCAAACGCTGCAACAATCGAGACCCGGTCCCCTCTCTCAGGTGTTGCGGTGCCACCCACAGCGTCGATTCTGCACGCGTCCCTCCTCTCCACGCTGGGGCGAGAGTCTGCTCCCGCGTCACCTCGTTCCCCAGTTCCCTTGATCCTCTCCACACGGACCCCAGTTCCCTTGATCCTCTCCACACGTCCCTCCTCTCCACACGCCCCGCCCACTTCCGGCCCACCAGTCACGCGTCCCGTCCCGCCGCTGGAGCACGATTATTATGTCCATGGGATCCCGCTAAGCATCGGAGGGATCAGCTCTTGCATCGCTACCCCCACTGTACGTCGCCAGGGCCACTAGGGTGCACTCTGTCCCCGCACAGTATGTCGCCACATGCGTGGGCTGACGCAGCAGACGAGGGGGACGCGGAAAATTCTATCTTTTTTCTGCACAGAAAAGCCTGTTTTTTCTGCCGCGACATGGCTGCCTGGTTTTTCCGCCACGACAAATTTACACATCAAGTTATCATCATTGTTTTTTTGGAAACTTTAGCAATAACCATTCATACATAGCCATTGTTTTCTTCAAAACGGATTGCAACATTAATCCACCTTAATTTCATGATAACCAATAAAGATAAATAAACATAATACCCACATGTCACTATTATGTCCCTAATCAAGCATTACAACCAATCAAGATAACCAAACAACGTTCTCATAAACCAGATAAAAATCTCAACTACTGTTTATGATCTTTTTCACTTCTGGATAATCATGATGATGAGCTCCCTCTCGTCAGCATACTTTGTTACTGCTGCTCACGTCGAACTAACATTTCTGCAAGATACCTGCAGATTACAAAGACAAAAATCATAAATAACTATATTACAATAATTAATGCCAAAATTAAATATAATGGTTACCTGTGATGGAGTTTGCATTTCACACTATTTTTGTTGTGTCCAGGCGTTTTGCAAATGCTACACAACTTTAACCGCTTTTTCTCATCATACCGAGTGGTCTACCGTTTTACTCACAACATTGCTCTTTCCTTTATTCTTTCCCTTTGGAGCACCTTTTGTCTTGACTTTAGCAGGATCACCTATTGGAGTAGTTGCACTTGCGAAGGTCCTCCATCAGTATTAGTGGAATTTCTTGGACCACGTACTCTGCATCGTCACGCCACTTTTTTCGATATAACTTCACGGTACAAGGTCTTTATTTGTTTGTACAACTCAGGATTATTGCGGCGACATGTAATGCTTGAGACGACATCACACCGAGCTCGAATACCGACTCCGCTCCTCCCAGCAAATCCCCAGCCAAACAGATCGCTCGTGCCTCGAAGGTAACCCACTTCGGCATTTTTGAGAATCGTGCAAGAACAATACACCTTGGTAGTTCAACTAATTTCAGCTCCGTCAACACAAACAGAATATGCTTGCAAGGAATTCCTCTCATTACCATCCTCCGGCAATTGCAATCTATACTTTGTGCTGGATTGTTTGGTGTATAGTCCACGAAAAATTATGGCGTCGGTTATTTGACCATGCCACAAGATACCTTACCGAATCTTCTATTCCCACACTTTTTTCTACAGTCATCATGCCTTCAATCTTACGAAGATCATCCTGCAAGATATAAAAATTAGCTGGGGTGAATGTGCTGGCCATTGCTAACTCAATTTGCTGCCATTTGGTAACAATCACAGGCATAGTCTGTGAAGCCGTCGATCATCTCGCCTCTGTTTCCCGGATACGTACAATGGCATTCTCATAGTGCACAATTAAATCCACAAGCGTCATCCCATAATCGAGGTGAAGATGAAGGGACGAGTTGAGACTTTCACTACGCTGGTTGCTTTTCATCCCTAGCCAAAATCCATCTGCGAGGTAAGCAGCCGCCCATAGGTGCTTCTTCTTGTACATTCTATTTAGCCACCTTTTGTCTTATCATACGCCATTTTCTCACATATGCGTGCCATCCTTCCTCAAACTTGGCCTTCGTGGTGGAGTAATATAATAGAGACCGAAACTCTGGCAATGATTTGGAACTTAGGTGCTTGCACATGTTCTTTTCAATGTGCCATGTACAAATACGATGCCACACGTCTGGTAATACACTTCGTATCGCTCTCATCATCGCAGCATCCGCATCCGTGATTATAGACCGTGGCCTCTTCGACACATTGCTTTCAAAAATGTTTTCGGAGCCAAGCATAAGTATCCTCGGTCTCGTTTGATATGATGGCACATCCGAATCGGTAGTCTTCGGTGATTGTTCAGCCGACAAGCGGAACAAAAGGCATACCGTATCGATTCATCTTGTAGGTCTGTCAAACACCAAAACGTCACCATAATCTTGGTAGTCTGGCGTGGTCGAGAATCACACCGAAGAGACATTTCAAACGTCCCTTATCGTCAAGTGATGATCATAAAAAAGTCGAGGTCCTTTTCCTTCCTGCTTTGCATAATGCCGATGGCCGTGGCCGCTTGAAAGTAGCTTCCTTTTCTCTCGCACACATGTTATACAAATCCTTCCTCGTGAATCCAACTTGATTGTATCTACCGTACTTTGATGAAAGAACTCATGATCATATGCTTTCTAATCCCACTAGCTGCCATTGCTAATATCTCGCTCTTTGGAAATCTTTGATCTTCCTATGAGACCAAAGAAAAGGCACCTCATCAGGTCTAGCTAAAATATGATTGTGCTTGTCATCAAACTTCTCAACACACCAAACACCTTTAGATTTATCTAGCTTCACGACCGATTCTTGTGCATCCACAACGAGATTCTGCTCTCGGCTTGTTTTCTGCCTTCCAAAGGCAAGTATTTGCTACTACGTTTCCCTTCCTGGAGCATCTGAACTGCCTCTTACGTATATCATGCGATACCTTTTTGTTTTCCTTATACCTGCCCTTTCTTATGCTGAATCCATGGTCTTTAGCATAGCTGTTGTAAAAATAATAAGCCAGGTTCGGAAACAAAAGTCATATCCATTATTTTCCAATACTTCTCCCGCTCTTCACTGGATGCCCAATATCCCTGTCACATTCCCCTTATATTCTTTCTCTTTAAGAACATTCCCAAACACCTACAAATCCATAACATATAACACATAAGTTATTAGCACACTTTACAACTTGGGTATATATATCACATAAAATATAAACACATACCTCAACATTATCACATGTCTCCAAGTCTGAATCACCATAGTAGTCAAAACTTTTATCACTCCCAACTATTAACTGAACAATTCAATACGAAAATAATAGTAAGTTCTATTTTCATGCAACTAATTTCATCCACATATATACCTACAATAATGCACATACCTTATTCACGTACTCACTGTCCAATACCTCGTAATCGTTCTCCTCATTAGCAACTTCTAACTCAATCTACACAACACAAATAAAATGAACATAATTTTATTTTGTTGTCTTCATTGCAATTACTAGTACACCACATAAAATTAAGGCCACTCACATTTTCGTCGATGCATCATCGGGATGGACGTGCCCATCTACGTGAGAATCGATCCATGGTGGTCGAGGACTCGAATCGATCCATGGTGGTGAGAGGACTCGGCCTCATTGTCCAAGTACTCGTCATCTTCTTCCATCATACTTGAACCACTTGCTATCCACCATTATCTGCAATCACTAGAAACCATGAGAGTCGGAATTATCTTACGACAACACGGAGGAGTAGGAGGAGGGCCACCGAACCCTAGAAGGCGGCGATATCTCACCTCGGCGCGTACTAGGTCCAGATCGTCTCCGATCCGGAAGTCTGCGATCTAGACTCTGACGATCGGAAGTGCTGCGATCTAGACTCAGACGATCCGGAAGTGCTGCGATCTAGACTCATACGATCCGAGGTGCTCGATCTCGATTTTTCTAGATGACGGAGCGGCGATGAGGTCTCGTCGCGTCTTAGGGTGCTGCCGTGTCTAGAGGAGCGACAATGAGGTGCGATCTCGTCGGCTGCTAGGTTACGCCGCCGGTCGGATCGCCGTGGATCTCACGTGGGACGTGAACCTGGGACCTAAACGGCTGCGTGGGGTTACGAGTATGACACCTCTGGCGTGGACCTAAACTTTTTTTTCCCCTAAACACACCCTATACAAAACGGATACGTACACCGATACAAAAAACATACAGCGCTAAACCGGCTCCTAAACTAACCCGGGACATGCCGTCGAACCACCCAGACCCGGTTTTTCTCTTTGATTGCCCTCAGGGGGGGGATACCGAAGCAAGCCTCCTAGAAACCCCAAAAGGCTACTTTGATGTTGGCGTCACCCCTCTTGTCACCATCAGAGTCAAACGATGTTGTAGTAGGTACAGTACATTAGAGATGATGAGCCAAAAACAGAGACGATGAGCCGATGATCCGCACAGCTAAATTTGACTTGAGCACCCCGGCGGCATAATCCACTACCGAACAACGATAACGAGCTCAACTGCTTAACTAACAAACTAGACGTTTCTAATCGTTCCAAAGTTTCCCGATCTCCTTCCCCGAGCCAGACCACGTCAGCAAATTCGAACTGTAGCTTGAGAAGGAATCTTCCAGGGTAATCGGCACACAGCCGTCAGGCTCACAGTCACAGGGTATTGTTTATTGACCTGGTGCAGGTTTGACTTGGAATCATCTTCTTTGGTCTTCAACCTCTGTCGTGTTTCTATTTTCGTTCGCGTCTTCCTCCCCATTTCCATCCTGTACTACTAGCTTTAGTTTACACATTATAGTACTTGTGGCGGCATCGCCTCGGCTCAACGTATAAAGGTCGGTCGACAGGAGGAGGAAGTAAGAACTCAGAAGTGCACCAAACAAGCAACAAGAAGCGAGTAATAAGCAGCTGACTCGATCGTTGAGCTTGGATTGATCTGATGGCGCGCGGGAAGGAGGTGGCTGAGTGGATACGGAAGCGGACGATGCCGAGGAAGTCTTCGTCGTCGTCCCGGCGCCGGAGCAGTACTCCCGGTGCAGCGTCAGAGGAGCCGATACTAAGAGGGGCGGCACCGGAGAGCTGGAGCGCGGCGCCGACGAAGGTCCGGTCCATGCGGCGGTGGCGGCCGCGCGTGATGAACGTGGTGGCCAAGCTGTACGAGAAGGTGGTGTACCACCTGATGTGGCTGGTGGAGTCCGTGGTGGTGGTGGGAAGGCTAGTCTTCTTCCTCGTGCGCTTCGGCTTCAAGCAGCTCTGAGTTCTACCATGATCTTCAGTCTGGCCGGCGCTGATGGGATGGGGAGGAAGCGTGGCTCCGTCATTATTTTGTTCAATGTATTTTCTTTTCGTATTTGCAAATTTGTTGGGCCATTTTTCAGCGGGTTTTGGTCTGTAAGTTGTAAATTTCCTTGGCCCTGTGTTTGTGTATATAAAAGAGATTCCTTTCTTAATTAATCCCACACAAGGGGAGATGTGTCGCCCCAGCTCATTTGGTGTTGAGGCATTTTTGGACTTCTATGAAAGAAGAGTTGGAATGTCCTCGACTCCTCTTCCTATGAACTCACGGTTCGAGGAACAATTGGAGCAGTATATTTTTTTTCTGCACAAAAGAAACGCTGGGATCTTTTCATTTTCCAAAAGAACATGTGACAGGCTCGCAGCTGAATCAAACTTGGTAGTGCGAGCCTACGACTGGTCTACGTAGGTGGAAGGTAGTAGTCGCTCTCCGGTCCACACGGCTAGCCGTGGACGTGGAGTGCGGCACAAGACCACGTCTCGTGCGCCCAAAGGTTGCTCTGTTCGCCACTCGCGCGCCCATGGGCCATGGATTGATCGCCTAGCAAGCTCCAATCCTCCTTGATCTTCAAAGGCACCGCAGCGGATCCAGTAGGCAGTGTTACGTGACGCCTACCTGCTTGTAGTGGTTCTGATGATGGATGCCTAATTGCCCTATGCTGGAGCAGGGATACGGTTCGCGCTGGATTAGCCTTCATGCAGTGATCCTTCTGTGTATATAAAGCGCCCCCCGTAATCTGTCCAACGGCCTGCCCTGAGCTCTCTCTTAAATTGGAACCGCCTCTTCCCAGAGCAGGTCAGTACTCTGTCTCCAGTCGATAAATGTTCTTCAATTCGATCAGTAAAATTTGCCAAATGGTTCTCCAATTCGAGCACTTTACTCTCTCAGTGTGCTATGTACATGACTGCTTTGGAAGGGTATCTGCACATAAGATGGACGACTAACTAGTGGTCGTCAGCTACTGGAGTTTTTCTTGCTGTAAAATGCTGGTTTTCTTTTCTGAGAATTATTATTTTCCCCTTTCTCTTTTGTGCTAGATTGCTTCCATTTTGGGCTTAGGGTGTTCCATGTGTACCCATACCATTTCTGAAAAAAAAAATTATCAATATAATTCAGACCCAAAACTCAATTATTTCGTGCTGCGATTTCGCACCATTTCCCTAGCATTCAGGCCAATTTATCCTGCGTCTGGCTCCTTATTTCCCTACTTGGTATCTGAATTTCTTAGCAGAATGGGGCGTCATACAACATGTCGGGTCTGCATCAGTCTCTCCATCCTCTTCCTGTCGAGTATTCTCGTATCTGCTGGCGACGAAGGGCTATTCCGTATTGCTTTAAAGAAGAGACCAGTAACAAAAACCATCCACAATGAACTATGGACAAAGGAGAACAAAGCCAAACTTGGGTATGCTAGCATAAGGCTGAACAGCGCGTCACGAAAAAAGGTCGATCCAGTGAGGGAAGCAGTTAACCAAGTTCGTCTCAACGAACAAAGAATGTTCATGGAGGCTGCGGCCATGGGACAGCGGCGCAAGCGTTATCATCGCAGAGGGATCATGGAAGAAGATCAAAGTGTGCGTGACGGTGATCAGGGGACCGTTATCGAGCTGAAGAACTACGTGAACGCTCAGTATGTTGGGCAGATCGGAGTCGGCAGCCCGCCGCAGAATTTCACGGTGGTCTTTGACACGGGGAGCTCAAACCTCTGGGTACCTTCTGCCGACTGCTACTTCTCGGTAAGAATGAGTTCAGGTTGATTTTGTCTTTTTACCGTGGGAGGATGCTTTGCTTGGTTACTGACTCTGGTTGGCGTGGGAATTACAGCTTGCTTGCTACTTCCATCCCAAATACGTATCAGGACGGTCCAGCACTTACAAGGAGAACGGTATGCCTTGTTAATGCCTAGAGTATCCCAATTCTGTTTGCTATTGGGAAACCCTCTGAATTTGCATCTTCTCACAAGTAAAATAAATAAATAAGAACCTATCCTTTACTTAAAGATCATGCCTAGACGGTGGTCTGACCTCTCCCTTCCTGCTGCTGTGCAGGAACACCTGCTGCCCTGCACTATGGAAAAGGAGCAATTTTTGGCTTTTACAGCGAAGATCAAGTCACTATCGGCGATACCGTTGTGAAAAATCAGGTCCTTTTTCTACCGGTTCCTCATTTATGAATTTTATCTGACCAATCGATTGCCAAATAGTGCTGATGCTACTGAACTCAATTGTGCTGTCAGGAATTCATTGAAGCTACTTATGAGCATGGATTTACATTTTTAGCAGCAAAATTTGATGGCATCCTTGGACTTGGATTTAAGGAAATTTCAGTTGAAGGCTCAGTTCCAGTCTGGTATAATGGTTTTGGTTTATTAATCTAATTATTATACTTGTCTGAAGTAAGGAGAAGCTGGTTCATTTTTTTTATCCTTAGTAGTTCTTATTTATCGGTCTATGTTCATCTTAGATTTTTTTTTTTGATAAAGGGTGTTTTATTACTTAAAAAAGTTTAAGTATTACAACCGGCCTCTGCATAGCTAGGATGCACACAGCCGTTACAGTCCATAGATACGAACAACAATAATTAAAAGGCGTATTACATATCAGAATGAGAAAGTGTAAAAAACGCCTAAGATGTTGGAGGAGGGCCTATCCGTAGATTATGCTGCCATCCATGTCGGGTAAACAAATCCCGTGCCGTATCCTCCATCCGCGTGCACACCTCCATAAAAAGGTCGTGATAGTCCGCACGATGCAGTGCCGACCAAGACCGTAGGGTGGAGGTACACCTGTAAATAACCTGCACGAGAGAACAATTTTTATCATTAAAAACTTTATCATTCCTACATAGCCATAGCGACCATATAATGGCAATCGCTCCAACCCGAAGAAGTAACTTATACTTGTGGCCTATCCCCCGTAACCAATTGCCAAAAATGTTGGCAATGCTACGTGACGGATATAAGCCTGAAGCTGCTTGGGTCACTGACCATATAGATCTAGCGAGATTGCATTAAAAAAACAGATGTTTCATTGTCTCGTTATGATGACAAAACACACACATAGGATTCCCATACTAATTCCGCTTAATAAGATTATCTTTAGTAAGAATAACCCCTCGACGAAGATACCAAGCAAAGATTTTGTTTTTTAGATGTATCTTCATCTTCGAGATCATCCTATTATCTAAAACTGGTATGACTGGCTGGACTAAAGCATTATATAAGGAACTAACAGAGAAAGAACCATTCTCATTTAAGTTCCAACGAAATTCATCAGGCCCAGCTGACAATTGAACATTTGCTAACCGATGTAGCAACATGATCCAAGAGTCAAGTCTGGTACCAATTAAATCTCTCCTAAAAGTCACATTGGGGGGAATGATTCCAATACAGTGGCAATCGTTTCCTCCTTGTAACGGACGATGGAATACAATGCAGGATATTGTTCCCGAAGTGTGGCAGTACCAAGCCACTTATCCTCCCAAAACCGTATCTGAGAACCGTCCTTAATAGAAAATGTACCGAAGCGGAAGAATTGTTTCTTCGTTGCCATCAGGCCGGCCCAAAAGTGAGAGTCACCAGGTTTTATCATATATTCATCTATAGCATGCACTAGACGCAGGAATGTGTTGTGTGGTGATTAAAAAATCATAGTTTTGGTCAATAGATAGTTGTCAAGGGCACTTCGTTGCTCATTTAAGTTCGAATGTCATCGCAGAGCATGTCATACATTGCTTTTAACTGGTCACCTGAGGGAATTGCTTTCAGTGGCATTTCACATCTTCATCTATCTACCAGGTACAATATGGTTGCACAAGGTCTTGTGAAAAAACAAACTTTCTCCTTCTGGCTAAATCGAAATGCAAACGACGGGGAAGGAGGTGAAATTATTTTCGGAGGTGATGACCCCAAACATTACAAAGGCAGTCATACATACACCCGAGTGACCCGAAAAGCATTTTGGCAGGTAGTCATTAGTTTCACTCTCTATAAATTACAGCATGGTTAGACTGGTTCTGAAATTACTTTCTTTCTTCTGTTTGTACTATTGGTACCTGCAGTTTGAAATGGGAGACTTTCTTATTGGTGGGAGGAGCACTGGTAATGTTCTATGCTCATGTGTTGCTTAAACAGGCAAGTCTAATAGTTGCGACAATTCCTTTCCCTGATCTATGATCTTTAATGTATGTCATGGCAGGAATTTGTGTGGATGGTTGTGCGGCAATAGCACACTCGGGAATTTCGCTGATTGCTGGTCCAATAGTAAGTAATCCATAGTCTGGGACCAAATTTATGCAATTTTACGTGTTTGTAAGTGGAAAATGTTCACTTTTTTATGCCCAACTATTGCCAAAGTGAACGATGAGCAAGTCAAATATATATATATAAATATTGCCAAAGTGTAATTGTGACCCTCAAAAACAATACTACTCCGTAGTACTACTAGACATCGTAGGTCCCCGATTGCCAGAACCACCTAGAATTGATCTCTTGTATCACTAAAGTAGTTCTGATGATGACATGGTGCGATGGCAGGGGTTTCATGTGGTCGCCAGTCATCCCAAAAATTGGGGAAAAATTACTAGAAATTTCTGAGGATTTGAGAAATGCATAATTCAGAAATTCCTCGAAATGAAGACCATTTATATTCATTGAATTTTATGTTTTTCTCCCCAAAAAAATTGAATGTTATGCACTTCACAATCCCTAGAATCTTCACAAATAATTATTCCCCCCTTTATGTTATGCATCTATTGTAGTACTAACAAGTGTAGCTGTAGATCCCTAATAAAAATGATCCTGACAAATGTAGCAGTAGACCCTACGTGGTTTTCACTTGGGCATATTTTTTGTATTGTTTAGTGTGCCGTCGCCCAGATCCATGAACAGATTGGAGCTACTGGAGTGGCTAACGAAGAGTGCAAACAAGTTGTTGCTGGGTATGGGGAAGAAATGATGGAATTGCTGAAATCTAAGGTCTGATGATCTCTACCATACTTGTCAGAACCTTTTTGTTTTCCCAGTCCAGTTGCATTACAGTCGATGCAGAAGCTGGAGCTACGTCTCCATTTCGAAAAAGAAAAAAAAAGTTGCATTACGATTCAAGGCTTGTGGTTAATTGCAGACACCACCAGCACAAGTATGTTCCAGGGTTGGACTCTGCACATCTCCTGAAGTTAGGTATGTGCAACGGTCGAGAAAGCGTGCTTGTATTTCTGATTTTCTGAAGTTTATTTCTTATGAATTTCCAACAGATCCTCCTGTTTTCCCCCATAGCCTCCTCACATGCTTCCTTTGTGATCGGGCAGTGCTGGTATCGAGAGTGTAGTGGGAGAGGCAGGAACATCATCATCTGCAGATGGCATGTCTGACGCTACATGCAACGCGTGCGAGATGGCAGTTACGTGGATGCAGAGTGAATTCGTTCAGAACCGTACCAAGGAGGGCACGCTGGAGCATGTCAATCGGGTGAGACTATCTTGATTCTTGAAGAATCACCAAGCTATTTCTATTACTAGTACATCAAACTTATTATCTGACTAGTAGCTGGTTTAAACTCGACAGCTCTGCCACCATATGCCCAGTCCCTCGGGATCATATGTGGACTGCAGACGCATCGATTCCCTGCCAAGCATCTCATTCAGCATAGGTGGACGGATGTTCGAGCTCAAACCAGAGCAGGTACTGCTTCATTTACCTAGAGAATTTATACCATGATGACACACATTATCTGGAATGCAATCATGACCGTTTTCAACTAATTTCAACCGTGTTCCTGCCGATCGAGCAGTATATTCTCAAGGTTGGCGAAGGATTCATGACTCGGTGTATCAGCGGATTCACGGCCTTGGAAATTCCGCCTCCAGTAGGCCCTTTCTGGTAAGAGGGACAGACACACTTGTACTGCTGTTCTTGGTCAATTCTCTTTAGCTCTGTCCCGAGGGGCACGAGCTCTGAATTTCACCCCCTCTGTTTGATGCAGGATACTCGGTGAGGTCTTCATGGGAGCGTACCACACCATCTTTGACTACGGCAAGATGAAGGTTGGTTTCGCAGATTCGGCGTGACACGAGCATTTCACTGCTAAGACCGAGCAAAACATGGTCATTCTCTTTCCTACACACACACGGGAAGAGGCCATAGAGCGCTCCCAGATGCGTCTGACGGAGAACACACACACACACGATACTCCTGTCGGTCTCCAGGCTATGCAAAGATGAAAAAACATCTGCCAAGTGCTTTGCATCTACTCCCGTTTGGAAACATAAGACATTTTAGTTTTGTGAAGGAGATGTATCTAGACATCTTTTAGTGTATAGGTTCAAATGAATCTAGACACTAAAAGGTGTCTAGATACATCTTCTTTACAAACCTAAGACGTCTTATATTTCCATACGGAGGGAGTACCTTGTACACTACTACGTACTAATAAAGCTGTATGGTTTCTATTTTTTATTTACTGTTATATATACAGCTGTAAAGATAAAAAACATGTCAATATATGTCCTCAGTTTTGGTCATGTTTTTTTTTTTATAAATGACTATTTCTATACCTTATCTATATCTATCTATCTAATCTATCTATACCTAATAATAAAACACGGAGTGTTTCTCCCGGTCCAACACTTTTTTAGACCGTTTTGCCCTCTCATCCAATCACATATTACCCCATGCCACCGGCACGTAAAAAAACTTTTGCCGCGCTCCTCGGTCTATGTCAATGCTAATTCTGTTATCGTGAGGATCCTAGACTCTAGGGTGTGATCAGTTTTTCTGTTCCCTACTAAAAACGAATCTGGTATTACGGCCATTGTACGTGAACAGTTCCAATTGATCGGCTGTTTTCCTGTCCAGGTGCAGCCGGACTAAAAAATAGGACTCCGAACTGGCCGGCTTGAATGCATAGCGTACCCGAGAGGGGCTCTATAGTCCATACATCGTTTTTATTGTGGCATTGGCCCGGTCCACACGTGTGTCCAAGCCTGCTGAACTAATGACAAATAGGGCCTAATTTGCTTGAACCATCACCTAGAATAATTGGCAGATGTGCATCAAGAGCTGGTATGACTCAAGTTTAGTCCCACCCCGCTCCCTTGATCACTACTCCACCGGTTTATATACGTTAGCCAATTGTTTAGGATATCAGCAAGCCAATTTGGAAAGCATACAAAGCAACTTTAATGGAAGGAATTGTGGGGTGCTTGCTGAGCATATATCGTGCATGATCATAGGGGTTTATGTAAAAAATAGCTGGCCTTAATTAAATGGGATTGTGGGCTGTAAAATGGAAGGCATGCAAACGGACGGGTCTAGGAGATGTGTGCATCGTGCGTGCAGAGAGGGGATCGAGCGATGAGGCGAGGGGAAAGAGAGGTGCTCGAGGTGGTTGGCATGCGAGAGCGATGAGGCGAGGGGAAAGAGAGATGATTAATAATTAGCAGCAACCTTCCATCTTTATTAATTTTCTCTCTAGATCTGTCTGTTTTTATCAGGTATAAAAGAATCGTTAGCTTGATGATAGTCGATCCTGGTATAGAAAAACTCGGTTGATCTATGATTCTCTGTGATACCAAAGATAATTTTTTGGATCCAGCTATACTGATGAAGATCACTCAGGAGCTTGAGAGCGGTCTTGAGAGACAAACGAGTGGCTTTGCGTTTCCTTCCGATTAGCACTGAAGTTTTTTTACTGTTTCTAGCATTCGTGCCGAGGGATAGAGTGAGCAAGATGGAGCACAAGTACCATAAAGGGGGAGATTTTAAAGTAAAAATATACAAAGCAAAGCAACACGGCTATTCAGTTGAGTTGTTCGTTCTGTCGCCTCCCTCTAAATAAGAATATGACTATGCATTGCAGATTAATATTTCTTTATTTTTGTTGCCCTTTAAATAATTTACGCATAAAATATGTTGTAGTCACACGTGAGGAGACCGAAGACGGTAGTAAATACTCCCTCTATTTAGAAATATAAGATGTTTTAAGTTAATAAAGCTAATAGATGTAGATACCTTTTAATTTATAGGTTTAAATGAATCCAGACACTAAATGTTTGTCAAGATACATTTTCTTCACAAACCTAAAACATCTTATATTTTCAAACGGAGGGAGTACACATGAGTATAATAAAGCTCACAATATGCATACACTACCGATCAGCCGTAGCAACGCACGGGCTTTCTGCTAGTCTAATAATAAAGCACAAAGTGTTTCTCCCGGTCCAACACTCTTTTAGACTAATTTACCCTATCTATTCTGGTATAATTACCCACATATGCCACCAATAAGTCAATACACCTCCAAAGTCTAAGTAAAATAAAACCCCTTCATTTATTCCTCCCTCCAACCTACGTAGGATCAAACCAAGTCGCTCGTTATTGTCATAAAAAAACCAAGTCTCCAACCTAAGTAGGATCAAACGAAGTCGCTCGGTATAGTTAAAAAAAAATCAAGACACTCGGTAGGGCTGATTTTTTTTAAAGTAACACCGAAGTGGCCCATCTAAACAAACTCACTCGGCCCATCTATCTAATCTCACCTGATCGAGATCTGTACAAACTCAATCCTGACAAAACCCGTAAATATCATAGCCCGCCAATTCCTCGTGTGTGAGGCTCCTGCCGAGACGAATAGTACCACCTTGCGCTCTGACAATAAATTTTACCGATTTATATACTTTTACAGATGGTCTTTTAACAAGCCAAGCAACATCATCGATGAGATAGAACAGAACATTGCTTATGGAGACATCGGGAGATGAAGGGAAATTTAACGAGCCAAGAAACAGAAGCAGCAGCGCTGATTTTCTTTCTTCCTCCACGAGGTGCGAAAAGGACGAGCGGCGGGGATTTATTTTACATGGAAGCGAATTTGGAGGGTAGCTATGCTTGCGTGGGTGGGGTGTGCCGTTTGAGCCAATGTTTGGTGGGCTTCGGCCTAGGGATTATCGGCTGTTTTTCTACTTTTTAAAGTCCTTTTTATTTTAATTTTCTTCCAAATAATTTTCATTTTCTAAAATATTTTAGAAAAGATATACCATGGAGCATTGGAAATTTAACCGGGTATACGAAGTAGCAAAAATTGGGGCTAATTAAAAATGAGATTGTGAATCATTATTACTCGCTCGAGAATTATTAGGAACGATATATTTGTAATATGACACATTTTCGTACAACTAAAATTGTATCTTTAGTTGGGACATTGGAATTGATGTGATTATCAAGGTCATGGACGTAGCACATGAGGTCGTCACAAACACACGGGATGTGCATGATATTGTTTTCGATCCTATTGTGCATAAGTTCGTTGTTGACAATAATGTCTCCGTAGCAACGCACGGGTACTATGCTAGTAATCTATATTTATATACCTATATCTATTTATATCTATACCTAATAATAAAGAACGAAGTGTTTCTTTCGGTCCAACATTTTTTTAGACGAATTTGCCCTCCCACCAAATTACATATTACAACCAACGCCACCGCTAAGTTGAAAAAAAAAACAGTCCGAAAAAACTACCCGGATGATGAGTAAAAAAAACTATGTTTTGGAGACTATCCAGATGATGAGTAAAAAAAACTACGTTTCGGAGCTGAGACGGAGTCCACGTCCAAGAAAAAAAAAGCTTGGATCCGGGTAACAGCACACACAATGTACGTATCGGCGGTAACAAGAATGGTTTGTATGAAACCAAATCTTCTCGTGAATTTTTTTGGGCCTGTCTAGCTGGGCTTGTTTGGAAGTCATCGCATGGGCTGCCTTGTCCAGGAACAATATGCAACGTACATATGGATTCTTGGGTTCAAAAATAGTCCCACCTTGCTTCTTTATAACGAGTATAACCAGCTAATATACGTTGAAAATTCTCTTATAGTATCAGCAAGCGGCAACAAAAATGATTGGTATAAAACCAAATGATCATGTGAGATAAAAGTCACCATATACTGATGATGGGCGTCTGCATGAATAAAAGGAAAAGTGGACCGTTGCATTTGCATTCTCGAATGAAGGAAGTGGGCTAAATGAAGAGGAAAATTACACGTGGCTGTGTTTGTGGGCTCATACACATGCATGAAAAAATTAAGAAACTCGATAAGTGCCAATTTGCTACTGTTAAGGGTTAATCCAATCAATCTTGTCCGCATTATGACTCCTTTCCAACGAAATATCCGTTTTTTGCTGCTTCCTCTAATCCCCTATCCCGAGGAAGATGAAGTCCTCCGAGGAGCGGGGCGAACTAGAGATGACGACATATAGCTCTTGTATCCAAGTGTATCGGATGGTCGGGCTAAAAGCGTCGTCAAGGATGATGGCACAAAATAGAAATTTCAGCAGGGATGGTTCGCTCTAGCGCTAGAGCCACGTGTTATAGTCGAAGTAGGATATGGATCGTTTTTATTCCCGGTGCAGCGCACGAGCTTTTCTGCTAATAATAATAAAATACGAAGTGTTTCTTCCGGTCCAACATTTTTTTTAGACTGTTTTTTCCTCCCATAAAATTTATATTACATCAAATACGAACTATAAGTGAAAAAGGTGGTTTTCTTCACACTTTGCCCGTCGTAGGTACTGTGTCATCGTCCATCGTCCTCTGCTCTTCGTGAATCGGTGCGACCTGGCCCAGTGGTCCCAGCGCTCAAACCCCACCCGTCCCAAGCTCCCGTGACCCAGGCTGCCGCCGCCCCTACTCCTACTAGCTCATGTGCCCCGTCGACTCGCAGTCAACGTGTCGCCCTTGTCGATCCCCGCCGCCGCTCGAGTGCGTTCTGCCCTGGAACGCTTCGTTCCTGCAAGAACCGGGCCAAGCACCGCTGGTGCCTCACCCGCCATACTCCGTCCCTGGTACCTACTTCACCGGCGCGGAGGCCCTGCCCTCATCCCACGCTTTGACTCTGGCGCGACTACCCTGCTTCCCTAGGTTGCCCGCCCCACTCTGCTGCCGACAGCCCAGCCTCGTGCCTTCTACGAAATCCACGTCGCGTCCTGGGGGTGCCCGTCATGCGTCGCCAGGAGTCCGCAGTGCAGCGCCCAGTTGCACATGGCTGCTTTCACGCGCCCACTCTCTTCCTCCAATCCCCTCTCCTCCCAAAGCCAGCGCCTCCCCACCCCCAAGCGCCATTGATGTTCACCCCCCTCTACTAGAAGCCATTTATTTGCTAAAATCCCTTACTCTGCAAGTACGAAAGCACGTACTCCCTATATAAGATGTTTTAGATTTGTGAATGAGATATATCTAGACACCTTTTAGTGTCTAGATTCAAGACACTAAAAGGTGTCTAGATATATCTCATTCACAAACCTAAAACATCTTATATTTCTAAACGTAGGGAGTATCTTCCTATTCTGAGTATTGTTGTTCAATACGGTAATATGATTGCCTTTTCTAATTCTTTATTGGGTCAATGATGATGAAGTGGAATAGTATTTGATTATGAAAGCAATTTCATCAAAGATTTTGGACTGCAAAGTGGATCGGCTTAATGAATTATTCATTGTCAGGTACTTATGGCTGCAAGAACTTTCTTGGCTAACATTCATAGATGAACTGTGCATCAAGCGGTAATGATTTCCTTTTGCTTAACACATGCTCTTCTATGCAATTTCATTCAGTATACCAAGACGATTTTTGGGATACCACAATGGCAGAGTCTTCAGTCAAAGCTTGGGGTGTGGAGGGCTAGCCTCTTACGGTTACATCATCTGAAATATGTAGTTTTAATTACTCAATTACGAAAATTCATAGTATTCAAGTTGCTTATGATTGAACATGAAGAACTTTTGTTAAATCTATTGTGCACTTATTGGTAAGCGCTTACCGTACAACTGATTCGGTTTCCTTCAAAATTCTGCTACAGGCAAACATGGCAAATGCTATCAGCACAACTGAAGCTAAGATGATAGCTGAAGATTGTGGACATGGGATGCAAGGACAGATTATCCATTGACCAGAGGGGAGTCCCGAAATTGATATTATAGCCTGATAGATTAGATGAGCAATTCTTTTGTGGTTACATACCGTGTGATCATAAATACTTCTTCATGTGACCATGGTGGCTAGATTTTGATTGCAACGACAAGCCTGACCGAATCTCGCATTTCATGAATTTTGTACACAAAGCCATGCCAAAGTAAGTTGTTACTTGTTACACAAAGTCATTATTGTTCATACTGAATTGTGCAAACAACTTGAGCTTGATGTGCACTGAACATCTACTGAAACCGTCCACAACTATGCAAAAAAAAATTGAATTTTGTATATATCACTCTGTCCAACTCAACAAATGAATATAAATCGCGACAAACTGGTACATTTAAATGGAAAAGAGCCAATAATTCGTATCCAGGGAGACGAGTATTCAATGGAAGCCTCACCTTCTCCAATGTCTACCAAATTGCTCTAGCGACGCGGCAAGAAAGTCTGAACATGGATTATCTCAGATTTTTCATGAATGTACTATTTTCTTGTATAAGGCAATTTGAAGTGCTTTGTCCAGGTGTGCAACCGTTTTTACCGTCTTCAGGAAATTATTTTTTCAAAGATTTTTAGAGAAAAAAGGGGCAACCAGTGGTTTGCTGTTGTCATTCAACTTTCTGGCTTCTTGATTTGTTTTGTGCAAATTCAAGAGATCTTTTATATGCATATCTTCGTCGTATCAACGTATAGGCATTCTTGCTAGAAAAACAACTCATTGTAAGCAAAAATCATCCATTGTCAGGATTTAATAACATGTGCATTTGTAAACCATGCCCATAAAATTGGGATGTGGTTGCGAAGCACGGGCAATATGTTATTTTGGTAGATCACGGGTTGAAGGGGAAAACATCCAAGTCCGACATATTTAAACTTTTGCTTGCATTGATCTTACAAGTGCGATAACAAAAAGATTTAGAACTGTAGCAACGCACGGGCATTCAGCTAGTAATAATAAAGTACGAAGTGTTTCTTGCTGTCCAACATTTTTTTAGACCGGTTTGTGACTTTGTCAACATAGGAATTACACGTATGTGATACCCGTAAGTATTGTACGGACGTTTCTATTCGTTGCCTTTTTTAGAACAGTTTCTATTCGTTGCCTGATTGGGTGCCGAGAGAGGGTTGCATCGTGGGCCAAGGTCCAACAGAATCTGGCGATGGAAGTGGATCAAAAACCGTGTGTATTCAACTAACTTTGCAATTAAAGATATACACGTGCACGTTACTATGTGTCTATGTTAGTTTGGAAACATTTCGGACAGTACAAACCAATACATATACGTTATAGGGCCAAACCCATCTTTCTGTCAATCCGTGACCCGTCCCCAGCTCGATTAAACCTAAAACCCTAGCGTAGCAGCCGCCACGCTATGGATACACGCAGAAGGAGACATCGTCAGAGATTCAGATTGACTATTGCCTGCATATAAGAAGCCCCGTCTTTCTCCTATGACGATGAGTTCGCCCAGAGGAGCATTGTGCGAGGGGCTTTGGCGCTTACTAGAGGACATGCGTCAACTTCGAGACGCAGCGGCAACGAATTCACACCGCCGATGTCCAAGCGCAAGGGCGCAATAATTTTCCATATAGAGGACGTGGGCGAGGCGGTGGGCAATGGGCCTGGGCGATGAGGAACTGATGAGGACAACGGCAGATCGGAGGCTCCAACCCACACGTCCAGTAAATTCTCTTCACCAAGAGTACCAGCTCCTAAGCTTTGGTCATGCATGAGTACAACACTCTGATTTGCGCTTTGCAGACAGAGACACAACTGTCTATCGAAGTTCCTACCTAGGATTTGCTGCAGAGAATCACGGGTCGGCGGATCCGGCGAAAACAGGTGGAATGAGGTGATGATCTTGGCGATGCGGTGAATCGATGGGATGGTACTTTGCGAACAGAGCTGGGCAAAGACGGTGGAGGGCGATTCGTCAGTCACTTCCGCCGCCTGGCTACATATTTTGGGCCGATCACTACGATTGGGTTTTATTGCTCGAAGCTGACAATTAATTATGTGTACAGCTTCCCGGTATATGAACAAGATAGAAAAGGGGACACTATTTGGTTGGCTCTTAAACAAATCCGAAGCTCCACCCAACATAATCTGGTTCGAGATCTTGCTCTTTTCTACCTGGGCAGTCTTCGATCCACCATGGTTTTTCAACACTTATATATTTTTTAGGGATTCACCACTTATATTTGGTTTATCTAGCTTTTACAAATTTGATTTCATGTGGTTTTTCACAGGAGTTTTAAAACGAACAAGAACCTGGCGGGTCTTGATATCAATTGTAAGTTTTGTACTTCATCGATCATATATATATTATGACTCTGCATAATTACAATGCACACATACGACAAGTCCAAAAGCCTAAAACAATAAAATAACAAATTACATATCAGAATAAGAAATTGCAAGATGCCTAAGATGGTGGAGGGTCGATCCGAAGATTATATTGCCATCCATGTCGAGAAATGTCTCTTGTGGTGTCCACTAGATGTGTACACACCTCCGTAAACTGGCCGCGACACTCTACACAATGTAAAAATGACCATACCGGGGCACGGTAGATAATCGCCAAGAGAGTAGAATCTTTATCATTAAACATTTTATTATTTCTACATAGTCATGTGTAACACCCCTTTCAACAACAGGCACCCGAAGGTGTCAGTCCTGAGAGCTTAATAGGATCTCTAGACTGACCTGACAGATCAACACTAGTCTTTTCTGCGCACTTTGTTCACACTCGTGTGCACTTGGTATCCACTTTCCGGTCGGTCACCCATCGTCAAATTGCTTTAGACCAGACACGCTTAACCTTAGAATTCTTTTTAGATGAGCTTCCGAAAAAGAAGCGCAGCTTGTTGGTATGAGTATCCAATCAATCATATTAAGCCATGTGCCTGGATCTCACACCATAGCGACTAAATAATAGCAATCGCTCCCACCGCTAAGAAGAATTCTGTAATAGTGGTTGTGCTTTAAAGGTATTGACGTATTCCAGATTATCCTATTATTATCGACTCGTAAGTATGGTTGGATTATTGCATTGTACATAGTCACCATTGTTGTGTAGATTCCTGGTGGAATTTGCAGTGTGGAAGACAATAAATTCTACCGAAGAGCGGATGGAACCCGACAAGATCCGATCTATGAGATGCTAGTAACAAGAGTGAGATTATATTTATGTACCCTCGAAAATCCAAAGCGTTTAACGATCTTAAAGATCGTGATTGATGTAGACGTCCACTGCACTGGATCAATCCGATGAAGCACCGCACGGGTAGTGACGAGGATCGATCTCGTCAATTCCCATTGTTATGAGCTTGGGTTTTGGAGAAGATGGGGGTGCTAGAGATCGCGGAACGGTTAACAAACAAGCAACCAGGGGACACGAGATTTACCCAGGTTCAGGCCCCCGGAGAAAAACCCTACTCCTGCTTGTCTGCTCTTGATTACGGCGGAACCGAAAGTTACAAGGGTGTGCAGATGCAATCTGGCGTGGAGGTGTGTATACATAAATAAGGCCACCTCGTGGAAAAGTGGGACTTGTTCACCCAAAAGTTGTTACAAAATACAGCAGCAGTAAAAAAGCTAAACTAGCTATAGTACAAGGGACTAAGCACCAGCATCTGGAGCAGCCTTAGAGCCAGACTGCCTACTCTTGGACTCTTGCTGATGCTTCGCCGCACAATCGGCCAGGAGGTCGATGAGCTTAGGCCCGTAATGCTTACATCGAGAAGCAAAAAGGGCGAAAGCTACCTCGGAGCCATCCGCCGCCGTCGGCATCCTGGACGTGACTTGGGCAAGGTCCAACTCGACTCCAGACGCCATCGTCATGGCCAGCCCCATGGAAGCATGGATGCCCTTCTGCTTGTATTTTTACTCCGCCGGAGCCTCCTCCGACAAAGCATCTGCAAGGGAGTCAACGTCGTCGAGGTCAACGCCCTTGGGGACGACCTCCTTGTAGAAGTGCGTGAGCATCTTCTTGGCCTTCTCCAAGGAGCCAACGGTAGTGGAGCAGCGATCCTCGATCGCAGAAGCATAAGCCAAAACATCTTCGTGCTCCAGCGCACTATGATCAAACGTGATACCAGAAGCATCTAACAAGAAGAGGAAGAGAACACTCGACTGAGAAAGGATAAAATGCACTAAAAAACAGAACATCCAAAGAATATAAGAGCAACTTACCAGAGATAGCCTTGGCAGCAGCCATGAGCTTGTCAGCCAAGGCTTTCTCCCGAGTGGTTACAACGGTCGCGAGCTGATGCTCGCGATGTTCGGCCTCCTTCTGCAGGCACTCCTTGGCTTCCGCAGCATCTATTGCCTTCTTCTCCGACTGGCCAAGGCTCTTTTCGAGAGCGTTCATCCTGCGGAGAACAACATTGTTCTCATCTGCATATTAAAGAGATATCAGGTAAACACAAGTAATAAACTCGGTGGAATCAAAAAATAATCAAAAGGATAGCTACGCACCTTGGAGCTGCTTCAGCTCACCCTCCAGCGCCAGATGCTGCTAGATGAGGAGATTGGTGTTGTGCACAAAAGGCTACAGAAGAAGCACGAAAAAACCCGAGGAATAAAGGGCTCGGTGGCTCGCCCCCACAATGCAAAAGAACAACAGGTCAGATAAATAAAGGACTCGGGGGCTCCCCCACGGATTAAAAGGGCAACACTTACATGCTCAGGTGTGGACTCCGAAGGTTTGCATGTCGCCTTCCGAGTCACAAGTGCACGAGCTTCCCACCTAGCGGAGCTCGAATCCTCGCTCTCGTAGTTGGCCACCACCTGGGGAAACAAAGTTGTCGGCTTTGATTCCGTGATCACCTCTTCGGTTTCCCTATCAAGGGACTCCTCCGAGGGGTTGCTGCAAGCAATTATCAGATCAACCACAAACCACAAAGATGAACATGGAATCAAGACTCAAGCAGAATGACTTACGACTCGATGCCCGACAAACTGAATACTGGAGCCACCTTTTCTTTCTTCTTCTTCCTGGCCGACGGCTGTGGGGCCATCGCCCGAAGGGGCACGGCAGGAAAAGGCGCAGACGACGCACCTTCGTCCTCACCGTGCTTCTCGAGGAAGGACAGACCCCTTGGAGTTGGTGGTGTCGCCCCATCCGAAGATTCACTCCGGGAGCACTTTCGCCCTTTGTTCTGCTCGAGGGCTTCCGAGGTAGGAGATTGCACCAGAGGAAGCTCCGAATTCCACAACTTCATCATCCGGCGCAACCGAGAACTTCTCAGGTAAAGGGGGCATCATCCCCACTACCTTGAGGCCCTGCAAACAAAATACAAAAGAAAACAGGATCAGTAAACACTAACAAGCAACAAGGTACTCGAAAAAGCGCAACGCGCAAACTACAAGTTTCCACCTGCGGAACAGCCTTCTTGGCGCTGAACGGGGAGGTCAAGGATTTCCTCGAGAGGTCCTCATCAGCCTTGAACTTCAGCTGGGGCCGAAGATCTCTATCAAGGTCGCCCGAAGATAACTCCTCAGGCGAAATCCTTGTCGGATTGCTGCGGCCAACATACAGGAACATCGCGTGTTCCCTCGCTTGGAGCGGCTGCACCCGATGATTGATGAAGGTGCGGATGATATCGACACCATTGACCTCCTTGCTGACCACCAGCTGGACTGCCTCCACGCGCTGATAAAGCTCCTCCACCTCCGCCATTTCACCCTCTAGGATGTCGTTTTTCCACGACCTCTTTGGGGTGATCTTCTGGGCAGAGTCGAAAGGGGCAAGACCAAAATGCTGCCCGTCCAACTTGATGTCGCGGATATAGAACCACTTCTTCCGCCAGTATTCGACAGACTCGCAGATGGAGAAGGAGAATAATTGGACAGAAGAACAAATGGAAATGATGCAGCCGCCGAGCGGATAAACACCGCCGGTGCCGGACTGCCTCTTCACGTAATAGATTTTCCGGAAGAGGCCTAAGTGCGGCTCGATACCAAGCCAGCACTCGCAAAGAGTGATGAAACAAGCAATATGAAGAAGAGAATTGGGAGACAGATGATGCAACTGAATCCCGTAGAAAAAAAAGGAGTCCACGAAGGAATTTGTCGACGGGAAAAGAAAGGCCTTGGACAACGAAGGCATAAAACATCACCCGAAACCCTTCAGGTGGGCGAGCAATTACCTCTTGGCTTGGGAGGATGGCATCCTCCTTGTCCTTGGAGATCAATCCAACATCGCGTAGCTTGCGCAGATCCGTCTCGCGCATATCCGTGTGCTTCCATTAGGGCTGGAATTCGAGCCGAGCCGAGCCAACTCGACTCGACTCGCTAAAGCTCATTCAACTAACGAGTTAGCTCGACTCGGCTCGTTTACAGAACGAGCTCATATTTGAAACTTGGCTCAACTCGGTAAACTCACGAGTAGCTCGCGAGCAGCTCGTTTAGATTGTTATAAGTTATGAATATGAGCACATATAAGAAAAACTACTAATTATTCTACTAATTTGAAACTAGAACAACAATAGTACTTCCATAATAACACGAAGGAAGATCAATAAAAAATATAGTAGCTCTACACCATTACATGTTTAAGAAACATTCATAGTATGACACTTATCTATAAAAATTTTCAAACTCTATATTTGAACGAGCTAAATGAGTAGCTCGCGAGTAGCTCATTTAGCTTGGGTGAACAAACAAGCTCAAATCAAAAACTTGGCTCGACTCGTTAGACACTGAGGTCGAGCCGAGTCAAGTTGTGTCACGAATTACTCATTTAGCTCGCGAGTTTCGAGTTATAATTCCAGCCCTAGCTTCCATCTGCTGTCAGTAGCGCGGGCGTAGCGGTGACCTTCTTGCCGGCGCCAGTGGCGCTCTATCCAGCTCCAGCGGTTGCCGCCTTCTTCGATTTTACCATCTTGACGCGTTTGTGTGAGCACAAGAACGAAGAAGGAAAGGTTTGGAGAATGTATAGTGCGCAACGGAGGGGAGAAAAGCTCGTGAAAATGGAGATAATGGAGATGATAAAATGACGAAGGATAAAAAGAAATCATTGTTTCCCTGTGGTATAAAAGAACGAAGACGATGTACACGAGCCGTCGATCGAGAAGCCCTAGCGTGCCACTCAAATATCACCATACACGTGTCAGCACTACACCGAACAATCGCCAGCACACCGTCCACTATGCACGGAAACCGAGGAGACTCTGTAATTTTCGCCACGTCTACGTGTGACTTGTCAACGTCAAGTCAGGCGGTGGGACCCATAATCTTCTCGTCGTATCATCTCTGCTGCTGCAGACGGTTGAGATCACCAATCGTCATCAATGACGTCATCAAGGCAAAGCTAGCAACGACTTGAAGATTTCGGCTGATCAATCAAGTACTTACTCGAATCTACGATTCGAGAAACTACTCTGGGGCTACTCCTATCAGGAGCGCTGGCCACGCACCTGAGAAATTGCTAAGGTAACATTACCTCGAAATTATCTTCGAGTCCTACATCGAGTCTACAACTCCACTACGGACTCGGGGGCTACTCCCATAAGGAGCATTGGTTGAGCATCCAAATAAATTTTGTCCTTCATACCTATGCTGGAAACGGCTGAACTAAAGTCTCTGCTTGAGTCTATGACTCGAACAGACACTCGGGGGCTACTCCCATATGGAGCGCTGGCTACACACCCTATGAATTCTTAGACTGTGATCCTTTGGATGAAACATGACAAAATATTTTTGGCAACTTTTCCCAAACCAACACTAAGTGAGAAGCAGTCTCCTTGGCCACCCAAAACACCTCTGCGGTGACAAAATTTCGGATGTTGTGTCTACGATGCAAAGATAAGCCCTACAGATATCATCTGATGGCCTGGTAACGCACCTGACTGCGCTCTGCTAGTAAATTCCCGTGTCAATAGGCACAATGAAAATCCTAATGGATGCGTTGGGTACATCACTTGAAAATCACTGGGATTCGACTCCTATAAGACCACAACGGCTTGAGTCAAATCACACCAGCAATCATTCTGAATTCAAGTCTGGGGACTCGAGTTTGATGAAGATCGTTTTGTTTTGTCCTATGACAGTTAACTAGCCCTGATCCGTCGGGTGAGCCAGGCGCACGCATCAACAATCCCTATGAACTAAAGCATTTCTCTTTGTAAAGCAGGCTCAACTACAAAGCACCCGAAAGATTGAAGAATCTCCATCGGAATCTACGATTCTGCTGAACACTCGGGGCTACTGACATGGATATACCCTACGGTGCACGACATTGGTATACCTGGTCTAGCCCAAGGAAGGCCCACGTTAAGACACGCAACCCATGAAGCTTTCGGGTGGCCCAAGCCCATGACGTGTTCGACTCCTTGGAGAACAAGTCTAGATTAGATAGAATTTCAAAGGGTATCAACCCTAATTTGTAACCGACTCGAACTATCCCGAGACATGCCTATCTATATAAAGGCCAGGAAGGTACGGCGAGAAGGATATCTCAACTCACCGCATACACACCTCTACGCCAGATTGCATCTGCGCACCCCTATAACTTTCGGTTCCACCGTAATCAAAAGCAGACAAGCAGGAGTAGGGTTTTCCCTCCGGGGGCCTGAACCTAGGTAAATCCTGTGTCCCTGTGTTGCTTGTCTGTTAACCGTTCCGCGACTTATAGCATCCCCATCTTCTCCAAAACCCGAGTCCATAACAATGGGCATTGACGAGATCAAACCTCGTCAAGTAATACAATTAAAGTCATTATGTTTAAATTACTATAACATCATTACAAAGTGACTTTAGTCCTTAGACCATAAGATCATGTCAATCACTAACACCGGAAGAGTATCTTGATAACATCAAACGTCACACCGTAACAGGGTGACTCTAAAGGTGGGTTCAGATACTCCAATAGTGTTATGTAGAGGCTCATGGATCAAGAGTGATATTTGTCCATCTCGATGACAGAGAGATATACTCTAGGCCCTCTCGATGATATCACATTGACATAGATTGAAAGCAAGTGATGAGATCACTAGAATGTTATATCACGAGAACAAAAAAGAGTACATGTCGGTAACAAGATCAAACTAGGTATGGGAATACTGATGATCAAATCTCGGACATGTAAAATATCGCGAGACAAAGGGATTTAGTTATAGCGTTAAAATGTTCATACGATCACAAGAAGTCATCGTTGAATGTGTGGGAGTCAGTACGGATCTCCAGGTCCCGCTGCTGATTATTGATCGGAGAGGGGTCTCAATCATGTGTGCATTATTTCAGAGAAATAATATCAAAGAGCTAGAATTGTTTCAATGGACACCACAATTGTTTCGGCTAAAATTGCTGAAATTGGTTCTGCATGTGAAATTGAAATATTGCAAGGGTTTTTTATAATGTTTGTTAATTAATGTAATTAACAAGATTCTGAATAAAATAAATAAAATGGTTTTATTAAATGAGAGATTGCATTAAATTTGGTGGAAATTTAATAGAGGTGAGTGGAATTTTGAGTGGGGGCATGTTTATGTGAGTGGGAGCTCCACTCACATGAATGATGGAAGAGGTGGGGGAATCTCCATGGCCAACAACCATGGGAGAGGTTTGCCCCTATCCCTATAAAGGCCCCCTCTCCTCCTCTCATCCCACATCTCCTCGCGAAGCATCTCTTACCCCTCTAATACTATTCCCCATGGTCTCGGCTTAGCGAGATACGCGTTCCCAATGGATTTTTTTGGAGAAGGATTTGTTGCTTCAGTTGCATCACTGGAGCAAGGACACGAAGGTTGTCGGAAGACCAGATGTGTGTGCGATTATGTATGTGCTGCTAAGTTGTGGTGCTGGACTTCTACAAGATGTTGAGATAGTCAAGCGAACGACTACATCATCCACGAGTCCAGCTTCGTAACGCTTTGTCACTCTTCAAGGGTATGTTCTCTATGGATGTATATCCACCTGTTGATTGTATCTAGGTAGATATATCTTGGTACTTAGTTGTTCACTTCGTAGGAATTTTTTCTATGCTGCGAACCTAGCACATGCTAGTTGCAACTGTTCAACTTGACGGGGACCGTGGGACTTCTACGACTATGGGTTTGTCTCTATCCCCATTGATTATCTCCGCATGGCCGAGTCTATCACCATTGATTGTTTGTACAGGTTCTGCAGGGCAGTGATTATAGTGTTTGGGCCAAAATATATGAGATGACCTAATGTCGAAGACACTGCTCGAATCCTTGCAATCAATGAAGCTAGAGGATTCCCTAGGATGCTTGGAAGTACATACTGCATGCACTAGAAATGGAAGAACTGACTGTTTGCTTGACAGGGAATGTACAAGGCCACAAAGGAGGTTGTAGTGTGGTACTTGAGGCAGTGTGTAATCCTCTAGACCCTACGCTCTACAAGCTGGTCTAACCCAAAAGTTGATAAGCTGTGCTGCCGTGGAGGCCAAAGGCCGCCCACGTGTATGCCATTATAGCGGAACAGGGCACAGTACTGGCTAACCACCCTGTCCACTTTTCATGGTTATAGCTTCTATGGTGACCCAGCATACCATTATATGTGTAGTACACTATAGTCGTTGACATGACATCCACAGAACACCGTTCCGTAGATATCACATCCCTTAGAGTGGTACAACAGAAATATTGCGGGTCCATATTACAAACATACACACATTATTATTACTACAATACCATAAGTTCAAGACTTCAAAAGATTCAACTTACAAACCAAAATATAAAGTGTTTCAGCAAAACTTTAAAGTAACAACTCCAACTAAGAGTTGAGCTCAGCAGCTTATTCTATATCGTTCATGCTGCTCGGCTCCGTTGGTTACTATTAACTAGGGTAACTAGGTTGACTCGTTGCCATCTACTCCATAGCAGATTTCATAATCTACTCCCTCAACGCCCCCTGACAGGTCAGGCTCCTCGTATAACACATCTTCTTGGCATTCTGCTGCATACATTGGAGTATCTTCGGGATCTTCAGAGTCTAAGCAATGGATCAAAGGAAAGGGTGAGTAACAGCGTTACCCAGCAAGTTCATTATATGCAAGGTGGGAAGTTTGATGCTCTATCTACCACCTCGGACTATAAGTCCTTGGCACTATGCTGTTTTTGTAAATCTTTCTTCAAAGATTGATTTTATTATGAAAATCTATGACCATTAGCCTTCACAGGTTGACTAGAACTTTCATGGATTTCCTTTCCTTCCGCGTTCGTAGCTCCTTCCTAGAACAGGGAGTAACAAGTTACAATCCTTGCACTTTGCAGAGGTGCGTTACTTTACCCATGAGAGATCAACTCCTTGTTCCACAATCAGGCGTACTTTCCCGTCCACAATTCCATGATGTGGGGCCTAGTAGGTGATCCAAGCCAATCACTGCCCCCTTCGTGACCTTGCATGCCTCCTTGGTGTACACCATACCCACCCATTGAATTATGACAATGGTTTGTACAAATCGTTAGATGACAGAACTATCATGGGACGATGAGGGTTCTCACCCATATGCTGCATATCCTCTATGAATTACCAATTAATATGCACGCTACGAGTGATAACATCCACGACCTGCACATCCGGCTACATGCGAGAGGAAGAAGATACAGCTGACTTCTCTGTCCCATTCCAAATCTCATGGTTAACGTGTGATATACGACGCTAGAATCACTGATGTCATGGGTTGTTATGTACCTAATTGATCATCATTGTTGCCAATATAAACCTAAGTTCTATTGCTCCATTTTATCATCACGTAGGATGATATCTATGATTTATGTATTTGAGAAAATAATATTTTCTTTCTTTGGAACATAGATGATAACACACAATTTGCAAATACTTTGATAAAGACTCTTCAAAGGACATCAGAAAGTGATGAACTTGCCTTGTGATTGCAAGGTAGTAAAGTAGGATGCTTGCACTGGACCTTGAGCTTCTATGTCTACAAAACATCATTATTTCCCGGTGAGGACAATATTTAAAGAGGCAAAATGAATATGCATAGTAATGCAATGCATTATTTATCATTTATTTTCTTTGTGTGTTTTACCCATCATTTTAGTTACAAGAATTCCTATAAAAATAAAGGATTCTATTTTAAAGAATAATCTTTAATATTTATTGATTATCATATTCATAATTTATTTATTTATTTTAGAATTAAAATATAAATTTTTATATTTATTTAATAATTTTTTTAAGAATTAATACTTATATAAAAGAATTTCTTTTTATGATGCTAAACATTTATTTAGTATTTTTCTAAAATACTAAAATATTAATATATAATAAAAGTGATTTTTATTTATTTTTATTTTCTTTCTTGAATTTTGTAAAATTCCATAAGGAATACATATATTATAAAATTCTTGATCAAAAATTATATACATAAAAATTTATTTCTTAATTTATATAGATTGGATTATTATGAATCCAAAAATATTTTATTTATAATTTTTAGATTTTTATTTTATTTCTTAGAATTTATTTAAGTTTAGGGGTATTTTGGTCTTTTACTTATTATTAAAACTTCTTTTAAGTTTTGGGCTATTTCATTTGGGCTTATTGGGCCAATTTGTCCCAAGAGGCCATGACCAAAAGAGCTCCCCGAAGGGTTCTGGCCATATCAGCCCCTCTCTTTCTCTCTCTCGTCCTCATCTCCTCTCCTCCTCGACCCCGTGGGTGCTGGCGCCGCCGCCGTGCGATGCTCGCCACCGTGGCCCTTCCTGGCGGCTGTCGTGGTGCAGGGCGAGGTTGTCGGCTACGCTTGTCCATCTCTTCTGCCTCGATTTGAAATTGGAGCTCTCCCGTGGCTATGCTAGCCCCGTTCCCGAACCCTAGGGTTTGGGGATGGTGCTGCTACCGCCGCTACTGACCCTCCCGTGGTGGTGTGCGGTGTTCGTGTGCTGCTATGGCCGTCGCCGTGGCTGGTGCGGGTTGCAGCGCCCTCTGGGTGCTCCCCGTGCCACCGCGAGCATGTCGGTCCTTCTGCTTCCTCTGCAATTCATCAGCGAGGACCTCAGGTGAGTTATGCCTCTGTGGATTCTAGTGCATCTAGTTACCTCGAGTCCCTCTTTGTGTATCTAGTGGACAATCTTTATTTTGTGCTTGTATTGCTACTAGGGTTCATCTCTGGTGCTTGTAAGTTGATGCTATGGTATGGTCATGATGCTTAGTGAGAATTTGTGTTCTCTGCACTTCATTTCTTGTGGTCATATTTAGATTATATGATGTTGTTGTTGTGCTGAGACTAATATTGGATCTAATGCTAGTGGTTTCTAGCTTTGTCTCTAATTGATAACCTGGTGGCTTAATATGTTCATTTATTGTCAGTACCTTGGTACTGACAATAACCCTGTTGGTGATGATTCACTGAATTAATGTTTGTTGGCTTGCCTGTTTATCCTTAGTCTGAATTCTATTCAATAGAGTCTGATGATTCTTTGAAAATAAATAGATATATATGGTATGATCTCTGAGTCTGGTCTCAGGGAAATGATTTGCTAGTTGATTTATAAAAACTAGACTATCTGGTTGTATTAGTAGTAAGATCAGTTCTTGTGAAACCTTCTTAGAATGGTACACAAGTAGATCTTGTTGCTAGCTTCACTTATGGTCATTACTGGAACTTGATAGATGCTTCTTAATGATTTGGAAAGCTTATTGTTTGATCATGCCTATGATGCTGATCTGAGGCTCTAGCATCTAGGGTCCTAGTTGGTTAAGTGAATGGGTTTGTTTGTAACTTATAAGATCTGAGGTGCTACTACTTCTGGGAGATGTGCCCTGATCTTGTAAGAACAAATGATAGATTATAGAAGTTGCATGTGTTAACACCAAATCTGTGAGGCTGGTCTGAGAATTTGGTGTTTTTGCTAGGTTTGATTTCTGATCTTTATACTCAAAACCTCTAGGATAGATTCACCCCACTAGGGTGATCTGTAATGACCTTCGGATCGGTAAGGATCCTAAGCCCCTGTGATTAACATGCTAGTCCCTGGATCAATACTAGCACTCACAGTCGATGAAGTATCATGTAAAACACAAAGTCTTTATTACACGGAGAATCCAGAGTATGAATTATTACAAAAGTTGCTTAGCATTATGCTAGCTCAAATAACAGCGGAAACATAAAAGCAGCATGAGTCCATCAACGCCCAGGCTTGTCGAGTGTAGACCCGCGATCCCTACGCACCTTTCAATCTTCGGATTCTGCACATAAGACGTGCAGCCAACAAGTTGGGTCAATACTTTGAATGTATTGGCAGTTTACACCAAGGAGAGAAAAAGACTATCTCTACATGCAAGGCTGGTATAGGCTGTAGAGTTAATTTGCTCAAAGCTAGTTTTATTACATAGAGAGAAGAATAGAGGATTGTCCTACTTTGTAAACATTTGCTTAGATAAAATAAGGTCGAGTGGCACACAAGGATATTACGCACCAAGTGTCCAACAACCAAACACTCGGATATTACACACCAAGTTCCCAAAATTCCCACCCATTAGCGATATTACGCATGCCATGGGGTTTCAAAACTTTGTTTTTAGAAAAGAGAGAGGAAGATCCTTCAGAGGCTCCATCCTTCAGATGCTCAATGTTGTTCTGTTTCCGTGAACACGTGACCGATCGATTGCAATACTCTCGAGAGTTTGTGCACTTTACCCACAATCCACGATCAAGTCCTTTTACAAACAAGACCATGGCGAGGCTTTCCTTAGTAGCCCTCTACCTTCCGGATCCAACCGTGCCAAGAATCCTCCAAATGTTGGTACCGGTGAGGTTTCCCACTAAGTACTAGGCCAAGACAGAGCCCATAATGTATTGTGGTTGCCTTTGGAAGCTTCAATTGAAACATGGCGACTTCTTTGATTCTGGGCGGTCCTCCACCAAAATCACACTCGTTGACCCGACAACCATTCCGCCCAGAAGAAAACTTAGTTTTATTTTGAAGTGGATTTGAGAAGAAAGTTTGCTCTAGAGAGCCTTTATACTTAGAAAAATTCTTTGTCTTTCGAACCCCCCAACGATACTTTGTATATATAGCATAGCAAGCAATACTTAGCAAAAACAAGGGTAACCTATTAGGAGGGAAAATCCTAAGTATAGAGCTACTCATGGCATACTACAAAATCATCGCACTTGCAAAATAATACTAAGGAAAAATTCTACTAGAACATCCTACACATGCATACTACAGAATTTTGAAGATCACATGCATAGAATCAAAACTGGGACAAAATTTATGAAAAAGTGGTGTAACTTGCCTTGATCCGAGCAGCACTCTACACAATAGCACTCCTTAGTGCACTCCGAGCAATCTAACGAGTCACAAACATAAAATTGATCACGACTTGCTCAAAGCATACACAAAAGAAAACATGCATGCATGCAACATGGTAGTTTATGCAAGGTTGGTTGAATTGATCGAGGTAGCAAGTTTGTGGTTTGTGATAGTGTAAGGGTGTCACTAGGACTTATTTTTTCCAAGGGTTTAGATCTAATTTGAATCACTAAAACAATTCCGAAGATTATAGGAGATCAAACCCTCTAAATAGCCCCAAGTTAGATCTAGTAACCCTAAGCAAAGCTTGATGATTTGTATCAGTGGGTATTGTGGAAACAGAATTATTGCAGCAAGATTCAAACAAAAAGGAATTTCAATTATTTTTATATAGATTAAAAACCCTCTAATCCAAAGATTAAAAACTACACCTAAAACATTTATGCAACCCTGCAATATTATTATAGATTTGGATTCTACATAAAATTAGGAATCCAACGGTATATTATAAGCTAGATTTGGCCAAATATTCGATTTTTGGTGAATTTCGCAAGTTTAAAACCAAATCTGCAATCAGATCTAAATTCTGCTTAAACCCTAGCGTGTCAGCATCGATTGGCCCACCGGCAACAGTGTGACGCGGCGCTGGCGCGTGCGTGCTGACGTGCGCAGCCACGTGGCACGTCGTTATTCGACGATACCCCTTCGGCGTTTGATCTAATCGTGCGCGTCCAATCTAAATCCGACGGTCGAAAGGAGCGGCGGCGACTTACAGGGCATGTCGGCGGCGAGGGGCGGCGATGTCGTCGGCGATGATGGTCGGCGATGCTCCGGTGGCTCCCCGCGGTGGTGGCGTGGTCGACTGGGAGCGCCTGGTCCTCGCGGTCGCGTTCGCGGCCTCTTCGAGCCTCCTTGCTTCCTCGTCTGGCGGCAGGGTCCTGCCGTTCTTCTCCGTCCCCGGCGGAGCTCCGGCGAGCAATCGCAAGCGCGTCGCTGCGAGAGAGAGGGGGAGGTTAACGCGAGGAGAGAGAGTCGAGGGTGGGGGTCGCGCGGAGGGGAAGAAGAGGTGGAGGCGAGGCTCGGAACCTCTGGCTCGAGTCTGCCCGAGCTCGACTCCGGCGAGATCCGTGGCGCGGTCGACGGCGGCGTTGGCGGAACCAAACCCTAGGGTTTTCGAGGCAGTGGGTTGCGGCTTATATGGGGCGGAGACGTGGACGAGGGGGCGGTCGAGTCCAGCGCGGATACGAGTCCGGGGGCGGCCGGCAGCCGTGTCCGCCGCGGTCTCCAGGAGGGAGACGACGGGGTGGGGCCCAGCGTCGGCGATCGAGGTGGAGCGGGCGGTCTTTGCGGCGCTGGCGGTGTGGGTGAGCTGCCTGCCTAGGTAGGTTTTCTTTTTTTTTTACGTAAACATTTTCCTTTTTCTGTTTTCTTTAAACCCCAATAACTTTTGCAAACTAGGTCAAAATTTTATGAAACTTGTTTCTAAATTTTCATAAAATTGAGGTGGTCAACATAGGACCATGTCTTCTGTTTTTACAAGGTTTTTAAGAGGGCCAAACTAATACAACAAGAGTGCTTAAGAGAAAATTAAAATAGGGTTGGGTTTATGTGTTAGGATCCTTGTAGTTGCTATGTTTTCAAAAGTAGGATGCAAATGATGCAAGGGTGATGCATGACACTAATAATGTCCAAGCACAAAATGGAATGTTACAAACCTACCCCTTAAGAAGAATCTCGTCCTCGAGATTCGGGTTAGCTAACAAATAGGTGTGGGTGCTCGTTCTCATGTCGTCTTCACGTTCCCACGTAGCTTCTTCCTCGGAGTGGTGGTTCCATTGTACCTTGCAAAATCTTATAGTCTTGGTGCGGGTAACCCTTTCATTGTTTCGATTTTGATGGGTTTTCCTCATAGGTAAGGTCACTCCAATTGAACCTCATCTAGGGGAACGGTGTCTCTTAGCGGTGTTTCAGCCATCTCCGGGTGGCACTTCTTTAGTTGTGACACGTGAAACACATCATGAACAGTCAGTCCTTCCGGTAACTCCAACTGATAAGCAACTTCTCCCTTACGGGCCAGAACCTTGTATGGTCCTATGAATCGTGGGGCTAACTTGCCCTTGATTCCGAACCTCTTAACTCCACGTAGGGGTGAAACTCGGAGATACGCACGGTCCCCTATTTCATAGGCCACATCTCTTCGTTTGGAATCAGCGTAGCTCTTCTGTCGGGATTGTGCTATCTTTAGCCTATCCTGAATCTGTCGCACCTTCTCTTCGGCATCCTTTATCAAGTCCGGTCCAAAAAGACTGCGTTCTCCCACTCCATTCCATAGCAATGGAGTCCTACACTTTCTGCCGTATAGAACTTCAAATGGAGCCATCTTGATGCTTGTCTGGTAGCTGTTGTTGTATGAGAACTCTGCATATGGTAGGTTATCGTCCCAACTAGACCCATAGTCTAGTGCGCAAGCTCTCAACATATCTTCCAAAATTTGATTCACCCTTTCTGTTTGTCCATCTGTCTGAGGGTGGAAGGCAGTACTGAATTCTAGTCGGGTTCCAAGAGACTCATGTAGTTGTCGCCAAAACTTTGAGGTAAACTGGGTGCCTCTGTCTGACACAATTCCCTTAGGGACACCATGTAGGCTTACGATTCTTGACATGTACATCTTAGCGAGCTTAGCACTTGTATATGTGGTCTTTACGGGAATGAAGTGAGCCACCTTGGTGAAGTGGTCTACCACTACCCAGATAGAATCAAATCCAGAACGAGTCCGGGGCAATCCCGTGATGAAATCCATGCCTACCTTGTCCCACTTCCAGTCGGGTATAGGTAGTGGTTGAAGTAATCCTGCCGGTTTCTGATGCTCGGCTTTAACTCTGTTGCACACATCACACAGAGAAATATACTCCGCAATATCTCTCTTTAGGTTATTCCACCAGAATCTATCCTTCACATCCATGTACATCTTTGTGTTGCCTGGATGAATTGAGTATGGCGAATCATGAGCTTCTTGTAAAATCATCTTCCTGATATCGGGGTCATTGGGAACGCACAAACGCTTCCCATACCAGAGGGTTCCTTGTTCGTCCAGACGAAATTCTTTAGTCTTTCCTTCATTTATCCTGACTCTTATTTCTTCCAACTCTTTATCCCCCTTTTGTGCTTCTTGGATCCTTTCTTGGAAGGTGGACACTATTTCCATAGTCGCTACCTGTCCTTTCGGGACTATCTCCAACCTGAGATCCCTGAATTGCTTGCGTAAATCCTCTGGAAGTTCCCCTGCGGTCAGTCCGTTCACATACACCTTACGACTTAAGGCATCAGCCACCACGTTTGCCTTTCCGGGGTGGTATTGTAAATCCAAGTCATAATCCTTAATTAACTCAAGCCATCTTCTTTGTCTCATATTCAGCTCCTTTTGGGTGAAGATGTACTTCAAACTCTTATGATCTGTAAACACATCACAATGTTTGCCCATGAGGTAGTGTCTCCATACCTTGAGTGCATGAACCAGATGCAAGTTCCAAATCATGAGTGGGATAATTGTGTTCGTGGTTCTTAAGTTGTGGAGGCATAGGATACCACTTTACCGTCTGCATCAATACACTTCCAAGTCCTTGTCGTGAAGCGTCACAATAGACTGAAAATCCTACGGATATCTGGCATAATCGAAGCTGTTACAAGGCGTTTCTTCAACTCTTGAAAGCTTGCTTCACATGCCTCGGTCCATAGGAATTTCTTTTCCTTCTTTAATAGTTCGGTCATAGGTTTTGCTATCTTGGAAAAGTTTTGATGAACCTCCGTAATATCCTGAGGCCTAAGAAACTTCTAATATCTCCCACATTCTTGGGTGACTCCCATTCCGTCACGGAAGCTACCTTGCTAGGATCTACGGCAACTCCTTTAGCTGACACAACATGACCAAGGAAACCCACTTCCTTTAACCAGAACTCGCACTTGCTGAATATGGCATACAACTTGTGTTCTCTTAGCTTCTCCATGATAAGGCGCAGATGTTTCTCATGTTCCTTCTCATCCCTTGAGTATATGAGTATATCATCTATGAATACCACGATAAACTTGTCCAAGTATTCCATGAACACCTTGTTCATCATGGTCATGAAGTATGCTGGGGCATTGGTTAGACCAAAAGACATCACGGTGTACTCGTACAATCTGTATCTTGTGGTGAATGCTGTCTTGGGCACATCCTGTTCTCGAATCTTTAGATGAAAGTAGCCCGATCGTAGATCGATCTTTGAAAACACACTGGCTCCCTTTAGCTGGTCAAACAGGTCGTTGATGTTGGGCAGAGGGTACTTATTCTTAATCGTCACTGCTCAACGGCGGTAGTCCACAACCAGCCTCTTGGTCTTATCTTTCTTTTCCACAAATAGGACGGTGCTCCCCAAGGCGATCTGTTGGGTTGAATGAATCCCTTATCCAACTGCTCCTTAAGCTGTTTCTTGAGTTCCTTTAACTCGTACACATCCATCTTGTATGGTCTCTTAGCTATCGGCCCCGTGCCTGGCATTAAGTCAATGAGAAACTCGATATCACGGTCGGGCGGCATTCCGGGTAGATCTTCTGGGAAGACATCTGGGTATTCCTTTACAATAGGTACTTCCCCCAAGCTAACCCCCTTAAGAGAGTTCACCATGACTTCTTTGAGTGCGAAGTTCGACTTGATACGAATCCTCTTCCCTTCCGGCGTTGTGAGCATGACAGTTCTCTTGGCACAATCTATGACTCCTTCATACTCGGTCATCCAATTCATGCCCAAGATTATATCTAAACCTTGTGATTCTAGAACTACCATTGGTGGGAAAAATGTGTGTGCCAATCCTTAGTTCTAAATTCCGGCAACCGGAGTTTGCCGCTATTTCTCCCCCAGGAGAACTTACCCTTAGAGGAAAGTTTATAGTCTCCGTTGGTATCTTGCCTCTATCCACAAATACCCTTGATATGAATGAATGCGATGCACCAGTATCAAAAAGAACAACTGCAGGAATAGAATTGAGTTTGAACTTACCAATCACAGAGTCTGGCGCCTCACAAGCATCCTCCATAGAAACATGATTCACCATGGCTTTGACAAACGGATTTGGCTTCTTCCCGTTCCCATTGCCATGGTTGTGTCCATTACTATTCCCATTGCCATTGCCGTTGCCATTCTTCCTCTCGGGGCAAGAGGTCGCATAGTGCCCTGTCTTGTTGCACTTAAAGCATGTCACCTCACTGATATCCTTTCCATTGCCGCCATTGCCATTGCGGTTTTTGTGCCCATTGTGCTTGTTGCCACCATGGTTATGACCGTTATGGTTGTGGCCATTGTTGTTATAGGGTGGTGGTGAGGAATTGCGCTGCTTCTGGTACAGAACAGAGTGTTTGTGAGGGTTGGATTTCCTCTTGCGATTTTCTATGCTCTTCCTCTTTGATTCAACCACAATGGCTCTGTCCAAGAGTTCCTAAAAGTTGTCAAATTTCTGAGCCACAAGCTGAATGGATATCTCATCATTGAGACCTCTTAAGAACTCCTCCTGTCTCTTGGCATCAGTGGAAACATCATCGGGTGCATAACGGGCTAGCTTATTGAAAAGCTCACCATACTCGGTGACGAGCAGTGCAGCTGGTGTAGGTCAAACTCGCGCCTCTTTAGAGCCATGACACTGCAGCCACATGATGAGTACGAAAGCTAACTCAAACTGTTCCCAAGTGATAGCATCAATGTCCGGTGGGTGACTTGGTAGTTATCCCACCATTCGCAGCAGTCCCTCAGGCGGTGTGCGGCATAACGCACTGTCGGCTCGGCTTACTGCACGGTGTCTAGCTTCTTGTTGATTGTGGTGACTAGTCGTCGCGATGATTGGTTCGATCTTTGCTAGTGAAGGTAGGGGTTAAGCCTCAAACCGAGTCAAGCGATCTGTTGAGGAGGTGGCGGAGGTGGATTGTTGTTGTTGTTACGCATGTTACGGTGAGTAGTTGGATCACCGGTTACGAGTGGCGGAAGTTCAGCTATTTCGGCTGGATTTCGGTTCGCACGTCTTGGCGGCATCTGGGGTTAAGAAGAGAATAGTTAAGAAATAGACAGAAAGACTAAGTAGTAAACTCCTACCCTTATGAAAACACACCAAGCACACAAGACATAACAACACGTTTTATCACAGAAACAACCAAGTTTTAACTAAACGAGTCTTATCTTGGTATTTATTACATTTGCGAATAACGTTCTACTATAGAATTAAAGGTGGTCCAACTACTACATATCTTCCACTCCTTCCTCTTCCTCGTCCTCGAGCAGTAACCTTCTTGCTCTAGCGTTGTCTTGTACAACTCCATCTCCTTTGTGGTGGCTTCAAGCTTCTCTTGGAGTTCCCTTATCTCATCTGTAGCTTCTTGGTAGTGGCTTCCACTGCTCCTCAAGTCTCTCCTTCTCGCTGTAGCTCCTCCACTAATCTTGACTTCATTGGCTTCAAGTTGCTTTGCCAAGTCCCTCTTGGAAGCACGCACATCATCGATTATCTTGCAAAGTCCTTCATTTGCACTTCATCTCCATCGATCTGCTTGAGTTCTCTAATTCTCTTGTTTTTATTTATCACCCTCTTCTCTTGGTTAGCGAACTTCTTCTCTTGGTCCGGAATTTTATCTCTTGGAGCTTCATTGCCTCCTCCCGCAGTTTGATCATTTCTTCCTTCTCCTTGATGAGGGCGCATAGCTCGTCGTTCTTCAACATCTCGAGGAAGGTACCCTTCTCAAGGTCATGGATGTGGCACTCCAAGGCTTGATATTGTGTTCTTCGCTTGGTAGAAGTTCTTTCCTCAAAGGTTAACTCCATGGGGATCCCTTCCTCATCTCGTCTTCCAAAGAGGCCAGTTGTCCTTGGAGAGCTTCATGATGACGTCCACATAGGCGACCAATGAGTTGTTGCAAGCTAATGCTGAGGGCCTTCTCCTTGGAATCGCTAACAATGTGGATTGCTATGTCTTCCTCCGGGTTCTTGCCTTGCTTTATTCCTGGCTGGATGACCTTGACTCCCCAACAGCCGTCCTTGTGGAGTTTCTTCATTGTGCTCCCTTGGATTGTTGGGAGAGGAAGGTCCAAATGGGTGAGTAGATCCATGAGGCATCCTCCAAAGCGAAGGGGCTCGATGTCATGACGGTGTCGTGAGAGGAAGCTTGTCATCTTTGAGTTAGAAGAACGAGGGTTAGGCACTTAAACAAGTAGAGGAAAGCAGATACTAGATGTGCGGAAAATAACTTAGTAGAAAAGCAAGTAGTGCACTAAAGTTAGAGGTGGTTCCAATCCTAGGGTCACGTCCTACAGGCAACGATGTGCTCTGATACCATCTGTAATGACCTTCGGATCGGTAAGGATCCTAAGCCCCTGTGATTAACATGCTAGTCCCTGGATCAATAGCTAGCACTCACAGTCGATGAAGTATCATGTAAAACACAAAGTCTTTATTACACGGAGAATCCAGAGTATGAATTATTACAAAAGTTGCTTAGCATTATGCTAGCTCAAATAACAGCGGAAACATAAAAGCAGCATGAGTCCATCAACGCCCAGGCTTGTCGAGTGTAGACCCGCGATCCCTACGCACCTTTCAATCTTCGGATTACGCACATAAGACGTGCAGCCAACAAGTTGGGTCAATACTTTGAATGTATTGGCGTTTACACCAAGGAGAAAAAAGACTATCTCTACATGCAAGGCTGGTATAGGTTTGAGAGTTAATTTGCTCAAAGCTAGTTTTCTTACATAGAGAGAAGAATAGAGGATTGTCCTACTTTGTAAACATTTGCTTAGATAAAATAAGGTCGAGTGGCACACAAGGATATTACGCACCAAGTGTCCAACAACCAAACACTCGGATATTACACACCAAGTTCCCAAAATTCACACCAATCAGCGATATTACGAATGCCATGGGGTTTCAAAACTTTGTTTTAGAAAAGAGAGGAAGATCCTTCAGAGGCTCCATCCTTCAGATGCTCAATGTTGTTCTGTTTCCGTGAACACGGCTGACCGATCAGATTGCAATACTCTCGAGAGTTTGTGCACTTTACCCACAATCCACGATCAAGTCCTTTTACAAACAAGACCATGGCGAGGCTTTCCCTTAGTAGCCCCTCTACCTTCCGGATCCAACCGTGCCAAGAATCCTCCAAATGTTGGTACCCAGGTGAGGTTTCCCACTAAGTACTAGGCCAAGACAGAGCCCATAATGTATTGTGGTTGCACTGGAAGCTTCTGAATTCTGAAACATGGCAGACTTCTTTGATTCCTGGGCGGTCGTCCTCCACCAAAATCACACTCGTTGACCCGACAACCATTCCGCCCATAAGAAAACTTAGTTTTATTTTGAAGTGGATTTGAGAAGAAAGTTTGCTCTAGAGAGCCTTTATACTTAGAAAAATTCTTTGTCTTTTGAATCCCCCAACGATACTTTGTATATATAGCATAGCAAGCAATACTTAGCAAAAACAAGGGTAACCTATTAGGAGGGAAAATCCTAAGTATAGAGCTACTCATGGCATACTACAAAATCATCGCACTTTCAAAATAATACTAAGGAAAAATTCTACTAGAACATCCTACACATGCATACTACAGAATTTTGAAGATCACATGCATAGAATCAAAACTGGGACAAAATTTATGAACAAGTGGTGTAACTTGCCTTGATCCGAGCAGCACTCTACACAATAGCACTCCTTAGCGCACTCCGAGCAATCTAACGAGTCACAAACATAAAATTGATCACGACTTGCTCAAAGCATACACAAAAGAAAACATGCATGCATGCAACATGGTAGTTTATGCAAGGTTGGTTGAATTGATCGAGGTAGCAAGTTTGTGGTTTGTGATAGTGTAAGGGTGTCACTAGGACTTATTTTTTCCAAGGGTTTAGATCTAATTTGAATCACTAAAACAATTCCGAAGATTATAGGAGATCAAACCCTCTAAATAGCCCCAAGTTAGATCTAGTAAACCTAAGCAAAGCTTGATGATTTGTATCAGTGGGTATTGTGGAAAAAAAATTATTGCAGCAAGATTCAAACAAAAAGGAATTTCAATTATTTTTATATAGATTAAAAACCCTCTAATCCAAATATTAAAAACTACACCTAAAACATTTATGCAACCCTGCAATATTATTACAGATTTGGATTCTACATAAAATTAGGAATCCAACGGTATATTATAAGCTAGATTTGGCCAAATATTCGATTTTTGGTGAATTTCGCAAGTTTAAAACCAAATCTGCAATCAGATCTAAATGCCTTAAACCCTAGCAGTGTGTGTCACATTGTCGATTGGCCCGGTAGCAACGGAGCGGGGGTGTGGCTGGCGTCGCGTGTCAGACGCAACCACGTGGCACGTCGTTATTCGACGATACCCCTTCGGCGTTTGATCTAATCGTGCGCGTCCAATCTAAATCCGACGGTCGAAAGGAGCGGCGGCGACTTACAGGGCGTGTCGGCGGCGAGGGTCGGCGATGTCGACGGAGATGATGGTCGGCGATGCTCCGGTGGCTCCCAGTGGTGGCGTGGTCGACTGGGGCGCTGGTCCTCGCGGTCGCGGCCTCTTCGAGGCCTTGCTTCCTCGTCTGGCGAGGTCCTGCCGTTCTTCCGTCCGTGAGCTCCGTGAGCAATCGCAAGCGTCGTTGCGAGAGAGGAGGTTAGCGAGAGAGAGTCGAGGTGGGGGTCGCGAGGAAGAAGAGGTGGGCGAGGCTCGAACCTCGCTCGAGTCTGAGCTCGACTCGGCGAGATCCGTGGCCTTGATCGGCGGTGTTGGCGGAACCAAACCCTAGGGTTTTCGAGGCGATGGTTGCGGCTTATATGGGGCGGAGACGTGGGCGGTCGAGTCCGGCGGATCTGAGTCCGGGCGGCCGGCAGCCGTGTCGCCATGGTCTCAGAGGGAGACGACGGGTGGGGCCCAGCGTCGGCCGATCGAGGTGGAGCGGGCGGTCTGGCTGGCGCTGGCGGGTCAGTGGTGCGCTGCCCAGCTAGGTTTCTCTTTTTTTACGTAAACATTTTCCCTTTTCTTTTCTTTAAACCCCAATAACTTTTGCAAACTAGGTCAAAATTTTATGAAACTTGTTTCTAAATTTTCATAAAATTGAGGTGGTCAACATAGGACCATGTCTTACTGTTTTTACAAGGTTTTTAAGAGGGGCCAAACTAATACAACAAGAGTGCTTAAGAGAAAATTAAAATAGGGTTGGGTTTATGTGTTAGGATCCTTGTAGTTGCTATGTTTTCAAAAAGTAGGATGCAAATGATGCAAGGGTGATGCATGACACTAATAATGTCCAAGCACAAAATCTGGAATGTTACATGATCATTGAGTGGTTGTTTCATGAAACAACACATGCTTCTGTCTAGATAATATGAATAGATCATGTGGTGGTTTTATGACACTCACCACAAAAACTGATGATTGTTGTGGTTGGTGGTGATGTTGGTGCTACTGGTTGGATCATGTCCTTCACCTCCTGATGTTGTTCTTGTTTCCCTTGGTTCCTGTGCTTGGCCTTGATCCAGCCTGCTCCTCCTAGCTCCTGTGGCTTGGCCTTGCTGTCCACCTGATTCTTCCCCCTCCTTATGTCACCATCTAGTGAAGTTTGGGTTGATCAAGTGTGGAATTTTGCTTGCTGGTTTTGCTATGGCTAAGCTGCTGGCTCTGGTGTGGTATGAGAAATTGAGTGGTGAACTTTTGCTTGCCCACGGCTGTGCTTGGATCGTTTACTTGTGGAAGCAGTTGTGGCTGTGTTGACAGCACATCCATGCATTTTGGTGTGTGAGCTGCTTGTGTGTCTGCTGCTTGTGTGTCTGCTGCATAGTTGTGGATATGCTCAGGGAGATGTTCTACCTTTTTATCTTGTTACCATTTATATGCCTGGTGGAACTTGCCCCTCTTACTGATTGGAATCATTTGACTTATGGATTATTTATTATGAAAGGTTTAATTCTTTCATATTGGTGAAACTTGCCCCTAACATATTTACTCAATGATGTAAAATGGAGCAGTGCAACTCACTGCTCTCTACTGAGAGTAAAAATTAATAACTTAACCTTTATTTTCCTTTTTGTTTGTTCTTTGTTTCACAGGTACAAGGTTTGAAGATTCAAGATTAGATTAGGTTTACTTTTAGATGGAATAGATCCTTTATAATTTTTATTTTATTCTTTCGTAAGGAATTTGGTAATAGTTCTTGATATGTAAATATTCCTCTTTTTGTAATTTCACTACTATAAGAATTCTTTATTGTCTTAACATATTTTTTTTCTTTGTAACTTATTAATGAAATGAATATATGAAATAAATATTCATTTGTTTGATTACAATTCTTATTTAGAGTTTCTATTTACTATATATTGTTTCTTTATTAAATACTATTACTAAATCACAATTCTAAGTTTTAAAAATATAAACTCACATTTCAAATTCTCCCCAAAACACATTATTTCATAAAGGTTATTTCAAAATTTATAACGATCACTTTCTAGAGCTATTCCTACACCTAGAGAGTGAAAGAAACTTAGATCACTTTAAGTTTTTATTTGGAGAAAAATTTACCCACATTTTGCAGATGAATGCATGCACATGCACAGATTCCTAAATCTACCCTTCGTTAGTTCCTAAATGCTGGGATGTTACAGACTTCCCCCCTTAAATTAAACTTTGTCCCAAAGTTTGCTGAAATGTACTTGAATAGTTCCGGATAGGCTTTTCTTAATTCATCCTCTTTCTCCCATGTGGCTTCTCTCTCGGGGTGATGTTTCCACTACACCTTGCAGTACTTGATTGCCCTATTCCTCAACCTTTTCCAGTTTTCTTCCAGAATTTTATAGGGTTTTTCAACATAAGTCGGGTCTTCTTGTAATTCTATATCTTGATGTATGATTGCATCATCAGGAACTTTAAGACATTTCTAGAGTTGTGACACATGGAAAACATTATGAACTTGAGCCAATCTTGAGGGTAGCTCTAAAGAATAAGCTATTGTCCTGTTCTGACTCAGTATTTTGAATGGTCCTATGTATCTTGGACTTAATTTTCCCTTAACTCCAAACCTCTTAACTCCTTTCATTGGGCTTACTTTTAGATATACCATGTCTCCCACTTCAGGATGCCATGATCTTCGACTTAGATCAGCATAACTTTTCTGTCTACTTTGGGCTACCTTTAATCTATCCTTGATTATATCAATGATATCCTGCCTTTCTTTGATATAATTGGGCGCAAATTCTTTGCTACTTCCAGGCTCATACCAACATATTGGTGATCTACATTTCCTTCCATAAAGTACTTGATATGGAGCTGCCTTCAGACTACTCTGATAGCTGTTATTGTAAGAAAATTCTGCCAATGGTAGATGGTCTTCCCACGAACCTCCAAAATCTAATGCACAAGCCCTTAACATGTCTTCCAGTATTTGATTGGTTCTTTCCGTTTGACCCCCAGCTTTTGGATGATAGGCTGTGCTAAAATATAACTTTGAACCAAGTGCTTCATGTAATTTCTTCCAAAATGATAAAGTAAACATTGATCCCCTATCAGTTACGATCTTCTTGGGCACTTCGTGCTTACTTACTATTTCCTTGATGTAAACTTCCACTAACTTTTCGGAATTATCCTTCTGATTTACCAGAATAAAATGTGCACTTTTAGTGAGTCTATCAACAATCACCCATATCATATGCTTCCGTTTAGGTGTCATGGGCAATCCTGTAATGAAGTCCATACCAATTTCCTCCCATTTCCATTCGGGAATTTCCAAAGGTTGCAATGGTCCTGCTGGACTTTGATGTTCAGCCTTCACCCTTTGGCAAGTATGGCATTCTGACACATATTTTGCAATGTCTCTTTTCATGTTATTCCACCAGAATAATTCTTTTAGATCCATGTACATCTTAGTACTTCCTGGATGAATGGAATATGGTGTCTCATGTGCTTCTCGGAGTATTACTTCACGAATCTCAAGCACATCTGGAACACAAAGACGACCTTGGAACCATAAAGACTTATAATCTCCTAAGTGAAAAACTGATGTTTGTCCTTGAGATATCCTCCGAATTTCCTCAACAATGAAAGGATCTTCTGCTTGATGTCTAAAAATTTCTTGCTTAAGATCACTATCCTGCTCTGCAACTACCTGCATAGTAGCTAATCCTCCAAGAGTCTTTGTTCTTATAAATTGAATCTCTAATCTTTCCAAGTCCATTTGTAAATCTTTTGGTAGCTCCTGATTGCTAGGCTGACTATCTGCACTTTTACGACTTAAAGCATCTGCTACAACATTTGCTTTTCCTGGGGTATAGTTGATTGTTAAATCATAATCTTTGATTAGTTCTAACCAACGCTTCTGTCTCATATTCAATTCCTTTTGAGTGAAGGAATATCCCTAAACCCTAAACCCTAAACCCTAACTCAAATCTGGCTCTATAAAGAAAATGCCTCCATCCTTTTAGAGCAAAGACTACTGCTACTAACTCCAAATCATGGGTTGGATAATTGACTTCATGTGGTTTTAGTTGTCTTGATCCATAAGCAATTACTTTCTGATCTTGCATTAACACACAACCCAAACCTTCTTTAGATGCATCACAATATACTGTAAAGTCCTTCCCTGTTTCTGGAACTGCTAGGATTGGAGTGGTAGTTAACCTGGTCTTCAACTCCTGAAAACTTGCTTCACACTTTTCATTGCAGATGAATGGTGTATTCTTCCTTAACAATTTGGTCATTGGTCTAGCTATTTTGGAGAAACCTTCAATCAACCTCCGATAATAACCATCCATTCCCAAGAAACCTCGAATTTGTTTCACATTGGTTGGTGCAGTCCATTCTAATACTGATTGAACTTTGGATGGATTTACAGCAATTCCATCTTTACTGATCACATGACCGAGGAATTCTACCTCATCTAACCAGAATTCACATTTACTGAACTTAGCATAAAGCTTATGTTCTCTTAGGATCTGCAATGCTATTCTCAAATGATCAGCATGCTCTTCCTTATCCTTGGAATATATCAGAATATCATCAATGAAGACTATGACAAACTTGTCCAAATATGGCATGAATATTTTGTTCATCAGATTCATGAATATTGCTAGTGCATTGGTCAAACCAAATGGTACGACAAGATACTCATGATGTCCATACCTTGAGACAAATGTTGTCTTTGGAACATCTTCAGGTTTGATTTTTATTTGATGGTATCCAGATCTTAGATCGATCTTTGAAAATACTCCAGATCCTTTAACTTGATCAAACAGATCTTGAATTCTTGGTAAAGGATACTTATTCTTTATGGTAACATTGTTTAGATTTCTATAGTCCCCACACATCCTTCTTCCACCATCTCTTTTATCCACAAAGATCACCGGTGTTCCCCATGGGGATACACTTTCTTGAATGAATCCTTTTCTGGCTAACTCATCAATTTGCTCTTTGAGTTATTTTAATTCTTTTGGACCCATCTTGTATGGTGCTTGAGCTATTGGTGTTGTACCCGGAATTAGATCAATAGTGAACTCTATTTCCCGATCTGGTGGCATTCCCGGTACTTCTGCTTGAAAAACATCTTGAAACTCATTTACTACAGGAATATCTTCCAACTTGACCTCCTTCATTGAGTTCAACTGAAGATCCACCATGATATGACTGTGCTTATCTGCTTGGTAAACTATCCTTGCTCCACTTGGATTTTTGATTGAGACAGTTTTATCCTCACAATTAATCTGAGCCCCATGTTCAGTCATCCAGTCCATACCCAGCACTACTGCAATCCCTTTCAAAGGAATCACATAAAGGTCCACAAAGTATGTACAACATATCGAGATAACCTGATCTTGTTTAATGTGGCGTACAATCACATTTCCCCATGCCGTCACTATAGTCATAGGGTTTTCTAATGTTGCCCTTCTAATCCCGAATTTATCACAGAATTCTTCAGAAATGAATGAAGTAGTTGCACCAGTGTCAAATAGAACTTTTCCGGGATTGGTAAGGATATTGAGAGTACCTATTACGGCATGCTCGGAGTTGTCCACCTCCTCCAGGGTTGCACAATTCAGCTTCCCTGTGGGTCTGTTTCTCTTGCCATGGTTGTTCTTGACATTATTTCCTCCTCGATGGAGTTGTCCATTCCCTCCACTGGATTGTCCTCCACCCTTGGTAGACCAACCACCTGGTGGTTTGATCGGATAGTCGGGCTTGATATGACCCTTCTGACCACAACCGTAACAGATAACTACTGCCTTTTTGCATTCTCTCTGGAAATGCCCTAGAAGTACACAATTGTTGCAGATAACATTCCTCCTAGGATTGGACTGATTTCCACCATTGCCCTTATTATTGTTATTGTTATTGTTGTTGTTGTTGTTGTAGGCTTTGTTCCTGGCTTGAACTCTAGATTGGATTTAGGTTTACTTGCCTGAATCCTCTTAGTTTCCTTCTTGGCTCTCTTCCTCCTATCCTCTTGGACATTTTTGTAGTCATCTTCAAAAGTGATGGCTGCATCCAGCAACTGTTGATAAGTTTGCTTATTATCCAACCTTAACTGCATCCTCACAAATGTATTTAACCCTCGCAGGAAACGCTTCTTCCTCTTTTCTTCAGTATTGACTTCTTCCTCAGCATAACGAGACAGTTGGCTAAAATCCCGAATGTACTTCATGACACTAGTATATCCCTACTGAAGCTCCTCAAATTCTCTCCGATTCAACTCGATAACACTCTCCGGAACATGATATTCATGGAATATACTCAGTATCTGAAGTATCAGGACTTGAGTCATTACTCAATCTGAGTGCATTGACTCCCTCCAGCTCAGCTGAAAAGTCTTCAGAAACATGTTCAACGTTATCACCCACTTGCATCTCCTGAGCTTCATACCTTGAGTTGTCAACAGAATACGCATATTCTGCTGCTCCCCAGGCGCTCTGTTGGGCAAGATAGTTAAACACCGGATAATGTATATTCTTTGGGTTTTGAGAAGATTGATGATTCAAACACTCTCTCCTCAGGATCTTCTTCTTCATCCTGATCACCCACAAATATGGTATTTCTACTACTGTTATTAGGATTGTTTCTTGCACCCATCCAACTGGATTGTCCAGCATTTCTGTCAAAACCATCTATGGATATCTGATTTCCTTGGGATCCTTCAAATGATCCTATTCTCCAACCATCAGAATTCTCAATAGGAAGTTCTGAATTAGAGCCTTCCTCTGAACCTTGTGGTACTGCATACCTCATATCTAAAGTAGGATCATATATAGGTTCAGTCCTGGGTGAATAAGGATATGGTGTAAAAGGTTCGGGATCTATGAGTATATCCTTAAAGATTGGTTTAGTACTACTACTTGCTTCTTTCTCCAACTGAAATGCTAGCTGCTTCCTTCTTTCCGAATCAGTTAGATCCTCTAACATGTCATTTTTATCTTCAAGAATAACTTGATGTGTCTTATAAAAAGACGCAACAAGTGTTCGATATCTATCCATAAACTTGGAAGCTAACTTAGGATGCTTCTTTACCAAAGTAATATGATCCGGTACGGGCTCCGAGTCTATAGATCATGAGGAATCATAGAAAATGTGCTCCCTTCTAACTCCTTGGCTTTTTGCTAGCGGATATTGGCTATCGCCTCCACAACAACAACATGATATGCTGCTAAGTGACTCCTACCTTCACCTATAGGTAGATCATGATATAATCCAAGATCCTCTAGAGTTGGATACTCACACGATACTTGGATAACCTTCGACCATCATAATAGGTTATGGTATTCACCGGAATTCTAGTTGGACAACTAAAAATCTTTAAGAGTTGATGAAGTTGGTCCGTAAATGATCCTTGGTAGTCATCGAGAGTCTCCTCTTTCCTTACCAAAATCTGTTTTGGAAACTTTGGTGCCATAACTCTGTATATCAAAAATATTTTATTAGTAACCAATAATTTATTGCATCATAACAAAGAATTATCGCACTAAAACATATAACCGAATATTCTCATTTGAATACCCATTATATTTTTTAGAGAATTATTTCTCGTTGCTATACACTCCTACAGGTAATACCCTTTACTAGGTTTCCAACCTAAGGTCAAAGCAATCAGCTCTGATACCAACTGCGGTGACCCAGCATACCACTGCATGTGTAGTACACTATAGTCGTTGACATGACATCCACAGAACATCGTTCCGTAAATATCACATCCCTTAGAGTGGTACAACAAAAACATTGCGGGTCCATATTACAAACATACACACATTATTATTATTACAATACCAAAAGTTCAAGACTTCAAAAGATTCAACTTACAAACCAAAATATAAAGTGTTTCAGCGGAACTTTAAAGTAACAACTCCAACTAAGAGTTGAGCTCATCAGCTTATTCTATATCGTTCATGCTGCTCGGTTCTGTTGGTTACTATTAACTAGGGTAACTAGGTTGACTCATTGTCATCTACTCCATAGCGGATTTCGTAATCCACTCCCTCAACGCCCCCTGACAGGTCAGGCTCCTTGTAGAACACATCTTCTTGGCAATCTGCTGCATACATTGGAGTATGTTCGGGATCTTCAGAGTCTAAGAAATGGATCAAAGGAAAGGGTGAGTAACAACGTTACCCAGCAAGTTTATTATATGCAAGGTGGGAAGTTTGATGCTCTATCTACCACCTCGGACTATAAGTCCTTGGCACTATGTAGTTTTTGTAAATCTTTCTTCAAAGATTGATTTTATTATGAAAATCTATGACCATCAGCCTTCACAGGTTGACCAGAACTTTCATGGAGTTCCTTTCATGCCGCGTTCGTAGCTCCTTCCCGGAACAGGGAGTAACAAGTTACAATTCTTACACTTTGCAGAGGTGCATTACTTTACCCATGAGAGATCAACTCCTTGTTGCACAACCGAATGTACTTTCCCGTCCACAATTCCATGATGTGGGGCCTAGTAGATGATCCAAGCCAATCACTGCCCCCTTCACGATCTCGTATGCCTCCTTGGTGTACACCATGCCCACCCATTGAATTACGGCAATGGTTTGTACAGACCATTAGATGCCAGAACTATCGTGGGACGATGAGGGTTCCCACCCATATGCTGCATATCCTCTACGAATTACTAATTAATATGCACACTACGAGTGATAACAACCATGACCTGCACATCTGGCTACATGCGAGAGGAAGAAGATACAACTGACTTCTCTGTCCCATTCCAAATCTCATGGTTAACGCATGATATATGGCGCTAGAATCACTGATGTCATGGGTTGTTATGTCCCTAATTGATCATCATTGTTTCAAATAGAAACCTAAGTTCTATTGCTCCATTGTATCATCACTTAGGATGATATCTATGATTTATGTATTTGAGAAAATAATATTTTCTTTCTTTGGAACATAGATGATAACACACAATTTGCAAATACTTTGATAAAGACTCTTCAAAGGACATGAGAAAGTGATGAACTCGCCTTGTGATTGCAAGGTAGTGAAGTCAGATGCTTGCACTGGACCTTGAGCTTATATGTCTATAAAACATCATTATTGCCCGGTGAGGACAATATTTAAAGAGGCAAAATGAATATGCATAGTAATGCAATGCATTATTTATCATTTATTTTCTTTATGTGTTTTACCCATCATTTTAGTTACAAGAATTCCTTTATAAACAAAGGATTATATTTTAAATAATAATCTTTAATATTTATTGATTATCATATTCATAATTTATTTATTTATTTTAGAATTAAAATATAAAATTTATATTTATTTAATATTTTTTAAGAATTAATACTTATATAAAAGAATTTATTTTTATGATACTAAACATTTATTTAGTATTTTTATAAAATAATACAATATTAATATATAATAAAATTGATTTTTATTTTATTTCTTGAATTTTATAAATTCCATAAGGAATACATATATTATAAAATTCTTGATCAAAAATTATATACGTAAAAATTTATTTCTTAATTTATTAGATAGATTGGATTATTATGAATCCAAAAATATTTTATATATAATTTTTAGATTTTTATTTTATTTCTTAGAATTTATTTAAGTTTAGGGGTATTTTGGTCTCTTATTTATTATAAAAACTTCTTTTAAGCTTTGGGTTGTTTCATTTGGGATTATTGGGCCAATTTGGCCCAAGAGACGAAGACCAAAAGAGCTCCCCGAAGGGTTCTGGCCCTATCAGCCCACTACCCCTCTCTTTCTCTCTCTCGTCCTCATCTCCTCTCCTCCTCGACCCCGTGGGTGCTGGCGCCGCCGCCGTGCGATGCTCGTCGCCGTGGCCCTCCCTGGCCACTGTCATGGTGCAGGGCAAGGTTGTCGGATATGCTTGTCCATCTCCTCCGCCTTAATTTGACTTTGGAGCTCTCTTGTGGCTATGCTAGCCCCGTTCGCGAACCCTAGGGTTTGGGGATGGTGCTGCTACCACCGTTGTTGACCCTCCCGTGGTGGTGTGTGGTGTTCATGTGCTGCTGTGGCTGCCACCGTGGCTGGTGCGGGTTGCAACACCCTCTGGGTGCTCCCCGTGCCGCCGCGAGCACGTCGGCCCTTCTGCTTCCTCTGCAATTCGTCAGCGAGGACCTCGGGTGATTTGTGCCTCTGTGGATTCTAGTGCATCTAGTTACCTCGAGTCCCTCTGTGTATCTAGTGGCCAATCTTTATTCTGTGGTTGTATTTCTACTAGGGTTCATCTCTGGTGCTTGTAAGATGATGTTATGGTATGGTCATGATGCTTAGTGAGAATTTGTGTTCTCTACACTTCAGTGCTTGTGGTCATATTTAGATTATATGATGTTGTTGTTGTGCTGAGACTAATATTGGATCTAATGCTAGTGGTTCCTAGCTTTGTCTCTGATTGATAACCTGGTGTCTTAATATGTTCATTTATTGTCAGTACCTTGTTACTGACAGTAACCCTGTTGGTGATGATTCACTAAATTAATGTTTGTTGGCTTGCCTGTTTATCCTTAGTCTGAATTCTATTCAATAGAGTCTGATGATTCTTTGAAAATAAATAGATATATATGGTATGATCTCTGAGTCTGGTCTCAGGGAAATGATTTGCTAGTTGATTTATAAAAACTAGACTATCTGGTTGTATTAGTAGTAAGATCAGTTCTTGTGAAACCTTCTTAGAATGGTACACAAGTAGATCTTGTTGCTAGATTCACTTATGGTCATTACTGGAACTTGATAGATGCTTCTTAATGAGTTGGAGAGCTTATTGTTTGATCATGCATGTGATGCTGGTCTGAGGCTCTAGGATCTAGGGTCCTAGTTGGTTAAGTGAATGGGTTTGTTTGTAACTTATAAGATCTGAGGTGCTACTCCTTCTGGGAGATGTGCCATGATCTTGTGAGAACAAATGATAGATTATAGAAGTTGCATGTGTTAACACGAAATCTGTGAGGCTGGTCTGAGAATTTGGAGTTTTTGCTAGGTTTGATTTCCGATCTTTATACTCAAAACCTCTAGGATAGATTCACCCCACTAGGGTGATGATTGAGAGGTTGTTTCATGAAACAACACATGCTTCTGTCTGGATAATATGAATAGATCATGTGGTGGTTTTATGACACTCACCACAAAAACTGATGATTGTTGTGGTTGGTGGTGATGTTGGTGCTACTGGTTGGATCCTGTCCTTCACCTCCTGATGCTGTTCTTGTTTCCCTTGGTTCCTGTGCTTGGCCTTGATCTAGCCTGCTCCTCCTAGATCCTGTGTCTTGGCCTTGCTGTCCACCTGATTCTTCCCCCTCCTTATGTCACCATCTGGTGAAGTTTGGGTTGATCAAGTGTGGAATTTTGCTTGATGGTTTTGCTGTGGCTAAGCTGCTGGTTCTGGTGTGGTATGAGCAATGGAGTGGTGCAGTTTTGCTTGCCCACGTCTGTGCTTGGATCTTTTACTTGTGGAAGCAGCTGTGGATGTGTCGACAGCACATCCATGCATTTTGGTGTGTGAGATGCTTATGTGTCTGCTGCATAGTTCTGTATATGCTCAGGGAGATGTTCTACCTTTTTATCTTGTTACCATTTATCTGCCTGGTGAAGCTTGCCCCTCTTACTGATTGGAATCATTTGACTTATGGCTTATTTATTATGAAAGGTTTAATTCTTTCATATTGGTGAAACTTGCCCCTAACAGATTTACTCAATGATGTAAAATGGAGCAGTGCAACTCACCGCTCTCTACTGAGAGTAAAAATTAATAACTTAACCTTTATTTTCCTTTTTGTTTGTTCTTTGTTTCACAGGTACAAGGTTTGAAGATTCAAGATTATATTAGGTTTACTTTTAGATGGAATAGATCCTTTGTAATTTTTATTTTATTCTTTTGTAAGGAATTTGGTAATAGTTCTTGATATGTAAATATTCCTCTTTTTGTAATTTCACTACTATAAGAATTCTTTATTGTCTTAATATTTTTCTTTTCTTTGTAACTTATTAATGAAATGAATATATGAAATAAATATTCATTTGTTTGATTACAATTCTTATTTAGATTTTATGTTTATTATATATTGTTTCTTGATTAAATACTATTACTAAATCACAATTCTAAGTTTTAAAAATATAAACTCACATTTCAAATTTGAATTCAAATTCTCCCCAAAACACATTATTTCATAAAGGTTATGTCAAATTTTATAACGATCACTTTCCAGAGCTATTCCTACACCTAGAGAGTGAAACAAACTTAGATCACTTTAAGTTTTTATTTGGCAAAAAATTTACCCATATTTTGAAGATGAATGCATGCATATGCAAAGATTCCTAAATCTAACATTCGTTAATTCCTAAATGCTAGGATGTTACAGCTTCAGATACGAGAGAAATAGACGACTGGACTGGGAGTCAAGCATACACAAATGAGTATGTATGCCATCTACATACAAGAGTACATCAGACCCAAACCATCTAAAAGAAGTAGAAATATTGTAACGCCGTACGGCAAGATCCAAATATCCTTGATAGAGATAATAGTTTAGGATAGATCCACATACATCAATGAACATAGTATCAAGCGGTAGCGAAAGACAGATACGGGTATGGATAAGAAGCAAACTGGCATAAGATGCCTATAAATAAGCACATTCTCACCCACATATCTCAAATATCTCCATCCCTGGAATCCCTACGCATGAGGGTCGTTGCCACCATCATTAGTCTCCTTGACCCAGTAACCTTCCTGTGGATATACCTGTCCATCTGAACAATATTTATCGTGTGAGACCCTAAGGGGCTCAGCAAGTCTTTATGAATCTAAAGGGACAACGTGAGGGTGATGCAATTGCAGCAAAAATAAAGCCTAGCAGTTCTATAGAGACACGCTACAACATCTGCCTAACCAAAGATAGATGGACGTTCGTTAAATAAACAATAGTTAATTACCCGACAGATATAACAACATAAATTAACAACACTCGCCCTCCTCCTGTGTACCGAACGAGAAGGCAGAAGAACATCCCATCCGTTGGCATTTTTATTAATCATTCCATGAATATGGCACTATTTACTAGTCATGTTAATTTAATTATAGGTGTCTATGATCGAGAAACTATGATCCAAGTAGTCCATAATGACGGACACAACTTTCAGAAAGATTTACCCTACATGGGTGCAAAAATAGTAACGCAAGCACGATCAACCTCGGGAAAAACCAAATAAAAAGCAACGAGGCATCACGACAAAGCATTCGCAAGATTCAAAAATGATTTCAGGGGGACCACCCCAGTAAGCTACCCGCAACAAAGTTGGACGGGCTTCGAGACAGACCCAGAGTTTGTGTCAATGGTTGTAAACGACTAGGAACCCAAAAGTGTGACTAGGCTTGTCGATACCGCGTAAACATTCCATATTCCAAAATAGTACAGTAGTAAACGATCCTCGAGCAACAGTAGTAAATAAAGCAGTAGCATGGCATACGCACATGATAGTAATAAAGCCCCAAACTAATTGTGGATCCAAGAAATAAGATGTGAATCAATCTCGGACTAAGGGAATTCATGGTCGCACATGCGGATAGTATGATACTCAAGGAACAAGAATCAAGTACTCGGATCCTATGGAACACAAGTGAGCAGGTAAAAACCAAATAACAGTTATTGCCCACCGGTTCCTTTCTCTTTAGTTATCCCATTACTACACAATTAATTTGTTTAGGTACCTCATTATTCAAAGACTCTCACAAAGCCTACACTTGCAGTTCTACAACTCGCATGGCTCAAATAACTCCTATAGTAATGGCTAATAGGATTGAGGGTACAAGCTTCGGTGGGGTTTAAAAGTAAAGGCTATGCAGTACATGAGACTGCAATTTAATTCGGAACACAATTTATGATGCAATAGGTACTATATGTAGTACAAGCATGAGGAATTTCTTACCTGGTAGCTCAGTTGAAGAATAAGTGGAATCCGGGTAATACTCATGAGTCTCCTGATAGTTCTCTTGCTCGGCGTCTATTCGGATAAAAACCAAACAATTAAGGGCCATAATAAAAAAAGTACGCAATCATATGAAACATATGCAACAAAAAAAATAAGATATTCCATGATGGAATGATGCACAGTTACATGATATAACATAGCATGACATGGGTGAGGTGTGGGGTACAAGAATAAACTATTTTATCATTTATTTAGTCATGTTTTGCATACATAGACCTTACTGGTCGTTTAATATTTATATTATGCATGCTTAAATTCATAGCATCGAATGCATAGTTGGAAAGGGCTCGTCGCTCTGGTTGTTTTAGACATATCATTTGTCAAATTCGGAGTTACGGAATTAAAGTTATGAATTTATTAAGAAAATCCATTTATTAGCATTTAAATTATTTCAAAATTTTAAATTGCTCGAATGATATTTTAAATACCATATTCGTAATCCTCATGTTTTTATGATTCAAAAACATATATAATTTGTAATTTTTGAAAATGTGAATTTAAAACATTATTTAATCAAATTAGGGTCAAAGTCAAAGGTTTGACTAGTTTGAATCATTTCTGAAAATATTTGAATACATATTTGAATTAACATTCAAAAACCAAACATATTTCTTATAAAGTTTGAATTCAAATTCAAATCATTTAAAATTTATGAATTAATTCATATTTATCCATATTGTGATTGTATTTTGAATTTAGAAAAACATCTACGGGTTATGCTACTTAGGCAAAGCCTAGCCTAGGACACTGATGAGTGGGACCGCCTGGCTAACTGGATGCTGATGAAACGGGGTTGCACGGAGATGACAAGTGGCACGCAGAGGGATGGTAGGTTGAGGAAATAAGAAACCCAGGGGCCTGGACATAAAACCTTTAGGGAACTCTGAGGAAACTAAAGATTTGTTTTTTTCTGAAACCCGATGGATCAGTCGGTTTGCGATGAAGATGGCAACTAATCTGATGAGGATCTCGCTATGCATACAAAACAAAAACTAGAGAGGGAACATCGACCTACAAAACGCGTGCCGGGAGTTTCAGCTAAGGAGGGTTGCATCGGTCGGGGATCCTCGATGAACAGAGGTGGTCCAGCTATGCATGTTGCGCCTGCTTCTGCTGGCGGAGCACTGCGCTTGTGGTCAGAGATGAGCAGGTCAAAGGGAAGTTCACCTTGGTACTTTCTGGGGCGGGGGAAGCTGTGGGTGAGATGACGGAGCCAAGAGTAACCAATTTTGGGCGACGCTGGACCAGGGGAAACCGGAGAGGCTCGCCGGAGAAGAGCTACAGTGGACATCACACGGTCAGAGGGAATCGGCGGTCATAGAGGGCAAACAAGAGCTAGGTCGGATCGGGAAGATTTCACTACTCACCAGGAACTCAACGGGGTTGTCGGGGAGGCTGGAGAAGAAGCGTGGCAGACAAAATTGAGAGGAAATGCCGGCGGCTGGTGCGGAGGAAGGCGACCAATCACCGGGTACCGAGACGCGTTGGGCCGAACGGCGGGTACCAGAGGCTCCACGGTGGCGAGGTGGTCACGCCCGTGTTCTCCACTTGACTGTACATGGCTTTGAGGGGCGGCGCCATCACTTACCTGCGACAGCATCATAGGTGAAGGAAGAGGGGAGGGAAGAGCTAGGGTTTTCGGTGAGGTGGGCGAGGGGTAGATAAAGCAGGGGGTGCACGGCCTCGGCGTGCGAGCTGACGCAGATGACGCGGCTAACGAAGGGGACGACTACCTAGTCGCTGTCATTTTCCGCTAAGAGAGGGTGGGTGATATGTCGGAAACGTATCAATAATTTTTGATGCTCCATGGTTGTTTTGTATCTACTTTGTTTTGCTTTGTCCACACTTTGAGGTGTTTTTATATCTTTTCTGGAACTAAGTTATTAACAAGTTGCCACAGTGCCAGTTTCCTGTTTTCTTCTGTTTTTGGTTCCAGAAAGGCAGAAAATCAATATTCTCGGAATTGGACGGGACAAAAGCCAAAGTCAATATTTTACCATGGAAGACACGAAGTCCAGAGGGGAGACGGAGAGGCGAACCAGAGCCGCCACACCCCCCTAGGCGTGGGTGGGCCCTACCTCGTGCCTAGGTAGGGTGTGGGCCCCCTGTACCTCCACTGACCTTGCCTCCTTCGCCTATAAAAAGCTCTCATGGAGAAAACCCTAAATAATCCATCATACTGCCAGAAAAACCTCCGTAGCGCCGCCGCCACCGAAAGGGAGATATAGGGGACAGAAAGTCTCTGTTTCGGCACCCTGCTGGGACGGGGAAGTGCCCCGGATCCATCTTCATCGCCATCTTCATCACCGTTCCTGATTACCATGTTGAGGAGGGAGTATTTCTTCCTCGAGGCTAAGGGCTCTACCGGTAGCTATGTGTTCATCTCTCTCTCTATGCATGATCTTGTTGTGGTCATGAGCTTTGTAATCAAGTAGATCTACCTTGCTACTCAAGTGCTTCAATAGATCTCTGCTCTCCCCATGTGTGTGAAAGTGACAGCGTGCATGCCATGGTGGCACTTAGGCTTGAGTCTACATAAATACTCTTTGTGCTTTAATAGATCTATGTTTTTCTGTAACACCCTCAGAATCGGACCTATGCAAGTTTTAGCAAAATTCGCCAAACCCGCATAGAAACGATTCAAAGGTGCCCACCAGGCACTTTCGTGCGGGTGGAAAACGAAGTAATAACATTACACAACAGTCCTCGATGGGACCCACAGAACAGATATATATAACAGCGACTCCATGAGTCAAAAATACAGATATAATATACAAAGATCCAAATCACCTTGAAAACGATAGAGCGTCCAGCTACGGACAAGATGCAAATGGGGCTAAGAGCCCTGAGGAATAACCAATGGCGTCCATAACCTGCCCGGCCAAGCGGAAGGGTAACCACGCTAACGGCGTCGATCTCAAAACCTGCTTAAACAAAGGGGTGCCGAAGGGCAAAGGAAAAGAAGGAGCGTCGATCGAGGCGTGCAGCGAGGCTAGAATTCGGCGGTCCTCGCCTACACAGGTATGGTGGACTGAAGCGGCAGCGGCAGCATGCACTAAACAACCTATAGAGACTCGATACATCTGGCGGATATCAGAGAGGGATAAGAATGACCTAACCGGATCCAACCTGAAGCTATCACCAAACAAACCCATCCTGGCGTTTCCCCCTCGAGACCAAACGAGGAAGTCAACCGAGGAACTCACACAGTTGGCAGTTTTACTTATTTGGTTATCGTTGCAGCAATTACTAGTCAGGTATAGATAATCGTCCTGATAAAATAAGCGGTGGGCCCTTTTAGTTAATCATTCCGTTTTAGTTGTAACTCTTACTAATCAGATACAGATAGCATGAGATAAACCCAAAAACCCAGCAGTTGTTGGTACTTTTATTCAGCCATTTCGTTGTAGTTGCAATACTTACTAGTCAGATACAATTGTCGCAAGCGACAACCAAACAAGCAATTGTGGGCAGTATTAATTAGCCATTCCATTATAGTGAAGCTGATTACTAGTCATTATAAGTCAAATTTATAACAATAAACTTTAGTTATGCTTGTCTATGATCAAGAAACTGTGCTCCAAGTCGTCCATATCCGCGGACACGGCTTTCAGAAAGTTTTACCCGGCCGGGGTGCACCAATAGCAACACACGCTCGATCAACCTCGGAAAAACCAAATCAAAACCCAACGAGGCTTTCACGACTGAACAATCACAGGATTGAAATATTTCAGGGGCCACCTTTGAGTAGAATCCATAGCAGTAAGCAAGCTCCGAGACGGCCTCAAGGTTGCGCCAATGGCTGTAAGCGACTGGGAACCCGAAAGTGTGGCTGGGCTTGTCGATACCGCGTAAACACTCCGCATACCTAAACAGTACAGTGTGCTCCTCGCACAATCGTAAATAAAGCAGTAAAACATGGCATAAGTACAGGATCGTAATAAAACCTCAAACTAGTTTGTGGCCCCAAGAAATAAGAATGAATCAAGCTCTGGCTCAGGGGGGTCCCATATACCTCCCGGATGTGGATAGCGCGATAAAACAAGGAACAGGAATCAAGTACTCGGGGTCTTACGGGACACAAGTGGGCGTTCGGAAACCAAATATTATCTATCACCCACCGATGCCTCTGCTTATTTCAATTTTAGTTGTTAAACAGAAATTAAAGTGACGATAAGTAAAACTAGAACCATCTCCAACATCAACATGCGGCAATACATCAGCAACTGTGGCATATGGCGACACACATCAGCACTTGAGCAAGCAACTACGACGCGCAAGTCCAACTATCTACCAAACAACAGGTAATAGGGTGTGTCCAAGGCAATATAGGGCTGCACGGTATATCACAGGTACGGAAACTAAAGCATCGCAACACAGATAGCAATAGATCAACAGGAGGGAAGTAAATACTATAAAAGTAAGATAGGTAGAAAGGGGGAGATGCTCGCCTGAAAACATTGTCGAAGATTTTCCCCGAAGATCGGGGCGAAGCTCACATCAACTCAACGGCCTTATCCGCGAAGAAGCAAAACACTAGAAGAAACACCGGATGCAATATTTTAATACAACGGCAGAAGATCGGCATGATGCATGGCATGGCAAAGGTGCGATGCAACTAGGTCATATTAGGCGGAACCGGGGTCCCGATATTTAATTAGATGGTGCAAGTTATTTAGCTACCCGCAAATTAAATGTTGTTTTAACAAGGCAAGATTATAGTACTGGTTCGCTACACAAGTTTAAATGAGGCCAATATGAGACTAGATTTGCCCGCATATGGGCCCCATATTTATTTATTAGGTGAATCGGCAAAAGGCCCCCAAACCAATGCTATGCATGCGGGAATGACAATTTAATATGCAATCAAGTTGTTATTATGCATTTATAAAATAGGGTATCGAGGGAAAAGGGTCACACATATAGGGTTCGACGATCTTGTCCGGGGGTTCGGGGTTCGGCAGGGTCCAGGGTCCGGTCTCGGGGTCCAGGGTATAGGGTTCGATGGAGCGGTCTCGCGGGATCGTTCTCGGACTCCGGGGTCGCTCTCGGTATCGGGGCAGATCTTGTCGCATCGGGGTTCTCGGCGTCGGGGCGCAACGGATCTTCCGGGTCGGTGTCGGGGCGCATCGGCTTCTTCCGGGCCGATGCCGTTCTTGTCGTCGTACCGATCTTGTCGGGTCTGCGCTACGGATTCCGTGAGGCGACCTTGGTGCTCCGTGCCCATGAAGCAGAACTTGTCGATTTCATTCCAACGGCCTTGTTGTCTGAGGGCGAAGATCATGGGGTCTCCGGGGTCTTGACGGCTTCGGGTCCGAGAGGGAGATCTTGGCGGCTTCGGATCCGGAAAGGCGCACTCGACGTTCCGGGGAGGAGACCTCGGCGTTCAGTCCTCGGTCATCGGATCCGTGAAGGAGACCTTGGCGATCCGCGATGAAGATCTTGGCGTGCGGGTTCGGGGGTCTCGGCGTCCAGGGATCCTTCGGGTCCGGGGTGGAGGACTTGGGGTTTTGGCGGTGTCTCGTTGGGGTCCATGTCGAAGTACTTGTCGGTGGTCTTACAACATGGCGCAGATCTTGGCGTCCGAGCGACGGTCTTGTCGCATCCGCGGTCTTCGGAGTCCAACTCCGGGAGGGAGAACTTTTCCGTGGGGAATCTCCGGGTCATCGGCTCCAATTGTTGACAATGTTCTTGGTTTGATGCCGGGTGTCTTCGGGTACCGTGGTTCCTGTACCTCCTAGGCAGCGACACAACTACACACATTAGAACGGCTCACGGCGAAGCGGAGCGGATCGATCACGGGAGCAACCTGAGGGCACCCACAGCAGTGCACAGGCGGCTCATGGCGCAAGGGCCAAGGCTGCAGGGCATGAGCGGAAGCGGCAGCGGCGCGTGGCGGAGCGGGCAGCGAGCAGCGGCAGCGGCGGCTCGGCGGCCGCGGCAGTGGTGCTTGACGGCGCGGGGAGATCTGCGAGGCGAAACACGCTTGGGCAGGCTTCGGGCGGGAGGCGGGTCGGAGGACACCGGCGGCGGCATCAGGGGCGGGCCAGGCGAAAGGGCGGCACGGAGGCTCGAGCAGGCTCGGCTGTGGCGCTGGGAAGCTTCCGGCGGCGGACGGGAGGCGCAGGGAGCTCCGTGGTGGCGGATGGTGAGGCGCGACAGGCGAGGATGAGGCAGGCGCTGTGCAGCAGAGGAGGAAGGAGAGCGGTCCGGCGAGGTGGTGGTTGGCGGCGGCCCAGGGTGCCGTGGCCTTGGCGACGGAGGCAACAGAGAGAGGCCTTCTGGGTAGGGCTAAGCGGGCTAGGCGGGAGGAGACAGGGGACCGGCGGGAGGAGAAGGGCAGGTCGGGGCAGCGTCGTGGTGGGGCGTGCTGTGGTGGGGCCAGGAGGCTCGTGGGAAGGGGCATCTGGGGAGGTTGCAGCTGCCAGGGGAGGTGGGGTTGCCCGCGTGGGGGCCCAGGGGCAGTGGACCAGGCAGGGGTTGGTGGGAAAAAACGGCCAGGCGTGTGTGCTGTGTTTTGGAGAGGGAGAGTGGGTTAGGATTAGGTGGCATGCAGGGATAGGCTAGGGGATATGGGAGGGGTGAGGTGGCAGGTTGCCATTGGGGGGAGTGATGTGGCAGGAAGGGGGTGATTAGATTGGTTGGTAAGAAAAGACTAGGATTAGGAGCAGGTGGACCGAATGTTATTTCCTGGGGTGGTCGATCGGGTCGGGTTGGCCCGTTCGACTGCCCCTACTAAAATAAATAAATCTTTTACTTAATTTAATTGGGCCGTTTGCAACCCGACAGCAACAAAACAAAATAATCCGGAGACCCGGGGTTTTGGCGTTTGAATAAGATGGGCGTTTTATAAAACAAAACGGGCTTGCGAAAACAGTTTGGCAAACAATGCATGATGATGACGATGCAATGCACAAATTCAACGCGATTTTCTAGTAGTGGTTTTGCGGGATGCCACATTTTCCCCATGTGTGTGAAAGTGACAGCATGCACGCTGTGTGTGGCACTTAAGCTAGACTATATATATATTTGTTTTGAGTTATATTTGGAGTTGGATGTCTCTATGAAATTGTGGTGTTTGTTGGAACCATCTAGCGCTTAAGGTGACAGTGTGGGGTTATCTAGATTGGGGAAGGTGGACTTTGAGGAGTGTTGTTATAGCCCTACCATGGATTAGAGTGTCCAACCTGAGAGTAGTTAAGAGTAGTATCATGAAGAGAGGATATTTATATGAGAGAGTGTTCACTAGTGAAAGTATGATCCCTATTCCTTGTTTCTAAACATTGAAACACCGTTTTCATCTAGATCTGTTGCATGTTTGCTTGCTTCCTTCTTTATTTCAGTTTGCCTTTAGTGTCTCCCACGTCAAGTTCCATTCGGCAAGCTATTTTTTGGCACCGTTACCACTTGTATTTCACTATCTCTTCGCCGAACTAATGCACCTATACACCTGACAAGTGTATTAGGTGTGTTGGGGACACAAGAGACTTCTTATATCTTGATTGCAGGATTTCTTGAGAGGAAATACCTTTGACCACTTCCTCCCTGAGTTTGATAAACCTTGGGTAATCCACTTAAGGGAAACTTGCTGCTGTTCTACAAACCTCTGCACTTGGAGGCCCAACAACTGTCTACAAGAATAGAAGTGTGTAGACATCAAGCTATTTTCTGGCACCGCTGCCGGGGAGGTAAGGTAAAAGGTACTCACATCCTCCGATGTGAGTGCTCGAAGTTATTTCCTTTAGATTCTGCAATTTTGTCTTTTTGTTTCTTGTTTTCACTAGTTAGGCTAAATGGAAAACAACAACAAAAATACAGAGCTTTATAGTGTTTATCTTGAGTTAGGACATGAGGTGTTTGAAGAGAAAATTAAAAAACCTATGGAGATTTATTTGCATGCTAATAGCAGTGTTATTAGTATGAATTCTTTGGACACCATGATTGCTAATGCCATGGAAAAGTCTAAGCTTTGGAAAGCTGGTTTTGATGAGCATGATATTTTTAGTCCCCCAAGCACGGAGGAGAAAGTTTACTTTGATGATACTTTACCTCCAATATATGATGATTACAATGATGAGTATGATATTTTTAGTCCACCCACTATTGAGGAGAGAATTAATTGTGATTACAATATGCCTCCTATATTTGATGATTATCGTGATGATAATAATAATGATAGCTATTTTGTTGAATTTGCTCCCACTACAATTAATAAGAATAACTATTCTTATGTGGAGAGTAATAATCATTTTACCCATGTGGATCATGATAAGAATGTTTTATGTGATAGTTATATTGTTAATCTTATTCAAGATGCTACTGAAAGTTATTATGAGAGAGGGAAACATGGTTTTAAGTATTTCAACAATATTAAGTTTCCCCTCTTTATGTTGAAAATCTTGAAGTTGCGCTTGTTTTGCTTTCCTATGCTTGTTGCTTTGTGCTTTTATGACTTGTTTCTTTATAAGATTCCTATGCATAGGAAGTGGGTTAGAATTAAATGTGTTTTGAATTTTCTTCTTGATGCTCTCTTTTACTTCAATTCATATTTCTTATGTGAGCATCTTCTCAAACTATCAAGCCTAACTTAAAGGCGTTAAAGAAAAGTACTTGTTGGGAGATAACCCAAGAGTTTTTTTGAGTCTTGGAAGTTATTACCTCTGTAATGACCTCTCTATATCATGTTTATTTGCTCTTTGTGCCAAGAATGACCTCTAATGAGAGGGAAGTAAGATTTGGGGAGTTGCTGTCCCAAAACAGATTTCTGTCCTCCACCATAAAAATTTGTGAGGAGTCTATGTAAGTCGTATTGAGCTGAAAATTTACGAATAAATCCCCCAGTATGTTAGATAACTTTCGTTAGTTCAACACTTTTTGATTTGAGCAACATAATGTCTTAGAAAAAATCAGTTTCTACCTGCTGGTCTGTTTTGACAGATTTCTGTCATTATTTGCATTTGCTTCTTATTGATTCCTTTTTGGGTTCTTTTTGGGAAATTGAACTTTTTTGAGGGAATTGCTACAGTAGATCGTGTTTTTAGTGAAAGTTTTCCTGTTCTAAAGCTAAACCCAAGGGTCTATTATCTTTTGAATACACTAATGTTGCTAATGATGAATTGTGTGATGTTTTGTATGAAGGAAAAATTTCAGGTGTAGTGAAAGAATGATGTAATGAGATGAAGAATGGAAAAAATCTCAAGCTTGGGGATGCCACCTGGTGTCACCCCAAGAAATATTCAAGAGGTACAACCTTCAAAACTTGGGGATGCCCAAGGCATCCCCTTCTTCATCAATAAAAAGCTCAGGTCTTTCTAGACACTTCATTTTTATTGCTTCATGCACAGTTGTGTTGTTCTTGGAGAGTCTTAGTTTTTGTTTTTGGTTTTCTTTAGTTTGGTTTTCTTGAATAAAGTTGGTTGATCCCAACACACTTCTTTTGGAGAGAGACACACTCTGTTTTCATTGCCTAGAACACTCTAGTTTTCACTCTTATTGTTTTGTGAGTGTTCTCTTTTGCTAGCACTGTGTTTAGCTTTAGTTTTCTTGTGCTTTCAGCTTAGAAATTTTTAGTTCTTCTTTGTGGATTTGTGAGATTTTCTCACTGATCTTTATTGATTATTATCTTTGTGAGTTGTTTCAAATAAGTTGATTGATGTTGGAAAGGAGTAGGAAGTTCATGCTTAAGTGGTACAAAAGGGAGCTTGCTTTGACTGCGACTTAGACTTTATCATTTTATGATAGATGTTGTTTTGACCTTATGCTTAGTTATTATTGTTGTAGCATGACTTGTTCCAAACAATTGAGATTGCTTAATGTGCCTTGAAGGAATCATGCGTTGTTTTAGCATACAAAAGCATAGTATTGTGGTATTCTCCTTTGATGTTTTGTTTGGGTTGACTTGGCACATGCTCACACCATGTTATGACTATGAACAAGGCACCATAGCCTCTATGATCATTTAGTCCTTGACTTGTAGTACCACTTTATGCTTTGATTAGTAATGTTTTGTCGCTCTGCATGATTATGGCCATTATTGCTCTCTTAGTTGGTTGCTCCCAGTCTTTTGCTAGCCTCCACTTGCATGAGTAAGCTCTACTCATGCTTCCAACTCCCAAGAAACCAAGTTATTCCAAAGTGTCCACTATAAACTCCTATGCATGGTGTGTTACAACATTCCAAGTATATTCTTATTTTTAGCTATCTTCCAATTAAAAAGTATTTTGTTATGTGAAAACTTAGTGATTAAAGCCCTAACAAACTTTATGGCATACTTTATATTCTTTGCCTCTAATAAGCTTGAACCATTGTGTCATCTATGTTGTATATGGTTGCACTTATACGTTGGAATTAGCAGAACCGTGTTGTCACGGGAACGTTTTCAACATTGCACTTGTACTTTGTACTCAGTTGATATCATGCTCTTTTGTCTATGGATGTCACCGGTGTGAAATAAAGAGGGAACTTGTAAGTCCATGTAGTATGTATTTTGTGTTAGAGAAACGTCTGGGCCGCTAGCCTAAGCCATGCCTAATCATGGTGAAACTTGCAGCATTACCATAGTGAGCTATCTATGAAGCATCCTCAATAAAAAGCTATGCATATAGTAAATAAAAAGATCTCTAAGATGCTCATTGTTTGCTTGCCTTGTCATTTTGGTTATGGGATAGCTCCTGTACCATGTGCAAGGGGTACCCCGTTGGCGGTTCTCTATGATACGCATGTACTTACAATGACAAGAACTTACAGGTGACTGAAGTTGAGTAGCATGAGGTGTGTCTTTTGTATTCAAGGGATTTGAGATTGCCAACTTATACTTGTCAATCATATATTCCATAGTTTGTTCACTTTAAACTTAACCACTTCAAGATGCTTATGATAGGGGTAATGAGGGTTGAAAGCTAACAAGTACCATAATTTTTGGAAGCTCCTTTTGAAACTTGAAATCCCCGCTTCCCTTTATGAAGGGCCTTTCTTCCACTATTATATTGAGTCTCCACCGTCTACCTTTTAGGCACCATTAAGACAGCATAGTTGCCATTCTGTGTGCAGTGTCCCAAGACTTATTGATTGATGCATATTGTTGATATTACTTGTTCTTGTGCTACTTGTATCTAGTCACTCTTATGAACTTTGAAGGTGTCCTATGCAACTATTTGCAACTCTATGAGGGACAAGCTGAATGCCACTATGCCATGTTTTCTATATGTGAAACAAACAAACGTTTTTCAATGGATCTTATTCATGGTATTTGTTTGTAGCCTTTCATGTTGCATTCATAGTCACTATGTCCTATTGTTAGAACTCCATATTTCATGCACATGTTTAGAGTTCTTTGATCCCAATTTCAATGCTTGAAAATGGTTTGATCTTGGTTTTGATGGTGCATGTCACCTCAAAAATTATTCTTTTATCACTTACCTACTCGAGGACGAGCAGGAGTTAAGCTTGGGGTGCTTGATATGTCGGAAATGTATCTATAATTTTTGATGCTCCATGCTTGTTTTGTATCTACTTTGTTTTGCTTTGTCTACACTTTGAGGTGTTTTTATATCTTTTCTGGAACTAACCTATTAACAAGTTGCCACAGTGCCAGTTGCCTGTTTTCTTCAGTTTTTGGTTCCAGAACGACAGAAAATCAATATTCTCGGAATTGGACGGGACAAAAGCCAAAGTCAATATTTTACCGTGGGCGACACGAAGTTCAGAGGGGAGACGGAGAGGCGAACCAGGGCCGCCACACCCCCTAGGCGCGGGTGGGCCCTACCCCACGCCTGGGTAGGGTGTGGGCCCCCTGGCCCTCCATCGACCTTCCCTCCTTCGCCTATAAAATGCCCCAGGGAGAAAACCCTAAATAATCCATCATACTTCCAGAAAAACCTCCGTAGCGCCGCCGCCACCGAAAGGGAGATTGGGGGACAGAAAGTCTCTGTTCCGGCACCCTGCCGAGACGGGGAAGTGCCCCCGGAGCCATCTCCATTGATGTCCATCGCCATCTTCATCAGCGTTGCTGATTCCCATGATGAGGAGGGAGTAGTTCTTCCTCGAGGCTAAGGGCTCTACCGGTAGCTATGTGTTCATCTCTCTCTCTATGCATGATCTTGTTGTCATGAGCTTTGTAATCAAGTAGATCTACCTTGCTACTCAAGTGCTTCAATAGATCTCTGCTCTCCCCATGTGTGTGAAAGTAACAGCGTGCACGCCATGGTGGCACTTAGGCTTGATTCTACATAAATACTCTGTGTGCTTTAATAGATCTATGCTTTTCCCCACGTGTGTGAAAGTGACAGCGTGCACGCCATGTGTGGCACTTAAGCTAGACTACATATATATTTTTTATGAGTTATATTTGGAGTTGGATGTCTCTATGAAATTGTGGTGTTTGTTGGAACCATCTAGCGCTCAAGGTGACAGTGTGGTTATCTAGATTGGGGAAGGCGGACTTTGAGGAGTGCTGTTATAGCCCTACCATGGATTAGAGTGTCCAACCGAAGAGTAGTATCATGAAGAGAGGATATTTATATGAGAGAGTGTTCACTAGTGAAAGTATGATCCCTATGCCTTGTTTCTAAACATTGAAACGCCATTTGCATCTAGATCTGTTGCATGTTTGCTTGCTTCCATCTTTATTTCAGTTTTCCTTTAGTCTCTCCCACGTTAAGCTCCATCCGTCAAGCTATTTTTTGGCACCGTTACCACCTGTATTTCACTATCTCTTCGCCGAACTAGTGCACCTATACACCTGACAAGTGTATTAGGTGTGTTGGTGACACAAGAGACTTCTTGTATCTTGATTGCAGGATTGCTTGAGAGGTAATACCTTTGACCACTTCCTCCCTGAGTTCGATAAACCTTGGGTAATCCACTTAAGGGAAACTTGCCGCTGTTCTACAAACCTCTGCACTTGGAGGCCCAACAACTGTCTACAAGAATAGAAGTGTGTAGACATCAGTGGGCTGACGTTGAAGAAGACCAGGACGGCGGGCGCTTTCATCAAAGCGGTATGCGCTAGGTGGGCCGGGGAAGGGTTGCTCGGCCGGGACGGTTTCTGCGTTGCAGGGCTGGTTCAGGTAAGCTCCTCTCTCTCTCTCTCTCTCTCTCTCTCTCCCTCTCTCTTCTATTCCGTTTTAATTTCTAACAAATTTTTCCATATTGTTTTTGAATATTTTATACATTTCCTTGAACAAAATAATTTGGAGAGGAAAGGAGATAACTTGCCAAAAAGTATTTAGCTACATGCTTTTCTTGGAAAGATGATCTTTTGTACTTGGTTCATTGGGCTCCTTGGATTGGATTTAAATTAACATCTATGCATGATTGAATTCAAAAGAGCACATGGAGGAAGGAGAAGCATCATGCATGGGGCATGCATGATTCATAATTGACCACTGCTACTAGTTGTGAAAACAACTATTTGCACACATGGTCATATATTCATACTGAAGGGTTCGCAGCATAGAAAACAAAAATTTTCCTACGATGTGAACTATATACCAAGATCTATATACTAGATACAAACAACGGGCGGATGTATATCCGTAGAGAACATACCCTTGAAGACCGACAAAGCTTAACGAGTTCAACTCGTGGTTGATGTAGACGATCTCTTGCCGATCTCAAGATCGAGAGGAAGTCCTAGCGCCGCAAATCAGCAGCGCATCCGTGCTCGCACACACGTTCGAGGCACCGAGCAACCTCCGCCTCCTCGCTCCAGCGATGCAGCGGAAGCACAACTCTTTCTTGCCGAATAGCCACCGGGAACATGTATCTCGCTAGTCCGAGACCATGGGGGATAAATTCTAGAGGGGGAGAGAGATCCTTCGCGAGGAGGTGTGAGAGACAAGTGAGGAGGGGGGATCCTTTTATAGGAGTAGAGGGGGGGAACCCCAAGGGGGTGGCCGGCGCATGGGGGCTGCCCCCTTGCCCTCCCCTCTTCATGTGGGTGGACACTCCACTCACAAAACTCCTCTAAATTCCCTCCACTCAAAAGTCCACTCAAAATTCCCATTAAATTTCCACCAAATTTAACGCAAACTCTCATTAAATAAAACTCTTTTATTTTATTCAGAATTTTGTCAATTACTTTAATGACAAACATTCACAAATAACCCCTTGCTATAATTCTATTTCACATGCATAACCACTTTATGCAATTTCACCCGAAAACCTGTTTCGGTATCTAGTGAAATAAATTCCTGCGCTTGTTGATTCTTTCGGCATGAAACATTTGCTCCAATTGGATGTCGGTGTCTCTTAAGTGTGTCACCCTACGGTTCGTGAATAATGCGGACATGATCGAGACCCCTCTCGGATCAATAATCGAAGCGGATCGGAGACCCATATCGACTCCCACACATTCAACGATGACTTTCTTGTGATCGTCGGAACCTTTTACGCTAGTATCTTAATCCCTTTGTTTCACGATATATTACATGTCCGAGATTCGATCATCGGTATCTCCATACCTAGTTTGATCTCGTTACCGACATGCACTCTTTTCTCGTTCCTGTGATATAACATTCTAGTGATCAAATCACTTGCTTGCAAGCTAATCAATGTGATATCACCGAGAGGGTCCAGAGTATATCTATCCGTCATCGGGATGAACAAATTCCAATCTCGATCCATGAGCCTCAACATAACACTTTATTAGTTATGAATCCATCTTTATAATCACCCTGTTACGGTGTGACGTTTGATGTTATCAAGAAACTCTTCCGGTGTTAGTGATTGACATGATCTCATGGTCTAAGGATTAGGATCACTTCGTAAGTTGTTATAGCAATATAAACACAATGACTTTGATCGTAATGCTATACTTCGGATGAATGTTCATCACATCATTACACTAATGTTGTGATCCCGTTATTAACAACATCCAATGTCCATGATCAGGAAACCTTGATCATCTTGTTAATCAACGAGCTAGTTTATGAGAGAGGCATAACTAGGAACTTTCTGTTTGTTTATTAAACACACATGTATTAACGTTTCCGTATTAATACAATTATAGCATGCAAAATAAACATCTATCATATACTTGGAATACACATAATAAACACTTTATTATTGCCTCTCAGGGCATATTCCCTTCACATACATGCATCCATAATATTTGAATTAATGCCAAGCCAAAAGAATGGAGCTTGTCTCCCATATGTAATAGATGGAATATACACATATGTGAATATATATTGACCATGCTAGTGTGTGTGTACCACTAGATGCATAAATAGCCACAATATATTCAAACATGAGAATACATTCTAATAAAACACATTGGAAGCTTGAGAAACATTCCTACTCACATGGCATGCAAAGGTGTCCATGAGGCTCCCCATATTGATTATTGTGAGAACAACATATAACACATATGGGGGCATGTAGAAATAGAAAGGATCCATCCCAACACATATGAGCTAGATTAAAATACCAATATAAATGCATGGGCTTATATGGAATTAATATAGTGGAATTGAGATAAAGCCAAAGAAAGGTGGTGGAGTTTAAAGATATATGCCCCCAACTCAACTTGGGCATCAAGCAATTTATCAAGAACCAAATATAATATATCAAGAGGCAAATATAATTAACGAGACAAATGCACATGGGATAATAACCAAATGAAAAGGGGTTTTATATGATGCTCAAATGGAAGGTGGAATGGTGACATGAGCATGATCTAATGATGATGTAATAAATGACATGTAGGAAGTAGCATTATATTATTAATCCAAGTAGCATTATACTTGTTAGACAGATGGGATGCTACACAGTGGCTACGAGATCTCTTGATTTGGCACTCCTTCTTTAACATGGCAAGATCCAACAATAACATAAATATCTTGCAGTGATTGTCTGTCATCTCCAAATTTGTTGGGGGCCATGCCCCAGGTGGACTATGTGATCAATAGCTGTAGCACCCGGGAAAATCACTACTAGAAATTCGCCTGCCTTTATATTTATGCATCATCATGACGTCATCACGCATATCATTATTGCCTAAAACTATTTTCTAAAAGCCTATTTTGTTTTCTAGATATTTCCCTCTTTGTTCAAATCCAAATCCCAGATCCGTACGGATCTTTTATTTATCTAAAACCCTTTTTGCAAATATTTTATTTTAAAATAAAGAAAAATAATAATAATAAATATATTTTGTTCCGAGGGCCCAAAAGGCCCAGCTGACAGCAGCCTACCACCCCGACTGACCCTAGATCTAATCTATCTAAACCCTAATCATCCTACCCTAATCCCACACCGCCGCGAGAGCCTCACGCACGCAACACTGGCCGCGCCTGCAGCTTGGCCCCATCGCCCCGCGCGCGGTACCCTTCGCCACACACGCGGACACGCCCGTGATACCTGCACGCTCCCGTCCACCCGAAACCCACCTTCCTTCCTGCTTCCTCTCGTACCCACCACGCTCGCTATCGCCCACCCCTGGCCCACCTCCCTACTCGCTTGCATGCACCCCCAGCACGAGTCCCTCCGCCGCCGCGACCTGGTTCCCTTCGCCCTGGCCGCCGCCCTCTCGCGTTGGCCTCTCGAGCGTCCCCACCTCCCTCTGCCGCTGGCCCGCCTCTGCTTCGTCGGACCGAGCCGCTGCGACCCTCCTCCCGAGCTCTCCGCCCGCTTCTCTGCGCGCGACTGCCGCATCCCCCTTCGGCCATCCCCCTCAGCTGCCACCACCTCTCGAGCTCGCGTGCAAAGATCCCGAGGCCATGGCCCTCTTCGTGGCTTTCTCTCGTGCGCCCCACCGCCGCCAGCGTGTTTGCCACCTCTGCCCCGCGTGGCCGCCGCCAGTGTCAGCCTTGACCCCTCGAGAACCAATCCTCACTCTCTTACGCACACACGAATTCTAGGGAGGAAGAACGAGAACACTCTGATCACACAGAGACACAGGTGATTTGGTTGCAGTGTTCAAGCTGTCGCATTTTCGTTTGCCTTTTCCTTTTATTGAGTACAACGATCGTGCCCGGCTAATCCGGCGAAACTCACGCATCACGATCCTCTGATCCGTGCCATCCCGGTTCGATCGTGCGCTGAGTGGACTAGGTAAACCAGGACTAAGCCAACGCTAAAAACCACGGCACACCTCTAATCGAATCAAGTAAACAACTAGCTCGAACACATTGGCGAACGTGACGCAGCAGGTCACAGGCTTATTTCTCTGAAACTGAAACTGGAACTAATGAGCTGATGCACATGGTTTATTCAACAATTCACTCCCTAAGCCTTGTGCATCCTAGTTACCTCAACCATGCCGATGCTCGAACGAAGCTGTTGAAGACGAACTCGTCCGAGAGGCTTGGTCAGAAGATCTGCAAGTTGTTTTTCTGACGAGACATACTCGACCTCCACCTTTCCTTCTTCTACACACTCATGGATGAAATGGTACCTGAGCTCGATGTGCTTCGAGCGGTCGTGGAAGACAGGATTCTTGGTGAGGGAGATTGCTGACTTGTTGTCCACCTTGAGAGTGACACAATCAGTTGCTTTATCCTTGAGTTCAGAGAGCAGCCGAGACAGCCATACTCCCTGACAAGCTGCAGTAGTGGCTGCGACATACTCTGCTTCGCATGAGCTGAGCGCCACCGTCTTATGTTTTTATGACTGCCAAACAATGGGGCTGGAGCCGAGGAAGAAGACGAGGCCTGTGGTGCTTTTGCGAGTATCCACATCTCCTGCCATATCACTGTCGCTGAAGCCTGTAATGCGCTGCACTCCCGAACTGCAGTGATACTTGCAACCAAGATGCAGTGTACCAGCCACATAACGAAGGATGTGCTTGACTGCAGCTAGATGCTCTGATGTGGGCGCCTCCATGAAGCGCGAGACGTAGCCGACAGCATAGCAGAGGTCAGGCCTCGTGTGTACGAGGTACCTGAGACTGCCCACGATGCTCCTGTACTCTGTGACGTCCACCGGCGGCGCTGTGCTCACCTTGGACAGCTTGAAGCGAGGTTCCATTGGAGCGTGGCAGGGATTGCACCCTGACATACCGCTCTTCTCCAGGAGATTCTGTGCGTACGCGGACTGACAGATGCTGATGTCGTCCGCGCTCTGATGAACTTCTATGCCCAGGTAGAAGCTCAGCAGACCAAGATCAGACATTGCAAATATATTCTTCATCTCTTGTTTGAATTTCTCGATCTCCTGCTTTTCCGATCCAGTGATAATCAGGTCGTCCATGTACACTCCGACGAGAAGCCGCGAGCTGGACGTGCCACGCCCGTACACGGCGTGCTCCGATGCGCACCTGGTGAAACCGAGGCCGCTCAAGCATGTGTCAAGCTTCGTGTTCCAGGCCCTGGGCGCCTGCTTCAGACCGTACAACGCCTTGTCCAGGCGCAGCACCATATGCTCTTGTCCATCGACGATGAAGCCAGGTGGTTGTGCGACGTAGACTTCCTCCTCGAGCTCGCCGTTCAAGAACGCGGATTTGACATCCATATGATGGAGGCCCCATCCCGCTCCCGCGGCAAGAGCCAGGAGCAGACGCACGGACTCTAGGCGAGCCACTGGCGCAAAGACTTCATCGTAGTCCACGCCGTGCTGCTGTACATAGCATTTTGCCACGAGGCGGGCTTTGTGTCGAAGGACGTTTCCCTCAGCGTCCTTCTTCAGTTTGTACACCCATTTGAGCCCAATTGCTCGGTGCCCTGGCGGGAGCGAGGTGAGACGCCAGGTATTGTTGCCCTTGATGGACGCCATTTCCTCCTGCATGGCGCGGCGCTAGTTTGCGTGCCGCTCCGCTTCTGCAAACGTTGCAGGCTCTTCTGCTGCCATCAGGTGCAGCTCCTCTGCTCCAGCTTCGTGTGCTGGTCCAGCATCCAGCACATTCTGCACCGTGCGGAACCGATGCGGGTGCTCACCATCATCTGACTCGTCCAGGGTGTCGATGAAGTTGGATGGCGGTGAGGCAAACACCACGGCCGGGGGTGATGCAGAGGTCGTTGGAGTGCTGCTCGGCTGCGCTGCTGGAGTGGGCAGTGATGCAGAGGTCGTTGGAGGGTTGCTCGGCGGCGTTGCTGATGTGGGCGATGAAGCTTCCGCGGGCGAGGGAGCGACACCACTCCCAGGCGCGCTGTGTGCCAGGTGCTCGACGGTGAACGCGTCGCCTCCTGCGGTGTCGTTCACGCTGTGCTCCCCAGCACCCCAGTCCCACCGTGCATTCTCGTCAAACACGGCATCGCGAGTGATGTGCACCCGGCGAGACACGGGATCATAGGCCCGGTATGCCTTCGAGCCAGCCTCATATCCGACGAAAATCATCGGGCGGCTGCGGTCCTCCAGCTTCTTCAGGCCCGGGCGTGTGTTCTTCACGTGTACCACGCAACCGAAGGTTCGCAGGTAGTGCACCGTCGGCTTGCGTCCGTGCCAAGCTTCAAACGGGGTCTTGCCGTCGACGGAGCGTGTGGGAGAGCGATTGAGGATGTACACCGCTGTTGACATTGCCTCTCCCCAGAACGTGCCAGGGACTTGCTTCGCCTTGAGCAGGCTCCTAGCCATGCCGACCACTGTGCCGTTGCGCCGCTCCACCACGCCATTCTGCTGCGGTGAATACGGCGCTGTGAGATGCCGTGTCACGCCCAGCTCAGCACAGTAGGCGGTGAACGAGCCCGCAATGAACTCGCCGCCGCGATCGGTGCGCAGCGTACGGAGCTTCTTGCCTGATTCAGACTCAGCTTCGGCTTGTACACGCTTTATCGCCTCTGCTGCTTCATCCTTGGTGGCCAGCAGCCTGATCCACATGTACCTTGTGGCATCGTCGACAAGGAGTAGGAAGTACCTTTTCCCTCCTGCCGTTGCCGGAGTTATTGGCCCGCAGAGATCCCCATGTACGAGCTCGAGGCGACTCTCTGCGCGGAACTTGGCGGCTTGCGGGAACGACGACCTCCTCTGTTTCCCAGCTAGACAGCTGTCGCATAGTTGCTCCACATGTTCGACCAGCGGGAGGCCACGCACCATGTCCAGCCGCGCCAGCTTGCGCAGGCTCTCGAAGTTCAGGTGGCCGAACCGTGCGTGCCTGGTCCACGCCGCGTCTGTCTCGTGGTGGGCTGCGAGGCACACTGGCTGGGCCACACGCAACGTTAGCATGTTGAGGCGGTTGCGAGCGCGGCTGACCTTGATGATGAGGCGACGCTGCCGGTCACGTACGCGCAGCGTGCCGTGCTCGATCAGTACCTGGCAGCCGAGCTCATCGAGCTGGCCCAGACTGATGATGTGGGATCGAAGGCGGGGGATGAAGTAGACACCCGTGATCGCACGGTGCTCGCCGTTCTTGCCGGAGAAGAGGACGGTACCACGTCCGCGGATGTCGATGACAGATCCATCGCCGAACTTGACGGTGCCGCTCACGGTGGTGTCGAGGTCGGCGAAGACGCCGCGGTCACCGGTCATATGGTTGCTGGCGCCGGTGTCCAGATACCAGACGCCCTCGTGATCGTCGCCGGCACGCCCCAGATTGACCTGGGCACGTTCTTCATCAAGATGTACCGGCGCGTTTGGTGGCGTGGGGTTCGATTCCGTGAGCGCGCACACCTGCGCCATGAGCAGTGCGCCGCCGTCCTCGTCACCTTCTTGCTGCTGCACAAGGTGAGCCTCCTGCTCACGCTTTTTCTTGCGGCACTCCCTAGCCCAGTGGCCTTTCTTGCCGCAGTACCGGCACTCGTCCTTGGCGACGTTGTTGGGGGTGACGCCTCCCTTGCCCCCGCTCGGGCGCGCCGGTTTCTTGCCTCAGCCGCCCTTGGCCCCACTCCCGGAGGAGCTGCTGCCATCACGGATTTTCATCCGAGCCAGCCACTCCTCTTCCGTGAGGAGGAGCTTGCCGCCGTCGGCGGCGGCGTCCTCGAGCTGCTCCTGCTCGTACCTCTCATTGGCAACTTTCAGGTGGCCGATGAGTTCTTCCACAGACAACGTGTCGAGATCGACAAGGGTCTCAATCGCACACGCCATCTGTGAGTATTTCTTGGGTATGACGGAGAGGAATTTCCTCACTGTGTCCCCCTCCGCGATCTTGTCTCCAAGGATCTCGCGCTGTGTCACGGGTGAAGAGAGGCGCATGCCGAAATCGTCAATGGACTCACCGGAATTAAACTTGATCGCCTCGTACTGCTTGCGCAGGGTGGTCTTCTTCGCCTCGCGGACGCGCGTGACGCCGAGGCGCATCGTCTTGACGGTGTCCCAGGCGTCCTTTGCCGTCGCCTTCGAGCCGAGCGTGGACACCATCTCTGGTGGCACGACGCGAAGAAGGGCCTCCATGGCCTGACGATCAGCTTCCCTCTCCGTCGTGCCGACGGAGATCGCGGCCCACAGTTGCCGCGCTTCGAGCATCACCTGCATTAGCAGGGCCCAGTCGGCGTAGTTGGTCTTGGTCAGCATCGGCCATTGCGCCGATCCACCAGAGTCTCGAACCACCCGCTGGACCACAGGCTTCTCTCCATCTTCGTTGTCGTCGGTGATCTTGGCGTGCGGCGTCACCTCGCCGCGCTTCGACGGGGAAGTCGACATCTTCACCTGGACCGAGCACGCCGGCTCTGATACCAAATGTCAGCCTTGACCCCTCGAGAACCAATCCTCACTCTCTTACGCACACACGAATTCTAGGGAGGAAGAACGAGAACACTCTGATCACACAGAGACACAGGTGATTTGGTTGCAGTGTTCAACTGTACTGCATTTTCTGTTTGCCTTTTCCTTTTATTCAGAGTACAACGATCGTGCCTAGCTAATCCGGGCGAAACTCACGCATCACGATCCTACTGATCCGTGCCATCCCACGGTTCGATCGTGCGCTGAGTGGACTAGGTAAACCAGGACTAAGCCAACGCTAAAAACCCTGGCCCACCTCTAACTGAATCAAGTAAACAACTAGCTCGAACACATTAGCGAACGTCGCAGATCACGGTGCTTATTTCTCTGAAACTGAAACTAATGAGCTGATGCACATGGTTTATTCAACAGCCAGAAGCTCCGCCTGCTTTGCGCCACGCCGTCCACCTCGTAGCTCTGCCCGCCAGCAGCCACCACAAGCGCTGTCCTACACCAAGCTTTTTCCTAGTAGTGCGTCATGAGCGGGGTGTGTTCACTGAAATTTATGAGTGGGAGACATGGCCTAGCAGATTTGATGCATACTTGCCCACTTGTGTCCTGCTGCCGTGCGGATGTTGTCGCTGCTGCCTAGGTGCTCCGCTTGGTCCCATCAAGGCTGTAGTGCGAAGCATTCCCCTGATGAAGATGTTGCAGCCATAGGAGGTAAAGCTCTTGACCGTGGTGTGCCCTGTGCCCATGTGCTTGTGTTGCCCGGAAGAAGATGGCGGACTGCAGGCTCGTGAACCACCCGCCACCAAGTGCAACTGAAGCTGAGCCTCGCCACCACAAGCGGCATGAGGTCGTCCACAGGGTCCAATGCAAGATCGACACCAAAGACGAAACCCGAGCATATACTTCTCGGACATCAAGTACTCCTACCCGAGCCTCGAGGATCTTCAAGAAGGAACACCCAGTTCTCCATCCTGGACCCGGAGAAGCCCGGTCATGGACGACAAGATCATCGGCATGGAACCGCCTACCCCGAAGCCTGCAGACCGATCCCCCGTAACCTTGGAGCCAAGTTTACCGAGTTCCAACGTGTGAACCTTTTCCCGAGCCCCTATTTTATAAATGATATATAATTCTTGCATCAATTGTTCATGATTGCATACATCTTTGTGTGGTTTGGGGGCATTGCCGATTCACCTCATAATTAAATATGTGGGTCATATGCGGGCTATTCTAGTCTTATATTTGTCCCATTTAAAATTGTGTAGCGAACCGATGCTATATCTTGCCTTGTTAAGATAATATTTAAATTTCGGGGTATCTAAACAACATGAACCATCTAAATAATTATCGGGACCCCGGTTCCGCTTAATATTGCCTAATTGTACCGTATCTTTGCCATGACATAAATCATATATGCATCATGCCCGATCTTCTGTCGTAGTATTAAATAGTGTATCCGGTGTTTCTTCTAGTGCTTTGCTTCTTTATGGATTAGGCCGATGAGTTGATGCGAGTGTCGACCTGATCTTCGGATGAACCTTCGGCAGTGTTTTCAGGCGAGCATTCTCTCCCTTTCTACATATTTTACATTTATAGTATTTACTTCCTCTTGTAGATCTATTGCTATTCGTGTTGTGATGCTTTAGTTTCGCACCATTTATATTCCTTAAAGCCTCTATATTGCCTTGGACATATCCTATTACCTGTTGTTTGGTAGATAGTCAGCCTTGCGAGTCATAGTCGCTGCTCAGGTGCTGCTTCGTGTCGTCGATGTTCCACCGTTGTTGGGTGCTTGACACATTCTTAATGGTGGAGATGATCATGGATTTAATTACTGTTTAATAAAATTGAAAGTAGGTAAATAATGCAGAGGCACCGGTGGGTAATAGACAATATTTGTGTTTTAACCGCTCGCTGGTGTCCCGTAGGACCCCGAGTTCTTGACACTTGTTCTGAGATCGAGCGCGCTAACCACAGGTGGGGTGTGTGGGCACCTCCATCAATTTAGTAACTGATTTCAAAGTACTGTCCCAGGGGCCACATACTAGTTTGGGCTTTATTATTATCCTATACTTATGACATGCTTTATTGATTTATTTACTATTGTGTGTGGAGCGCCTGTACTGTTTAGGAACCCCGTGATACATATTCGCTGTATCGACAAGCCCAGTCACACTTTCGGGTTCCCAGTCGTTTACAGTCGTCGACATAAACCCTGAGTCTGTTTCGGAGACTGGCCGACTTCGTTGCGGGTAGCTTAGGGGGTGTTTGTTTGGGCTTTTGGTGGCTTTCCAGTGGAAAAAGCCAGACAAACTGACCAAACGGCACAGCTGCGCAGTGGGATTCGGCCAAAGTGGTTGGCGAAACAGGCGATACGGGGAAGCAGGTCCGTAGGTGCTTCCCGGGGCTGCGAGCGAAGTGTTTTCATCTTTGTACATTTGGTTAGAGGAAATTACAAGCAAATTGCCATCCTGAGCCGTATCACCACCCCACCGACCGGACCGATGGACCTCCTCCTCGCTGTTCTTGCCCGACCCCTGCCGCCCAGATCGATGGGCCCCCGCCGGCCGACCGTCCGACCCCATCCCCCACCCCCTGGGCCAACCTCGTCCCCAGCCGACCTCCTCCCCATCCCAAGTCAGTTCCAAGGCTGACCCCGTCCCCATCCCGAGCTGACCTCCTCCTCGGCCGACCTCGTTCCTGGATGTGCGGGAGCAGCGGTCGGCCATGGTGCGGGAGCAGCGGCCATCCATGGTGCCGGAGCAGCGGCCGGCCATGGTGACTATGCGTCGGGGAGCAGCGGCCGGCCATGGTGACTATGCGTCGGGGAGCAGCGGCCGGCCATGGTGACTAGGCGTTGAGGTGCGGGAGCAGTGGCCGACCATGATGACTAGGCGTCGGGGAGCAAGCGTGGGAGGGAAGAAGGAGAGGACGGGGAGGAGAAGAAGAGCAGCGTCCGGTGGCAGAGCTAGGTGGCAGAGGTGCGCGGGAGTGGCGGGGAGCAGCGGCCGGCAGCGTCGCTGGGTGGAGGACGTGAAACAGAGAGATAAGGAAGAGGAGAAGATAAAGGAGAGAGAGGACAGCGGCTGGTTTTTTTCCTTTTTATTCTCTCTTTTTTTAATTGAAAATTTTAAAGAATACAACCAGACATATTATTCTTTTACTATAGAAAAAAAATATGTAACAACAAGTGTCCTTTTTTATACTTCTGCTGCAGGAAAAAAAAATGTAATTCAGCTATAGTCACCATGGCCGGCCGCTGCTCAACGCCTAGTCAGTCAATAACAATATATGCATTTATGCAATTTAATAATGAAAATATGTTATATAAATTACAGGAACATTACAGACAATTTTTTAGCATATAGCCAGTCAGCCAGCCAAGTTGCCAAACGGTCAAACTCAGAGAAGTAGCTTTTCCTACACAGCAGCTTTCCTGGCACAGCAGCACAGCCAGCCACAGCCCAAACAAACATGCCCTTAGTGGGGTGGCTCCCATGTGCTTGCTTTGGGTCTGTGAAACGTCGTTTCTGAAACCCTATCGACATACCGTTGGGTGTATGTTTTATGATCTTGTACCTACCAGATCTAACAACAATGGTGTAGGTGCGTGTGGAAATTTTGGTGCACCCTTGCAGAGTTTAATCTTTTCGAAAAGTCATGTCCGCGATTATGGACGACTTGGAGCACAGTTCTCGATCATAGACGACTATAACTAAAGTTTACTGTTATAATATGACTTGCATCTGATATGACTAGTAAGTTGGAAAACCACCATGGAATGAATGAATAAAACTGCCAACTGTGTGAGTTTCCTCGGATTGACTTCCTCGTTTGGTCTCGAGGGGGAAATACCAGGATGGGTATGTTTGGTGGTAGTATCAGGTTGGTTCCAAATAGGTCTTTCTTATCCCTCTCAGATAGATGACAATTGTATCGAGTCTCTATAGGTTATTAGTGCATGTTGCGCTGCCGCTTCGGTCCACCATACCTATGTAGGAGAGGACCGCCGAATTCTAAGACTCGCCGTGTACTGGCCTCAGCACTGACCGCTCTCCTTTTTCCTTTTCCCTTTGTCGGCACCCCTTTTTGTTTAAGCAGGTTTTGAGATCGACGTCGTTAGCAGGGTTACCCTTCTGGCTTGGCCTGGGTAGGGTTATGGACGCCATTGGTCATTCGTCAGGGCTCTTAGCCCTATTTGCATCTTGTTCGTACTCGAATGCGGTATCGTTTTCAAGGTGATTTGGATCTTTGTACTGTATATCTGTATTCTTGACTCATGGAGTCATTGTTGTATACATCTGTTCTGTGGGTTCCATCGTGGACTATTGTGTAATGATATTGCTTCGTTTTCCACCCGCACTCAAGTGCCTGGTGGGCACCTTTGAATCATTTCTATGCGGGTTTGGCGGGAATTGCTAAAACTTGCATAGGGCCGATCCGAGGGTGTTACAAAGTGGTATCAGAGCTCAGCAGTTGCGATACCCCACTGGTCCAGCCTGTAGGATAACCGAGCTAACAGACGCTATAGAGTGTCAAAACTATTTTCGAAAATCATTTGGATAGATCTGATTAGGTCTTCTTTTACTCCTTACCCCTCTGTTGTTCTCCTCTTACCTTTGCGTGTTTTGAATCTGCCCCTTACCTTTTTCTTCGAGTCCAGGAATTCTCGTGGTTGGGTTTCCGTCGTACCTTCAGGTTTTCGCTTCCTCCTCTTGTAATGGTGCTTCGACATCCGACATTCATGCTATTTGAGTAATCTTTTGTCTATTGTACCTTTAAGTGGACCAAAATCTACTAAAAATTTTCTTTGTATCTTCTGGTGTTTTATAACATGTCGACATCATCTACATCAGATCCGATGAACAATCTACATCATTCATTTGTTTCCAAACGTTGTTTTTTAAAATTTTCAGTCTAAATTCTAAGAGTTGGTTGCACAATTATCCTATTCGTGTGTAGAGTAATGCTTTGGGTGCGTGATGAGCTGATCACCATCCGACTACTCTTATCATTCGCTCTTGTACATTGAATCGGCGGATCGAGCAATTTTACTCCTTCCATAGAAGTTAGGTGGTATGTTGAGGCCTTTACCTTCGTCCTTTGTTTATCCAGAGTGTTCTATCAACGAACGGGAGCATCGACCCTTGGTGGTGGTGTCGCCGATATCAAGACGAAGAAAACACCCTTGTTAGTGGTGTCGCAAGGATCAACATGAAGCGAGAAGATCCAGATCATCGGTATTTTTCCCCGTACCATGAGGCGGATCTCGAGGGCGATATCCATTGTTAGTAGTGCCGAATTGTAGCACCCTGGGAAAACCACTACTAGAAAGTCGTCTGCCTTTATATTTATGCATCATCATGACATCATCACACATATCATTGTTGCCTAAAACTATTTTCTAAAGGCCTATTTTGTTTTCTAAATATTTACCTCCTTGTTCAAATCCAAACCCCAGATCCTTACAGATCTTTTATTTGTCTAAAAACCTTTTACAAATGTTTTGTTTTATAATAAAGAAAAATAATAAATCTATTTTGTTTCGAGGGAGGCCGCCAACGGCGAGGCCCAAAAGGCCCAGCTGGCAGCAGCCTACCACCCCGGTTAATCCTGACCCTAGATCTAATCTATCTAAACCCTATCTAGCCCTATACCCAAACCCAAACCATCCTACCCTAATCCCACACTGCCGCCAAAGCCTCACGCACGCAGCACTGGCCGCGCCTGCAGCTTGGCCCCACCGCCCTGTGCGCGGTACCCTTAGCCACGCACGCGGACGCGCCCGCGATACCTTCACGCTCCCGCCTCACCCGAACCCCACATTCCTTCATGCTTCCTCTCGCACCCACCACGATCGCTACCGCCCGCCCCTGGCCCACCTTCCTACTCGCTCGCATGCTCCCCCAGCTCGAGGCCCTCCGCCGCCACGACCTGGTTCCCTTCGCGCTGGCCGCCGCCGGCTCGCGTCAGGCTCGCCTCGTCCTCCCGAGCGTCCCCGCCTCCCTCTGTCGCTAGCCCGCCTCTGCTTCGCTGGATCGAGCCGCTGCGACCCTCCTCCCGAGCTCTTCGCTCACTGCTCTGCGCGCAAATGCCGCATCCCCCCTCCGGCCATCCCCATCAACCGCCGCCACCTCCCAAGATCGCCCATCAAGATCCCGAGGCCATGGACCTCTTCGTGGCTTCCTCTTGCGCGCCCCACCGCCGCCAGCATGTTTGCCGCCTCTGCCCCGTGTGGCCGCCGCCAGAAGCTCCGCCTGCCTTGCGCCATGCCGGCCACCTCGCAGCTCTGCCCGCCAGCAGCCGCCACAAGCGTTGTCCCTACACCAAGCTTTTTCCTGGAAGTACGTCATGAGCGGTGTGTTCTTGCTGAAATGTCTGAGTGGGACATGGCCTTGCAGATTTTAGGCATACTTGCCCACTTGTGTCCTACTGCCGTGCGTATTATTGACTCATGGAGTCGTTGTTGTATATATCTGTTTTGTGGGTTCCATCGTGGACTATTGTGTAATGATATTTCTTCGTTTTTCACCCGCACGCAAGTGCCTGGTGGGCACCTTTTAATCGTTTCTATGCGGGTTTGGCAGGAATTACTAAAACTTGCATAGGGCCGATTCGAGGGTGTTATAATAGCCACCACTACAACAAGGGATATTACCTGATAGATTGCATCTATCCAATATTGTCAACATTTGTGAAGACTCTCTCAAGCCCACTGATCGACAAGAAAGCCAACTTTGACAACGAACAAGAATCTTGAATGAAGGATGTCGAGCGGGCACTTGGTATGCTCCAGCTCGATTTGCAGTTGTCCGCTTCTCTGCTCTGACCTGGTCGCAAGAGCAAATATGGGATGTGATGAATGCCTATATGATCTTACACAACATGATCATTGAGAACGACAGGGAGGAGCCAACGCTTTATGATGACAGTGATCCGTCGCAACCATATTTCAGACAGGGGCCTCTTGCAGAGTCTGATCACTAGGTGCCAGCATCGTGGGCTGACTTTGTTGGTATGCATCAAGAGATTCGAGACCCGCATGTGCATCAACAAATGTAGGATGATCTAGTGGAGCACATGTGGATGCTTAAAGGAAACATCTAGTTTGATGTGTTCTTCTGTTTGAGAATTTGTTAAATTATTTGGTATGTGTATTGAACTTGTTTTATGCGCCGAACTATATGATAAATTGGCCGAACTGTTCTTGTGTTTGAAAATTTGGCCGAACTGTGAAAATCTTAGGTGTGTAAATTGGTCGAGCTGGGTTGTAAAACATAATGTTTTGGGGGAACTGGCTGAACCCTCTATGGGGTGGCCTATCACACACATATATATAATGGTGTACAATGGTACAATACAAGTCATATACCAATACGGTATGGATTACAGAGTTGGGCTACTATACAAAGTCTAACACCCTCCCTCAATCTCAACTCACTCATGAAGTGTCTAGAAGGTTGAGATTGCGCCTATAGACCTCAAAGATGGGTGAAGGTAGAGGATTGGTGAAGATATCTGCAAGTTGATCTTTTGAAGAGATAAACCTGATTTGTAGTAGCTTTTGTGCAACATGTTCCCTCACAAAATGATAGTCATCTCAATGTGTTTGGTTCGTGCATGGAACACCGAGTTTGACGATAGAAACATAGCACCGATGTTGCCGCATCAAAGAACTGGAGGATGTGGTTGGGAAACTCCCAGTTCTTGAAGTAGGACTCAATCCATATAAGCTAGGCGGTCACATTGGAAACCTCATTGTACTCGTCTTCTGTGCTGCTGCGGGAAACAGTGGCTTGCTTGCGTGCACTCTAGGCGATCAAATTAGGACCCAAGAACACATCATATCCCCCCTCCCCGTAGATCGCCTGTCGTCTGGACACCCAGCCCAATCAACATCTAAGAATACAGAAAGAACTCTGGAGGGACTGGGGCGCAGGTGGAGACCATAGGAGACAGTGAGACGCACATAACGCAGGATGCGTTTCATAGCAGACCAGTGCACATCAGTAGGCGCATGAAGATACTGGCACACCCTGTTAACCACAAAGGAAAGATCAGGACGCGTGATTTTCAGATATTGTAGGCCACCAACAATACTCCGATACACAGTCGCATCCTTAGGAGACAGAAGAGCACCATCAGCAGCGGAAAGCTTGTCGGTGGAGGACATGGGCGTAGGACATGTCTTGCACTTGATCATACCGACACGATGCAAGATATCAATAGATTACTTCTTTTGGGTGAGAGCTAAGCTGCCACGAGACTCATCAGCAACCTCAATACCTAGGAAGAAGTGGATATGTCCCAAATCCTTAACTGCAAAGTCTCTGCCAAGCGCAGTCACAAGAACATCGGCCGTTGTCGAAGAAGAGCTGACCAGGATAATGTCATCCACGTACACAAGCAAGTACATGGTCACACTCGGACACTGAAACATGAACAATGAAGTGTCAGCCGTCGAAGGAACGAAGCCATGATCATGTAGAGCTGAAGCCAGGCGAGCATGCCAGGCATGAAGTGCCTGCTTTAGTCCATACAGATCCTTCATCAGAAGACAGAGATGATGAGGCTGAGTGTGATCAACAAATCCAGGTGGCTGCTACATGTCAACCTCTTCTTCAAGCAACCCATGAAGAAAAGCATTCTGCACATCAAGCTAGCAGAGAGACCATTCGCGAGAAACTGCAAGAGACAAGAGAAACCGAATAGTGATAGGTTTGACAACTGGGTTGAATGTATCCAGGTCAATAGAACCATCAGCATATTTCTTCACCTTGAAAACCCACTTCGAATCAATGATGTTGACGCGAGGCGGTGGGGGAACAAGTGTCTAGGTCTCATTCTGCATAAGAGCATGATACTCTTGTTCCATAGCAGCCCTCCAGTGTGAGATACTCATAGCGTCTTGATAACTGTGTGGTTTAGTGGTTGGATCTTCCACAGCATGAGCCAGGCAAGCAGCCAAGTATGTGACTGTGCCGTCGGTGCGCTCCTTGGGATGAGCGATGCCACTGCGGCTGCGTGTGTGCGGACGCCGCGGAGTAGCGAGCACAGGGGCAGGCATAACTTCTAGAGCAAGCGAGGCCGGCCTAGAGGACTCCAGCAATGAGGGGTCGGGCGATGGTGGTTCGGGCGATGGAGGGCCGGTCGACGAGGGCCCAGGCATCGTGTGTGGCGCTGATCTATGCGCTGCCGACCCAGGCGATGTGGGCGGCAGGGAGGCTCGTGCGAGCGATGTGGGCGATGACGGAGGCGATTCCGGACGAGGAGGCTACAACGTGGGCCACTCAGAGGAGGTCGTCTATGATGTCGGCCCATCCGCAGGGGAAGGCGTGGCGGGGTGGAAAGCAGGAGGCAGTGCATGCGCATGCACCAGCCGATCGACGTGCGCCACAAGAGACACAAGTGGTGCATCGGGTAGGATTTCTAGGAGAGCAACACGTCCAGTTCTTGTATCATGATTAGGTAACAACACAGGTGAATATGCAGCATCTTCAAATTGGCCAGGCATAATAGGAGATGGATGCATAGATGGGACTGTGATAGGTAGATGTGGCATGGTGGAAAAGGGGAAGAGGTTCTCATCAAAGACAACATCACGAGATATGTAGACACGATTTGTTGTTACATGGAGGCACTTGTAGCCTTTATGTAGAGAACTATACCCCAAGAGCACACATTTTTTGGACCGAAAATCAAGTTTTCAATTATTATATGGACGAAGATGGGGCCAACAGGCACACCTGAATACCTTGAAAAAGGTATAGTAAGGAGTTTCATGCAGGAGAAGCTCAATAGGTGTTTTCATATTAAGAACACACGTAGGTAATCTGTTAATAAGAAAACATACGGTGGAAAAGGCATCACTCCAAAAGTGAACGGGTACGGAAGCATGAGCAAGAAGTGTGAAGTCGGTCTGAACTACATGGCGATGTTTGCGCTCAACGATGCCATTTTGCTGATGTGTATGTGCGCATGATAAACGATGAGAGATCCCAAGCTTATTAAAGAAAGTGTTGAGGTTGCGATATTCTCCCCTCTCCCCCCACAATCTGACTGAACATGAATAATTTTATGCTTGAGTAGACATTCAACATGCAATTTAAACTGAATGAATATATCAAACACATCATACTTGCGCTTAATAATATAAATCCATGTAAATTGACTATAGGCATCAATAAAACTGATATAGTAGTTGTGACCACTAATAGATGTTTGTGCTGGACCCCACACATCGGAAAAAACAAGTTGAAGAGGACTCTTGACTTCTCTAGTAGATGAAACAAATGGTAGTTGATGACTTTTGTCTTGTTGATAGGCATCACACACAGACATCTCTTTATTGCTCTACTCTAATGGCAGCTCATGGCGGTGTAGTATGTGGCAAACGATAGGGTGGTAGGGTGACCAAGGCAAGAGTGCCACTATGACGGCGACACACGAACACCGCTGAAGACGCGCGAGGCGGATGGATCCTCCAAACGGTACAAGCCTTGGCTTAAGAGTCCACTAAGCAAAACATCCCGAGTTGCTCGGTCCTTAACAAAAAGATCAAAAGGATGAAATTAACATAGGAAATTATTATCAAGGGTGAGCTTAGGAACGGATAAAAGATTATGAGTAACCGAGGGTACCCGCAGAATATTACAAAGGTGGAGTTGCCTAGAGGGATGACTAGTTAAAAGAGATGATTGGCCAATGTGAGATATGGGCATACCTACACCATTGGCGGTGTGAACCTTGTCATGCCCGTAGTTTGGATGGTAGGTGGCGAGCTTGTTGATCTCGTTCTTCGTGTGATATGTGGCGCCGGTGTCCATGTACCACACTGGATCAATGGGATAGGATGGCGTGTACCCCTGCTCGACGCGCGGGTCCTTGCCCTTGGCAGCGACGTGGGCAGCCGGGGCGGCGGGAGGGCCGAAGTCGGCCATGGAAAACTGGCGCTCGTTGCCCTGCTGTCGTTGCCGATATTGAGGAAGCTTTTCTGAAAACGTCGGTGGCACTTGGAGGCGACATATTTGGCACACCCGATCGTTGTGGCCCCCACCCAAGGTCGGTGCAGGGGGTGGAGCGGCCTTGCCAGCAGACGGGGGCGTCGGCGGGCGCTGACCGCGAGAGGCCTAGTAGGCCGCCAGCTGCTTGGTGATGGCGACGGAGGAGCAGCGAGCCTCGACGCGCTGCTCGATGAAGAGGAGGCATGAGTAGAGGTCGTGAGAAGGCATCGGCGGCTTGGCATTGTGGATGGCCTCCGCGAGATTGCCGTATTCGAAGTCGAGGCCCTTGATGACGAAGCATGCGAACTCCTCGTTGCGAAGCGGCTGGCCAATAGAGGTCAGCGTGTCCGCCAGTACCTTGATCTTGTTGAAGTAGGTCGTGGCGGAGGAGTCCAGCTTCTTGATGTCGGCGAGCTCACTGCAAAGATCTATCGAACATGAGGTGGAGACCCGGGCAAAGGCGTGCTCCAGGGTCGTCCACGCGTCCATGGAGGTGGAAGCGAAGAGGCAGAGGCCAGCGAACCCTTCGCCCAGGGAACCCTGGATGACGAAGAGGATCGCCTAGTCCTGTTGCACCCACACACGGTGTTCCGGGTTGATAGCCGGACCGTGGATGGTGGCGATGACCTGCGGAAGACACGGCAGGGAACCATCGACATACCCAAGGAGGGAGCGGCTACGGAGCAGCGGTAGTACCTTGGCACGCCAGAACAAGTAGTTGTCCGACATGAGTCGGGTGGTGATTAGGTTGTCGAAGTGGAATGGCCCAAAGGGCGTGAAGGCATCGGCAACCAGGGCAGCGGGCGTTGCAGCGACGACGAGGCCACGGCCACGGGCGGGGCGTCGAGGGCCCCCGAGGCCGCCGGGAAGATGGCGAGTTTAGGGGACGAGCTGGTGGAGGCCGCGGGTGGCGCCGCAGACTGGACCGTCGTCGTGGCAACAGAGAGCGCTGGCGCGGGAGACGGCGGGATCAGAGCCGAGGATATGGATCCCACAGCGGTGGTGTCGAAGAATTGAGGCACCGACGGAGAGATATCACGAAGAGAAAGGTTGAGGAGGGCGGCAAGCGACGCGGGGATGGACACGGAGCTGGCGGCGCTCGAGGCGGAAGCGGACATGGCGATGGCTGCGGTGGCCCTAGGGTTAGGCGTGGCGGCAGCAAGTGGGGTGGGGGAGGACCTCGGTTAGGCTGATACCATGTAAAACGTAATGTTTTGGGGGAACTGGCTCGACCTCTATGGAATGGCCCATCACACATTTTATATATATATATATAGCTCTGCTATTCAAGAACCACTTCCTGAATAACTATTCAGGAGCCCCCTGTTACTATTCACGTGAACACCAGGAACCCTCTGTTAACTTCCAGGCGAGCACGAGTTAACATCTTTTTATTCTAAGTTAACTTCCAAAATGTAACAATAATAGTAAATGTTTACTTTCATTGTGTAAGTTAACTTTCGCGACCATTCTTAACTACCTCATGTACGCAAGTTAACTACCTCTTCTATGCTAGTTAACTTCCTGACGGAGCATCGATATTTCATGTTTTCGTGGACTGTATATTAACTTCCGCGACCATTCTTAACTACCTCATGTGCGCAAGTTAACTGCCTCTTCTATGCTAGTTAACTTCCTGACGGAGCATCGATATTTCGTGTTTCTGCTGTTACTGTTCACGTGAATACCAGGAACCCTCTGTTAACTTCCAGGCGAGCACGAGTTAACTTCTTTTTCTTTCTAAGTTAACTTCCAGTATGTAACAGTAATAGTGAATGTTAACTTTCACTGTGTAAGTTAACTTCTGCGACCATTCTTAACTTCCTCATGTGCGCAAGTTAACTACCTCTTCTATGCTAGTTAACTGCCTGGCGGAGCATCGATTTTCCATGTTTTCTGAAACTCTGTTATTCAAGAACTCGATGTTACTATTCACGTGAACACCAGGAACTCTCTGTTAACTTCCAGGCGAGCACGAGTTAACTTCTTTTTCTTTCTAAGTTAACTTCCAGTATGTAATAGTAATAGTGAATGTTAACTTTCACTGTGTAAGTTAACTTCCATGACCATTCTTAACTTCCTCATGTGCGCAAGTTAAATACCTCTTTCTTAACTTCCACCGATGCAAATTAGCTTCCGTAAACATTTTAGCTGTCCCACGTGTACAAGTTAACCCCCTCTTTCTATGCTAGTTAACTTCCTGACGGGCAATCGATTTTTGTGTGTGTTTTTTCGTGGACTGAATGTTAACTTCCGCATGTGCAAGTTAACTTCTGCGACCCTTCTTAACTTCTCCGTCTGTACAAGTTAACTCCCTCTTTTCTACTAGTTAACTTCCTGACGGCACGCTGGGCGGAGGAGGTTGGATACGCGCGGGGCGGAGGTGCCTGCGGTGGCGCGCAAGGAGGAGGGCACGGTGGCTCCTGGTGCGGAGGAGGCCAGCGGCGAGTAGGGCGGAGGAGGTCGGCGACAGCGCTCGGTGAACCACCAGTACTCCTCGAGGGTCTCGCCCTTCCACGCGAAGATGGCGGCGGAGTCGCGCGCGATGGCCGTGACGGCGTGGTCCTGCGTGGAGAAGATGTTGTAGGAGCACCAGCGGACCTCGGCGCCAAGGGCCGTGAGGGTCTCGATGAGGATGGCGGTCTGGATGGTCATGTGGAGGGATCCCGAGATTCGGGCGCCCTTGAAGGGCTGCGAGGGGCTGAACTCGGCGCGGCATGCCATGAGGCCCGACATCTCGACCTCGGCGAGGTCCAGCTCGAGGCGGCCGAAGTCGTCCTGGGAGAGGTCCTTGACCTTGTACTCGCGCTCGGAGGAGGTCTTCTCCACGGAGAGCGCCATGGCTGGCTGGCTGGGGGAGGAGGGGTTGGTGGTTGATGGGACGGATCTGGGGGAGGGAGGAGGCGGCGAGTGGAGAGGGTTGGGGGTCGACGGCGAGTAGGGCAGAGGGGTTAGGTGGGGGAGGGTAGTTAGGTTGGGGGTTCCTGAATAAGCTTATCTAGGAACCTCTTAAGGGGGTGTTTCTGAATAGTCCTGTCGTATATATAGCTCTGCTATTCAAGAACCACTTCCTGAATAACTATTCAGGAACCCCCTGTTACTATTCACGTGAACACCAGGAACCCTCTGTTAACTTCCAGGCGAGCACGAGTTAACTTCCAAAATGTAATAGTAATAGTGAATGTTTACTTTCACTGTGTAAGTTAACTTCCGCGACCATTCTTAACTACCTCATGTGCGCAAGTTAACTACCTCTTCTATGCTAGTTAACTGCCTGGCGGAGCATCGATTTTCCATGTTTTCTGAAACTCTGTTATTCAAGAACTCGATGTTACTATTCACGTGAACACCAGGAACCCTCTGTTAACTTCCAGACGAGCACGAGTTAACTTCTTTTTCTTTCTAAGTTAACTTTCAGTATGTAACAGTAATAGTGAATGTTAACTTTCACTGTGTAATTTAACTTCCGCGACCATTCTTAACTTCCTCATGTGCGCAAGTTAACTACCTCTTCTATGCTAGTTAACTGTCTGGCGGAGCATCGATTTTTCCCTGTTTTCTGAAACTCTGTTATTCAAGAATTCGCTGTTACTGTTCACGTGAACACCAGGAACCCTCTGTTAACTTCCAGGAGAGCACGAGTTGAATGTTAACTTTCACTGTGTAAGTTAACTTCCGTGACCATTCTTAACTTTCTCATGTGCGTAAGTTAACTACCTCTTTCTTAACTTCCACCTATGCAAGTTAGCTTCCGTAAACATTTTAGCTATCCCGTGTGTACAAGTTAACCCCCTCTTTCTATGCTAGTTAACTTCCTGACGGACAATCGATTTTGTGTGTGTGTTTTCGCGGACTGAATGTTAACTTCCGCATGTGCAAGTTAACTTCTGCGACCCTTCTTAACTTCCCCGTCTGTACAAGTTAACTCCCTCTTTTCTACTAGTTAACTTCCTGACGGCACGCTGGGCGGAGGAGGCTGCGGTGGCGCGCGAGGAGGGCACGGTGGCGCCTGGTGCGGAGGAGGCCGACGGCGAGTAGGGCGGAGGAGGTCGGCGATGCGCGGGTGAGGTGAGCATGGAGGAGGCCGGCTACACGCGGGGCGGAGGTTTACACGGTGGCACGCGGGAAGGAGGGTGCAGCGATGCCTGGTGCGGAGGAGGAACCCAGGTCGAGGACACGCAGCTGGTACTAGACTCGTGCTTACCGGCGAGGGAGCCCAGGGGGAGAGGCGTTGGCGCCTGGGCACGACAGGGAGGGGCGCCCGACGGCGGACGTGGAGGTCGAGTGGAGCCAGGGGCGGGCGGCGGATGCGGAGGACGACAGACGACGTCGAGGCCGCGGCCGGGCGGCGCTGCTAGAGGGATGGGGACGCGCGAAAGGTGGTGGGGCTGGTGAGGAGAGCAGGGCGGCAGCAGGAGATGAGGACGACGGGGTTGAGGACGGGGAGGAGGCGTCCGCTGGCGGGGGCAAGGTAGAGGATCCGAGGTAAGATGGGACCACGCGGTGACGGCATGGCGCCCCCTGACAGCGGCCAGAGCGAGCCCGAGGAAGCGAGCGGCGATAGACGACAAGGAGGCGGGCGGCAGAGCCGCGGCCAGAGGACGCCAGGCTCCGGCGAGGCAGCGCAGCAGGCACGGTGAAGGAGGCCGCAGGGAAGAAAGGGGAAGACGTGGGGGGTTAGATGTGATGAGGAAGAAAGTGGTTAGGTGGGGGAGGGTAGTTAGGTGGGGGTTCCTGAATAAGCTTATCTAGAAACCTCTTAAGGGGGTGTTTCTGAATAGTCCTGTCGTGTATATATATATATCGACGCGGATTTGCTACTCATAGACGTAGCTACGCATAGACAGAGCACCGTTGGATTAAGGGATCAAATGCATGCAACCTCTAGATGGAAGTGGGGTGGAACATAGCTGAGATAACGGTGTTAGTTTTGTGCATGCATGCAAGAATCTAGGGTTTGGCATGGGTTCCAATTTAGCACACTATTTTGGATACAAAAGTTTTAGCATCTAAAATGAGAAGGGATTGAGAACAAGGATTAAAACAGGTTTTACATGCAGAAGCTTTAGACTATGTGCCATGAAAAAGAGTGCCCTAACAAAGGTTGTTTTGGTATGTGTTTGGTGGCCGCATGCATCCATGAGAATGTGAAGAAAACGGAACAAAGGTTGTTTTTCCTCACCTAAATGAAATTTGATAAGCTTTGTTTGGTAGGGCTTCATGCATATAGTATATTAGGGTTTACCATGTAGTATATTAGGGTTAGGGTTTACCGCATGTTGTATAGTATTACGGTTTGCCTCACCTAAATGAAATTTGATAAGCTTTGTTTTGCTAGGGCTTCATGCATATTAGGGTTTACCGTGTAGTATATTAGGGTTAGGGTTTAGCGCATGTTATATATTAGTGTTTGCCTCACCTAAATGAAATTTGATAAGCTTTGTTTTGCTAGGGCTTCATGCATGCATCAAAGGAACACTAACGGCGTTATTACTGAGCCAACATCCTGGGTCTGAATACATGTGCTCCCTATTATCAAAAGGGGAGAGAATGGATAGGCTATGCGCAGCTATGCCTCTTGTAACTACCTCGGTGAATTACGCTCCTAGATACAAGCCTGGATGAACGGTAGTGGTTGAAATAGTACGGTGGGGCCCCAAAAGCCACTCACGGGTAGACCTTTCGGCCATCCCAACCACTTCCAATTCATCGGGACCTCTGCAGGCGTGTCGGCGAAGGGATCAACTACATACACAAATGAGTATGTATGCAAGCCACCATACAAAAGTACATCAGAGCCATTCCATCTAGAAAGAAAGGAAAATATAGCAACGCCATACGGCAAGATTCAAATGACCTAGATAGATATAATATTTCAGGATATTTCCTCATACACCACACATCAGAGTATCAAGCGGAAGCGGCAGAACAAAGTACGAGTACGGATAAGAAGCAAATCGGCATAAGATGCCACAGAACTAAGCACATCCCGGCCACAGATCTCACGGATCCCCGTTCCCGGAATCTCTACACCGAACGGTCGTTGCCCACATCATCAGCCTCTTCCACCCAGTATCCGTCCTGCGAGTGTACCTGTTCATCTGAACCAATAATTTATCGTGTGAGACCCTAAGGGTACTCAGCAAGTCTTTATGCCTCTAAAGGGGACACAACCTGGGGTGACGCAATAGCAAAGATAACCCTAACAGTTCTATAGATAACGCTAACCATCCGCCTAACCAAAGATAGACGGATGTCCGTGATTAATGTGATTATAACGGTAAGATCACGGATCCATCCTCCTCCTCGCTACCAACGAGGAAGCGGACAACCCCATCCGTTGGCAATTTTATTAACCATTCCATGAGTGTTGCACTATTTACTAGTCAAATTACTTAGTCGATTAAAGCGGTACTTTAGTTATGCGTGTCTATGATCGAGAAACTATGCTCCAAGTCGTCCATAAACGCGGACACGGCTTTCAGAAAGTTTTACCCTACAGGGGTGCACAAATAGCAACACACACTCGCTCAACCTCGGAAAAACCAAATCAAAACCGAGGCCTTCACGACAAAGCAATCACAAGATTCGAAATATTTCAGGGCCACCTTGGAGTACACCATAGCAACGGCTACTCCGAGACGGACCCGAGGTTTGGGTGGACGGCTGTGAACGACTGGGAACCCAAAACTGAGCTTGTCGACACCGCGGAATCGTGTCCCGACCCTAAACAGTACAGTGTGCTCCTCGCACAATCGTAATAAAGCAGTAAAGCATGGCATAAGTACAGGATCATAAATAAAACCTCAAACTAGTTTGTGGCCCCAAGAAATAAGACGGAATCAAGCTCTGGCTCAGGGGGGTCCCATAAGCCTCCCGGATGTGGATAGCGCGAATAATCAAGGAACAGGAATCAAGTACTCGGGGTCCTACGGGACACAAGTGAGCAGGAAAAACCAAATAGCAGATATTGCTCACCGGTGCCACTTTCATTAGTTGTCCCATTACTACTCAGGTTAAGTTGTTTAGGTACCTCGTTATCCATCAGACACTCACATACCCTACACATGCTGTTCTACGACTCACATGGCTCAAACAACTCCTGTAGTAATGGCTCATGGGATGGAGGAACAAGCTTGGTGGGGTTTAAAAGTAAAGGCTATGCAATACTTGGGATTCGGTTTAATGCAATCGCGACTCAATGATGCAAGAATAAGATAGAGGCAATAGGTACTGTATGTATGCAAGCATGTGGTAGTGCTTGCCTGGCAACTCAGTTGAAGCGAGAGACGGATCTCAGGTAGTGCTCTGGTTCTCTTGATATATCCCCAAAGGTGTCTATTCGAAGAAGAACCAAACAAACAAGGGCCAACATAAATAAAGTGCACAAGCATAGGAATAAAATGCGTCAAGCAAATAATCATGCCATGATGAATGATGCACAAGTTGCATGGCAATAAAGTAGCATGGCATGGGTGAGGTGTGGAACACAAGGAATAACATTTTTATTGAGTTTTGGTCACATTTTATTGTCATATTAGTTGCTGTACACTATATTTTTATATGATGCATGCTGCAATTGAAGTCATGGATAGCATAAACAGAAAGGTCTCGTCGAGCTGATCATTTTAGACATATCATTTGTTAAATTCGGAGTTATAGATCAAAAGTTATTAATTTATTAAGTTACAGTGGCATTTTGTTGTAATTTACTCAACTTGGAATTTTAAATGTGCAAAAGGTAATTTGAATAGCATATTTGAAATCCTCACATTTTTCTGATCCAAAAACATATATTATTTGCATTATTTGGATTTATAATTGAAAAGTTATTTGAAAACAGATTTATAATTGAATTTGAATTAATTTGAATCAGTTTCGAATTTAAACAGACAACCAAAAACTTTTGTTACACACTCTTTGCTAACCGCACCAAGCTCTTGCTTCGGAGTTAGCTTCGATCAAATTATTTGGATGCATTGAGCCCTTGCTTCGGAGTTAGCTGGGCGAGGCAGAGATGGAGGGTGGATAAGAACGGGAGGGGGAAGGTGAGGATGGCGTGGGGGAGGGGAAGGTGGCTTCGGCCACCTTTTTGCCTCTCCTTCACGTGATCGGCCAGGCAGGGGAAGGGGGAGGGTTAGCTAGGCAGGCAGAGCTAGGGGGGAACTGCCAGGTGGGCCAGGTGCGAGGGGCTCGGGGTGGGGCAGGTCAGACATAGAGAGAGAGCAAGAGAGAGGAGAGGGGTAGGCTCGGCTAGGGTAGATGGGTTTGGGGTGGAGAGAGAGAAGAGAAAAGAGAGAAGATGACATGTGGGGCCAGGAAGAGGGGGTGGAGCTGTGGCCCAAGCATGGAAGAGAGGGGAGGCCGAGAGGGAGGTGGGACATGGTGGGGTCGAGCTAGGTTTAGAGGAGGGATGCAAGTATGGTGGGGGTCATGCATGGTGAGAGGAAGAGAGAGAGAGGGTTTGGTGTCTTGATTAGATCAAGCATGATCCACACAAGCTCAACAAGATGGCCAAAAGAGAAAGAGGAAAAGAGGTGATGAGGTATGAGCAAGATTTAAATGGATCAAGCCCAAAAGCAGGAATAAAGACAGAGATGACCCACTCAAGAATTCAAACAAAACCCTAAGATGACCAAAGTTGATGATGGTTGCATGGCCCATGCAAATGCATTAAATGCCAGGTTTTATCTTGTGAGAACAAAATAATATCCCATGGCACTTATTTATGTGCATCCCCAAAGATGGAGTAAGGCCAAGCATAAGATTATGAGTGTAATCCACCCAACCCACATGAGCTAGAGGTAAACTCAATTAAAATGCCAAGCTCATATTAATTGGATGGTGGAATTATAAAGTGGAGAAAGAAAGGGTGGTGGAGTCAATAATAGATATGCCCACAACTCAACTTGGGCATTTAACAATATATCAAGGACCAAATACAATAACAAGAGGCAAATACAAATATTAATGCATATGAGATAAGAACCAAAACAAAAGGGTTTTTGTATGATGCTCAAATTGCAAGATGACATGATGACATGAGCATGACATGATGATGATGCAACAATTATATGTAGGAAGTGGCCCTTTTATTACTAGATCAAGTAGCATTACAGATGTTAGACAACTAGGATGCTACAACTCTCCCCCACTAAACAGGAATCTCGCCCCGAGATTCTAGGAAGAAGAATAAGACACAAAGAGGGTAGGATAGTTGGCACGGAGTTCATCTTCACGTTCCCAAGTGGCTTCATCAGCGAATGGTGTGACCATCGCACCTTGCAGAACTTGATGGACTTGTTGCAGTCCTTCTTTCTGGTCTCAAGGATTTTGTGGGGTGTTCTTGATAAGACAGTCTTCTTGGAGATCGATTAGCTCATGATCCACGGTCCTGGGATCTTTGAAACACTTCTTGAGCTGAGAGATGTGGAAAACATCATGGACTTTGAGTTTTACGGGAGCTCAAGGGCATAAGCAACTTCTCCTCTTCTACCACGATCTTGAAAGGACCGATGTATCTAGGAGCCAGCTTTCCTTTGATACCAAAGCGGTGTGCCTCTCATGGGAGTGACACGAAGGTACACGATATCACGAGGGCATACACCATGTCCGTGTGCTTCTGTCATAATTGCTCTTCGACGACTTTGAGCAATCTTGAGGTTCTCAAGAATGATATGCACCTTCTCCTCCGCTTGAGTTACAATGTCGGGGCCAACCCAGATTCTTTCTCACACTTTGACCACCCAATCGGAGTTCGCACTTGCGACCATAGAGAGCCTCAAATGGTGCCATCTTCGACTTTTCGAAGCTGTTGTTGTATGAGAATTCAGCATAAGGAAGACATTCCTCCCACTTCATGCCAAAGAGATAACATAAGCACGAAGCATATCCTCCGAATCTGATTGATCCTTTCAACTTGTCCTTGCATTGAGGGTGGTAAGCATCTTTGAAGTTCAACTTTGTTCCCAAAGCATTTTGGAAACTCTCCCGAACTTTGAAGTGAAGATGCTACCACAGTGCAGGCTGATCTCAAGCGGAACCCCACAGAGAGACAATTACATGATATAGAGCTCAGCCAACTGAATTCCAGAAATTGTTTCCTTGACGGGGAAGAAATGAGCCACTTTAGAAAGCCTGTCGATGACAACAAAGATTGCATTGTTGCCCTTCTGCGACCTTGGAAAACCAGTGATGAAGTCCATCTCTACTTTCTCCCATTTCCATTCCGGGGGTTTCAATGGCTGTAGAAGACCGAAAGGTTTCTGATGGACAGCTTTCACTCTGCGGCAGACATCACACTCCGAGACATACTTGGCACAATATCGTTTCAAACCAGGCCACCAATATTGTGTTTTCAAGTCCATGTACATCTTTGTCTTTGCCGGATGGATAGAAAGAACAGAATCGCGCCTCCTTGAGAACTTGCTCTCTCAAACCCGGGTAGTTGAACAAACATCCGGTGTTCAAAGAAAAGCGTGCCTTGATCATCGACGTGGAAGGACTCATACTTGAAGCTGAAGTTTGGAGATGATCTTTCGGTGTGCGGATCACCAAGGACGACGAGCGAATCTTTTCTTCCAAGAGAGGAGTAGCCAGAAGGTTCAGGAGATGCCCTTGTTCCACCATTTCAAGGTTGAGCTGACGGAATTCCTCGCACAAGAGAGGTTGTTGTTCTTCCATCATGAGGTTGTTGACATAAGCTTTGCGGCTGAGAGCATCGGCCATGACATTAGCTTTGCCAGGAGTGTAGTTGATGGTCAAATCAAAATCATTGATTGCTTCAATCCATCTCCTCTGCCGAAGGTTGAGATCAGGCTGAGTGAAGATATACTTCAAACTTTTGTGATCAGAAAAGATCTCACAACGGTTGCCAAGCAAGTAGTGCCTCCATAGCTTCAAAGCAAAGACAACTGCTGCGAGCTCGAGGTCATGTGTGGGATAGTTGAGCTCATGCGTCTTCAACTGTCGAGAGGCATAAGCAACAACTTGTCTTTCTTGCATCAGGACCGCACCCAATCCTTGCAAAGAGGCGTCACAGAATATCTGGAAAGGCTTAGATGTATCCGGAGGAACCAAAACTGGTGTGGAAGTGAGCTTCTCTTTGAGTGTCTCAAAGCTTGCTTGACAGGCAGGAGTCCAAAGATATTTCTTGCCTTTCTTGAGGAGATCGGTAAGAGGCTTCGCTATCTTCGAGAAGTTCTGAACGAAGCGACGACAATAACTAGCCAAACCGAGGAAAATCCGCACTTCTTTGACATTAACAGGAGGAAGCCATTCAACAATTGTCTTCACAGTTTCCGGGTTGACTGCAATGCCCTTGGCAGAGATGACATGACCAAGATAGGTTACCTCAGGCAGCCAAAACTCACACTTTGATAACTTTGCATACAAGCGGTTCTCACGAAGCTTGTTTAGGACACACCGAAGGTGTTCTTCATGCTCTTCCTTTGACTTGGAATATACTAGGATGTCATCCAGATAGACCACAACGAACTTATCAAGGTACTCCATGAAAACCGAGTTCATAAGCCTCGAGAAGGTAGCAGGTGCGTTGGTGAGACCGAAAAACATGACCGTGTACTCATACAGGCCATAGCGGGTGGTGAAAGCTGTTTTAGGGACATCTTCCTTGCGAATCTTGATTTGGTGATAACCACTCCTCAAGTCCAGCTTAGAGAATACCACAGCTCCAGCTAGCTGGTCAAAGAGATCATTAATCCGCGGAAGAGGATATTTGTTCTTGATGGTTTTAGCATTGAGAGCCCGGTAGTCAACACAAAGTCTATCAGTCCTGTCACGCTTCTTCACAAAGATTGTTGGGCTACCCCAAGAAGAAGTACTGTGTTGAATGAAACCCAACTTCTCTTGTTCATCAAGCTGTCGTTTGAGTTCAGCCAACTCAGAAGGACCCATTTTATAAGGCCGCTTGGAGATAGGAGCCGTTCCAGGTTCAAGCTCAATTACAAACTCAACCTCACGATCTGGAGGCATACCCGACAACTCTTCAGGAAAGACATCCGGGAAATCACAGACCACTGGGACACTCTGAATAGCTTCCATAGCATCATCATTCAGAGCCGCCAGAGAGAAAAGCTGGACAGCAGGAGTCAGACTTGGAGAAAAGACTATATGGCCTTCAGGAATCTTCAGAGAAACCGAGCGTTCAGCACAATCAATCACAGCTGCATTTGCTGTTAACCAATCCATGCCCAAGATGACATCAATGTCAGAATTGCCCAGAACAATTAAGGATGCCAAGAACGAAGAGCCACCAATCTCAATTTGATTGCCATGGCTGATATGAACAGCCCTCATGTTTGAACCAGGAGAAAGGACCATTAACCGCTTGAGAAGAGGAACCAAGACTAACTCATTCTCATTTGCAAACTTGTGAGAAACAAATGAATGCGATGCACCAGAATCAAACAAAACTCGTGCAGGGACTGAGTTAACGGAAAGCATACCCATCACAACTCCAGGTGCATGCTCAGCTTGAGCGGCGTTGACACAGTTGGCACGAGCAACAGTAGACCCGGGCTTGGTGTTGATGTTGAGAGCCCGAGGTGATGGTGCACGAACCATAGGAGAGCTTGCCGCAGATCTTGGAGGGGGTGGAGGAAGAGCTCTGTTCTTCAACGGACAGTTCCAGTTTAGATGCCCAGGGTCTCCACATGTGAAACAAGCACCAGGTGGACGTGGAGCAATGTGGCCAGGGACTCCGCCAGGCACTCCAGGGTAGTGGTGGTTGTAGCCCCTGGGAGCAGCAGTGATGAAGTTTGGTGGCCTTGTCGCGTAGCTTGACGGTCTTGGTGAAGCCGGGAGCGACGGTGGGGTGTTAGGAACCCAGACACGCCGCTTAGAAGGAGCTGACATAGATAAAGAGCTTGGTGCGTCCCGGTTGTGTTTCTTTGACTCCTCAAACACTTGCCTACTGACTTCCTCCTGCAAAGCTGTATGCTGAAGTTCCAGGAAAGATGCCGGCCTTGCACGTGTGATTGCATATTTGATCGATGCATTGAGCCCTTGCCTGAACCTCCGAAGCAAGAGCTGTTTAGCTGGCTATTTCCCATATATATATAATGTGTGTATAATAGTACAATACAAGTCTTATATCAATACAATATAGATTATACAGTTAGGATACTATTATACAGTATAGCTATATAAAGTCTAACATGAGTATCGAATTTTTAATGTGTGCTACAGATGCTCTAAGTTGCTGTTGCAGTTAAGAAGTCAATCCACGTATCGCAGACGTCAAATCCAGCCGATCGAGCTGGCTCTGCTTCTTGGATAACAGAGCTTTCATGGATAACGTTTAATACCCGATAATGCAAACAATAAACCATCCCGGCCGCACTGCTACAGGTCCTCTTTGAGTATGGGTCCATCTGGTATCGTATATATTCGACAGTATTGAACTGCTCGATGCGCATGGAATGGAACCAAACATATCGGAAACGACACGGGTTCATCTCAGAATTTCCTACGCAAAACACACAACATGAGATGAGGCATCTTGGAATCGATCCCATACATCACTAGTGGAAAAAGGGCTATCCGTTCGCGACCCCTCAGAGCATTTGTTCCGGTTGCGCCACCAACCGGGACTGGCATGCGTCCCGGTTGGAGCGGGCACGGGGCCAGGGGCATGCGTCCCGGTTGGTAAGGGGGAATACGTTTCGGTTGGAGCCACCAACCGGGACTAAAGGTTTGGCCACAGCCACGTGGCGTGTACGCACTTTAGTCGGTTCTGGCTCCATCCGGACTAAAGACCCCGCCTCTATAAATGCAACCAGCCCCTCTGCCTCCACTCTGTTTTTTCGAATGGTGGAAGATGTGAGGGGGTGTGCTAGTTTTTTCTCATGCATGCATTGAAGGTGTTTGATGAAATGTTTGAGTGAATAATCCCGTTGAATTTCTCATAAAACAAAAATATAGAAGGTGTCCGAGACGCACTTGAGCTTTCTCCTCTTTATTTGCCTCGATCGAGATTAGCAATCTTATCTTTTCTAGGTCATTGATACAATTCATGTGTCGGTGTGAATTGGTTATTTCACTATTTATGATGTCCTTTTTTTGATAAACTTACTTATATGATGCAGATGAACGGTCGGGAATGGATGTACGGTGACCGGCGCGTAGCCGGGTATATCAAAGACGTGGATAAATTTATCGATGTGGCTACGGCAAACAAAGAGAATGGATTTATACGTTATCCATGTGTTCAATGTCGGAACAACAAGGAGTACTCTTTCTCGAAAATCATTCGCGGCCACCTGATTATGAAAGGTTTCATGCCCAACTATAATTGCTGGACCAAGGACGGGGAAAAAGGGGTTATAATGGAAGATGGTGAAAAAAAGATGATGATAACAAGTATCGTCATATGGATTTGGCGGACCGATGCCAATTCGTGCCCAAGATTTGGCGGTAAAAGAAAATCTGGAAATAACTTGAGCTAGTACTACTAGCTACTAGCTACTCCGTGAGCCCGTGTAGTCGAGATTCTAGGTACAGGCCGGGAGCACGGAATCGGTTCCCTGCCCTTTTTCTCGTCGATGGATGCATGGTTCCGTGTGCGTAGGCCCTGGCTGGCCCGGCAGACGGGGAACAGTGCAACCACGCAGCCACGTACACCCTCCATCGCGATCTCACGCGCACGCAACACGCAAGCCTAGCTAGCCACGCCACGTCGATCGTCTCCTTGAAACCCAGAAGGAGGCAACGTACCACGATAATAAGGAGAAACGAAGAAATGATAAATAAATCTACGTTCACTGTGGCCTCGCTGTCGTGTACGTGCTGGTGCGTGTCTGTCTCGATTTTTCATAGCCCGGACGGAAGAACCAGTTCGTGTCACGTCACTTTCTTCTTTATTTTACAAAGTTGTAAACTTTTACTCCGTACTTGGTAGCTGGAACTCTGCCATGTGCTATACCCTGGCTCCCTCTCGACTCTCTACTGCGTGTACCTGCATGCACACCCGAGAGCATGTTCGGTAAAAATCGATCGATGATGCGTTCGTCATTCCTCCTTCTAGCAGCAGCAAAGAGTTACTCCCTCCGAGCCATATTAGTTGATTTCAATTTAGACGTATCTATAATAAAAACTTGTCTAGATATATCTAAATTGGAGTCAACTAATATGGATCGAAGGGAGTAGCATATTCTATTTATACATAAAAAAAGCAAAGGAGCTATAGCGTGCGCAACCATTAGGCCCCGGCAATAGCTATTACTTCCTTCGACCCATATTTATTGACTCCAATTTGGATGTATCTATCACAAAAACTTTTCTAGATACATTTAAATTGGAGTCGACTAATATGGATCGGAGGGAGTACTAAAAATCAAATTTGACCTTTCCACCAAAATTAGTTATCTCTACTTTGTCTGTCTTTTGTATTTATATACACATTAAAATATGTGTCTAGATACATGTTAATTTAGAAAATGCCTTGAACCTTCTCAAAACTACAAATGAGTCCTTATTTGACCAAGCTTTCGCAAAAAGATAACTACAAGGTAAACATCGCCCGAAGAATAAGACATACTCCCTCCGTCCCAAAATAGATGTCTTAAATTTGTCAAAATTTGGATGAATCTAAACACCATTTAGTATATAGATTTATCCAAAATTTGAAAAACCTAAGATATCTATTCTTGGACGGAGGGAGTACAAAATTAACATTTGTGACTCTTGCAACCACGAGATGAATAATTGTGACTACGGTTCGAGTGGACTCACATTATGGGAATAAATAATTTTTCATAGAGCCTCCGTTGCATCCATGTAGTAACTCAAGTGGCAAATTGGAAAAGTCAAAACTAATCAAAGAAAGTCCAAGCGACAAGTCATGGTCAACAAGCCAATGAAAGAATGAAGATCAAAGAATGAACGCAAGACGTGAAGGCTCGAGCAAATAAGCTCACTAGGTGGAGGGATTTATGGGTTGGTCCACCAAAAGCCATAGACCACACTGTCGCCTTAATTAATCTATCATGGACTCATGGCTAAAAAAATACATCAACAAGGGTGCATTGGCCATTTGTCAATGGCAACCGGACTACAAATACTTTCCCATGGTCATGTACTTAGTTCACTCTCACTTGAATGAAATCAAGGGTAGGATGCCGGTGCTCGAAGACGAGTTTGGAGCCTAGTATTGGATCAAATATTCTAGTATTGCCTAGACCGATGTCAAAGAAGAGTGATTCAGAGTCGGGTTAGGGAGGTCGTGTATGGCCCAAACCTTCTACCTGGACTCCCTCGACGCCTTCCTGGCATAGAAGTAAGTCACTGTAACATCTCAGCATTTAGGAACCAACGAAGGGTAGATTTAAGAATTTATGCATGTGCATGCATTCATTTGTAAAAATCTGGGTAAAATTTTCGCCAAACTAAAAACCTAAAGTGATCAGAGTTTCTTTCACTCTCTGTGTATAGTGATAGCTATGGGGAGTGATCGTTATAAATTCTGACATGATCTTTTTGAATAAGTGTGTTTTGGAAGGGAGAATTTGAATTCAAATTTGAAATTGAATTTATGTTTAAAGATTAAGAATTTTTATTAAGAAATGAATGATAAACTAATTTAATAATCTCATTTGTTATAATGTTAAGTGATAATAAATAAAATGGAATTCAATAGAAAGTATTTCAAAAAAAAGAATCTTTATTTCTTATTTTCATTCCATATATATATATATTTTTCTTTTACAATAATGAACTCATGAAGGGTTCAGAATAACAAAGGAATTACAACAGATGGAATTCAAATAATAATCTATTACAAGATTGTTACAAAAATAATAAATAAGATATTAAAAAATCTTTACAAATGAATCAATAGAGATTATATCTACCTATCTATCTAAACCTATACTAAAATCTTGTATATCCAGATCTTGTACCTGCAACAAAATGCAAAATCAAACAAAAAGGAAAATAAAGATTAGTGGTTAAGATACTCTCAGTAGAGAGCAGTGAGATGCACTGCTCATATTACATCACTGAGTATAAATAAAGGGACAAGTTTCACCAATATGAAAGAATTAGTTCTTTCATAAACCAATAAGCCATAACACAGCTCTCAACGACAAGTAAAAGGGACTAGTTTCACTAGGAAGGTAAAATGTTAAAAGATCAAAAGGTAAAGACACCTCATTGATATGATCCAAATGGTGTACCAAGCACACACAGAACACACTCACCTAAATGCATGGTGAGAGCTGTCAACACAGCAACAATGGTCACATAAGCAAAAGGAGTAGCACAACCATGGAGCAACCTCCAGCAGCTCATTCTCTTTATCTCAAACAGCACACCATGAGCAAACCAAGCCTGTCAAAGCCTAGCAATATCACCAGCCAAACCACACACACAATGTAACATCCCAAATTTTTTCCTATTTTGGAATGTTATAAATTAAATCAATAGCTAGATTTATTGTTTGACTTTTTTGAAAATTCTCAAAGAGAAGAAACTTTTTGAATAGAAAATCCTCTCAACCTTGAATTCAAAATCTTATATTCTTTTGTCATGACCTAAGTAGCCATATAAGAAAAAGGGCATGGATTGATTATGAATTGTATAATTGGTGTGCAAGATTTCAAAATGAAAATCATGAAGCATTCATAAGCATTTCATTACATTCATGCAAAGTTCTCACAAACTGAATCCAAATCCTGGTATCTAAATCCTATAGTTGATTCGCCCAAATGTTCCTAAAGGTAACTAAATTGACTTTATAAAACCCACTTTTGCTAAGGCGATAATTATAGCCTAAAGAAATACAATTAATATTACAAAATTTTAGAAACAAAATTGAGCTCATTGGGAGCTATTATGAAAAAGTTATGAAATAAATACAAATAAATAAAGATATAAATAAAATAGAATATACAAGGATTTATAAACCCACTACTTGCAAACTAGTAAAAATATTACAAATATGAACCTACAATGATCTATTCGATTTTAGAAAATTTTAGAAACAAGAATCGTATCATTTGGAGTTCGTATGCAAAAGATATGAGGGAAACAAGTAAATAGAAAAAGAAAAAGAAAAAAATCTAAACGGGCCGGCGGCCCAGCCAGTCGACCGGAGCAGCACACACTTACATGAAGGACGATCCCAGGTTTGCTTTAATTTTCGTGCAAAACAGTTTTTGTCAAACCTATCTCTATTCAAACTGCTATAACTTTTTATCTACAACTCCGAATCGACTTCCATTTGTTTCTACTTGTTCCCTACTCCAAGACCTATCTCTACACCATCCTAAATCTCCATATAAACTCGTGGAGCCACAGCTATACGAGTTTCTATTCTCGAAATCCCGAATCTACACATGCTCGAATCTTATTTCTCTTTTTAACCCATCTAGACTTCGTTGTTTGCCTTCGGCCAAAAAACGAAAGTTGTAGAACTCGTCGAAATCTTTCAATCCCGACAAACATCACCTCTTTTCATCCACCACAGTCGGAGAATTTTGCACCGCAATATTTCAGATATGATGGTGTAAATCCAAGATGTACTCTCGCTCGTTTCTTCAAATCCAAATTTCTTTGGTGAGAGGGTAGGACTAATGATTTCTCACAACTTTCATGTTATAAGTTTTTTAATTTGACCTATGGATTTGTCTCTCTAACACAGATCTATTTCTTGTCTATTCTGAGTCAAAATCGGGTCAATCTCCTCTCCAAACCACTCAATCTCATCCCAACGGCCAGGATTAGATCGATTCCGCGAAGGGGTACGAGCCAACTGGATCTCGTCACGTGTCAACGTCAGGTCAGCATCTAGTACCGGTCAGCATGCAAAGTCAATCTGTCCAGTCAGCGGAATATTCTCTGGAATATTCCGTTCGAATGTAACATTGCATATTATAGATCTAACTTGTAAAATTCATTAGAAATTTATACCACGTCCAAAAATTGCGTATAATATATCAAATTGAAGATAATTTTACGTAGAATCATCTTATCAGAATAGATCCAACCATTACAGTACGTACTTACCGTAATGATTTAATTAGTTTTAACGGTCTTCTAGGTTAATAAATTCATAAGAAATTATTTGTAACTCCGAAAAATATGAACAATATATCAAATTGAAGCTACTAGAATGTAGGTTAATAATATCTGGTTGGATCTAGATTTTGCAGACTATTTACCCCATAGCAATTTAATTAGTTTTAATGGCTTTATAAATCATTAAATTTATAGTAAATTAGTTGCTTGTCACAAAAATATAAATGATATACCGATGGAAAGCTGGTTCCATGTAGATCACCAATCTGCAAATGGTTCAGGAAAATACTGTAAAGTTTCGCAGCAATTAAATAAATAGTTTATTGGCTTATTTAGAGTATAAAAATCATAGTAATTCGAATGCTGCTCAGAAAATTACAAATAATATGTCCCTAAAATCACAATTCCGTGGAGATTACAGATATAACTTTAGTTTGATTTTTAGGCAACAGAAACTGTGAAAATGATTTAAAATCCATTATACTCTTTAAATTATAAGAAAAGATTTATAACTCCGATTAGGGTGAATCCAATTCCTACTGGTTCGTATTAATGTCCTCTATACAGTATAACTCAGAAGCAAATTTTACTGCACAATTAGGACAGAAGTTTCAACAAAACTATTAAAACCCCTTTATCAATATTTATTGATAAATACCCTATTGCTTTAATTGATCTCATACATGCATCATATGATCTATTAATGCTTAGAGAACTAAATATAAGCATTGTAACATATTAAACCATCATGCATGTTTTTGAACATCCTTGTTGTGTTTGCTATGTTTGCAATTGTTTTGATTGAAACTACCTTGTCCTCGTATTAGATTGTTCGGAGAGTGCGACTGCTGCGGAGAAATACAATCAACACCCATATTATCAACATAAGGCAAGTTACACCACTTGTTCATAATCTTTGTCCCAGTTTTGATTATATGCATGTGATCTTCAAAATTCTGTAGTATGCATGTGTAGGATGTTCTAGTAGAATTTTTCCTTGGTATTATTTTGCAAGTGCGATGATTTTGTAGTATGCCATGAGTAGCTCTATACTTAGAATTTTCCCTTCCTAATAGGTTACCCCTGTTTTGATAAGTGTTGCTTGCTATGCTATATATATATATATATATATATATATATATATATATATATATATATATATATATATATGAAAAGTACCGTTGGGTGGGTTCAAAAGACAATGAATTTTTATAAGTATAAAGTCTCTCTAGAGCAAACCTTTCTTCTCAAATCCACTTCAAAATAAAACTAAGTTTTCTTCTGGGCGGAATGGTTGTTGGGACAACGTGTGAGATTTTGGTGGAGGACAGCCGCCCAGGAATCAAAGAAGTCTTCCATGTTTCAGAATTCAGAAGCTTTTAGTGCAACCACAATACATATGGGCTCTGTCTTGGCCTATTACTTAGTGGAAAACCTCACCTGGATACCAACATTTGGAGGTTCTTGGCACGGTTGGATCCAGAAGGTAGAGGGGCTACTAAGGGAAATCATTGCCATGGTCTTGCCTGTAAAAGGACTTGATCGTGGATTATGAGTAAAGTGCACAAACTCTCGAGAGTATTGCAATCTGATCGATCAGCCGTGTTCACGGAAACAGAACAACATTAAGCATCTGAAGGATGGAGCCTCTGAAGGATCTTCCTCTCTCTTTTTTAAACAAAGTTTTGAAACCCCATGGCGTGAGTAATATCGCCAATGGGTGGGATTTTGGGAACTTGGTGCATAATATCCAAGTGTCACTTGGTGAGTAATATCCAAGTGTCACTTGGTGAGTAATTGTTATCGCCATATTTTGGCCAAAGAAGGAGATGGGCCGTGATCAAGATGGGCTTGGAAAATGCATATATTCAACGTGTTGTTGGATCGGCCTAGTGCGTGGATTTGGGCTAAATTGCCCGTGTATCTTGTATCATAGTAGGTTTCGTGTTAGTTTAGGTTCCGTTTCAGTTTAGGTAAAGATAGAGTTGTAGAGTTATTCCAAAAGTAGAGAGTCTCCGGACTATAAATATGTACCTAAGGTTATTGATAAAAGGAGGACAATCACGTTCACAACAAACACAATCTCCAAGCATCGCCACCCCTTGTTCTAGGGTTTCTTCGGTAGTGTATCTTTGCCTAGATCGCATCTCGATCTAGGCGATTTTTACTTATCGTTATTTAGTGTTACTCGATCAAGCCTTGTTGATGGCGAGTAACACTACTATCATGGTTATTTTGAGGCTAGCGTCGGTTCTTTTCGTTATAATTCTTTGATTTACGCCGCCTAGTTATCTCACTACCTTTGCACCTTTTCCCAAGTGCGAGGGTAGCATCTTGCTTCATCTTTATTTAGTTGTTTCGATCTGTTATGGTTATGCCTTGTTCGTCAAGGTTTAGTTTGATATCTACGTAGTCGGGCCTTACAGACGGGTTGAGCGATCGATCCAAGAGTGCATAGAGACGTGGCTTACTCGTTTTAGAGAAGTTGTTCCGTAATTAACTTTACGTTGGTTATTAGGCCTCCTCTAAGGTTAGTATTCCTCATCTTTGTATATACCAGGCTCAATTACGTGTAGACGTTCCAATTACGTGGTGAAACGTCAAACCGTCAGAGATCGATTTAATTTGTAACGATAAAGCAAAACCCCATGTTATCATAAGATCTAATGCAGAATCATGGGATAATCGGCTCTAGGAGCCGATTCACGGAAACCGGGAGTCACGCTCGAATTTTACGTATACTTGTTTACCATGCAGAAATCAATCGAGCAATCCTTCACCTTCCTAACCAGGTATAGGTCGGTGCACGCCCTCGAACCAAGCCGTAGCGTCTGCGGAGTTTTCTTGAGCCCGAGGACCAGGCCCACCAGCCTCTGGAGCCTCCCGGCTCTTCATGTTGCTCGTCGCTGCCCGCCGGTGAGTTTTGACAGGCAACAGTAATATCCAAGTGTTTGGTTGTTTGGACACTTGGTGAGTAATATCCTTGTGTGCCATTCGACCCTATTGTATCTAAGCAAATGTTTAGAAAGTAGGGTAAAACTCTTTCTCTCTTTTCTCCATACATAGAGAAAGTTAGCTTTATGCAAATGAACTCCAAAGCCTAAACTAGCCTTGCATGTAGAGTTAGTCTTCCTTCCTTGGTGTAATTTGCCAATACATTCAAAGTATTGACCCAACCTGTTGGTTGCACGTTTCATGTGCAGAATTTCGGAGATCGTTGAAAGGTGCGCTAGGATCGCGGGTCTTCACTCAACCTGCCTGTGGCATTGATGGGACTCATGTTATATATTTTTCGCTTTTGTTGTAATAATGTAAACTCTGGATTATTCGATTCATGTAATAAAGACTTGTGTTTTACATGATATTTTATCGACTGTGAGTGCTAGCTATTGATCCAGGGACTAGCATGTTAATCACAGGGAATTAGGATCTTTATTGATCCAAGGTCACTACACACAAGATCATCCTAGTATCACCAGATGGTGACATAAGGAGGGGATGGATCAGGTGGACAGCGAGGCCAAGTTCCAGGAGCTTGGAGGTGAAGGGCAACATCAAGGCCAAGCTTTTAGGAGCCAGAAGTAACAGGAGCAGCACCAGGAGGAGAAGGACAAGATCAGGCCAGCAATGAAGATAGCAACATCAAGTCATCAGATCAACCAGCAACCACAACAATAACTCAACTGTTGTGGTGAGTGTTATAAAACCCTCACATGATCTGCCTATCTTATCTAAACAGAGATTCATGTGTTGTTTTATATTTAGAGATCTCAGAAAACACCCAAGTGGGGTGAATCCATCATAGAGGATCCTTTGAATAAAAATACATTTAAATTCTACCAACTCAACCAGGATCTCAGACCAGCATCATAGATCCTGGAGTTAACAAAAAATTATACCTTCCAACATGTACATAACATAGCTTATAAATTCTGGGCACATATCCTAATGGAGTAGCACCTCAGAATTTACAAATCATATGAAACAATATAAATCTGTGAGCAACCAAACATCTTGGTCAAGAGGATACAAGATCCAGTGACCAACTATAATCCCAGAACATTTCATAAGGGACAAAAAGATAGGAACCTAGTTCCTATGCCTCAGACCAACATCATAGGAAGAATAGTTAAGTAGAAGATTCTCCTTTAACCTTGATTCAAATCCCATACTAAGCTCAATAGAATCAGGCCAATAGTAGAACATAAACTTGTGTGCCATAGTTAAATGGTGTCACAAGAACAAGTTCTATAAGACAAGTAAAACCATTATTTAGATACCACAAAGAAAGTGGCAAGCCATTGGATATCATTTTCCTGAGACTACACCTCATAAATCATTATCAAACTTATCTATGCATTCACAGAGTATCATTAAAATCAAATAATTAAACTCAGTTTGTTTATAACCATGCAAGCCAACATCTACTGATGTAGTGAGTAATCACTGACAGTGCTACTATTAGTACTAGTGTACTGCCAGTACATGAACACACCACTCATCAACACAACCAGTCAGATTTCACAGTAATACCATCATCTTAACCAAGCTCAACTACCAATTGGAGGCATCACTATAGAACCACTAGCATCAGATAATCAAATCAAGACTGTAAGCACTGGAGTACAATTGATCACAATCCTCACTAGGCACCACTACCAGTCCAATTCATCATTTACAATTAAATAGAGGGATGAACCCTAGAACCGGGGAAGAACCCTAGAACAGGTATGAACCCTAATCAGAGATACAAGGTAGAGTCACACAGCCTAGCTCAAGTGGGGCAGAGGACAAACAACCACAAGGGGTAAACCGAATCAACTCACCGAGGTCCTCGCTGTAGATTAGAAGAGGAAGAAGAGAGGCCGACGAGCACACGGCGGCACGGGGAGCACCCAATGGGCGCTGAAACCCGCACCGAGCCGAGGCAACGGACATAGCAATGTCTGAAGACGAGCACCACCACCACCGCAACCAAAGCACCATTGGGGGCAGCGGCGAAGCCATCACCGGCACCACCCCAAACCATAAGGTTCGGGACGGGGCTAGCCTGGCCGGAGGAGGGCTCCAAATCCAAATCGTATTGGACCAAACGATGGATCATGGTAGACATCTACACCATGAACCATGGCGGCAGCCAGGATGTACCACGACAGCGGGAATCGCACGGCGGCGGAGTCAGCGACCACGGGGTCGAGGAGTAGAAGGGGTGAGGTCGAGAGACAATGAGGCAGAGGACTAGGCCGATAGGGCCAGTACCCCTTCGGGAGACCCTTTGACCAGGCCAATTGGGCCAAGATGGGCCCAACAAGCCCAATGGGTTGGCCCAAAACGCTAAAATACCCCTAAAACTCAATAAATTATAGTAAATAGAATAAAAGTCTAAAAATACAAACAATATATTTTTAGACACATAATAAAATAACCTATTAAATAAAATTAAGAAACCATTTTTAATAAATGGATTTTATGGTTAAGGATTTTACAATATATATATATTCCTTCTGGAATTTTATAAAATTCCAGAAAATACATATAAAAATAACTTTTGTTATATTTTGTTATTATAGTATTTTAGAAAAATACTAAATAAATATTTAGAGTTACCAAAATAAAATATCTTTTATTTAGTTATTTCTTAAAAAATACATAAAAATCAATAAAATTAACTTTTGTTATATTTTGTTATTATAGTATTTTAGAAAAGAGTAAACCGTACCAGCGGTCCTAATTATTTTTGCGTGCCTTCAGTTTGCTCCTAATTCTTCCAAAACGTATATCCAGGTTGTCAACACCCGGATTTTTAATCCCAGATGCCTGTTATGCCATACATCGCAATCCCAGGAATACCATTTTTGTGAGACATAACAGAATTGGATACCACAGTACATCATCCATTACAAACCATACATAAGGTTTTACACAAATAAGGATCTCATGATCCAGTTCTTAATACAACACAAGCAGCGGAATACGTAATAATAACGGTAGCGTAGGCGAAGCTCCATCTTCGGGGTCACAGGCAATGCTGACGATGGGAGATGATCCTAGTTGTCGTAACCTTCCTGGGGTCCATCCTCCAGGTACTCTTCTTCATAGTCTGGCCATGGGAATAGCCAGGGACAAAGCCATGAGTACTCTTTAAGTACTCGCAAACTAATACTAACAAGTGAAGGGGTTTTTTGTAAAAGGACACTAAGCTCTAGGGTTGTTTTGCAAGAAGCCAGATTTATCTTTACTAAGTTCAGAAGCAAGAGAAGCTTAGTCACAATGTTATAACTCCTAAGTGGGAACTTGTATTTCATATCACAACTCTGTTGTGGTCAGGTCAAAGTCTCCATTTATTTCACAAGTCATTTTGAAAACATCTGACGGGGGAACTATATGGCCACTCCAACTGTCCATAACCGCGGACACGGCTATTCGAATAGTTTGACAATCTGCAGAGATTATACACTTTCACCACAACATTCGATACATCCGTCAGGAACAAATCCTGAATTCACGATACTCAGTATGCGGATAATCAATCCTAACCTTTCAATTACACGCCCTAGTATAAGCACTTCTCCTATGAGTTTGGCCTCCCAACCATGACCAACTGTCATCTTGGGTACTGCACAGGTGGACAATCTTCACAAGGTAGCCTCAGCTCAGACCTTGGACGTGAGGGAACTAATACTAGGGTATATAAGTTTCCAGTCAAGCCCTACCCAATCTTCGGGTATTGTGGTTGTACGATAAAATTGGAATGGTATCGCATCCAGATAACCATCAGTTTTATAAAGGGCTAAGGCTCATTCCTTAACATTTTCATCACCAAAATCATCTGGTGTTCGGAAACACATGTCCAAAACATTTCAATAGAATGATCCATCATTCCAAGGTTTTCATAACCATTTTTCCACCAAGTATTCCCATCTAAAGTTGATCAAGTTTTATGCTTAGCACTAGCACCTACAAGTGGGGGTTAGTACTAATGAGGGGTGGTAAACTAGTAGAGTTTCAACTAAGTTCAATCTTATGCCTCGGGATGATATCAAGATTATCTAGCTTAGGCCAAATTTTATGCTCTTTATGCAACCTTCAAATATCTTTCTAGTATCTACAATTCACTTAAGTAAACTCTAAGTAATAGCTTTGATAAAGAAATAAAGTATAAAGCTTGTAAGTAAAAACTAGGATTGGTTTATCAAGTGGGCAGGATCATCTATGCTTAAGGCATATAGTTGGCATGGTGACAAGCAAGTATTGGCTTGCATAGGTCAACTTGATTAGTAAGGCTTGCAAAAGTAGAGTATCTTGCAAGTGTTAGCTTGCCTTGTGCAGAGCAGTGGTTGAAGTTCTCCTCGGCTTCTTCTTCGTAGTATCCTCCTTCCTCCTCGTATCCTTGGTCGGTACTAGCGTCTATAAATAAATACGAGGTACACAATCACCAAACAATTCTTAACTACTTGCAATCATCACACAAAAGGGTCCTATAGATGATCTAGCATCATCACTAACATTACAAGATTAAAGCTTGGTTTAATTCCTTTTATTTTTATAAAAGTAATTTCTACTCATTGAAAAACTACTTAAGATTTAATATTCTCCAAACCAAACATGGGATCATGTTGACACATGTCATCACCACATATTTTAGTCCATGGGAATATGATTTAAAGTGGTGTCACAATTCAATAAGGTTTTACCCTTTTATTTTAACTAGACGATACCCCGCGCATTGCCGCGGGATCCTATGGCGAAACAATGAGGATATCAAAATTCAGCAAAACTTAATCTTAATAAAAATGTGTATAATCGCACAATATCCACCTAGCCTTACACAATATAGCTGCACCCAAAAATATATACATGCAATTAGATGGTCCTCTATAGTTAATACATGGAAGATACATCGTAACATATGTAGGTAGAATATACTGCCTACTCTTTATTAAATAATCTTAATGGACAAATATTGTGAAAGTTAAAATTTCTCTTCTTATCGGGTAGATGTAAAACACCTTCTAAATATAATGGAAAATAATGTACAAATATAATGCTGGTTGCAAGCAGCAATTTAAATAATAAACCGGCAAATTACTATCTGAATAATGAACCGACAAGCTACAAATATAGTGGTAATTCACAATGTTTAAAATGTTGATCATCATATACATAAATTCTGAAAAACCTGAAAGTTTGTTTTTTGGTGAAGTAGGCAAGTGGGACAAAACAGGAGAGGAAGAACAAAAAAAGGTCAACCCGTAAAACTGATATATGTAAGTGAAGATCGGCATTGCACATGTTTTATATCTATTCATTTCATGGTCTGGTCCTCATTACTCACCAGCAAGGCACGTACATCTCAACATGCATACATATATAGGAAGAACAACTCCAGTTATTGATATACACTCCTGAGAAAATGTGTAGGGCTGATGTGCAAGAGGAAATGACAACTTCTTGTCAGAAACCATGAAAAATGAATTACCTGCATGCACAGATTTGGGTGAGGTTACAACAAAGTAGAACATTGGGCATGTCGGTAGATGCCCATGAAGTGAATTATCTTCTCTTGGACATTGTTGATCATCATCACTCTTCTCGGATATTTTGTAAGACCACAACCATATGCAGACTAAATATTATAAACCCAACGCGCATGAAACAATCATCTGAACAACACTTTGAACCTCTCAATAACTCGATGTCCCACATCCCCACTTCCGTGGTTATCCTGCCAGTCACCACCGAAAACAGCTAGACGTCAACCAATAAAAAAGGTTAAGATAGGATAACCACCATCAGCAAATGCATTCACCACACGATCCAGAGCAACAGAATTTTCATGCCGCTGACAACACAAGGAAAGAGGAAGAAGCGTCAGGTGGGAGAATGGAGATGGAGATGGAGATGAGGTATTGAGGAGGTATTAGTATAGCTCAAGAAGAAGAGAGGCCCTCAATACGTTGAAATTTCAGTTATAGAATTGATTTGAGGATTAATGAAAAGAAAAGGGTACCGATGCAGGCCACCCAGATTTTTAGGAAGAGGAATAGATTATACGGAGAGTAATAAACGAAGAAGAGGAAGCATGAATACACATCTTAATTGGCTGCATGCATGGTGTTCGTAACGGACTGCATTTGATTCTGTTGATGCACTTTTTCCTGGACAAATAAAACAACAAATTAGTGAGCGGAACGGAATTTAAACTAACAAACGGAACAGAATAAAAGGAGGTGACGTGGGCTCACCACAGCTCAGATAATTCATGTAGTGGGGGACTCCTATTTAGATATAGAAGATTAAATAAAATGACTAGAAATGCCTATGTGGCATCCTTTTATTACTTGAACATTATTTCTGTAAGTAAACCTATATATTCTGAAAGGTATGATCAATTGTGATTTTTGAGAGTTGGAATCAACTTAAAAGCTATTATGGTTTAAATTTGAAAAATGTTTGAGTGGAGAAAATGTTCTGTCTTGTTATTTTTACCAAGGGTGATCTACAGATCCAAATGACTTGAATCCAACGGGCTTGGATTCAGTATTTTCAGACCTTTCTAACAAAATTGGTTTCATTCAATTTGGTTCACTGAATCGATCTGGGTTGATTTTTGAATTTAGGTGCGGAAGTGTGTTTGAAATAAAATGGAAAAGGTTTAATTCAAATGACCTGCTTGAGGAACGACATCTTGGGCCTGCTAAGCACAGTGCTTACGCGGGCTGGTTAAGTTGCTGTCCCCACGCGTCAGTGAGACGAGAGGGTGCAAAGCGGTATGGGGCGATGTGGTGCGTTCGATCTAGTTCTAATCCAACGCCTGAGGGTCATCGTCGACGTTGGGCAACACCGGTGAGACAGAAACCTAACGCGGCCAGTGGGGATCGTCGGGGGCTCACCGGGGCTCAGGCGAGGATCGGCGAGGCGGGCGAACGACGAAGTCGACGACGGCGAACCTCCTGGTACTGACAGCTCCTCCTGGGGCGGTTCCAATCGCTGGCTCCCTTCTTCTCCAGAGGTGACGGGCTCCGGTGAAATTCCGGCGAAGTGCTGCTCGCCTTGCTCCGGGAACGGGGTGGAACGATCAGTGAGGATAGGGGAGTGAGATGGTGTTCTCAATTCGGTTGGGGGTGACCTCTATTTATAGTGGCGAGAGGGGACCGACGGGGCGCAAGGTGAGCTCGTCGTGGTCGACAGCACAGAGGGCTATCGACGTGGGCGACGGTAGGGGGCGGTGCGGTGCTCTCTGGTGATGCTCAACGACGTGGTGGCGAGGCATGGGGCGGTGTGGTTTGGTCGGAACGCGGCGGTGCTCTGCACGTGCCCGATGGAAGTTTTTAATGCGCACAGCGTGCGTGGTCCGCGCGGCGGCTGACATGGTTATACCCCGCGGGTGCATGACCTCAGCATACCTAGTCCAGTCCAAGGAAGGCCCACGGCAAAAGTACGTTGGCCCATGAAGATTTTCGGGTGGCCCAGGCCCATGGTGCCTTCGGATCCTTGGAGAGCAAGACTAGAGTAGATAGGAAATTCAAAGGGGTAAAACCCTAGGACCTGTAATCAACTAGGATTATGCCCAGGACCTGCCTAAGTCTATATAAAGGCTAGGAGGGCACGACTTAGATCTCTCGACTCATACTTCCGCATACACAACCCCACTCCAGATCTAATCTGTGCACCCCTGTAACCTTCGGTTCCGCCGTAATCAAGAGCAGACAAGCAGGAGTAGGGTTTTCCCTCCGGGGGCCTGAACCTGGGTAAACCTCGTGTCCCCGTGTTGCTTGTTTGCTAACCGTTCCACGATCTCCAGCATCCCCATCTTCTCCAAAACCCAAGTCCCTAACAATGGGCATTGATGAGATCAAACCTCGTCAATTGGCGCCGTCTGTGGGAATTGGGAGCGCTGATTGTGCGATCGTGATGGTCCCAGCCCGATCGATCTACAACTCTGCAGCAACGGAGAGCCATATCCTCTTCGGTGCTTTCGACTTCACCGCCCACTCGCCAGCCACCATGAAGGACTTCGAGCCCGTAGGCGACGGACTCGAAATCTTGTTCGGGAGCTTCTGCTTCCAGGTGGGGCAAACTGGCACCCTCCGCCTCCCTGAGCGGGTTCCCCTACCATCAATCAGGCCCGCTTCGTGGGCCCCACACCCCGTGCTACGCACAACATCATCAGCAGATGATTCCTATGACAGCAGCAGCTGCAACTCCGATCTGTGCGATCCGCCATCGGATGCAGGGACCTACGGTTCCGGATCTGAAAGCTGCGGCATCAGCGGGCCAATCTACGAGCGCTAACAATGCGCCGCAGTCATCCAAACGACGCGGATCAGCAAACACCCAACCCGCCGCCCAACCCACCAGAACGAAACGGTGGGAACAGAAGAAGCCAATCTCCCCCACCAGAAGGGGAAAACAACGGCGGCCACGTCATCCGCCTTAGCAAAGAGGGATGGACCCAGGTCCGCGAAGCTGTGGCAGGCAACATAGTACTGCCCGCAGACGCCTCGCGAGATATGCTGATGGCCTACCACCTGCTCCTAATCGAGGAGCACAAGAAGCATGTCAAGATGCAGGAGGTGCTTGACAAACGCAAGCAAGCAGCCTCAGAGTCCAGCGCGCGACGAGACGCGCTCTCCGCCATGGGCATCGGCTCTAGCTCGAACGCCAACCCAGGCAACAAGCACCACTCTCAGATGGAGAACGTGGATCCCAAGGAGCGCCGCGAGTTGACGCGAACCCTCCACACATCCTTCATGGAGATGGACGCCGACGACAACGTCATCCCAAAAACGCCGCAGGCTGCGATCATGGCAGCCACTGCGTACCTCGCGGCCCACCCACCTCCCGAGGGGGACCCGAAGAGGGCCATGCATAAGTCCGCACTTACCGGACTCGGACTTGTCGGAGCTGCGCTCCACCAAGATGCTCTTGCGGAGCCGAAGAAGAAGGCTCCGGCCAGGCACGATAGGAGCCCCACCGGTTCATCCGAAGAGGAAGAGGAACACGACCTTCCTCGAAGGAAGAAGAGCTCGCGTCACCACAAACGCGACTACGACGCCAGAGACGCGCTCACACAACGCAAAATCGACAAAGCACGAGCCAAGCACGCATGCTCGTCTGAATCCGAGATGGATGAAGACGAAGGATAACTCTGTGGAGCCCGATGCTTCAGCAGATCCGTTCGGCAAACGCGGATGCCATGCAATTTCAAGCTTCCTTCGGATACTCCGAAGTTCGACGGCACGCAAGATCCAAAAGCATGGCTCAGTGACCATCTGTCATCCGTCAAGCTACACGGCGGTAACAAAGAAACCGCCATGCAATGCCTTGATTCTGGTGACGGTAGGCACGGATCGCTCGGCAGCCTATCATCGTGGTCCATCCAAGATGGGAGGAGCTAGCTTACAGCTTCATCCAAGTTTCAAGGGCACCATCAAGAGGCCCGCCTCAAGAATTGCGCAACCGCACTCAACGAACGGGCGAATCCATTCGCTCATACATACTACGCTGGTCCAACACCAAGAACTCCGCAGCACACATCTCCGAAGAGAGGGCCATCGACGCCTTCAGGGACGGAGTCAAGCGCCAAGACTTCAAGGAGGAGCTTGGGCGCGTCAAACCCAAAACGCTCGATCACCTCATGGACATCGCCATGTGTGGGACGGAGAAGACTCCATTCACCGAGCACAATCGGAAGAAGAGGACGACTATGGTCGATGGCGAGAGCGCCGTAGCAAGAGAAGATCGCGCTTCTAAGACGATCGCGACGGACCCGACATGGTCGCGGCTGGCTACGCCGATCGCCGCAACGACACAAACCGCAACAGCGGAGGATACCGCGGAGGAAACTTCCGCGATGGAGGATGCCCAGCGCAGTCGTGGCAACGCCGCGACCGCGATAACGGACCCTCAACATACGAAAAGCTTTCAGGTCCATGCACCATCCACTTCTACATCGACAAGCAGGATGGCAAAAAGAAGGCGAGCACATGCTCAAGGACTGCCGCGAATTCCAGAAGCTCAGTGAAAGCATGGTGCAGATGAGGCAGCAAGCTCCAGCGTTCGGAAACGCACCCGCGCCAGGTGAGATAGCGCATGGAGCTCCTCCACCGCCATCGGTAGGAGGCCCGAACCAACCAGTCGCACCAGCACAGAATAACGCTGGAAACGGATATCCCCTGCCAAAAGGAGCACTGATGATCCAGAAGGGGCGCCCTACGAATAGGGTGCAGAAGAAAATCACCCGACAGATCAACCTGGCCGTGGCAACTCCACCCGCCATCCCTGAGTACCTCAGTGGATCGGAGTCCTGCATCACGTTCACTCGTTCGGATCACCCTTGCCAGATACCTCGCCCAGGTCATGTTGCCCTGGTGCTGTAGGTGCAGATCGGAGGTTTCGAGATGAGTCATGTCTTCATGGACGGCGGCAGTGGCATCAACCTGATGTGCGCAAGCACTCTAGCAGCAATGCGGATCCCGCAGTGCAGCCTGGAACAATCAGACACAACGTTCCACGACATAGTTCTAGGGAAGGGCATATTTCTCCTAGGCAAGATATGGCTCGACGTCATCTTCGGCAAGCCGGACAACTTCCGACTGGAACGGCTCAAATTCGAAGTGGTGGACTGGCCATCACAGTACCACGCCATCCTCGGACGTGTAGCATTCGCAAGGTTCCTGGCTGTCCCACATTATGCATACCTGCTACTCAAGATGCGAGGACCGAAGGGCGTCATCACAGTCCACGGGAGCTTCATCCGATCAGACCAATGCGACAGAGATTTCAACAGAATCTCCCAATCATTCGGAATGCAGGAGGAGCTCCTTAGGCTCCGCGAGGTGACGGACAATGGAGCACCCCCGGTCGCACGACAAAACGCACCTGACATATCTTTCGACTCCACGGTCAACACAAAGAAGGTGCAGATCCACCCGACGGATGCCTCCAAGACGGCGCTGATCGCCAACGACCTCAACCCCGCATAGGAAGGCGCGCTCGTCGAATTCCTCCGTGAGCGCTGGGAAATATTCGCCTGGTGTCCTGCGGACATGCCAGGAGTTCCCAGGGAATTCGCCGAGCATGCACTCAACGTCTTTCCAGACACCAAGCCCGTCAAACAGTCCATCCGAAGACTGTCCGAGCCACGAGCCGAAGCTATCGGCAAGGAAATCAACACAGTACTCGTTGCAGACTTCATCAGGGAAATCAAGGAAAGCTAGTGGCTTGAAAACACAGTCATGGTCCCAAAGAAGGACACGGACATCCTGCGGATGTGCGTGGATTTCACGTAGCTAAACAAGCACTGCCCAAAGGACCACTTTCCCCTTCCTCGGATCGATCAGATCATCGATTCGACTGCAGGTTGCGAGAAACTCTCCTTCCTCGACGCCTACTCAGGCTATAACCAGATTCGACTCAAGGTCGAAGATCAGGAGAAACGGCGTTTATCACACCTTTCGGAGTATTCTGCTACAACACAATGCCTTTCGGGCTAAAGAACGCAGGTGCCACGTACCAGCGATGCATGCAAACCTGCCTCAAGGACCAGATCGGTCGCAACGTCCAAGTCTATGTTGACGACATAGTCATAAAAACCAAGGAGGCAAGGACACTCATCGACGATCTCCGCGAGACGTTCGACAACCTTGACAGCTACAGGATCAAGCTAAACCCCGAAAAGTGCGCCTTCGGCGTCCCATCGGGTTAGCTGCTTGGGTACTTCATCTCTCAGCGAGGGATCAAGGCGAACCCGAAGAAAATCAGAGCCATCATGACGATAGAGAAGCCGAAAAACATCAAGGGTGTCCAGCAGCTCGCAGGACGAATAGCGGCATTGAGTAGATTCATCAGCCGCATGGGCGAGAAGGCCCGACCATTCTACCAGCTGCTACGCAAATCAGATAAATTCGAGTGGACGCCGGAAGCCAACGATGCATTCGAAAGCCTCAAGCGGCTTCTCTCCACCTCGCCCGTCTTGGTCACGCCAAAGGAGCGCGAGCCTCTGCTGCTATACATAGCAGCCATACACCAAGTGGTCAGCACCGTGCTAGTGGTCGAACGACCCGAAGAAGGCAAGACCCACGGGGTCCAGCGCCCAATCTACTACCTCAGCGAGGTACTGACACCAACAAAGCAGAGGTACCCTCACTACCAGAAGCTCGCCTACGGCGTGTTCAAAACCTCGTCAGCGGCGAACGAGCGTGTCTCCGGGGTTGCTGGGACGGTGGTGATCACGTATGCACACGGCGAGGGCGGCGCGCGGTCTGTGGGCGTGTGTCGACGGTGGCGCTCTGGCGCACGCTCGGAATGGTTGACAGAGGCACGGGCGCGGCGTTCCTGGGTGCTTTGGTCGATGTCTTCGAGGCAGGGCTGGTCGAGAGGGGGCGGTGAGGCATGGGTGATCTCCCAGACAAGGTTGGCACGGCTAGTTTCTTTCCTAGCTTGCTGTCTACACTAGGGTGGCATGGTGTGCTTCGGCTGTTCACCAATGATGGCATTGGCGAGTTCACAGTGGTGCTAGTGATTAGTTAAGTTTGTTAGATGATCTACTGAGGCTATTGTGAGCTAGAGAGGGAACCAGTTAGGCTCAAAACACTGCACACTATAGTGTTTTGATTTTGTTAGATTTGAATCTGCAAGGTGTTTGATGAAATGGCCGCATGAATTCAAGTTTTGAATTTTGAAAAGATTTTTGGTGGGTGTGCTAGATTGGTGCTGGTGAGTCTGCAGATGCTTGGGTTTTGAAAGTTGAGCTTGTTTGAGTGGTTTTTGAAAAAGTGGGATCTTCCCATATGATAAAGATTCAATTTTGAATTGTCATTTAAACTATGCATTTGAAAGTTTATGGATGATCACAAAGTGGGCCTTGATACTTTGTTATGAGTACTATCAAGGGGTACAAAGATCCAAACAATTTTCTGTTAACTTTTGAAAGTTTGAGACAGCCAAAATAGGCATGGGAGTTAAATTGGCCCAAAATGACCATTCCTTTATTTTGTTTGTTTTGATTTATTTGTCTTTGGGAAAAGTGTGGGGATTATTTAGATGATGTTTATTTCACCTAAGAATCCTTTTGCAAGCAAAAATAAACACATAAACAAGGCAATTCAAAAGAATTCAAATTAGGATGCATACACATATGAATGCTTTCATGTTTTTATTTAGAAAGGTTTTTGTTAACCCTAAATTTGATGATTAGAGTTTGATGATTCTAGTTTAATATTTTTGGGATGTTACACAGGTCCTAAATCTTTCGTACGTGATTCATGCGAGGTCCTAAATCGGTTTGACCTACGTTTACCGGTGCCACGTCGACATAAGACATGTGGTAGTTGAATTTTTTTACGGATGGACCCTTATAAGATGTGAGGTTATAATTCCTGGGCCCCTAGTTCTTCTCCATCTCCGCTCTTTGTCGCCGATGTTCATGCCGCAGGACCACCTCGTGCCGTTCTTCTACGCCCGCGCTCACCGATGTCCTCGCCGCCTACGAACCTGGACCCGGAGAGCGTGCCCCCTTCGCCACGCGTAGGAACTCGCCGCCGTGCGGCGTAAGCGGAGACAAGACATCAGTGTGGCGTAAGAGGAGCCGTGACATGCACCTCGCCGCCGCACGATCAGCGGAAAATGCCAGGTCTGACTCAATCGCGCAACATGGCTGGGTGCCAACATGGGAGCGGCGTGCAGCCCGCCGGCAACACGCGCATGGGAGTGGTGTGCATCCCGACAAGGCAGGATAGTGGCACACATTTGCTGGGATCTAGCGTTGCTTGTGTGGGAGTGATGGATGAGGCGGGTACATGGGTGAGCAAGGGGCAAAACTCATGGGCTCCATCCTCACGGCAATCGCCTCACCGGAGCTGCACCTCCACCGCCAGTCAACCGTGCAAAGACAGGGGATTTGGAGATGAAGAAATACAACCTCAGGGGTCTATTCGCAAATATAAAGGGTGGCTGGTATCACGTGGGCCTCACTTTTGACGTGGCACTAGTCAACGTGGGTCAAATCGATTTAGGACCTCGCGTGAATCACTTACAAAATATTTAGGACCTAGATATGCATTTTGAAAGGACTAGGATCAAACTGAAGGTACGCGAAAAGAATTAGGACCGCTGGTGCAGTTTACTCTTTAGAAAAATACTAAATAAATATTTAGGTTATTTCTTAAGTTCCTAAAGATATTCCAGAAAACTAAAATACTGGGTAAAACACATAAAGAAAGTAAATCACAAGTAATGCATTATATTACTACGCATATTCATTTTTGCTTATTTAAATATTGTCCTTACCGGGCAATAATGATGTTTTGTAGACATAGAAGCTCAAGGTCCAGGGCAAGCATCTGACTTCACTACCTTGCAATCACAAGACAAGTTCATCGCTTGTTTATGTCCTTTGAAGAGTCTTTATCAAAGTATTTGTAAATTGTGTGTTATCATCTATGTTTCGAGAAAAGAAAAGTGTTATTTTCTCAAATACATAAATTGTTGATATCATCCTAAGTGATGATATAGTGGAGCAATAGAACTTAGGTTTCTATTTGCAACAATGATAATCACCTAGGAATTTAACAACCCATGACATCAGTGATTCTAGCGTCGTATATAACGCGTTAGCCATGAGATTTGGAATGGGACGGAGATGTCAGTTGTATCCTTTTCCTTTCGTATGGAGGCAAGACGACCTTAACGTGACATTGTGATTCCTTGTGTGGATCCAACATATGGGTGGGCACCCTTAGGCCCCACGTTTTTGGTGTCTGGATTATCTATGAGTGGCTGTTGGAGGTATAGCCAGACCTATATGGTACTTGCCAGGGGCATCACCATCTCATAGAGTCTTCGGGAACTCATCAGGGTTCTAGCCTGCCCGAAAGGGGGCTTAATGGAGGTGAGCCAGCCCCGAAGGATCGTGTAGACATATGGGGTCGCGGAAAGGGCAGTGATTGGCTTGGATCACCTACTGGGACCCACATCATGGAATTGTGGATGGGAAAGTACACCCCGTTGTGCAACAAGGAGTTGATCTCTCATGGGTAAAGTAACGCACCTCTGCAGAGTGTAAGAACTGTAGCTTGTTACTCCCTGTTTAGGGAAGGAGCTACGAACGCGCCAGGAAAGGAACTCCATGAAAGTTCTGGTAAACCTGTGAAGGATGAAGGGCAGAGTTTTTAACAGTAAAATCAATCTTTGAAGAAAGATTAACGAAAACTGCATAGTGCCAAGGACTTATAGTCCGAGGTGGTAGATAGAGCATCAAACTTCCCCCTTGCATATAATGAAATTGTTGGGTAATGCTGTTACTCACCTTTTCCTTTGACCCCCTGCTTAGACTCTGAGGATCCAGAAGATACCCCAATGTATGTAGCTGAAAGCCAAGAGGAGGTCTTCTATGAAGAGCCCGATCTGTACGGTGCTGTAAAAGGGTTGGACTACGACGTCGTCCATGGAGGAGAGCACAATGAGTCAGAATAAATACCTTAGTATAAGTAACCAATTGTGCCGAGCAACATGGACCTAATATAATAATAAGTTGTTAAGATCAATTAGGAGATGAAGTTGTACTAAAACTTCTGCTGAAACACTTCATATTTGGTTTGTAAGTTGAATCTTTTGAAGTCTTGAACTTCTGGTATTGTAATAATAATAATGTATGTATGTTTGTAATATGGACCCGCAATGTTTTTGTTGTACCACTTAGGGATGTGATATTTACGGAATGGTGTTCTGTGAATGTCATGTCAACGACTATACTGTACTACACATGCAGTGGTATGCTGGGTCACCGCAGTTGGTATCAGAGCAAATTTCTTTGACCTTAGGTTGGAAACCTAGTAAAGGGTATTACCTGTAGGAGTGTATAGCAATGATAAATATTTCTCTAAAAGGGCATAATGGGTATTCAAATGAGAATATTCCGCTATATATTTTAGTGCGATAATTCTTTGTTATGATGCAATATATTATTGATTACTAATAAAAAAATATTTTTGTTATACAGAGTAATGGCACCAAAGTTTCCAAAACAAACTTTGGTAAAGAAAGAGGAGACTCTCGATGATTACCAAGGATCATTCACTGATCAGCTTCACCAACTCTTAAGGATTTTTAGTTGTCCAACTAAAATCCCAATGAATACCATAACCTATTATGATGGTCGTATGTTATCCAAGTATCGTGTGAGTATCCAACTTCCAGAGGAGCATGCATTATATCACGATCTACCTATAGGTGAAGGTAGGAGTCATTTAGCAGCATACCATGTTGCTATTGTGGATGCGATAACCAATATCCGGGAGCATAAATCCCATGAGTTAGAAGGGAGCACATTTTCTGTGATTCCTCATGATTCTATAGACTCGGAGCTAGTACCGAATCATCTTACTTTAGTAAAGAAGCATCCTAAGTTAGCTTCCAAGTTTATGGATCGATATCGAACACTTGTTGCGTCTTTTTATAAGACACATCAAGTTATTGTAGAAGATAAAAATGACTTGTAGAGTATCTAACTGATCCAGAAAGAAGGAAACAGTTAGCATTCTAGTTGGAGAATGAAGCAAGGAGTAGTGCAAAACCAATTTTTAAGGATATACTTATAGATCCCAACTCATTTACACCATATCCTTATTCATTCAGATCAGAACCTATTTATGATCCTAATTTAGATATGAGTAATTCCATGTCACTGGCTTCCGAGGAAGGATCTAATTCAGAACTTCCTATCGAGAATTCTAATGGATGGAGAATAGGGACACTTGAGGGATCCCAAGGAAATCAGATGTTAGTAGATGGGTCTGACAGAGATGTTGGTAAATCTAGCTGGATGGGTGCGAGAATCAATCCTAATAACAGTAGTAGAAATACCTTATTTGTAGGAAGTCAAGATGAGGAAGAAGATCCTGAGGAGAGAGTGTTTGAATCATCAACACCCTCTCAAAACCCAAGGAATGTACATTATCCAGTGTTTAACTATGTTGCCCAACAGAGCACCTGGGAGCAGCGGAATCTGTGTATTCTGTTGAAAACTCTAGGAATGATGCTTAGGAGATGCAAGTGGGTGATAAAGTTGAGCAGGTTTCCGAAGACTTTTAATGCACTCAGGCTGAGTAATGACTCAATACCTGATACTTCAGATATTGAGTATGTTCCATCTGGAAGGCCATTTGTTCCACAAATTGTGCGACGGACATTACGTCATCACGGTTGGACTTTAGGCATGTATGATGAGCGTCGCAGATACTAGAAGCGTAGGTTACTTATTATGAAGTATCTGGTATTGTGTATTGTAATCCGAGAGAATGATGTAACTAAATAAGTGAGGTGGTGTTTTTAGTCTATAATGGTACCTAAATGGTATATGTTTGTAATGCTGTTGTATTAACTAATGGTTTGTAATGTATAATATGTGAAATGCATATTTGGATTTTATTTGGGTTTTGATTTCCATTGTGTGACTAGTTCTGTGCGTAAAGTTGAGATTAGAACACATGTGCATGATGTAATTATGAGTATTCGCTTTATGTTGCAGGACTAGGGGTCATGGAATCAGGTGTAGAAACCGAATCTGAATAGGAGTGCATGGAGCGAGAGGCTAAGGAGAAGGCAGATGCAGATGCTGGAAATCAAGGAGCATTACCACCACCACCACCAATGAGGCCGCTAATGGAGCAAAACTTTATGCAATACATGCAAATGATGCAAGAACACCAAAACAAATTCATGGAAGAGTTGTTGGGACGAGCTGGAAACTAGAGAGCACCTAAAGGAGGAGGAGTGAGTCTTTCCGACTTCCAGAATGCAAGGCCGTTACCTTTTGCATCATCTCCAGAACCAATGGATGCAGAGGATTGTCTAGCAGATACTGAGAGGAAGTTAAAGACTGTAGGTTGCAATGATGAAGAAAAGCTGAGGTATGCAACTCATCTTTTGACTGGACCTGCAGCATCATGGTGGGAGAATCAGTTAGCAATGCAACCGCCAGGGAGAGAGTATACCCGGGAAGAGTTCAAGCAGAGGTTCCGTGAGTATCATGTTCCTGAAAGTATGATGGATTTGAAGCGTAGGGAGTTTGAGGAGCTTCATCAAGGTTATACCAGTGTCATGAAGTACATACGGGAGTTTAGTCAAATGTCTCGTTATGCTGAGGATGAACTGAGCACTGAGGAGAAAAGGAATAAGCGTTTTCTGCGAGGATTAAATCTGTTTGTGAAGATGTAGTTAAGGTTGGCCAATAAACAAACTTTTCAGCAGTTACTGGATGCAGCTATCACTTTTGAAGATGACTATAATAATGTCCAAGAGGACCAAAGGAAGAGAGCCAAGAAAGAGACAAAGATGATTCAAGCGAGTAAACCCAAGCCCAATTTGGAGTTCAAGCCGAGGAATAGACCCTACAACAACAACAATTCCAACCAGAGTGCAAATCTAACCGAAAGGAATATTATATGCCATAATTGCAAACTTCCAGGGCATATGAGCAGGGATTGCCAGAAACCAGTGATAATTTTCCATGCTCGTGTCCAGAGAGGTCATATAAAGCCAAACTGTCCGAGTAAACCACAAGGTGGTTGGCCTGTTAAAGGTGGAGGAAAAACCAGTGGAAGATATGGACAACCCAATCGAGGAGGAAATTTTGTCAAGAATAACAATGGCAAAAGGAGCAGGCCTACTGGGAAGCTTAATTGTGCAACCTTGGAGGAGGTGGATAACTCCGATCATGCAATAATAGTGTGGCATCCCGCAAAACCACTACTAGAAAATCGCGTTGTTTTGTGCATTGCATCATCATGACCGCATGCTCATGTCATCATGCCACATTGCATTTGAGCATCGTCATCATCTTGCATTTGCTCGCATAAAACTATTTGCGGAAAAGCCTGGTTTTGTTTTCTAAACGCCCCGTCTTTTATTCAAACGCCAAACCCGGGTCTCCGGATTATTTTGTTTCTGCTGCTATCGGTTTGCAAACGGCCCGTTTAAAACAAATAAAAGGTTTAATTATTTTTAGTGGGGCAGTCGAATGGGCCGAATGACCCGAACGACCACCCCAAAAAAAATACAAACGGCCACCCATAATCCTACAGCTACCAACCTATCTACCCACACACCTCCTCCACCTCACCCCCACCTATCACCTTGGCCATCCCCCCTCCAACCAAAATCTGCCACTTGGCCTCTCTCCCTTTTCCTCTCTCCCTCAGCCTACCCCACTCCCCTCACATGCACTCACGCAGCACACCCCGCCAGCCCCTGCCCCCTGGGCCCGATCGACCCGCGCCCCGCTAGCCACATGCCCCCCAGGCCCCACCTCTCCCTGGACCCCACCTGACCCGCCCCTGCACCGATCCCCACGTTCCCGGCCACACACAGCCACACGCTCCCACTGCGCCTCCACCAACCCCATGCCCGTCCTCAACCTCCCTTCCCTCCCTCTGCCTCTCTCTCCCTCCTCACCCGCAGCTCCCACCGCCGGCGCCGCCCCCCTCCCTCCAACCTCCGCTCCTCCAGCGCCCGCCGCCTTCCTCCTCCTCGCCGAACCACGGCGCTGCTCCGCCTCCTTCCCTTCCGGCCAGACGCTCTAAGCACCTCCGCCGCCCGGCCAGCCGGCGCCTCCCTAGGGCCGACCCAGCCACCCTCCCTCGCCCGCTGTGCTCGCCTCGACCGCCGCGTCGGCCGCCTCCCGGCTCGCAGCCACCTCCCGCTCCTCCTTCTCCGTCGCCACGCCGCCGGGGCCACCCTCTCCTCGCCGCCCTGGCCAGCCGCCACGCCTCCCGTGCCCTCCGTGAGCCCACCCATGGCCGTGTCCTTCCTCGCCGGCTCCTCCCGTCGCCCCCACCTCCAGCGGCCGCCTCGCCGAGCCCGCCGTTCGCCCGGTCCCCGCCCCGCTTCCTCCGCCTCGCGCTCCCGTCGCCCGTCGCGGCGCCCGCAGCCTCCACCGCCGGCCTCCCTGCCTTCTGGCCACCGTCGGCCGCCTCCCTGGAACCCTGAACCGCCGCGTCAACCGCCTCCTCTTCGGCCTACCCAGCTGTCGTGCCTGGCCATGGCGTGGCACCGGCTTGAGGGCCCTTTTCCTGCAGATGCTCGAGCTCGTCCTCGAGACCCTCGATCCTCGACGACCTGCCACCCGGGAGTCCCTCTGGTGCATCTCGCTTGTGCAGCAATGTTCGCAAGCTCTGTATATCTGGGGTCCGTTCCAGGTCCAAGTACATACGTGTATCACTGTATCGGTTTGGAGCTTACTTGTGCTACGGCTGGTCCTCCTTGGTGCTTGTGGTGATGCGATGTATAGTAATCTGGTGGTGGATGTACTGATGTGGAGCCATTCGAGAAAACAACGCCGAGAACTCATGTCGGGCCCGGTGAAGCGGACGCCTCAAGATCTCCCTCACGGATCGCAAGACCATTCCCCGGACCCGGAGTTCGCCACACAGATGCCAAGATCTCCTGATGCCGAGACTCAAGTCCGACACCGACAATCGAAGTCGGAACCGACAATTTTGCCTACTCGGACACCGTGCGACAAGTACTCCTTCCCCCGGACGCCGAGCCCGGACCCGACGACCGCCAAGATCGCCACGAGAACGACAAGTACTTCATCCTGAATGCCAAGACCGACTCGATTGCGCGGGCCCGACAAGACCCTCGCAACGGCAAGATCGACCCTATGGGACCCGACAAGATCGGCGCGACAATAAGTACGGCACCGACCCGGAAGATTCCGATGCGCCCCGACGCCACGCCAAGTTCATCTACCCGAACGCCAAGAACTACTTCCGACCGCCGAGACCGACCCGTCGAACCCCGGATCCGAACCCTGAGACCGACCCCGAACCTCGGACCAAGATCGTCGAGACCCCTAATCTGTGAACCCCTTTCCGAGAACCCTATTTTATAAATGGTCAACTATATGAATTATTGCACATTAAATCAATCATCTCGCATGCATACCATGTGGTTTGGGGGCCTTATGCCGATTCACCTAATAATTAAATATGGGGCCCATATGCGGGCAAATCTAGCCTTATATTGGCCTCATTTAAACTTGTGTAGCGAACCCGTATTATCTTTTGCCATGAATACAACATTTAAACTGCGGTTTAGCTAAATAACATGAACCACCTAATTAACTGTCGGGACCCCGGTTCCGCTTAATATGATCTAATTGCATTGCACCTTCGCCATGTCAAACATCATACATGCACCATGCCCGATCTTTTGCCGTAGTATTAAATATTGCATCCGGTGTTTCTTCTACTGTTTTGGTTCTTCGTTGATAAGGCCGTTGAGTTGATGCGAGTGTCGCCCCGATCTTCGGTTGAACCTTCGGCAATGTTTTCAGGCGAGCATCTCCCCCTTTCTACCTATCTTACTTTTATAGTATTTATTCCCCCCTGTTGATCTATTGCTATCTGTGTTGCGATGCTCTAGTTTTCGTACCCGTGATATCCCTTGCAGCCCTATATTTCCTTGGACACATCCTATTACCTGATGTTTGGTAGATAGTTGGACTTGCGCGTCGTAGTCGCTTGCTATATTGCTGTTGCGTGTCATCAAGTGCCGCAGTTGTTGGAGCCTTGCCGCATGTTTGATGTTGGAGATGATCATAGTTTTACTTATCGTTCACTTTAAATTCCTGCTTAACAACTAAAATTGAAGTAAGCAGAGGCATCGGTGGGTGATAGATCATATTTGGTTTCCGAACGCCCACTTGTGTCCCGTAGGACCCCGAGTACTTGATACCTGTTCCTTGATTTATCGCGCTATCCACATCCGGGAGGTATATGGGACCCCCCTGAGCCAGAGCTTGATTCAGTCTTATTTCTTAGGGCCACAAACTAGTTTGAGGTTTTATTTACTATCCTGTACTTATGCCATGCTACTTCTGTATTTACGTTTGCGAGGAGCACCTTGTCTTGTTAGGATCGTGGCACGATTCCGCGGTGTCGACAAGCCCAGCCACACTTCGGGTTCCCGATCGTTCATCATAGTCCCCACAACCTTAAGTCCGTCTCGGGCTGGCTTCGTATGGTTCTACTTTAAGGGTGGCCCCAAATATTGAATCCTGTGATTGCTTTGTCGTGAAAGCCTCGTTGGGTTTTGATTTGGTTTTTCCGAAGTTGATCGAGCGTGTGTTGCTATTGGTGCACCCCGGCCGGGTAAAACTTTCTGAAAGCCGTGTCCGCGGATATGGACGACTTGGAGCACAGTATATCGATCATAGACAAGCATAACTAAAGTTTATTGCTATAAACTTGACTTTATAATGACTAGTAATCAGCTGCACTATAATGGAATGGCTAAATAATACTGCCCACAATTGCTTGTTTGGAGTGTCGCTTGCGACCATTGTACCTGACTAGTAAGTATTGCAACTACAACGGAATGGCTAATAAAAGTACCAACATCTGCTGGGTTTTGGGTTATCTCAAGCTAAATGTATCTGACTAGTAAGTTTCGCAATTATAACGGAATGGTTAATTAAAAGTGCACACTGCTTACTTCATCAGGATGATTATCTAAACCTGACTAGTAATTGCTGCAACGATAACTGAATAAATAAAACTGCCAACGGTGTGAGTTCCTCGGTTGACTTCCTCGTTTGGTCTCGAGGGGGAAACGCCAGGACGGGTTTGTTTGATGGTAGAATCAAGTTGGTTCCGGATAGGTCCTTCTTACCCCTCTCTGATTGCCGTTAGTTGTACCGAGTCTCTATAGGTTGTTTAGTGCATGCTGCCGCTGCCGCTATAGTCCACCATACCTATGTAGGCGAGACACCAATTCTAGCCTCATGGTGTCTGGCCTCGATCGACGCTCCTCTTTTTCCTTTGCCCTTTGTCGGCACCCCTTTTGTTTAAGCAGGTTTTGAGATCGACGCCGTTAGCAGGGTTACCCTTCCGGCTTGGCCTGGGCAGGGTTATGGACGCCGTTGGTTATTCTTCAGGGCTCTTATCCCCATTTGCATCTTGTCCGTAGTCGGACGCTCCATCTTTTCAAGGTGATTTGGATCTTTGTACTGTATATCTGTATTCTTGACTCATGGAGTCGCTGTTATATATATCTGTTCTGTGGGTCCCATCGAGGACTGTTGTGTAATGTTATTACTTCGTTTTCCACCCGCACGAAAGTGCCTGGTGGGCACCTTTGAATCGTTTCTATGCGGGTTTGGCGGGTTTCGCTAAAACTTGCATAGGTCCGATTCTGAGGGTGTTACAAATAGGTACGCTCAATATCCTTACCAATCCCGGAAAGGTTCTATTTGATACCGGTGCAACTACTTCATTCATTTCTGAAGAATTTTGTGATAAATTCGGGATTAGAAGGGCAGCGTTAGAAAACCCTATGACCATGGTGACGGCAGGGGGAAATGTAGTTGTACGCCACATTAAACAAGATCAGGTTATCTCGATTTGTGGTTGTACTACTTTGCGGACCTTTATGTGATTCCTTTGAAGGGAATTGAAGTAGTGTTGGGTATGGACTGGATGACTGAACATGGGGCTCAGATTAATTGTGAGGATAAAACTGTCTCAATCCAGACTCCAAGTGGACCAAGGATAGTATATCAAGCAGACAAGCATAGTCATATCATGGTAGATCTTCAGTTGAACTCAATGAAGGAGGTCAAGTTGGAGGATATTCCTGTAGTAAATGAGTTTCAGGATGTTTTCCCAGCAGAATTACCAGGAATGCCACCAGATCGGGAAATAGAGTTCACTATTGATCTAATCCCGGGTACATCACCAATATCCCAAGAACCATACAATATGGGTTCGAAGGAATTAAAATAACTTAAAGAGAAAATTGATGAGTTAGCCAGAAAGGGATTCATTCAATAAAGTGTATCTCCATGGGGAACTCCGATGATCTTTGTAGCTAAAAGAGATGGAGGACGAAGGATGTGTGGGGACTACAAAAATCTCAACAATGTTACAATCAAGAATAAGTACAACATTGCCAAGAATTCAAGATTTGTTTGATCAAGTTAAGGGATCTGGAGTATTTTCCAAGATTGATTTCAGATCAGGATACCACCAGATAAAAATCAAATCCAAAGATGTTCCAAAGACAACATTTGTCTCCAGGTATAGACACCATGAGTATCTTGTCGTACCATTTGGTTTGACCAATGCACCAGAAATATTTATGAATCTGATGAACAAAATCTTCATGCCATACTTGGACAAGTTTGTCATAGTGTTCACTGATGATATTTTGATATATTCAAAGGATAAGGAAGAGCATGGAGATCATTTGAGAATAGCATTGCAGATCTTAAGAGAACATAAGCTTTATGATATGTTCAGCAAGTGTGAATTTTGGCTAGATGAGGTAGAATTCCTTGGTCATGTGACCAGTAAGGATGGGATTCCTGTAAACCCATCCAAAGTTCAATCAGTAGTAGAGTGGAATGCACCAACCAATGTGAAGCAAAACCGAGGTTTCTTGGGTATGGCTGGTTATTATCGAAGGTTCATTGAAGGTTTCTCTAAGATAGCTGGACCAATGACTAAATTTCTAAGAAAGAACACACCATTCATCTGGGATGAGAAGTGTGAAGCAAGCTTTCAAGAGTTAAATACTAGATTAACTACCGCCCCAATTTTAGCAGTTCCTAAAACAGGAAAGGATTACACAGTGTATTGTGATGCATTCAAAGAAGGTTTGTGTTTTGTGTTAATGCAAGATCATAAAGTAATTGCTTATGGATCAAGACAACTAAAACCACATGAAGTCAATTATCCAACACATGATTTGGAACTAGAAGTAGTATTTGCCTTGAAAGGATGGATGCATTTTCTTTATGGAGCAAGGTGTGAGTTATACACTGATCGCAAAAGTCTCAAATATTTCTTCACTCAATAGGAGTTAAATATGAGACATAAGCGTTGGTTAGAGCTAATCAAAGATTATGATTTGACAATCAATTATACCCCTGGAAAGTCCAATGTTGTAGCAGATGCTTTAAGTCGAAAGAGCACAGATATTCAGCCTGGCAATCAAGAACTACCAAAAGAGCTATAGATGGATTTGGAGAGGTTGGAACTCCAATTAATAAGAACAGAGATTCTTGGAGGACTAGCTACCATGCAGGTAGTTGCAGAACAGAATAGTGATCTCATGCATGAAATTTTTAGACATCAAGCTGAAGATCCTTTTATTGCTGAAGAAATTCGGAGGATGTCCCAAGGTCAAGCATCAGTTTTTCGCTTAGGAGATTTTGGATCTCTATGGTTCCAAGATCATCTTTGTGTTCCAGATGTGTTAGTAATTCGTGAAGTGATACTCTGAGAGGCACATGAGACACCATATTACATTCATTCAGGAAGTACCAAGATGTACATGGATTCGAAAGAATTATTCTGGTGGAATAACATGAAAAGAGACACTGCAAAATATGTGTCGGAATGCCATACTTGCCAAAGGGTAAAAGCTGAACATCAAAGTCCAGCAGGAGCATTACAACCCTTGGAAATTCCCGAGTGGAAATGGGAGGAAATCGGTATGGATTTCATCACAGGATTACCTATGAAACCAAAATGTAAAGATATGATATTTGATTGTTGATAGACTCACTAAGAGTGCACATTTTATTCCGGTGAATCGGAAAGATAATGCCGAGAAGTTAGTAGAAGTTTATGTCAAAGAGATAGTAAGTAAGCACGAAGTGCCTGCGGTGACCCAGCATACCACTACATGATATAGTATACTATAGTCGTTGACATAACACTAATGAAACATCGTTCACTAGTATTACATCCCTCAGAGTGGTATAACAGAAACACAACAGGTCCAAGACATGGCTAAAGGTTACAACTCGATTCTTTACATAAGATCCAGAGAACACTCTAGGTTAAAGAGGAAGAAAGAAACTTATTTCAAAGAAGAATCAGAAATAAACAATTAAAAAATTTATCATACTAATAAGACTAGTATCTAAACTATTGGGGCTTGCATTGCTGCAATTGCAATACTCTACAGAAGTAGGTTCTATGGTGAGAGTTATATTCATATGTAATCAGCAACTTTGTCTTCACTTCAGTTAATGTATACGTTGACTTCCTTCACTTTGAAGAACTTGAGCTTTTGATGATGATTCCTGGAGCATAACTTGGTGTAGACATCGTCTGTATTGGCTTCAGAATCTAGCAAGGGTTAAAAAGATACGTTGAGTACGAGCGTACTCAGCAAGTTCACTAGAAAAGGAGTGTTTAATGCACTATATCTACAGCCATAGACCATAGGTCATAGGCAATGCAAGTTTTCGTAAACACTTATTCAAAGATTGATTTTATTCTGAAAAGCTATGTCCGTCAGACTTCACGGGTTTACCAGATCTTTCATGGAGTTCCTTTCCCTCCGCATTCGCACCTCCTTCCTGGAACAGGGAGTAACAAGTTACAGTTCTTACACTCTACGGAGGTACGTTACTTTACCCATGAGAGATCAACTCCTTGTTGCACAACCGGGCATCTTACCCGTCCACAATTCCATGTTGTGGGGCCTAGTAGATGATCCAAGCCAATCACTGCCCTCTCCGCGACCCCATATGTCTGCACGATCCTTCGGGGTTGGCTCATCTCCGTTAAGCCCCCTTTCGGGCAGGCTAAAACCCTGATGAGTTCCCGAAGACTCTATGAGCTGGTGGTGCCCCTGGTAAGAACCTTATAGGTCCGACTAAACCTCCGGTAGCCACTCATAGATAATCTAGACACCAAAAACGTGGGGCCTAAGGGTTCCCACCCATATGTTGGATTCGCAAAAGGAATCACAACGTCATGTTAAGGTAGTCTTGCCTCCATACGAAAGGAAAAGGATACAGCTGACTTCTCTGTCCCATTCCGAACCTCATGGCCAACGCGTTATATAAGGCGCTAGAATCAGTGGCGACATTGGTTGTTAAGTCTTAGATAATATGTTCCTTTACCACTGGAACTTTCATATTAGGTTATTACCTAATGGTAAATAACCTATAATCATATTACTATGAAAATTGTGTTTTCTGACCTTTTCGAAATGCAGGTGATGACAACACTGAATTTGCAAAATTACTTTACTGAAAATATTCAAAGGACATGAGCAAGTGTGAACTTGACTTTTGTGATTGCAAGATTATGCACTCACGATCTTCAAGACAATATAAGATCCAATATCTGAAATTGGTATCATTGGTCCGGTAAGGAATAATGTTTAAAGAAGCTATTATGCATAAGTAATGTAATGCGGTTTGATAAACTCGAATCCCCAGAATAAGCGTTGATCTAGAGTTTGGAAAATGGAGATGGTTCCTTTAGAATGTGTTGTACTTTTAGATAAGCTTCACACTTGTGCTTCTCATTAAGACTTGTGAGTGTGTGTGTAACAACAGGTAATATAATAATAAGATACACGAATTTGGAATGCTACTCAAATATTCTTATATAAGAATTGTCTTATCTTCAAATTTTACTTTACAAGTATTGGCATTTATAAGTAACTTAAGTGTTAACAATCCTAAGTATACAAGTAAGCATAATGTAATGTGATTATTATTAATTGTTATTTGTTGTTTGAAGTGGCAAAAAGAATAACATTTTAAGAAAGATTCCTTCTCTAAGGTCCAAACAATCCTTGAGGTTAATCAAAAGTGGTTGATGTTGTTTGTACTTGCTTGAATAGTTGATACATTGGAAACGTATCTATATTTTTTGATGATCCATGCTTGTTTAGTATCTACTTTGCTTTGCTTTTTCTACACTTTGAGGTGTTTTTATATCTTTTCTGGAACTAACCTATTAACAAGTTGCCACAATGCCAGTTGCCTGTTTTCTTCTGTTTTTGGTTCCAGAAAGGCAGAAAATCAACATTCTCGGAATTGGACGGGACAAAAGACAAAGTCAATATTTTACCGTGGGGGACACGAAGTCCAGAGGAGAGACGGAGAAGTGAACCAAGGCGGCCAGACCCCCCTAGGCGCGGGTGGGCCCACCCCATGCCTGGGTAGGGTGTGGGCCCCTGGCCGCCTCCCAGCCTCGCCTCTTTACCTATAAGAATCCCCTGATGCAGAAACCCTAGGTACCCGATCAAAACTCAACGAAACCTTCTGTAGCCGCCGCCACCGTCGTCCCTAGATCGGGGGATCTGAAGTTCTTCCTGGCACCCTGCCGGAGGGGAGATCATCCCAGAGGCCTTCTTCTCCGGTATGATGCGTGAGTAGTTCCACCTTGGACTATGGGTCCATGTAGTAGCTAGATGGTTGTATATCCTCCTTGTGCTTTCATGTATATATCTTGTGAGCTTCGTTCATGATCAAGATCTAATCTATTTGTAATCATGCATGTTGTGTTTGTGGGGATCCCATGGATGTTGAGATTACTATGTCAGATTGATTAATGGTTTTGTCTTTATGATACTATCATGTCTGTGTTGTTTGTGATCTTGCATGCTCTCCATTATTAGTAGCTATCTTGGCCAAGTAGTTGCTAGTGACTCCAAGAGGGGGTATTTATGCTCGATAGTGGGTTCATGCCTCTAGTTTCCAAGGGAAGTGACAATAATATCTTCGGTTGTAGATGTGTTGTTGCTACTAGGGAGAAAACAACGGTCTCTTGTTCATGGAACATGTGGACTGTTTACCTTACACACTTTGCTTAAAGCTGTTGTCTGTTGCTTGCAACTTAATACTGGAGGGGGTTCGGATGATAACCTGAAGGTGGACTTCTAGTCATAGATGCAGTTGGATGGCAGTCTATGTATATTGTTGCATTGCCCAATCAAATCTCATAGGATCTTTTTGTTTGGTATTGCATTGTTATGCCTTTCTTAGTTCCTGTCAATTGCCCTACTGTAATTTGTTTACCCTTCATGCCATGTTGTTTATCTAAGGAGAGCACCTCTAGTGAACTATGGACCACGGTCCAATCTTTACCATTGATACATCATCCATTGTTACTTGTTTACTTGCTGCAAAACATTTCCTTCCACACCATATGTTTAATCCTTTGTTACAGCAAACCAGTGAGCTTGACAACCTCACTGATTCGTTGGGGGAAAGTCTTGAGTTTGTGTTGTGCAGGTTTCCACGTTGCTTGCAACACCTTTGAGACGTTTCCTTCCTCCTACTGGTTCGATAACCTCGGTTTCTTACTGAGGGAAACCTTGCTGTTGTGCTCATCACACCTTGCTCTTGGGGTTTCCAACGAAGCGTCCTACGAGAGTGTTGGGTGTCACCAAGCCTTTTTCTGGCGCCGTTGCCGGGGAGGCTAAGGATGTCTTCACAAGGAGAGTCCTCTACTTCCTTTCTCTTTACATTGTTTTTAGTTTGCTTGGTTTTGTTTGCCTCTTTTCAAAAACTCCAAAAAAATTAGTCTAGTCTAGTTTGGTTTGCTTTCTTTATTCAAAAACACAAAAAAATTAGTTCCTGCTCTAGTTGTTGCTGCTGTTTTTGGCTTGCCCACCTTTGCCAAAATGAACTCTGCTGAGACCACCAAGTTGTGTGACTTCACTAGCACAAACAATAATGATTTCCTTAGCACTCCTATTGCTCCACCTGCTCTGGATGCTACCTTTTATGAAATTAAGCTTGCTTTATTGAATCTTGTGATGAGAGAGCAATTTTTGGTGCTAGTTCTGATGATGCCGCTGCCCATCTCAATAATTTTGTTGAACTTTGTGTGATGCAAAAGTATAAGGATGTAGATGGAGATATTATTAAGCTCAAGCTGTTTCCTTTCTCCTTGTGAGGGAAAGCTAAAGAATGGTTGCTATCCTTGCCTAGAAATAGTATTGATTCTTGGACTAAGTGCAAAGATGCTTTTATTGGAAAGTACTATCCTCCTGCTAAGATTATATCTATGAGAAGTGACATTATAAAATTTAAACAACTTGATAATGAACATGTTGCTCAAGCTTGGGAAAGAATGAAATCTTTGGTTAAGAATTGTCCCACTCATGGACTCACTGCTTGGATCATTATTCAGACTTTTTATGCAGGTTTGAACTTCTCTTCAAGAAACCTGTTGGATTCAGCTGCTGGAGGTACCTTTATGGGCCTCACTTTGGGTGCTGCAACAAAGCTCCTTGAAAATATGATGGTTAATTACTCTGAATGGCATACTTAGAGAGCTCCACATGGTAAGAAGGTAAATTCTGTTGAAGAAACCTCCTCTTTGAGTGATAAGATTGATGTTATTATGGCTATGCTTGTTAATGGGAAAGCTCCTCTAGATCCTAATAGTGTTCCCTTAGCCTCTTTGGTTGCTCAAGAAGAGCAAGTTGATGTGAACTTCATTAGAAACAACAATTTCAACAACAATGTCTATAGGAATAATTTTGGTGGTAACAACAATTATAGGCCTTATCCTCCTAATAATGGAAATTCCTATGGAAACTCCTACAACAATGCTAGAAGTTCCCCCTCTGAACTTGAATTGATGCTCAAAGACTTTATTAGTAAACAAACTGCTTTCAACAAGACTGTGGAGGAAAAGCTTTTAACTGTAGAGAAGAATATTTCCTCTTTGTCTGAAGCACAGTCCTCCTTGATTAATGTAAGATACCACCCTTAGAAAGGTAAGGATCCCTGTGATTGCAATGCTAGTCCCTGGATCAATAGCTAGCATCCACAGTTAAGATGTAGTATCAATAAACAAAGGTCATAGTATAACTTTATAACCAGGAATAAAATAATTCATTACATCTTACATAGCTCATTTGGCTATCTCATTACAATGCAGAAGAAAAAAACTATAGCATGGAGTCCTTCATCTTCAAAGTGCCACGGGCAATCATGTTGGTTGTAGACATGTAATCCTAATCAACACACTTCACTAACATCAAACAAACCTGCAACATAATAAGTTACAGCCACAAGGGTCAATACATTTGAATTGTATTGGCAAGTGATACTATGGTAGTATAGTGGAGTCTATCATCTATATGCTTTTGGTTAAGTGGAGCTTAGCCTTGCTTTGCTCAAAATAGATTTTCCTTATCATTTGAAAAACACTAAGTTTTTGTTTGGCAAATTTCACCCAAGGCATCTCCCAATAGAAATTGGTGATCCTTCAACCCTTGTTCAACCACAAGTTTTTAACTTAGAAATTGGGATGAGGATATTCTTGATAGCTTCCATGTTTTGATGCTCAAATTGTCCTTTGCTAGGGACATGGCTAAGTACTTAGATTTTACACTCTGCAGAGGTGGTGCACTTTCCCCACAAGACTTGATTTTCACCAAGACAAGATCTTTCAGAAGCCTTCCCTTAGACCAGAATGGACGCGCTCCAACCTATCAAACCCCTACCACCAACTGTCCATTTGTCTAAGTTATTGCAACCTATATGATCCAGGCAGAGCCCATAATGCCAAGTGGCTACACTTGAAGCTTCTCAACATTTGACATCTCAAATCTCTTTGTTCCTGGGTGGCATCCACAAGTGAGATACACAAGGTAAACCATAGAAATGGGCCTTGTGTAACCACTCAACCAAAAACCACCAAGCAATTACCATTCCACCCAGGTGTTTCATTCACTTAGTTGTTTTCTTAAACAAAACACAAGTCCTTAACTTTGAAATATTCCATAGCATGAATATAAACCACCCTTGTTTTCTACTAGATAAACTAAGCATGATAGTAGTAGGAATCTTAACTTAGGATAATTCTACTAAGGTTTCATCTACTAGGATTTCCCATGGCATGATTTATACTTAGCAAAATTTCCATGCAAGTCCTACTTAGAAATATCACTAATGCATAGTGAAAATAATGGGACAAAAGTATGAAGCATCACTTGCCTTTTTGGTAGAGAATATAAGTTCACTCCTTGATCTTGTAATAGTCACACGCTTCCAATTCCACTACAATTCAATCAAGCAAGGCACAAATTCAATCTACCATTCAAGCAATTCACCACTTAGAATAATAAAAATAAAGCAATGCATGCAAGCATGCCAAAGATTGTTTTATTTGGAAAAGTGGTTTCTAATAGGTTATAAACATCATAAAATGTCTATTGGTCATTTATAAAAGTGGCAAAAACTATTTGATATTGAGTTAGTGAAACTGGCCATTTAAATCATCTTTTTGTTTTGCTAGAAATGATTTAAATCAAAGGAAGATTTTTTCTAGTTTTTGCCAAAAATAACTTCAACACAAATGTTAGTGTTTTAAGGTCAAGTGTTTATTATTAAAACCATTTGCAAAAGGGTTTTACCTATAAACCATTTTTGTACCAAAACAATATTCTATGTTGTTGGAAATGCCTTTAGCAAAGTAATAATTTTTATAGGGTTCACCAAATATATTATTAATTCTAAAAACTTTGTGTTTAGGGTCAGAGAGTTTAATTCAAATCATTTCCCAAAGGTTTTTCTCCAAAAGCATTTTTAACATATAAAAAATATTTTTATTTGACTAGAAATGTTCCAATTCAAAGGTTTATTCTTTGGCTTCACCAAATATGTTTTTCAATCCAAAAGTTGGTTTATATGGTCAATAGGCTCAAAACAATCCATTTGCCAAAGACTTCACCACAAAAATATTTCTAGAACAAATTTTATATCCAAATTATGCCTACGCAAGTTTCTATAAAAACTACCAATTTAACAGAAGAATTTTTCTAAACAAAGTGCATGGTTGGATATAGTTTGTTTTTCTGATTCCATTTATATAAAATTTGCAAAATTTGGACATGTGGATCAAAAGTTATGAATTTTGCAAGTTAATATCTAATAGAACATTTCCTGGTTTTTATAACAGAGTCAGTGCCACGTGGAATGTTTTCATTGGTCCATACCGATTCGCACGGATCAAGCGATGATGGCCGTAGGATCTAAAGATGATCGAGCGGCACAGAACTAAGGATACCCCTTCGGTAAGTCGATCTATCCTACTCGTTGGATCAGCATCTAACGGCTCCTAGCACCTAACCAAAGATGGGCGGCGCTGGCGCGGCGGCGAGTGGCGGAGGCGCTCTGTCTACAGCGTTGCGGAGACTACGGGAAGTGAGGGAAGAAGGGGAGGATCTTACCAAAATCACAGAAGCTTGCTGATGCTCAACGTGGTCGTCGAAAGGCAGAGGGCCCTCGAGGTCAACGGTAATTCCTCGCCGAAGTTCGTGGAACCGTCGGGTGCGTTCAGATGTTGCTGAAGACGAGGCTATAGATCATGCCATGGAAAGCAAACGATGTTGTTAGATGCGCGGGAGAGTGGGGAGTACATGAGCATCAATGAGAAGGGGAGGCACGGTCGGATGTTACCAGGGGACTTCGCCGGAGAAGGAAATAGACGACGACGGTGCTTTGCGTTGACGTTGACGACGATGCAGAGCACGCGCGGCTGAACGGGCGACACTGGGAGATGCGCCAGAGGATAGGGAGTATGCTCGTATGTGCCAGGGAGCAAGGGGGCGTGGGCTGGCCGGAATCGCCGCGGATGCTCGTCGGAGGCAGCGGTGGTGCGAGCCAGAATGGGAGCAGTCTAGGGGCAGAGAGAGCCGGGCGAGAGAGGGGAAAGGGAGAGGAGAGGCAGGTGAGTTAACGGGCGTGATCGCGGGGAGGATTAACCGCGACATTAACACGAATTTAAGCGGATTAAATTAGGCAGAAACGACGGAGGGGGAACTGGGAGCGGGGTCGTCGCGCGGGTGAGGAAGATGACCTGACTGGTGGGGTCTGCTTGATAGTGAGAGAGAGAGGCAGTGGGGACCAGCAGTCAGTGAGAGGGCGGGTTCGCTGCTGAGTAGGAAAATGCTTCGGGGAGAAGGGGGACTAGGCTCGCTGGGCCTAGATGGGCTGGGGTTAGCTGGGCTGGTCTCCCTCTTTTTTTTGTTCTGTTTATTTTTGTTTTTCCTTTTCTATTATTCTGTTTTGATTTCTATTCAAATATTTCAAACACTAATTGAATTCAAACCTTTGCCAAACTTTGTGTATATTCTAATACTGTTTATTATTATATTCTAAAGTCAAATTTAGAATATCTCTTTTATTCTTTTTAGGATATATTAATTATTTAAAAATAGACATTTGTCTTTATTTCAAAATAAGATTTAAATAGGTTTTCAAACTCTATTTGAATTATAAATTTTACCAAATCTTTTCAGTAGGTTTTATTTAGAAATAAAACACTTTGAATTATTATTTAAAATACTTTATTATGTTTTTAATGTTCATTTAAAATGGGAAATGTCTTTACTTAAAAGAATTTGGATAATAATAAGTCCTCAAGATTTTATTTAAATAATCCTTTACTCTTTTTATTTAACAAAATATTTTTTTATTTGCTTGGCTAAGTTTTAATTTGGCTTTTAAATACTCCTTATTTATTATTTCTTTCTTTATCTTAAAAAAATCCATATCTTGTTATTTATAGATCCAAACTTGGTGATTCCAATTTTTAAAATCTTGTTTAATATTTATTTATCCTTTTAAATCCTCTTATGATTAAATACTCACAATTTGGTATGGATTTTAGATAGGTGCTTTATTAGCTTTGGGAATTTTAATTTCCTTATCTTATTAAATTCATAAGATTTTATCTATGGTTCCAAATTGAATGAAATCAATTTCTATGGTTTTATAATACTTTTATTTATCAATCTTGATCATTTATAAATGTTTGTGGATAAACTTTTTTAGGGATCAAATCCTTAGTCTTTGAGATAACTTGGAAATGTTTTTCTTCCATTAGGGTCTTAGGGATTTGGTTTATTTTCCAAGTGTTTGAATTTCAGGATGCCTTTATGAAGAATGCATTTCACTTGATTTGAATTTAGTTGGATTCAAACATTATTCAAAGTTTGTTCAAGATGGGATTTTAAGTTTCCAATTAGAAACAAAAGTTTATTTTTACCCTAAATTTCAACAATTATTTATTTTGTTGATTTATTTTTCACATTACAAAATTTGGAAAATTTTGGGATGTGACAGGCTACCACCCTTAAAAGAAATCTCGTCCCGAGATTTGGTAAGGATAGAGGTTACAAGTTGACTTCAAGGAAACTAGGGTACTACCACCCTTAAAATTTTCCAACTAGATTACATCTTGGCTTGCTTGGGGTCTTGATGAAACTTCTCTCGGCAAACATCTGCATAGTGTCCTTTGTTTCCACACTTGAAACAAGTGACAAGGCTGAGATCCTTCATAGGCTTGTTTGTCGTGTGCTTCATCTTTTCTGGACAATTTCTTGCATAATATCCTTGGTTACCACATTGTAACATGTGACAAGATTGAGTTCTTCACGTATCTTCTGTGGACAAGTTGACACATAATAGCCTAGTTCTTTGCAGTTGTTGCACCACACTTGGCTAATTTCCTTATACTTCTTCTTCTTCTCTGGACATTCATTGGCATAGTGTCCCATCTCTTTGCAATTGCAACATTGCACTTGGCTTTTGTCCTTCTTCTTCTTGGGTTTCTCCAAAGCTAGGATTTCTTCTAGTTCATGCTCTTCATATCTCACCTCAAAGGTGGGAAAGTCTCCTGGTCTCCTTAATCGTTTCCTTGGATAATACATATGTTTCCTCTTTTTTCCATCAAGTTGAGTCATATTGCATGGAGGTGCAAGCTGAGATTTTCCTTTATCTTTATCCCTCTTGGTAGAAGTTGTTCCCTCCTGGGGGTTTACTAACTGTTGATGCACTCCACCTTGTTTCCTTTGTTGAACTATGGAATAGATGGGGCATTGGATAGGGACATGATTATTTCCTTCACATAGAAAACAAGTAGCTTGAGATGTGGGGCATTGATTAGTTGGATGTTTCTCTTCACAATTAGGGCATTGACCTTCATGCTCTTTGGAAGTGTGATCCATGTCTCCACAAATATTGCAAGCTTGAGTTCCTTCTAAGATATCATCCTTGACATCATTGTTGTCACCATCTCCTTGGGAAAGGCTATCTTTCATGTTGATCATTTGAGTGGTCATCCCTTGCAACAATTGAGATTGAATTTCCAAAAGCTTTTGCATGGTTGGGTCTAACTCATTGTTGTTGGCTAAAAACTGAGTTGTCAACTGATTCAACTGGGTTTGGTTTGCTAGTAGTTGTTCTCTCATGTGCATCTCTTGGTTGTTGTTGTCACTATTCTTGATGTTGGAGTTTCTTGGAGAAGTCACTGTTTGGGTTGGATTGGGATTAGAATAGGCAAAAGATTTATAAGGAAATAATTCTAATCACACACATCACAATTCACACAAGCAATGCAAGCAATCACAAACAAACATTCCACTCAAACAACAAGTTTCATGCACAATTTTAGGCAACAAAATATTTTAGCTACACCACATAAGTTGGTGGGTTTGATTTATTCACTAGTATGGTGGTCCAACTATATGGTTCACTTGAAATCATTCCATCCTTATTAGTTGATTCTTCATGAATGAGATCATGGTTTCCTTGGGAAAATTCTTGGGTCTTGGTCACAAAAATTCAAAGGTGATGATGATTCCTTCTAAGTTGTGTTTCCTTACTCCTCAAGTCTTGAGTAATATTTTCTTGTCTCACTTGTAGTCCTTAGTGATATCCAAGTTGAAGTCCTTGGTGAAAATAAAGTTGAAGTCTTTGATGATGTTGAAGTTGAAGTCATTTGAGTTGGTGAAATCCTTTGCTCATGGTGAGGTCTTATCCATCAAGTTAAAATAGAAGAGATGTAGAATTAAAACCAAAATGGTTGAGGAAAGAGTATACAAGATTGTTTGGAAATAATTTTTGGAACAAAAACAACTCCTATTTTTCTTAGGGGTGTTGTCCAATCCTAGGTTTACAATCCTACAGGCAACACAGTGATCTGATACCATCTGTAAGATCCCACCCTTAGAAAGGTAAGGATACCTGTGATTGCAATGCTAGTCCTTGGATCAATAGCTAGCATCCATAGTTAAGATGTAATATCCAGAAACAAAGGTCATAGTACAACTTTATAACCAGGAATAAAATAATTCATTACATCTTACATAGCTCATTTGGCTATGTCATTACAATGCAGCAGAAAAAAACTATAGCATGGAGTCCTTCATCTTCAAAGTGCCACGGGCAATCATGTTGGTTGTAGACTTTTAATCCTAATCAACACACTTCACTAACATCAAACAAACCTACAACATAATAAGTTAAAGCCACAAGGGTCAATACATTTGAATTGTATTGGCAAGTGATACTATGGTAGTATAGTGGAGTCTATCATCTATATGCTTTTGGCTAAGTGGAGCTTAGGCTTGATTTGCTCAAAATATATTTTCCGTATCATTTGAAAAACACTAAGTTTTTGTTTGGCAAAAATTCACCCAAGGCATCTCCCAATAGAAATTGGTGATCCTTCAACCCTTGTTCAACCACAAGTTTTTAACTTAGAAATTGGGATGAGGAGATTCTTGATAGCTTCCATGTCTTGATGCTCAAATTGTCCTTTCCAGGGACATGGCCAAGTACTTAGATTTTACACTCTGCAGAGGTGGTGCACTTTACCCACAAGACTTGATTTTCACCAAGACAAGATCTTTCAGAAGCCTTCCCTCATACCAGAATGGACGTGCTCCAACCTATCAAACCCCTACCACCAACTGTCCATTTGGCTAAGTTATTGCAACCTATATGATCGAGGCAGAGCCCATAATGCCAAGTGGCTGGACTTGAAGCTTCTCAACATTTGACATCTCAAATCTCTTTGTTCCTGGGTGGCAATCCACAAGTGAGATACACAAGGTAAACCATAGAAATGGGCCTTGTGTAACCACTCAACCAAAAACCACCAAGCAATTACCATTCCACCCAGGTGTTTCATTCACTTAGTTGTTTTATTAAACAAAACACAAGTCCTTGACTTTGAAATAGTCCATAGCATGAATATAAACCACCCTTGTTTTCTACTAGCTAAACTAAGCATGATAGTAGTAGGAATCTTAACTTAGGATAATTCTACTAAGGTTTCATCTACTAGGATTTCCCATGGCATGGTTTATACTTAGCAAAATTTCCATACAAGTCCTACTTAGAAATATCACTAATGCATAGTGAAAATAATGGGACAAAAGTATGAAGCATCACTTGCCTTTTTGGTAGAGAATATAAGTTCACTCCTTGATCTTGCAATAGTCACACTCTTCCAATTCCACTATAATTCAATCAAGCAAGGCACAAATTCAATCTACCATTCAAGCAATTCACCACTTAGAATATTAAAAACGAAGCAATGCATGCAAGCATGCCAAAGATTGTTTTATTTGGAAAAGTGGTTTCTAATAGGTTATAAACATCATAAAATGTCTATTGGTCATTTATAAAAGTGGCAAAAACTATTTGATATTGAGTTAGATAAAATGGACATTTAAATCATCTTTTTGTTTTGCTAGAAATGATTTAAATCAAAGGAACATTTTTTCTAGTTTTGCCAAAAATAACTTCAACACAAATGTTAGTGTTTTAAGGTCAAGTGTTTATTATTAAAACCATTTGCAAAATGGTTTGACCTATAAACCATTTTTATACCAAAATAATATTCTATGTTGTTGGAAATGCCTTTAGCAAAGTAATAATTTTTATAGGGTTCACCAAATATATTTTTAATTCTAAATTTTTTTTGTTTAGAGTCAGAGAGTTTAATTCAAATCATTTCCGAAAGGTTTTTCTCCAAAAGCATTTTTAACATATAAACAATATTTTTATTTGACTAGAAATGTTCCAATTCAAAGATTTATTCTTTGGCTTCACCAAATATGTTTTTCAATCCAAAAGTTGGTTTATATGGTCAGTAGGTTCAAAACAATCCATTTGCCAAAGACTTTACCACAAAAATATTTCTAGAACAAATTTTATATCCAAATTATGCCTACACAAGTTTCTGCAAAAACAACCAATTTAACAGAAGAATTTTACTAAACAAAGTGCATGGTTGGATAGAGTTTGTTTTGATGATTCCATTGATATAAAATTTGCAAAATTTGGACATGTGGATCAAAAGTTATGAATTTTGCAAGTTTAAATATCTAATAGAACATTTCCTGGTTTTTATAACAGAGTCAGTGCCACGTGGAATGTTTTCATTGGTCCATACCGATTCGCACGGATCATGGGATGCTGGCCGTAGGATCTAAAGGTGATTGAGCGGCACATAACTAAGGATACCCCTTCGGTAAGTCGATCTATCCTACTCGTTGGATCAGCATCTAACGACTCCTAGCACCTAACCAAAGACGGGCGGCGCTGGCACGGCGGCTCGTGGAACCGTCGGGTGCGTTCAGACGTTACTAAAGACGAGGCTATAGATCAAGCCACGGCAAGCAAACAATGTTGTTAGATGCGCGGGAGAGTGGGGAGTACAGGAGCATCAATGAGAACGGGAGGCGCGGTCGGATGTTACCAGGGGACTTCGCCGAGAAGGAAACAGACGATGGCGGTGCTTTGCGTTGATGTTGACTATGATATAGAGCACGCGCGGCTGAACGGGTGACACTGGGAGATGCGCCAGAGGCTAGGGAGTATGCTCGTATGCGCCAGGGAGCAAGGGGAGCGTGGGCTGGCCAGAATTTCCACGGATGCTCGTCGGAGGAAACGGCGGTGCGAGCCAGAATGGGAGCAGTCTAGGGGCAGAGAGAGCTGGGCGAGAGAGAGGAAATGGAGAGGAGAGGAAGGTGAGTTAACGGGCGTGATCGCGGGGAGGATTAACCGCGTCATTAACATGAATTTAAGCGGATTAAATTAGGCAGAAACGGCGGAGGAGGAACTGGGGGCGGGGTCATCGCGCGGGTGAGGAAGATGACCTGCCTGGTGGGGTCCGCTTGATAGTGAGAGAGATAGAGAGGCAGTGGGGACCAGCAGTCAGTGAGGGGGAGGGTTCGCTGCTGAGTAGGAAAACGCTTCGGGGAGAAGGGGGACTGGGCTCGCTGGGCCTAGATGGGCTGGGGTTAGCTGGGCTGGTCTCCCTCTTTTTTTTGTTCTGTTTATTTTTCTTTTTCCTTTTCTATTATTCTGTTTTGATTTCTATTCAAATATTTCAAACACTAATTGAATTCAAACCTTTGCCAAACTTTGTGTATATTCTAATACTGTTTATTATTATATTCTAAAGTCAAATTTAGAATATCTCTTTTATTCTTTGATAGGATATATTAATTATTTAAAAATAGACATTTGTCTTTATTTCAAAATAAGATTTAAATAGGTTTTCAAACTCTATTTGAATTCTAAATTGTACCAAATCTTTTCACTAGGTTTTATTTAGAAATAAAACACTTTGAATTATTATTTAAAATACTTTATTATGTTTTTAATGTTCATTTAAAATGGGAAATGTCTTTACTTAAAAGAATTTGGATAGTAATAAGCCCTCAAGATTTTATTTAAATAATCCTTTACTCTTTTTATTTAACAAAATATTTTATTTTATTTGCTTGGCTATGTTTTAATTTGTCTTTTAAATACTCCTTATTTATTATTTCTTTCTTTATCTTAAAAAATCCATGTCTTTTTATTTATAGATCCAAACTTGGTGATTCCAATTTGTAAAATCTTGTTTAATATTTATTTATACTTTTAAATCCTCTTAGGATTAAATACTCACAATTTGGTATGGATTTTAGATAGGTGCTTTATTAGCTTTGGGAATTTTAATTTCCTTATCTTATTAAATTCATAAGATTTTATCTATGGTTCCAAATTGAATGAAATCAATTTATATGGTTTTATAATACTTTTATTTATCAATCTTGATCATTTATAAATGTTTGTTGATAAACTTTTATAGGGATCAAATCCTTAGTCTTTGAGATAACTTGGAAATGTTTTTCTTCCATTAGGGTCTTAGGGACTTGGTTTATTTTCCAAGTGTTTGAATTTCAATATGCCTTTATGAAGAATGCATTTCACTTGATTTGAATTTAGTTGGATTCAAACATTATTCAAAGTTTGTTCAAGATGGTATTTTAAGTTTCCAATTAGAAACAAAAGTTTCTTTTTACCCTAAATTTCAACAATTATTTATTTTCTTGATTTATTTTTCACATTACAAAATTTGGAAAATTTTGGGATGTGACAATTACTAAAATGGCTGCTAAACCTGAAGCCATGGAAAACACCTTAGCTACTGCTCATGCCATACAAGTTACTATTGATGAAAATGTTAGTCCGTTGCCTCAACTTCATGCTAAGTGGGGATGGGAAGCTAAAATTGATAGAAACAATAGTGTGTGCACCATCACTAGAATGGATACCACTAAACCACAAGAAGTCCCTATTCCTCCTCCTACAATGCCTAAGCCTAATGAGTCTACTACTAGTGATGCTAAGTTTGATTTTGATATAGATGGTTGCAATATTTCTGAAGTGATTATGTTCTTGCAAAAGATTGCTAGAAGTCCTTATGCTAATGATATGCATGTTGCTTTCACCAAACACATTACAGATGCTCATGTTAAGATTAAGGAAGAGAAGCTAAAACACAAAGATTCTATTCCTAGGAAAGTAGAAGATAGTTGGGAACCCATTATTAATGTGCAAGTGAATGACTTTGATCTCAAAGCTTCATGTGATCTTGGTTCTAGTATCTCTATTATGCCTAGGAATATTTGTGAAATGCTTGATTTGCCACCTTTAGAAGATTGTTATTTGGATGTTCCACTTGATGATAATACTAAGAAGAAACTAATGGGGAGTATTAATGATGTTCTCATCATGGTTAACAATTCTTATGTCCCTATTGATTTCTATGTTTTGGATGTTGAATACAATGCTTCTTGTCCTATTACTTTGGGAAGACCTTTTCTTAGAACTGTTGGTGCCATCATTGATATCAAAGAAGGCACCATTAAATATCAATTTCCATTCAAGAAAGGTATTGAACACTTCCCTACGAGGAGAGAGAAGTTGCTTTTTGATCCTCCTTTGAAAGCAAGGTTTGATGTTAATGCTTCTTCATTTGAAAATATTGATTCTTCTTGCTTCTTGTGCCTAACTTAATGGCGTTAAATAAAAGTACTTGTTGGGAGATAACCCAAGAGTTTCCTTGAGTCTTGAAGTTATTACTTCAGGAATGACCTCTCCTTATCCTTTTTGTTTGATTTTTGTGCCAAGAATGACCTCTAATGAGAGGGAAGTAAGATATGGGGAGTTGCTGTCCCGAAACAGATTTCTATCATCCACCAAAAAAATTCGTGAGGAGTCTCTATAACACGGATTGAGCTGAAAATATACTAATAAATCCCCCAGTATGTTAGATAACTTTTGTTAGTTCAACACTTTTTGATTTGAGCAACAGAAGGTCTTCGAATAAATCGGTTTCTACTTGCTGGTTTGTTTTGATAGATTTCTGCCATTATTTGTATTTGCTTCTTATTGATTCTGTTTTGAGTTCTGTTTAGGTGAATTGAGCTTTTTGAAGGAGTTGCTACAGTAGCATTTGTTTTCAGTGAAAAGTCTTGTTGTTCCAAAGCTTTTCCTAAAGGTCTATTATCTTTTGAATACACTAATGTTGCTAATGAAGATTGTGTGAAGTTTTGTATGAAGGAAAAATTTCAGGTGTAGAGAGAGAATGATGTAATGAGATGAAGAATGGACAAAAGCTCAAGCTTGGGGATGCCACCCCAGTGTCACCCTAAGAAATATCCAAGAGGTACAAGCGTCAAAGCTTGGGGATGCCCAAGGCATCCCCTTCTTCATCAATAAAAAGCTCAGGTATGTCTAGACACTTCGTTTTTATTGTTTTATGAACAGTTGTGTTGTTCTTGGAGCGTCTTAGTTTTAGTTTGGTTTGCTTAGTTGTTTAGTTTGCTTGAATAAAGTAGTTTGGACCCCCCGTTCTCGCTGTGTTGTTGCAAATAAGTTGCTTGGTGTTGAAAAGGAGTAGGAATTTCTTGCTTGATAAATGCAAGAGGAGCTTGCGTTGACTGTGACTTAGACTTTACCATGACATGCTAGGTGTTGTTTTGACCTTATGCTTAGTGATTATTTCTGTAGCATGTCTTGTTCCAAACAATTGGGATTGCTTAGTGTGCCATGAAGAAATTATGCGTTGTTTTAGCATGCAGAAGCATAGTATTGTGGTATTCTCCTTTGATGCTTTGTTTGGGTTGACTTGGCACATGCTCACACCATGTTATGACTATGAAAAGTCACCATAGCCTCTATGATCATTTAGTCCTTGACTTGTAGTACCACTCTATGCTTTGATTAGTAATGTTTTGTTGCTCTGCATGATTATGGCCATTATTGCTCTCTTAGTTGGTTGCTCCCAGTATTTTGCTAGCCTCCACTTGTATGAGTAAGTTCAACTCATGCTTCCAACTCCCAAGAAACCAAGTTATTCCAAAGTGTCCACTATAAACTCCTATGCATGGTGTGTTACACCATTCCAAGTATGTTCTTGTTTTCAGCTATCTTCCAATTAAAGGCTATTTTATTATGTGAAAACTTAGTGATTAAAGCCCTCACAAACTTGATGGCACACTTTATATTTCTTTGCCCCTAATAAACTTGAACCATTGTGTCGTCTATGTTGTATATGCTTGCACTTATATGTTGGAATTAGCAGAACCGTGCTATCACGGGGAACGATTTCAACATTGCACTTGTACTTTGTACTTAGTTGATATCATGTTATTTTGTTTATGGATGTCACCGGTGTGAAATAAAGAGGGAAATTGTAAGTCCATGGAGTATGTATTTTGTGTTAAAGAAACGCCTGGCCACTAGCCTAAGCCATGCCTAATAATGGTGGAAACTTGCAGCATCACCATAGTGAGCTATCTATGAAGCATACTCAATAAAAATCTATGCATATAGTAAATAGAAAGATCGCTGAGATGATCATTTTTTGCTTGCCTTGTCATTTTTGTTATGGGATAGCTCTTGTACCGTGTGCAAGGGGTACCCCTGAAAGAACATGTTGGCCCCCCATGTGTGGTTTTGGTAATTAATTACAATCTTCATGGACTAATGTGTGTATTGAGTTGTACTTGTAGGAATGGTCCATCGGCATCGCTTGGAACATGTGTTGGATTCAAGGTCGATGAAATGAGAAGAAGACATGTTGTGCAAGCTCAAAATGCGCCATCTATAGAAGATCGCATGTTTGATGCTTGCCATCCTCGGTGATCATGGATCGATGATGAGGAATCAAGAAAGGCGTTCCATCTTGAGAAGGACAAGATCGTCTACATCGAGCTCAAGTGGAATACTCAAGGCAAAGGTATAATCTTGATAACCGTACTATCAAGAGGGGCTCTCGAATGAGTAACTCGATCATATCGTTTGGAGAGAGCTCAAACCTTTGCATAATTGCATCATCTTATTTGGTTGTTATTTGTTCTTATACATGTGAGGATATAGAGCTTGTGGTAATCTCGATAACAACCTCTTGTTCATCAAAATCAGATCTCCCATATGTATCTTGTTGCGATTTTGATTTATGCGGCTTTTTGGTTTCTCACCAAGTGAGGTATCTCACATTATATTAATTGATACACTCTCACTTGGTGATAATCAATATTTCAACGCAATTGGAATCGGTCCAATCGGAGCTTCCAGTCAAAAGTTATGACCGTTTGAATATTCGCCGATTTTATTCTAAAAAGAAAAAGGGAATTATGTTTTCTGGGCCGAGCGGTAGAATGACCGGGCGGGCGATTACCGCCTACCGAAAAGCGCCCATTTTCTTTCTGCCTCGCTAGGTACCTAAATCCGGTACTACCGGCCGATAGTATCGCTGGGTGCATACTACTACCGGCCGCCCATTGTTTTCCGATTTTCTCCCAGGTTTGTTTGCTCAATCCCAGCCCACCGCCGTCCTCGCTTGCCAGCCCGCCGCCGCCGCCACAGACGCCGCCGCTTCGCCGCGTTGAACTGCGCTACCGCCATCGCAGATCCGACCGCGGCGCTGCTGGCGCTGCCGCTGGGCCGATCTCGCCGCTCTTGCTGCCGCCCACGTGCGCCGCTGCCAGCCGCCCCACTCGCCACGTTCATCGCCTGTGGCCCCACCGCCGCTGGCCGCCCGCTGCCCGCCTCCCTTCGCCGCATATGCGCTGTCGCATCCGCCTTCTCCCTGCTGACCCGATTTGGTTAGTTCCATTCGCTTCTGTTGGCCTAGGTGCGGTAGTACCGGTCGCATCCGGTACTACCGGACCGTTCAGAAAAATAGCCCCAACGGCCAGATTTTTGGGGCCTCTATTTAAGGCTTTGCCCGTTTTCAGTTTAGATAGCTTCTTCCTCTTTTATTAGGCTAAGCTTTGTCCACACTTGCTCTAGATCTTTATGCTTGCCTAATCTTTTCCCTCCGATGATTCTTGCCCATATTTGAGTGGAAGAGAGAGGAGATCTAGATCCGCGTTTTGACCTAATCGATTCATCTCTTTGTGAGTGCATCTTTGGGGATCTAGATTTTGGGGGATTTTGTGTCTCTCTTTGATTCCTCCTCTCTTGTTCCCCCAATAGATTTAGTAGCTTTGTTGGAACTTGAGAGTGAGGGATTTGAGCACCTTTGTGGTGTTCTTGTCATTTGCATTTGGTTCATCGGTTTGAGTTCTCCTCGGAGGATTTGGTTCGTGTGACTCTTTGGAGCTTGTCCCTCTTGGGTTCTTGGAACCCTAGACGGTTTTGTGGCCTTGGTGGCATTGTGGCCTTGGTGGCATTTGTTGAGGCCTTTTGTGGCATTTGTTGGGAGCCTCCAATTAAGTTGTGGAGAAGTGCCCCAACCTTGTGAGAGGTTCCGGTTGCCACCGACAAGTGCACCGATAGTGGAAGCGTGGATCGATCCCGTTGGGGTGAGATTCACCGGAGAATAAGGGAGGCCTTTTGTGGCGTTGGTGGTTTGCTAACACCCCCTCTCCAAACGAGACGTGCTCCATGTTGGGAGGAACTCGGTAAAATATCGGTGTCCCCGCGTGCCTCGGTTATCTCTATACCCGAGCTCTTTACTTATGCACTTTACATTGTGTCAGCCTTCGTGCTTGAAGTAATATATATCTTTCTATCACTTTGTTGCTTGTATTTCTTAGCATAAGTTGTTGGTGCACATAGGTGAACCTTAGTTGTTCTAGGTTGTTCTTAACAAAGTAAACACTAGTTTTATTCTGCCTTAGTTGAGCCACTCTAGGGAAAGTTTTAATCGCCTATTCACCCCCCTCTAGGCGACATATGTATCCTTTCAACCCCGTTGGTGGTTCTCTATGATATGCATGTACTTACAATGACAAGAACTTACAGGTTACAGAAGTTGAGTAGCATGAGGTGTGGCCCTCTTATTCAAGGGACTTGAGATTGCCAACTTATACTTTGTCAAACATATACTCCATAGTTTGTTCACCTTAACCTTAACCACTTCAAGATGCTTATGATAGGGGCAATGAGGGCTGAAAGCTAACAAGTACCATAATTTTTGGAAGCTATTTTTGAAACTAGAAATCTTTGCTTCCTTTATGAAAGGCCTTTCTTCCACCATTATTTGAGTCTCCACCTTCTACTTTTAGGCACCATTAAGAGAGCATAGTTGTCATTCTGTGTGCAGTGTCCCAAAACTTATTGATTGATGCATATTGTGATATTACTTGTTCTTGTGCTACTTGTTTCTAGTCACCCTTGTGAACTTTGAAGGTGTCCTATGCATCTATTTGCTACTCTATGAGGGATAAGCTGAATGCCACTATGCTATGTTTTCTATATGTGAAACAAACAAACGTTTTTCAATGCATGTTATTCATGATCTTTGTTTGTAGCCTTTCATGTTGCATGCATAGTTACTATGTCCTATTGTTAGAACTCCATCTTTCATGCACATGTTTAGAGTGTTGGAGATATGCCCAAGAGGCAATAATAAAGTGGTTATTATCATGTCTTCATACTTATGATAAATGTTTACATACCATGCTATAATTGTATTAACCGGAAACATTAATACTTGTGTGATTTGTAAACGTAAAAGAGTCCCTAGTAAATCCTCTTGTTAAACTAGCTTGTTGGTTAATATATGATCATGGTTTCCTGATCATGAACATAGAGATATTATTAAACAACTGGGTCATGTCATTAGGAGAATGATGTGATGGACATACTCCTATAGTTAAGCGTAGCATAAAGATCAAGTCATTTAAATAGTTCATTTGCTATAAGCTTTCTGATACATAGTAACCTAATTCCTTCGACCATGAGATCATGCTTATCAACATCACCAGAAGGATGCTTTGATGACATCAAAAACCGCACCGTAACTGGGTGGCTATAAAGGTGGCATTGAGTGTTCAGAAAGTATGGGTTGAAACACATGGATCAAGAGTGGGATTTGTCCATCCATATGATGGATAGATATACTCTGGGCCCTCTCGGTAGAATGTCATCCAATTAGCTTGCAAGCATGTGACTGGATCACAAGGGATCACATATCACGGGAACGAGATAAGAGTACTTATCGGTAACGAGGTTGAACTAGGTATGCAGAGATACCGATGATCAAAACCTCGGATAAGTAAACTATCGTGAGGCAAAGGGAAATTGGTATCGTATGTAAGTGACTCATTCGATCACAAAGTAATCGTATAAATATGTGGGAGCCATATGAATTTCCAGATTCCTCTATTGTTTATTGATCAGAGAAGTGTCTCGGTCATATCCGCATAATTCACGAACCGTAGGGAGACACACTTAAGGATTCGATGTTGTTGAGTAGTTATGGATGAGTAAGAGACCGAATGTTGTTCGGAGTCTCGGATGGGATCCGGGATATCACGAGGAGGTCCGGAATGGTCCGGAGAATAAGATTCATATAAGGAAAGTCCTGTTTCGGGGTTGGAGAATGGTTCCGGTGTTTTCATCGGGAATGTTCTAGAAGGTTCCGGAATGTCCGGCACTCCGGAGGGGAAGGGTACATGAATGTGTCATAACAAGTTGGAATGGTTGCATCATGTACTAGGTGTCATCGCTGAGCAAAATAAAGGGATAAATCAAATCCTAGTTTGAAAAGTCAAACGCCAATTTGAAAAGTCAAACGGCAAGTTTGCTTGGTGGAGGGAGAGTAGGAAACCTACTTGGGGAGGAAGTCCCACTCCCTCCACCCGCCGGCCAAGGAGGAGGAGTTGGAGGAGGACTCCCTCCTCCTAGGCGCCTCCCTCCCACCTATAAAAGAAGGGGCAGGGGTGCCCCTCTTCAACACACCTCAAACCCTAGCTTTGGCGCCTCCACCTCCAAGTGCAGCTGTAGTGACCTCGGATCAAGTAAGATCCTAAGTCCCTGTGAATAACATGCTAGTCCCTGGATCAATAGCTAGCACTCACAGTCGATGAAATATCATGTAAAACACAAGTCTTTATTACATGAATCGAGTAATCCAGAGTTTACATTATTACAACAGAAGCGATATAAATACAACTTGGAGTCCCATCAATGCCACAGGCAGGTTGAGTGAAGACCCGCGATCCTAACGCACCTTTCAACGATCTCCAAAATTCTGCACATGAAACGTGACCAACAAGTTGTCAATACTTTGAATGTATTGGCAAATTACACCAAGGAGAGAAAAGACTATCTCTACATGCAAGGCTGGTATATTTTAGGTCAGAGTTCATTTTCTGAAAGCTAGTTTTCTTAAATAGAGAGAAGAAGAGAGGATTGTCCTACTTTGTAAACATTTGCTTAGATAAAATAAGGTCGAGTGGCACACGAGGATATTACGCACCAAGTGTCCAAACAACCAAACACTTGGATATTACGCACCAAGCGTCACTTGGATATTACACACCAAGTTTCCCAAAATCGACCCATTAGCGATATTACGACGCCATGGGTTTTAAAACTTTGTTTTAGAAAAGAGAGAGGAAGATCCTAGGCTCCGTCCTTGACGCTCATTGTTGTTACATTACCGTGAACACGGTGATCGATCGATTGCAATACTCTCAAGAGTTTGTGCACTTTACCCACAATCCACGATCAAGCCCTTTACAGACAAGACCATGGCGAGCTTTCCTTAGTAGCCCTCTACCTTCCGGATCCAACCGTGCCAAGAATCCTCCAAATGTTGGTACCGGTGAGGTTTCCCACTAAGTACTAGGCCAAGACAGGCCATAATGTATTGTGGTTGCCTTTGGAAGCTTATTCTGAAACATGGCAGACTTCTTTGATTCCCTCACACGCCGCCCTCCACCAAAATCACCGAGAACTCTGTTGACCCGACAACCCATCGCCCAGAATAAAACTTAGTTTTATTTTGAAGTGGATTTGAGAGGAAAAGTTTGCTCTAGAGAGCCTTTATACTTAGAAAATTCTTTGTCTTTGAACCCCCTAACGGTACTTTGTATATATAGCATAGCAAGCAATACTTAGCAAAACAGGGGTAACCTATTAGGATGGGAAATCCTAAGTATAGAGCTACTCATGGCATTCTACAAAATCATCGCACTTGCAAAATAATACTAAGGACAAATTCTACTAGAACATCCTACACATGCATACTACAGAATTTTGAAGATCACATGCATAGAATCAAAACTGGGACGAAATTTATGAACAAGTGGTGTAACTTGCCTTATGTTGATAATATGGGTGTTGAGTGTATTTCTTCGCAATCGCACTCCGAACAATCTAACACGAGGACAAGGTAGTTCCAATCAAAACAATTGCAATTGCAAACATAGCAAACACAACAAGGATGATCGAAAACATGCATGATGATTTAACATGACACAATGGTTATAATTAGTTTTATGAACATTAATATATCATGTGATGCATGTGTGAGTTCATTTAATGCAATAGGGTACTTGTTATTAATGATTACTTGCCAATATAAGGGTTTTGATAGTTCTTGTGTAACGCCTGTTCTAAATGTAGAATTAAAATTGTTTCTTGGGTTTACTGGATAGAGGACGTTAATACGAACCAGTAGGCGTTGGATTCACCCTAATCGGAGTTATAGATCTTTTTATATGATTTAAATAGTGTTTAATGGGTTTTAAATGATTCATATAGTTTCTGTTGCCTAAAAATCAAACTAAAATTATATCTGTAATCTCCACGGAATTGTGATTTCAGGGACATATTATTTGTAATTTTCTGAATAGTATTTATTTTCTTATGAATTTATTACTCTAAATAAGCCATTAAACTATTTAAATCTTCACGTCAAAACCTTACAGTAAAATGCCGAACTAATTGCAGATTGATGATCTACATGGAACCAGCTTTCCATCGGTATATCATTTGTATTTTTGTGACAAGCAATTAACTTACTATGAATTTAATGATTTATAAAGGCATTAAAACTAATTAAATTTCTACGGGTTAAATAATCTGCAAAGGCTAGATCCAACCAGATATTATTAAAGTACATTACAGTAGCTTCAAATTGATATATTATTCATATTTTTCGGAGTTACAGATAATTTCTTATGAATTTATTAACCTAAAATACCATTAAAACTAATTAAATTACTGCAGTAACCACGTACAGTAAAAGTTGGATCTATTCCAATAAGATGATTCTACGTGAAATTATCTTCAATTTGATATATTATACACAATTTTTGGACATGGTATGAATTTCTAATGAATTTTACAAGTTAGATCTATAATATGCAATTTTAAATCCGAACGGAATATTCCAGGGAATATTCCGCTGACTGGACAGGTTGACTTTGCATGCTGACTGGGACTAGATGTTGACCTTACGTTGACGTGGCGTTGATGAGGAAGATGACCGGGATGACGACATGGCACGCATCGGTTTGATTGAATCTCGAATGCCCTGGATGAGGAATTGGCTAGAAGAAGAGATTGACCCGATTTTGGCTCAGAATAGACAAAAAAACAGATCTGAGTTAGAGAGACAAATCCGTAGGTCAAATCGAAAAACTCAGAACATGAAAGTTGTGGGGAAACATTATTCCTACCTTCTCACCAAAGGAATTTGGATTTGAAGAAACGAGCGCGAGTACATCTTGGATTTACACCGTAAGATCTGAAATATTGCGATACGAAATTCTCCGGCTGTGGTAGATGAAAAGAGGTGAGGTTTGTCGGGATTGAAAGATTTCGAGGATCCCTACAACTTTCGTGTTTTGACCGAAAGCAAAAGACGAAGTCTAGATGGGTTAAAAAGCGAAACAAGATTCGGGAATAGGTAGATTCGGGATTTCGAGAATAGAAACTCGTACAGCCGTGGCTCCACGAGTTTATATGGAGATTTGAGACGTTGTAGAGATAGGCCTTGGAGTAAGGAACAAGTAGAAACAAACGGAAGTCAATTCGGAGTTGTAGATAAAAAGTTATAAGAGTTTGAGTAGAGATAGGTCTAGAAAACAGATTTTTGCACGGAAATTAAAGCACCAAAACGATCGTTCCCTGTAGGCGGTCGTGGCTGGTTCGGTCGGTCCTTGCTGGGCCGGCCCGTTAGATTTTTTTTCCTTCTTTTTTTTTCTTTTTCTTTTTGTATTTACTTGTTTCCCTCATATCTTTTGCATACGAACTCCAAATGATATGATTCTTGTTTCTAAATTTTTCTAAAATCGAATAGATCATTATAGGATCAAATTTGTAATATTTTTACTAGTTTGGAAGTAGTTGGTTTATAAACCCTTGTATATCTCATTTTATTTATATCTCTATGTGTTTGTATTTATTCCATAACTTTTTCATACTAGCTCCAAATGAGCTCAATTTTGTTTCTAAAATTTTGTAGTATTAATTGGATCTCTTTAGGCTATGATTTACCAATAATTTATGCCTTAGCAACAGTGGGTTTTATAAAGTTAATTTAATTTCCCCTTAGGAACATTTGGGCGAATCAACTATAGGATTTAGATACCAAGATTTGGATTTAGCTTGTGAGAACTTTGCATGGATGAAATGCTTATGAATGCTTCATGATTTTCATTTTTAAATCTTGCACACCAATTCTACAATCCATATTCAATCCATGCCCTTTTGCCTATATGGCTACTTAGGTCTTATCAAAAGAATATAAGATTTTGAATTCAAGGTTGAGAGGATTTTCTATTCAAAAAGTTTCTTCTCTTTGAGAATTTTCAACAAAGTCAAACAATCAATCTTATTTGTTTATTTCACATTCCAAAATTAGGAGAATTTTGGGATGTGACATACTACCACCCTTAAAAGAAATCTCGTCCCGAGATTTGGGAAGGCTAGAAAGAAAGAAAGGTTCGGGATCCATTAGGATGCTACCACCCTTAAAATAAAATTTACTAGGTCACTTCTCGAGGATTCACTTAGCTCAGATTGGTTCTCCTTTAGACTTTTATTGGCACAATGTTTCTAGCACATTCTAAACATCATGATTGATAGTTTCTGAGGAATCACTTCTTAAACTAGCAAAAATCTCATGGTGGGTAAATAGGGAGCGTTTACTTCACGGTGCCCATAATTCACGGTTGGGATTCATCCTTACCGTACATCCTATGCTTAGCAATGGATGCTTTTAGAAGGGTGTAACAATATACCATTCTAGGGTTTAGGCTCAACGTCGACTCTCTGCTAAGGTTGAAAAAGGCACTCAAGATTCGCAGCCAACAAAGACAAGAGCGAATAATAAGAGTAGTAGGAATGGTGATCAATCCATCCTACACCCAAATAATTACCATGTATGAGGATAGGCGAATCACGTTTTCTATCACTCGCATTCTTACTTGCCTTGAAGAATGTTTCCATGGGCGAACTAATGCTCTATGTATACTCCCATGTATTCAATCAAAAATCTACTACTAAAACTAAGGTATCGATACTTTAACTTTCGGTTGGGTAATCTACTACATAACATCATGTGCAACACTTCATACTTCCACATCCTTTTTTCTATTAGGTGGAGCATTCCCTTACTAAATGCATTGTGTTGTAAAACATTCCACTTAACACATCATTATATCTCCAAGGGTTCAAGATAGGAAAGGATAGATTCTATAGGAAAGAAACGACTAAGAAAATAATCCTACCCATAACTATATGAAGCAATCAATGTTACAAACAAGGAAGCAATCATAGGCGATCAACACTCAATCAAACACTTGTATAATAACATTACAGGTGTATAAACTTAGTAGTATATAACCACAAAATAGTTTGAAAGCATTGGGAACAATACTAGAGTAAAATAGAGCAACATATAAGCGATAAACAAAATCTGTCAAAACAGTACAGCAGACTTCACGAATTTTTTTCTAACCGACCTAAACTCGTCAGGAATTCTAGCCAATTTTGTTCATGTACTACAGGTAATTATACTCCAGACCCTATTGTTTTTAGATTTTTCTGAATTACCAATAAAATATGAAAAATCGCTGCATACAAAGTCAAGTGTAAAATGCAGCAGAAAATCACGAATTTCAATCAATTCACACCATTAAACTAATCTTAAAACCACCAAAAGTTCCAGAACTTTAGAGTTTCAAAACAACAGATCCTAAACAAGGCATCACACGATATGATTCAAGTACAAACCAGCAAGCAACCTATATTGTCATACCACATAAGTTGGTAAAAACAATATGCTAACACGATAGCGATGATCTCCTAAAGAGATAAAATATGGTGGTCAGACCTAACCAAACTTGATGAGATGTTTATTTATGTCATACTATTTGTTCTTTTACTTAGCTAACTCTCATATAGGTATCATAAGAATGGACAACTACAATTTGAACAAGAAGAGGTTATAGAAAAGATAGACAAGAAGTATAAGAACATCTAATAAGTACAAAATATGATAGTTCTCCTAATAGAGGTCTTCTATTGCTATTACCATCGTCGTTTTATCCTTTCCACTACATTCACATATTTTGGACAATTATCAGCATAATGCCCAGGATTGTGACACTGGAAGCATAGGACTTTTGCTTAGATCCTTCCTCCTTTTTGGCAAGGACATCCCGTCTTGTGGTTCTTCATGCTCTACCTCAACATTTGGAATCCTTGATCGTTTCATTGAGCCAGTTTGGGAAAATGGGCATTCCTTTCATATGTCGAGTATTGAAGTGATGACTTTGGGTGTCTAGAGTCTTGAATCCATTCCTTGTATTTGTCGTGTCCTCGCGAGCTTCATGAGGTCTTGGCGCATTCCGTCTCGAATTGTTGATTCGGTTGGTGTACCACCGGTAGAGGTGCATTGAGCGGGGTTGTGATTGGTCCTTCAAGATAGGAAGAATGTAACTTGAGAGGTGGGACATTCTTTTGATGGGTGCCTTCCTTCACGAGGGGCGCTGATCATGATGCTCCTTGGTGATATGCCCTATTTCTCCACAGATCGTGCAAGCTAAAAGTTTCAGGACTTCAACTTCTTGGATTTTGGTATACGAGACGAGATTGAAGTAGAACCACTTTAAATTCTTCCTAAGATATCACCCCTTGATGATCATGAATGGTGTGTTGCATTACCCACCAGGTTGGACCATCGTCCTTTAGGAATTGGGTGGCATAATGAAGCATTCTGTTGACTTCAATGTTGGCGTCCTTCATTCTTTCTTCAACCTGGAGCATCCACTTCTTTGCATCGGCGTGGCTCTTACGCTTGGTGGAGTTGAGTTCCTTGTCCTCCTTATTGATATGGTCCATCCGTCGAGTTGACCAAGGTTTAGAGTAGGAACGAATGGAGTATGGAAAAATAAGAATAACCCATACAAGAAATCTTGTTTAGAAAACAGGTTTTCATTAGCTAAGGTAATAAACCATACAAGATAGCAAACAATTTGTTGCATCCATATTTAGCGAAATCTTATTCGGGTTTGGTTCCTAATAGGTCACTTGGAATCTTCGAGGCTTCGAGTCTCCAAAAGTATTCGTGCTCTTGATAGTCTTCATGTTCTTCATAATCTTCAATCTTTCGAGTTCTTTAGTTAATAACATTGACTTAAGGCCTTTGAAGTCTTTAATCTCGTAGCTTCAGTCTTGGAACATCTTTCATGGAGGTCTTCAAGTACCAACTTAATCGAAACATTGAGATGATCTTCTTTGAAAAGGTAATCTTGAGAAAAGTTTCTTCTTGAAGTGTGTAGTGGTCATTTTCTAATGTTGAAAAGAAGAGACTTAAGAAATTTTAAAACCCCAAGGTAGATGATGAGAAGTATGAGAGTTTTCTGAAATAACTTAGAAAATATTTGTCCTAAGGTTTTTCCATGTCTAGGGTCACGATCTACACCAACTTATGCTCGATACCATCTGTAGTGACCTCGGATCAAGTAAGATCCTAAGTCCCCGTGAATAACATGCTAGTCCTCGGATCAATAGCTAGCACTCACATCGATGAAATATCATGTAAAACACAAGTCTTTATTACATGAATCGAGTAATCCGAGTTTACATTATTACAACGAGCGATATAAATACAACTTGGAGTCCCATCAATGCCACAGGCAGGTTGAGTGAAGACCCGCGATCCTAGCGCACCTTTCAACGATCTCCAAAATTCTGCACATGAAACGTGCAGCCAACAAGTTGGGTCAATACTTTGAATGTATTGGCAAATTACACCAAGGAGAGAAAAGACTATCTCTACATGCAAGGCTGGTATAGGCTGTAGAGTTCATTTGCTCAAAGCTAGTTTTCTTAAATAGAGAGAAGAAGAGAGGATTGTCCTACTTTGTAAACATTTGCTTAGATAAAATAAGGTCGAGTGGCACACGAGGATATTACGCACCAAGTGTCCAAACAACCAAACACTTGGATATTACGCACCAAGCGTCACTTGGATATTACACACCAAGTTTCCCAAAATCCCACCCATTAGCGATATTACGCACGCCATGGGGTTTTAAAACTTTGTTTTAGAAAAGAGAGAGGAAGATCCTTCAGAGGCTCCGTCCTTCAGACGCTCATTGTTGTTCTGTTACCGTGAACACTACCGTGATCGATCGATTGCAATACTCTCAAGAGTTTGTGCACTTTACCCACAATCCACGATCAAGCCCTTTTACGCACAAGACCATGGCGAGGCTTTCCTTAGTAGCCCTCTACCTTCCGGATCCAACCGTGCCAAGAATCCTCCAAATGTTGGTACCGGTGAGGTTTCCCACTAAGTACTAGGCCAAGACAGAGCCCATAATGTATTGTGGTTGCCTGGAAGCTTGAATCAAACATGGCAGACTTCTTTGATTCTCAGTAGCCCTCCACCAAAATCACACTCGTTGACCCGACAACCATTCCGCCCAAAATAAAACTTAGTTTTATTTTGAAGTGGATTTGAGAGGAAAAGTTTGCTCTAGAGAGCCTTTTATACTTAGAAAATTCTTTGTCTTTCGAACCCCCCAACGGTACTTTGTATATATAGCATAGCAAGCAATACTTAGCAAAACAGGGGTAACCTATTAGGATGGGAAATCCTAAGTATAGAGCTACTCATGGCATTCTACAAAATCATCGCACTTGCAAAATAATACTAAGGAAAAATTCTACTAGAACATCCTACACATGCATACTACAGAATTTTGAAGATCACATGCATAGAATCAAAACTGGGACGAAATTTATGAACAAGTGGTGTAACTTGCCTTATGTTGATAATATGGGTGTTGAGTGTATTTCTTCGCAGCAATCGCACTCTCCGAACAATCTAACACGAGGACAAGGTAGTTCCAATCAAAACAATTGCAATTGCAAACATAGCAAACACAACAAGGATGATCGAAAACATGCATGATGATTTAACATGACACAATGGTTATAATTAGTTTTATGAACATTAATATATCATGTGATGCATGTGTGAGTTCATTTAATGCAATAGGGTACTTGTTATTAATGATTACTTGCCAATATAAGGGTTTTGATAGTTCTTGTGTAACGCCTGTTCTAAATGTAGAATTAAAATTGTTTCTTGGGTTTACTGGATAGAGGACGTTAATACGAACCAGTAGGCGTTGGATTCACCCTAATCGGAGTTATAGATCTTTTTATATGATTTAAATAGTGTTTAATGGGTTTTAAATGATTCATATAGTTTCTGTTGCCTAAAAATCAAACTAAAATTATATCTGTAATCTCCACGGAATTGTGATTTCAGGGACATATTATTTGTAATTTTCTGAATAGTATTTATTTTCTTATGAATTTATTACTCTAAATAAGCCATTAAACTATTTAAATCTTCACGTCAAAACCTTACAGTAAAATGCCGAACTAATTGCAGATTGATGATCTACATGGAACCAGCTTTCCATCGGTATATCATTTGTATTTTTGTGACAAGCAATTAACTTACTATGAATTTAATGATTTATAAAGGCATTAAAACTAATTAAATTTCTACGGGTTAAATAATCTGCAAAGGCTAGATCCAACCAGATATTATTAAAGTACATTACAGTAGCTTCAAATTGATATATTATTCATATTTTCGGAGTTACAGATAATTTCTTATGAATTTATTAACCTAAAAGACCATTAAAACTAATTAAATTACTGCAGTAACCACGTACAGTAAAAGTTGGATCTATTCCAATAAGATGATTCTACGTGAAATTATCTTCAATTTGATATATTATACAATTTTTGGACATGGTATGAATTTCTAATGAATTTTACAAGTTAGATCTATAATATGCAATTTTAAATCCGAACGGAATATTCTGTGAATATTCATACGACCGACAGGTTGACTTTGCATGCGACTGGGACTAGATGTTGACCTTACGTTGACGCGGGCGTTGATGAGGAAGATGACCGGGATGACGACATGGCACGCACGGTTGATTGAATCTCGACCGTCTGGATAGGATCCGTGGCTAGAAGAAGAGATTGACCCGATTTTGGCTCGAATAGACAAAAACAGATCTGAGTTAGAGAGACAAATCCGTAGGTCAAATCGAAAAACTCAGACATGAAAGTTGTGGGGAAACATTATTCCTACCTTCTCACCAAAGGAATTTGGATTTGAAGAAACGAGCGAGTACATCTTGGATTTACACGTAAGATCTGAAATATTGCGATCTAAATTCTCCTACTGTGGTAGATGAAAAGAGGTGAGGTTTGTCGGGATTGAAATATTTCGAGGATCCTACAACTTTCGTGTTTTGACCAAAGCAAAAGCAAACGGTTAAAAAGCGAAACAAGATTCGGGAATAGGTAGATTCGGATTGAGAATAGAAACTCGTACCGTGGCTCCACGAGTTTATATGGAGATTTGAGACGGAGATAGGCCTTGTAAGATAGGCTAAAATTTTGTAGTATTAATTGGATCTCTTTAGGCTATGATTTACCAATAATTTATGCCTTAGCAACAATGGGTTTTATAAAGTCAATTTAATTTCCCCTTAGGAACATTTGGGCGAATCAACTATAGGATTTAGATACCAAGATTTGGATTTAGCTTGTGAGAACTTTGCATGGATGAAATGCTTATGAATGCTTCATGATTTTCATTTTTAAATCTTGCACACCAATTCTACAATCCATATTCAATCCATGCCCTTTTGCCTATATGGCTACTTAGGTCTTATCAAAAGAATATAAGATTTTGAATTCAAGGTTGAGAGGATTTTCTATTCAAAAAGTTTCTTCTCTTTGAGAATTTTCAACAAAGTCAAACAATCAATCTTATTTGTTTATTTCACATTCCAAAATTAGGAGAATTTTGGGATGTGACAGCAGCCGTCGCCTAGGGTTTCCCCTCCAACTCGGAGAGTTGGGGCTCTCCTCAAGCCCTAGCCGCCGGCCAAGCTTCCTTCCTTGGTTCCTCTAAACCCTATATAGCCAAGGCCTCTCTCATAGTCCACCATACTCGCTCCGGCTTAAGGCAAAGCCCTGTGAGATCTCCCCTCTACTTCCGGTACCACACCGTCGTGCTGCTGGAATCACGAGGAGAGTGCTACAACCTCCGCTTCCTGCTGGAACAAGGGAGAGGAAGGTCTTCATCGAGTACCGAACGTGTGACCGACTACGGAAGCGCTTCCGAAACGCAGCGCCGGAAGGATCATCTACGCGATCTTGAGATCGGCTAGTGTACGACTACATCACCCACGAGAATCTACTCTCGTTAACCGCTTTGGATCTTCGAGGGTTAGTATTCTATCGACTCGTTGCTACAATCTAGTAGATAGATCTTGGCTTGATCATAGATTAGATCTTGATTGTGTGTTCATGCGGCAGAAATTTTTTGTTTTCCATGCTACGAACCTCTACAGTGGTACCAGAGCCGTGTCTATATGTAGATCTGTTGCACGAGTAGAACACAATGGTCATTGTGGGCGTTGATGCTTTTGTTGTCAATTGCTTCTTGTGTACTTTGCATCTTGCGGGATGGTGGGATGAAGCGGCCCGGGCTAACCTTACATGACATCGTTCATGAGACTTGCTCCACGCTTGGCATGCAACTTGTATTGCATAAGTGGCTTTGCGGGTGCCTATTTCTCCCAACATAGTTAAGATTCAATTTACAACGGGTGATTGACAATACTAGTATCAATGTTGTGGTTCTTGTTCGTAAGTTAGAACGACACTTATTGAAAGCCCCAAGCCACGTAAAACATGCAAAGGAAATTATAGGCGTCTAACTTTGTTTTGCAGGGGTGTGCTGTGATGTGATATGGCCATGATTGTGATTATATATGATGTATGCAATGTTCCTTATTGTAAGTTGGCAACCGGCAGGAGCCATATGGTTGTTTTCCATTAAGTCCTTCGTGTCTATTATTCAAAGTAGTTGTAATAGTTGATGATGGTGGAAGACAACCATGAAGCGGAGCCATTAACCTTGACGCCACACCGGTGATGATGGAGATCATGTTCGTGCTTGAAGATGGAGATCGGAAGCACAAGAATAAAGGTCATATCATATCACATTTTATGAATTGCATGTGATGTTAATCCTTTTATGCATCTTGTATTGCTTAGTTCACGACTGTAGCATTATAAGATGATCCCTCAAGAACACAAATTTCAAGTTTTAAAGTGTTCATCCTTAGTAAGCACCGTTGCTAAAGCTCGTTGTTTCGAAGCACCACGTGATGATCGGGTGTGTTACATTCTGCGAGTGTATACAACGTGAGCAAGCCAGATTTGCTCATACATAAGCTAAGGTTTGATCTTGACGAGCCTAGCATGTACAGACATGGTCTCGGAACACGGATCACCAAAAGGTAAAGCATGAGTCATATAGTGTATATGATGAACATGATGATTGTTCGCCATTGAAGCTACATCAACTCTCGTGATGATCGGTTTTGATGTGGTGGATTTGGTTTGTGTGATCACTAAAACAATGTGAGGGATATTGTTTTGAGTGGGAGTTCAACGACAATGTAATTAAAAGTTGAACACTATTTATCATAAATTAAATCAAGTGAATTTGCATAATTGTTGTAGTCATTAGCATCCGTTTACCACCTTGCGCTTAGTTATAATTGAGATGATAGAACTATAGAATTCTGGTTAGTTACTTTACGAACTGGTATCGTATTGTTTTGAAGTGTTAATCTAAAGTTTAAAAGTCCTATTGCAAACTTTTAGTAAGTTCTGGTTACTCCATGAAGATTAATAATTGGTATTAAATCAAGAGTGACAATTCCAAGTGTGAGTGTATGAGTATCATGTTTGTCTCCATGATTCTTGATATTCAAAGGATTGTCTTAATATCAAGGTTATCTAAGATCTGAAAGAGTTGTTTCAGAAACCATGATGTGTGGAAGATATTATGATATCTGAAACGAAGTTTTGGTTGCAACATGATAGAGTATAATATGGCAAAAGTCATGTTCTCATATTTGATGAGAATTTGCAAAAGGTTGGAGACGCTAGTTGTCCCAATCCTCCAAAAGGTTTTGGAGAGCAACATTATACTCACGATTAACCATTATAAGCTAAAAGTAGCTTGATCATGGAAAAATCCATGATAAGGGTGAATATTTGATGTAGGTAAAATGTTTACTACACCAAGAGATTACTAAAGAAAGGAATTTGAAAGAACACCAAACATTTGATGATGGTGATCTACTTCAAAGTGCAAGTCCAAAGACATTGGTATTTAACTATACATGCTTTGGACTATGTGTCATGTATGTGGCTCCACTATTGATATTGATAGATTCTTTCAAACAGAAAAGGAAATACTGAAAGAGAATCTCATAAATATATGGCAGAAAAGAAAAGACTAGAATTGTTCAGCTTAAGTATATAGATGATATACATGTTATGGCTATATTCTTTGCTTATTAAACAATGTGGTTCTTAAGTATTTGATACTGAATTTGTTGGTGTGAATTGTCATACGAAACAACACAATTCATGAACTACAATGGCCTAAGTAACTAGAAAAAGAATATGTGATGATGTTCATCAAGAACAAATAAAGGGTTATTGTGCTGCTTGTTAAACATCAAAGCTTGCCTTCAAGATTTGTTTTATCAGGTATTATGAGAACAAAAGGGTTGTTCAAATAATTGCCGTAATCCATAAAAGATGGATGATTCACAAATCTCGTTGGAAAAATCACATCCATAAAACTAGTGCTAAAAGTGTCGAAAGACAAATTGATTGAAAGATCACTTAGGAAGTGACATCGCCGTTTGAATTATATTGGAAAGAAAACATGAAGAAACTCCATGTGGATGGAACTTTGGAGTCTTTTGATTTTTGATCAAATGACGCTTGTGGAACTTTCCTAGAGATAATTAAAACTTCGTTCATAGGCCAAAAAGGGAACGAATGACTAGCTTATTGTAACTTGTACATATTGTTGTACGAAGTCCATTATATGTAGTCAAGAGCGATGGATTTCAACTTCATATGCTTTCTCCGAAAATTTGAGTGAATATATGAATATTTACTTAATAAGGATGAAGTATGAAACATTTGAAAAGTTCAAAGACTTTCAAGATGAAGTGCAAAATCATTGTAACAAGAATATAAATAGTTTATGATAAGATCATAAAGGAAGATATTTGAGTTACAAGTTTAGCGTGATACCTAAGATTTAAGGAATCGTTCCGTGGATTTGCATTTCCCAAAACACCATAAGAGTATGGAGTGTTCGAGATATGTAATTAAACCTTGTTTGACATGGTAAGATCAAATGTGTAATTCATAAAACTTCCATTATATTTTAAAGATTAAAAGCTTGAGAGACTACCGTTTTTCCACTAAAAAGAGCTTCATCATAATCCGTTGAAATGACACCATATAAAGTTATGGTTTGGGATAAAACCCAAGTAGTCCTTTCTTAAACATTGGTATGCTATGCATAAGAAAGATGTTTGCAACCGAAGTCGGATGAACATGTCTTTGTATGTTATTTCGAATAACTTTTCCTCCACAACATCGGAGACAAAAGTGTTTGTCGCTTAGAACGTCAAGTTTCCTTGAGAAGGAATTTTCCGTGAAAGTTAAGTGGGAGGACAATAGAACTTTGATGAGGTTAAAAGAACCTTAGCTATATGTGCAAGGTTGCACAGCGCCGAAAAGTGTTCCGGAGGCAGCAACAATGTTCATGGCTCACGTGCCTCAAAGGTTGCGGTCACAGAGGTCTAAGTTCCTATTGAAACAAGTAGGTCGGGTAAACAATCAAATACCAAGATTTGAGAGTTAAATCATTATTTGACAATAATGATCCGGCTACATGCAAAGAAGCGATGATGAGCCCTGACTCCGTCAAATGGCGTGAAGCCATAAAATCCGTGATAGTTCCATACACGAGAAATCAAGTTTTGAACTTGAAGGACCCTCGAGAAAGGTGTAAGACCTTACAGTTGTGTTTGGATCTGTAAAATAGACATGGATGTTTCACATCTATGAAATAGTCGACATGTTGGGAAAGAGTTCACAACAATGTTCAAAGGTTGACCATGACAAGATTTGATATTTCATAGCGATATTTAGTCTAGACGGATTAATGTAGCAACCACTACATATAATTTTGTTATGTGGTAGTTGAATAAACAAAACAAGTTCTTCTAATAGAATTGTTACCTAGGACATGTGCATAACACGGTCCATAGGGTTTTGTTAATTCAAAGGATGCTAAAAGCATATGCAAACTTCAATGGTTGAAGTGAGCATCGCGGAGTTGGAATCTTCACTATGATGAAACTATTGAAAGAGTTTAATTTCATCAGATAAAATGAAGATGCTTGCATTTGCAAGAAATTAAGTGGGAGCGCTAAGACATGTTTCTAATACATTATGTGGAAGACATATTGTTGATTATAAATGATGTATCTTTTATTAACACATATTAAGAATTTCATCCCGATGAAAGACATAGGCAAAACCCAAATATTTTGCATCAATAGACGCTAATATGGTTGTGCCGAAAGTACATAGATGATGTATTGAATGAGTTCAATATAGAAACTGCAAGAAAGGTTCTTGTCACACAGAAAGGATTGAATGAGTTCAATATTGATGATATATTCAAGTGTATTGACACTTGGTAAGTGAAACAAAGATTCAAGTATAGATTGATACTTGATGTATGAAATCACATAGAGTATTTATATCAATCATACTGTGATATGTACAAATCCAGATATGTCCTATGCTCTAAATGTTATGAGCATATACCAGAATAATTCATAAGATGATCATTGGACGATAGTAAGGATATTCTTATGATCTTTTGGAAGAACTAAGAGTATATTATTTTGCAGAAGTGGCAAATAGATTGTTAGTTCATTGTAAAAGTATTACATTGATACTAGTTTTGTCACAAAGTACAAATTAAGTTTATCTCAATCTAAACTAAGGGTGGCACAATATAATGGAAAGTAAGTACCATAATGGATTTGGATGAGTTCCAAAGTTAAGACATTGTGACAGATACTACAACAAAAGGCTAAGTATATGACTGCTATAATAGCAGCTAAAGAGGGCATTTGTGTCAAGTAGTTTGTTATCAAACTAGGTGTAGTTCACAGCGGGATAATACTATGAAGATATATTGTACGACAATATTATCAACATGTTTTAACCCCAAAGAACTAAAGGTCTCACCAAAGGACCAAAATTATAAAAAGCCATCTCATTAGAGAATGAGTGATGCATAGAGACGAAAAGACATGCAATTACACACGGACCTGGAAGTGTCAGATCCGGAGATCAGTTGACCACTAGCAATCGTGTACATACGACACCAGAAAGCCATAGGTGTTGAATACACAAAGGTTTGAAACTAGATTATTGACTCTAGTGCAAGTGGGAGACTGTTGGAGATATGCCCAAGAGGCAATAATAAAGTGGTTATTATCATATCTTCATACTTATGATAAATGTTTACATACCATGCTATAATTGTATTAATCGGAAACATTAATACTTGTGTGATTTGTAAACGTAAAAGAGTCCCTAGTAAATCCTCTTGTTAAACTAGCTTGTTGGTTAATATATGATCATGGTTTCCTGATCATGAACACAGAGATATTATTAAACAACAGGGTCATATCATTAGGAGAATGATGTGATGGACATACTCCTATAGTTAAGCGTAGCATAAAGATCAAGTCATTTAAATAGTTCATTTGCTATAAGCTTTCTGATACATAGTAACCTAATTCCTTCGACCATGAGATCATGCTTATCACCATCACCGGAAGGATGCTTTGATGACATCAAACACCACACCGTAACTGGGTGGCTATAAAGGTGGCATTGAGTGTTCGGAAAGTATGGGTTGAAACACATGGATCAAGAGTGGGATTTGTCCATCCATATGACGGATAGATATACTCTGGGCCCTCTCGGTAGAATGTCATCCAATTATCTTGCAAGCATGTGACTGGCTCACAAGTGATCACATATCACGGGAACGAGAAAAGAGTACTTATCGGTAACGAGGTTGAACTAGGTATGCAGAGATACCGATGATCAAAACCTCGGATAAGTAAACTATCGTGAGACAAAGGGAAATTGGTATCGTATGTAAGTGGTTCATTCGATCGCAAAGTAATCGTAGAAATATGTGGGAGCCATATAAATTTCCAGATTCCTCTATTGGTTATTGATCAGAGAATTGTCTCGGTCATGTCTGCATAATTCACGAACCGTAGGGAGACACACTTAAGGATTCGATGTTGTTGAGTAGTTATGGAATGATGAGTAAGAGATCGAATGTTGTTCGGAGTCTCGGATGGGATCTAGGATATCACGAGGAGATCCGGAATGGTCCGGAGAATAAGATTCACATAAGTAAAGTCCTGTTTCGGGGTTGGAGAATGGTTCCGGTGTTTTCACCCGGAATGTTCTAGAAGGTTCCGGAATGTCCGGCACTCCGGAGGGGAAGGGTACATGAATGTTTCATAACAAGTTGGAATGGTTGCATCATGTACTAGGTGTCATCGCTGAGAAAAATAAAGGGATAAATCAAATCCTAGTTTGAAAAGTCAAACGCCAATTTGAAAAGTCAAACGGCAAGTTTGCTTGGTGGAGGGAGAGTAGGAAACCTACTTGGGGAGGAAGTCCCACTCCCTCCACCCGCCGGCCAAGGAGGAGGAGTTGGAGGAGGACTCCCTCCTCCTAGGCGCCTCCCTCCCACCTATAAAAGAAGGGGCAGGGGTGCCCCTCTTCAACACACCTCAAACCCTAGCTTTGGCGCCTCCACCTCCAAGTGCAGCCGCCGCCTAGGGTTTCCCCTCCAACTCAGCGAGTTGGGGCTCTCCTCAAGCCCTAGCCGCCGGCCAAGCTTCCTCCCTTGGTGCCTCTAAACCCTATATAGCCAAGGCCTCTCTCATAGTCCACCATACTCGCTCCGGCTTAAGGCGAAGCCCTGTGAGATCTCCCCTCTACTTCCGGTACCACGCCGTCGTGCTGTCGGAATCACGAGGAGAGTGCTACAACCTCCGCTGCCTGCTAGAACAAGGGAGAGGAAGGTCTTCATCGAGTACTGAACGTGTGACCGACTACGCAAGCGCTGCCGGAACGCAGCGCCGGAAGGATCGTCTACGCGATCTTGAGATCAGCAAGTGTACGACTACATCACCCACGAGAATCTACTCTCGTTAACCGCTTTGGATCTTCGAGGGTTAGTATTCTATCGACTCGTTGCTACAATCTAGTAGATAGATCTTGGCTTGATCATAGATTAGATCTTGATTGTGTGTTCATGCGGTAGAATTTTTTTGTTTTCCATGCTACGAACCCCTACATAGAGTTCTTTGTTCCCAGCTTTCAATGCTTTGCAAATGGTTTGATCTTGGTTTTGATGGTGCATGTCACCTCAAAAATTATTCTTTTATCACTTACCTACTCGAGGACGAGCAGGAGTTAAGCTTGGGGATGCTTGATACGTCGGAAACGTATCTATAATTTTTGATGCTCCATGCTTGTTTAGTATCTACTTTGCTTTGCTTTGTCTACACTTTGATGTGTTTTTATATCTTTTCTGGAACTAACCTATTAAAAAGTTGCCACAGTGCCAGTTGCCTGTTTTTTCTGTTTTTGGTTCCAGAAAGGCAGAAAATCAATATTCTCGGAATTGGACGGGACAAAAGCCAAAGTCAATATTTTACTATGGGGGACACAAAGTCCAGAGGAGAGACGGAGAAGTGAACCCGGGCGGCCAGACCCCCCTAGGCGCGGGTAGGCCCAACCCGCGCTTGGGTAGGGTGTGGGGCCCCTGGCTGCCTCCCAGACTCGCCTCTTCGCCTATAAGAAGACCCCGATGCAGAAACCCTAGGCACCTGATCAAAACTCCATGAAACCTTTTGTAGCCACCGCCACCGTCGTCCCTAGATCGTGGGGAGGGAGGGGGGTTGAAGTTCTTCCCGGTACCTTACCGGAGGGGAGATCATCCTGGAGGCCTTCTTCTCCGGTATGATGTGTGAGTAGTTCCACCTTGGACTATGGGTCCATGTAGTAGCTAGATGGTTGTATCTCCTCCTTTTGCCTTCATGTATAGATCTTGTGAGCTCCATTCATGATCAAGATATAATCTATTTGTAATCATGCATGTTCTGTTTGTGGGGAGCCGATGGATATTGAGATTACTATGTCAAATTGATTAATGGTTTTGTCTTTATTATTCTATCATGTTTGTGTTGTTTGTGATCTTGCATGCTCTCCGTTGTTAGTAGCTATCTTGTCCAAGTAGTTGCTAGTGACTCCAAGAGGGGGTATTTATGCTCGATAGTGGGTTCATGCCTCTAGTTTCCAAGGGAAGTGACAGAAATCTCTTCGGTTGTAGATGTGTTGTTGCTACTAGGGAGAAAACAATGGTCTCTTGTTCATGGAACAAATGGATTGTTTACCTTACACAGTTTGCTTAAAGCAGTTGTCTGTTGCTTGCAAATTAATACTGGAGGGGGTTCAGATGATAACCTGAAGGTGGACTTCTAGTCATAGATGCAGTTGGATGGCAGTCTATGTATATTGTTGTATTGCCCAATCAAATCTCATAGGATCTTTTTGTCTGGTATAACATTGTTATGCCTTGCTCAGTTCCTGTAAATTGCCCTGCTGTAATTTGTTTACCCTTCATGCCATGTTTTTTATCTAAGGAGAGAACCTCTAGTGAACTATGTGAAGGGAATATGCCCGAGAGGCAATAATAAAGTGGTTATTATCGTATTCCTTATTTATGATAAATGTTTATTTACATGCTATAATTGTATCAATACGGAAACGTTAATACATGTGTGTTTAGTAAACAAAAAGGAAGTTCCTAGTTATGCCTCTCTTATAAACTAGTTCGTTGATTAACAAGATGATCAATGGTTTCCTGATCATGGACATTGGATGTGATGAACAATCATCCGAAGTATAGCATTACGATCAAAGTCATTGAGTTTATATTGCTATAACAACTTACGAAGTGATCCTAATCCTAAGACCATGAGATCATGTCAATCACTAACACCGGAAGAGTTTCATGATAACATCAAACGTCACACCGTAACAGGGTGATTATAAAGATGGGTTCAGAACTACTAAAGTGTTATGTTGAAGCCCATGGATCGAGAGTGGAATTTGTTCATCCCGATGATGGATAGATATGCTCTGGGCCCTCTCGGTGATATCACATTGATTAGCTTGCAAGCAAGTGATTTGATCACTAGAATGTTATATCACGGGAACGAGAAAAGAGTACATGTCAGTAACGAGATAAAACTAGGTATGGAGATACCGATGATCGAATCTCGGACATGTAATATATCGCGAAATAAAAGGATTAAGATACTAGCATAAAAGGTTCCGACGATCACAAGAAAGTCATCGTTGAATGTGTGGGAGTCAGTATGGGTCTCCAGATCCCACATCTGATTATTGATCCGAGAGGGGTCTCGATCATGTCCGCATTATTCACGAACCGTAGGGTGACACACTTAAGAGACACCGACTTCCAATTGGAGCAAAAGTTTCATGCCGAAAGAATGAACAAGCGCAGGAATTTATTTCACTATATACCGAAACAGTTTTTCGGGTGAAATTGCATAAAGTGGTTATGAATGTGAAATAGAATTCTAGCAAGGGGTTATTTAAGTAATTGAAAAAATTCTGAATAAAATAAAATAGTTTTATTTAATGAGAGTTTGCATTAAATTTGGTAGAAATTTAATGGGAATTTGAGTGGGTTTTTGAGTGGAGGGAATTGAAAGGCATTTGAGTGAGTGGAGTGTCCACCCACATGAATGTGGAAGAGGTGGGGGCAGCCCCATGGATGGGCACATGGCCCCTTGGGTGCCCCCCTCTCCCTATAAAAGGAGCCCCCTCCCTCTCTCTCACTCACACCTCCTTGTGAAGGATCTCTCTCCCCCTCTAGAATTTATCGCCCATGGTCTCGGACTAGCGAGATACATGTTCCCGGTGGCTATTCGGAAAGAAAGAGTTGTGCTTCCGCTGCATCGCTGGAGTGAGGAGGCGGAGGTTGCTCGGTGCCTCGCTTTCAAAGACTTTCAAGATGAAGTGGAAAATCATTGTAACAAGAAAAATAAATGAATTATGATTTAATCATAAAGGGATTTATTTGAGTTACAAGTGTAACAAGAAAAATAAATGAATTATGATTTTATCATAAAGGGATTTATTTGAGTTGCAAGTTTAGCAAAACACCTAGATTTACATCTCCCGAAACACCATAGGAGTATGGAGTGTTTGAGATTTGTAATGAAACCTTGTTTGACATGGTTGGATCAAAGGTGTTATTTATAAAACTGCCATTATGTTTTAAAAGATTAAAGCTTTAGAGACTTCCACTTTTACACTGAAAAGAGCTCCATCTTGATCCGTTGAAATGACACCATGGAAGTTATGGTTTGGGGTAAAACCCAAGTTGTCATTTCTTAAATTTTGGTATGCTAAACATAATTAAAATGTTTACAACCGAAGTCGGATGAGCATGTCTTTGTAGGTTATTTCGAATAACAATTGGTTATTCCTCCATAACATCAAGGACAAAAGGGTTTGTCGCTTGAAACGTGAAGTTTCTTAAAGAAGGAATTTTTCATAAAAGTTAAGTGGGAGGACAATAGAACTTTGATAAGGTTAACGAACCTTAGCTAAATGTGCTGAGTTGCGCAGCGCCGGAAATCGTTCCGGAGGCTGCCATAATGCTCATAGATTATGTGCCTCAAAGGTTGTGGTCACGGAGATCTATGTTCTTATTGAACCAAGTCGGTCGGATAAACAATCAAATACTTAGATTTGAGAGTAAATCATTATTGTTTGAGAATGATGAACCGACTACATGCAAAGAAGCGATGATGGGCCCTGACTCCGTCAAATGGCTTGAAGCCATAAAATCCGTGATAGTTCCATACACGATAAATCAAGTTTTGAACTTGGAAGACCCTCTGGAAAGGTGTAAAAACCTATCAGTCGTATTTGGATCTATAAAGAAACAGACATGGATGTTTCACATCTATGAAATATTCGACATGTCGTAAAGTATTTTACGACAATGTTCAAGGAGTTGACTATGACAAGATTTGATCTTTCATAGCGATATTTAGTCTCGACGAATTAAAGTAGAAACCACTTCATATAATTTGGTATATGGTAGATGAATAAACAAAACAAAATTCTTCTAATAGAATGGTTACCTAGGACGTGTATAAGACACGGTCCAAAGGGTTTTGTTAATTCAAAGGATGCTAAAAAGGGCATGCAAACTTCAATAGTTGAAGTAAGCATCGCGGAGTTGGAATCTTCACCGTGATGAAAAGGAGTTTTCATCAGGAGATGATGAAGATGCTTGCATTTGCAAGAAATTAAGTGGGAGCGCTAAGACATATTTCTAATACATTATGTGGAGGACATCTTGTTGATTAGAAATGTTGTATATTTTATTGACAATGGTTAAGAATTTCATTTCGATGAAAGACTTAGGCAAAACCCGAATATTTAGCATGAATGTCTATAGTGGATAGACTGTGACGCTAATATGGTTGTGCCAAACGTACATATATGAGATATTGAAGGACTTCAATATAGAAACAACAAGAAACGATTCTTGTCGCATGGAAAATAATTGAATCAAGATTCAAGTGTATCGACACTTGATAAGTGAAACAAGATTCAAGTGCTTTGACACTTGATGAGTGAAATCACGAGAATGTTTTGATCAATCATACCATGATATGTACACATCCAAATATGTCCTATGCTCTAAGTGTTATGAGCATATACCGAATGAATCATAAAATGATCATTGGACGATAGTAAGGATATTCTTATGATCTTTTGGAAGAACTAAGAATATATTTTTGTAGAGGTGACAAACAATTACAAATAGTTCATTGCAAAGCGTTACATTGATACTAGTTTTGTCACAAGATACAAATTAAGTTTATCTCAATTTAAACTATGAGTGGCACAATGAAATGGAAAGGAGTTTTCATGATGGATTTGGATGTATTCCATAGTTAAGACATTGTGACGAATACTATAACAAAAAGGCTAAGTATATGACTGCTATAGTAGCAGCAAAGGAGGGAATTTGTGTCAAGTAGTTTGAAATCAAACTAAGGTGTGGTTCGCAACGGGCTAACACTAAAGATATATTGTATGACAATAGTATCGACATGGTTTAACCCCAAGGAACTAAAGGTCTCACCAAAAGACCAAATTTATACAATGCCATCTCATTGGAGAATGAGTGATGCGTGGAGACGCAAAGACATGCAAATACACACGGACTGAAAGCCGATCCGTAGATTATGTTAACCACTTGCAATTGTGTATATGGAACACCAGAAAGCCATAGGTGTTCAATACTCAAAGTTTTCAAACTAGATTATTGTCTCTAGTGCAAGTGGGAGACTGAAGGGAATATGCCCGAGAGGCAATAATAAAGTGGTTATTATCGTATTCCTTATTTATGATAAATGTTTATTTTACATGCTATAATTGTATCAATACGGAAACGTTAATACATGTGTGTTTAATAAACAAAAAGGAAGTTCCTAGTTATGCCTCTCTTATAACATAGCTCGTTGATTAACAAGATGATCAAAGGTTTCCTGATCATGGACATTGGATGTTGTTAATAACGAGGTCACAACATTAGTGTAATGATGTGATGAACAATCATCCAAAGTATAGAATTACGATCAAAGTCATTGAGTTTATATTTCTATAACAACTTACGAAGTGATCCTAATCCTTAGACCATGAGATCATGTCAATCACTAACACCGGAAGAGTTTCTTGATAACATCAAACGTCACACCGTAACAGGGTGATTATAAAGATGGGTTCAGAACTACTACAGTGTTATGTTGAGGCCCATGGATCGAGAGTGGAATTTTTTCATCCCGATGACGGATAGATATGCTCTGGGCCCTCTCGGTGATATCACATTGATTAGCTTGCAAGCAAGTGATTTGATCACTAGAATGTTATATCACGGGAACGAGAAAAGAGTACATGTCAGTAACGAGATCAATCTAGGTATGGATATACCGATTATCGAATCTCGGACATGTAATATATCGCGAAACAAAAGGATTAAGATACTAGCGTAAAAGGTTCTGACGATCATAAGAAAGTCATCGTTGAATGTGTGGGAGTCAGTATGGGTCTCCAGATCCCGCTTCTGATTATTGATCCAAGAGGGTTCTCGATCATGTCCGCATTATTCACGAACCGTAGGGTGACACACTTAAGAGACACCGACATCCAATTGGATCAAAAGTTTCATGCCGAAAGAATGAACAAGCGCAGGAATTTATTTCACTAGATACCGAAACAGGTTTTCGGGTGAAATTACAAAAAGTGGTTATGCATGTGAAATAGAATTCTAGCAAGGGGTTATTTGTGAATGTTTGTCATTAAAGTAATTGACAAAATTCTGAATAAAATAAAAGAGTTTTATTTAATGAGAGTTTGCATTAAATTTGGTGGAAATTTAATGGGAATTTGAGTGGGTTTTGAGTGGAGGGAATTGAAAGGCATTTGAGTGAGTGGAGTGTCCACCCACATGAATGTGGAAGAGGTGGGGGCAGCCCCATGGCTGGGCGCATGGCCCCTTGGGTGCCCCCCTCTCCCTATAAAAGGAGCCCCCTCCCTCTCTCTCTCACTCACACCTCCTCGTGAAGGATCTCTCTCCCCCTCTAGAATTTATCCCCCATGGTCTTGGACAAGCGAGATACATGTTCCCGTTGGCTATTTGGCAAGAAAGAGTTGTGCTTCCACTGCATCGCTGGAGTGAGGAGGCGGAGGTTGCTCGGTGCCTCGAACGTGTGTGCGAGCACGGATGCTGTCATTGCTTGGCGCTAGGACTTCCTCTCGATCTTGAGATCGGCAAGAGATCGTCTACATCAACCACGAGTTTGGACTCGTTAAGCTTTTTCGGTCTTCAAGGGTATGTTCTCTACGGATATACATCCGCCCCTTTTTGTATCTAGTAGATAGATCTTGGTACATAGTTCCCATCGTAGGAATTTTTTTGTTTTCTATGCTGCGAACCCTACACTATGGACCCCGGTCCAATCTTTACCATTGATACATCATCCATTGTTACTTGTTTACTTGTTGCAAACCATTACCTTCCACATCATACGTTTAATCCTTTTTTACAGAAAACCGGTGAGCTTGACAACCTACTGATTCATTGGGGCAAAGTCTTGAGTTTGTGTTGTGCAGGTTTCCACGTTGCTTGCAACACCTTTGAGGCATTTCCTTCCACCTACTGGTTGAATAACCTCGGTTTCTTACTGAGGGAAAACTTGTTGCTGTGCTCATCACACCTTGCTCTTGGGGTTTCCCACGAAGCATCCCACGATAGTTCTAGGCGTCACCAATAGTCTGGACTTAAGATGTTTTACGACTTAATTATAACAGACCAAAGTTAACTATAAAACACATAACAAGGTTTTAGCATTATCTTTAATGGCCTGTAGACTTAAAGTTAACTTTAAGAATAAAGATAAGCTTCAGGTGTAATGCTTATGATATTTGTACTTTGTTCTCCTCATAATGTTTCTTTAAATCTATTTAAGAGTGGTAGTACTTCTATTTGAGTAGTGATTTCTTATCATTATACTGGAGTGGAATCACTTATCTCCTTATACAGATATGGTTATGGTTTGGGGATAAGTAAACAATATTGGTGACTACTTGTGAAGTCACTATAGTGTTTTGGCATGTTTATAATCTTGTGGTTGAAGTAAAGGAATAAATTTTATTTAGCCACAATTAATATTTGAAGATTTTATATTAGATTAAGATGTTTTTCAAAGATATTCTACACTTATGGTAGAATAATATTTTGTAAGATTATATTTAAATTGTGTTGAACCATTTTGACTTCATAATATCAATATTTAAGACTAATATTATTTGTTAGACCTCAATTGACTAATTTTAGAAATATTAGCAAATTTTATTTACCGTTATATGAATTATTAAGTAAGGAAATTAGATTTAAATTTAAGTTATTAGGGTATTAAGTTTTTATTTACCTCAAAAGTGGAATGTTATATTTTTAACATGTAAATATTTTTTTTGTGATCATTTTAGTATATTACATTTATTTTTGTGATTTATAAATAATAAGGTATGATTTTATAAGTTTTAACACTTTATAAACACTTAATAAACAATAAATATTTAATTAGTGAAGTAATAATACAAGATTATAATATTAAATTTTAGTTCTTGTTTTTCTAAGAATTTTGGTATATTATTTATATTTTTATCATTTACCATTATTAAAATATGAATTATCAAAGTTTTATTACTTATAAAATATTGATTAAATAATATTTATTTAAATAATTAACATTATGATGTTGGATGATATAATTAAATTATAGATTTTATTTTTCCAAACATTTTCATATACTACACATATTTTTCTGAATTATAAAATAAAAGTTATTGATTTAACAAGATTTAATGATTTTATTTAATTGCTAAAATATTTAAATTTGGACTTATAACATTTTATCTATTTCCTAAACAGGGATATCTTTTTACACCACATCCAGATCTATCCTGGGTCACTAACCAGTGGGGTCAAGGCCACGTCAGTATGCCACCTAGGTGTGGACTGGTCAATTGGTGGAATGGGTCAAAGGTGACGCGAGCATGGCATCAAGATGACGTTAGTGCGGCCCACTTCGTCGTCCACCCTCAGATGGTCGTCGGAGTCGGTGTTCACGAGCCTGCGCGGCCAAGCGAGACTACACGTTCGAATGAGTAGAACTCGAGGATTCTAATAGTGGTTGTGCCGCCCCTGATTGGTCATCGGAACTACTGTAACAACGACGACTAACAGCAGCGTAAGGTGGTGCTACGACGCGAGCAGACTAGAGAGTTCGATAGGGGTAGAGGAAAGATGCTTGTGTATCAGTGACTCACCCTGGTTGCAGCAGTGGTGTTGGTGAGGACGGACGCGGTCGGAGGCGAGCTCTCCGACGAGGATTCTGACGAACTACGACGGAAGGAAATGGCAAAATTCGCCCTCCCCAGTGCTCCCCTTGGTGCTGAACTCCACCCAGAGGACCTACGGCGCACGGTGCTTCTCTAGGGCTACATGGGAAGAACAGGGGAGATGCTCAACGGCGGCGATTTGTCGATGAGGTCAGTTAGCATTTCGGGACAGAGGAGGATACGAGAGAGAGAGCTTCAGAGGGATAAAGAGTGGATGAGGATGAGGTAGAGCTGCATCGTCGTGGCCTCCTTATCCCCTCTAGCGGTCAGTGGCACGAATCTCCACATCGGCGAGCGGCGACGCTGCTGCCAGCGAGCTGCTTCGGGACGAGCACGACGTAGACGACGATTAGGTGGATAAAGGGGTACGCGGACCTGGGCCGGTGTTGGGATGTGGTGCAGTGAGCAGAGAGAACTAGCTGCGGCTCGCGAGCGGCGGATAGATAGAGGAAACTCTGGGCCGGCCTGCTGCTCGGGCCAATTTTCTTTTTCTTTCTATTTTTCCTTTACTATTTTTGTTTCAATTTTCATATTTGTATTTTACATTTGTTTTGAATCTTTCTTTATAAAATTTATTTGCTAAATACATGCAGCATAATAATATGCATTTAGATTCATTTAATGAACCTTTATTATATAAGGTTTATATTTTCCTTATTTCCTTTATTGTTTTCCATTTTTATTAACATTATGTAGAGGTTTTTGTTATGAGTTTGGTTACCTAAATAAACCATAGTTTATTAAGGAATGCATTACTATTAATTCATGAGATTTAATTCTTATCAACTTAACATTTAAGAAAAATTTTATATAGTAAACCCTCTTATTATCTGTCACATGTAATTCTTGAGAACTAAAAATGATTAGTGTTATTCTCATAGACTTAATTGATTTTAAGGTAATTAGTTGGTTATAACTTGCAAAGAATTTAGGGTTTAAGATTATAATTGTTTACTATCTGTCTTAGGAGACTTAAATTTATTCATGATCTAATATGTAGGAATAACATTTAAGGTTTAAGACTTATTGACTTTATGCTTATGATTGGGAATGATATCATTATTTAAGGTAAAGTTATAGAGTTATTCTTTTTAGAATGGCTTAAGAATAAGGGTTAATAATTATAGTTCATATGCACTTATAGTTTTCATGTTTTGAAATGACAAAGATATGCTTAAGTGATTTGCTATAGGAAAATATTCCTATAAGGCATTGTGGAAATAGGATGATATCTCAATCACATGAAATGGATATTATGTTTGGTTAAAGATTTAAAGTTGGGTGTTTACCAAGTATTCCTATCTTCCATATTTTTTAATTCTTGACTTCTATTTAAGGAATTCCTTTCCTAGATATACTCAATCACATGAAATGGATATTATGTTTGGCACTATCTTAATCATACTAGCTGATCTCTAGTTATCCATGAACTCATACTCCAACCTCTCATTACACCATTATTACTTTTCATGACTAATCTAGGATAACATATTCACACTAGTATGTAGTTATGTTCTAACTACTAATGTCACTTATACATGATTTAATCATTCCCTCTTAGTGACTTAAGCATTATCATTATAATCCTTTGATCATTTACGGCTTAGGTTTCTAGTTGGCTAATCAAGGCTTTATCAATACAATCTAGAGTTGTATAATTATCTTATGAGTATCCCTATTGGATGAAGAGATATTATTCATTGGCTATACCTACTTGGTCTAATAGGATTTCTCATTGGTAACTATCTTCATAATTCATCCTTATAATTCCTTTTGTTACCACATGTACCTTTATTTCAAACAACTCTTCCATCCATTCAGGAGTGAGTTAACTCTACCACTTATCATATTGATTTTATTCTCTTCAAACTCTCCCATCCTATAGATGATATCTAAGACTAGCATTACTACTTCCTAATCTTACTTATTTCTTTATAGACCTTAAGTGAATGCTATGATATGGGCAAGATTTGATATATCAAGAATTGATAGGTTAAGAATTGGTGAATCTATAGTTGATTACTCAACATTGATAAACAACAGATATTAAAATAAGATTCAATAGAGATGATAAGGATTGATACGTAAATAAAGATATATGGTGAATGATCTTGTCTTGGTTTCTTTCCTACTCAACCTTACTTAAGAGTTAAGGTTAGGTATTACCATGATACTCATGGTATAAGTAGATAAGTTTAAGATAGGTTAAGATTTGGTTGTAATGAATTATATAATATGATCTCTTAAAGATTAACATCAAACATTAAGTAATGTGTTGGTGGTTTAGTTTTACTATATTAGATCTACCCTTAGATCAAATCATGTTTACCCAAAATAAGGTTTTAGCAAAGGTCATATTGAAACTTATCGCAGTCAACTTGATGATCTACTTCAATCCCGTCAAGTTAAGAGAAGCTTCCATTACTTTGACAAGTTTTGTTCCAAAGCGCGAAAATTATGTCCAACATGTACATAATATAGCTTATAAATTCCGGGCACATCTCCTAATGGAGTAGCACCTCAAAATTTACATATCATATGAACCAATATAAATCTATGAGCAACCAAACATCTTGGTCAAGAGGATACAAGATCCAATGACCAACTATAATCCCAGAACATTTCATAAGGGAAAACAAGATAGGAACCTAGTTCCTATGCCTCAGACCAACATCACAGGCAGAATAGTTAAGTAGAAGATTCTACTTTAACTTTTATTCATATCCCATACTAAGCTCAACAGAATCAGGTCAATAGTAGAACATAAACTTGTGTGCCATAGTTAAATTTTGTCACAAGAACAGGTTCTATGAGACAAGTAAAACCATTATTTAGATACCACAAAGAAAGTGGCAAGCCATTGGATATCATTTTCCTGAGACTATGTCAACACCCGGATTTTTAATCCCAGATGCCTGATATGCCATACATCACAATCCCAGGATTACCATTTTTGCAGGACATAACAGATTGGATATACAGTACATCATCCATTACAAACCATACATAAGGTCTTACACAAATAAGGGATCACATGATCCAGTCTTAATACAATTCAAGCAGCGGAATAACGTAATAATAACGGTAGCGTAGGAGAGACTCCATCTTCATGGTCATAGGCAATGCTGACGATGGGAGATGATCCTAGTTGTCGTAACCTTCCTGTGGTCCATCCTCCTGATAGTCCTCTTCATAGTCTGGCCACGGGAATAGCCAGGGACAAAGCCATGAGTACTCTTTAAGTACTCGCAAACCAAGATTAACAAGTGAAGTGGTTTTGTGTAGGAAATACTAGGCTCTAGGTTGTTTTGCAAAACGCCAGATTTACCTTAACTGAGTTCAGAAGCAAAGAAAGCTAGTTGAAAGTTTTATAACACCTAAGTGGGAACTTGAGTTTCATATCACAACCCTGTTGTGGTCAAGTCAAGTCATGAATCATTTCACAAATCATTTTGAAAACATATGGCGACGGAACAGTATGGCCACTCCAACTGTCCATAACCGCAGACGCGGCTATTTGAATAGTTTGACAGTCTGTAGAGGTGGTACACTTTCACCACAACATTCGATACATCCGTCAGGAACAATCCTGAATCACCATACTCATTATGCGGATAATCAATCCTAACCTTTCAATTACACACCCTAGTATAGGCACCTCTCCTATGAGTTTGGCCTCCCAACCATGACCAACTGTCATCTTGGGAACTACACAGGTGGACAATCTTCACAAGGTAGCATCACCTCAAAGCTTGGCCGCAAGGGAACCCATACTAAGGTATATAAATTTCCAGTCAAGCCCTACCCAATTTTCGGGTATTGTGGCTGTACGGTAAAATTGGAATGGTATCGCATCCAGACAACCATCAGTATTATAAATGGCTAAGGCTCATGCCTTAACATTTTCATCATCAAAATTATCTGGTGTTCAAGAACACATGTCAAAAAATTTAGTAGAATGACTCATCATTCTAAGGTTTTCATAACCATTTTCACCAAGTATTCCCATCTAAAGTGATCAAGTTTTATTCTTAGCACTAGCATCTACAAGTGGGGGTGAACACTAATTAGGGGTGGTAAACAAGGGTGAATGATCTAAGTTCAATCTCATGCCTCAGGATGAGATGAGGATTATCTAACTTAGGCCAAGTTTTATGCTCTTTATGCTACCTTTAAATATCTTTCTAAAATCTACCAGTCACTAAGTAAAATTTGATAAAGAAATAAAATACTAAGCTTGCAAATAAAACTAGGATTGGGTATCAAGTGGTGTAATCAAGGCATGCTTAATGCATTGCATAGATCATATAGCTTTCACAGTTGCAAGTGTTAGCTTTCCTTGTGCAGAGCAGTGGTTGAAGTTATCCTCGGCTTCTTCCTCGTAGTATTCTCCTTCCTCCTCGTATCCTTGGTCGGTACTAGCGTCTATAAATAAATACGAGGTACACAATCACCAAACAATACTTAACTACTTTTATTTATCACACCAAGTGAAAGAACATGTGGGCCCCCATGTGTGGTTTTGGTAATTAATGTCAATCTTTATGGACTAATGTATGTATTAAGTTATACTTGTAGGATTTGTCCATTGGCATCGCTTGGAGCATGTGTTGGCTTAAAGGTCGATGAAATGTGAAGAATGTATGTTTTGCAAGCTCAATATGCGCCATCTACAGAATATCTCATGTTTGATGCTTTCCATCCTCGGTGATCATGGATCGATGATGAGGAATTAAGAAAGGCGTTCCATCTTGAGAAGGGCAAGATTGTCTACATCGAGCTCAAGTGGAATGCTCAAGGCAAAGGTATAATCTTGATAGGTTTTCCCTTTTGCCGGTGTCATATTGTTACTGGGAGACCGGGTTTAGGATAGATAGCTGTACTATCAAGAGGGGCTCTCGAATGAGTAACTCGATCACATCGTTCGGAGAGAGCTCAAATCTTTGCATACTTTCATCATCGTATTTGGTTGTTATTTGGTCTTATCCATGTGAGGATATAGAGCTTGTGGTAATCTCCATAACAAGCTCTTGTTCATCAAAATCGGATCCCTCTTTTATATCTTATTGTGATTTTGATCTATGCGGTTTTTTGGTTTCTCACCAAGTGAATCTCATGTTGTCCTCTTTCCAATGCAATTGGAATCGGGTCGATCGGAGTTACCAGTCAAAAGTTATAGCCGTTTGAATATCTGCTGGTCTTATTTCCTAGGTACCAAAATACGGTAGTACCGCATTTTAGTACCTAGCACGACAGAAGGTTTGCCAAAAGCCACTGCCGGGCTAGGTACCAAAAAGCGGTAGTACCGCATTTTAGTACCTAGCGTGGCAGAAGGTTTTTGGCCAGTTGCCAAAAGCCACTGCCGGGCTAGGTACCAAAAAGCGGTAGTGCCGCATTTTAGTACCTAGGGCGGGAGTAGTTTTTGACAAGGTATCTAATGCCAGAGCTACCGTCCGGCCCAGTAGTACCGCCCGGGTGGGCCGGTACTACCGGTCGGCCCAGATAATTTTCCCAGGTGCATCTCGCCTAGCTCACTCCATCCTGCCAACGCGCACGCAGCCCCGCTCGCGGCCTCGATCCCGCACAGCCGCAACTGGCCCCAAGCACGCGCTGCGGCCTGCGTTGACTCCCGCTCGTGCTCCCGGCTCCGCGCTAGCTGGCCCCGTGTCACGCGCTGCCTTCCCTGGCCCCTGCTCGCGATTCCCGCGCTGGCCCCCGCTCGCTCCCGTTGCCACCGTCTCTCCCACGCGCAGCCGCCGCCTTGCTGGCCCCACGCATGCGCGCGCGTTAACCCGCGTGGGTGCCTGCCTCGCCCGCATGCGCGCGTCGCTCTGCCTCACATTGACCCCGCTTGTTGCGTGCGCCTCGCTTCTCGTGCACGCTTGCTGGCCCCAAACCCCCGCACGAAGTTCTTTTTCCTCTGTGAATGCGCTGCTGCTTCACTTTTTCCTAGATCATGCAGTACAACCGGTTAAATCCGGTAGTACCGGACCGTTCTGAAAAAAACACCCCAACGGGCAGATTTAGTCCAGTCCTATATATAGCTTTGCCCGTTTTATGTTTTGGTTTCTTATTACTCCTCTACTAGTCTAAGCTTTGTCCATACTTGCTCTCATTCTCTAGCTTGATTAATCTCTTCCCCTCCGATGATTCTTTCCCATATTTCAGTGGAAGAGAGAGGAGATCTAGATCCATGTTTGGCCAAACCAAAACATCTCTTTGTGAGTGTATATTTGGGGATCTAGATTTTGGGGGATTTTGTGTCCCTCTTTGATTCCTCGTCTCTTGTTCCCCCAATAGCTTTAGTAGCTTTGTTAGAACTTGAGAGTGAGGGATTGGAGCACCACTGTGGTGTTCTTGCCATTTGCATTCGGTGCATCAGTTTGAGTTCTCGTCGGAGGATTTAGTTCGGGATATTCATTAAAGCTTGTCCCTCTGGGGTTCTTGGAACCCTAGACGGTTTGTGGCCTTGGTGGAATTGTGGCCTTGGTGGCGTATCTTGGGATCCTCCAATTAAGTTGTGGAGAAGTGCCCCAACCTTGTGAGAGGTTCTGGTTGCCACCGACAAGTGCACCGATAGTGGAAGTGTGGATCGATTTCGTTGGGGTGAGATTCACCGGAGAATAAAGGAGGCCTTTTGTGGCATTGGTGGTTTGATACCACCCCCTCTCCAACGAGACGTACTCCATGTTGGGAGGAACTCGGTAAAATATCGTCGTCCCCGCATGCCCCGATTATCTCTATATCCGAGCTCTTACTTATGCACTTTACTTTGTGATAGCCTTCGTGCTTGAAGTATATATCTTGTTATCACATAGTTGTTTGTCTTACTTAGCATAAGTTGTTGGTGCACATAGGTGAACATTGTCCTAGGTTTTGTGCGTAACAAAGTAAACGCTAGTTTAATTCCGCCTTTGTTGAGCCACTCTCGGAAAAGTTTTAATCGCCTATTCACTCCCTCTAGGTGACATATGTATCCTTTCACCAAGGTTTTCACTAGATGATCTAGTATCATCACAAACATTACAATCATCAAAGCACTTGTCTTATTTATTTTATTTTGGAGAAGTAATTTCTACTCATTGAAAAACTACTTAAGATTTAATATTATCCAACAAAAACATGGGATCATGTTGACACATGTCATCACAACATATTTCAGTACATGGGAATGTGATTTAAAGTGGTTTCACAATTTAATAATGTTTAACCTTTTTATTTTAATTAATTAAAGTGACTAGAAATGGTTATGAGGCATTCTTTTATTACTTGTTCATTATTGCTGCAAGTAAACCTATATATTTTTATATATTCGGAAAGGTCTAGTTAAATGTAATTTTTGAGAGTTGGAATCAACTCAAAAGCTTTTGTGGTTGAATTTTTAAAAATGTTTGAATGCAGAAAAGCTTATGCCTTGTTATTTTTACTAGAGGTGATCTTAATTCCAAATGGATTGAATCAAACAGTCTTGGATTAATAATTCTAGTACCTTTCTAGCAAAATTAGTTTCATGCAATTTGGTTCAGTGAATCGACCTGGGATGATTTTTCAATCTAGGTACAGAACTGAGTTTAAAACTAAAAGAATAAACCTAAATACAAATTACTGGGTCACGTGAGAATGTAAATGGGCCGGCCCACGGCGCACAACGCGCGCGGGTGGGTTTAAGTGCGTGTCCCCACCAGTCAGCGAGACAGGGGGTTGCGAAGCGGTACGGGGCAATCTAAATCGCAAGATCAACTTCTAATCGAACGACTATGACTTATCATCTCCGTCGGGCAACTCCGGCGAGATAGAACAATAGCACAGCCAGTGGGGGTCTACGGGGGCTCACCGGGTCTCAGGCGAGGGTTGGCGATGGGGGCGAACGACAAAGTCGACGACGGCGAACCTCCTGGTACCGGCGGCTTCTCCTGGGCCGGTTCCAATCGCTGGCTCCTTTCTTCCTCCTCCGCGGCAGACTCCGGCCAAATTCCGGCGACCTACTGCTCGCCTTGCCCCGGGAATGAGGTGGGGTGGTTCTGAGAGAGAGGGGACTGTGTTGGTGTGAAGAAATTGAACGGGGGTGGCCTCTATTTATAGTGCCAAGAGGGGACCGAAGGGCGCGGGTGGAGCTCGCCATGGTCGTCGGCATAGTGGGCTAATGGCATGGGCGATGGTAGGGGCGGTGTTGTGCTCCCTAGTGAAGCTCAACGGCGTGGTCTCGAGGCGTGGGGCGGTGCGGAATTATCGGAACGCCATGGTGCTCTGGGCGGGTCCGACGAGCATTTTAATGGCGCACCGTGGCTACGGGTCGTGCGGCGGCGAACGGGGTTGTCTGGCGGTCTCCTGGGATGGTGGTGATCACGCTTGCACGCGGTGAGGGTAGCGCGTGGTCTGTGGGCGCGTGTCGAGTGCGGCTCTCTGGCGCGCTCTCGGCATGGCACAAAGGCATAGGGCGCGGCGGTTCTAGAGTGGTCCAGTGGCTTGCTGCTCGTTGGCGCTGGTCAGGGGGTGGAGGTGGACCGTGTTCAATGCTCCAGACAAGGTGGCTAGGCTTGGTGCTGCTCCTAGATTGCTGTCGACCAAGGGGTGGCAAGGTGAGTCTCGACATGCTCACCATTGATGTAAATGGCAAGCTCACAGTGAGCTAAATCTTGATAAATGAGCTAGATGATCTACTAAGAGGGTGCTGTGAGCTAGAGAGGGAACAAGGTTGGCCAAATTACTGCTCACAATAGTGTTTGTTGTTTGTTTGTTTTCTGTTTGAAATCTTGGACTAGAAACACTCAAAGTGGCCTAGTGAGCAAGATTGGCAAAAATGACCATTTGCTTGTTTTGTTTGTTTTTTATTTTCCCTTGATTTTTTTCTGCTTGGAAAAGTTTTAGATGATGTTTTTTTCATCTTTAAACCATTCCTTACCATTTACAACAATCAAACAAGTTCATTCATGCATTCATAAAATCATCACATACACACATGTATTCATATGATGTAAATTAACAAAAGTTTTTGTTAACCCTAATTTTGGTGATTGGAATTTGATAATCATTGTTCAATATTTTTGGGATGTTACAAACCTTCCCTCCTTAAACAAAATCTCGTCCCGATATTTGAGAAAGAAGAAAAAAGATACCTAGGATTTAAAGAGATCGGGAAACTCCGTCTTGATGTGGTCTTCTCGTTCCCAGGTAGTTTCTTTTTCGGTGTGGTTGCTCCACTGAATCTTGAGAAACTTGATGTTGCGGGTCCTGGTGGTTCTGAAAGCTTATTCCAAAATATGGATGGGTACTTGGGATACGCCAAGTCATCGTGGATCTCTATGGTGCGGTGATCAATGTTCTTGAAAACTTCAGTCTTCTCCGGGACTTCAAGGCATTTGTGCAGCAACGATATGTGGAAGACATTCTGTACTACTGACATCTTCTCTGGCAGTTCCAGTTGATACGATACTTCTCTTCGACGATTCAGAATGTTGAAAGGTCCGATATATCTGGGGGCGAACTTTCCTTTGAGCTGGAAATGCTGCATTCCTTTCAAAGGCGACACTTTGAGATACACAAAATCTCCAATGTTGAAGGTGAGGTCTCGACGTCTCTTGTCGGCATAACTCTTCTGTCTGGACTGGGCGGTCTTGAGGTGCTCACGGATCTTGTGAACCTTCTCTTCCGCTTCTCGTAGGATGTTGGGTCCGAAAATCTGACTCTCTCCTACTTCCGACCAATTCAAATGGGTACGACACTTTCTTCCATACATGAATTCAAATGGTGCCATTTGCAAACTGGCTTGATAATTGTTGTTGTAAGAAAATTCTGTGAAGGGCAGACAGTCTTCCCATTTAGATCCATACTCTAGCACACAGGCTCTCAACATATCTATGAGTATTTGATTTACTCGCTCCGTTCGTCCATCTGTCTGAGGGTGATAAGTTGTGCTGAAGTCTAGTCTTGTTCCCAATCCTTCTTTGACTTTCTTCCAAAATCTCGAGGTAAACTGAGTTCCTCGATCTGACACGATGTTCTTGGGAACTCTGTGCAAACTCACGATTCTAGCGATGTACAACTCTGCTAGCTTCGAGCTCTGGTAAGTGGTCTTAACAGGTAAGAAATGGGCTACTTTGGATAGTCTATCAACTATGACCCAAATAGAGTCATTTCTCCTACTAGAAGTAGGCAAACCGGTGATAAAGTACATTCCAACTGAATCCCATTTCCATTCTGGAATCTGTAATGGTTGCAACAGTCCTACAGGTCTCTGATGTCCCGCCTTAACTCTTTGAAAAATGTCACACTTGGCGATGTAGCTTCCGATTTCTCTCTTTATCTTATTCCACCAAAATTGCTCCTTCAAATCTTGATACATATCCGTTCCTCCGGGGTGGATAGAATAAAGAGTATCATGGGATTCTTTCAAGATAACTTCCTTCAACTCTAAATCTGCTGGTACACAGAGACGTCATTTGTACCACAAAACTCCTTCATCATCTTCGGTGAACCCGGGTACTTTTCCTTTACCGATGTGACATTTGATTCCGTCGATACTAGCATTTCCTTTCTACGCCTCCTTGATCTGACTGATCAAAGTGGGTTGAAGTTCTATGCTAGCCAAAAATCCTTCACTTACTAATTCTATTCTGAAATCTTCCATCTCCTTATGCAAACTTGGTTGCTCCTTCAAAATCATGGAGTTCAAGCGGCACGACAATCTTCTAAGGGCATCTGCTACCACATTGGCTTTACCTGGGTGATAATGGATGTCCAGATCATAATCTTTGATTAGGTCGATCCATCTTGTTTGCCTCATATTTAGCTCCTTCTGAGTGAATATATACTGAAGGCTCTTGTGATCCAAATAAATCTAACAACGGTTTCCCATCAGGTAATGCCTCCATGTCTTCAGGGCTAGAACTATGGCTGCTAGTTCAAGGTCATGGGTAGGGTAGTTCTTCTCATGTTTCTTCAGTTGTCTAGATAGATAAGATATAACTTTTCCTTCTTGCATCAACATACATTCGAGACCGATCTTGGATGCATCACAATACATGTCAAACAGCGTCGTGATATCCGGCATGATCAAGATTGGGGCTGAAATCAATCGCCTCTTGAGTTCTTGAAAACTCGCTTCACATTTGTCTGTCCATTCAAACTTCTTATCCTTCTTCAACAATTGGGTCATGGGTCTTGTGATACTCGAGAATCCTTCTACGAACTTGCGGTAGTATCCCACTAATCCGAGAAATGCACGAACTTGGGTTTGAGTTGTTGGGGCTTGCCAATCTTCAACATCCTTCACCTTTGCAGGGTCAACGGCAATTCCTCCGACTGATACGATATGTCCGAGAAATCCTACCTCCTGTAACCAGAATTCACATTTGCTGAACTTGGCATACAACTGATGCTCCCTAAGGGTTACAAGGATGGTCCTCAGGTGTAGCTCATGTTCTTCTTCTGATTTGGAATAGATCAGAATGTCTTCTATGAAAACAACGACAAACTTATCCAGGAAGTCCATAAAAATCTTATTCATGAGGTTCATGAAATAAGCGGGGGTATTGGTTAATCCAAAATACATGACAGTATACTCATATAATCCATATCTGGTGGTAAAGGCAGTCTTTGGAATATCCTCTGCGCGAATCTTGAGTTGATGGTAACCAGTCCTAAGATCAATCTTAGAAAACATTTTGGCACCAGTCAACTGATCAAACAGGTATTCTATCTTCGGCAGTGGGTACTTGTCTTAATGGTGACATCATTCAACTTCTGATAATCTGTACACTAACGGCTACCTCCATCCTTCTTGTCCACAAACAAAACATGTGATCTCTAGGGCGAAGCACTTGGTTAAATCAATCCTATCTCCAGCATATCATCCATTTGCTTCTTCAGTTCCACTAGTTTAGACGGGTTCATACTATACAGTCTTTGGGCTATGGGTCCGGTTCTAGGGATTAGTTCATTGATAAACTCAATATCCCGATCTGGGGGCATACCGGGAAAAACATTTGGAAATACTTCGGGGTATTCACAAACTACTCGGACTTGGTCAATGGTTGGTTGGGCTAGACTCTTGTTGCACTTGAATTGACGGGGCAAGGTTTCAGATACATGATCTACTGAATTTCCAGTTGTACTGGTCATGGTTATGGCTTTCTTGGCACAGTTGATTAATCCTTTATGTTTCAACATCCAATCCATTCCTAGTACTACTTCCAAACCTTTTGTGCCAAGTAATATTAGATTAGCATAAAAACCTATGCCATGGATTCGAATAGGTACAACTTTGCAAATTTGTCTAGCTTTGGTGGTTGAACCAGGTATTTGAACTATCATAACATGCTTCAATTTGGTGGGTTGAATCTTACGACTGCAAGCAAATTCTTCGGTAACGAATGAGTGTGATGCTCCAGAATCAAACAACACTCTTGGAAGTACTGAGTTAATAGAAAACATACCCAGCACGACATCTGGCGCTTCTTGGGATTCTTCAGCATGCATAAGAAAAAGACGGCTGTTGCGGTTGAGCGAATTCCCTCGGGCAAACCTTCTTCCGGGCTGAACACGACGCTGCTGCTGAGCTGGGGCATTTGCATTGGGGGCTGCGGAAATCTTCTTGGGACACTCATTGGAATAGTGACCCTTGGTTCCACATTCATAACAAGTCACCTAAGACTTGTCCTTTGCTGCTACAGGCACAACATTGCTTCCAGTTCTTGGGGCAGTGTTGGTGTTGGTGGCGACATTGTTGTTGTTGAACTTGCGTGGTGCACGGTTGAAATTGCTGGGGTTGCCGGGGTTGTTGTTGTGATTTCCTTCGGGCCTTGGGTTTCCTCCTCCCGGTTGGGATAGGTCGTACGATTCATCGGGGGTCGGTTGGTTCTTGGGGCAAATCCTGGAGATGGATTGGGGCGATACTTTGGGGTATGATGGGTTCCTGGTTGATGCATCGTCCTACGCTTGCGATTCTCATTGGCTTGGTTGATCTTGCCTTCCATGTGAATGGCAGAATCCACTAATGCTTCAATATCAGCAAATGGGATATTGACTAACACCGTCTGCATCTCATCATGCAGACCATTCAAGAATCTCTCCTTCTTCTTGGCTTTGGTATCGATGTCATCCGGTGCATAGCTAGCCAATGACAAAAAATTGTCACGGTACTCAACTACGGTAATCCTTCCCTGCTTCAGTTCTCTGAATTCATCTCTCATCGTCTTGATCAAACCCGGTGGAACATGGGTTCTGCTGAACTTGATTTTGAATTCCTCCCAAGTCATCATCTGTCCTCCAGTCATGGAAGGAACGTTGTTCCACCATGCTCTTGCATCTTCGGCCAGATAATGGGTGGAAAACAGAACTTTCTCGTTGGCTTCCACTCCTGCAACTTCTAAGTTGTTCTCCATGGTTTGCAGCCAATCATCGGCATCGAGGGGCTCTTCAGACTTAGTGAAAATGGGTGGGTTGGTGTTCTGGAAGTTCTTGAGCTTGGATCCATGGTTGTCCTGATTTCCATGGCCCTGATTGTTGTTGGCCATCTGATCGATGTGTTGAAGGGTGGCTAAGTTGGCTTGACGTTCGGCTCTTTCCGCTTCGCGGTCCGAAACCAACATTTGTAAGATCTGCAACATCGGGTCCGGGGATGAACTGCTTCCTCCTCGAGGCATCTAAAGATTGAGATAGATCATGAGAAAAGAGGGAAATTTCTAAGGTTCGGGGTTTTTGAAACGTTTTCAAGTTTGACTCAGATTTTTCTAGCAACTTGCTTTTCATTCATTCATCACACATCATACAACACACACCACAACAAAGGAAACATATGGTTTTAAGAACCCTTCTGGGAAACTGCGATACAATGGGACCGGATACAGCTCACTAAACTACTAGGAAAACGGCTATAGGTAATCCCCACTTCTGTGGCGCACTTGCTAGTAGTGCCCCACGGGTAAAATAGGCGTGGCGCCCTGCCCACAGGTGCCCTACGGCTAACTGCCATAAGCGTGGCGCACATGGGGGTGGTGCGCCACGGCTATGTGTGGGCCAGGACACAGGTGGCCGTAACACACATACCCGTAGCGCACTAGGTCAAGGTGCGCTACGGATGTGTCACTTAGCCGTAGCGCACCTTGACCTAATGCGCTACGGGCATGTGTGCTGCAGCAGCTGGGTCAACTCCACAACCACCCCCGTGGATCGCCTTTTTAGGTTTTGCAAAAAATAAAAAAAATGATAAACACTTCCAAAAATAAAATCATTTCATATTTAGGTAGGTAATGTGGTCTAGTTTGTAGGAAAATTAGCAAACATGCATTTCGACTTTTTATGCAAAAAAAGTTTATGCCACGGTAAAACGGCCGTAACTTTTACATACGATGTCGGAAAAATACGTATAATATACCAAAATGACGAGAACGAGATTTCGCATCCGCCCGCAACGACCTATGGTCGTTTAGCGATTTTTTAGATTTCCAAAATTCGAAAAGAGTAAAAAGTTATGGTCAAAAGACTGTTTTTTTCCTGCAAAGAAAAAAAGATGGCAACTTACCCGTAGCGCACCACTACCTAGTGCGCTACGAGTAAGTTGGGCGGGATTCAAAATTTGAATCCCCACCCCGCCCACCTACCCCTTTTCTTTTCCCTCCCCCTCTCTCCTTTTCCTTTTCCTCCCTTCTCCTTTCCTTCTTCTTCTCCTCCTTCTCCTTCTCATTTTCCTTCTCCTCCTTCTCTTTCTCCTTCTCATTTTCCTCCTCCTCCTTCTCTTTATCTTTCTCCTTCTCCTTCTCCTCCTCTTCCTCCTCCTTGCAGTGAAGATGGTGACGGCGGCCTCCTCCTTGCAGTTCCGACGACGAGGCGGCGGGCTCCTTCTTCTTCTCCTCCTCTTCCTCCTCCTTGTAGTTCCGACGACGACGCCTCCTCTTCTTCTTCTCCTCCTCCTCTTCCTCCACCTCTTCCTCCTCTTCTTCTCCTCCTCTTCCTCCTCTTCTTCTCCTCCTCCTCCTTCTTGCAGTTCCGACGACGATGACGAGGAGGTGACGACGAGGAGGTGACGACAAGGCGACGAGGAGGCGACGACGACGACCTGCACCGACGAGCGATGGCACTGACGACGAGATCCAGATCTGCCGCTTTTTTTGAATTTTGAAATTTATATCTGTGGCGCACAGCACGTAGTGCGCCACGGTTATCGTTTCATACGCGTGGCGCACCTGGACTACTTTCCATGGCGCACTGGCATGTGCGCCACGCCTATCTCGACACAACCGTGGCGCACCAGGCAGTGCGCCACGGCTAGGAGATAGCCGTAGCGCGAGGCCCGTGGCGCACTGCTAGTGCTCCACAGATGGCCTTTTCAGGTGCGCCACGAACATGCGTTTTCCTAGTAGTGCTAACTCTAGTGATCAAGTGCTACTACTCCTCGGAGTCGGTGTCCTCATCATCATCATCAATGAAGGCGAAGTCATCCTCATCGGTGAAGAAGTCCATGGTCTGATCCTCTAGAAAGTCATCATCATCACTGATATAGGAGTAGGGGTCTCCACGGATATCCTCCCCTGCATTCTCCCTCTCTTCAAGCTGCATATCCCTCTCGTGGATGGTCTCCTTCAAGTCTTTGATCCTGTGGCAAAAACGTGCAATGATGCGCTCCTTATTATCGAGCTGACGGCGACGAGACTGGCAATCCTTCACCAGCATGGCGATGTTCTGATCCTTCTAGGCGGAGATGGCAGACTTGTGGTTGGCGTAGGAACGGGCATTGTCCAACTCCTTCTGCCGGTCATACATCATGAAACTGAGGTGGTCCACTTGGTTCTTCAGCTCGGGGTGATATGGTGCCTCCAGTGGCTGTCCCATAGCATCACACCTTGAACTCAAAGTGGGTACCCTTGGTCTGGTTGATACTCTGCCCACACAGACGGTCAAGAGCTTCCTGCATGGCCCTGGCAAGTCCATCGAGCCAGTTGTTCTCTCTGATGGTGAACTGAATTGCCTCCGAGGTGGGGCTCTGATCTTTCCTCGGAGACTTGCAACAATCAGCCATTGCAACTCCTCTCCTTCCTGATCATTGAGCTGAGCTCCAAAGAACTCGGGGTGCGGACGCTCTAGCATTTCCGACAGCTGGTCCAAGTCACATTCAAAGATGAGGTCTCCTCCATTCCCCAACCGATAGAACTTTCTATAATTCACGTCCATCTATAAGAATATAGGATGAGTAAGTTAGTAGAGTGATCAAGTGTGTCAAATTTTATGTAAGTTTGCAAGAATTTTTGGGGAACATGCATTTTTATGAAAGATTCTAAGTGATAATAATGAGAATAAGTTTTCATAAATACTCACTTCCTTGGTTTTGAAACTAAGTTTTTGATTCAAACGTCCATTCTAACTAGGGTCTCCTATGGTCAGGATGGCTCTGATACCAACTTGTCAACACCCGGATTTTTAATCCCAGATGCCTGTTATGCCATACATCGCAATCCCAGGATTACCATTTTTGCGAGACATAATAGATTGGATATCACAGTACATCATCCATTACAAACCATACATAAGGTCTTACACAAATAAGGGATCACATGATCCAGTCTTAATACAATTCAAGCAGCGGAATAAAGTAATAATAACGGTAGCATAGGCGAGACTCCATATTCATGGTCACATGCAATGCTGACGATGGTATATGATCCTAGTTGTCGTAACCTTCCTGCGGTCCATCCTCATGTTAGTCCTCTTCATAGTCTGGCCACGGGAATAGCCAGGGACAAAGCCATGAGTATGCTTTAAGTACTCACAAACCAAGACTAACAAGTGAAGTGATTTTGAGTAGGAATTACTAGGATCTAGGTTGATTTGCAAAAGGCCAGATTTACCTTAACTGAGTTCAGAAGCAAAGGAAGCTAGTTGAAAGTTTTATAACACCTAAGTGGGAAGTTGAGTTTCATATCACAACCCTGTTGTGGTCAAGTCAAGTCATGAATCATTTCACAAATCATTTTGAAAACATCTGACGACGGAACAGTATGGACACTCCAACTGTCCATAACCGCGGACGCGGCTATTCGAATAGTTTGACACTCTGCAGAGGTGGTACACTTTGACCACAACATTTGATACATCTGTCAGGAACAATCCTGAATCACCATACTCAGTATGCGGATAATCAATCCTAACCTTTCAATTACACGCCCTAGTATATGAACCTCTCCTGTGAGTTTGGCCTCCCAACCATGACCAACTGTCATCTTGGGAACTACATAGGTGGATAATCTTCACAAGGCAGCCTCAGCTCAAACCTTGGCCGCAAGGGAACCCATACTAAGGTATATAAATTTCCAGTCAAGCCCTACCCAATTTTCGGGTATTGTGGTTGTACAGTAAAATTGGAATTGTATCGCATCTAGACAACCATCAGTTTTATAAATGGCTAAGGCTCATGCCTTAACATTTTCATCATCAAAATCATCTGGTGTTCAAGAAGACATGTCAAAACATTCAGTAGAATGAATCATCATTCTAAGGTTTTGATAACCATTTTCACCAAGTATTCCCACTAAAGTGATCAAGTTTTATGCTTAGCACTAGCATCTACAAGTGGGGGTGAACACTAATGAGGGGTGGTAAATAAGGGTGAATGATCTAAGTTCAATATCATGCCTTAGGATGACATCAAGATTATCTAACTTAGGCTAAGTTTTATGCTCTTTATGCTACCTTTAAATATCTTTATAAAATCTAATAGTCACTAAGTAAACTTTGATAGAATGCTTTGATAAAGAAATAAAATACTAAGCTTGCAAATAAAACTAGGATTGGGTATCAAGTGGTGTAATCAAGGCATGCTTAATGCATTGGATAGATCATATAGTTTTGAAAGTTGCAAGTGTTAGCTTGCCTTGTGCAGAAGAGTGGTTGAAGTTCTCCTCGGCTTCTTCCTCGTAGTATTCTCCTTCCTCCTCGTATACTTGGTCGGTACTAGCGTAAGTAAATAAATACGAGGTACGCAATCACCAAACAATACTTAACTACTTTTATTTATCACACCAAGGTTTTCACTAGATGATCTAGTATCATCACAAACATTACAATCATCAAAGCACTTGTCTTATTTATTTTATTTTGGAAAAGTAATTTCTAATCATTGAAAAACTACTTAAGATTTAATATTCTCCAACTAAAACATGGGATCATGTTGACACATGTCATCACCACATATTTCAGTACATGGGAATGTGGTTTAAAGTGGTGTCACCATTTAATAAGGTTTAACCTTTTTATTTTAATTAATTAAAGTGGCTAAAATTGCTTATGAGGCATTCTTTTATTACTTGTTCATTATTGCTACAAGAAAACCTAGATATTTTTATATATTCAGAAAGGTATAGTTAAATGTGTTTTTTAAGAGTTGGAATCAACTCAAAAGCTTTTGTGGTTGAATTTTGAAAAATGTTTGAATTCAGAAAAGATTCTGCCTTGTTATTTTTACTATAGGTGATCTACAATTCCAAATGTATTGAATCAAACGATATTGGATTAAGAATTACAGTACCTTTCTAGCAAAATTAGTTTCATGCAATTTGGTTCAGTGAATTGACCTGGGTTGATTTTTGAATCTAGGTACAGAACTGAGTTTGAAACTATTAGAATAAACCTAAATTCAAACTATGGGGTCACGCGGGAATGTAAATGGGCCGGCCAACGGCGCACAGCGCACGCGCGGGTCGGTTGTATTATCCCAGCATTTAGGAACCAACGAAGGGTAGATTTAGGAATATGTGCAATTGCATGCATTCATGTGTAAAAAAATGTGGGTAAATTTTTCGCCAAATAAAAACCTTAGGTGATCAAAGTTTCTTTCACTCTTTAAGTTTAGGAATAGCCTTGGAGGATGATTGTTATAAACTTTTACATGTTCTTTATGGATTAATGTGTTTTGGGGAAAGGAATTTGAATTCAAACTTGACATTTGGATTTATATTTTAAAAGGTGAAGATTATGTTTGAGTAAATATTATTTAATCAAGAAATAATATTTAGTAACTCAAATTTTAAATAATATAACATAATCAAGTAAATGAACATTTATTCCATATATTTATTCAATGAATAAGTTACAAAATGTAACTTATGAAGTTGATAAAGAAACAATAAATAGTAACCAGAAAATCTATGTAAAATTTACAATCAAATAAATGAATATTTATTTCATATAATCATTTCATCAATAAGTTACAAAATGTAACTTACAAAATTAATAAAGAATCTTTACAAGAGTAAAATTACAAGAAGAGGAAAGTACATTATTATTTAACTAATACATCTTTATTACAAAAGAATAAAATAAAGCTTACAAAAGAATAAAATATAGATTACAAAGGCACCATTCTATAAAAAAGAAAACCTAATCTAAATCTTGAATCTTCAAGTCTTGTACCTGCAAAACAATAACAAACAAAAAAGAAAGAAAATAAAGCTTAAGATATTTCTTTTACTCTCAGTAGTGACAGTGAGATGCACTGTTCCACTTTACATCATTGAGTAAATCTTTAGGGGCAAGTTTCACTAATATGAAAGAGTTAAATATTTCATAATTCTTAAGACATAAGTTAAATGATTCCAACCAGTAAGAGGGAAAGTTTCACCAGGCAGATAAGTAGTAAACAGATAAAAATGTAACTTCTTTTCCAAAGCATATCCACAAGGGTGTAGCAGACATACAAGCAGCTTACACACCTAAATGCATGGTGTGTACTGTCAACACAGCTTCAGCAGCCCACACCAGCAAAAAAACTCAACACAGCCGTGGGCAAGAACCACCACATCATTTCCTTGCTCATACACATCAAGCACCAACAGTCTAGCCATAGCCAAACCAAACCAAACCAAAGCAAATCAACCACACATTTGATCAACCCAATACTCACCAAGATGGTGACTTAAGGAGGGGGTGGATCAGGTGGATAGCAAGGTCAAGGCGAAGCTACCAGGAACCAGAAGGTGGATAGAAGGATCAAGGACAAGTTCCAGGAGCTGGAAGCAGTAGGAACATCAATAGGAGAAGGACCAGATCAAGCCAGCAAGATCAGGCCACAAGACCAACAAGTTACAACCACAACAACAACCCACTGTTGTGGTGAGTTATATAAAACCATCACATGATCTGTTTATCATATCAATAAAATATTCATGTGTTGTTCTATATCTAACTTCTCAGTGTTCACCCACGTGAGGTGAATCCATCGTAGAAGATTTTGAATAATAAAGTCATAGTGACAAGATAACCATACAAGTATGTAACATCCCAAAAATACTAAACTTGGATCATCAAACTCTAATCATCAAAATTAGGGTTAACAAAAAACTTTTCTAAATAAAAATATGAAAGCATGCATGGTGTATGCATTTCATTTGGAATTCTTTTGAACCACTCAAACAAGCTCAACTTTCAAAACCCAAGCATCTACAGACTCACCAGCACCAACCTAGCACACCCACCAAAAATCTTTTCAAAATTCAAAACTTGAATTCTTGCGGCCATTTCATCAAACACCTTGCAGATACAAATCAAACAAAATCCAAACACTATTGTGAGCAGTGATTGAAGCCTAACTTGTTCCCTCTCTGGTTGCAACTAGGATTTAGTAGATCATCTAGCTCAATTGCACACCCTTAGCATCACTGTAAGCTTGGCAATGCCATCAATGGTGAGCAGGCCGAGTGCACACTTGTCACCCCCATGTCGACATCAAGCTAGGAGAAGAACCAAGCCTAGCCAACATGTCTGGGAGACAGCCCACCATCCACTGCCACTCCCTGTCCACCGCTCGAACCCTGCCAGCCACTGGACCACGCCACGGACCATGCCAAGCTCCAGCAACCATGTCGAGAGCGCGCCCCGTGCGCCACGCTCGACCGACGCCCACAGAAAGCGCGCCACCCTCGCCGCGTGCATACGTGATCACCATCGTCCCAGCAACCCCGCAGACACGCTCGTCATTGCAGGACCACGCACGCCAGCGCCATTAAATCTTCCGTCGGGCACGCGTAGAGCACCGTCGTGTTCCGACCAAACCACACCGCCCCACGTCTCGCCACCGTGTCGTTGAGCATCGCCAGGGAGCACCGCACCGCCCCCTACCGTCGCCCACGCCGATAGTCGTCTGTACCGTCGACCATGATGAGCTCACCTTGCGCCCTGTCGGTCCCCTCGCTCCACTATAAATAGAGGCCACCCCCAGCCGAATTGAGCACACCATATCACTCCCCTCTCCTCACTGATCATTCCACCCCGTTCCAGGAGCAAGGCGAAAGACACCGGAATTTCACCGAGCCCGCCCATCGGAGAAGAAGGGAGCCAGCGATTGGAGCCGCCCCAGGAGAAGCTGCCGGTACCAGGAGGTTCGCCATTGTCGACTTCGTCGTTCACCCGCATCGCCGAACCTCGCCTGAACCCCGGTGATCCCCCAGTATCGCCTCCCGCGTAGCCCAGCTATTTGAATTTAACCTTTTCCATTTTATTTCATACACACTTCTATACCTAGTTTCAAAAATCAACCTAGGTCGATTCATTGCACCAAAATGAATGAAACTAATTTTTTTAGAAAGGTCTGGAAGTGCTGAATCCAAGCCCGTTGGATTCAAGTCATTTGGATCTATAGATCATCCATGGTAAAAATAACAAGGCAGAAGCTTTTCTGCATTCAAACATTTTTCAAATTTAAACCATAATAGCTTTTGAGTTGATTCCAACTCTCAAAAATCACATTTAACCTTACCTTTCATAATATATAAAAATATATAGGATTACTTACAGAAATAATGTTCAAGTAATAAAAGAATGCCCCATAGGCATTTCTAGTCACTTTATTTAATTAAAATAAAAGGGTAAAACCTTATTAAATTGTGACACCACTTTAAATCACATTCCCATGGACTAAAATATGTGGTGATGACATGTGTCAACATGATCCCATGTTTGATTTGGAGAATATTAAATCTTAAGTAGTTTTTCAATGAGTAGAAATTACTTTTCTAAAAATAAAAGGAATTAAACCAAGCCTTAATCTTGTAATGTTAGAGATGATGTTAGATCATCTATAGGACCCTTTTCGTGTGATTATTGCAAGTAGTTAAGTATTGTTTGGTGATTGTGTACCTCGTATTTATTCATAGACGCTAGTACCGACCAAGGATACGAGGAGGAAGGAGGATTCTACGAAGAAGAAGCCGAGGAGAACTTCAACAACTGCTCTGCACAAGGCAAGCTTTACTAATCAAGTTGACCAATGCAAGCTAAAACTTGCAAGATACCCTACTAATGCAAGCTTATACTGATACTTATGAAAGCTAATACTTGCTTGTTACCATGACCACTATATGCCTTAAGCATATGTGATCATATACACTTGATAAACCAATCCTAGTTTTACTTACAAGCTTTATACTTTATTTCTTTATCAAAGCTAGTACTTAGAGATTACTTAAGTAAATTGTAGATATTAGATGAAGGTTGCATAAAGAGCATAAAATTTGGCCTAAGCTAGATAATCTTGATGTCATCCTAAGGCATAAGATTAAACTTAGTTAAACTCCACTAGCTTACCACCCCTCATTAGTGCTTACCCCCACTTGTAGATGCTAGTGCTAAGCATAAAACTTGATCAACTTTAGATGGGAATACTTGGTGGAAAAATGGTTATGAAAACCTTGGAATGATGGATCATTCTATTGAAATGTTTTGGACATGTGTTTCCGAACACTTGATGATTTTGGTGATGAAAATGATGAGGCATGAGCCTTAGCCCTTTATAAAACTGATGGTTGTCTGGATGCGATACCATTCCAATTTTATCGTACAACCACAATACCCGAAGATTGGGTAGGGCTTGACTGGAAACTTATATACCTTAGTACTAGTTCCCTCACGGCCAAGTCTGAGCTGAGGCTACCTTGTGAAGATTATCCACCTGTGCAGTACCCAAGATGACAGTTGGTCATGGTTGGGAGGCCAAACTCACAGGAGAGGTGCTTATACTAGGGCGTGTAATTGAAAGGTTAGGATTGATTATCCACATACTGATATGGTGAATTCAGGATTTGTTCCTACGGATGTATCGAATGTTGTGGTGAAAGTGTATAATCTCTGTAGAGTGTCAAACTATTCGAATAGCCGTGTCCGCGGTTATGGACAGTTGGAGTGGCCATACTGTTCCCCCGTCAGATGTTTTAAAAGAACTTGTGAAATGAATTGAGACTTTGACTTGACCACAACAGGGTTGTGATATGAGATACAAGTTCCCACTTAGGTGTTATAAAATTTAAACTAGCATTCGTTGCTTCTAAACTTGGTAGAGATAAATCTGGCTTTTGCAAAATAACCCTAGAGCCTAGTGTCCTATTACCAAAAAACCCCTTTCACTTGTTAGTATTAGTTTGCGAGTACTTAAAGAGTACTCATGGATTTGTCCCTGGCTCTTCCCGTGGCCAGACTATGAAGAGGAGTACCTGGAGGATGGACCCCAGGAAGGTTACGACAACTAGGATCATCTCCCATCGTCAGCATTGCCTGTGACCCCGAAGATGGAGCTTCGCCTACGCCACCGTTATTATTACGTATTCCGCTTCTTGAAGTTGTATTAAGAACTGGATCATGAGATCCCTATTTGTGTAAGAACTTATGTACGGTTTGTAATGGATGATGTACTATGGTATCCAATTCTGTTATGTCTCGCAAAAATGGTAATCCTGGGATTGCGATGTATGGCATAACAGGCATCTGGGATTAAAAATCCGGGTGTTGACAAAGTAAAACCAGGATCTCAGACCAACATCACTGATCCTGGATACAAAAGCCAAATCCTATACTCCAATATAGTCAAAGTCAAGATTATGAAATCTGGGCACATCTCTTAAAAGAGTAGCACCTCAGAATCCATAAATCTTATGGATCCATGCAAAACCATTAGCACACCCATTACCCAACTCTGACTCAAGAATTAGCAGCTGGTATTACTACCGGAACATTTCTATTAGGGACAACCATTAGGAAACTAGTTCCTATGCCTCAGACCAACATCATAGGCAGGGTGATTAAAAGAAGCTTTCATCTTATCTTTACCAGTATTAATTTCAAGCACTGACAGAGCTAAGCTTAGTAATAGGACCCAACTACTTGTGTGCCATTCTATGATAGTATCACAAGGACAAGTCCTAATAAGCCAACCACAATCATTACTTAGCTTTCACAAATAAGAAAGGGGCAAGCCACTAAATATCATTTTCCTGGAATCAAATGCCAGGAATCAGAATCAAGCTCATTTATACATCTACAGAACATCACTAATCTGTAATGATTAAATTCAGTTTGTATATCAGCATACAAGCCAACAATTACAGATGCAATAAACAATCACTGACAGAACTACTATCAATACTAACATTTTAACAGTAGAAAGTTCCCAGGTCAACAACATTCACAAGTAATGATTCCATAGAAGCACCATCATTTGAATCATATCAAATTACCACTGGAATTAGTCAGATAAGCCACTAGCATCACCAAATACAACTATAAGAAGTAATCCACATCAAACAGCCATTCATCATGCTCAAGGATCATCACTACTAGATCCAAATCATCATATATATTATCAACAGAGGGATATGAACCCTAATCAGGATATGAACCCTAATCAGTATATGAACCCTAATCAGAACATGGAAACCAGGTGGGGGTAGCCACTAGAAACACATAGGACAGAGTGGCAGAGTAATATAGCACGAGTGAGAAGAGGTTGTTGTTGTGGGCGACAAGAGGAAGGAGAGGGTGTCGACGAGAATGGAGGCATGGGGAGCACCCCAAGGGGGCGCTGCAACCCGCACCACACCGAGGCCGTGACCACAGCCACACTTGAGGGCTACCAACACCACCACAGCCACACTTGAGGGCTAGCAACACCACCATAGCACCACAGGAGCAGCGGCGGCGGTAGCACCAACACCACCCCAAACCCTAGGTTTCGGGACGGAGCCGGTCTGGCCACAGGAGGGCCCTAGGTCCAAATCAATATGGACTGGAAGGAGAAGCAGTGTCAACAACCACACCATGCATCACGGCGGTGGCTGGGGAGGACCACGACGACATGGATCGGCCGGCAGTGGCATCGGTGACCACGAGGTCGAGAGAGAAGAAGGAGAGAAGGGGACGAGAGAGATGGACGGGGGTGTGGGATGAAAGGGCCAACCCTTCGGGGAGCCTTTTGGTTCTGTCCACTTGGGCCAGAACGGCCCAATAAGCCCAACAAGTCCAGCCCAATCACCCAAGGAATTTTTTAATAATTAAGAAAAGACCAAAATGCCCCTGAATTTAAATAAATTCTAGAAAATCAAATAAAAATCCAAAAATTATAAATAAAATATTTCTGGATTCACAATAATTGAATCTATCTAAATAAATTAAGAAATAAAATTTTAGGCATATATTTTTTATCAAGCATTTTATAATATATATTCCTTATGGAAATTTATAAAATTAAAGAAAGATGATAAAAATAAATAAAAATCACTTTTATTATATATTAATATTTTAGTATTTTAGAAAAATACTAAATAAATATTTCATATCATTTCTGTATTTAAATGGTAATTCTTAAAGGAATTATTAAATAAATAAAATTCAAATAAAATGAAAGAAAATAAAAGAATACAATATTCAATAAATATTAATAATTAATATTTATAAATTCTTTACTTCTAAAAAGATTTTTTTAATTTAAATAATGGGGGAGAACACACAAAAATAAATAATGCATTACATTACTTTGCATAATCATTTTGTTTCTTTAAATATTGTCCTTACCGGGCAATAATGATGTTTTGTAGACATAGAAGCTCAAGGTCCAGTGCAAGCATCCGACTTCACTACCTTGTAATCACAAGGCAAGTTCATCACTTGCTCATGTCCTTTGAAGAGTCTTTATCAAAGTATTTGCAAATTGTGTGTTATCATCTATATTCCAGAGAAAGAAAATATTATTTTCTCAAAATAAATAAATCTTAGGTATCATCCTAAGTGATGATATGATGGAGCAATAGAACTTAGGTTTCTATTTGCAATAATGATGAACAATTAGGAATTAATAACCCATGACATCAGTGATTCTAGCGCCGTATATTACGCGTTAACCATGAGATTTGGAATGGGATGGAGAAGTTAGTTGTATACTTTTCCGTTCGTATGGAGGCAAGACTACCTTAACGTGACGTTGTGATTCCTTGTGCGAATCCAACATATGGGTGGGCACCCTTAGGCCCCGTGTTTTTAGTGTCTAGATTATCTATGAGTGGCTGCCGGGGGTTTAGCCGGACATATAAGGTACTTACCTGGGCATCACCAGCTCATAGAGTCTTCGAGAGTCATCAGGGTTTTAGCCTGCCTGAAAGGGGGCTTAACGGAGGTGAGCCAGCCCCGAAGGATCGTGCAGACATATGGGGTCACGGAGAGGACAGTGATTGGCTTGGACCAACTACTGGGCCCCACATCATGGAATTGTGGACGGAAAAGTACGCCTGGTTGTGCAACAAGGAAGTTGATCTCTCATAGGTAAAGTAACGCACCTCTGCAGAGTGTAAGAACTATAACTTGTTACTCCCTGTTCCGGGAAGAAGCTACGAACACGGCAGGAAAGGAACTCCATGAAAGTTCTGGTCAACCTATGAAGGCTGATGGTCATAGATTTTCATAATAAAATCAATCTTTGAAGAAAGATTTACAAAAACGGCATAGTGCCAAGGACTTATAGTCCAATGTGGTAGATAGAGCATCAAACTTCCCACCTCGCATATAATGAACTTGTTGGGTAACGTTGTTACTCACCCTTTCCTTTGAATCCTTGCTTAGACTCTAAGGATCCCGAAGAGACTCCAATGTATGCAACTGAGAGCCAAGAGGAGGTCTTCTATGAAGAGCCCAATTTGTATGGAGCCGTAGAAGGGGAGGACTACGATATCGTCTACGGAGGAGAGTACCAAGAGTCAGAATAATTACCATAGTTCTAGGAGCCACTTGAGCCGAGCAACATGAACAATATATAGCAATAAGTTGTTGAGCTCAATTTGGAGTTTACGTTTTCACTTTGAAACTTCCGCTGAAACACTTATATTTTGGTTTGTAAGTTGAATCTTTTGGAAGTCTTGAACTTCTGGTATTGTAATAATGATAATGTGTGTATGTTTGTAATATGGACCCGCAATGTTTCTGTTGTACCACTCTAAGGGATGTGATATTTACGGAACGGTGTTCTCTGGATGTCATATCAACGACTATAGTGTACTACACATGCAGTGGTATGCTGGGTCACCGCATGGGTTTAAGTGGGTGTCCCCACAAGTCAGCGAGAAAGGGGGTTGCGAAGCGGTACGGGGCAATCTAAATCGCACGATCAACTTCTAATCAAATAGCTGTGACTAATCGTCTCCGTCGGGCAACTCCGGCAAGACAGAACCCTAGCGCGGCTAGTGGGTGTCTACGGGGGATCACCGAGGCTCAGGCAAGGGTCGGCGATGGGGGAGAACGATAAAGTCGATGATGGCGAACCTCCTAGTACCGACGGCTTCTCGTGGGGCGGCTCCAATCGCTGGCTCCTTTCTTCCTCCTCCGCGGCAGACTCTGGCCAAATTCCGGCGACCTGTTGCTCGCCTTGTTCCGGGAATGAGGTGGGTTGGTTTTGAGAGAGAGGGGAGTGTATTGGTGTGAAGAAATCGAACGGGGGTGGCCTCTATTTATAGTGCCAAGAGGGGACCGAAGGGCACGGGTGGAGCTTGTCGTGGTCGTCGGCATCGTGGGCTAATGGCATGGGCGACGGTAGGGGCGGTGTTGTGCTCCCTGGTGAAGATCAACTGAGTGGTCTCGAGGCATGGGGCGGTGCGGAATGGTCGGAACGTTGCGGTGCTCTAGGTAGGTCCGACGGGCATTTTAATGGCGCACCGCGGCTACCGGTCGCACGGCGGCGAACGAGGTTGTCTGGCGGTCTCCGGGATGGTGGTGATCACGCTTGCATGCGGCGAGGGCAGCACACGGTCTATGGGCGTGTATCGAGTGCGGCGCTCTGGCGCGCTCTCGGCATGGCACAAAGGCATAGAGCGCGGCAGTTCTAGAGTGGTCCAGTGGCTTGCTGCTCGTTGGCGCTGGACAGGGGGTGGCGGTGGATGGTGGTCAATGCTCCAGACAAGGTGGCTAGGCTTGGTGCTGCTCCTATCTTGCTATCGACCAAGGGGTGGCAAGGTGAGGCTCGGCATGCTCACCATTGATGGCAATGGTAAGCTCAGAGTGAGCTAAAACTTGATAAATGAGCTAGATGATCTACTAGAGAGGGAACAAGGTTGGCCAAATTACTGCTCACAATAGTGTTTACTGTTTGTTTGTTATCTGTTTGAAATCTTGGACTAGAAACACTCAAAGTGGCCTAGTGAGCAAGATTGGCAAAAATGACCATTTGCTTGTTTTGTTTGTTTTTTGATTCCCTTGATTTTTATCTGCTTGGAAAATTTTTAGATGATGTTGTTTTCATCTTTAAACCATTCCTTACCATTTACAACAATCAAACAAGTCCATTCATGCATTCATAAAATCATCACATACACACATGCATTCATATGATGTTAATTAACAAAAGTTTTTGTTAACCCTAATTTTGGTGATTGGAATTTGATAATCATTGTTCAATATTTTTGGGATGTTATAGACTACACCTCAGAAATCATTATCGAACTTATTTATGCATTCACAGAGTATCATTAAAATCAAATGATTAAACTCAGTCTGTTTATGACCATACAAGCCAACATCTACTGATGTAGTGAGTAATCACTGACAGTGCTACTGTCAGTACTAGTGTACTGAAAGTAGATGAACACACCAATCATCAACACAACCAGTTAGATTTCATAGTAATACCATCATATTAACCAAGATCAACTACCAGTTGGAGGCAACACTATAGAACCACTAGCATCAGATAATCAAATCAAGACAGTAAGCACTGGATACAATTGATCAAAATCCTCACTAGGCACCACTATCTGTCCAATTCATCATTTACAATTAAACAGAGGGATGAACCCTAGAACCAGGGAAGAACCCTAGAACCAGGGAAGAACCCTAGAACAGGTATGAACCCTAATCCGAGATACAAGGCAGAGTCACACAGCCTAGCTCAAGAGGGGCAGAGGACAAACAACCATAAGGGGGAAACCGAATCAACTCACTGTAGGTCCTCGCTGTAGATTAGAAGAGGAAGAAGAGAGGCCGACAAGCACACGGCGGCACGGGGAGAACCCAAGGGGCGCTACAACCCGCACCGAGCCGAGGCGGCGACCACAGCAACGTCTAAAGACGACAAGCACCACCACCGCAACCAAAGCACCAGTGGGGGAAGCGGCGAAGGCACCACCGGCACCACCCCAAACCCTAAGGTTCGGGGTAGGACTAGACTAGCCGCAGGAGGGCTCCAAATCCAAATCGTATTGGACCAAACGATGGAGCGTGGTCGATATCTACACCATGAACCACGACGACAGCCAGGACGGACCACGGCGGTGGGAATCACACGGCGACGAAGTCACCGACCACGGGGTTGAGGAGGAGAAGGGGTGAGGTCGAGAGACAGTGAGGCAGAGGACTGGGCCGATAGGGCCAGTACCCCTTCGGGGAGACCCTTTGACCAGGCCAATTGGGCCAAGATGGGCCCAACAAGACCAATGGGTTGGCCCAAAACCCTAACAGGAATTTTAAAAATTAAGTAAAAGACTAAAATACCCCTAAAAATCAATAAATTCTAGTAAATAGAATAAAAGTCTAAGAATACAAACAATATATTTTTAGACTCATAATAAAATGACCTATTAACTAAAATTAAGAAACCATTTTTAATAAATGGATTTTATGGTTAAGGATTTTATAATATATATATTCCTTCTGGAATTTTATAAAATTCCAGAAAATACATAAAAATCAATAAAAATAACTTTTGTTATATTTTGTTAATATATTATTTTAGAAAAATACTAAATAAATATTTAGAGTTACCAAACTAAAATATCTTTTATAAATAAATAAATAAATATAAGAGTTAAAATTAAATAAAAATTAGTTTTTAACTCTATTAAAAATATATTACATTATAAAATAGTGAAAACAATATTTATCAAATATTAAGGTTATTTCTTAAAAAATGAATTTCTTAAGTTCCTAAAGATATTCCAGAAAACTAAAATACTGGGTATACACATAAAGAAAGTAAATCAAAAGTAATGCATTACATTACTATGCATATTCATTTTTGCTTCTTTAAATATTGTCCTTATCGGGCAATAATGATGTTTTGTAGACATAGAAGCTCAAGGTCCAGTGCAAGAATCCGACTTCACTTCCTTGTAATCATAAGGCAAGTTCATCGCTTTCTCATGTCCTTTGAAGAGTCTTTATCAAAGTATTTGTAACTTGTGTGTTATCATCTATGTTTCGTGAAAAGAAAAGTGATATTTTCTCAAATAAATAAATTGTTGATATCATCCTAAGTGATGATATAGTGGAGCAATAGAACTTAGTTTTCTATTTGCAACAATGATAATCACCTAGGAATTTAACAACCCATGACATCAGTGATTCTAGCACCATATATAACGCGTTAGCCATGAGATTTGAACTGGGACGGAGATGTCAGCTGTATCCTTTTCCTTTTGTATGGAGGCAAGGAGACCTTAATGTGATGTTGTGATTCCTTGTGTGGATCCAACATATGGGTGGGCACCTTTAGGCCCCATGTTTTTGGTGTCTAGATTATATATGAGTGGCTGTCGGAGGTATAGCCGGACCTATATGGTACTTGCCAGGGGCATCACCATCTCATAGAGTCTTCGGGAACTCATTAAGGTTTTGTCACCACCCGGATTTTTCAATCCTAGATGCCTGTTATGCCATACATCGCAATCCCAGGATTACCATTTTTGCGAGACATAACAGAATTGGATACCATAGTACATCATCCATTACAAACGATACATAAGTTCTTACACAAATAGGGATCTCATGATCCAGTTCTTAATACAACATCAAGAAGTGGAATACGTAATAATAACGGTAGCGTAGGCGAAGCTCCATCTTCGGGGTCACAGGCAATGCTGACGATGGGAGATGATCCTAGTTGTCGTAACCTTCCTGGGGTCCATCTTCCAGGTACTCCTCTTCATAGTCTGGCCATGGGAATAGCCAGGGACAAAGCCATGAGTACTCTTTAAGTACTCGCAAACTAATACTAACAAGAAAAATGGGTTTTGGATAATAGGACACTAGGCTCTAGGGTTGTTTTGCAAAAGCCAGATTTATCTCTACAAAGTTCTAAAGCTAGTCATAATTTTATAACTCCTAACTGGGAACTTTTATTTCATATCACAACTCTGTTGTGGTCAAGTCAAAGTCTCAATTCATTTCACAGGTCATTTTGAAAAGTCTGACGGGGGAACAGTATGGCCACTCCAACTGTCCATAACCGCGGACGCGGCTATTCGAATAGTTTGACACTCTGCAGAGATTGTACACTTTCACCACAACATTCGATACATCCATCAGGAACAAATCCTGAATTCACCATACTCGATGTCACGGATAATCAATCCTAACCTTTCAATTACACGCCCTAGTATAAGAACCTCTCCTGTGAGTTTGGCCTCCCAACCATGACCAACTGTCATCTTGGGTACTGCACAGGTGGACAATCTTCACAAGGTAGCCTCAGCTTAGACCTTGGCCGTGAGGGAACTAATACTAAGGTATATAAGTTTCCAGTCAAGCCCTACCCAATATTCGGGTATTGTGGTTGTACGATAAAATTGGAATGGTATCGCATCGAGACAACCATCAGTTTTATAAAGGGCTAAGGCTCATACCTCAACATTTTTATCACCAAAATCATCAGGTGTTTGGAAACACATGTCCAAAACATTTCAATAAAATGATCCATCATTCCAAGGTTTTCATAACCATTTTTGCACCAAGTAATTCCCATCTAAAGTTGATCAAGTTTTATGCTTAGCACTAGCATCTACAGGTGGGGGTAGTACTGATGAGGGGTGGTAAACTAGTGGGATTTCAACTAAGTCCAACCTTATATCTTAGGCTGATATCAAGGTTTCTAACTTAGGCCAAATTTTATGCTCTTTATGCAACCTTCACATATCTTTCTAGTATCTACCAATATCTTAAGTAAACTCTAAGTAAGCTTTGATAAAGAAATAAAGTAAGAAGCTTGCACATAAAACTAGGATTGGTTTACCAAGTGGGTATGATCACATATGCTTAAGGCATATAGTAGTCATAGAACAAGTATGGGTTTGTTGCATCAGTAGGGTATCTTGAAAGTGTTAGCTTGCATAGGTATAGTATCAGCTTGCATCAATATCAGTATAAGCTTGCACATTCACTAGTAGTATTAGGCTTGCATAGTTACTAGCTTGCCTTGTGCAGAGCAGTGGTTGAAGTTCTCCTCGGCTCCTTCTTCGTAGTATCCTCCTTCCTCCTCGTATCCTTGGTCGATACTAGCGTCTATGAATAAATACGAGGTACACAATCACCAAACAATACTTAACTACTTGCAATCATCACACACAAGGGTCCGATGGATGATCTAGCATCATCTCTAACATTACAAGGTTAAGGCTTGATTTAATTCCTTTTATTTTTAGAAAAGTAATTTCTACTCATTGAAAAACTACTTAAGATTTAATATTCTCCAAACCCAACATGGGATCATGTTGACACATGTCATCACCACATATTGTAGTCCATGGGAATGTGATTTAAAGTGGTGTCACAATTTAATAAGGTTTTACCCTTTTATTTTAATTAATTAAAGTGGCTAGAAATGCTTATGTAGCATTCTTTTATTACTTGAACATTATTTCTGCAAGTAAACCTATATATTTTTATATATTCTGAAAGTTATGGTTAAATCCGATTTTTGAGAGTTGGAATCAAATCAAATGCTATTATGGTTTAAATTTGAAAAATGTTTGAATGCAGAAAAGATTCTGCCTTGTTATTTTTACCATGGGTGATCTATAGATCCAAATGACTTGAATCCAACGGGATTGGATTTGGCATTCACAGACCTTTCCTACAAAATTGGTTTTATTCAATTTGGTGTACTGAATTGATCTGGGTTGATTTTTGAAGTTGGGTACAGAAGTGTGTTTGAATTGAAATAGAAAAAGGTTTAATTTGAATAACTGGGCTACGCGGGAAAAGTTACTGGGCCGGCCTGCTAAGCGCAGTGCTCCATGGCTGCTTAAGTGGGTGTCCCCACTTCGGTGACACGGGCTAAGCGGCGGTATGGGCGGCGTGGATCGTTCGATCTAGTTCTAATCTAACTGGGAGTCATCATCGGCGAGACAACTCCGGCGAGAACGAAACCTAAGCGGCGCCCAGTGAGGGTTCTGGGGGCTCACCGGTCTTGGCGAGGTCGGCGAGGCGAGCAGCGAAGTCGACGATGGCGAATCTCCTGGTACCGGTGGCTTCTCCTGGGGCGGCTCCAATCACTGGCTCACTTCTTCTCCAGAGGCGGCGGGATCTAGTGAAATTCCGGCGGGGTGGTGTTTGCCTTGCTCTGAGAACAGTGTGGCACGATTAGTGAGGAGAGGGGAGTGAGATGGTGTGAAGAAATCGTGCGGGGGTGGCCTCTATTTATAGTCGAGCGAGGGGACCGTCGGGGTGCACGGTGAGCTCGTCGGGGGTGATGTTACAGGCGGCTAATGGCATGGGCAAGGGTAGGGGACGGTGCGTTGTCTCCTGCCGATGCTCAACGACATGGTCTCGAGGCATGGGGCGGTGTGGTTTGATGCAGGCAGTCGGTGTTTCGCGCAGGCGGCGTTTTCGGCAGCGGTGGGTGTGGCACGCGGCAAACGGGGATGTCTGGCGGTCTCCTGGGTCGGTGGGGATTGTGTATGCACGCGGCGAGGGCGGCGTGCGGTCTGTGGGATTCGGTCGAGGGTCGTGCTCTGACGCATGCTTGGCATGGTCTCTGGCGGTCTGGGCGCGGCTTGTGCGCGTGGTCCAGGGCTTGGCAACGCTCGCGGCTGGGACAGGTAGTGGCGGTGGACGGTGGGCTGCCTCCCAGATAAGGTTGGCATGGCTAGTTCTTCCTCTAGCCTGCTGTCCACAATGGGGTGACAAGGGGGTGCTCGGCTGTTCACCATTGATGGCAATGGCAAGCTCACAGGGGTGCTAGTCCTTAGTTAAACTTTCTAGATGATCTACTGAGTTGTGTGTGAGCTAACTAGGGAACAAGTTAGGCCAGAATCACTGCTCACAATAGTGTTTGATGTTTGTTTGATTTGTGTCTGCAACCTGTTTGATGAAATGGCCGCATGAAATCAAGTTTTGAATTTTGAAAAGATTTTTTGTGGGTTTGCTAGATTGGTGCTGGTGAGTCTTCAGATGCTTGGGTTTTGAAAGTTGAGCTTGTTTGAGTGGTTTTTGAAAAAGTGGGATCTTCCCATATGATAAATATTCAATTTTGAATTGTCATTTAAACTATGCATTTGAAAGTTTCTGGATGATCACAAAGTGGGCCTTGATACCTTGTTATGAGTACATTCAAGGGGTGCAAAGATCCAGAAAAGTTTCTGTTAGGTTCTGAAAGTTTGAGACAGCCAAAGTAGGCATGGGAGTTAAATTGGCCAAAATGACCATTCATTTCATATATGTGTTTTGATTTACTTGTCTTTAGGAAATGTTTGGGAAATGTTTTAGATGATGTTTATTTCACCTAAGAAACATTTTACAAGCAATGAAACAAACAAACAAGGTGGTTTTAAAGGATTTCAAAATCCATGCATACACATATGCATGCATTCATGATTTCATTTACAAAAGATTTTGTTAACCCTAATTTTGATGATTAGAATTTGATGATCCAAGCTTAGTATTTTTGGGATGTTACAAACCTTCCCCCCTTAAACAAAATCTCGTCCTGATATTTGAAAAAGGAAGAAAAGATTACGTAGGATTTGAAGAGACCGTGAAACTCCGTCCTGATATGATCTTCGCGCTCCCAGGTAGCTTCCTCTTCTGTGTGGTTGCTCCACTGAATCTTGAGAAACTTGATTCTTCGGGTTCGGGTAGTTCGAAAAGCTTCTTCCAAAATGCGGATGGGTACCTCGAGATAGGTCAGGTCATCGTTGATCTCTATGGTCCGGTGATCGATATTCTTGAACACTTCGGTCTTCTCGGGGACTTCGAGACATTTGCGAAGTAACGAGATATGGAACACATTGTGCACAGCTGACATCTCTTCAGGTAGTTCCAATTGATACGATACTTCTCCTCGACGGTTCAGAATTTTGAAAGGTCCGATATATCTGGGGGCTAACTTTCCTTTGAGTTGGAAACGTTGCATTCCCTTCAATGGCGACACTTTCAGATAAATAAAATCTCCTATATTGAAGTCGAGGTCTCGACGTCTCTTGTCGGCATAACTCTTCTGTCAGGATTGGGCGATCTTGAGGTGCTCACGAATCTTGTGAAGCTTCTCTTCTGCTTCTCGGAGGATGTCGGGTCCGAAAATCTGACTCTCTCCTACTTCCGACCAGTTCAAAGGGGTGCGACACTTTCTTCCGTACATGAATTCAAAGGGGGCCATTTGCAAACTGGCTTGGTAACTATTGTTGTAGGAAAATTCTGCAAACGGCAGACATTCTTTCCACTTGGATCCATATTCTAGCACACATGCTCTAAGCATATCTTCGAGTATTTGATTTACTCGCTCCGTTTGTCCATCGGTCTAAGGGTGATATGCGGTACTGAAATCTAGGCGGGTTCCTAATCCTTCTTGGACTTTCTTCCAGAATCTCGAGGTAAACTGAGTTCCTCGATCCGATAATATGTTCTTGGGGACTCCGTGCAAACTGACGATTCTAGCGATGTACAACTCCGCTAGCTTCGAACTCTGATAGGTGGTTTTGACGGGCAAGAAATGGGCGACTTTGGACAATCTGTCCACTATGACCCAAATAGATTCATTTCCCCTACTAGAAGTAGGTAGTCCAGTGATAAAGTCCATTCCTACAGAATCCCATTTCCATTCCGGAATTTGCAAAGGTTGCAACAATCCAGCGGGTCTTTGATGTCCTGCCTTGACTCGCTGACATATATCACACTTGGCGATATAGCTTCCGATTTCTCTCTTCATCTTATGCCACCAAAAATGCTCTTTCAAATCTTGGTACATCTTAGTTCCTCCGGGATGGATAGAATAAAGAGTATCGTGAGCCTCCTTCAAGATAACTTCTTTCAACTCTGAATCTGCTGGTACACAAAGGCGTCCTTTGTACCACAGAACTCCTTCTTCGTCCTCGGTGAATCCGGGTACTTTGCCTGTACCGATACGACGCTTGATTCCGTCGATACTGGCATTTCCCATCTGCGCCTCTTTAATCTAACTGATCAAAGTGGGCTGAAGTTCTATGCTAGCCAAAAATCCTTCACTTACTAATTCCACTCGAAAATCTTCCATCTCCTTGTGCAAACTTGGTTGCTCCTTCAAAATCATGGATTTCAAGCGGCACGGCATTCTGCTAAGGGCATCGGCTACCACGTTGGCTTTACCAGGGTGATAGTGAATGTCCAGGTCGTAATCCTTGATTAGCTCAATCCATCTTCTCTGCCTCATATTCAACTCCATCTGAGTGAATATATACTTTAGGCTCTTGTGATCCGAATAAATCTTACAACGATTTCCCATTAGGTAATGTCTCCATGTCTTCAGGGCTAGGACTACTGCTGCGAGTTCGAGGTCATGGGTTGGATAGTTTTGCTCATGTTGCTTCAATTTTCGAGATAGATAAGATATAACTTTGCCTTCTTGCATTAGCACACATCCAAGACCAATCTTGGATGCGTCTCAATACACATCGAAGGGTTTCGTGATATCCGGCATGATCAAGATTGGGGCTGAAATCAATCTTCTCTTGAGTTCTTGAAAACTCGCTTCACATTTTTCGGTCCATTCAAACTTCTTGTCCTTCTTCAGCAATTGGGTCATGGGTCGGGCGATACTCGAGAATCCTTCTACGAATTTGCGGTAATATCCCGCCAATCCGAGAAAAGCACGAACTTGGGTTTGAGTGGTTGGGGCTTGCCAATCTTCTACATCTTTCACTTTGGCAGGGTCAACGGCAATTCCTCCGGCTGATACAATGTGACCGAGAATCCTACTTCCTGTAACCAGAATTCACATTTGCTAAACTTGGCATACAACTGATGCTCTCTAAGGGTTCCAAGAATGGTCCTTAGGTGTAGCTCATGTTCTTCTTCTGATTTGGAATAAATCAGAATGTCATCGATGAAAACAACGACAAACTTATCCAGGAAGTCCATAAATATCTTATTCATGAGGTTCATGAAATAAGCGGGGGCATTGGTTAATCCAAAAGACATGACGGTATATTGGCACAATCCATATCTGGTGGTAAAGGCAGTCTTTGGAATATCCTCTGCACGAATTTTGAGTTGATGATAGCCAGTTCTAAGATCAATCTTAGAAAACACCTGGGCACCGGTCAACTGATCAAAGAAATCTTCTATCTTGGGCAAGGGGTACTTGTTCTTGATGGTGACATCATTTAACTTCCTATAATCCGTACACAAACGGTTACTTCCATCTTTCTTGTCCACAAATAAGACAGGTGATCTCCATGGTGACGCACTTGGTTGAATCAATCCAATTTCTAGCATGGAATCCAGTTGCTTCTTCAGTTCTGCTAGTTCCGACAGGTTCATACTATAGGGTCTCTGGGCTATGGGTCCTGTTCCGGGGATTAGTTCGATGATAAACTCGATATCCCGATCTGGGGGCATACCGGGCAAAACATCTGGAAATACATCGGGGTATTCACAGAATATCCGGACTTGGTCAATGGTAGGTTGGGCTAGACTCTTGTTACACTTGAATTGGCGAGGTAAGGTTTCAGATATATGATCGACTGATATTCCGGTGGTACTGGTCATGGTGATGGCTTTCTTAGCACAGTCAATCAATCCCTTATGTTTGGACATCCAATCCATTCCTAATACTACTTCCAAACCTTTAGTTCCGAGTACTATTAGATTTGCATAAAAATCTATGCCATGGATTCAGATAGGGACGGCTTTGCAAATTTGCCTAGCCTTGGTGGTTGATCCGGGAATTTGCACAATCATAACATGCTTCAGTTTGGTTGGTTGAATTTTACTAGTGCAGGCAAATTCTTCGGTGAAAAATGAATGCGAGTCACCAGAGTAAAACAACACTCTTGCAAGTACTGAATTAACAGAAAACATACCCAGCACGACGTCTGGAGCTTCCTGAGCTTCTTCAGCATGCATGAGAAAAAGACGGCCATTGCGGTTGAGTGAATTCCCTGGGGCAAATCTTCTTCCGGGTTGGACACGACGCTGCTGCTGAGCTGGGGCATTGGCATTAGGGGCTGCAACATTCTTGTTGTTGGGGCACTCGTTGGAATAGTGGCCTTTATTTCCACAGTCATAACAGGTCACTTGTGACTTGTCTTTGGCTGCGACAGGCACAACATTGCTTCCAGTCCTCGGGGCAGTGTTGGTGTTGGCGGTAGCATTGTTGGTGTTGAACTTGGGTGGGGCACGGGTGAAATTGCTAGAGTTGCCGGGGTTGTTGTGATTTCCTCCGGGTCTAGGGTTTCCACGGTTGGGGTAGGTCGGACGGGTCATAGGGGGTCTGTTGGTTCTTGGGGCAAATCCTGGAGATGGGTTGGGGTGATACTTTGGGGTCTGATGGGTTCCTGGTTGATGCATCATGCGACGCTTGCGGTTCTCATTGGCTTGGTTGATCTTTCCTTCCATCTGGATAGCAGAGTCGACAAGGGCTTCAATATCAGCAAAGGGGATATTGACTAACACCGTCTGCATCTCGTCATGCAGACCATTCAGGAACTTTTCCTTCTTCTTGGCTTCGGTGTCTATCTCATCCGGGGCATAGCTAGCTAATGACAAAAATTTGTCACGGTATTCCACTACAGTCATCCTTCCTTGCTTCAGCTCTTTGAACTCGTCTCTCATTCTCTTGATCAAACCTGGTGGCACATGGGTTCTGCTAAACTTGACCCTGAATTCCTCCCAGGTCATCATCTGGCCTCCGGTCATTGCACGAACACTGTTCCACCATGCCCTGGCATCTCCGGTTAGATAATGGGTGGTGAACAGGACTTTCTCGTTGGCTTCCACTCCGGCGACTTCTAGGTTGTTTTCCATGGTTTGCAGCCAATCATCGGCGTCTAGGGGTTCTTCTGACTTGGTGAAAATGGGTGGGTTGGTATTCTGGAAACTCTTGAGCATAGATCCATGGTTGCCCTGATTTTCGTGGCCTTGGTTGTTGTGGGCTAGCTGGGCTATCTGTTGCAGAGTGGCTAGGTTGGCTTGACGTTTCGCTCTTTCAGCTTCACGGTCAGAAGTCAACATTTGCAGGATCTGCAACATCGGGTCCGGGGCTGAACCACTTCCTCCACGTGGCATCTGAAGATTGATATAGATCATGAGAAAAGAGGGAAATTTCTAAGGTTTTGGGTCTTTGAAAAGTTTTTAGAGTTTGACTCAGGTTTTTATAGCAACTTGCTTTTTCATTCATTCATTCATAGCACACAGTACAACACACACCACAACAAAGAAAACAGATGGTTTTAAGAACCATTCTGGAATCTACGATACAGTGGGACCGAATACTACTCACTACGCTAGTGCTCAGTGTTACTACTCCTCGGAGTCTGTGGCTTCATCATCTTCATCATCATCGATGAAGGCGAAATCATCCTCATCGGTGAAGAAGTCCATGGCCTGATCCTCCAGAAAATCATCGTCATCGCTGAGATAGGAGTAAGGGTCTCCACGAAGATCCTCTCCGGCATTCTCCCTTTCCTCCAACTGCATGTCTCTCTCGTGGATGGTCTCCTCTAGATATGAGATGCGGTGGCGAAGACGGGCAATAATGCGCTCCTTCTTGTCGAGCTGACGGCGGCGACACTTGCGATCCTTTGCTAGCATGGATATTGTCTGATCCTTCGTCTTGATGATGGCAGACTTGTGGTTGCAATAGTCACGGCAGTTGTCCAACTCCTGCTGACGATCATACATCATGAAGCTAAGGTGGTCCAATTGAGTCTTCATTTCGGGTGGTATGGGGCTTCAGGTTGTCCATTTGCATCACGCCTTGGGCAAAACTCAAAGCAAGTACCCTTGATCCGATTGATGCTCCCACTGCAGACGGAAAGAGCTTCCTGCATTGCTCTGGCAAGTCCATCGAGCCAGTTGTTTTCCCTCAAGGTAAACTGAATTCCCTCCGCAGTGGGAGGTTCAATCTTTCCTCGGAGACTTGCAACAGTTAGCCACTGCAGATCTTCCCCTCCTTGATCATTGAGCTGAGCTCCAAAGAACTCGGGGTGCGGACGCTCCAGAAGTTCCGAAAGCTGATACAAATCCCTCTCAAAGATAAGGTCTCCTCCATTCCCAAGTTGGTAAAACTTGCTGCACTTCACATCCATCTATAAAAATAGAGGATGAGTAGATTAGCAGAGTGATCAACTGTGTCATAATTTTATGTATTTTGCAAGAGTTTTTGAGGAACATGAATTTTTATAAAAGAATCAAAGAGAAGAATGAGAATAAGTTTTTTTGTAAATAGTGGTTTTCTTTGGTTTTGAAACTAAGTTTTTGGTTCAAACGTCCAGTCTAACTAGGGTCTCCTATGGTCAGGATGGCTCTGATACCAACTTGTCAACACCCAGATTTTTCAATCCTAGATGCCTGTTATTCCATACATCGCAATCCCAGGATTACCATTTTTGCGAGACATAACAGAATTGGATACCATAGTACATCATCCATTACAAACGATACATAAGTTCTTACACAAATAGGGATCTCATGATCTAGTTCTTAATACAACATCAAGCAGCGGAATACGTAATAATAACGGTAGCGTAGGCGAAGCTCCATCTTCGGGGTCACAGGCAATGCTGACGATGGGAGATGATCCTAGTTGTCGTAACCTTCCTGGGGTCCATCTTCCAGGTACTCCTCTTCATAGTCTGGCCATGGGAATAGCCAGGGACAAAGCCATGAGTACTCTTTAAGTACTCGCAAACTGATACTAACAAGAAAAAGGGGGTTTTGGATAATAGGACACTAGGCTCTAGGGTTGTTTTGCAAAAGCCAGATTTATCTCTACTAAGTTCTAAATCTAGTCATAATTTTATAATTCCTAACTGGGAACTTGTATTTCATATCACAACTCTGTTGTGGTCAAGTCAAAGTCTCAATTCATTTCACATGTCATTTTGAAAAGTCTGACGGGGAACAAAGATGGCCCTAATCTGTCCATAATCATGACGCGGCTATTCGAATATTTTGACACTCTGCAGATATTGTACACTTTAACCACAACATTCGATACATCCGTCAGGAACAAATCCTGAATTCACCATACTCAGTATGCGGATAATCAATCCTAACCTTTCAATTACACGCCCTAGTATAAGCACCTCTCCTGTGAGTTTGGCCTCCCAACCATGACCAACTGTCATCTTGGGTACTGCACAGGTGGACAATCTTCACAAGGTAGCCTCAGCTCAGACCTTGGACGTGAGGGAACTAATACTAAGGTATATAAGTTTCCAGTCAAGCCCTACCCAATATTCGGGTATTGTGGTTGTACGATAAAATTGGAATGGTATCGCATCCAGACAACCATCAGTTTTATAAAGGGCTAAGGCTCATGCCTCAACATTTTTATCACCAAAATCATCAGGTGTTTGGAAACACATGTCCAAAACATTTCAATAGAATGCTCCATCATTCCAAGGTTTTCATAACCATTTTTCCACCAAGTAATTCCCATCTAAAGTTTATCAAGTTTTATTCTTAGCACTAGCATCTACTGGTGAGGGTAGTACTGATGAGGGGTGGTAAACTAGTGGGGTTTCAACTAAGTCCAACCTTATATCTTAGGCTGATATCAAGGTTTCTAACTTAGGCCAAATTTTATGCTCTTTATGCAACCTTCACATATCTTTCTAGTATCTACCAATATCTTAAGTAAACTCTAAGTAAGCTTTGATAAATAAATAAAGTAAGAAGCTTGCACATAAAACTAGGATTGGTTTATCAAGTGGGTATGATCACATATGCTTAAGGCATATAGTAGTCATAGAACAAGTACGGGTTTGTTGCATCAGTAGGGTATAATAGCTTGCATAGGTATAATATCAGCTTGCATCAATATCAATATAAGCTTGCACATTCACTAGTAGTATTAGGCTTGCATAGTTACTAGCTTGCCTTGTGCAGAGCAGTGGTTGAAGTTCTCCTCGGCTCCTTCTTCGTAGTATCCTCCTTCCTCCTCGTATCCTTGGTCGGTACTAGCGTCTATGAATAAATACGAGGTACACAATCACCAAACAATACTTAACTACTTGCAATCATCACACACAAGGGTCCGATGGATGTTCTAGCATCATCTCTAACATTACAAGGTTAAGCTTGATTTAATTCCTTTTATTTTTAGAAAAGTAATTTCCACTCATTGAAAAACTACTTAAGATTTAATATTCTCCAAACCCAACATGGGATCATGTTGACACATTCATCACCACATATTGTAGTCCATGGGAATATGATTTAAAGTGGTGTCACAATTTAATAAGGTTTTACCCTTTTATTTTAATTAATTAAAGTGGCTAGAAATGCTTATGTAGCATTCTTTTATTACTTGAACATTATTTCTGCAAGTAAACCTATATATTTTTATATATTCTGAAAGGTATGGTTAAATGTGATTTTTGAGAGTTGGAATCAACTCAAAAGCTATTATGGTTTAAATTTTAAAAATGTTTGAATGCAGAAAAGCTTCTACCTTGTTATTTTTACCATGGGTGATCTATAGATCCAAATGACTTGAATCCAACGGGCTTGGATTCAGCATTCACAGGCCTTTCCAACAAAATTGGTTTTATTCAATTTGGTGTACTGAATCGATCTGGGTTGATTTTTGAAGTTGGGTACAGAAGTGTGTTTGAATTGAAATAGAAAAAGGTTTAATTTGAATAACGGCAAGGAAAAGTTATTGGGCCGGCCTGCTAAGCTGATGCTCCCTGGCTGCTTAAGTAGGTGTCCCCACTCGCCAGTGACACGGGGCTGGGCGAAGCGGTATGGGGCGACGTGGATCGTTCGATCTAGTTCTAATCTAACGGCTGGGAGTCATCGTCGACGCGAGACAACTCCAGCGAGAACAAAACCTAGCGCGGCCAGTGAGGGTTGCTGGGGGATCACCGGGGTACTGGCGAGGGTCGGCGAGGCTGGCGAACGACGAAGTCGACGACGGCGTATCTCCTGGTACCGGTGGCTTCTCCTGGGGCGGCTCCAATCGCTGGCTCCCTTCTTCTCCAGAGGCAGCGGGCTCCGGTGAAATTCTGGCGGGGTGCTGCTTGCCTTTCTCTGAGAACGGTGTGGCACGATCAGTGAGGAGAGGGGAGTGAGATGGTGTGAAGAAATCATGCGGGGGTGGCCTCTATTTATAGTCAAGGGAGGGGACCGTCGGGGCGCACAGTGAGCTCGTCGGGGGTGATGTTGCAGGCGGCTAATGGCATGGGCAAGGGCAGGGGACGGTGCGGTGTCTCCTGGCGATGCTCAACGACATGGTCTCGAGGCATGGGGCGGTGTGGTTTGGTCTGGAACGGGCGGTGCTCTGCACGGCAGAGGTGGCGTTTTTTACGGCGGGCGGTGGTTGTGCGGCACGGGGCGGCAAACGGGGATGGCTGGCGGTCTCTTGGGTCGGTGGGGATTGTGTATGCACGCGGCGAGGGCGGCACGCGATCTGTGGGCTTCGGTCGAGGGTCGTTCTCTGGCGCATGCTCGGCATGGTCTCTGGTGGTCTGGGCGCGGCTTGTGCGCGTGGTCCAGGGCTTGGCAACGCTCGCGGCTGGGACAGGTAGTGGCGGTGGATGGTGGGCTGCCTCCCAGACAAGGTTGGCACGGCTAGTTCTTCCTCTAGCCTGCTATCCACAATGGGGTGACAAGGGGGTGCTCGGCTGTTCACCATTGATGGCAATGGCAAGCTCACAGGGGTGCTAGTCCTTAGTTAAACTTTCTAGATGATCTACTGAGCTCTGTGTGAGCTAACTAGGGAACAAGTTAGGCCAGAATCACTGCTCACAATAGTGTTTGATGATTGTTTGATTTGTGCCTACAACCAGTTTGATGAAATGGCCGCATGAAATCAAGTTTTGAATTTTGAAAAGATTTTTGGTGGGTTTGCTAGATTGGTGCTGGTGAGTCTGCAGATGCTTGGGTTTTGAAAGTTGAGCTTGTTTGAGTAGTTTTTGAAAAAGTGGGATCTTCCCATATGATAAAGATTCAATTTTGAATTTTCATTTAAACTATGCATTTTAAAGTTTCTGGATGATCACAAATTGGGCCTTGATACCTTGTTATGAGTACATTCAAGGGGTGCAAAGATCCAGAAAAGTTTCTGTTAGGTTCTGAAAGTTTGAGACAGCCAAAGTAGGCATGGGAGTTAAATTGGCCAAAATGACCATTCATTTCATATATGTGTTTTGATTTACTTGTCTTTAGGAAAAGTGTGGGAAATGTTTTAGATGATGTTTATTTCACCTAAGAAACATTTTACAAGCAATGAAACAAACAAACAAGGTGGTTTTAAAGGATTTCAAAATCCATGCATACACATATGCATGCATTCATGATTTCATTTAGAAAAGTTTTTGTTAACCCTAATTTTGATGATCCAAGCTTAGTATTTTTGGGATGTTACAGGTTTTAGCCTGCCCGAAAGGGGGCTTAACGGAGGTGATACATCCCCGAAGGATCGTGCAGACATATGGGGTCACGGAAAGAGCAGTGATTGGCTTGGATCACCTACTGGGCCCCACATCATGGAATTGTGGACACGAAAGTAGGCCCGGTTGTGCAACAAGGAGTTGAGCTCTCATGGGTAAAGTGATGCACCTCTGCAGAGTGTAAGAATTGTAACTTGTTACTCCCTATTCAGGGAAGGAGCTACGAACGCGGCAGGAAAGGAACTCCATGAAAGTTCTCGTAAACCTATAAAGGTTGATGGGCATAGTTTTTAACAGTAAAATCAATCTTTGAAGAAATATTTACAAAAACTGCATTGTGCCAAGGACTTATAGTCCAAGGTGGTAGATAGAGCATCAAACTTTCCACCTTGCATATAATAAACTTGTTGGGTAACGTTGTTACTCACCTTTTCTTTTGATCCCCTGCATCAAACTTCCCACCCTGCATTGTGTAGGTGAAGCTCCATCTTCGGGGTCACAGGCAATGCTGACGATGGGAGATGATCCTAGTTGTCGTAACCTTCCTGGGGTCCATCCTCCAGGTACTCCTCTTCATAGTCTGGCCACGGGAATAGCCAGGGACAAAGACATGAGTACTCTTTAAGTACTCGCAAACTAATACTAACAAGTAAAAGGGTTTTTGGATAATAGGACACTAGGCTCTAGGGTTGTTTTGCAAAAGCCAGATTTATCTCTACTAAGTTTGGAAACCACGAATGCTAGTTAAGGTTTTATAACATCTAAGTGGGAACTTGTATCTCATGCCACAACCCTGTTGTGGTCAAGTCAAAGTCTCAATTCATTTTACAAGTCATTTTGAAAAGTTTGATGGGGGAACAGTATGGCCACTCCAACTGTCCATAACCGCGGACGCGGCTATTCGAATAGTTTGACACTCTACAGAGATTTTACAATTTCACCACAACATTCGATACATCCTTCAGGAACAAATCCTGAATTCACCATACTTAGTATGCAGATAATCAATCCTAACCTTTCAATTACACGCTCTAGTATAAGCACCTCTCCTGTGAGTTTGGCCTCCCAACCATGACCAACTGTCATGTTGGGTACTGCACAGGTGGACAATCTTCACAAGATAGCCTCAGCTCAGACCTTGGCCGTGAGGGAACTAATACTAAGGTATATAAGTTTCCAGTCAAGCCCTACCCAATCTTCGGGTATTGTGGTTGTACGATAAAATTGGAATGGTATCGCATCCAGACAACCATCAGTTTTATAAAGGGCTAAGGCTCATGCCTCAACATTTTCATCACCATAATCATCAGGTGTTCGGAAACACATGTCAAAACATCTCAGTAGAATGATCCATCATTCTAAGGTTTTCATAACCATTTTCACCAAGTATTCCCATCTAAAGTTGGTCAAGTTTTATGCTTAGCACTAGCATCTACAAGTGGGGGTGAGTACTAATGAGGGGTGGTACACTAGTGGAGTTTCAACTAAGTTCAATCTCATGCCTTAGGATGACATCAAGACTATCTAGCTTAGGCCAAATTTTATGCTCTTTATGCAACCTTCACATATCTTTCTAGTATCTACAATTCACTTAAGTAAGCTCTAAGTACTAGCTTTGATAAAGAAATAAAGTATAAAGCTTGTAAGTAAAACTAGGATTGGTTTATCAAGTGGATATGATCATATATGCTTTAAGGCATATAGTGGCATGGTAGCAAGCAAGTAGTAGCTTGCATAGGTCAACTTGATTAGTAAGGCTTGCAAGTATTGGCTTGCACAATATCAGTATAAGCTTGCTAAATTGCAAGTGTTAGCTTGCATTGGTCCACTTAGTTAGTAAAGCTTGCCTTGTGCAGAGCAGTGGTTGGAGTTCTCCTCGGCTTCTTCTTCGTAGTATCCTCCTTCCTCCTCGTATCCTTGGTCGGTACTAGCGTCTATAAATAAATACGATGTACACAATCACCAAACAATACTTACCTACTTGCAATCATCACACAAAATGGTCCTATAGATGATCTAGCATCATCACTAACATTACAAGATTAAAGTTTGGTTTAATTCCTTTTATTTTTAGAAAAGTAATTTCTACTCATTGAAAAACTACTTAAGATTTAATATTCTCCAAACCAAACATGGGATCATGTTGACACATGTCATCACCACATATTTTAGTCCATGAGAATGTGATTTAAAGTGGTTGTCACAATTTAATAAGGTTTTACCTTTTTGTTTTAATTAATGAAAGTGGCTAGAACTGCCTAAGTAGCATTCTTTTATTACTTGAACATTATTTCTATAAGTAAACCTATATATTTTTATATATTCTGAAAGGTATGGTTAAATGTGATTTTTGAGAGTTGGAATCAACTCAAAAGCTATTATGGTTTTAATTTGAAAAAAAATTGAATCCAGAAAAGCTTCTGCCTTGTTATTTTTACCATGGATGATCTGTAGATCCAAATGACTTGAATCCAACGGGCTTGGATTTAGCATTCCTAGACCTTTCTAACAAAACTGGATTCATTCAATTTGGTTCACTGAATCGACCTGGGTTGATTTTTGAAATTGGGTACAGAAGTGTGTTTGAAATAAAATGGAAAAGGTTTAATTCAAATAACTGGGCTACGCGGGAAAGGTTAACGGGCTGGCCTGCTATACAAGGCCTTCCTGGCTGCGTAAGTGGCTGTCCCCACGTCGCTGAGAGGGGGTGCGGTATGGGGCGATGTGGTGCGTTCGATCTGGTTCTAATCCAACGGCTGGGGGTCATCGTCGACGTTGGGCAACGCCTGCGAGACAGAAACCTAGCGCGGCCAGTGGGGGTTGCTGGGGGCTCACCGGGGTTCAGGCGAGAGTCGGCGAGGCGGGCGAACGACGAAGTCGACGACGGCGAACCTCCTGGTACCGGCAGCTTCTCCTGGGGTGGCTCCAATCGTTGGCTCCCTTCTTCTCCAGTAGCGGCGGGCTCTGGTGAAATTTCAGCGAAGCGCTGCTCGCCTTGCTCCGAGAACAAGGTGGAATGGTCAGTGAGGAGAAGGGAGTGATATGGTGTGCTCAATTCGTCTGGGGGTAGCCTCTATTTATTGTCTCGATGACGAGACCGAACGGGATGGGCAGGCGACGGTGGCGACATGGCTACGGGCTGCTAGAGGCATGGCCGGCGGTGGCGATCGCTTGGTGGTCTCCTGGCGATGCTCTATGGCTTTAATGCGCGTGTAGGGGCGGTGCGGTTTGGTCTGGAACACGCGACGCTCTGCGCGGCAGAGGCGGTGTCTTCGACGGCGAGCAGTGGCCGTGAGGCATGGGGCGGCGAACGGGGATGTCTGGCGGTCTCCTGGGTCGATGGCGATCATGATAGCACGCGGCGAGGGCAGCGCGCGGTCTGTGGGCTTCGGTCGAGGGTGGCGCTCTGGCGCATGCTCGGCATGGTTGCTGGCGAGCTGGGCGCGGTTCGTGTGGGTGGTCCAGGGTTTGGCAACGCTCGTGGCTGGGACAGGGAGTGGCGGTGGAGGGTGGGCTGCCTCCTAGACAAGGTTGGCACGGCTAAATCTCCTCCTAGCTTGCTGTCTCCACTGGGATGGCATGGTGAGCTTCGGCTGTTCACCATTGATGTCATTGCCCAGCTTAACTTGCTAGATGATCTACTGAGATGGTTGTGAGCTAGAGAGGGAACAAGTTAGGCTTCAATCACTCCTCACAATAGTGTTTAAGATTTTGATGATTTGTGTCTACAATGTGTTTGATGAAATGGCCGCAAGAATTCAAGTTTTGAATTTTGAAAAGATTTTTGGTGGGTGTGCTAGGTTGGTGCTGGTGAGTCTGCAGATGCTTGGGTTTTGAAAGTTGAGCTTGTTTGAGTGGTTTTTGAAAAAGTGGGATCTTCCCATATGATAAAGATTCAATTTTCAATTGTCATTTAAACTATGCATTTGAAAGTTTCTGGATGATCACAAAGTGGGCCTTGATACTTTGTTATGAGTACAATCAAGGGGTGCAAAGATCCAGAAAAGTTTCTGTTAGGTTCTGAGAGTTTGAGACAGCCAAAGTAGGCATGGGAGTTAAATTGGTCAAAATGACCATTCACTCATTTAGCTTTGTTTTGATTTATTTGTCTTTGAGAAAAGTTTGGGAATTGTTTAGATGATGTTTATTTCACCTAAGAAACATTTTACAAGCAAAGAAACACACAATCAAGGTGGTTCAAAAGAAATCAAAATTGGAATGCATACACACATGCATGCTTTCATATTTTTATTTAGAAAAGTTTTTGTTAACCCTAAATTGGATGATTAGAGTTTGATGATCCAAGTTTATTATTTTTGGGATGTTACAAACCTTCCCCCCTTAAACAAAATCTCGTCCCGAGATTTGAAAAAGGACGAAAAAGATTACCTAGGATTTGAAGACATCGGGAAACTCTGTCCTCATGTGATCTTCGCTCTCCTAGGTAGCTTCCTCTTCTGTGTGGTTGCTCCACTGAATCTTGAGAAACTTGATGCTTCGGGTTCGGGTAGTTCGAAAATCTTTTTCCAAAATATGGATGGGTACTTCGGGATAGGTCAGGTCATCGTTGATCTCTATGGTCCGGTGATCTATATTCTTGAACACTTCGGTCTTCTCTGGGACTTCGAGGCACTTGCGAAGTAATGAGATATGGAACACATTGTGCACTGCGGACATCTCTTCGGGTAGTTCCAATTGATACGACACTTCTCCTCGACGGTTCAAAATCTTGAAAGGTCCAATATATCTGGGGGCTAACTTTCCTTTGAGTTGGAAACGCTGCATTCCCTTCAATGGCGACACTTTCAAATAAACAAAATCTCCTATGTTGAAGGCGAGGTCTCTACGTGTCTTGTCGGTGTAACTCTTCTGTCTAAACTAGGCGGTCTTGAGGTGCTCACGAATCTTGTGAACCTTCTCTTCTGCTTCTCGTAGGATATCGGGTCCAAAAATATGAATCTCTCCTACTTCCGACCAGTTCAAAGGGGTGCGACACTTTCTTCCGTTCAAATGGGGCCATTTGCATACTGGCTTGATAACTGTTGTTGTAAGAAAATTCTACGAAAGGCAGACAGTCTTCCCATTTAGATCCATATTCTAACACACATTCTCTCAACATATCTTCCAGTATTTGATTTACTCGCTCCGTTTGTCCATCGGTCTGAGGGTGGTACGCGGTACTGAAATCTAGGCGGGTTCCTAAACCTTCTTGGACTTTCTTCCAGAATCTTGAGGTAAACTGAGTTCCTCGATCCGATACGATGTTCTTGGGGACTCCATGCAAACTAACTATTCCAGCGATGTACAACTCTGCTAGCTTCGAACTCTGATATGTGGTCTTAACGGGCAAGAAATGGCCGACTTTGGACAATCTGTCGACTATGACCCAGATAGAGTCATTTCCCCTACTAGAGGTAGGTAGTCCGGTGATAAAATCCATTCCAACGGAATCCCATTTCCATTCCGGAATCTGCAAGGTTTGCAACAATCTAGCGGGTCTTTGATGTCCGGCCTTGACTCGCTGACATATGTCACATGGCAATATAGCTTCCGATTTCTCTCTTCATCTTATGCCACCAAAATTGCTCTTTTAAATATTGATACATCTTAGTTCCTTCGGGATGGATAGAATAAAGAGTATCATGAGCCTCCTTCAAAATCACTTCTTTCAACTCAGAATCTGCTGGTACACAAAGGCGTCCTTTGTACCACAGAACTCCTTCGTCTTCGGTGAATCCAGGTACTTTGCCTTTACCGATACGACGCTTGATTCCGTCAATACTAGCATTTCCCTTCTGCGCCTCTTTAATCTGACTGATCAAAGTGGGTTGAAGTTCTATGCTAGCCAAAAATCCTTCACTTAATAATTCCATTCAAAAATCTTCCATCTCTTTGTGCAAACTTGGTTGCTCCTTCAAAATCATGGAGTTCAAGCGGCACGGCAATCTGCTAAGGGCATCTGCTACCACGTTGGCTTTACCAGGGTGATAGTGAATGTCCAGATCGTAATCCTTGATTAGCTCAATCCATATCCTCTGTCTCATATTCAGCTCCTTCTGAGTGAATATATACTTCAGACTCTTGTGATTCGTATATATCTCACAATGGTTTCCCATCAGGTAATGCCTCCATGTCTTCAGGGCTAGAACTACGGCTGCGAGTTCGAGGTCATGGGTTGGGTAATTTTGCTCATGTTGCTTCAGTTGTCGAGATAGATAAGATATAACTTTGCCTTATTGCATTAGCACACATCCGAGACCGATCTTGGATGCATCACAATACACATCGAAGGGCTTAGTGATATCCGGCATGATCAAGATTGGGGCTGAAATCGATCGCCTTTTGAGTTCTTCAAAACTCGCTTCACATTTGTTGGTCCATTCAAACTTCTTGTCCTTCTTCAGCAATTGGGTCATAGGTCTGGCGATACTCGAGAATCCTTCTACGAATTTGCGGTAATATCCCGCCAATCCGAGAAATGCACGAACTTGGGTTTGAGTGGTTGGGGCTTGCCAATCTTCGACATCCTTTACTTTTGCAGGGTCAACGGCAATTCCTCCAGATGATACAATGTGACCGAGGAATCCTACCTCCTGTAACCAGAATTCACATTTGCTAAACTTTGCATACAGCTGATGCTCTCTAAGGGTTCCAAGAATGGTCCTTAGGTGTAGCTCATGTTCTTCTTCTGATTTGGAATAAATCAGAATGTCATCGATGAAAACAATGACAAACTTATCCAGGAAGTCCATAAAAATCTTATTCATGAGATTCGTGAAATAAGCGGGGGCATTGGTAAGTCCAAAAGACACGACTGTATACTCATACAATCCATATCTGGTGGTAAAGGCAGTCTTGGGAATATCCTCTGCCCGAATTTTGAGTTAATGATAACCTGTTCTAAGATCAATCTTAGAAAACACTTTGGCTCCGGTCAACTGATCAAACAAATCTTCTATCTTGGGCAAGGGGTACTTGTTCTTGATGGTGACATCATTCAACTTCCAGTAATCCGTACACAAACGGTTACCTCCATCCTTCTTGTCCACAAACAAGACAGGTGATCTCCAAGGTGACGCACTTGGTTGAATCAATCCAATTTCCAGCATGGCATCCAGTTGCTTCTTCAGTTCTGCTAGTTCTGACGGGTTCATACTATATGGTCTCTGGGCTATGGGTCCTGTTCCGGGGATTAGTTCGATGATAAACCTCAATATCCCGATCTTGGGGCATACCGGGCAAAACATCTGGGAACACATTGGGGTATTCACAGACTATCCGGACTTGGTCAATGGTAGGTTGGGATATACTCTTGTTGCACTTGAATTGGCGAGGTAAGGTTTCAGATATATGCTCGACTGATATTCCGGCTGTACTGGTCATGGTTATGGCTTTCTTGGCACAGTCAATCAATCCTCTATGTTTAGACATCCAATCCATTCCTAGTACTACTTCCAAACCTTTAGTTTCGAGTACTATCCGATTAGCATAAAAATCTATGCCATGGATTCGGATAGGGACGGCTTTGCAAATTTGCCTAGCCTTGGTGGTTGATCCGGGAATTTGAACAATCATGACATGCTTCAGTTTGGTTGGTTGAATTTTACTAGTGCATGCAAATTCTTCGGTGACAAATGAATGCGATGCACCAGAATTAAACAACACTCTTGCCATTACTGAATTAACAGAAAACATACCCAGCACGACGTCTGGCGCTTCCTGAGCTTCTTCAGCATGCATGAGAAAAAGACGGCCATTGCGGTTGAGCGAATTCCCTGGGGCAAATCTTCTTCCGGGCTGAACACGACGCTGCTGCTGAGCTGGGGCATTGGCATTGGGTGTTGCGGAATTCTTCTTGTTGGGGCATTCATTGGAATAGTGGCCTTTATTTCCACAGTCATAATAGGTCACTTGTGACTTGTCCTTTGCTTCTACAGGCACAGCATTGCTTCCAGTCCTAGGGGCAGTGTTGGTGTTGGCGGTAGCATTGTTGTTGTTGAACTTGGGTGGGGCACGACTGAAATTGTTAGAATTGCAGGGGTTGGTGTGATTTCCTTCGGGTCTAGGGTTTCCACGGTTGGGATAGGTCGGACGGTTCATCGGGGGTCTGTTGGTTCTTGGGGCAAATCCTGGAGATGGGTTAGGGCGATACTTTGGGGTCTGATGGGTTCCTGGCTGATGCATCATACGACGCTTGCGGTTCTCGTTGGCTTGGTTGATCTTTCCTTCCATCTGGATAGCAGAGTCTACAAGGGCTTCAATATCGGCAAATGGGATATTGACTAACACCGTCTGCATCTCATCATGCAGACCATTCAGGAATCTTTCTTTCTTCTTGGCTTCGGTGTCAATCTCATCCGGGGCATACCTAGATAATGACAAAAATTTGTCACGGTATTCCACTACAGTCATGCTTCCTTGCTTCAGTTCCCTGAACTTGTCTCTCATCCTCTTGATCAAACCCGGTGGCACATGGGTTCTGCTAAACTTGACCTTGAATTCCTCCCAGGTCATCATCTGGCCTTCTGTCACATCCCAAGATTTTCCAAATCTTGTAATGTGAAAAATAAATAAAATAAAATAAATTATTGTTGAATTTCAGGGTGAAAAGAAACTTTTGTTTCTAAATGGAAACTTAAAATCCCATCTTGAACAAACTTTAATTAAAGTTTGAATTCAACAAAATTCAAATCGAGCAAAAGGCATTCCTCAATGAATGTATCTGGAAATTTAAACACTTGGAAAATAAATCCAAACCCTAAACCCTAATGGAATAAAAATCATTTCCAAGTTATCTCCAAGCCTATGGATTTGATCCATATAAAAACTTGTCAACAAACATTTTCAAATGATCAAGAAAGACAAATAGAAATTTTATAAAACCATATAATTGGTTTCACTTAATTTGGAACCATAAATAAAATCTTATGAATATAATAAGATAAGGAAATTAAATTCCCAAAGCTAATAAAGCCCTTATCTAAAATCCCTACCAATTGGAGAGCAAATAATCCTAAAGATATTTAAAAGGAAAAATAAATATCAAATAAGATTTTACAAATTGGAATCACCAAGTTTGGATCTCTAAATAAAAAGATATAGATTTTATAAAGATAAAGAAAGAATTATTAAACAAGGAATATTTAAAGACCAAATAAAATCTTGGCCTAATCCATTAAGCAAATGGAATGAATATAATCCAAATCAAATAAAATAAAAGGATAAAGAATTTATCCAAAATAAAATAAAATGGCAATAACCATTCTATCCCTATTTTAATAAAGTCAAATCTCTAATAAGAATTATTATATAATCCATGAGAAAATAGTATTTTGGAATTTACCCAAATGAAATAAAAGTGGTTTAATCCAACTTAAATAAGATTAAAGAAATCTTCCAAATAAACTTTAGGGAATTAAAACCATATTTAAATCCATTGGAATTAAAATAAACCCAATTCAAATGATTTATGAATCATATTAAAAGCTTTCCAAATAATTCAAGATGAATTATTTGACACCCAAACAATCAAATAAAAACCTACTGAAAAGTTTTGGAAAGTTTAAAGAATTTAAATGGTGTTTGAAATATTATTAAAACCTATTTGTTTTAATACAAGGACCTACTTTAATAATTAAAAAGACCCAAAAAGGAATAAAGTTTTATTCCAAAATTGACATCAGAATGTACTACTAAACAATATTTAAACCTACACAAATTATGGCAAAAGTTGGAATACAAATGAGTGTTTGAATTGCTTATTCAAAATCAAAACAGACAAATCAAATTGGAAAAAGAAAAACAAAACAGTACAAAAGAAAATGAACTGAGCAGCCATCCCAACAAGGCCCAGCAAGCCCATCTTTCCACCCACCCGCAGCAAAACGATTCACTCAAGTTTTGACCCGCGCAGTCGCTGACCGATGGACCCCATCCCCTCTCTTCCTCTCTCACTGACAGACGAACCCCACGCCCACGTCAGCATCTTCTCCCCCGCGACGACCCCTTCTTCCCCCAAACCTCGTCGTTCCTGCCGTTTAATTCCTCGCTTGAATTCGTCTTAATGATGCAGAGAATACACCCCGCGATTACTCCCGTTAACTCGCCACGCTCCCCTCTACCTTTCTCTCCAGACACCATCTCCTCTCCTCCCCCAGGCCACCTTGAATTCATCTCGAAACTCTCTGACTCCGGCGAGCCATTTTCTCCGATTCCGATCAGTAGACTCCGCCCCTTGCTCCCTCGACCAAGCTCACTTGCTCCTCAGACCCAGGCGAACCTCCCCGTAGCACCGGCTCATCCCCGCACGCTCCAGAGCCTCGGCAACAACGACGACCACCGCCGCCACCGTCTCTTCCCTCTCCGGCGAAGCTTCTGGTAATAATCTGGCCACCCTTTGTCCTTTCGATGATACGCCTGGAACCAGAATACTCGCCCGCATCTAACACCGCTTGTACTGTGTCCTAGCGCACTACGTATCCTCGCCCCCGACGACATCTGAGCGAGCCCGAGGCGCAGCTCAACTCCGGTGAGCGATTAAGGTCACCCTCGTGCGCCCCTTCGCCAGCAAGGACTGCCTTGAGCTTCCCCACACTACGGCGAACACGGTGAGCATCTCCCCTTCCTCGCTTCAGAAGGCCGACTACCGTCGACCGCCCGCCACCACCAGCCGCCGCCAGTGCCGCCCATCCTTGACTAGCTCATGTGAACCGTTCGATCTGAATCCGACGCTCGCGATAGAAACTAACTGAAAGGGTACGCTAGCATCTGAGCCGTGTGATCCCACTTAAATCCAACGGCTGCCATCGCTCGATCCAGCCGAAGCGGTACGGGCGAATAAAAACTAGACACGTGTCCCAGCTGGTTTGATTTAAAACAGATTTGATCTATTAGATGCTAGATTTTGTAAAATATATAACTTTTAATCTACACGTCCAAATTTTGCAAACTTTATATCAATGGATTCAGAAAAACAAGCCCTAGCCAACCATGCACTTTGTTTAGAAAATAGCTTATGTTAAATTGTTTGTTTTTACAGAAACTTGTGTGTGCATGTTTAGGTTATAAAATTTATTCCAAAATGATTTTGAGGATAAAATCTTTGGAAAATGGTGTGTTTTGAACCTACTGACCATAGGAAACAAATTGTGGTTTCAAAAATGTATTTGGTGAAGCAAAAGAATAAATCTTTGATTTAAACCATTTCTAGTCAAATAAAAATATGGTTTAATTATTAAAAATGGTTTTGGAAGAAAACCTTTGAGAAATGTTTTAGAAATAAACTCTCTGACCCTAAACACAAGGTTATATGGTTTGAAAACATATTTTGTGAAACCTATAGAATTTTGTCTTATTAAAAGCATTTCTACACCACATAAAATAATGACTTGATCTAAAAATGGTTTATGAAGTAAAATCTTATACAAATGATTTTGCCACTTTATAAAACGACCATTAGGTGTTTTCAAATGTTTATCAACCATTAGAAACCACTTTTACAAATAAAACAATCTTTAGCATGCTTGCATGCATTGTTTTGTTACTATGATTTTATGTGATGAATTGCTTGAATGGTAGTTTGAAATATTGTTTGCTTGATTGAATTGTAGTGATTTGAAGTGAGTGAATATTTCAAGATCAAGGAGTGAACCTATACTCTCTACCAAAAAGGCAAGTGATGCTTCATACTTTTGTCCCATTATTTTCACTATGCATTAGTGATATTTCTAAGTAGGACTTGCATGGAAATTTTGCTAAGTATAAACTATGCTATGGGAAATCCTAGTAGATGAAACCTTAGTAGAAATTTCCTAAGTTAAGATTCCTACTACTATCATGCTTATCTTAGCTAGTAGAAAACAAGGGTGGAATATATATATATATTCACGCTATGGAAAAATTTCTAAGTCTTAGGACTTGTGTTTTGTTTAATAAAACAACTAAGTGAATGAATCACCTGGGTGGAATGGAAGGAATGGTTTGTGTTGAGTGGTCATGCAAGTCCAGTATGCTGGGGAAAACTTGGGAATCACCAAGTCTAGCATGCTGGGGAAAACTTGGTGTCTCACTTGTGGATGGCCACCCAGGAACAAAGAGATTTGAGATGTCAAATGTTGAGAAGCTTCAAGTGCAGCCACTTGGCATTATGGGCTCTGCCTGGATCATATAGGTTGCAAGAACTTAGCCAAATGGATAGTTGGTGGTAGGGGAATGATAGGTTGGAACGCGTCTATTCTGGTCTAAGGAAAGGCTTCTGAAAGATCTTGTCTTGGTGAAACCAAGTCTTGTGGGGAAAGTGCACCACCTCTGCAAAGTGTAAAATCAAAGTACTTAGCCATGTCCCTGGCAAAGGACAATTTGAGCATCAAGACATGGAAGCTATCAAGAAACTCATCATCCCAATTTCTAAGTTAAAAACTTGTGGTTGAACAAGGGTTTAAGGTTCACCAATTTCTATTGGTGGTTCCTTGGGTGATTTTGTCAAAACAAAAACTTAGTGTTTTCAAATGATAAGGAAAATCTATTTTGAGCAAACCAAGCCTAAACTCCACTTAGCCAAATGCATATAGATGATATACTCCACTATACTACCATAGTATCACTTGCCAATACAATTCAAATGTATTGACCCTTGTGGCTGTAACTTGTTATGTTGCAGGTTTGTTTGATATTAGTGAAGTTTAATGATTAGGATTACAAGTCTACAACCAACATGTCTTCCTGTGGCACTTTGAAGATGAAGGACCCCATTCTTATAGATATTCTGCTGCAATGTAATGTAATAGCCAAATGAGCTATGTAAGATGTAATAAATTATTTTATTCCCGGTTATAAAGTTGTATTATGACCTATGTTTCTTGATATTACATCTTAACTGTGGATGCTAGCTAGTGATCCAGGGACTAGCATTGTAAACACAGGGATCTCTACCTTATTAAAGGTTGGGAACCTTACAGATGGTATCAGAGCATTGTGTTGCCTGTAGGATTTGTAAACCTAGGATTGGACAAAACCCCTTAGAAAGTAGGAGTTGTATTTGTTCTAAAAACTTATTTACAAACAATCTTGTAAACTCTTTCCTCAACCATTTTGGTTTTGATTCTACATCTCTTCTATTTCAAACTTGATGGACAAAGCCTCAACCATGACCAAAGACTTCATCATGTGCAAAGGACTTCATCAACTCTAATGACTTCAACATCTTCAACATTTTCACCAAGGACTTCAACCATAGATATTACTAAGGACTACAAGTGTGACAAGAAATGTTGCTCAAGACTTGAAGACTAAGGAAACACAACTTGGGAATCATCATCACCTTTGAAGTTTTGTGACCAAGAATTTTCCCAAGGATACAAAGATCTTGTTCAAGAAGAATCAACCAAGAAGGAAGGAATGATTTCAAGTGAACCATATAGATGGACCACCATATTTAGCTTAAGTCAAACCCACCAACTTATGTGGTGTAACAAAAATATTTTTGGTTGCCGTAAAAATATGCTTGAAACTTGTTGTTTGAGTGGAATGCTTGTTTGTGATTGCTTGCACATTGCTTCAGTGAATTGTGATGTGTGTGATTAGAATTATTTCCTTAGAAATCTTTTGCCTATTCTAATCCCAATCCAACCCAAACAGATGACTTCTCCAAGAGACTCCAACATCAAGGATGATGACAACAACAACAACCAAGAGGTCAACATGAGAGACCAACTGCTTGCAAGACAAACCCAGTTGAACCAAGTGATGGCTCAATTTATAGCCAACAACAATGAGTTAGACCCAACCATGCAAAAAGTTTTGGAAACTCAATCCCAATTGTTGCAAGGGATGGCTACTCAAATGATCAACATGGGAGACAACTCTTCCAAAGGAGTTTGTGACAACAAGGATGACAAAGATGTTATTCTAGAAGGAACCCAAGCTTGCAATATTTGTGGAGACAAGGATCACACTTCCAAGGAGCATGAAGATCAATGCCCCAACTGTGAAGAGAAACATCCAACTAACCAATGCCCCACATCCCAAGCTACTTGTTACTTATGTGAAGGAAATAATCATGTCCCTATCCAATGCCCCATCTATTCCATAGTTGAACAAAGGAAACAAGGTGGAGTGCAACAACTGATTGCAGATTACCATGAGAGAGCCAAGTCTACCAAGAAGGATGAAGACAAAGGAAAATCTCAGCTTGTACCTCCCAGCAATATGACCCAATTTAAAGGACCAAAAAGGAGACATATGTATTATCCCAAGAATAATAAAAGGTCAAGGAGACCAGTAGACATTCCTACCTTTGAGATAAAATATGAAGAACATGAACTAGAAGCACTCCGAGCTTTGGAGAAACCCAAGAAAAAGAAGGATAAAAGCCATGTGCAATGTGGTCGTTGCAAAGAAATGGGACACTATGCCAGTGAATGTCCAGAGAAGCAGAAGTATAAGGAGATTAGCCAAGTGTGGTGCAACAACTGCAAAGAGCTAGGCCATTATGTAGCAACTTGCCCACAGAAGATACGTAATGAACTCAATCTTATCACCTGTTACAATTGTGGTAACCAAGGACATTATGCAAGCAACTGTCCAGAAAAGATGAAGCACAAAATAAACAAGCCTATGAAGGATCTCAGCCTTGTCACATGTTTCAAATGTGGAAACAAAGGACACTATGCAGATGTTTGCCCAGAGAGATTTCAACAAGACCCCAAGCAAGCCAGGATGTAATCTAGTTGGAAAATTTTTAAGGGTGGTAGTACCCTAGTTGTTTTGAGACAACTTGTAAACCCTAGCCTCCCCAAATCTCGAGACGAGATTTATTTTAAGGGTGGTAGCCTGTCACATCCCAAGATTTTCCAAATCTTGTAATGTGAAAAATAAATAAAATAAAATAAATTATTGTTGAATTTCAAGGTGAAAGAAACTTTTGTTTCTAAATGGAAACTTAAAATCCCATCTTGAACAAACTTTAATTAAAGTTTGAATTCAACAAAATCAAATCGAGCAAAAGGCATTCCTCAATGAATGTATTTGGAAATTTAAACACTTGGAAAATAAATCCAAACCCTAAACCCTAATGGAATAAAAATCATTTCCAAGTTATCTCTAAGCCTATGGATTTGATCCATATAAAAACTTGTCAACAAACATTTTCAAATGATCAAGAAAGACAAATAGAAATTTTATAAAACCATATAAATTGGTTTCACTTAAATTGGAACCATAAATAAAATCTTATGAATATAATAAGATAAGGAAATTAAATTCCCAAAGCTAATAAAGCACTTATCTAAAATCCCTACCAATTGGAGAGCAAATAATCCTAAAGATATTTAAAAGGAAAAATAAATATCAAATAAGATTTTACAAATTGGAATCACCAAGTTTGGATCTCTAAATAAAAAGATATGGATTTTATAAAGATAAAGAAAGAATTATTAAACAAGGAATATTTAAAGACCAAATCAAATCTTGGCCTAATCCATTAAGCAAATGGAATGAATATAATCCAAATCAAATAAAATAAAAGGATAAATAATTTATCAAAAATAAAATAAAATGGCAATAACCATTCTATCCCTATTTTAATAAAGACAAATCTCTAATAAGAATTATTATATAATCCATGAGAAAATAGTATTTTGGAATTTATCCAAATGAAATAAAAGTGGTTTAATCCAACTTAAATAAGATTAAATAAATCTTCCAAATAAACTTTAGGGAATTAAAACCATATTTAAATCCATTGGAATTAAAATAAACCCAATTCAAATGATTTATGAATCATATTAAAAGCTTTCCAAATAATTCAAGATGAATTATTTGACACCCAAACAATCAAATAAAAACCTACTGAAAAGTTTTGGAAAGTTTAAAGAATTTAAATGGTGTTTGAAATATTATTAAAACCTATTTGTTTTAATACAAGGACCTACTTTAATAATTAAAAAGACCCAAAAAGGAATAAAGTTTTATTCCAAAATTGACATCATAATGTACTACTAAACAATATTTAAACCTACACAAATTATGGCAAAAGTTGGAATTCAAATGAGTGTTTGAATTGCTTATTCAAAATCAAAACAGGAAAATCAAATTGGAAAAATAAAAACAAAACAGTACAAAAAAATGAACTGAGCAGCCAGCCCAAAATGGCCCAGCAAGCCCATCTTTCCACCCCACCCGCAGCAAAACGATTCACTCAAGTTTTGACCCGCGCAGTCGCTGGCCGATGGACCCCATCCCCTCTCTTCCTCTCTCACTGACAGACAAACCCCACGCCCACGTCAGCATCTTCTCCCCCGCGACGACCCCTTCTTCCCCCAAACCTCGTCGTTCCTGCCGTTTAATTCCTCGCTTGAATTTGTCTTAATGATGTAGAGAATACACCCCGCGATTACTCCCATTAACTCGCCACGATCCCCTCTACTTTTCTCTCCAGACACCATCTCCTCTCCTCCCCCAGGCCACCTTGAATTTGTCTCGAAACTCTCTGACGCCGACGAGCCATTTTCTCTGATTCCGATCAGTAGACGCCGCCCCTTGCTCCCTCGACCAAGCTCACTTGCTCCCCAGACCCAGGCGAACCTCCTCGTAGAACCGGCTTGTCCCCGCGCGCTCCAGAGCCTCGGCAACAACGATGACCACCGCCGCCACCATCTGTTCCCTCTCCAGCGAAGCTTCTAGTAATAATCTGGCCACCCTTTGTCCTTTCGATGATACGCCTGGAACCAGAATACTCGCCCGCATCTAACACCGCTTGTACCGTGTCCTAGCGCACTACGTATCCTCGCCCCCGACGACATCTGAGCGAGCCCGAGGCGCAGCTCAACTCCGGTGAGCGATTAAGGTCACCCTCGTGCGCCCCTTCGCCAGCAAGGACTGCCTTGAGCTTCCCCACGCCACGGCAAACACGATGAGCATCTCCCCTTCCTCCCTCGCTTCCTGTAGCGTCGACTCCGCCGCCGTCTGACCGCTCCGCCACCACCAGCCGCCGCCAGCGCCGCCCATCCTTGACTAGCTCATGTGAACCGTTCGATCTGAATCCGACGCACGCGATAGAAACTAACTAAAAGGGTACGCTAGCATCTGAGCTGTGTGATCCCACTTAAATCCAACGGCTGCCATCGCTCGATCCAGCCGAAGCGGTACGGGCGAATAAAAACTAGACGCGTGTCTCTGCTGGTTTGATTTAAAATAGATTTGATCTATTAGATGCTAGATTTTGTAAAATCTATAACCTTTAATCTACACGTCCAAATTTTGCAAACTTTATATCAATGGATTCAGAAAAACAAGCCCTAGCCAACCATGCACTTTTTTTTAGAAAATAGCTTCTGTTAAATTGTTTGTTTTTACAGAAACTTGTGTGTGCATGTTTAGGTTATAAAATTTATTCCAAAATGATTTTGAGGATAAAATCTTTGGAAAATGGTGTGTTTTGAACCTACTGACCATAGGAAACAAATTGTGGTTTCAAAAATGTATTTGGTGAAGCAAAAGAATAAATCTTTGATTTAAACCATTTCTAGTCAAATAAAAATATGGTTTAATTATTAAAAATGGTTTTGGAAGAAAACCTTTGAGAAATGTTTTAGAAATAAACTCTCTGAACCTAAACACAAGGTTATATGGTTTGAAAACATATTTTGTGAAACCTATAGAATTTTGTCTTATTAAAAGCATTTCTACACCACATAAAATAATGACTTGATCTAACAATGGTTTATGAAGTAAAATCTTATACAAATGATTTTGCCACTTTATAAAATGACCATTAGGTGTTTTCAAATGTTTATCAACCATTAGAAACCACTTTTACAAATAAAACAATCTTTAGCATGCTTGCATGCATTGTTTTGTTACTATGATTTTATGTGATGAATTGCTTGAATGGTAGTTTGAAATATTGTTTGCTTGATTGAATTGTAGTGATTTGAAGTGAGTGAATATTTCAAGATCAAGGAGTGAACCTATACTCTCTACCAAAAAGGCAAGTGATTCTTCATACTTTTGTCCCATTATTTTCACTATGCATTAGTGATATTTCTAAGTAGGACTTGCATGGAAATTTTGCTAAGTATAAACTATGCTATGGGAAATCCTAGTAGATGAAACCTTAGTAGAAATTTCCTAAGTTGAGATTACTACTACTATCATGCTTAGCTTAGCTAGTAGAAAACAAGGGTGGAATATATATATTCATGCTATGGAAAAATTTCTAAGTCTGAGGACTTGTGTTTTGTTTAATAAAACAACTAAGTGAACGAATCACCTGGGTGGAATGGAAGGAATGGTTTGTGTTGAGTGGTCATGCAAGTCCAGTATGCTAGGGAAAACTTGGGCATCACCAAGTCCAGCATGCTGGGGAAAACTTGGTGTCTCACTTGTGGATGGCCACCCAGGAACAAAGAGATTTGAGATGTCAAATGTTGAGAATCTTCAAGTGCAGCCACTTGGAATTATGGGCTCTGCCTGGATCATATAGGTTGCAAGAACTTAGCCAAATGGACAGTTGGTGGTAGGGGAATGAGAGGTTGGAACGCGTCCATTCTGGTCTAAGGGAAGGCTTCTGAAAGATCTTGTCTTGGTGAAACCAAGTCTTGTGGGGAAAGTGCACCACCTCTGCAGAGTGTAAAATCTAAGTGCTTAGCCATGTCCCTGGCAAAGGACAATTTGAGCATCAATACATGGAAGCTATCAAGAAACTCATCATCCCAATTTCTAAGTTAAAAACTTGTGGTTGAACAAGGGTTTAAGGTTCACCAATTTCTATTGGTGGTTCCTTGGGTGATTTTGTCAAAACAAAAACTTAGTGTTTTCAAATGATAAGGAAAATCTATTTTGAGCAAAGCAAGCCTAAACTCCACTTAGCCAAATGCATATAGATGATAGACTCCACTATACTACCATAGTATCACTTGCCAATACAATTCAAATGTATTGACCCTTGTGGCTGTAACTTGTTATGTTGCAGGTTTGTTTGATATTAGTGAAGTTTAATGATTAGGATTACAAGTCTAAAACCAACATGTCTGCATGTAGCACTTTGAAGATGAAGGACCCCATGCGTATAGATATTATGCTGCAATGTAATGTAATAGCCAAATGAGCTATGTAAGATGTAATAAATTATTTTATTCCTAGTTATAAAGTTGTATTATGACCTATGTTTCTTGATATTACATCTTAACTATGGATGCTAGCTAGTGATCCAGGGACTAGCATTGTAAACATAGGGATCTCTACCTTATTAAAGGTTGGGAACCTTACACCTTCGGTCATTGCGCGAACACTGTTCCACCATGCCCTGGCATCTCCGGCTAGATAGTGGGTGGCGAACAGAACTTTCTCGTTGGCTTCCACTCCGGCGACTTCTAGGTTATTTTCCATGGTTTGCAACCAATCATTGGCGTCTAGGGGCTCTTCTGACTTAGTGAAAACAGGTGGGTTGGTATTCTAGAAATTCTTGAGCTTAGATCCATGGTTGTCCTGATTTCCGTGGCCTTGGTTGTTGTGGGCAAGCTGGGCTATCTGTTGCAGGGTTGCTAGGTTGGCTTGATGTTCCGCTCTTTCATCTTCGCGGTCAGAGGTCAACATTTGCAGGATCTGCAACATCGGGTCCGGGGATGAACCACTTCCTCCACGTGGCATCTGAAGATTGAGATAGATCATGATAAAAGAGGGAAATTTCTAAGGTTTCGGGGACTTTGAAAAGTTTTTAAAGTTTGACTCAGAGTTTTCTAGCAACTTTATTTTCATTCATTCAATCATAGCACACGATACAACACACACCACAACAAAGAAAAACAGATGGTTTTAAGAACCATTCTGAAAACTACGAGATAGTGGGACCGAATACTACTCACTACGCTAGTGCTCAAGTGGTACTACTCCTAGGAATCGGTGGCTCCATCATCCTCATCATCATCGATGAAGGCGAAATCATCCTCATCGGTGAAGAAATCCATAGCACGATCCTCCAAAAAATCATCATCATCGCTGAGATAGGAGTAGGGGTCTCCACGAAGATCCTCTCCAACATTCTCCCTTTCTTCCAATTGCATGTATCTCTCGTGGATGGTCTCCTCCAAAGATGAGATGCGGTGGCGAAGACGGGCAATGATACGCTCCTTCTTGTCGAGCTGACGGCGGCGAGACTTGCGATCCTTTGTTAGCATGGCGATGGTCTGATCCTTCATCTGGATGATGGCAGACTTGGGGTTGGAGTAGTCACGGCAGTTATCCAACTCCTGCTGACGATCGTACATCATGAAGCTAAGGTGTTCCACTTGAGTCTTCAGCTCGGGGTGGTATGGGGCTTCCAGTGGTTGTCCATTAGCATCACGCCTTGGGCAAAACTCAAAGCGGGTTCCCTTGATCTGATTGATGCTCTGCCCACACAGACGGGCAAGACTTTCCTGCATGGCCGTGGCAAGTCCATCGAGCCAGTTGTTCTCTCTTAAGGTAAACTGAATTCCCTCAGCAGTGGGAGGTTCAATCTTTCCTCGGAGACTTGCAACAATTAGCCACTGCAGATCTTCTCCTCCTTGATCATTGAGCTGAGCTCCGAAGAACTCGGGGTGAGGACGCTCCAGAAGTTCCAAAAGCTGGTCCAAATCCCTCTCAAAGATAAGGTCTCCTCCATTCCCCAACTGATAAAACTTGTTGTACTTCACGTCCATCTATAAGAATTTAGGATGAGTAAGTTAGTAGAGTGATCAACTGTGTCAAAAATTTATGTATTTTGTAAGAGTTTTTGGAGGAACATGAATTTTCATGAAAGAATCCAAGGGATAAGAATGAGAATAAGTTTTTGCAAATATTTGTTTTCTTTGGTTTTGAAACTAAGTTTTTGATTCAACGTCCAGTCTAACTAGGGTCTCCTATGGTCAGGATGGCTCTGATACCAACTTGTCAACACCCGGATTTTTAATCCCAGATGCCTGTTATGCCATACATCGCAATCCCAGGATTACCATTTTTGCGAGACATAACTGTTGGAGATATGCCCTAGAGGCAATAATAAATGTAGTTATTATTATATCTTTGTGTTTATGATAAATGTTTACATTCATGCTATAATAGTATTAACAAGGAAACCATTAATACTTGTGTGATTTGTAAACTTAATTTGAAGTCCCTAGTATAGCCTCTATACTTCACTAGCTTGTTGGTTGATTAATGATTGTGGTTTCCCTATCATGAACATTGAGATGTTATCAACAACAAGATCATATCGTTAGGAGAATGATATGGTGGACATACTCCTATAGATAAGCGTAGCATAAAGATCAAGTCATTTCAATAGTTCAATTGCTATATGCTTTCTGATACATAGTAACCTAATTCCTTCGACCATGAGATCATGCATATCACCTTTACCGGATGGATGCTTTGATGACATCAAACACCACACCGTAACTGGGTGTCTATAAAGGTGGCATTAAGTGTTCGGAAAGTATTGGTTGAAACACATGGATCAAGAGTGGGATTTGTCCATCCACATGACGGATAGATATACTCTGGGCCCTCTCGGTGGAATGTCATCCAATTGGCTTGCAAGCATGTGACTTGGTCACAAGGGATCACATATCACGAACGAGAAAGAGTACTTATCAAGAACGAGGTTGAACTAGGTATGCGAGATACCGACGATCATAACCTCGGATAAGTAACATATCGTGAGACAAAGGGAAATTGGTATCGTATGTAAGTGGTTCATTCGATCGCAAAGTAATCGAGAAATATGTGGAGCCATATGAATTTCCAGATTCCTCTATTGGTTATTGTTAGAAGTGTCTCGATCATGTCCGCATAATTCACGAACCGTAGGGAGACACACTTAAGGATTCGACGTTGTTTGAGTAGTTATGGTATTATGAGAAAGAGACCGAATGTTGTTCGAGTCTCGGATGGGATCCGAGATATCACGAGGTGATCCGGAATGGTCCGAGAATAAGATTCATATAAGGAAAGTCCCGTTTGGAGTTCGGGAATGATTCCGGTTTTCATCGGAATGTTCTAGAAGGTTCGGATTGTCCAGACTCGGGGGAGGGTACATGAATGTGTCATTACTTATTGGAATGATTGCATCATGTACTAAGTGTTCTTGCTGTCCCAAATAAAGGATTAAATTGAATCCTAAAACAGAAAAGTCAAATGTCCGGTTTGAAAGTCAAACCGCCAAAACAAGAAACTGGGAAACAAGAAAGAGGTGTTGAAACCGACTTGAGGAGGAGTCCTCCCCAAGCCGCGGCCACCCAAGGCCGACTTGGGGAGGGACTCCTCCCCTGGCCGCCTCCCCACCTATAAAAGGAGGCGGGCTCCCCTCCTAGACACACAAGTTTCACCTCTAGATTTCGGTTTAGAGCTTTTGGTTTAGAGCTTCTAATTGCTTTAGCCAGCGGTTTAGAGCCTTCTAATTGGTTTAGAGCCTTCTAATTGGTGTGTCTAATTACTAGACCACTAATAGCCTCTCTCATAAGCTCCACCATACTCGCAAGGCTTAAGGCCTGGGATCTCCCTACTTCGGTACCACGCCGTTGTGCTGCGGAATCGCGAGGAGAGTGCTACAACCTCCGCTGCTTTGGAACAAGGGAGAGGAAGGTCTTCGAGTACCTAACGATGTGACCGATGCGGGAGCGCCATTTAACGTGGCGCCGGAAGGATCGTCACACGATCTTGAGATCGGAAAGAGTACGACTACATCACCCACGAGAATCCGCTCTCGTTAACCGCTTTGGAATCTTCGAGGGTAAGTTCCCCATCGACTCGTTGCTACAATCTAGTAGATAGATCTTGGCTTGTTTGTTTGTATGCGATAGAAAATTTTTGTTTTCCATGCTACGAACCCTACAAAGGGTATCGAGCCGTGTCTATATGTAGATCATTGCAGTGAGTAGAACAATGGTCATTGTGGGCGTTGATGCTTTTATTGTAGATTGATTTTTGTGTACTTTGCATCTTGCGGTATGTTGGGATGAAGCAGCCCAGGCTAACCTTACATGACATCGTTCATGAGACTTGCTCCACGCTTGACATGCAACTTGTATTGCATAAGTGGCTTTGCGGGTGCCTGTTTCTCCTAGCATAGTTAAGATCCAATTTACAACGGGTGATCAACAATGCTAGTATCAATGTTGTGGTTCTTGTTCGTAAGTTAGAACGACACTTATTGAAAGCCCCAAACCACGTAAAATATGCAAAGAAAGTAGAGGCGTCTAACTTTGTTTTGCAGGGGTGTGATGATGTGATATGGCCATGATTGTGATTATATTTGATGTATGCAATGTTCCTTATTGTAAGTCAAACCGCAGGAGCCATATGGTTGTCTTTAATTTATGTTAAGACCAGCGTGTCTATTCAAAGTAGTTGTAATAGTTGAAGCCGTGGGCGACAACCATGGAGAAGCGTCATTGACCTTGATGCAATGCCCGTGATGATGGAGATCATGTTCGTGCTTGAAGATGGAGATCGAAGGCACAAAGAAGAAAGGCCATATCATATCACATATATATTGAATTGCATGTGATGTTAATCCTTTATGCATCTTGTATTGCTTAGTAGACGACGGTAGCATTATAAGATGATCCTCATGCACATCAATTTCAAATCATAAAGTGTTCACCCTTAGTTAGCACCGCTAAAAGCTTGTTGTCAAGCACCACGTGATGATCGGGTGTGCTAGATTCGCAAGTGTATACAACGTGAGCAAGCCAGATTTACTCATGCGAAACTAAGGTTTGATCTTGACGAGCCTAGCATGTCTGCACATGGTCTCGGAACACGGATCACCGAAAGGTAAAGCATGAATCATATAGTAGATGTGATGAACATGTCGATTGTTCGCCATTGAAACTATGTCAACTCTCGTGATGATCGGTGTTGATATGGTGGATTTGGTTCGTGTGATCACTAAAACAATGTGAGGGATATTGTTTTGAGTGGAGTTCACCTAGTTTAATTTCATTAATTAACTTGAACTCAATTTGTCATAAACTTAGTCTAAACTATTGCAAATATGTTGTAGATCAATGGCAGCCCTACCATCAATTTTAATGCTCCTAGAGAAAGAAAAGTTGAAAAACAATGGAAGCAACTTCACGGATTGGTTCCGCAATTTGAGGATTGTCCTCACGGTGGTAATTTGACCTATGTCTTTGGATGCACATTTGGGTGACCCACTGCAGCCAATGCTTCCGATGAAGTAAAGAATGTTTACCTCGCTCGGAAGAATCGATACTCCATAGTTCAGTGTGCTATCTTGTATGGTTTAGAATCGGAGCTTGTAAAAGGTTTGAAGAGTCGACCCATATGATATTGTCGAGGATCTCAAATTGATTTTTGAGACTCATGCGCAATTGAAAGCTATGAGGCTTACGAAAAGTTCTTTAACTGCAATATGGAAGAGGGCAGCTCACAAGTGAGCATGTGCTTAAGATGTCAGGGCACGCAAACAAACTTCAAAGCTTGGGTATAGTGATTCCTAATGCTTTGGGGATTTACCGTGTCCTCCAATCACTACCACCAAGTTACAATAACTTTGTGATGAACTACAACATGCGTAACATGAACAAGACGTTGCGTAACTCTTTGCCATGTTGAAATCTGCAAAAGTGGAGATCAAGAAAGAGCACCAAGTGTTGTTGGTCAATAAGACCACCAAATTCAAGAAAGGCAAGTCTAAGCAAAAGGGACACTTCAAGAAGGGTGGTAAGAAAGTTACCACGCCGAAGAAGACCAGGGCTGGACCTAAGCACGATCGAGTGCTTTTACCGCAAGGGAGAAGGTCCTCGAAGCGGAATTGCCCAAAGTACTTGGCGGATTTGAAGAACGGCAACATCAAGAAGAAAGGTATATCTGATATACATGTTATTGATGTGTATCTCACTAGTACTCGTAGTAGTGCCTGGGTATTTGATACTGGTTCGGTTGCTCACATTTGTAACTCGAAACAGGTGCTGCAGAATAAACTGAAGCTAGCGAAGAACGAGGTGACGATGCGCGTGGGAAACGGATCAAAGGTTGATGTGATCGCGGTCGGCACGCTACCCCTTCATCTACCATCGGGATTAGTTTTATACTTAAATAATTGTTATTTGGTGCCTGTGTTGAGCATGAACATTATATCGGGATCTTGTTTATTGCGAGACGGTTACTTGTTTAAATCTGAGAATAATGGTTGTTCTATTTATATGAGTAATATGTTTTATGCACATGCACCTTTGATAGATGGTCTATTCTTATTGAATCTCGATAGTGGAAATACACATATCAACAACATTGAGGCTAAACGTTTGAAATCAAGCGATAATTCGACCTATATGTGGCAATCGTCTTGGTCACATCGAGTGAAACGTATGAAGAAACTCCATTCGATGGACTTCTTGAATCACTTGATTTTGAATCACTTGAAAGATGCGAAGCATGTCCGATGGGTAAAATGACTAAGACTCCATTTTACGGTATGATGGAGCGAGCTACGGACTTATTGGAAATCATACATACCGATGTGTGTGGTCCAATGAGTGTAGCATCGCAGTGGTTATCGTTATGTTCTTACCTTCACGGATGACTTGAGTAGATATGGGTATATCTATTTCATGAAACATAAGTCCGAAACTTTCGAGAAGTTTAAGGAGTTTCAAAGTGAGGTAGAGAATCAACGTAACAAGAAGATTAAATTTCTACGCTCGATCGTGGAGGTGAATATCTAAGTTACGAGTTTGGCGAGCATTTAAAGAAGTGCGAATACTTTCACAATTGACACCCGGGAACACCACAGGTAATGGTGTGTCCGAACGTCGTGTCGAACTCTCTTAGATATGGTTCATTCTATGATGTCACTTACAGATTTACCGCTATCATTTTGGGGTTATGCATTAGAAACAGCGCATTCACTTTAAATAGGGCACCGTCTAAATCCGTTGAAACGACACCGTATGAATTATGGTTTGGGAAGAAACCTAAATTGTCGTTCCTTAAAGTTTGGGGATGCGAAGCCTATGTAAAGAAGTTACAACGACAAGCTTGAACCCAAAGCGGAAAAATGCGTCTTCATAGGATACCCGAAGGAAACTATTGGGTATACCTTCTATCATAGATCCGAAGGCAAAACATTCGTTGCTAAGAATGGATCCTTTCTAGAGAAGGAATTTCTCTCGAAAGAAGTGACTGGAAGGAAAGTAGAACTCGACGAGGTTGTCGAACCTTCTCTCGAAATTGCGAGTAGCGCAGCACCGGAAGAAATTCCTGTGGTGCCTACACCAATAAGAGAGGAAGCTAATGATGATGATCATGAAACTTCGGTTGAAGTTGCTACAGAGCCTCGGAGGTCAACGAGAACTCGTACTCCTGCATTGGTATGATTCCGTTATGAATGTCATGGTGGTGGACAACACCGATGACCCCGAGACATATGAGGAAGAGATGATGAGCCTAGATTCCAATAAATGGCAAGAAGCCATGAAATCCGAGATTGGATCCATGAACGAAAACCAAGTATGGACTTTGGTGGACTTACCGATGGTAGGAAGGCTGTCGAGAACAAATGGATTTTCAAGAAGAAAACAGATCTTGATGGTAATGTTCTCGTCTATAAAGCTCGACTTGTCGCAAAAGGGTTTCGACAAATTCAAGGAGTTGACTACGATGAGACTTTCTCACCGGCAGCGAAGCTAAAGTCTGTGAGGATTATGTTAGCAATCGCTGCATATTATGATTATGAGATATGGCAGATGGATGTCAAAACAGCATTCCTCAATGGAGACATTGATGAAGAGTTGTATATGATGCAACCCAAAGGTTTTGTCGATCCTAAAGATGCTAACAAGGTATGCAAACTTCAACGGTCCATCTATGGATTGAAGCAGGCATCCCGAAGTTGGAATCAACGCTTTGATAAGGTAATCAAAAGTTTTGGTTTTATACAAACTTATGGAGAAGCTTGTATTTACAAGAAAGTGAGTGGGAGCTCTGTAGCATTCTTAATACTGTATGTGGATGACATATTGTTGATTGGGAATGATGTAGACCTTCTTAATAGTGTCAAGGAATATTTGAATAATAGTTTTTCAATGAAGGATCTTGGCGAAGAAGCTTACATATTAGGCATAAATATTTATAGAGATAGATCAAAACGCCAAATATCATTATCACAGAGTACATATTTGGACAAAGTTCTAAAGAGATTTGGAATGGAAGAAAGCAAGAAAGGGTTCTTGCCCATGTTGCCCAATACGACCTTGAGTAAAACTCAAAGTCCGACATCGGCAGAAGATAGAGAAAGGATGAGTAAGACTCCCTATGCCTCAGCCATAGGATCTCTAATGTATGCCATGCTATGTACTAGACCCGACATTGCATATGCTGTTAGTTTAACTAGCAGATATCAAAGTGATCCAGGAGTGGATCATTGGACAGCGGTCAAAAACATTCTTAAGTACTTGAGAAGAACTAAGGATATGGTTCTTTCTTATGGAGGTGATGAACAGCTCGTTGTTAATGGTTACACCGATGCTAGTTGGAACACAGATCCGGATGATTCTAAATCACAATCCGGATCGTATTTATTTTGAATGGTGCAGCGATTAGCTGGAGGAGTGCAAAGCAAAGCGTTGTGGCGAGATCTTCAACTGAATCGAATACATGGCTGCCGGAGGCTTCACAAGAAGCAATATGGATGAAAGAGTTCATTACAGAGCTGGGTGTGGTTCCAAGTGCTGGACCCAATGTCTATCTCTTGTGATAACATGGGCGCCATAGCCAATGCGCAAGAACCAAGGTCACACAAGAAGCATATCAAGCTGCGTTTTCACGCTATTCGAGAACATATCCAGGATGGGGATATAAAGATTTGCAAAGTACACACAGATCTGAATGTGGCGGATCCGTAACTAAACCTCTCCCGAGGGCAAAACATGACCAACACCAAACTGCCATGGGTGTTCGGTATATTACCATGTAATCTAGATTAGATGACTCTAGTGCAAGTGGGAGACTGTTGGAGATATGCCCTAGAGGCAATAATAAATGTAGTTATTATTATATCTTTGTGTTTATGATAAATGTTTACATTCATGCTATAATAGTATTAACAAGGAAACCATTAATACTTGTGTGATTTGTAAACTTAATTTGAAGTCCCTAGTATAGCCTCTATACTTCACTAGCTTGTTGGTTGATTAATGATTGTGGTTTCCTATCATGAACATTGAGATGTTATCAACAACAAGATCATATCGTTAGGAGAATGATATGGTGGACATACTCCTATAGATAAGCGTAGCATAAAGATCAAGTCATTTCAATAGTTTAATTGCTATATGCTTTACGATACATAGTAACCTAATTCCTTCGACCATGAGATCATGCATATCACCTTTACCGGATGGATGCTTTGATGACATCAAACACCACACCGAATCGGGTGGCTATAAAGGTGGCATTAAGTGTTCGGAAAGTATTGGTTGAAACACATGGATCAAGAGTGGATTTGTCCATCCACATGACGGATAGATATACTGGGCCCTCTCGGTGGAATGTCATCCAATTGGCTTGCAAGCATGTGACTTGGTCACAAGGGATCACATATCACGAACGAGAAAAGAGTACTTATCGAACGAGGTTGAACTAGGTATGCGAGATACCGACGATCATAACCTCGGATAAGTAACATATCGTGAGACAAAGGGAAATTGGTATCGTATGTAAGTGGTTCATTCGATCGCAAAGTAATCGTAGAAATATGTGGAGCCATATGAATTTCCAGATTCCTCTATTGGTTATTGTTCGGAGAAGTGTCTCGATCATGTCCGCATAATTCACGAACCGTAGGGAGACACACTTAAGGATTGACGTTGTTTGAGTAGTTATGATATTATGAGAAAGAGACCGAATGTTGTTCGAGTCTCGGATGGGATCCGGATATCACGAGGTGATCCGGAATGGTCCGTAGAATAAGATTCATATAAGGAAAGTCCGTTTGAGTTCGGGAATGATTAGGTGTTTTCATCGGAATGTTCTAGAAGGTTCGGATTGTCCCAAGACTCCGGGGAGGGTACATGAATGTGTCATTACTTATTGGAATGATTGCATCATGTACTAAGTGTTCTTGCTGTCCCAAATAAAGGATTAAATTGAATCCTAAAACAGAAAAGGCAAAGGTCCAGTTTAAAAGTCAAACTGCCAAAACAAGAAACGGTGGGAAACAAGAAAGAGGTGTTGAAACCGACTTGAGGAGGAGTCTCCTCCCAAGCCGGCGCCACCAAGGCCGACTTGGGAGGGACTCCCTCCTGGCCGCCTCCCACCTATAAAGGAGGGGCAGGGCTCCTCCTAGACACACAAGTTTCACCTCTAGATTTCGGTTTAGAGCCGTTTTGGTTTAGAGCTTCTAATTGCTTTAGCCAGGTTTAGAGCCTTCTAATTGGTTTAGAGCCTTCTAATTGGTGTGTATAATTACTAGACCACTAATAGCCTCTCTCATAAGCTCCACCATACTACTTGCACCGCTTAAGGCCTCATGGGATCTCCCCTACTTAGGTACCACGCGTTGTGCTACAGGAATCGCGAGGAGTGTGCTACAACCTCCTGCCTGCTAGAACAAGGAGAGGAAGGTCTTCGTCAGTACCGAACGTGTGACCGATCATGGCGCGCTTTAACGTGGCGCCGGAAGGATCGTCTACACGATCTTGAGATCGGAAAGAGTACGACTACATCACCCACGAGAATCCGCTCTCGTTAACCGCTTTGGAATCTTCGAGGGTAAGTTCCCCATCGACTCGTTGCTACAATCTAGTAGATAGATCTTGGCTTGTTTGTTTGTATGCGATAGAAAATTTTTGTTTTCCATGCTACGAACCCCTACAATAACAGAATTGGATACCATAGTACATCATCCACTACAAACCGTACATAAGTTCTTACACAAATAGGGATCTCATGATCCAGTTCTTAATACAACTTCAAGCAACGGAATACGTAATAATAATGGTAGCGTAGGCGAAGCTCCATCTTCGGGGTCACAGGCAATGCTGACGATGGGAGATGATCCTAGTTTTCGTAACCTTCCTGGGGTCCATCTTCCAGGTACTCCTCTTCATAGTCTGGCCACGGGAATAGCCAGGGACAAAGCCATGAGTACTCATTAAGTACTCGCAAACTAATACTAACAAGTAAAAGGGTTTTTGGATAATAGGACACTAGGCTCTAGGGTTGTTTTGCAAAATCCAGATTTATCTCTACTAAGTTTGGAAACCACGAATGCTAGTTAAGGTTTTATAACATCTAAGTGGGAACTTGTAACTCATGCCATAAGTCATTTTGAAAAGTCTCAATTCATTTTACAAGTCATTTTGAAAAGTCTGATGGGGAAACAGTATGGCCACTCCAACTTTCCATAACCGCGGACGCGGCTATTCGAATAGTTTGACACTCTACAGAGATTGTACACTTTCACCACAACATTCGATACATCCGTCAGGAACAAATCCTGAATTCACCATACTTAGTATGCGGATAATCAATCCTAACCTTTCAATTACACGCTCTAGTATAAGCACCTCTGCTGTGAGTTTGGCCTCCCAACCATGACCAACTGTCATGTTGGGTACTGCACAGGTGGACAATCTTCACAAGATAGCCTCAGCTCAGACCTTGTCCGTGAGGGAACTAATACTAAGGTATATAAGTTTCCATTCAAGCCCTACCCAATCTTCGGGTATTGTGGTTGTACGATAAAATTGGAATGGTATCGCATCCAGACAACCATCAGTTTTATAAAGGGCTAAGGCTCATGCCTCAACATTTTCATCACCATAATCATCAGGTGTTCGGAAACACATGTCAAAACATCTCAGTAGAATGATCCATCATTCTAAGGTTTTCATAACCATTTTCACCAAGTATTCCCATCTAAAGTTGGTCAAGTTTTATGCTTAGTACTAGCATCTACAAGTGGGGGTGAGTACTAATGAGGGGTGGTACACTAGTGGAGTTTCAACTAAGTTCAATCTCATTCCTTAGGATGACATCAAGACTATCTAGCTTAGGCCAAATTTTATGCTCTTTATGCAACCTTCACATATCTTTCTAGTATCTACAATTCACTTAAGTAAGCTCTAAGTACTATCTTTGATAAATAAATAAAGTATAAAGCTTGTAAGTAAAACTAGGATTGGTTTATCAAGTGGATATGATCATATATGCTTTAAGGCATATAGTGGCATGGTAGCAAGCAAGTAGTAGCTTGCATAGGTCAACTTGATTAGTAAGGCTTGCAACTATTGGCTTGCACAATATCAGTATAAGCTTGCTAAATTGCAAGTGTTAGCTTGCATTGGTCCACTTAGTTAGTAAAGCTTGCCTTGTGCAGAGCAGTGGTTGAAGTTCTCCTCGGCTTCTTTTTCGTAGTATCCTCCTTCATCCTCGTATCCTTGGTCGGTACTAGCGTCTATAAATAAATACGATGTACACAATCACCAAACAATACTTAACTACTTGAAATCATCACACAAAATGGTCCTATAGATGATCTAGTATCGTCACTAACATTACAAGATTAAAGTTTGGTTTAATTCCTTTTATTTTTATAAAAGTAATTTCTACTCATTGAAAAACTACTTAAGATTTAATATTCTCCAAACCAAACATGGGATCATGTTGACACATGTCAGCACCACATATTTTAGTCCATGAGAATGTGATTTAAAGTGGTGTCACAATTTAATAAGGTTTTACCTTTTTGTTTTAATTAATTAAAGTGGCTAGAACTGCCTAAGTAGCATTCTTTTATTACTTGAACATTATTTCTGTAAGTAAACCTATATATTTTTATATATTCTGAAAGGTATGGTTAAATGTGATATTTGAGAGTTGGAATCAACTCAAAAGCTATTATGGTTTTAATTTGAAAAATGTTTGAATGCAGAAAAGCTTCTGCCTTGTTATTTTTACCATGGATGATCTATAGATCCAAATGACTTGAATCCAACGGACTTGGATTTAGCATTCCCAGACCTTTCTAACAAAATTGGTTTCATTCAATTTGGTTCACTGAATCGACCTGGGTTGATTTTTCAAATTGGGTACTGAAGTGTGCTTGAAATAAAATGGAAAAGGTTTAATTCAAATAACTGGGCTGCGAGAAAGGTTAACGGGCCGGCCTACTAAGCACAGCGCTTCCGCGGGCTGCGTAAGTGGTTGTCCCCACGCGCCTGTGAGACAGGGGGTGCAAAGCAGTATGGGGCGATGTGGTGCGTTCGATCTGGTTCTAATCCAACGGCTGAGGGTCATCGTCGATGTTGGGCAACGCCGAGGCAGATGTAAACCTAGCGCTGCTGGGGGGTTTGCAGGGCTCACCGGGGTTCAAGCGAGGGTCGGCGAGGCGGGCGAACAACGAAGTCGACGACGGCGAACCTCCTGGTACCGGCAGCTTCTCCTGGGGCGGCTCCAATTGCTGGCTCCCTTCTTCTCCAATAGCGGTGGGCTCTGGTGAAATTTTGGCGAAGCGCTGCTCGCCTTGCTCCGAAAACAGGGTGGAATGGTCAGTGAGGAGAGGGGAGTGAGATGGTGTGCTCAATTCGTCTGGGGGTGGACTCTATTTATAGTCTCGACGACGAGACCGAACGGGATGGGCAGGAGACGGTGGCGACATGGCTACGGGCTGCTAGAGGCATGGCCGGCGATGGCGATCGCTTGGTGGTCTCCTGGCGATGCTCTATGGCTTTAATGCGCGTGTAGGGGCGGTGCGGTTTGGTCTGGAACATGCGACGCTCTGCGCGGCAGAGGCGGCGTCTTCGATGGCGAGCGGTGGCTGTGAGGCATGGGGCGGCGAACGGGGATGTCTGGCGGTCTCCTGGGTCGGTGGCGATCATGTATGCACGCGGCGAGGGCGGCGCGCGGTCTGTGAGCTTCGGTCGAAGGTGGCGCTCTGGCGCATGCTCGGCATGGTTGCTGGCGAGCTGGGCGCGGTTCATGCGGGTGGTCCAGGGTTTGGAAACGCTCGCGGCTAGGACAGGGAGTGGCGGTGGACGGTGGGCTGCCTCCTACACAAGGTTGGCACGGCTAAATCTCCTCCTAGATTGTTGTCTCCACTGGGGTGGCATGGTGAGCTTCGGCTGTTCACCATTAATGTCATTGCCCAGCTTACAGTGAGGCTAGTTCTTGGTTTAACTTGCTAGATGATCTACTGAGATGGTTGTGAGCTAGAGAGGGAACAAGTTAGGCTTCAATCACTACTCACAATAGTGTTTAAGATTTTGATGATCTGTGTCTGCAATGTGTTTGATGAAATGGCCGCAAGAATTCAAATTTTAAATTTTGAAAAGATTTTTTGTGGGTGTGCTAGGTTGGTGCTGGTGAGTCTACAGATGCTTGGGTTTTGAAAGTTGAGCTTGTTTGAGTGATTTTTGAAAAAGTGGGATCTTCCCATATGATAAAGATTCAATTTTGAAATGTCATTTAAACTATGCATTTGAAAGTTTCTGGATGATTACAAAGTGGGCATTGATACTTTGTTATGAGTACAATAAAGGGGTGCAAAGATCCAGAAAAGTTTCTGTTAGGTTCTGAAAGTTTGAGACAGTCAAAGTAGGCATGGGAGTTAAATTGGTCAAAATGACCATTCACTCATTTAGCTTTGTTTTGATTTATTTGTCTTTGAGAAAAGTTTGGGAATTGTTTAGATGATGTTTATTTCACCTAAGCAACATTTTACAAGCAAAGAAACACACAATCAAGGTGGTTCAAAAGAAATCAAAATTGGAATGCATACACACATGCATGCTTTCATATTTTTATTTAGAAAAGTTTTTGTTAACCCTAAATTGGATGATTAGAGTTTGATGATCCAAGTTTAGTATTTTTGGGATGTTACACAGCTGAAAGCCAAGAGGAGTTCTTATATGAAGAGCCCGATCTATACGGTGTTGTAGAAGGGGTGGACTACGACATCGTCTATGGAGGAGAGCACAATGAGTCAGAATAAATACCTTAGTATAAGTAACCAATTGAGCCGAGCAACATGGACCTTATATAATAATAAGTTGCTGAGCTTAATTAGGAGATGAAGTTGTACTTTAAAACTTTCGCTGAAACATTTTATATTTGGTTTGTAAGTTAAATCTTTTGAAGTCGTGAACTTCTGGTATTGTAATAATAATGTATGTATGTTTATAATATGGACCCGCAATGTTTCTGTTGTACCACTCTGAAGGATGTGATATTTACGGAATGGTATTCTGTAAATGTCATGTCAACGACTATAGCGTACTACACATGCAGTGGTATGCTGGGTCACCGCGGTCAGGAAGCCAAACCTGTTAAATAATTGTACTGTCAATGCTAGTCACTGTCGGGATACATTCGTCAAAAGTCGTCGTACAAGCCATCTAAGCATGTTGTATTGCGACAACATACTACGAGATACCCACATTATCTTGTAGTTTCTACAATACGAACAATATATATTAGCCCACACATTAGTATATATGATTAGTACAAGGTGGCATAAGTACGGGCATTGTTGAGAGTTTGCCCAAATTCAAAGGGAAGAATGTAATTTTAGTTGGTGCTTACAGACTTACCAAATATGCACACTTCCTTCCTCTGTCCCACCCATTCACTACTCAACACGTTGATCTTTTTATTGATATCATATTAAAGTTGTATATGGTCCTCCTCAAGTTATTATCAGTGTCAGAGACAGAATTTTCACATGCAAGATTTGGCATGGTATCTTCTCAACTCTACAAGTTAAATTGAACTTTGGCACATCTTATCATCCAGAGTCAGATGGTCAAGCCAAAATGGTTAACTAGTGCTTACAGAAATATTTGCACACTATAGCCTTCAAAGAACCCAAGAAATGGGAAACTTGGCTGTCAACAGTTGAATGGTGGTACAATTCCTCTCTCCATTCATCCATGAAAACTACTCATTTTGAAGCCCTATATGGTTACCCCCTTCACAAAATTCGAACTATAACTATTTCTTGCAATGTCTCACCTGAAGCTACTGTTACACTGCAAGACAAATATAATATGCTTAAGTCCTTACAAGAAAATCTATAAAAATCTCAAAATAGGATAAAAAATGCTGATTTGAATAGGACTGAAAGATATTTTTCTCAAGAAGATATGTTGTGCCTCAAAATGCAACCATACCGTTAGGCTGCTTTTGGGATTGCACAATGCACTTAAGTTTGTTAGAAATAATGGGGCTAATCTATTTAGGCCCATGAGTATTTCAGATTTTCCCTAAATCTCAAAGCCCAAATTTGTGGCAGCCCATATGTGTTTGGGCCCATGTTTGTGGCAGCTCACATGGGAGTGGAGTGGGAGCTAAAGTTTAGTCCCACATGGAAAGTTGGAGGAGAGTTGCACCACCTTATAAGGTGGAGTGTTGCACCACTTTGTAAGTGAGTGGGAATAAGAGAGATATACACGCGCGCTCCTCCTCCGACGACGCCGCTCGCACGCACGCTCGCTCGCTCGTCACGACGCGGGTCGCGGGAAAGCTCGGCTCGGAATCTCGCCGAGCCGAGCTTTATTTTGCTGCTCAGGAAAATTGACAGACGTGTCAGACGTGTCAAACGGTTAGCACTTATTCGGGTCGCTACAGAGCCGATGCGGATCGTGGATTGAGTCTACGTTAGGGTTTCCTGAGCCGCTCTATATAAAGTCCTGCGCGGCTACCGCCACAATACCACCGAAAACCAATCTAGGGTTTTGCCTTCCTCTCTACTTGCGCCGTCACCGTAGTCTACTCCATCCCGCTTGCCGGCGTGCACCGGCGGACGGGAGAGCAGGTCTCCGGAACCACTCGCCCTTGTGATCCTGTACGGGAGAGGGCGAATAAGGTTTTTGGAAAGCGCTCTGCGCAACTTCTCGAGTTCTTCATCACGGGTCGTCTTCCATCCAAGTCAGGCGGTGCTGCCTACCGCCGTCTTCGTCGCCATCTGTTGCGATCACTCTTCCCCAAAGTTTTCACTACTACAACCGAACGGTACGCACTACGTGATCATGTTTGGTTGTTCATCATGTTCTACGAGTACATGTTAAGCTGCTGTTTGTTTCCGATCATCCTGTTGTTTAGTACATCTAGTATGTTCGAGTTACATGAGCTAGTAGCTGGTTTTGTCATGATTTATATTCTGAAATTAATCGTGGAAATTATGCCTAATAATCCAACAAAGTTATCCTCCAAGTATTATTGTCCATTTCGCATACTGAAAAAGTGTTCAAGGTTGCATATCGACTGCAATTACCATCTGGCACTCCACTCCATCACGTATTCCATGTCAATCAACTCAAAACGCACCTTGGGCCAACAGTTGTTCCGAATCCATAGCTTCCCCTACTTACTCTTGATGGATAAGTCAAGGTGGCTCCTCTATAGTCCTTCAGTATCGTTAGATACCACGCAGCGCGGGTGAGTATGATATCCATATCGTACAATGCCTAATTATTGAAAAAAATGACTCCCCTAGATGATACTCCCTCCGTTTAGAAATATAATATGTTTTAGATTTGTAAAACGATATATCTAGACATATTTTAGTGTGTAGGTTCAAACTACACACTAAAATATGTCTAGATACTTACTTTATAAATTTAAAATATCTTATATTTCCAAACGGACGGAGTACATGGTAAGATGCAAATTTTATCTAGGTTGCATTTTCTTCTTTCCGTCCTTGGAAGTATGGATTCAAGCGGGGTGTATTGTCACGCCTGACACTGTCATCATTATTCTCATGCTACAAATGTTCTTCAAGTTTAGAAGATGGACGGTAAGATCACTTCACAATATTTAGCGTTCATCAAACGGTCCAAATTGTAACAACTAGTTAACTGTAATTAACTACATTAAGATAGCATCATAAAATAATCGGATCCGCCGCTCTCTTGGGACTCTATATAACTAGAGAGGAGGGTGGACTCCATATCCAAAACCGTAATATTTATGTTCTTGTTTCTCCTCCTCGTAGCTTAGAATCCTAGTTGTTTCATTTATCTATCTTGTGCAAGTCATGCCCTTTTATCCAGTTCCTAGTATTTTAGCTTCTGAATTGTAAGGTTGACTTATATTCTGAATCTTTTAATATTAAAGTATTTTTTGGAAAGGAGCATATATTAATATCGCGATGATACCAATTACACCCAGCATATGCAATAATGTATTACCCTATTGGCATTACGGATGCAATCAGCCCAAAAAGAAGAAGAATTGAAAAAAGCCCCGCTGTAGCGATAAGATCCTTAGTAGCAACGACGCTAATATTATCTGAAATTAATATTATCAGCATTCGAGCAACTCTCTAGATTTAAAATTAACTCTCATCAGAGTGACTTGTATTATTTTGATGAGGCTCAAAATGAGGCTCACCTATATGATGAACTTTTCAGCTATGGCCAGGGACAATTTCTAATCAACTATTTAGGAATACCGATTCACTATCAGCATCTCACAGATGTAGAATGGAAATACGTACATGAAGACTCCAAAAACATCTTAATAGTTAGAAACGAAAACTACTATCCCTTGAAGGCAGACTTGTACTCGTAAACTCAGTACTCACCAACATGGTACTGTATATAATCTTGTTTTTCCAGTTACCAAAAGGTATCTTGAATAAAGTGTATTATTTCTAATCAAGATTATTTTGGCAAGGGGATAGTGAAAATAAGAAATATCGACTGGCTAGATGAAATGTGGTTTACCGACCAAAATAATACGGCGGACTTGGCATACATGATTTGCAAGTCAGAAATACGGCGCTTCTAGGTAAATGTCTTTTTCAAACTACTTACAGAAGATGGTGTATGGCAAACCATTTTATAGAGGAAATATGTTGGCTCAAAAGTTGTGTCTCTAGTGGTTTGGAAACCCAATGATTTACACTATTGGGCTGGACTAATGGCATCCAAAAAGCATTTCTTCAATTTTTGGTATTTTCAATATTAAGGATGGATCGCATATTAGATTCTGGGAAGATAAGTGGCTTGGCCGAACTTTTCTTCGCGAACAATATCCAGCTCTATATTCGATTGTTAGGCATAAAGGGATACAGTTTCCATAGTAATGAAATCTAATCCTCCTAATGTGTCTTTCAGGAGAAGTCTCATAGGCCCTCGACTGGTACCTTGAAACAATTTTTATTACGATTATCCACGATACAGTTGTCGAAGGGTCTGGACGAGTTTAATTGGAAATTACTAGAGAGTGGTAAAATTTCAGTTAACTCAATGTATAGAGCGTTGATTCAACCTGATATTCTGGTCAATGATAATAGTTAAATTTGGAAGATGAAAATACCCCTAAAGACGAATATATTCGCATGGTATCTCCGTAACGAAGTAATTCTCACAAAAAGATAATCTTGTAAAGTGGAATTGGAATAAAAGTAAACAATGTTTTTTTTATCATGAAGAGACAATCCAATATTTTTGCTTCCATTATAAATTTTCTCGCTCTATATGGCTAATCATCCAAATAGCCTCTCCTTAGTTCCCCCACGTTTAAATAGCCTCTCCTTAGTTCCCCCACGTTTGGTGGCCAAACTATGTGGTTACTGGTTATATGGGATAGAGAATAAATACATGACTTTTTAGGATGGAAGCGTTTGCCATTATTTGATCCCTATGGTTATATATAAATGATAAGATTTTTAATAGCAATGTGTCTTCTTCCCTACAGGTTATCTATCGGGCCACGGCTATTCTCCGATCATAGACTACTCTCCAACGTATGGAGTTCTGTGATTTATTTGCGAAGAGGTGTACGCGATTGGAGGATACATCAAGGAATATTTTCTCCTAACATGAATGGTCGCGTGAACCACGGATTGATCTTCCATAGCTCGAGGCCGTTTATTTTGATAGTATTCTTTTTGTAATGTGATCTACTTACTTTGTTCTCTAGTCGTGTGAATTGTTCGGCCGTGTACATCCTAGTTATGTAGAAGTAGTGTGTAAACATTACTTTAAGTAATAAAAGCGCAACTTTCCAAAAAAAATCTGAATCTTTTACACACAAGGGTCTGACAACCCACATGCGCCGCTGCCGCCCTTCGAGTCGCCTCGAGCGTAAGGGCATCTCCGCTGGGCAGACCCATCTAGTCAACCCAAACGGCCCGTTTCTGACCGTTTGGATCGAGACACGGTTGATTCGGAGAGGGGGTCCGGCCAGCCGCGTCCAGCGGCGTGACCCATTTGTTTGGCCTAGGCATGGTATTTCTTTTTGCAAATTCAAACATAAACCGTTCGCGTTAAAACTCGCAAATTTCATACTGAATTTACATTTAAAATGTCAAAAACAGAATTTTAAACTAGCCTAACCCTAGCTACTGATCTTCGCGCGTCGGCGCCACCTCGTTAATCTACGGGTCGAGGTCGATGTACTCTGGCGGCGACCAAAGGTTGGACGGCGGCAGGGCCGAAGAGGGAGCGGGCGCAGGTGGATTGATCTCCTGCCAAAGCCATGACGCCCAACCGTACTAGAGGTGTGCCAGCTCCATACCCACCTCCGGCGCGATCGCTGGCGCCAATCTGGGCAGCGGCGACAGTGGAGGCAGCTGGGCGTTCGCCTGTTCCACCATGCCGGTGAGCTGGAGGGCCTCCTCATAGCCACGCCACAAGGCGTCCTCCTCTCGCGTGTTGGCCTTAATGGCCTGCTCGGTGAAGGCGTCGTCGTCGTAACCCCACGCGGTACTCCGGGCAGGTTCGCGGCAACGTCTTACACCGCCTCCTGTTTGACGATGATCTCATCGTTGTCCTCCTCTTCGTCGTTGTCGTACTCGCTGTTGAGCTTGGCGTTGGAGTGGTTGACGATGCCCTCGTCGTGCGAGTCGATGTCAGGGACGGTGTAGACCTCCCCGGGATGCAGGTCGCGGCGGATGGTGATGGCGCACCGCACCTTGTGCTCCCACTCGAGGAACTCTACCCAGTAGGCATTGCTGCGGTAGCCACCCTCCCACCGTTGGGCCGGCAAGAGGTTGCTGATCCAACGGCGGATCTCCTCTGCTAGCCTTTTGCCCTGCAGGGGTTCGTAGCATGGAAAACAAAAGAATTCTACCGCATACAAACAAAACAAGACAAGATCTATCTACTAGATTGTAGCAACGAGTCGATAGAATAACTCACCCTAGAAGATTCCAAAGTGTTTAATGAGAGCGGATTCTCGTGGGTGATGTAGTCGTACTCTTCCCGATCTGAAGATCGCGTAGACGATCCTTCCGGCGCTGCGTAGCTCATGATGGGTCACACGTTCGGTACTCGACGAAGACCTTCCTCTCCCTTGTTCCAGCAGGCAGCGGAGGTTGTAGCACTCTCCTCGCAATTCCGGCAGCACGACGGCGTGGTACCGGAAGTATAGGGGAGATCTCGCAGAGCTTCGCCTTAAGCCGGAGCGATTATGGTGGGCTATGAGAGAGGCCTCGGTGATATAGGGTTTAGACACACCAAGGAGGAGAGGCTAGGCCGGCGGCTAGGGCAAGGGGATGCCTGTAGCATCCCAATTGTCTAACAATTGCAATGCTACTAGCCTAGTCTATATATAATGCTACTTCATATGTATAATTGTTGCATCATAATTATATCATGCTCATGTCATCATGCCACCTTGCATTTGAGCATCATATAAAACCCTTTTTGTTTTGGTTCTTCTCTCATATGCATCATTAATTGTATTTGCCTCTTGATATTGTATTTGGTTATTGATATGTTGTTTAAATGCCCAAGTTGAGTTGGGGGCATATCTTTTATTAACTCCACCACCTTTCTTGTCATCACCCCATCATTCCACCATTCCACCATATATGAGCATTGCAACTTATTTGGTTTTACCTCTAGCTCATGTGGGTTGGGATGGATCCTATTCTATCTCCACATGCTCTCATATATGCACCATATTGTTTCCACATTATTGGTTTATGAGAGCCACATGGCCACCTTTGCATGCCTTGTGAGTGGAATCTTTTCCTAGCTTCCATATGTGTTGTTTTGGGGTCATTATCATGTTGGGATATTTTTGGGTTTACTAAATACCTAGTGGCACATACACACTAGCATGTCCCATTTTTATTCAAATATGGTCATCTCCATCTACTCCACATGGGGCATCCTTTTAATTCTTTTAGCTTGGTTTATTCCATATTTTTGGAATGCATATGTATAAATGCCATGGATATTTATTTTGTTTTCACAAGATAAAACCTAGCATTAATATTTATGCATGGGCCATGCAAATCTCACCATCATTCCCTCCTTTGGGTTTTTCATGTATTTTTGCAAGTGAAACATGGATCTTTGAGAGTTTATTCATATTGGCCCTAGTCTTTTGCTTTTGACCTCACCTTCCTCACCTTCCTCTCTTTTCCACCTCCTTCCAAGCATAATCTTTGGTGATCATAGCTAAGCCCTACCCTAAACCCCCTCTCTCTATTTCTATCTCTAAACCCTACCACCACCATGATCTACCCCATCACCCTCTCTCTCTAAACCCTCCTATCTATCCAAAACCCTAACCCTAATCACCTACCCACTATCACCATCTACCATACCACCCCCCTCTAACCCTACCCGAGGCCACCCTACCTAGCCCGAGCCTCTCCTCTCCTCTCTTCCTCTCTTCTCTCTGCCTGGCGTGCCCCACCACCGAGCCACCCTCCTTAGCCTCACCCTGCCCCACCTGGAAGCCCCTGCCCGTGCCTGCCTGGCCTCCCCGCTCGAGCACGTGAAGGAGAGGGAAAGGTGGCACCCGAGCCACCTTTAACCCTACCCACTCCCCCACGGCACCCCCTCTCCCCCTCTGCTTTTCCACTCCCTCTCTCTCGCCTGCTGCCTTCTCTAGATCTGGCCGAGGTGCCCTGTCCTTCCTTCCTTCTTCTCCACCGCCGCCAGCTACCCCATAGCCGGCCACCGTCGGCATCACCTTACCACCACCGTAGCAGAAGGAGGGCGAGGAGTCTGGGCGTTGGGGAAGACCTAGACGACCACCTGCACCACCCCTGTAACCGCAGACGTGAAGGAGGAGCCCCAGGTTGATCTGCGCATCGTCGACACCGAGCCAAACCCTAGCTCTGCCCGGCCTCTGCCTCGTCGACGATCGTCTGCTCCTCTGCTCGATCCGTCCACACCGACCTAACCACGGTGAGCTCCCTGACCTCCCTGACATGGTCCGCCTCGCCGTGCCGCCCTAGATCCGCCGGCCCTTCCGTCGAAGCGCCGGTGCACCGGGCCACGCTGGCTCTGCGCTCGCCGCATAAAACCCTATCTAGGCCCCGTCCGCCCCCCTAACAACTACCCCGCCCTAGCCCAGCGGTGGCCGCCTCCGCGCGCACGCCCAGGTCGCGTGTTCGAGCCCCGCGCGCCGCGCTCTGCCGCTGTCGAGCACCGTTTTGTCGTCAGTAAGTTCAGAGAAGAAGCACAGTGCGCGCGCTCGTTTTGCAGAAAGCTCCCTGCATCTTTTTCTGCTTAACCCGCGGTACAGCGTGGCCCGCTAGTCAGCCTCCCAGTTAGTTTTGCAGAAACACCCCCCAGCTTTCCAACCCCTAAACCCGCGCTACCCCCGATCTCCCACGTCCATTGGCGCGCCTGCCAGGGCCCCGAGGCTGTGGCCCCACTCGCTTCGGTCTCTAGGTCTAGCTCAACTCGCGGTGACAGAAACTTTTCTGCGCGCTGCGGCGTCCAGTCAGCGCTGGACCCACTGGTCATTGTCTGTGGCTAGCTAAACCTGAGTAGAAAAAGTAATTCTGATTTCTGTTTTGATTCAAATCTTTTAAAAATTATTTCAAATTCAAATCAGTATTATAATAACTTTTAAAATACAAATCCAAATAATACAAACGGTATATGTTTCGAGATCAGAAAAATGTGAGGAATTCAAATATGCTATCCAAAATATATTTTGAACACTTAAAATTTCAAGTTGATTTAAATTACAATAAAATGCCCTTTTTCCTTAATCAATTAATAACTTTTGTTTTATAACTCCAAATTTAACAAATGATATGTCTAAATCGATCAGCGCGACGAGACCTTTCTGTTTATGCATTCCATGTTCTGAATTGCAGCATGCATCATATAAATATAAAGAGTACAGCAACTTATTTGGGTATAAAATGTGACTAAACCTCAATAAAATGCTTTATTCTTGTATACCACACCTCACCCATGCCATGCTTCATTATTGCCAAGCAAATTGTGCATCATTCATCATGGCATGATTGTTTGTTTGTCGCATTTTATTCTTATGCTTGTGCACTTTATTTATGTTGGCCCTTGTTTGTTTGGTTCTTCTTCCAATAGACGCTGAGCAGGGGATATATCAAGAAACCCAGGAGCACTACCCAGATCCTTATCTCGCTTCAACTGAGCTGCCAGGCAAGCACTACCACATGCTTGCATACATACAGTACCTATTGCCTCTATCTTATTCTTGCATCATCGAGTCGCGATTGCATTAAACTGAATCCCAAGTACTGCATAGCCTTTACTTTTAAACCCCACCGAAGCTTGTTCCTCCATCCCATGAGCCATTACTACAGGAGTTGTTTGAGCCATGCGAGTCGTAGAACAGCATGTGTAGGGTATGTGAGTGTCTGATGGATAACGAGGTACCTAAGCAACTTAACTCGAGTAGTAATGGGATAACTAATGAAAGTGGCACGGTGAGCAATATCTGCTATTTGGTTTTTCATGCTCACTTGTGTCCCGAGGACCCCGAGTACTTGATTCCTGTTTGAATATTCGCTATCCACATCCGGAGGCTTATGGGACCCCCGAGCGAGCTTGATTCATTCTTATTTCTTGTGGCCACAAACTAGTTTGAGGTTTTATTTGCTATCTGTACTTATGCCATGCTTTACGCTTTATTTAAATTGTGCGATGTCTTTGACCTCTGTTTAGGATCGGGACACGATTTCGGTATCGACAAGCCCACCACACTTTCGGGTTCCCGATCGTTCATGACCGTCCACCCAAACCTTGAGTCCGTTTGAGTCACTAACTTCGCTATGGGTAGCTTAATGGGGTGGCCTCAAATATTTCTGAATCTTGTGATTGCTTTGTCGTGAAAGCCTCGTTGGGTTTTGATTTGGTTTTTCCGAGGTTGATCGAGTGTGTGTTGCTATTTGTGCACCTCGCAGGTAAAACTTTCGAAAGTTGTGTCCTGATTATGGACGACTTCGATACGCTTTTCGATCATAGACAAGTATAACTAAAGTACAGCTTTTGATTTGACTAAGTAACTGACTAGTAAATAGTGCAACACTCATGGAATGGATAATAAAACTGCCAACGGATGGGGGTGTTCGTCCGCTTCCTCGTTGGTAAGCGAGGAGGAGGATGGATCTGTTAATATTACTGTTATAACTGTTGTTCTTAAATCACGGACATCCGTCTATCTTTGGTTAGGCGGATGGTTAGCGAGTATCTATAGAACTGTTACGTATTATCTTTTGCTGCAATTGCGTCACCCCAGGTTGTGTCCCCTTTAGAGGCATAAAGACTTGTTGAGTACCCCTAGGGTCTCACACGATAAATTATTTGATTCAGATGAACAGGTACACTCACAAGATGGATACTAGGTGGAGGAGGCGGACGATGTGGGAAACGATCATTCGGTGTAGAGATTCCGGGAACGGGGATCCGTGAGATCTGTGGACGGGATGTGTTTATTTATGGGGCATCTTATGCCGATTTGCTTCTTATCCGTACTCGGATCTTGTTTTCCGCTTCCTCCTGATACTCTGATGTTTGATGTATGAGGAGATATCCTAAACTATATATCTATCTAGGATATTTGGATCTTGCCGTATGGCGTTGCAATATTTCTATTTCTTTTAGATGGAATGGCTCTGAGGACTGTTGTATGGTGGCTTGCATACATACTCATTTGTGTATGTAGTTGATCCCTTCGCCGACACGCCTGTTCTTGCCCGATGTTTGGAAATGGTTAGGACGGCGAAAGGTCTACTGTGAGTGGCATTTGGGCCCCACCGCATTATTTTAACCATTTCCGCTCATCCAGCTTGTAACTAGGAGCGTAATTCACCGAGGTAGTTACAATTGGTATCGAGCCATCCCGCCTTCGTGTCTCACCAAATGGTCGTTGTCGGTCTAGCAAATATTTTTGGTAGCTATGTATACTAGAGAAAACAAAACGAGAGTAGGACTGCTTCCACTTTTCTTCTTACCCACCCACCCACCCTTTTCTGGTAAGGAAGTGTAACGTTTTCAATCCTCTTCTTAAAATTCAAACTAGGATTCACGTGTTCTGGGTTTCCGTAGTACCATAGAATGTGTGTGTGTGTAATTCCTTGTCTATCTGTTGTATCCAACATGTTATCTTTATCTGCCTTTGGTTATCAATCGCTGGTACATTCCATACCGACAGCTTTTGAATACTGGCGAGCTATCGACTCTTGTTAACCGTGCCATCTTCTTAAGGGTGTCCTTCCTTCTAGCAACTCCACATTACGTGAGACCATCTTGCTAATCTCTACCGATAAGTGTTTTTGCATCTATTGGTATTTTAATGCCAAAAATGCGGAAAAATTTTCTTTGATACATCTGTGCTTCCACACTCCTTTTCACCGGTCTCAAACATTATCTATCTCCTTTTATCAGCATGTCCATGCTAACTCATTCTTTTGTCACCGCGCTTAATCCTAGAGTTTCTTTTCATCTCCAATTCTCTTGGGCTAATTACATAACATGTGTCGATCCGATCTGGTGATTGTAATTTGGTTCTCGGATAGCTATATGACACTTATCTTGAGTGGAATATGGAAAATGCAATCACCACTATCCTCCAAATGGTGACGGTTATCTCTGTGATTTTGAGTACACCGTGATCATATCTATGCATATTCAAGCATCTTTGGCAATCCGGAGTTTCTCAAAGCACTATGGCGGTCTATCATCATCCATCATGCCGCATCCTTTTGAACCCCATATCTGCACGATTCTCCTGGATACGAGGGAATTGCATCTTTTCGTCTCTGATAGCTTTGCTTAAGGTATGAGCTATCATCGGTTCTTATCCAAGATCTCTTTATCTTTGTAACTGGTGATCCGATCGACAATGTGAACCAGGTGACATCTCTTTTTCTTCCGAAGGACCGCTTAACCTATTCTCAACAGATCTTCTTCAACAGGAATCCTTACTCGTAACGTTGATCTTTCAAAGAGCGTTGAGCTCAGAAAGTGTTTCGAGCATTTGTTCGTTCTCCCGCCTCTTGAACTTGGTATTTTGGGAATATCTTGTTAATCCATGGTGGTATATGTTGATAATATGCTTGCCTATTCGATATCTATGGAAGGACATGGAAGATCATCTGTGTCTCTTTCTCTCGAGCTTCGTGAGCACTGCCTGTGTGCAAAGTCTCAAAGTGAGAATTCTGACTTTTTGAAGTCACATATCTCGACCACGTCCTTCTGCTAAACACATTACTTTAACTCTGGAATCAGCAAGTACATTGTTAATTCCATCCTCCATCTTCAACCAATCCGGAGTTGTTCCTTGTTGGCAAGTTATCATCGTCGTTCCGCTGAAGATTTCCTCAAGGCTGCTAAATCTCTCTCAATCATTTCAAGAAGAACATGTAGTTCTTTCACCTCAATCTCGTTAAGTAATCTCTTGAAACCCTCTCGCTCTATCGTCTATGCTCAATCCACCGGAGGCCATGAAGACCTTCCTCTTGTATTCCTTCTGTTCAAGTGGTGCTATATTTTTCTATATCTGTGAAATTTTGCAGTTGTCTCCGTAATCTTCCTTCATATCTTTCCGGTGGCTTGGTACTTCAGACATGACGACAACATCATCATCTTTATCTATATATGAATCCGGCGTATCGTTTGCATCTATCCTTGTTTTCTAACGGAGTTCTACGAGTTTTTGCCAACACCTTCAGTCTGTTTCGGTAGTTGGGTTGCATGATTTTCTTATTCATGTGCGGAGTAATGCTTTGAGTGCGGGATGGAGTAGCTACCATACCACTACTCTTATCATTCGCTCTTGTACATTGAATTGGTGAATTAATGTGATTTCACTCATTCCACGGAAGTTAGAAGTGGCCTTTATTCCTTGATACTTTTACTTCCGTCCTTGTTTTTCCGGAGTGCTCTTTCGAAGAAAGTAATCAATAATCTCTTGTTGGTGATCTCACCCTTTCTACACGGAGCAAAATCCTCAATTATCTGGTGGAAACAAACGCAAACCTTTTTCTATCCTCGTCTTTCTACCGATGCTCGATATCCCCAAACAAGATTAAAGGAAACTATCTCTCTCTTTGTTTCATCAATTCTTTTTCTGTGGTAAAGCCAATTATGGTTGATGCCATCAGCCGCAAATCTATTGCGTTAGCCTCAAGGCTAAAGAAAGCAATAATTATCTCTACAATAAACTCCAGATCCTCCATATTCTTTGCTTCTCGGGATTCCACCATGATCTGGCTTCACATCCATCTCTGGAAGTTATATCTGCGCACCAAAACTGCGTGATCCTTGGTTCTTACCGGCGCAACAAGAATCTAATCCGACGATGTCTAACTAAATCTTTCTGTTGATATCAAGGGACTCTATTGTTTGAAGGCAATATTGTTTCTGAACTTCATTTCTCAAATTCGAGAGAAGATACGATGCTATTGTCATAGTGGTTCAAAACTCTCCAATCTAGCTCTTTTTCTTCCAGCGAGATAAAGGTTCATCCTCTATAGTATCGGTAAATCTTTAATCTTAACGGTGTGTCTTTCTTTATCCATGATGCATCATCTTGTCCTTTCTTTCACCAGTGGATCTTTTTCTTTTATCATGATTCTTGGGAAAACCGGAGCTATGCCCATCCTATCCTTCTTGTCTCACGACAATCCTTCAATTCTTCTATCCTGTTGTTTCTCAAGCAAAACGCAAGACTCGCAACAATTCTAGCAAGTTTTGCAAGGTGTAGTGGTCGCACCATTCCGTTGTTCATCAACTTGGGAACGTGAGGGTCACCTTCGTTCGAACACCCGCCTCTCCTTGTGTTGTTTTCTTTCTCCTAGGAATCTCGGGGCGATATTCTTGTTTAGTGGGGGAGAGTTGTAGCATCCCAATTGTCTAACAATTGCAATGCTACTAGCCTAGTATATATATAATGCTACTTCATATGTATAATTGTTGCATCATAATTATATCATGCTCATGTCATCATGCCACCTTGCATTTGAGCATCATATAAAACCCTTTTTGTTTTGGTTCTTCTCTCATATGCATCATTAATTGTATTTGCCTCTTGATATTGTATTTGGTTATTGATATGTTGTTTAAATGCCCAAGTTGAGTTGGGGGCATATCTTTTATTAACTCCACCACCTTTCTTGTCATCACCCCATCATTCCACCATTCCACCATATATGAGCATTGCAACTTATTTGGTTTTACCTCTAGCTCATGTGGGTTGGGATGGATCCTATTCTATCTCCACATGCTCTCATATATGCACCATATTGTTTCCACATTATTGGTTTATGAGAGCCACATGGCCACCTTTGCATGCCTTGTGAGTGGAATCTTTTCCTAGCTTCCATATGTGTTGTTTTGGGGTCATTATCATGTTGGGATATTTTTGGGTTTACTAAATACCTAGTGGCACATACACACTAGCATGTCCCATTTTTATTCAAATATGGTCATCTCCATCTACTCCACATGGGGCATCCTTTTAATTCTTTTAGCTTGGTTTATTCCATATTTTTGGAATGCATATGTATAAATGCCATGGATATTTATTTTGTTTTCACAAGATAAAACCTAGCATTAATGTTTATGCATGGGCCATGCAAATCTCACCATCATTCCCTCCTTTGGGTTTTTCATGTATTTTTGCAAGTGAAACATGGATCTTTGAGAGTTTATTCATATTGGCCCTAGTCTTTTGCTTTTGACCTCACCTTCCTCACCTTCCTCTCTTTTCCACCTCCTTCCAAGCATAATCTTTGGTGATCATAGCTAAGCCCTACCCTAAACCCCCTCTCTCTATTTCTATCTCTAAACCCTACCACCACCATGATCTACCCCATCACCCTCTCTCTCTAAACCCTCCTCTCTATCCAAAACCCTAACCCTAATCACCTACCCACTATCACCATCTACCATACCACCCCCCTCTAACCCTACCCGAGGCCACCCTACCTAGCCCGAGCCTCTCCTCTCTTCCTCTCTTCTCTCTGCCTGGCGTGCCCCACCATCGAGCCACCCTCCTTAGCCTCACCCTGCCCCACCTAGAAGCCCCTGCCCGTGCCTGCCTGGCCTCCCCGCTCGAGCACGTGAAGGAGAGGGAAAGGTGGCACCCGAGCCACCTTTAACCCTACCCACTCCCCCACGGCACCCCCTCTCCCCCTCTGCTTTTCCACTCCCTCTCTCTCGCCTACTGCCTTCTCCAGATCTGGCCGAGGCGCCCTAGCCTTCCTTCGTTCTTCTCCACCGCCGCCAGCTACCCCATAGCCGGCCACCGTCGGCATCACCCTACCACCACCGTAGCAGAAGGAGGGCGAGGAGTCTGGGCGTTGGGGAAGACCTAGACGACCACCTGCACCACCCCTGTAACCGCAGACGTGAAGGAGGAGCCCCAGGTTGATCTGCGCGTCGTCGACACCGAGCCAAACCCTAGCTCCGCCTGCCTCGCCTCGCCGATCGTCGCCTCCGCTCGATCCGTCCCACACCGACCTAACCACGGTGAGCTCACGACCTCCCGACATGGTCCGCCTGCCGCCCCTAGATCCGTCGGCCCTTCCGCCAGCGCCCTTGCACCGCCGCTGCCTGGCTCGCCTCCTGCACGCATAAACCCTATCTAGGCCTCGTCCGCCCCCCTAACAACTACCCCGCCCTAGCCCAGCGGTGGCCGCCTCCGCGCGCACGCCAAGGTCGCGTGTTCGAGCCCTACGCGCGCCTCGCATGCCGAGCACCGCTTTGTCGTCAAGAAGTTCAGAAGAAGCACAAGGCGCGCTTGCGTAAAGCTCCTACATCTTTTTCTCGCTTAACTCATGATGCAGCGTGGGCCCGCTAGTCGCCTCCCGATTAGTTTTGCAAACACCCCCAGCTTTCCAACCCTAAACCCGCTACCGGATCTCCCACGTGTCGCGTCCATTGGCGGGCGCCAAGGCTCGAGGCTGCCGTGGCCCCACTGTCGGTCTAGGTCTAGCTCAACTCGGTGAGAAACTTTTCTACACATGGCCCAGGCTACTGACCCACTGGTCATTGTCTGTGGCTAGCTAAACCTGAGTAGAAAAAGTAATTCTGATTTCTGTTTTGATTCAAATCTTTTAAAAATTATTTCAAATTCAAATCAGTTTTATAATAACTTTTAAAATACAAATCCAAATAATACAAACGATGTATGTTTCGAGATCAGAAAAATGTGAGGAATTCAAATATGCTATCCAAAATATATTTTGAACACTTAAAATTTCAAGTTGATTTAAATTACAATAAAATTCCCTTTTTCCTTAATCAATTAATAACTTTTGTTTTATAACTCCAAATTTAACAAATGATATGTCTAAATCGATCAGCGCGACGAGACCTTTCTGTTTATGCATTCCATGTTCTGAATTGCAGCATGCATCATATAAATATAAAGAGTACAGCAACTTATTTGGGTATAAAATGTGACTAAAACTCAATAAAATGCTTTATTCTTGTATACCACACCTCACTCATGCCATGCTACATTATTGCCAAGCAAATTGTGCATCATTCATCATGGCATGATTGTTTGTTTGTCGCATTTTATTCTTATGCTTGTGCACTTTATTTATGTTGGCCCTTGTTTGTTTGGTTCTTCTTCGAATAGACGAAAGGGATATATCAAGAAACCTGTGAGCACTACCTGATCCTTCTCTCGCTTCAATGAGCTGCCAGCAAGCACTACCACATGCTTGCATACATACGACCTATTGCCTCTATCTTATTCTTGCATCATCGAGTCGCGATTGCATTAAACTGAATCCCAAGTCTTGCATAGCCTTTACTTTTAAACCCCACCAAGCTTGTTCCTCCATCCCATGAGCCATTACTACAGAGTTGTTTGAGCCATGCGAGTCGAGAACAAAGATGTGTAGGGTATGTGATTATCTCGATGGATAACGAGGTACCTAAGCAACTTAACCTGAGTAGTAATGGGATAACTAATGAAAGTGGCACCGGTGAGCAATATCTGCTATTTGGTTTTTCATGCTCACTTGTGTCCCGTAGGACCCCGAGTACTTGATTCCTGTTCCTTGAATATTCGCGCTATCCACATCCGGGAGGCTTATGGGACCCCCCTGAGCCAGAGCTTGATTCATTCTTATTTCTTGGGGCCACAAACTAGTTTGAGGTTTTATTTACTATCCTCTACTTATGCCATGCTTTACTGCTTTATTTAAATTGTGCGATGTACTACACATGTACTGTTTAGGATCGGGACACGATTTCGCGGTATCGACAAGCCCAGTCACACTTTTGGGTTCCGAGTCGTTTACAGCCGTCCACCCAAACCTTTAGTCCGTTTCGGAGTCAGCTAACTTCGTTGCGGGTAGCTTAATGGGGTGGCCCCCTGAAATATTTCTGAATCTTGTGATTTCTTTGTCGTGAATGCCTCGTTGGGTTTTGATTTGGTTTTTCCGAGGTTGATCGAGTGTGTGTTGCTATTTGTGCACCCCTGCAGGGTAAAACTTTCTGAAAGCCGTGTCCGCGGTTATGGACGACTTGGAGCACGTTTCGATCATAGACAAGTATAACTAAAGTACCGCTTTTAATTTGACTAAGTAATCGACTAGTAAATAGTGCAACACTCATGGAATGGATAATAAAACTGCCAACGGATGGGGGTGTTCGTCGCTTCTCGTTGGTAAGCGAGGAGGAGGATGGATCTGTTAATATTACTGTTATAACTGTTGTTCTTAATTCACGGACATCCATCTATCTTTGGTTAGGCGGATGGTTAGCGAGTATCTATAGAACTGTTAGGTATTATCTTTTGCTGCAATTGCGTCACCCCAGGTTGTGTCCCCTTTAGAGGCATAAAGACTTGCTGAAAACCCTAGGGTCTCACACGTTAAATTATTTGATTCGGATGAATGTACACTCACAAGATGGATACTGGGTGGAGGAGGCGACGATGTGGGCAACGATCATTCGGTGTAGAGATTCCGGAACGGGGATCCGTGAGATCTGTATGGGATGTGTTTATTTATGGGGCATCTTATGCCGATTTGCTTCTTATCCGTACTCGGATCTTGTTTTCCGCTTCACCGATACTCGATGTTTGATGTATGAGGAGATATCCTAAACTATATATCTATCTAGGATATTTGGATCTTGCTTGTATGCTGCAATATTTCTATTTCTTTTAGATGGAATGGCTCGAGGACTGTTGTATGGTGTCTTGCATACATACTCATTTGTGTATGTAGTTGATCCCTTCGCCGACACGCCTGCTTCTTGCCCCGATGTTTGGAAATGGTTAGGACGGCCGAAAGGTCTACCTGTGAGTGGCATTTGGGCCCCACCGTACTATTTTAACCATTTCCGCTAATCCAAGCTTGTAACTAGGAGCATAATTCACCGAGGTAGTTACAATGCCCCAACTCGGTGGCTAGGGTTTTTCCCTAGGCGGCGGCGGCAGGAGGTGGCGGCGTCGGCGGCTTGGGGCTAGGGTTTGCAGGGTGCAAGGTGTGTTCTTGGAGGGGCAGCCCTGCCCCTCCTTATATAGGTGGAGGGGGCCGGTCAAGGGGAGGGGAGTCCCTCCCCAACTCGGCTTCCAAGGCCGGCGGTGGAGGGAGAGGGACTTCCTCCCCAAGTAGGTTTCCTACTCTCCCTCCACCAAGCAAAATAGCCGTTTGACTTTTCAAACTAGGATTTGATTTATCCCTTTATTTCGCTCAGCGATGACACCTAGTACATGATGCAACCATTCCAACTTGTTATGACACATTCATGTACCCTTCCCCTCCGGAGTGGACATTCCGAACCTTCTAGAACATTCGATGAAAACACCGAACCATTCTCCAACCCTCAAACAGGACTTTCCTTATATGAATCTTATTCTCCGGACCATTCCGGATCTCCTCGTGATATCCGGATCCCATTCGGACTCAACAACATTCGCCTCTTACTCATCATTCCATAACTACTCAACAACGTCGAATCCTTAAGTGTGTCTCCCTACGGTTCGTGAATTATGCGGACATGATCGAGACACTTCTCCGAACAATAACCAATAGAGGAATCTGGAAATTCATATGGCTCCCACATATTTCTATTACTTTGCGATCGAATGAACCACTTACATACGATACCAATTTCCCTTTGTCTCACGATAGTTTACTTATCCGAGGTTTTGATCGTCGGTATCTCTGCATACCTAGTTCAACCTCGTCACTGATAAGTACTCTTTTCTCGTTCCCGTGATATGTGAACCCTTGTGAGCCAGTCACATGCTTGCAATCCAATTGGATGACATTTCACCGAGAGGGCCCAGAGTATATCTATCCATCGTATGGATGGACAAATCCCACTCTTGATCCATGTGTCTCAACCAATACTTTCCGAACACTCAATGCCACCTTTATAGCCACCCAGTTACGGTGTGGTGTTTGATGTCATCAAAGCATCCTTCCGGTGATGGTGATATGCATGATCTCATGGTCGAAGGAATTAGGTTACTATGTATCAGAAAGCATATAGCAATTGAACTATTAAAATGACTTGATCTTTATGCTACGCTTATCTATAGGAGTATGTCCATCATATCATTCTCCTAATGATATGATCTTGTTGTTAATAACATCTCAATTTTCATGATAGGGAAACCACAATCATCTATCAATCAACAAGCTAGTATTATGAAGAGGCTTTACTAGGGACTCTATTTTAGTTTACACATCACACAAGTATTAATGTTTCCTTGTTAATACTATTAAAGCATGAATGTAAACATTTATCATAAACACAAAGATATAATAATAACCATATTTAGTACTGCCTCTAGGGCATATCTCCAACATGCCCTTCTTGGGGACGGGCGGGACACGGTCCCGGTTGAGGTGCCAGCCAGTGGAGAGGGACATGTCCTTGTGCTTGATGCCCCGTCCCTCCCTCCAGCTGCGCTTGCACTCCATGATACGCATGTACTTTCGTGTGTAGCTCTCCCGTGGTGCAGGGTAATCCTCCACAGCAGGGCGCCAAAAATCCTCCAGCCGCGGCGTAGGCGGTAGGGATGTGCCACGGAGGAAGGCCGGCAGCCGGGAGAGCTGGCTGCTAGAGCCAGACGCCTCGTGGTCATGCTTGCTCCTCCCCTTCTTTAGCCATGACAGTGTCTTCATCGTTGGTGGCGGCGGCAGCGGTTAGGTTTTGCGATGGCGAGAGGTGAGGACGGCGGCACCGATGGGCGTAGGGTTAAATAGCCTAGCCGCTCGTGAACGCGCGCAGCTTCCCGCTCCTTCACCATCAATGCCGGCGCGGGAACGCAGTGAAGATGCCCTAAGCCCTCGCGCGGATGAGTTCGGACACGCTTGGACGGGATGCGTCGGCCCAGTGAAGATGCCCTAAGCCCTCGCCACGGAGAGGCAGCGAAATGGTACTCAGGAGCTTAGGGCATCTCCACCGGCTCGACGCATCCCGTCCGAGCGTGTCCGAACTTGTCCACGCAGACACGCGGGGCATGCGCGGAGCCCTAACGGGCCAACCCATATGGACAAACGTGTCCGGCTCGACCCGTCCATGCATCTAATTTGGCCAACGGTTGCGTTGGCCCAGACGCGCGCAGATAGCGCGGGTGTATGATACGTCCAAAACGTATCTACTTTCCCAAACACTTTTGCTATTGTTTCTCCTCTAAACTTGTGTGATTTGGATACAACTAACACGGAGTGACGCTGTTTTTAGCAGAATTGCTTTGGTGTCTAGTTTTTGTGCAGAAAATCAACTCTCAAGAAAAATCCCAGAAAATATGCCAAAAATCCTATTTCACCAGAAGACTAACTGAGCCAGAAGACGAGGCAGAGGTGGGCCACGAGGGGCCCACACACCCTGGCCCGCGGGCTAGGCCTAGCCACGCCTGGAGGGGGTGTGGCCACCTCGGGCACCCCCTCGGCCTTCTTCTTTGCCTATAAGAAGCCTCCTGGCCTTAAAACTCTAGGGGGTCGATGTTTTTCCAAAAAGAGTTCCACTGCGCCGCCATCACCATAATCCGCGAATCGGAACCAGAAACTCCGTTCTGGCACCCTGCTGGGACGGGGAATTGGAGAAGATCATCGCCATCATCATCACCGATGCCTCTCCATGAACCATCCATGTTTCCCTCATCCATGAGTGAGTAATCCCCCATTGTAGGCTATAGGGATGGTAGGGATTGGATAAGTTCTATCATGTAATCAAATAAGATTGTTAGAGCATGGTGCCTAGTATCTCTATTAGTGCTATTTGACTTTGTTGCAACTTGTTGTGCTTAATGCTTGTCACTAGTGCCCGAGTGCCATGATCTCAGATCTAAACATGTTATTGATTCATGATGATAGTATTGTTTGTGATCTTATCTGCAAGTTGTGTACACATATCATTGTCCGAAACCAAAGGCCACAAAGTGACAGAAATTGGGATAACCTGGGGGGATGGTTGTGATATGAGGATCACATGTGTTCACGGAGTGTTAATTCTTTACTCCGGTGCTCTATTAAAAGGAGTATCTTAATTGTCAGTAGATTCCCTTGAGGCCCCGCTGCAACGGGCTGGCGGGAGAAAAGATGTTGTGCAAGTTCTCATTGCGAGCACATATGACTATATGTGGAACACATGCATATGATTATTTAGTACTTGGATGCTTTATCTTATTTATCTGCAATTCCCCTAGATCTTGAAGTTACATGAATAGTCTTGTCCATGCAACGCTCGTCCATCCATCCATATGCCTACCGCACTGTATCCTACTGTTTGCTACTATTGTTACTACTGCCTTTGTTTTACTGCCGCTGTTACTTTGCTATTGCTACTACAAAATTGTTGCTACTGATTAACTATTGTGAGCAAGACTATTTCTAGGTGTAGCTGAATTGACAACTCAGTTGTTAAGGCTTGCAAGTATTCTTTGGCTCCCCTTCTGTCGAATCAATAAATTGGGTTATACTACCCTCGAATATTGTTGCAATCCCCTATACTTGTGGGGCATTAGTGTCCTGCCCCGCATGACACTGGCCCACTCGTCATCCACTGCTTACCGGCGGCATTGATTTAGACACGGTCAGCGGCACCTATTCAGACGCAACTGTGACACCGATTCAGAGGCGCTGCGTGGAAGGCTGACCGGCGGCATCCTGCACCATCAATGGCCACGAGACGACACGCTGACCGACTGGCCGCATGCGTTCCCATGCCGGCATTGATGGTGAAGAAGCAGGAAGCTTCGCGTGCTCATGGGCGGCTGGGCTATTTAACCCTGCGCCGTTGGTGCCGCCCTCCTCACCTCTCGCCATCGCAAATCCTAGCCGGCCGTCACCACCAACGATGAAAACGCTGGCGTGGCTGAAGAAGGGGAGGAGCAAGCACGGCGACGAGGCGTCTGTCTCTAGCAGCCAGCGCTCCCTGCTGTCGTCCTTCCTCCGCGGCACATCCCTGCCGCCTCCGTCGCGGCCGGAGGATTTCTAGGGCCGCCCCATGGAGGTTCACCCGCCACCGCGAAAGGAGGAGCGTCACACGCGGCAATACTTCCGCATCGCGGAGTGCGAGCATCGCTGGATGGAGGGCCGGGGCATCAGGCCCAAGAACATGTCCCTCCCCACCGGCTGGCACCTCAACCGGCACCGTGTCTCACTATCGCTCGTGCCCAAGGCGGGCAAAGGGTTGGAGGAGGAGATCCGCCGTCGGATCAGGAGCCTTCTGCTGGCCCAATGGTGGGAGGCTGGCTACTAATCCGAGGCGTATTGGAAACAGTTCTCGAGTGGGAGCACAAGGTGCGGTGCGCCACCACCATCCATCATGACCTGACGCCTGGGGAGGTATACCCCTTCCCCGGCATCGAATCGGACGACGAGGGCGCCATCAACCACTCTGATGCCGAGCTCGACAGCAAGGATGGCAACAAGGAGGAGGAGGACGACGACATCATCGTCAAGTAGGAGGCGGTGGATGACGTTGCAGTGAACCTTCCCCCGGAGTACCGCGAGGTGCTGGCGCGGGGCTACGACAAGGACGCCTTCACCGAGCAAGCCATTGCGGCCAGCGCGCAGGAGGAGGAAGCCCAGTGGGTCGGCTTTGAGGAAGTCGTCCAGCTCACCAGCATGGTGGCGCAGGCGAACGCACAGATGCCTCCACCATCGCCGCTGCCGGAGGTGGGGATGGAACTGGCGCACCTCCCGCACAGTTGGGTGATCAATCCACCTGCGCCCGCTCCTGCTCTGGCCCTGCGACCGCCCAACCTCTAGATGCCGCCGGAGTACATCGACCTCGACCTATAGATGGACGAGGCGGCGCCGGCGCGCGAAGATCTGTAGCTAGGGCTAGGAGTAGTTTAAATTCTTTTTTATATTTTGAACGTAAATTAAGTACGAACTATACCATTTTTTACTCTGAACTAATTGTGTTTGAATTTGCAAAAAAAATGTCGCTCTAAGCCGGACAAATGGGTCACACCGCTGGGCGCGGTTGGCCGGACAGGCCGGACCCCCTCCCCAGATCGACCGCGGCCCAACCCAAACGGATAGAAACGGACCGTTTGGGACGATCGGATGGGTCAGCCAAGGGCATCTCCACCGGGCCGACCCATCCGGTCTGAGCGTGTCCTAACTTGTCCGCGTGGACAATCAGGGCATGCACGATGCCCCAAAAGGGCAACCCATCCAAGCAAACGCGTCCGGCTCAACCCATCCATGCATCTAATCTGGGGCTCGGTTGCGTCGGCCCAGACATGCGCGGATAGCGCGGACGTCGTTTCCGTTGGCCACGCGGTCCCATATGTAAGAGAGACATTAGTACTTAACGATAGATTTTCATTAGATTAAGCCCTGCTAGTTACAAAAAGTCCATTTAAACAAATTAGGGGAGGTGCTGCTGCTATTGCTGCTCCAGCTCCTGCGGCTACGGCTACGGCTGGAGGAGGATGGCGCAGTGGATACTCGTCGCTGTTTCCACGGCCACCATTTCCGTGGCCACCGTTGCCACGACCACCGGCTCCATCGATCGTCACCCTAGCAGCCCAGATGGCCCGCTGCTGGACCTGTTGGCGGAAACGGTCGCGAGAATGGCCGCGAGCCGCCGCCCTGCCCTCCGCATGTAACCGGTCCTCCGCCGCCCGGTTCGCGAGGGCCTTGTCCATCTTGGCGGCCCAGTGGTCCCTTGCCTCCTATTGGGCGAGCAGCTCCGCCGAAGAAAGAGCCAGATCCAGCGCTGTTGGAGATATGCCCTAGAGGCAATAATATAAGTGTTTATTATTATATCTTTGTGTGTTTATCATAAATGTTTACATTGATGCTATAATTGTATTAACCAGAAACATTAATACTTGTGTGATTTGTAAACTTGTTAGAGTCCCTAGTATAGCCTCTTTATAATACTAGCTTGTCGGTTGATAGATGTTCATGGTTTCCTGATCATCAACATTGAGATGTTATTAACAACAAGATCATATCAATAGGAGAATGGTGTGATGGACATATTCCTATAGATAAGCGTAGCATAAAGATCAAGTCATTTCAATAGTTCATTTGCTAATAGCTTTCTGATACATAGTAACCTAATTCCTTCGACCATGAGATCATGCTAATCACCATCACCGAATGGATGCTTTGATGACATCAAACACCACTTCATAACTAGGTGGTTATAAAGGTGGCATTGAGTGTTCGGAAAGTATGTGTTGAGGAACATGGATCAAGAGTGGGATTTGTCCATCCATGTGACAGATAGATATACTCTGGGCCCTCTTAGTGGAATGTCATCCAATTAGCTTGCATGCATGTGACTGTCTCACAAGGGATCACATATCACAGGAACGTGTAAAGAGTACTTATCGGTAACGAGGTTGAACTAGGTATGCAGAGATACCGACAATCAGACCTCGGATAAGTAAAATATCGCGAGACAAAGGGAAATCGGTATCGTATGTAAATGGTTCATTCGACCACAAAGTAATCGTTGAAATATGTGGGAGCCATATGAATTTCCATATTCCTCTATTGGTTATTGATCAGACATGAGTCTCGGTCATGTTTGCATAATTAACGAACCGTAGAGAGACACACTTAAGGATTCGATATTGTTTAGTAGATATGGAATGTAAGTAGGAAGACCGAATGTTGTTCGGAGTCTCAGATGAGATCCGGGATATCATGAGGAGATCTGGAATGATTCGGAGAATAAAATTCAAATAAGGAAGGTCCAATTCCAGAGTTCGGGAATGATTCCGGTGTTTTTACCGGAATGATCTAGAAGGGTGTAGAAGGTTCACTAGACCAGAAGGGGAAGGGTACATGAATGTGTCATGACTAAGTTGAATGATTGCATCATTTCCTAGGTCATAGGCATTTTAAATAAAGAAATTAAAATCCAAATTGAAAGTCAAAAGGCAAGTTTGAAAAGTCAAAATGGGACAATGTTTCCTGGTGGAGGAAGAAGAGAATCCTTCTCTCCCTCCACCACGCGCCTAGAAGGAGAGGGAGTTGGGGTATGTTTCAAACTCCCCTCTCCCTATCTACCCCTCCCACTCATAAATAGAGGGGAGGGGGTGCCCCCCAAAGATCACAACAAGCCCCACACCACCAAGCCGCCGCCACCAAGCCGTCGCCGCCGTGTCGCCGCCGCCGCCCAAGCCGCTGCCGGCCACACCTCCTCCTCTCCGGCTTCTAAACCCTCGACACCGGGAACCCTACTACTCCACCATAACCCGCTCTGGTTTAAGGCAAAGCCCTGCGGGATTTCCCCTCTAACTCCGACACCATGCTGTCTTGTTGTCGTAATCGCGAGAGTACTACAACCTCCGCTGCCTGCTGGAACAAGGGAGAGGAAGGTCTTCATCGAGTACCGAACGCGTGACCAACTGCGGGAGCGCTGCCGGAACACGGCGCCAAAAGGATCGTCTTCGTGATCTTGAGATCGACAAGTGAACGACTGTATCACCCACGAGAATCTGCTCTCGTTAACCGCTTTGAAATCTTCGAGGGTGAGTACTCTAATCGACTCGTTGCTACAATCTAGTAGATATATCTTGGCTTGTGTGTGTTTATGCGGTAGAAATTTTTTGTTTTCCATGCTACAAAGGCCTACAGTGGTATCAGAGTTGTGTCTAATGTAGATCTGTTGCACGAGTAGAACACAATGGTCATTGTGGGCGGTGGTGCTTTTATTATTAATTTCTTTTTGTGTCCTTGGATCTTGCAGTATGGTGGGATGAAGCGGCCCGGTCTAACCTTACATGACATCGTTTATGAGACTTACTCCAGGCTCAACATGCAACTTGTATTGCATAAGTGGCTTTGCGGGTGTCTGTCTCTCCCATCATAGTAAAGATTCAATTTACAACGGGCACTTGATAGTTCAAGCATCAACGTTGTGGTTCTTGTTCATAAGTTAGAACGGTACTTATTGGAAGACCCAAACCACGTAAAATATGCAAAGAAAATTAGAGGCGTCTAACTTTGTTTTGCATGGGTGGTCATGATTGTGATTATATATGATGTATGCAATGTTCCTTATTGTAGGTCGGCAACCGGCAGGAGCCTTATCGTTGTCTTTTAATTTCGTTAAGACCTGCATGTCTATTATTCAAAGTAGTTGTAATAGTTGATGCTGGTAGACGGCAACCATGGAATGGTGCAATTGACCTTGACGCCACGCCGGTGATGATCGAGATCATGTTCGCGCTTGAAGATGGAGATCCGAAGCACAAGAAGAAAGGCCATATCATATCACATAATTTGAATTGCATGTGATGTTAATCCTTTTTATGAATCTTGTATTGCTTAGTTTATGATGGTAGCATTATAAGATGATCCCTTTCACAAAATATCAAGTTATAAAGTGTTCATCCTTAGTAGACACCATTGCCAAGACTCGTTGTTTCGAAGCACCACGTGATGATCAGGTGTGTTAGATTCTGCGAGTGCATACAACCGGAGCAAACCAGATTTGCTCATGTGGAAACAAAGGTTTAATCTTGACGATCCTAGCATGTACAGACATGGTCTCGAAACACGGATCACCGAAAGGTAAAGCATGAATCATATAGTAGATATGACGAACATGTTGATTGTTCGCTTTTGAAACTACATCATCTCTCGTGATGATCGGTTATGATGTAGTGGATTTAGTTCGTGTGATCACTAAAACAATGTGAGGGATGTTGTTTTGAGTGGGAGTTCACCTAGGTTAATTTAACTATTAATTAGAACTCAATTTGTCATAAACTTAGTCTAAACTATTGCAAATATGTTGTAGATCAATGGCGGTCCCTACCATCAATTTTAATACGTTCCTAGAGAAAGAAAAGTTGAAAAACAATGGAAGCAACTTTGTGGATTGGTTCCGCAATTTTAGGATTTTTCTCAATGCTGGTCAGTTGACCTATGTGCTGGATGCACCACTTGGTGACCCACCTACAAAAGATGCTATCGATGACGAGAAAAATGTTTTCCGTACTCGAAAGAATCAGTACTCCACGGTTCAGTGTGCTATCTTGTATTGTTTGGAACCAGAGCTTCAAAAGAGGTTTGAGAACTTTGACCCACATAATATTGTTCGTGAACTCAAAATGATATTTGAGGCTCACGCGGCAGTTGAGAGTTATGAAGCTTCTAAAAAGTTCTTTAACTGCAAGATGGAAGAGGGCAGCTCCGTCAGTGAGCATGTGCTTAAGATGTCTGGGCACGCTAATAAGCTCCAGAGCTTGGGCATAATAATTCCTAATGCGTTAGGGATTCATCGTGTCCTCCAATCACTACCACCAAGTTACAAGAACTTTGTGATGAACTACAACATGCAGCGCATGGATAAGATGTTGCCAGAACTCTTCTCTATGTTGAAATCTATGGAAGTGGAGATTAAGAAAGAGCACCAAGTGTTGACGGTCAATAAGACCACCAATTTCAAGAAGCAAGGCAATCCTAATAAAAAGGGAAACTTCAAGAAGGGCGGTATGAAAGATACCGCGCCGACGAAGAAGACCAAGGCTGGCCCTAAGCATGATGCTGAGTGCTTTTACTGCAAGGGAGAAGGTCACTGGAAGCAGAATTGCCCTAAGTACTTGGCGGATCTGAAGAACGGCAACATCAAGAAGAAAGGTATATCTGATATACATGTTATTGATGTGTATCTTACTAGTAGTTGTAGTAGTGCCTAGGTATTTGATACTGGTTCGGTTGCTCATATTTGTAACTTGAAACAGGTGCTGCATAATAGAAGGAAACTAGCGAAGAATGAGGTGACGATGCGCGTTGGAAATGGATCAAAGGTTGATGTGATCGCGGTCGGCACGCTACCTCTTCATCTACCATCAGGATTAGTTTTATACTTAAATAATTATTATTTGGTGCCTACGTTGAGCATGAACATTATATCTGGATCATGTTTATTGCGATACGGTTACTTGTTTAAGTCCAAGAATAATGGTTGTTCGTTTTATATAAGTAATATATTTTATGCACATGCACACTTGATATATGGTCTATTCTTGTTGAATCTCGATTGTAGTAATACACATGTTAATAACATTGAAGCTAAACGTTTGAAATTAAGAGATAACTCAACCTATATGTGGCACTGTCGTCTTGGTCATATCGGAGTGAAGCGTATGAAGAAACTCCATTCTGATGGACTTATTGAATCACTTGATTTGGAATCACTTGAAAGATGCGAAGCATGTCTGATGGGTAAAATGACTTAAGACTCCATTTTCTAGTATGATGGAGCGAGCTACGGACCTGTTGGAAATCGTACATACCGATGTGTGTGGCCCTATGAGTGTAGCATCACGCGGTGGTTATCGTTATGTTCTTACTTTCACGGATCACTTGAGTAGATATGGGTATGTCTATTTCATGAAACATAAGTCCGAAACTTTCGAGAAGTTTAAGGAATTTCAAAGTGAAGTGGAGAATCAACGTCACAAGAAGATTAAGTTTCTATGATCTGATCGTGGAGATGAATATCTAAGTTACGATTTTGGCGAGCATTTGAAGAAATGCGGAATACTTTCACAATTGACACCGCCGGGAACACCACAACGTAATGGTGTGTCCGAATGTCATAATCGAACTCTGTTATATATGGTTCGTTCTATGATGTCACTTACAGATTTACCTTTGTCATTTTGGGGTTATGCATTAGACACATCCATATTCACTTTAAATAGGGCACCATCTAAATCCGTTGAAACGACACCGTATGAATTATGGTTTGGGAAGAAACCTAAATTGTCGTTCTTAAAGTTTGGGGTTGCGAAGCTTATGTAAAGAAGTTACAGCCCGACAAGCTTGAACCCAAAGCGGAAAAATGCGTCTTCATAGGATACCCGAAGGAAACTATTGGGTATACCTTCTATCATAGATCCGAAGGCAAAATCTTCGTTGCCAAGAATGGATCCTTTATAGAGAAGGAGTTTCTCTCCAAAGAAGTGACTGGAAGGAAAGTAGAACTCGACGAGGTTGTCGAACCTTCTCTCGGATTTGAGAGTAGTGTAGCACCGGAAGAAGTTCCTGTGGTGCCTACACCAATACGACAGGAAGCTAATGATAATGGTCATGAAACTTCGGTCGAAGTTACTATGGAACCTCGCAGGTCAACGAGGACTCATACCACTCCCGATTGGTATGATCCCATCATGAGTGTCATGTTGGTGGACGACACCGATGACCCTGCGACATATGAGGAAGCAATGATGAGCCCAGATTCTAATAAATGGCTAGAAGCCATGAAATCTGAGATTGGATCCATGTACGAAAAGAAAGTATGGAATTGGTGGACTTACCGGATGGCCAGAAGGGTCGAGAACAAATGGATTTTCAAGAAGAAACAGATGCTGGTGGAAATGTAACCGTCTATAAATCTCGACTTGTCGCAAAAGGTTTTCGATAAATTTAAGGAGTTGACTACGATGAGACTTTCTCACTGGTAGCGAAGCTAAAGTACGTGAGGATTTTGTTAGCAATCGCTACATATTATGATTATGAGATATGGAAGATGGATGTCAAAATAGCTTTCCTCAATGGAGACATTGATGAAGAGTTATATATGGTACAACCCAAAGGTTTTGTCAATCCTAAAGACGCTAACAAGGTACGCAAACTTCAACGGTCCATTTATGGATTGAAGCAAGCATCCCGAAGTTGGAATCAACATTTTGTAAGGTAATCAAAAGTTTTGGTTTTATATAAACTTATGGAGAAGCTTGTATTTAAAATAAAGTGAGTGGGAGCTCTGTACCATTCCTAGTACTATATGTGGACGACATATTGTTGATTGGGAATGATATAGAACTTCTTAAAAGTGTCAAGGATTATTTGAATAATAGTTTTTCAATGAAGGATCTTGGCGAAGCTGCTTACATATTAGGCATAAATATTTATAGAGATAGATCGAGATGTTTAATAACATTGTCACAGAGTACATATTTGGACAAAGTTCTGAAGAGGTTTGGAATGGAAGATAGAAAGAAAGGGTTCTTGCCCATGTTGCCTAATACGACCTTGAGTAAAACTCAAAGTCCTGCTACGACAGAAGATAGAGAGAGAATGAGTAAGACTCCTTATGCCTCAGCCATAGGATCTATCATGTATGCCAATGTACTAGACCCGACATTGCATATGTTGTTACTTTAACTAGCACATATCAAAGTGATCCAGGGGTGGATCATTGGACAGTGGTCAAAAACATCCTTAAGTACTTGAGAAGAACTAAGGATATGGTTCTTTCTTATGGAGGTGATGAACAGCTCATTGTTAATGGTTACACCGATGCCTATTGGAACACTGATCCAGATGATTCTAAATCTCAATCTGGATACGTATTTACTTTAAATGGTGCAGCATTGAGCTGGAGGAGTGCAAAGAAAAGTGTTATGGCGAGATCTTCAACTGAATCGGAATACATAGCTGCTTCGGAGGCTTCACAAGAGGCAATATGGATGAAGGAGTTCATTACGGAGCTCGGTGTGGTTCCCAGTGTGCTGGACCCAATGTCTATCTACTGTGATAACATGGGCGCCATAGCCAATGCGCAAGAATCAAGGTCACACAAGAAGTGGAGGCATATCAACTTACGTTTTCACGCTATTCGAGAGCATGTACAAGATGCTGACATAAAGATTTTCAAAGTACACACAAATCTGAATGTGGTGGATCCGTTGACTAAACCTCTCGCGAGGGAAAAACATGACTAGCACCAACCTTCATGGGTGTTCGGTATATTACCATGTACTCTAGATTAGTTGACTCTAGTGCAAGTGGGAGACTATTGGAGATATGCCCTAGAGGCAATAATAGAAGTAGTTATTATTATATCTTTGTGTTTATTATAAATGTTTACATTCATTCTATAATTGTATTAACCGGAAACATTAATACTTGTGTGATTTGTAAAATTGCTAGAGTCCCTAGTATAACCTCTTTATAATACTAGCTTGTTTGTTGATAGATGATCATGGTTTTCTGATCATAAACATTGAGATGTTATTAACAACAAGATCATATCATTAGGAGAATGGTGTGATGGACATATTCCTATAGATAAGCGTAGCATAAAGATCAAGTCATTTCAATAGTTTGTTTGCTATTAGCTTTCTGGTACATAGTAACCTAATTCCTTCGACCATGAGATCATGCTAATCACCATCACCGGATGGATGCTTTGATGACATCAAACACCACTTCGTAACTGGGTGGTTATAAAGGTGGCATTGAGTGTTCGAAAAGTATGTGTTGAGGCACATGGATCAAGAGTGGGATTTGTCCATCCATATGACGGATAGATATACTCTGGGCCCTCTTGGTGGAATGTCATCCAATTAGCTTGCAAGCATGTGAATGGCTCATAAGGGATCACATATCACAAGAACGGGTAAAGAGTACTTATCGGTAACGAGGTTGAACTAGGTATGCAGAGATACCGACGATCAGACCTCGGATAAGTAAAATATCACGAGACAAAGGGAAATTGGTATCGTATGTAAATGGTTCATTCGATCGCAAAGTAATCGTTGAAATATGTGGGAGCCATATGAATTTCCAGATTCCTCTATTGGTTATTGATCAGAGATGAGTCTCGGTCATGTCTGCATAATTCACGAACCGTAGGGAGACACACTTAAGGATTCGATGTTGTTTAGTAGATATGGAATGTAAGTAGGAAGACCGAATGTTGTTTGGAGTATCGGATGGTATTCCGGATATCACGAGGAGATTTGGAATGGTCCGGAGAATTAAATTCATATAAGGAAGGTCCAATTCCGGAGTTTGGGAATGATTCCGGTGTTTTTACTGGAATTATCTAGAAGGGTCTAGAAGGTTCAACGGACCAGAAGGGGAAGGGTACATGAATGTGTCATGACTAAGTGGAATGATTGCATCATGTCCTAGGTCACTTGGATAGGCATTTGAATGAAAGAAATTAAACTCCAAAACTGAAAGTCAAAAGGCAAGTTGTAAAAGTCAAACTGGGACAATGTTTCCTGGTGGAGGAAGGAGAGAATCCTTCTCTCCCTCCACCACGCGCCTAGAAGGAGAGGGAGTTCGGATAGGATTCAAACTACCCTCTCCCTAGCTGCCCCTCCCTCTCATAAATAGAGGGGAGGGTGTGTCCCCCCAAAGATCACAACAAGCCCCACCCTACCAAGCCGTCGCCGGCCACACCTACTCCTCTCTGGCTTCTAAACCCTAGACGCCAGGAACCCTACTACTCCACCATAACCCTCTACGGCTTAAGGCGAAGCCCTGCAGGATTTCCCCTCTAACTCTAACACCACGTCGCCGTGCTGCTGGAATCACGAGGAGAGAACTACAACCTTCACTGCCTGCTGGAACAAGGGAGAGGAAGGTATTCATCGAGTACCGAAGGTGTGACCGGCTGCGGGGGCGCTGCCAGAACACGGCGCCGGAAGGATCGTCTTCGCGATCTTGAGATCGGCAAGTGAACGACTACATCACCCACGAGAATCTGCTCTCGTTAACCGCTTTGAAATCTTCGAAGGTGAAAGAACATGTGTGCCCCCATGTGTGGTTTTGGTAATTAATGACAATGTTTTATGGACTTATGTTTGCATTGAGTTTTACTTGTAGGATTTGTCCATAGACAATGCTTGAACCATATGGTGGCTTCAAGGTTGGAATAATAATAAAGTGAAGAAGATCAAGTGTTGATCAAGGTTTCTTAAGATGATCTCAAGTGTATCGTTCCATCCTTATGGTGATCATGGATATGTGAAGATATGCCTAAAAGAGAGGCTCTTCCATAGTGGAGTATGGGGGAGTATCTTCACCAAGCAAGTGCAATCAAGAAAGGTGCACCATCCTGAGGTGTGGAATATACAAGGCAAAGGTTTGATATTGATAGGGTTTCTTTCTCACTGGTCTCGTGGTGTTAGTTGGAGAGACCGGTTTATAGGATAGATAACCGTACTATCAAGAGGGGCTCTCAAGTGAGCAACTAGATCATATCCCTCGGTGAGAGCTCAAACCTTTGCATACTTGGCATCATATTTCTTGGTTCTTATTTGGTTCTTATCCATGAGAGGATTTAGATATTGTGTCAATCTCTATGACAAGCTTAAGTTCATCGAAAACGGATTTCATATGCATTCTCTATTGTGTTTTCGATAATGGAGGTTTTACCGGTTTGTCTTTTATAGATAGGTTAAACCTTTCATCATTTGGTTCTATCCTCCCTTGCTGGACTATGATGGTTCCCTGGATGATCTTGTAGAGCTCGTTACTATCAAACGAGCCTAAGATCATCAAAATCGGAGTCCGAATGAAAAATTTATGATGGTTTCAGTTTTGCTGTTCCTTCAGGGGGCGGATTATCCGGCCATGGGGGCGGATTATCCGGCCCAATTTTTGGAAAACGGCTAAGGACTTTGAGGCGTGGCTCCCAGTAATGGGGGCAGATTTTCTGGTCCTTCGGGGGCAGATTATCCGCCCCAAATATCTGCCCCTATACTGAGAGTTGTGCCGCGAAGTCCTTAGCCATTTTTTTGTCCCGGGGAACCCGTAATATCCGGGGGAGGGGCGGATTATCCGGCCTGAAAGGTCCCAGACGGTCATATGTCGTTGGGGAGGGGTATAAATAGACCCCTTCTTCCTCCTTAGGCTTGTTGCTTGCATTCTCTCTCTCCTCCATTGTTTTGACCTTCAAGAGCTTGCAAATACTCTCAATCCCTCCCATATTTCTTGAATCTTTTTGGGGGGTTTGAAAGGGGAGATCTAGATCTACAACTCCACCAATCCATCTCTCCTCTATGTGAGGGGAACATATTGGGATCTAGATCTTGGGGTTTCTTTTGTGGATTTTCCCGTGTGTTCTTCCTCTCTTATTCTCCCACTAGCTTTTGTAGCTTTTGTGGAATTTGGGAGAGAAGGACTTGAGCACTTCCTGTGTTCTTGTCATTGCATTTGGTGCATAGGTTTGAGTTCTCCTCGGAGGATTTGGTGAGTGAAAGTTGAGAAGCTTTTTACTCTTGGGTTCTTGGAACCCTAGACGGTTTGTTGGTGTTTGCAGGTTGTGGCCTTGGTGGCATTTGTTGGGAGCCTCCGATTAAGTTGTGGAGAAGTGCCCGAACCTTGTGAGAGGTTCCGGTTGACACCGACAAGTGAACCGATAGTGGAAGTGTGGATCGATCCCGTTGGGGTAAGATTCACCGGAGAATAAGGGAGGCCTTTTGTGGCGTAGGTGGTTTGATACCACCCCCTCTCCAACGAGACGTACTCTCTTTATGGGAGGAACTCGGTAATAAATCATCGTCTCCGCGTGCCTCGGTTATCTCTTTACCCGAGCTATTTACTTATGCACTTTACTTTGTGACAGCCTTCGTGCTTGAATTATTATATCTAGCTATCACATAGTTGCTTGTTTTGCTTAGCATAAGTTGTTGGTGCACATAGGTGAACCGTAGTTTATATAGGTTTTGTGCTTGACAAAGTAAACGCTAGTTTTATTCCGCCTTTGTTAAGCCCATCTCGTGAAAGTTTTAAACCGCCTATTCACCCCCCCCCCTCTAGGCGGCATCTGTATCCTTTTCAATTGGTATCAGAGCCCGGTCTCTCATTTTAGTCTTCACCGCCTTGAGAGTAAAGATGTCGGCTAGGGTATTAGTGCACAATGACATGTTCTTATTCGATGGCACAAATTATGATATATGGAAAACTCGTATGCTTATTCATTTTCGGGACATGGACCCAAATTTGGAGCGTATTATAGATATAGGTTTTTCTCCTCCTATGGATTTCAAAAATCTATCTTGTGAGGATGAGAAAAACTTATATCTCGATGCTCAAGCTTCTAATGTGCTTGTTAATGCTTTGAGCTATGTAGTTACCTCTTTAATCATTCCTTTTTGGAGCGCTCATGAGTTATGGACAAAACTTCAAGATAAATATGTTGTGTCCAATATTGTTGAGGATGATTGTGTTGCTTCCACTTCCGGTCAAGATGATTTCTCATCTTCTACCACTTCACCAACATGTGAATTTTCACAAGGTAATGATATGGTGAGTGGTGATAGAAATTACAATTTGGATAGTGTGCTTACTATTTATAATCCATCATCTCTATCTAGTTGCAATGATCTATCTTTGGACTTTAACACTTCTAGCACTACAAACTTATTACATGCTTGTGTTAATAGTCCTTGCATATCATGTAGAAATGACTTGAATAAATCTCATGATGATATGCTTGTGTTTTCTTGTTGCCATGATAAAAATGCTTCTATTTCCTCTAGTGCTTGTGTTGCTAACCATGTAGAGGAAACCGAAGATTCTATGGGCCAAGACAAGGTTTTGAATGAAGCCACAAATGCAATCTCATCTTCACCTTCTTTCGGTACCCACCTATGCCTTATGGCTAGGGATTCAAAGATAACTCCTACTTTGGAACCCATTACCTCTTGTGATGAGGAGGATGTGGATAATGTGGAAGAAGAGCTTGATATTGATGATTTATATGAAAAGGGTGAGATTGTTTATCGTGCCCTTGTTAAGAATAATATTTCTTCCTCTAACTTTGTTGAAATCTTGGACTTTTCTATTAAGAGCAAAGAACATATTGATAAGTTAGAAGCACAAATTGAGGAGCAAGAAAACATAATTGATGAAAAGTTTGCGCTTGAGCGTGAGTATGCTAATGAAATTGCTCAACTAAAGGACTCCCTTGAAGAAGAACAAACCACCAAAGAATCTCTTGAGGAGACTTTTACTCTAGAATTATCTAGAGTAAAGGAATACCATGATAGAGAACTTGCGGTGGCAAACTCCTTCAAGATTAAAAATGATGAACTTGACGTTGCTTATGCTAAACTTGTTGAGGATTTTAAGCACCTCGAAAATGGCTCTCGGGTTGTTAAGAGGGAGCTCATCAAACTCACCGAGTCGCATGAGCAACTTAAAGCTTCATACTCAAAAGAGCTTGCCAAGTTGCCCTCACCTCTTGCTAATAGTGATGATGCTTGTGCTACTAACTCTATTTCTTGTGAAGCATCTATTCTGAAGGAGAATGTTGAGCTAAAGGCTCGACTTGCGTTGCTAACTAGAAACTATGGGAAATTAGAAGAAAGTCATGTTAAGCTCTCGAGCTCGCATGAGGATCTTCTAGTCTCCCATGGTAGGCTAAAGTTAGCTCATGAGGCCATCGTGTCAAAGGTAACATCTAGCGGGCCTCATGTGGACATTAGAACTATATCTACTCCAAATGTTATATTGCCATGTGCTAGTCCTTGTAATTCATCCTCTCACAACCATGCTATATCTCGCGATGAATTACATTCCATGCCTTGTTGCTCTAACAATGTAGCATCTACTTCCTCTAGTACTTTTGTTGAAACTAACCATGTAGAGGAAATCAAAGAGCTCAAGTCTCAAGTCACTTCTTTGAAGAATGACTTGAAAAAGGGTCATCAAGGGAAGGCCGCACTCAACAAAATCTTGAGTGTGCAAAAATCCCCCAATGACAAGAGTGGGATTGGATTCAACTCCAATGTCAAGAACAATTCCACTATCAAGTTGAAGCACAAGGATAACAAGAATAATGGCCAAGATCAAGTAAACAATCCGGCCAACATTGTTTGCTTCAAGTGCAAGGAAGAAGGGCATCATGTCAAACATTGCCCATTAAAGAAGAAGTCCCTTGGCAAGAAGAAACAAGGGAAGCGGCCTCAAGCTCTACATCCTGTTAGAAATGGGCCTCCTCCCAAGAAGACTCAAGCTCTTCCTCAAGTTGTTGCTTCATCCAAAAATAAAGATGGCAAGAGTAGAACTTGCTACATATGCCGTGTGAAGGGGCACATTTCTTCCTCTTGCACTATTGGTATCTCCTCATCCAACCCTATCATTATTGATAATGCTTATTCTCTTTGTAAGGATGAGGTTGGCAATGTGTTTGCCAAATTTGTTGGTGCCCAATGTGGTGTCAAGAAAAGAACCATTTGGGTGGCCAAGCCTATTGTTACTAACTTCTTAGGACCCAACTTGGTTGGGGACCATCTAGCTAAAACTTGATCAATAGGTGTTGGTTGGAGGGCATTGGAGACTTGGTTACATTATGAAGAATTGAGGGATCTTCATCTAGTATAATTGTCAAGTCAAGTCATGTGGATTATATTGCCTCTACTATATATCCAATGTTCCTCCTTGCGGTAACATATGCTTAACTCATTACATTGAAAGTTACTCGCCCCCTTGTGCATGTGTTGGTTTTGTATATTCCATGCTCTTGTACATGTTGTGATTTCCATTTAATTATCTTGAGGAATCAAGCATATTTTTGTGTATGATTAGGTGGCACACCATGTATGTGTGTTTCTTGTGTTTGAGCCTTTCTTGGTTATATTTGGTATCTTATTTGGCTATTGTGAAAGATTAATGGACTATCCCATTTTGGGGGAGTGTTATGCTTGGGCATTCCACAATCCTAAAAATGTGTGTACATGAGAAATTTAAGTTCTATAATGTCCATTAATTATATCTATTTGGATCCGTTGCCTCGTGTTGGTTTTATGGTAGTATCACATTATGGGGGAGTCATATGCTTAGTGCATATTACAATCCTAAAAAATGTGAATATTCGAGGTTGTGTCACTTAGAATTGATATGGATAATTATCTAGCGCCTATGTGACACATTTGCTCATACAAGTTCCAATTTGCTTGAATGCATTTATTGATCACATTGAGAGTGTTTCTGGGTATGTGTTTCCTCATATTTATATATCTATATCATCATGGAAACCATTTGCTTCAAGTTAATCTAATCACTAGTGATTGTGTGACTATTGGAAGCTACGAAGAATCTTGTTCGAAGTATCATGCTTAATTCTTATATTTTGTTATATGCTTCTTGTTGTGACTATGATCTTGGATATCCATGCAAGCTACCTTGGGGAAATTATTTCCAATATTTCTTGTCCTTGGACACTGAGTAATCAATTTATGGTAGAATTTATTGATCATATTCACTTTGGCCTTTGTTTAATTTTATCCTATCTTTGGCCAAGAAAATGTTTTGTGTTGTCTCCCAAGCCTTCCTTGCTTCTTTTGGATCTTCTTATTTTATTGATATCCTCTTGTGTTTTTCTTATTGTAGGTAGTAGTGATGATCCCATTTGTGTGAATTTTGCATTCAAAAGAAAATTCTATATAATGTACTACTTATGGGTGAGCTCCTATATTATCTAGAACAATCTTTTTATGCTTCCTTGTTTGACCCATATCGGGTTTTATGTGCTTGGAAGTTTGATCTATTCATTTTGGTATTTTGTGCCATCATGAAAAGTTTGGATAGTTTGGTTTACTTGTTGGAACCTTACTCTTTTTGGGAGTTGGTTTTGTCCTTCTATGTGATTTATTGTATATCTTCCTTGTGTGTGCTTGTTTTGTTATGGGCATATGTCTTTGTGATGTTATCCATTTAGAAACATACACACATATCTGAAGATAATGTTAGTTGGTTTTTAATCCTTGGAGACCACCTTTCTATTCCTTTTGATTCTTTGGTGGCTTCCAAATTTAGTTGCCTATGGGTGATTGTTCCTATTGTTTGCATCTTTGGGCACTCATATTTGTTCTCTCATGCCTTGTATTGTTCAGTGAACTTTGATGAGTGAGGATTCCATGATTATGCACCTTGTTCCCAAACGCAATTATCATAATTGGTGCATTATCTTTGGGGAGCTCATCTAATTCATTTAATAATGCTCATTTATCTTTTGTCTCATTTATTGTGCCTTAAATGTTTATGGGGGAGTGAGGATTCCATATTTGTGCATTTTTGTATTTAAATACACCGATTTTAAAGTATGCACAAAACTTGGGGAGCTTCTCTGTTTTATTTAATCATTTATTTGATCTTTCATGTGTTGTGTTTTAAATTCTTATGGGGGAACAAGGATTCCATATTTGTGCATTATGTATTCCAATGCATTTATTTTAAAATTGTGCACAAATATTGGGGAGCTTCTCTATTTATTATTTAAAACACTCTTTTGCTCATATCATAATATCTTGTACTTTCCATTTGGACTCATTTATTCAAATTGGTTTGTCGGATCTTGTGATTGCTTGCGTCTTTTATTTTATTCCTTTGGCAATCTTCGGGTCCTCGATATAGTTATACTCCCTCCCAAGTATTCATCATTGTATATGTGTGAAGACACACCTTTGGAGGAATTATTACTATATTGGTCATCTAGAACTATTCACCCATTTTGGCAGTCGATGCCAATGGGGAGATGTTTTGGAGGGTTTAAGGGAAGTTTGTTCTTCAGCATTTTCCTCTCATGCTCTTGCATCTTTGTTGTTGCTTTGCATGTTTAATATATAGAGGAAACTCCACCAACGGTAATGGTTCATCACACGCGCATATATTGTGGGGGAGCTTGCTCTATATATTATGGGCGTACCAACATCACATACTTGTGTAGTATTCGATGTTGGCGCAACCATTTTTTCGTTAAGTTGATTATATAAACCATCTCAAAGGATTCTCATCAATTACCAAAATGGGGGAGATTGAAAGAACATGTGTGCCCCCATGTGTGGTTTTGGTAATTAATGACAATGTTTTATGGACTTATGTTTGCATTGAGTTTTACTTGTAGGATTTGTCCATAGACAATGCTTGAACCATATGGTGGCTTCAAGGTTGGAATAAGAATAAAGTGAAGAAGATCAAGTGTTGATCAAGGTTTCTTAAGATGATCTCAAGTGTATCGTTCCATCCTTATGGTGATCATGGATATGTGAAGATATGCCTAAAAGAGAGGCTCTTCCATAGTGGAGTATGGGGGAGTATCTTCACCAAGCAAGTGCAATCAAGAAAGGTGCTCCATCCTGAGGTGTGGAATATACAAGGAAAAGGTTTGATATTGATAGGGTTTCTTTCTCACTGGTCTCACGGTGTTAGTTGGAGAGACCGGTTTATAGGATAGATAACCGTACTATCAAGAGGGGCTCTCAAGTGAGCAACTTGATCATATCCCTCGGTGAGAGCTCAAACCTTTGCATACTTGGCATCATATTTCTTGGTTCTTATTTGGTTCTTATCCATGAGAGGATTTAGATATTGTGTCAATCTCTATGACAAGCTTAAGTTCATCGAAAACGGATTTCATATGCATTCTCTATTGTGTTTTCGATATTGGAGGTTTTACCGGTTTGTCTTTTATAGATAGGTTAAACCTTTCATCATTTGGTTCTATCCTCCCTTGCTGGACTATGATGGTTCCCTGCATGATCTTATAGAGCTCGTTACTATCAAACGATCCCAAGATCCTCAAAATCGGAGTCCGAATGAAAAAGTTATGATGGTTTCAGTTTTGTTGTTCCTGCCAGTTTTCAGGGGGCGGATTATCCGGCCATGGGGGCGGATTATCCGGCCCAATTTTTGGAAAACGGCTAAGGACTTTGAGGCATGGCTCCCAGTAATGGGGGCGGATTTTCTGGTCCTTCGGGGGCGGATTATCCGCCCCAAATATCCGCCCCTATGCTGAGAGTCGCGCCGCGAAGTCCTTAGCCATTTTTTTGGCCCGGGGAACCCGGAATATCCGGGGGAGGGCCGGATTATCCGGCCTGGAAGGTCCCAAACGTTCATATGTCGTTGGGGAGGGGTATAAATAGACCCCTTCTTCCTCCTTAGGCTTGTTGCTTGCATTCTCTCTCTCCTCCATTGTTTTGACCTTCAAGAGCTTGCATGTAGCATCCCAATTGTCTAACAATTGTAATGCTACTTGGTCTAGTAATATAATGCTACTTCCTATATATAATTGTTGCATCATAATTATATCATGCTCATGTCATCATGCCACCTTGCATTTGAGCATCATATAAAACCCTTTTGTTTTGGTTCTTCTCTCATATGCATCATTAATTGTATTTGCCTCTTGATATTGTATTTGGTTATTGATATAATGTGTAATGCCCAAGTTGAGTTGGGGGCATATCTTTTATTCTACTCCACCACCCTTTCTTTTCACCACTTTATAATTCCACCATCCCATTATCCATGAGCTTGTATTTTATTTTATTTTGGTATTTAATCTAGCTCATGGGAGATAGGATGGATCTACTTCTATAAATTCTTGTGCTTGGCTTTATTCCACTTTTGGAAATGCATCAGAATAATGCCATGTTAATATTATTGTTTTCACAAGAATAAGCATGGCATTAATTGTTTTGCATGGGCCATGCAAGTACCACCACATTCTAGTCTTTTGGATTTTATTTGAATTTATGAGTGAACCATCCATCTCCCTCTCTACCACTCCTTTGGCTTGATCTAATTGGTCTTGCTAAAAAGCCACCACCATTACCCTCTCTCTCTAATCCTTTCTCCAAAACCTAAACCTAATCTAAACCCTACACCTCTCCCACCCCTTTTTGTATGATCTAGCTAGAGGCATGCAAGTATCTAACCCTAAGCCCCCTCTCTCTCTCCTCTCTCTAACCTAGCTAACCCCAAACCCTAAACCTAACCCCTCATATCACCCTAGTTACACCCTACCTTATCTCTCTCTCATCTCATCCGCTCACCAAGCCGAGGAGTGCCCCTCTCCCTGCCAGCAGGCCCCACCTAGCCACCCATCTACCTCACCCCACCCTTCTCCTACACCCTAACCGAGCCCATGCCTAACCTAGCTCTAACCGAGCCTCCCTCTCCCTCTCTCCCTGTCGTGCGACCCCACCAGCCCGAGTCTGCTGCCTTGCCTCCCCTGGCCCACCTGCATGCTCCCGTGCCTGCCCATGCCGAGCACCAGCTCGCGCACGTGAAGGAGAGGAGGAAAAGGTGGCCGAAGCCACCTTTATCCCTAACCCACTCCCCCACGGCACCACCTCCCTATGGGCTCGCCCTTATCCCTTCCCCTCCTTCCTCTGCCTCACCAAACCACCCCCTGGCCTCGCGCCGCAACCACCTCCCCTCCCCCTCTACCTTTCTCTCCACCGGCCGGCTACCGTCGGTCTCCACCAGCCCCGTCGATCCAAGAGGCGCAGGCGAGCAGGAGGCTGTCGGCGAGGTCGAGGAGGTCCCTCTGCGTCGCCCCGTACCCGCCAGCGAGGAGGAGGAGGCCTGTACCCCCTGCACGGCGACGCGTCCCGCCGAAACCCTAGCTCCTCCCGGCCTCTGCTTCATCGTCGATCCGCTGCTCCCCAAGCCGATCCAACGCCACCGACAGCCCCGCGGTGAGCCTCCCTCTCTCCCTGACATGTTCCGCCTCGCCGTACCGCCCTAGCCTCGCCGGTCTTTTCGTCGAACGGTCTTTGCGCGCCGGAGTGCGCTGGCGTCTGCACGCTCTCGCGCCGCGTAGCACCTCACCTAGCTGCGTTGCCCTCTCCTATCAACTCCCTAGCCTCATGGCGGCTCCGCTCCCTCACGCGCCTCGCGTCATGAGTTCGATCCTCAGACGCTCCTGGCGATCACCGATCGGTCGCCGCAGAGAAGATCCACAGTACGTGGCCCCTTCTTGCAGGAAACCCCCTCTTTTGCTTTTCGCTCAACCCGCGGTACCTCGTGGCCCACCTGACAGCCTCTCCGTCCGTTTTGCAGATAAGCCCCCCCAGGTTCCACTGCCTCAGCCCGCACTCCCCGTATCATAGCGTGTCGGCCCTTTGGTGCTCGGCGCCATGGACCCTCAACCCCACCAGCCCCACCTGTCAGCCGCATGGGCTAGCTCAGCTCGCGGTGAAGAAAGGTCTCTCTGCGTCGTTTTCCGCCAGGTCAGCCCGGGCCCAGGTGTCTGTGTCTGTGGCTAGTTCTGGGCTGAGTGACAAAAGGCTTTCTGTTTTCTGTTTTAATTTAAACTTTTCAAAATTAATTTAAATTCAAATTCAATCTGTTTTTAAATAACTTTTGAATTATAATTCCAAATTAAACATGTGATATATGTTTTTGAATCAGAAAAATGGGAGGAATTCAAATATGGCCTTCAAAATATATTTTGAACACTTTAAATTTCAAGTTGATTAAAATTACACTAAAATGCCCTTTTTCTTAATTAATTAATAACTTTTGTTTTATAACTCCAAATTTAACAAATGATATGTCTAAAATGATTAGCTCGACGAGACCTTTCTGTTTATGCATTCCATGTTCTGTTTTGCAGCATGCATCATATAAATATAAATATTATAGCAACTTATTGAAGTATAAAATGTGATCAAAACTCAATAAAATGTTTAATTCTTGTATTCCACACCTCACCCATGCCATGCTACATTATTGCCATGCAAATTGTGCATCATTCATCATGGCATGATTGTTTGCTTGTCGCATTTTATTCTTATGCTTGTGCACTTTATTTATGTTTGCCCTTGTTTGTTTGGTTCTTCTTCGAATAGACGCTAAGCAGGGGATATATCAAGAAACCCAGGAGCACTACCCAGATCCTTCTCTCGCTTCAACTGAGCTGCCAGGCAAGCACTACCACATGCTTGCATACATATAGTACCTATTGCCTCTATCTTATTCTTGCATCATTGAGTCGCGGTCGCATTAAACTGAATCCCAAGTACTGCATAGCCTTTACTTTTAAACCCCACCGAAGCTTGTTTCTCCATCCCATGAGCCATTACTACAGGAGTTGTTTGAGCCATGCGAGTCGTAGAACAGCATGTGTAGGGTATGTGAGTGTCTGATGGATAACGAGGTACCTAAACAACTTAACCTGAGTAGTATGGGATAACTAATGAAAGTGGCACCGGTGAGCAACATCTGCTATTTGGTTTTTCATGCTCACTTGTGTCCCGTAGGACCCCGAGTACTTGATTCCTATTCCTTGAATATTCGCGCTATCCACATCCGGAAGGATTATGGGACCCCCCTGAGCCAGAGCTTGATTCATTCTTATTTCTTGGGGCCACAATTAGTTTGGGGCGTTATTACTATCTTGTACTTATGCCATGATTTACTGCTTTATTTACGGTTGTGCGAGGAGCACCTGTACTGTTTAGGTACGTGACACGTTTTCGCTGTATCGACAAGCCCAGTCACACTTTCGGGTTTCCAGTCGTTTCTGACCGTCCACCTAAACCTTGAGTCCGTCTCGAGCCGGCGGTTCGTTGGGTAGCTTAATGGGGTGGCCCCACAAATATTCTGAATCTTGTGATTGCTTTGTCGTGAATGCCTCGTTGGGTTTTGATTTGGTTTTCCGAGGTTGATCGAGTGTGTGTTGCTATTTGTGCACCCTATAGGTAAAACTTTCTGAAAGCCGTGTCCGCGGTTATGGACGACTTGGAGCACAGTTTCTCGATCATAGACAAGTATAATTAAAGTACCGCTTTTAATTTGACTAAATAACTGACTAGTAAATAGTGCAACACTCATGGAATGGATAATAAAACTGCCAATGGATGGGGGGTGTTCGTCCGCTTCCTCGTTGGTAAGCGAGGAGGAGGATGGATCTGTTAATATTACTGTTATAACTGTTGTTATTAATTCACGGACATCCGTCTATCTTTGGTTAGGCGGATGGTTAGCGAGTATCTATAGAATTGTTAGGGTTTATTTTTGCTGCAATTGCGTCACCCCAGGTTGTGTCCCCTTTAGAGGCATAAAGACTTGCTGAGCACCCCTAGGGTCTCACACGATAAATTATTTGATTCAGATGAACAGGCACACTCACAAGATGGATACTGGGTGGAGGAGGCGGACGATGTGGGCAACGATCATTCGGTGTAGAGATTCCGGGAACGGGGATCCGTGAGATCTGTGGGCGGGATGTGTTTATTTATGGGGCATATTATGCCGATTTGCTTCTTATCCGTACTCGGATCTTGTTATCCGCTTCCGCCTGATACTCTGATGTTTGATGTATGAGGAGATATCCTAAACTATTATATCTATCTAGGACATTTGGATCTTGCCGTATGGCGTTGCAATATTTCTATTTCTTTTAGATGAAATGGCTCTGAGGACTGTTGTATGGTGGCTTGCATACATACTGTAGCATCCCAGTTGTCTAACACCTGTAATGCTACATGTTATAATAATAAAAGGGCTACTTCCAACATATAATTGTTGCATCATCATCATATCATGCTCATCTCATCATACCACCTTGCATTTGAGCATCATATAAAACCCTTTCTTGTTTGGTTCTTATCTCATGTGCATGATTAATTGTAGTTGCCTCTTGATATTGTATTTGGTTCTTAATATATTGTTAAATGCCCAAGTTGAGTTGAGGGCATCTCTCTTATTGACTCCACCACCTTTTCTTTCACCACCTTATAATTCCACCATCCAACTAATCTGAGCTTGGCATTTTGTTGTTTTATCTCTAGCTCATGTTGGTTGGTTGGTTTCCCACCCATAATCTTTTGCTTGGCTTTTGCCCACCTTTTGGGAATGCAAGGATTAATGCCACATGAAATAATGTTGTTTTCACAACATAACCACATGGCAAATATTGTTGCATGGGCCATGCAAGTGCCACCTTTTTCTTGGCTTTGGGAATGTTTTAGCTTTGTTGCATGGATTATCTTTTCTTGGTTTAAATCTTGTTTTGGGCTTGTAGTTTTCTTCACCATAACATCTATCTCTATCTCCCTTAGCTAACCTCTATCCCCATGCCCCATGCACACACATGTGCTCATGAGGCATGCACCAACCTAAACCACCTCTTTTCTTTGATCTTGCTTGTTCTTTGTATGGAGCATGCATGATTCAAATCTCTAGCTCTATCTTTTCCTTTTGGCTTGTTCTTGGCAAAGCAAAACCAAACCTTTCTCTCTTCTCTCCTCTCTTTTCCACCCTCTCTAAACCAACCCTAAGTCACCCCATTCACCTCCCCCTCTCATCCTCCCCTCTAACCCTAAACCCCACCTCCCCTCTTAGTCAAGCCCCTATACAAAACCTCCTGGTAAAAATGTTCCAAAGGTTTTTGGAATTATAAACTAGTTTGAAAATTGAAATAGAATAAAATAACAAACAAATGTCTAAAAGGCAAATAAGAAACAAAATAAAAGAGAGAGAGTACCAGCAGCAGCCCAGGAACACTTCCTTCCCCTGGCCCAATTCGTCTTCCCTGGCCCAACTCGCCTGGCCCAATACCCCTCCGTTTCCCCTCCTGTTCACCATCTTCCTGCAGCCACCTCCTCTCTCTCTGCGTGCGACGGAAAACAAACGGCGGGAGCAGGTGGCCGTCGCTCCCCGTCGTCCGCGTCAGCAGCACGCACGGCACGTGAGCCCCTGCCTCTTCTTAGCCAAACCGCGCAGCCCCTCCCCCTCAACCCTAGCCTCCCCTCTCTGCACCCCGCGCCGCCACCCTCTTCCCTTCCCCCTTCGCTCTCTGTCCCCAAACCGTCGAAGCCAGTGAAGGAAGCTCCGAGGAGGAGAAGGGGTACCGCTGTCGCCTCGTCGGGACTGCAGCAGGAGGAGCCCGGGCAGACGAATCGCCTGCCGCCAACCGATCGCGTTCGAGCGCCAGCGCTGTCGCCTTCTGTTCACCCTCCTCGCTGCCTCGCCGCTCTCCGGCACCTCCCCACCGTCGCCAGCACCTCCCTCGGTGAGCTGTCGCCCGACCCTCCTCCCTCTAGCTAGCGTCGTCTCTGCCTCGCTAGCATTGGCCGCCCTGGCGCTCGCGCTCTGGCGCACGCCGCGCGCGCGCACGGCAGCAGTCACAGGAAAACCCCGAGCGCACCCTCTGTTCTTCACCTCGCCCCGTCCGTTACAGCCCTCCCCCGTAGATGCGCCCTAAACGAGAAGTGTAGCCGGTACATCCCTCTACAACTTTCGTGTTTGCGGCATCCAGGAATTCCTAGCAGATTAGTCGGCATCTACATCGCAAGATCGGGTCAGCTAGCCAGTTTTGCGAGCGAGCTTTCAGTTTCGTCAGACAATCAAACCCCCCCTGGACGCTTTTCTATTTTAGCCCCTCCTCTTTCCAACGCCTAACCCGCAGCCCTCCTATCCTGTAATTTTTTCAAAGAGAGACCTCGCGTTTATAAAAACCAACCCGCGGTCCCTGGCTGGCCACGCGTCACACCTGACCCTGTGCGCGAGTGGGCCACCTCCGTTGGCCCACACGTCAGTGTGTGAGGGTGGAGCGGATCTGAGTAACAAAAACCTTTTATTGCATCTGTTTTGAATTCAAATCAAATTTAAAAATACAAATCTGTTTAAAACTAAACAAATTCATAACTTATTCCTGGATTAGAATTTGAATTCAAACCTTATATGAAAAATGATTTGTTTTTGAATGTTAATTCAAATCTTTATTCAAATATTTTCAAAAATTAATTTAATTAATTAACCTTTGACTTTGACCTAATTTGACTAATTTTGACTAAAAATAAAATTAAATTCATAATTCCAAATAATACAAATAATATATGTTTTTGAATCAGAAGAATGTGAGGAATTCAAATATGCCATTCAAAATATTATTTGAACATTTAAAATTCCAAGTTGATTTAAATTACCCAATTGCCACTAGAATTTAAATAATCAATAACTTTTGATTTATAATTTCAAATTTAGCAAATGATATGTCTAAAATGATCAGCTCGACAAGACCTTTCTGTTTATGCTATCCATGACTTCAATTGCAGCATGCATCATATAAATATATAGTGAACAACAACTGTTATGGCAACAAATGGGATTCCAAAACCCCATTAAAATGTTATTACTTGTCTTCCACACCTCACCATGCCATGCTACCTTACTTGCCATGTAAATTGTGCATCATTCATCATGGCATGCTTGTTTGCTTGACGCATCTTATTCATATGCTTGTGCTCTATATTCATGTTGGCCTTGTTTGTTTGGTTTTTCTCGGATAGACACTGAGCAGGGGTTATATCAAGAGAACCAGGAGCACTACTCAGATCCGTCCCTCGCTTCTACTGAGTTGACAGGCAAGCACTTCCACATGCTTGCATACATACAGTACCTATTGCCTCTATCTTATTCTTGCATCATTGAGTCGCGATTGCATTAAATTGAATCCCAAGTATGCATAGCCTTTACTTTCAAACTCCACCAAGCTTGTTGTAACACCCTCAGAATCGGACCTATGCAAGTTTGAGCAAAATTTGCCAAACCCGCATAGAAACGATTCAAAGGTGCCCACCAGGCACTTTCGTGCGGGTGGAAAACGAAGTAATAACATTACACAACAGTCCTCGATGGGACCCATGAGCAGATATATATAATGACTCCATGAGTCAAGAATACGATATAATATACAAAGATCCAAATCACCGAAAAGCGATAGAGCGTCCGACTACGGACAAGATGCAAATGGGGCTAAGAGCCCAAGAATAACCAATGGCGTCCATAACTCGCCTGTGCCAAGCCGGAAGGGTAACCGCTAACGGCGTCGATCTCAAAACCGCTTAAACAAAAGGTGCCGACAAAGGGCAAAGGAAAAGAGGCGTCAAGATCTTGAGGCCAAGACACTACGAGGCTAGAATTCGGTCCTCGCCTACATAGGTATGGTGGATCAAGCGGCAGCAAAGATGCACTAAACAACCTATAGAGACTCGATACAATCATGATATCGAGAGGATAAGAATGACCTAACCGGATCCAACCTGAAGCTATCACCAATCAAACCCATCCCGGTGTTTCCCCTCGAGACCAAACGAGGAAGGCAACCGAGGAACTCACATTGGCGCTTTACTTATTCAGTTATAGTTGCGGCACTTTACTAGTCAAGTTTAGATAATCGTCCTGGTAAAGTAAGCAGTGGGCACTTTTAGTTATCCATTCCGTTATAATGGCAGCACTTACTAGTCAGATGCATTTAACATGAGATAACCCATAAACCCAGCAGTTGTTGGTACTTTTAATCAGCCAATTCCGTTGTTGGCCATACTTACTAGTCGGTACCATGGTCAATCCAAACAAAGCAATTGTGGGCGATTATTAGCCATTCCATTATAGTGAAGCTGATTACTACTCATTACAAGTCAAATTTATAGCAATAAACTTTAGTTATGCTTGTCTATGATCGAGATATCGTGCTCCAAGTCGTCCATATCCATGACACGGCTTTGAAAGTTTTACCCGCCGGGTGCACCAATAGCAACACACGCTCGATCAACCTCGGAAAACCAAATCAGAACCCAACGAGGCTTTCACGATTGAACAATCACAGGATTCAGAAATATTTCGGGGCCACCCTTAAGTAGATCCCAACGAAGCGGTGACTCGAGACGGCTCAAGGTTTGGGTAATACTACCGGAACGATCGGGAACCCGAAGTGTGGCTGGGCTTGTCGACACAGCGGAATCGTGTCCCGATCCTAACAGACAAAGGTGCTCCTCGCACAAATTAAATACTGAAAGTAGCATGGCATAAGTACAGATCGTAAATAAAACCTCAAACTAGTTTGTGGCCCCAAGAAATAAGAATGAATCAAGCTCGCTGGGGGTCCCATATACCTCCCGGATGTGGATAGCGATAAATCAAGGAACAGTATCAAGTACTGTGGTCTTACGGACACAAGTGGGCTCGAAACCAAATATTATCTATCACCCACCGATGCCTCTGCTTATTTCAATTTTAGTTGTTAAACAGAAATTAAAGTGACGATAAGTAAAACTAGAATCATCTCCAACATCAACATGCAGCAATACATCAGCAACTGTGGCATATGGCGACACACATCAGCACTTGAGCTAGCAACTACGACGCGCAAGTCCAACTATTTACCAAACAACAGGTAATAGGGTGTGTCCAAGGCAATATAGGCTGCAGGGAAAAATATCACGGGTACGGAAACTAAAGCATCGCAACACGGATAGCAATAGATCAACAGGAGGGAATAAAACACTATAAAAGTAAGATAGGTAGAAAGAGGGAGATGCTCGCCTGAAAACATTGCCGAAGGGTTCAACAGAAGATCGGGGCGAAGCTCACATCAACTCAACGGCCTTATCCGCGAAGAACCAAAACACTAGCAGAAACACCGGATGCTATATTTAATACTAAGGCAGAAGATCGGCATGATGCATGTATGATGCATGGCATGGCAAAGAGGCGATGCAATTAGGTCAGATTAAGCGGATCCGGGGTCCCGACAATTAGTTAAACGGTTCAAGTTATTTATCTACCCCGCAATTTAAATGTTGTTTTACATGGTAGAAGATAGCAACGGGTTCGCTACACAAATTTAAATGAGGCTAATATAAGGCTAGATTTGCCCGCATATGGGCCCCATATTTAGTTATTAGGTGAATCGGCATAAGGCCCCCAAACCACATGAAAGCATGCATGCAAGGTGAATGATTAATATGCAACAGTTGTTATTGTGTTATAAAATAGGGTTCGAGGAAAAGGGTCACACATTAGGGTTCTCGACGGTCTTGGGGTTCCGGGGTTCGGGGTTCGGGGTCGGTCTCGGGGTCCAGGGTTCGACGGTTCGGGCTCGGCGGGATCGTTCTCGAATTGCGGGGGTAGATCTCGTCGCGTTCGGGGTCTCGGCGGACTCGGTGTCCGGGGTGACGTTCTCAGCGTCCGGGGAAGGAGTACTTGTCGCACGGTTCTCGTTGTTCGCGGACCGTTTGGAGTACCTTGGCGTCCGAGGGAAAACCATGTCGTGTCCGTGACGGAGATCTTGAGGGTCCTGAACTCGACGAGCTTGGCGTTCAGGGGAGCTCCCGGTGTCCCGAGGAGAAGATCTTGTCGGTCCCACCTCGAAGGCCTTGATGTTCTGCCGTGGGGATCATGGTTATCGGAGTCCGGGTCTTGGTCATGTTGCCGGTAGTTCTTGGTGTCCAAGGGTCGTCGCTCTGGGAGGCGGATCTTGTCGTCCTGTACTTGAACCGATAGCAGCAACCGGGCCACCAACGGCCACAACAGAGGAACGGTGACGCGGACTCAACGAACAGCGGCGTGGGGCCGCACTGCGGGCACCCCACGAGGAGGACGAGCAGGGCTCCACGGTCGCCGCAGCCCTCGGTCGGGGACGGGCCTCGCGTGGCCGAGGCGGGGTTGCGTCGGGGCGAGGGAGCTCAAGCGGACGGCGGCGGGCCGACGGCGACGGCGAGCTCGGCGGGACCACCGACGGGAGGAGAGAGCACCGAGGCGCGGGCGTCGGGCCTGGAAGGCGCTGGGCGACGGGCGGGCGACGGCGGCGCGGAGAGGGGCCGGAGAGGCCGGGCGCGAGGAGGCGGCCAGGCGGCCACGCGCTGGGGTCGGCCGCGGGAGGCCGGGGCGAGGAGCGAGGCCGCGCCAGGGGGAGGACGACGCCGGCGCGGGCGAAGTAGGGCGACGAGCTGGGCGGTTGTCGAGGCTTGCAGTGGAACCGGGTAGGGCGTGGTGGCGGTGGCGGAGGCGGGCCGAGGAGGCGCCAGGCCAGCGGGCGCTGTGGCAGCGCAGCGGCACGCCGAGGCGACGCCGCGGGACGGGGCGGAACGGCTCATGGACGGGCGCGGGACGCGGGCGGGCGCGGGAGGCGCCGGGCGAGGAGGTCTGGGCCATGGCTGAAAGGGGAGCCAGCTAGGGAGGAGAGGCGGACGCCGGAGTCCAGGAGGAGCTTGCCGGGAGGGCGGCGCAGCGCTGGTGAGGGGAGGCGCCAGGGAGGAGGAGGGGTGGAGCACGGCGGGGTTGGTGGCAAGCGAGCAGAGGAGCGGGGGAAGAAGAACAGGGACCGATCGTGCGTGGGGGTGGGGCCAGGGGGCGGTCGGGCTGGGTGGGGTTCGGTGGCCAGGGTGGCAGGGTCCCAGGCGGGTAGGTGGGGATGGCTAGCGTGTGTGCGTGCGTTGCCGGTGTGTGTTGTGTGTGTGTTCACTGCGGGGTGGGACCGGGGTTGGTGGGGAGAGTGGGTGCTGGTTGGTGGGAGGTGAGAGAGGGAGAGAGTTTGGTGAGGTGTCAACGCGGGATAGGATAGAGGGGAGAGAGGGGTGAGGTGGCGAGAGCCGATTGGGGGGAGTGATGTGGCTGGGGTGTGTGGGTAGAACTTTAGGTGGGATTAGGATTTAGATGGGGCTGGCAGGGTGGACCGTTTTAGTTCCTGGGGGTGGTCGTTCGGGTCGGTCGGCCCGTTCGACTGCCTCCACTAAAATAAATATAAATTTTATTTATTTCAAACAAAGCTTTTGCAAACCGATATCGGGCAAAACAAAATATTCCGGCGACCCGGATTTTTATGTTTGAATCAAGAGGGGGCGTTTTAGAAAACAAAACGGGTGTTGCGAAAATAGTTTTGGCAAACAATGCATGATGATGACGATGCAATGCACAAATTCAACGCGATTTTCTAGTAGTGGTTTTGCGGGATGCCACACTTGTTCCCCCATCCCATGAGCCATTACTATAGGAGTTGTTTGAGCCATGCGAGTCGTAGAACAGCATGTGTAGGGTATGTGAGTGTCTGTTGGATAATGAGGTACCTAAACAACTTAACCTGAGTAGTTCTGGGATAACTAAAGAAAGTGGCACCGGTGGGCAACATCTGCTATTTGGTTTTTCCTGCTCACTTGTGTCCCGTAAGACCCCGGGTACTTGATTCCTGTTCCTTGATTTATCGCGCTATCCACATCCGGGAGGTATATGGGACCCCCCTGGGCCAGAGCTTGATTCAGTCTTATTCCTTGGGGCCACAAACTAGTTTGAGGTTTTATTTACTATCCTGTACTTATGCCATGCTACTTTCTGTATTTACGATTGTGCGAGGAGCACACTGTACTGTTTAGGATCGGGACACGATTCCGCGGTGTCGACAAGCCCAGTTTTGGGTTCCCAGTCGTTCACAGCCGTCCACCCAAACCTTGAGTCCGTCTCGGAGCTTGCTTACCGTTGGGTAGACTCAAGGGTGGCCCCTGAAATATTTCTGAATCTGTGATTGTTCAGTGAAAGCCTCGTTGGGTTTTGATTTGGTTTTTCCGAGGTTGATCGGCGTGTGTTGCTATTGGTGCACCCGGCGGGTAAAACTTTCAAAGCCGTGTCCGCGGATATGGACGACTTGGAGCACAGTTTCTCGATCATAGACAAGCATAACTAAAGTACCGCCTTTAATCGACTAAGTAACTTGACTAGTAAATAGTGCAACACTCATGGAATGGTTAATAAAATTGCCAACGGATGGGGTTGTTCGTCCGCTTCCTTGTTGGTAGCGGGGAGGAGGATGGATCGATGAGATTACCATTATAAGCTGTTGTTCTTAATTCACGGACATCCGTCTATCATTGGTTAGGCGGATGGTTAGCGTTATCTGTAGAACTGCTAGGTTTATCTTTCTGCAATTCGTCACCCAGTTGTGTCCCCTTTAGAGGCATTAAGACTTCTTGAGTACCCTTAGGGTCTCACACAATAAATTATTGGTTCAGATGGACAGTACCTTCGCAGATCTTTGGGTGGAAGAAGCCGAGGACATGGGCAACGATCGTTCGGTGTAGAGATTCCGGGAACGGGGATCCGTGAGACCTGTAGTTGGGATGTGCTTATTTCTATGGCATCTTATGCCGATTTGCTTCTTGTACGTACTCGGATTTTGTTTGTCGCTTCCGCATGATACTCTGATGTGTGTTGTATGAGGAAGTATCCTAAAATATAGATCTATCTAGGTCATTTGAATCTTGTCGTATGGCGTTGCTATATTTCCTTTCTTTCTAGATGGTATGGCTCTGATGTACTCTTGTATGGTGGCTTGCGTACATACCCACTTGTGTACGTAGTTGATCCTTCGCTGCCGATTCGCCGTCTGAGTCCCGTTGAGAGGGTAGTGGTTGGGACGTCTGAAAGGACTACCAGTGAGTGGCTTTTGGGGCCCCACCATACTATTTCAACCACTACCACTCATCCAGGCTTGTATCTAGGAGCGTAATTCACCGAGGTAGTTACAATTGGGATCAGAGCCATCCCGACCTTCAGGGTTTCAGCCAAACGGTCTTTGTCAGTCTAGCAAATATTTTGGTAGTTATGTATACTAGGGAAAAACAAAACGCGAGAGTAGGACTGCTTCCACTTTTCTTCTTACCCTCCCACCCACCCTTTTCTGGTAAGGAAGTGCAACGTTTTCAATCCTCTTCTCAAAAATTCAAACTAGGATTCACGTGTTCTGGGTTTCCGTAGTACCATAGGTTGTGTGTGTGTGTGTGTGTGTAATCCCTTGTCTATCTGTTGCATCCAAGTTGTTATCTTATCTGCCTTTGGTTATCAATTGTTGGTACATTCCATACCGACAGGCTTTTGCAAACCGACGCAATCTATCTTCCTCTTTGTATCCGACGCTATCTTGTTTGGGGTGTTCATTTCCGTAGTTACCAATCTTTAGGTTTCGTCGTGAGAAGAAGGGGTTAGGATATGTGTTCCACTTGTTCATGTGCGGAGTAATGATTTGAGTGCGGGATGGAGTCGCGACCATACCACTACTTTTATCATTCGCTTTTGTATATTGAATCGGTAGAGTCACTAATCTTGATTCGTTAAGTAAGTTTTGCGCATCTATTGGTATTTTAATGCCGAAATTTGTGGAAAATTTTCTTTGATATATTTGTGTACCACACTCCTTTTCAGTCGTGTGCGATATGCTTAATATCTTTTAGGTGCTATGAACTTTGTTGATATTTTAATATCATCTCGAAGAATTGTATCCTTTAATCGTGGTTAATTCCATCTTGGTACTATTTTGGATTATTATCATTCTCCATTATAGTAATTGACTTGAGTTTTATATCAATGACAGGATGGCTCCACCACGGACCGAGGAGGACATACCTCGGAGCTGGGATCACTTGTCAAACATTGCTAATGCTTTGGCAGCTATGCAAGAGAACCAAGCAGCTTTGAGGAGAGCGTCGGAAGAAACGAGTTTGCTCCACTACCTCCACCTCCCAAGCGTGGAGACATCAAGAGCTTCCTCAAGTTCAACCTCGTCGGTTTGATGTGTCCGACCCTCTTGACGCGGATGATTGGCTGCGAGATCTCAAGGTTGCTCGAGACCGCTGATGTTCCGGAGCAGAGTGGGTCAAGTGTGCTACTCACCTTCTCAAGGAGATGCGGCTCTTTGGTGGGAAAACTACTTGAAGGCAAGCCTTTGGGTTCCAGCCAACTTGGGAGAGGTTCACTGCAGCTTTCAAGGAGCGTTCTCTCGGAGATTGTGATGGAAAGGATGAAGGAGGCTTTCCTCAACCTGAAGTGGAAAATGATAACGCCAACACCTATATCAGGAACTTCATGAATCTATCCTGTTATGGTGGTGATGAGGTATCGATGACAAGAAGAAGCGTAAAAGGTTCGAGCAAGGGCTCAATGCGTCGATCAAGTATGCAATCACGCATGCAAGACCGGCAACCTTCCCGAACTACTGACACAAGACTGCAAGAGGAGGCAAGCGGGCAAATGTTTGAGGAGTCCAAGAAACACAACAGGATGCATCAAGCTCTGCGATTATGGCAGCTCCTTCTAAGCGGCGTGTGGGTTCCTAACACCCCACCGCCGCTCCGGCTCCACTAAGACCTGCAAGCTTCGTCCAAGGCCACCAAACTTCACCACTGCGGCTCCTGTGGGCTACAACAACCATTACCTGGGCGCTGGCGGAGTCCCCAGCTACTCGCTCACGTCCGCCTAGTGCACGCTTCACGTGTGGAGATCTGGACATCTCACCAGAATTGTCCAATGAAGAACAAAGCTCTTCCTCCACCCCCGCCAAGATCTGCAACAAGCTCTCCTTCGGTTCGTGCACCACCGCCTCGGGCTCTCAACATCAACACTAAGCCCGGGTCTGCGGTTGTTCGCGCCAACTGCGTCAACGCCTCTCAAGCTGAGCTCGCACCTGGAGTTGTAATGGGTATGCTATCCGTTAACTCAGTCCCTGCACGAGTTCTCTTTGATTCTGGTGCATCGCATTCTTTCGTGTCACACAAGTTTGCAGAAGAGAATGAGTTAGTCATGGTTCCTCTCTCTAAGCGGTTAATGGTTCTTTCTCCTGGAGCAAACATGAGGGCTGTTCATATCAGCCATGGCAATAAAGTTGAGATTGGTGGTTCTTCCTTCTTGGCTTCTTTGATTGTTCTGGGCAACTCTGACATTGATGTCATCTTGGGCATGGATTGGTTGACAGCAAATGCAGCTGTGATTGATTGTCTTTGACGCCTTCGGTGTCTCGAAGATCCTCGAAGGCCATATAGTCTTTTCTCCAAGTCTGACTCCTGCTGTCCAGCTCTATTCCTTGGCGGCTCTGAATGATGATGCTATGGAAGCTATTCAGAGGGTACCAGTGGTCTGTGAGTTCCCAGATGTCTTTCCTGAAGAGTTGCCAGGTATGCCTCCGGATCGCGAGGTTGAATTCGTGATTGAACTTGAACCTGGAACAGCTCCTATCTCCAAGCGGCCATATAAAATGGGTCCTTCTGAGTTGGCTGAACTCAAACGACAACTTGATGAACAAGAGAAGTTGGGTTTCATTCAACACAGCACTTCTTCTTGGGGTAGTCCAACAATCTTTGTGAAGAAGCGTGACAGAACCGATAGGCTATGTGTTGACTACCGGGCTCTCAATGCTAAAACCATCAAGAACAAATATCCTCTCCCTCGGATAAATGATCTTTTTGATCAGCTAGCAGGAGCTGTGGTGTTATCTAAGCTGGATTTGAGAAGTGGTTATCACCAAATCAAAATTCGCAAAGAAGATGTGCCCAAAACAGCTTTTTCACCACCCGCTATGGCCTGTATGAGTACACGGTCATGTCTTTCGGTCTCACCAACGCACCTGCTACCTTCTCGAGGCTGATGAACTCCGTTTTCATGGAGTACCTGGACAAGTTTGTTGTGGTATATCTGGATGACATTCTGGTTTATTCCAAGTCCAAGGAGGAGCATGAAGAACACCTGCGGTGTGTCCTGAACAAGCTTCGTGAGAACCGCTTGTATGCAAAGTTCTCTAAGTGTGAGTTTTGGCTGCAAGTAACATACAGGTCATGTTATCTCCGCCAAGGGCATTGCGTCAACCGAAACCGTGAAGACAATAGTTGAATGGCTTCCTCCTGTTAATGTCAAGGAAGTGCGGAGTTTTCGGCTTGGCTAGCTATTGCCGCTTTGTTCGAACTTCTCGAAGATAGCAAAGCCTCTTACCGATCTCCTCAAGAAAGGCAAGAAGTACTGTGGACTCCTGCTTGCCAAGAAAGTTTTGAGACACTCAAAGAGAAGCTCACTTCCACACGTCTTGGTTCCTCCGGATACATCTAAGCCTTTCCGGATATTCTCATGCGCCTCTTTGCAAGGATTGGGTGCGGTCCTTATGCAAGAGAAACAGTGGTTGCTTATGCCTCTCGTCGATTGAAGACGCATGAGATCAACTATCCCACACATGACCTTGAGCTAGCAGTTGTCTTTGCTTTGAAGCTATGGAGGCACTACTTGCTTGGTAACCGTTGTGAGATCTTCTCGGACCACAAGAGTTTGAAGTATATCTTCACTCACTGATCTCAACCTTGGCGGAGGAGATGGATTGAAGCAATCAATGACTTTGATGTGACCATCAACTACACCCGGCAAAGCAAGCGTCATGGCGGATGCTTAGCCGTAAAGCTTATGTCAACAACCTCATGGTGGAAGAGCATGACCTCTCTTGTGCGAGGAATTCCGTCACTCAACGGAAATTGTGGAACAAGGACATCTAATGAACCTTCGGCTACTCCTCTCTTGGAAGAACAGATTCTCTCGTCGACTTGGTGATCCGCACCAAAAAGCTCATCGCTAAGATTGACCTTCCAGTATGAGTCCTTCCATGTTGATGATCAAGGAACTCTTCTTTGAACAGGATGTTTGTTCCAAACTACCCGGTCCGAGAGACCAAGTTCTCAAGGAGGCACATGATTCGGTTCTTTCTATCCATCTGGCAGCACAAAGATGTACATGGACTTGAAAACACAATCTGGTGGCACAGGTTGAAGCGGTATTGTGCTAAGTGTCTCGAGAATGTGATGTCTCGCAGAGTCAAGGCATCCATCGAAACCATTTGGTCTTCTACAGCCATTGAAACCTCCGGAATGGAAATGGGAGAAAGTAGAGATGGACTTCATCACGGCTTTCCAAGGTCGCAAAGGGCAACAATGCAATTTTGTTGTCATCGATGTGCTTTCTAAAGTGGCTCATTTCTTCCCGATCAAAGAAACAATTTACGGAATTTAGTTGGTGAGCTCTATATCAGTAATTGTCTCTCCGTATGGGGTTCCACTTGAAATCAGTTGACTGTGGGAGCATCTTCACCTCAAAGTTCGGGAGAGTTTCCAAAAAGCTTTGGGAACAAAGTTGAACTTCAAAGATCGCTTACCACCCTCGATCTCAAGGACAAGTGGAAAGAATCAATCGATTCGGAGGATATGCTTGGGCTTGCGTCATCTCGTTTGGCATGAAGTGGGAGGAATGTCTTCCATATGCTGAATTCTCCTACAACAACAGCTTCGGAAGAGTCGAAGATGGCACCATTCGAGGCTCTCTATGGACGCAAGTGCGAACTCCGATTGGTTGGTCGTGGTGGAGAAAGAATCTGGTTTGGCCCGACATTGTGACTCAGCGAGAGGAGAAGGTGCATATCATTCGAGAACACGAAGATTGCTCAAAGTCGTCGGAGAGCAACTATGACGAAGCACAGACATGGTGTATGCCCCTGGTGATCTCGTCTACCTTCGTGTCACTCCCATGAGAGGAACACACCGCCCGGTATCAAAGGAAAGTTGGCTCCTAGATACATCGGTCCTTTCAAGATACGTGGTAGAAGAGGAGAAGTTGCTTATGCAATGGAGCTTAGGAAAAACTCAAAGTCCATGATGTTTTCCACATCTCTCAGCTCAAGAAGTGTTTCAAAGACCCCGGCAAGACCGTGGATCATGAGCTAATCGACCTCCAAGAAGATCTGTCTTATCAAGAACACCCCACCAAAATCCTTGAGACCGCAGAACGAAGGACTCGCAACAAGTCCATCAAGTTCTGCAAGGTGCAGTGGTCACACCATTCTGTTGATGAAGCCACATGGGAGCGTGAAGATGAACTCCGTGCCAACCATCCTTCTCTTTTTGTATCTTCTTCTTCTTCCTAGAATCTCGGGGCGAGATTCCTGTTTAGTGGGGGAGAGTTGTAGCATCCCAGTTGTCTAACACCTGTAATGCTACATGTTATAATAATAAAAGGGCTACTTCCAACATATAATTGTTGCATCATCATCATATCATGCTCATCTCATCATACCACCTTGCATTTGAGCATCATATAAAACCCTTTCTTGTTTGGTTCTTATCTCATGTGCATGATTAATTGTAGTTGCCTCTTGATATTGTATTTGGTTCTTAATATATTGTTAAATGCCCAAGTTGAGTTGAGGGCATCTCTCTTATTGACTCCACCACCTTTTCTTTCACCACCTTATAATTCCACCATCCAACTAATCTGAGCTTGGCATTTTGTTGTTTTATCTCTAGCTCATGTTGGTTGGTTGGTTTCCCACCCATAATCTTTTGCTTGCCTTTTGCCCACCTTTTGGGAATGCAAGGATTAATGCCACATGAAATAATGTTGTTTTCACAACATAACCACATGGCAAATATTGTTGCATGGGCCATGCAAGTGCCACCTTTTTCTTGGCTTTGGGAATGTTTTAGCTTTGTTGCATGGATCATCTTTTCTTGGTTTAAATCTTGTTTTGGGCTTGTAGTTTTCTTCACCATAACATCTATCTCTATCTCCCTTAGCTAACCTCTATCCCCATGCCCCATGCACACACATGTGCTCATGAGGCATGCACCAACCTAAACCACCTCTTTTCTTTGATCTTGCTTGTTCTTTGTATGGAGCATGCATGATTCAAATCTCTAGCTCTATCTTTTCCTTTTGGCTTGTTCTTGGCAAAGCAAAACCAAACCTTTCTCTCTTCTCTCCTCTCTTTTCCACCCTCTCTAAACCAACCCTAAGTCACCCCATTCACCTCCCCCTCTCATCCTCCCCTCTAACCCTAAACCCCACCTCCCCTCTTAGTCAAGCCCCTATACAAAACCTCCTGGTAAAAATGTTCCAAAGGTTTTTGGAATTATAAACTAGTTTGAAAATTGAAATAGAATAAAATAACAAACAAATGTCTAAAAGGCAAATAAGAAACAAAATAAAAGAGAGAGAGAGTACCAGCAGCAGCCCAGGAACACTTCCTTCCCCTGGCCCAATTCGTCTTCCCTGGCCCAATACCCCTCCGTTTCCCCTCCTGTTCACCATCTTCCTGCAGCCACCTCCTCTCTCTCTGCGTGCGACGGAAAACAAACGGCGGGAGCAGGTGGCCGTCGCTCCCCGTCGTCCGTGTCAGCAGCACGCACGGCACGTGAGCCCCTGCCTCTTCTTAGCCAAACCGCGCAGCCCCTCCCCCTCAACCCTAGCCTCCCCTCTCTGCACCCCGCGCCGCCACCCTCTTCCCTTCCCCCTTCGCTCTCAAACCGCCAAACCGGCTGAAGGAAGCTCAGGAGGAGAAGGGTACTGTCGCCTCGTCAGCAGAGGAGCCCGGCCGCCTGAATCGCCTGCCGCCAACCGATCGCGTCCGAGAGCGCCAGCGCCGCCGCGCTTCGCCATTGTTCACCTCCTCGTCGCTGCTCGCTCTCGGCACCTTCCCACTGCCGAAGCCTCTCGGTGAGCCGCCACCCTCCTCCCTCTAGCTAGCGCCGCTCGCCTCGCTAGCATCGGGCCTTTGGCGCTCTGGCGCAGCCGCGCTGCCATGCAAGACGGCAAGATCCACAGAAAACCCCGAGCGCACCCTCTGTTCTTCACCTCGCCCCGTCCGTTACAGCCCTCCCCCGTAGATGCGCCCTAACGAGAAGTGTAGCCAGACATCCTCTACAACTTTCGTGTTTGCGGCATCCAGAATTCCTAGATTAGTCGGCATCTTCGCAAGATCGGGTCATTTAGCTTGATTTGCGAGCGAGCTTTCAGTTCGTCGACAATCAAACCCCCCTGGACGCTTTTCTATTTAGCCCTCCTCTTTCCAACGCCCAACCCGCAGCCTCCTATCCTGTAATTTTTGCAAAGAGAGACCTCGTTTATAAAAACCAACCCATGGTCCTCGGTCACGCGTCACCCACGACCATGTCTTGAGTGGGCCACCTCCGTTGGCCCACACGTCAGTGTGTGAGGGTGGAGCGGATCTGAGTAACAAAAACCTTTTATTGCATCTGTTTTGAATTCAAATCAAATTTAAAAATACAAATCTGTTTAAAACTAAACAAATTCATAACTTATTCCTGGATTAGAATTTGAATTCAAACCTTATATGAAAAATGATTTGTTTTTGAATGTTAATTCAAATCTTTATTCAAATATTTTCAAAAATTAATTTAATTAATTAACCTTTGACTTTGACCTAATTTGACTAATTTTGACTAAAAATAAAATTAAATTCATAATTCCAAATAATACAAATAATATATGTTTTTGAATCAGAAAAATGTGAGGAATTCAAATATGCCATTCAAAATATTATTTGAACATTTAAAATTCCAAGTTGATTTAAATTACCCAATTGCCACTAGAATTTAAATAATCAATAACTTTTGATTTATAATTTCAAATTTAGCAAATGATATGTCTAAAATGATCAGCTCGACGAGACCTTTCTGTTTATGCTATCCATGACTTCAATTGCAGCATGCATCATATAAATATATAGTGAACAACAACTGTTATGGCAACAAATGGGATTCCAAAACCCCATTAAAATGTTATTACTTGTCTTCCACACCTCACCATGCCATGCTACCTTACTTGTCATGTAAATTGTGCATCATTCATCATGGCATGCTTGTTTGCTTGACGCATCTTATTCATATGCTTGTGCTCTATATTCATGTTGGCCTTGTTTGTTTGGTTTTTCTCGGATAGACCTTTGGGGTTATATCAAGAGAACCAGAGCACTACCGGATCCGTCCCGCTTCTCATCGAGTTGACAGCAAGCACTTCCACATGCTTGCATACATACGATACCTATTGCCTCTATCTTATTCTTGCATCATTGAGTCGCGATTGCATTAAATTGAATCCCAAGTATGCATAGCCTTTACTTTCAAACTCCACCAAGCTTGTTCCCCATCCCATGAGCCATTACTATAGGAGTTGTTTGAGCCATGCGAGTCGGTAAACAACATGTGTAGGGTATGTGAGTGTCTGTTGGATAATGAGGTACCTAAACAACTTAACTTTGAGTAGTTGGGATAACTAAAGAAAGTGGCACCGGTGGGCAACATCTGCTATTTGGTTTTCCTGCTCACTTGTGTCCGTAAGACCCCGAGTACTTGATTCTTGTTCCTTGATTTATCGCGCTATCCACATCCGGGAGGTATATGGGACCCCACAGGCGAGCTTGATTCAGTCTTATTCCTTGGGGCCAAACTAGTTTGAGGTTTTATTTACTATCTGTACTTATGCCATGCTACTTTACGTATTTACGATTGTGCGAGGAGCACACTGTCTTGTTAGGATCGGGACACGATTCCGCGGTGTCGACAAGCCAGTTTGGGTTCCCGATCGTTCCACGCCCACCCAAACCTTGAGTCCGTCTCGAGCTTGCTTGCCGTTCTTGGGTAGACTCAAGGGTGGCCCCTGAAATATTTCTGAATCCTGTGATTGTTCGATCGTGAAAGCCTCGTTGGGTTTTGATTTGGTTTTTCCGAGGTTGATCGGCGTGTGTTGCTATTGGTGCACCCGGGGTAAAACTTTTGAAAGCCGTGTCGCGGATATGGACGACTTGGAGCGTTTCTCGATCATAGACAAGCATAACTAAAGTACCGCCTTAATCGACTAAGTAACTTGACTAGTAAATAGTGCAACACTCATGGAATGGTTAATAAAATTGCCAGCGGATGGGGGTTGTTCGTCCGCTTCCTTGTTGGTAGCGAGGAGGAGGATGGATCGATGAGATTACCATTATAACTGTTGTTCTTAATTCACGGACATCCGTCTATCATTGGTTAGGCGGATGGTTAGCGTTATCGTAGAAGCTAGGTTTATCTTTCGCTGCAATTCGTCACCCAGTTGTGTCCCCTTTAGAGGCATTAAGACTTCTGAGTACCCTTAGGGTCTCACACGATAAATTATTGGTTCGGATGGATGGTACCTTCGGGGACGGATCTTGGGTGGAAGAAGCCGAGGACATGGGCAACGATCGCTCGTGTAGAGATTCCGGAACGGGGATCCGTGAGACCTGTAGTTGGGATGTGCTTATTTTTATGGCATCTTATGCCGATTTGCTTCTTGTCCGTACTCGGATTTTGTTTGCCGCTTCCGCATGATACTCTGATGTGTGTTGTATGAGGAAGTATCCTAAAATATAGATCTATCTAGGTTATTTGAATCTTGCCGTATGGCGTTGCTATATTTCCTTTCTTTCTAGATGGTATGGCTCTGATGTACTCTTGTATGGTGGCTTGCGTACATACCCACTTGTGTACGTAGTTGATCCCTTCGCCGATTCGCCCGTCTGACAGTCCCGTTGAGAGGGTAGTGGTTGGGACGTCTGAAAGGACTACCAGTGAGTGGCTTTTGGGGCCCCACCGTACTATTTCAACCACTACCACTCATCCAGGCTTGTATCTAGGAGCGTAATTCACCGAGGTAGTTACACATACTCATTTGTGTATGTAGTTGATCCCTTCGCCTGCCGATTACGCCGCCCGTTCTTGTCCCGATGTTTGGAAATGGTTAGGACGGCCGAAAGGTCTACCTGTGAGTGGCATTTGGGCCCCACCGTACTATTTTAACCATTTCCGCTCATCCAGGCTTGTAACTAGGAGCGTAATTCACCGAGGTAGTTACATTGCAAATACTCTCAATCCCTCCCATATTTCTTGAATCTTTTTGGGGGTTTTGAAAGGGGAGATCTAGATCTACAACTCCACCAATCCATCTCTCCTCTATGTGAGGGGAACATATTGGGATCTAGATCTTGGGGTTTCTTTTGTGGATTTCCTCGTGTGTTCTTCCTCTCTTATTCTCCCACTAGCTTTTGTAGCTTTTGTGGAATTTGGGAGAGAAGGACTTGAGCACTTCCTGTGTTCTTGCCATTGCATTTGGTGCATAGGTTTGAGTTCTCCTCGGAGGATTTGGTGAGTGAAAGTTGAGAAGCTTTTTACTCTTGGGTTCTTGGAACCCTAGACGGTTTGTTGGTGTTGCAGGTTGTGGCCTTGGTGGCGTTTGTTGGGAGCCTCCGATTAAGTTGTGGAGAAGTGCCCCAACCTTGTGAGAGGTTCCGGTTTCCACCGACAAGTGCACCGATAGTGGAAGTGTGGATCGATCCCGTTGGGGTGAGATTCACCGGAGAATAAGGGAGGCCTTTTGTGGCGTAGGTGGTTTGATACCACCCCCTCTCCAACGAGACGTATTCTCTTTATGGGAGGAACTCGGTAATAAATCATCGTCTCCGCGTGCCTCGGTTATCTCTATACCCGAGCTATTTACTTATGCACTTTACTTTGTGACAGCCTTCGTGCTTGAATTATTATATCTAGCTATCACATAGTTGCTTTTTTTGCTTAGCATAAGTTGTTGGTGCACATAGGTGAACCGTACTTTATATAGGTTTTGTGCTTGACAAAGTAAACGCTAGTTTTATTCCGCCTTTGTTAAGCCCATCTCGTGAAAGTTTTAAACCGCCTATTCACCCCCCCCTCTAGGCGACATATGTATCCTTTTCAAAAGGTGAGTACTCTAATCGACTCGTTGCTACAATCTAGTAGATAGATCTTGGCTTGTGTGTGTTCATGCGGTAGAAATTTTTTGTTTTCCATGCTACGAACCCCTACAGGAGCCGGGATTGGAGCACCATTGGGGCCGAAGCCCAGCGTCTACGCTATCTACACAGGGACGGCGATCGGCGCCTCCAGATGGTCCACCCCCTCCCCCTCCTCCTCGTCGTTCACCGCCTCGTCTGTGTCATCGGCGTCGACGAGAACCCACGCGACCGCCGCCTGGCTAGAGCCACGCACTCCTCCGCCGCCGCCGAGTCGGCAACGTGCTCGCGCCGCGCCTCTTCCGCGTCGGTGCGCGCTTTTGCGGCGTAGCAGAGCTCGCAGACGGCGAACTTGGCAACCTCCTTGGCCACGTCCTCCAGCGTGGCCATGGCCGCCTCGTGGCGGATCTCGCGAAGAGCCGCCGATGCGGCCTCCATGGCCACCGTCTGCACCGCCTCCTTGGCGGCGACGTGGTGTATGTTGGTCACCGCTGCAGCGCACACTCGGCGATCTCGCCTTCCTTCCCGAAGGCCAGCACCTGCGCCTCGCCCATGCGCCAGGCCAGCACTGTGGCCTCGAGGTGGACCTCGTCGACCTTCAGGTCCGGGTAGCGGGTGCGTCACATCTCCCGGATCTTGGACCATGTGGCGATCTTGCGGCGAGGCATGGATGCTGGAGCTTTTTCGGTTGCTGGTTTTCTCTTGCTTTGGGGCTTGTTGTCTCCGTCGCGCCAGCGGCCGTCTTTTATAGACCGCGGCGGAGGCGGGAAACGGACTGGGTTACGTGGGAAGTTTACTCGTCGCGGGAGGCGAGGCGCGCGGGGGAAACAATGGCGGAAAACGCCGGCCGCCCGGAAAGCCACCGGCGCTGACAGCCGATGTCGCGTCGCTATTAACGTCCCATCGCGAGTGTGTCAACCGGTGTCAACGGGAGGGAGACGGACAAATGGGTCGGGCTGCTATTCACGGTCGGCCGGACAGGCCGGACCACGACCCCAAATCAACCGGCTCCGACCCAAACGGACAGAAACAGACTGTTTAGGGTGACCATATAGGTCGGCCCGATGAAGATGCCCTTAGGAAATACGGATCGCCTGTGCTTTCAATTGACAGGTGGAGAAATAGTTGTGCATATCCAAAGGCTGAAATTGGGGCTAAAATACAGAATTGTAGGTTTCCCATTCAGTACACCACAAACATATTAGAGGCTCTTTTCATGTCTCAACGGTGAGTGTGGCCTCCTTGACCAATTTCACGCGCGAGACCAATAATAAACGACTCATCGATACCTTGTTCGTTTATGCTCATATTCATCTACCGCGGCATCAGGGACGGACCCAAGGAGCCAAGGGGGGGGACGAGCGGGGACGAGAGGCCCCTATGGATCCACTTTTCACGTAAGAGCGATTAACACTAGGTTAATTTTGACCCATCCTGGCCTAAATCGCCCCCCCTGTGGCTGTGTAGCAGAACGTGAAGCCCTCCCAAAGCCCATCAGCCCGTCTATAGCTGACAAAACGAGCAACGGAAATCCCGTCATGGAAGACAAAAGTACAGAGAAACAGCGACCTGGATACCAGCAGGCAGCAGCAGCACGCAGGCATCGGCCGGTCGTTTGGTTTCTGCTTGTGTTTGGCGGCTGCGCTGACGAGGACAGATTGGCTTCCAATTTCCAATCGATCTAACAAGAAGATGAGATTGTGAGAAGGGGTGGGTGACCTGCGAGCGTACCGCAGCTGCACGCCTGCACGGACAAACAGCCGGCCGGCGGCAAAAGTCAGTATGATCTGCAATGACAGTCAAAAGGGGAAGGTATTTTTACTTGTTTCTAAATCTGATTTTTCATAGTATTAGGCGTTAGTTCATCCCCCAACATTAAATTACTTTGTCTACAAAACTAGTGGAACTTTAGAAAGTACAAGCATGAAAAGTCCATTAGTAGTATTTTTCTGTTTGTCCACATGTGCTTGTGTGGAGATGAAGAGGAAGAGAGACGGATCGATTCATAATAATTTCAGCTTCCATCTGCTGATATGGCAACTAATTGAATTATTTGCATTGGTCTTCCTTCATTGAGAAATGACCTACTACACTGCTAGATGAAGATGAAGAGGAGTATTATATAATATAATTGCTATACTGGAATGGAAATTTCTATGAAGGTCAACTACACTGCTAGACGAGTTTTAATCAAAGAATCAAATTTAGAAATTAAGCTTTTCTTTTGTATTGCCAAAACAATATTGATTTTTTGTATTATAAATGCTAGAGCGAGAGCTCATATATTGTGATCTTTTTATCTCCATAATTTTCCTACTAATATAGAATCTCAGACATGATCGCCATGTTCTTCGCCCCCTCATAATAAATTCCTGGCTTCCCACCTATAGGGGTGCATCTGCTCAAAAAAGCTACAGGTGCATATAAAAAATCCATGTCGGGTCGGCGAAAAAATCATCGTCACTTTTTGATTTTAATTTGTCGATATCGCTAAACTCCTTCGTCCTAAAAAGGATGTCTTACTTTTTTTAAAATTTAGGAGGTATTTGCACTTTTGGTCCTATAACTTGCACACAGGGCCGGTCCTGAGATTTCGGCGCCCGGGACGAAACTAAAATTTTGGGTCCCTTAGTATAATCTTTTTATGCATATATGCGATGATGAAAAATAAATATTTTAAGTATACTTCCAACTATAATATTTATATAAAATAATAATGTTTATATGATGTCTTAAAATTTTCTCAGAAAATTACTAAAAGCAAAGTCTATGATGATGGAATCAATATCAATCTCGTCCACTAACTCTTCTCGGTGCATAGACTTGCCAAATCATTTAACCTCTCCTGAGACATTGAAGATTTCAAATAGTTCTTTAATAAATTTAACTCTAAAAAGGTTCTTTTAGATGATAAACAAGAAATCAAGAGCAACAATTAGTCAATTACTAACTAGAATTAAGAAGTAAGAATTATGGCTAGGTGTGACCGCGGGTGAAGATTAGCAGGCAGATTTGAAGATCGTCGTTGGCCTTCCTACGTGCGGCGTGCCTGGTGTATGATCGTAGAGGGCGATCCGGTCCAAGAAAGGCGATCAGGCGACGGGACGACTTGGGAAGCAGGGACGGACAACCGATACCCGGGAAGCCAAAGCGAATAAGTGATGCCTGGCTGGGAGTCGTCGAGTCGAGGCATCGAGTGCAGGGCCTGGTTGTGGTCGAGGCGTCGAGCGATACGCCGAGGAGTCGTCGCGTGAGTCGAGGTCGAGCGATCCCTCAATTCCTAGTCTGTGAGTCGTTTGCGTGAGTCGAGGAGTCGATCGTCGAGGCTGGCAGGCGCCAGGCGAGCGATCGATGCCTGGGATAGATCAATGTCTCATGCCTGGGACCTTCGGTTGGTCACCAGCCCATAAAAAAATCTTTTTTACAATATATACTAGGCTTATATTTTTTGGGGCCCGGGGCGGCTGCCCCTCTAGTCCCCCCTCAGGACCGGCCCTGCTTGCACAATAGGAGTATATTAATCCATATGTTGCAAATAGTGTAAAACTAGTTCCACAGCTTGCATAGCGAATTTCACCTTTTTTATCAAATTTGGACAGGACTGACGCTTTTGCAGAAAACCCCTCAGACTATGGCTAACTGCGCTAAAACAAAAACCTGACCCGTGGCATTTTAACTTTTATGAAAAGACCCATATACCTGCTAAGTGTGTGTAATAACCTAACGTGCTTGATCATACGAAGAATCCTTCTGTGGCGTATTGGTATGCACGAGTTTTCTTAAAAGATGTAGTTTGCACATGAATTTCAATCCCGTCTGCACCGTCTTTTCATAAAAATTGAAATGTCACGTGCCAAGTTTAGTTTTAGTGCGGTTAGCCATAGTCCGAGGCATTTTCTGCAGAAGTGTCCGTCCATTCAAATTTGGTCTCAAAACATGAAATTCAGTGAAATTAGACTAATTAGTCCCAGCTATGCAAGTTATAGGAGGGAGACCAGTGCACGTGCACTCTGGGGAGGACTGCGGCACGGGGCGGACGCGCGTGCACGCAGGTCCCGTCCCGCTCTCCTAGATTGCCACGTGACCATGCTGTTGTTCTGCTTATATGTTGATTCTGTTGTTAGACGTGCGTGGTAAAAAAAATGTGTGGGCAACAGTATATGTAAAAAGAGCAGGGCATCTAAAAAAAACTATAAACTACCACCGGATCGTCCCGTGCACTGCGATCGAAGGCAGTACAACATAGTATAAATAGCAGAAAACCGAAGACAGTGCAACTCAACACAACAAGGCAGTGCACAAGTAGTGCACTGCCAAGATACCTCGCCGTGCACTGCGCTTGAAGGCAGTGCAACACAGTATAACGGGCAGTGCACGACTGGTGCACTGTCAGGACATCGTCACGTGCACTACGACCGAAGGCAGTCCAACACAACACAAAAAGACAGTGCGCAGATAGTGCACTGCCAGGACATCGTTCCGTACACCACGACCGAAGGCAGTACAATGCAGAAGAAAAAGGCAGTGCACCTGCCATGCACCACCAAGACATCATGCCGTGCACCACAATCGAAGGCAGTACAACGTATGGTCAAAGGGCAGCGCAAAAAAGGTTTTTTAAAACCTATCAATATGGGATCTAGTTTTGTAGATGTCGACGCGACTAGCACAATTGTAAAAACGGATCTTAGTTTGGACGATTCGTTTAAAAGATACCCTAGAATTAAAAAAGAAAGGGAAAAAGGATCGCCACCCCTCTCTGTGCAGGCACCACGTGTCACGAAAAACTCTCCTGTGCAACAACATCAGCGATTGCAGAGCACGCTTTTTCTAGCCTTTTAGGACTAGTTTTGCACTCTTTGCAAGATGTGAGACTAATCTGCTCCTATCAAGCAAGATATGGGACCAAAAGTGTATATACCTCAAAAATTAGATTTATCTATATACTAAAACTTATTAGATACATTTAAATTTAAATTTAAGACATTTTTTTTTAGGACGGGGGAGTAAATGTCACCGTTGTTGTGCGACATCCTCTCATTCATTGGATTGTTGCGACTTGCGGGGAACGGGTTTGATTTGGTGGACCATGGGTACGATGACACGATAATGTACGTTTCACGAGTTTTGACAATATGACCCGCGTGTAACACTTCACGGGAAATAGTTCGACTCCCACGGACATTCAATAAAGATCCAAGCGTGCCATCCAATTCATAAATTAAGGCACGGGCGGAGGCGAACGAGAGTTGAGCCGACACCGTACAGTGCGACGGATGTCTGAATTTCTTTTACTGCTAATAATCTAGTCCATCGACCGGCAGGAGCTATCAGTCAGTCACTCACAGACGCGCCAAAAGTAAGAGGAGAAAAGAAGAGGACATATTCAGATGCTAGAAAGACAAGAAGCAAAAAAGGCAAAACTTGTACACTAAACAAGGCACCAAAGAAATTCTTTACACACCGATCCATCCTTTCACACTCGATCGTCACCCTCCTTCCCAGCAAGCACTCACTGTTACCAATTCGTCGCCCGGCCATCACTTCACTGGCGGCACAGCAGCTACGGTGATCGCCTGCGCATCGTCTCCGGCGACCAGGACGAAAGACTCCTCGCGGTGGAACCGCGTCTGCTGCTTGACGATGAACGCCTCGACCGCCCTCCGGAACTCCTCCTCCTCCGCGCCCCATTCCTCCGGCACCGACGACGACGTCGACCGCCGCCTCCGCCCGTTCTCCGACTCCGAACGACGCATATCCGGCGACCCCGCCCTCCGCCTCCCTCCCGGCTTTCCGACACCGATTTTCTCCGACCTGCTCCGCCGCGGGGCGCGCGCGCGCACCGTCGTCACGTGCACCGCCTGCTTGTCCTCGAAAACCGCGTCCGCCTCGGACGCCGGAGCCGGCGCCTCGGTTACGGACGGCAGCAGCAGCGGAGGGGCCGCGAAGGAGAAGAGCTGGTCCTGGGCGTCCTGGTTGGAGGACGAGGACGAGGACGACGGGTCGCGGCGGGAGAAGACGAAGAGAAGGAGCACGATGGCGTTGGCGATGAGGAAGATGGAGCGCGGGTGGAGGAGGAGCGAGGCGGCGACGCGAAGGGCGGAGGAGACCGCTGCCGCGGCGTAGGGGAGGCGCGGGAAGGAGCGGGAGACGAGGAAGGCCAGGGCCAGGAGCTCCGCCGCGCGCACGACGCGCCAGGCGAGGCGGAGGCGAACGGCGGTGGAAGACCACTCTCCGGCGTCGGCGGCGGAGGCTGCCATAAGGCGCGGTTGGCCGTAGAACTGGGTAGGAGACAGCGCGTGGGCGGCAGCAGCGGTTCTCTTCTGGGTGCCTGTTTTGATTCGGTTTGGAGGGAGAGGTGCAGGAGCGCAGCAGGGGTTTGGAGTTTGGACACGGGAGTGCGTGGGTGAGTGGCTAGTGCGCGTGTGCCAGTGGGTTTAGGGAAGCGTGGGAGAGAAGCTGCGGTGTACTTCTAGGAAAAACTAGTACTGCTCCTACTAGTTCAGCGCTCCAAGGGTTTGGGTGATTATATAGAGAACGGGGAACCTACCAGAAATTTCAGATAGTTTTAGATTTACACTAAAGTGCTACTACTCGTGTCGTGGAGCTTGCGTTTTTTTGGACAACGACTAGAGTTTATATTCTTAAATGGAGGAAGAGGATCCAATATACTACCTTCGTCTAAAAGCTTAAAGGCTTTATTTTTTTATAAAAGTCAAACTAGGTAAAGTTTGATTAAATTTTTAGAGAAAATACTAATTTATAATACAAAATCCATACCCTTTGATACATCGTTAAATATATTTTTACATGATATCTATATAATATCATATTTCTTGATAATTTTTAAAAAGTTTGGCTAAACTTTTTGTAACTTGACTTTAATTTTTTTTTTGCTAAATCTCTTCCTGGGCAAAACATGACCAACACCAGAACGCCATGGGTGTTAGGTACATTACAATGTAATTTAGATTATTGACTCTACTGCAAGTGGGAGATTTTGGAGATATGCCCAAGAGGCAATAATAAATTGGTTATTATTATATCTTTCTGTTTATGATAAATGTTTAAATCCCATGCTATAATTGTATTAATCGGAAACAGTAATACTTGTGTGTTTTGTAAATATAAAAGAAGTCCCTAATAAGCCTCTTGTTGAACTAGCTTGTTGATTAATAAATGATCATGGTTTCTTGATCATGGACATTAGATATTATTAATAACAAGATCATGTCATTAGGAGAATGATATGATGGACGTACTCCTATAGTAAGCATAGCGTAAGATCAAGTCATTTAGAGTTTGTTTGCTACAAGCTTTCAAATACATAGTAACTAATCCTTCGACCATGAGATCATGTTAATCACCATTACTAGATGAAGGATTTGATGACATCAAACACCACTTCCATAATTGGGTGGTTATAAATGTGGCATTAGATATTCTGAAAATATGTGTTGAGGCACATGGATCAAGAGTGGGATTGTCCATCCACATGACGGATAGATATACTCTGGATCCTCTCGGTGGAATATCATCCAATTGGATTGCAAGCATGTGACTAGGTCATAAGGAATGTCATATCACGGAACTAGTAAAGAGTACTTATCGGTAACAAGGTTGAACTAGGTATTGGAGATATCGATGATCAAACCTCGGATAAGTAAAGTATCATGAGACAAAGCGAAATTGGTATCGTATGTAAATGGTTTATTCGATCACGAAGTAATCGTAGAAATATGTGGGAGCCATATGAATTTCTAGATTCCTCTATTGATCGGAGAAGTGTCTCGATCATGTCTGTATAATTCACGAACCGTAGGGAGACACAGTTAAGGATTCGATGTTGTTTAGTAGATGTGGAAATAAGTTAGAGACCAAATGTTGTTCGGAGTCTCAGATTGGATCCAGGACATTACGAGGAGATCCGGAATGGTCCGGAGAATAAGATTCATATAAGGAAAGTACAATTCCGGGGTTTGGAAATGTTTTCGGTGTTTTCACCGGAATCTTCTAAAAGGTTCTAGAAGGTCCACCACCCCGGAGAGGGGTACGTGAATGTGCCATGCCAATGTGGAATAGTTGCATCATATCCTAGGTCACTTGGCTGGACAATGGGAAGATAAATAATCAAACTCTAGTTTGAATAGTCAAACTCCAATTTGAAAAGTTAAATCCCAACATTCAAAGTCAAAGTCTAAGTGGAGGGAGGAGAGCAAAACTACATGGGAGAGGTTTCCCTCTCCCTCCTTGCCGCCGGCCACCAAGGGGACTTGGGGGAGGACTCGACCTTCCCCTTGCCGCCTCTCCCCCCATATAAGCAAGGGGTGAGGCGTCCCCTTCGCCCTCACCCCAAACCCTAGGTCGCCGCCCTCTCCCAAGTCGACGGCACCCTAAACCCTAGCTCCTTTAAACCGTCGTCGCCGCCTAGCCCTAGCCTAGCCGTCTGCGCCACCACCTACCCTTGGCGTCTAAACCCTAGTCACCGAGGGCCTCTCTAAATCCACCATACCTGCTCCGGCTTAGGCGAAACCCTGCAGGATCTAGTCCTCCACCTCCAGCACCACACCGTCGTGCTGCTGGAATAGCGAGGAGATCTACCACCTATGATGCCTGTTGTAACAAGGGAGAGGAAGGTCGTCATCGAGTACCGAACGTGTAACCGACTGCAGAAGCGTTGCCACAACGCGGCGCCGGAAGGATCGTCTTCGCGATCTTGAGATCGACAAGTGAACAACTACATCAACCACGAGAATCCAATCTCGTTAAATGCTTTGGATCTTTGAGGGTTAGTACTCTATGAACTCGTTGCACCGATCTCATAGATTAGATCTTGGCTTTTGTGTGTTCATGCGATAGAATTTTTTTGTTTTCCATGCTACGAACCCCTACAGTGGTATCAGAGCCATGTCTACGCGTAGATCTGTTGCACGAGTAGAACACAATGGTTATTGTGGGCGTTGATGCTTTTGTTGTCAATTGGTTTTTATGTACTTTGCATCTTGCAGGATGGTAAGATGAAGCAGCCCGGGCTAACCTTACATGTCATCATACATGAGACTTGCTCCACGCTCAACGTTCAACTTGCATTACACAAGTGGCTTTGCAGGTGTCTGTCTCTCCCACCATAGTGAAGATTCAATTTACAAATTGCACTTGACAATACTTGTATCAACGTTGTGGTTCATGTTCGTAAGTTAGAACGGTTCTTATGAGAAATCCCCAGCCACATAAAACTTGCAAAGAAAATTAGAGGCGTCTAACTTGGTTTTGCAGGGCTTGTCTTATGATGTGATATGGCCATGATTGTGATTATATATGATGTATGCAATGATCCTTATTGTAAGTTGGCAACCAGCAGGAGCCTTATGGTTGTCTTTAAATTTCGTTTAAGACATGCGTGTCTATTCATCAAAGTAGTTGTAATAGTTGTTGTTGGTGGAGGACAACCATGAAGCGGCGCCATTGACCTTGATGCTATGTCGGTGGTGATAGAGATAATGTTCGTGCTTGGATATGGAGATCGAGGCACAAGAAGAAAGGTCATATCATATCACATATTATGAATTTCATGTGATGTTAATCCTTTTATGCATCTTGTATTACTTAGATTGCAACGGTAGCATTATAAGATGATCCCTCTCACTAAATATCAAGTAATAAAGTGTTCGTCCTTAGTAGGCACCGTTGCTAAGGCTCTTCGTCTTGAAGCACCACGTGATGATCGGGTGTGATAGATTCTATGTGTGCATACAACGGGAGCAAGATAGATTTTCTCATGCAGATACTATGGTTAATCTTGACGAGCCTAGCATGTACACACATGGTCTCGAAACACGGAATACCAAAAGGTAAAGCATGAGTCATATGATTGATATGATGAACATGTTGATTGTTCGCCTTTGAAACTACGTCATCTCTCGTGATGATCGAACTTGGTGTAGTGGATTTGGTTCGTGTGATCACTAAAACAATGCGAGGGATGTTGTTTTGAGTGGGAGTTCACCTGGTTAATTTAAGTGTTAAATATTGTTGGAGATATGCCCAAGAGGCAATAATAAAGTGGTTATTATCATATCTTCATACTTATGATAAATGTTTACATACCATGCTATAATTGTATTAACCAGAAACATTAATACTTGTGTGATTTGTAAACATAAAAGAGTCCCTAGTAAAGCCTCTTGTTAAACTAGCTTGTTGGTTAATATATGATCATGGTTTCCTGATCATGAACATAGGGATTTTATTAACAACAGGGTCATATCATTGGGAGAATGATATGATGGACATACTCCTATAGTTAAGCATAGCATAAAAGATCAAGTCATTTAATATAGTTCATTTGCTATAAGCTTTCTGATACATAGTAACCTAATTCCTTCGACCATGAGATCATGCTTATCACCATCACCGGAAGGATGCTTTGATCACATCAAACACCACACCATAACTGGGTGGCTATAAAGGTGGCATTGAGTGTTCGGAAAGTATGGGTTGAGACACATGGATCAAGAGTGGGATTTGTCCATCCATATGACAGATAGATATACTCTGGGCCCTCTCGGTGGAATGTCATCCAATTAGCTTGCAAGCATGTGACTGGCTCACAAGGGATCACATACCACGGGAACGACAAAAGAGTACTTATCGGTAACGAGGTTGAACTAGGTATGCAGAGATACCGATGATCAAAACCTCGGATAAGTAAACTATCGTGAGACAAAGGGAAATTGGTATCGTATGTAAGTGGTTCATTCGATCGCAAAGTAATCGTAGAAATATGTGGGAGCCATATGAATTTCCAGATTCCTCTATTGGTTATTGTTCGGAGAAGTGTCTCGATCATGTCCGCATAATTCACGAACCGTAGGGAGACACACTTACGGATTCGATGTTGTTGAGTAGTTATGGAATGATGTGTAAGAGACCGAATGTTGTTCGGAGTCTCGGATGGGATCCGGGATATCACGAGGAGATCCGGAATGGTCCGGAGAATAATATTCATATAAGGAAAGTCCTGTTTCGGAGTTCGGGAATGGTTCCGGTGTTTTCATCGGGAATGTTCTAGAAGGGTCCGAAAGGTCCGGCACTCCGGAGGGGAAGGGTACATGAATGTGTCATAACAAGTTGGAATGATTGCATCATGTACTCGGTGTCATCGCTGAACAAAATAGATGGTTTAATCAAATCCTAGTTTGAAAAGTCAAACGCCAATTTGAAAAGTCAAACGACTATTTTGGAAGGTGGAGGGGAAGTAGGAAACCTACTTTGGGGAGAGTTCCTCCCCTCCACCGCCGGCCCACTTGGAGGCCGAGTTGGGGAGGGACTCCCCTCCCCTTGCGCGCCTCCCTCCACCTATATAAGGAGGGGCAGGGCTGCCCCTCCAAACGCACAAGTTGCCTCCCTCTAAACCTAAACCCTAGCCGCAGCCTAGGGTTTTCTCCCAAGCCGCCGAGTTGGGGCTTCTAGTTGCCCTAGCCGCCGGCCTAGCCCCTTCTACTTGGTGTGTCTAAACCCTAGATCACCAAGGCTCTCTCATAGTCCACCATACTCGCTCCGGCTTAAGGCGAAGCCCTGCGAGATCTCCCCTCTACTTCCGGTACCACGTCGTCGTGCTGCCGAAATCGTGAGGAGAGTGCTACAACCTCCATTTTCTGGAACAAGGAGAGGAAGGTCTTCATCGAGTACGAATGTGTGACATTGCGAAGCGCTCGAACGCAGCCGGAAGGATCGTCTACGCGATCTTGAGATCGGCAAGTGTACGACTACATCACCCACGAGAATCTGCTCTCGTTAACCGCTTTGGAATCTTCGAGGGTGAGTTCCTCTATCGACTCGTTGCTACAATCTAGTAGATAGATCTTGGCTTGTTTGTGTGCATGCGGTAGAAAATTTTTCTTTTCCATGCTACGAACCCCTACAAATATGAACTCAATTTGCCATAAACTTAGTCTAAAGTCTTTGTAAATATGTTGTAGATCATGGCGGCCCCTACCATCAATTTTAATGCGTTCCTAGAGAAAGAAAAGTTGAAACACAATGGAAGAAACTTTGCGGACTGGTTCCACAACTTGAGGATTGTTCTTAATGCTGGTCATTTGACCTATGTGCTGGATGCACCACTGGGTGACCCACCCGCAGTTGATGCTACCGATGAGGTGACGAATGTTTTTATCACTCGGAAGAATCAATACTCCATAGTTTAGTATGCTATCTTGTATGGTTTGGAGTCGAAGCTTTAGAAGCGGTTTGAGAACCGTGAGCCTTATGATATTATCCGTGAGCTCAAAATGATATTTGAGACTCATGCGGCAATTGAAATCTATGAAGCCTCCGAGAAGTTCTTTAACTAAAAGATGGAAGAAGGCATATCCGTTAGCGAGCATGTGCTTAAGATGTCTGGGCACGCGAATAAACTCGCAGACCTGGGAATAATGATTCCTAATGTGTTGGGTATTCATCATGTCCTCCAATCACTACCACCTAGTTACAAGAACTTCGTGATGAACTACAACATGCAGCGCATGGATATGTCGTTACCAGAACTCTTCTCCATGTTGAATTCTGCGGAAGTAGAGATCAAGAAAGAGCACCAAGTTTTGATGGTCAATAAGCCCACCAATTTTAAAAAGAAAGGCAAGCCTATGAAAAAGGGTAACTTCAAGAAGGGCAGCAAGAAAGCTGTCGCGCCTGCAAAGAAACCCAAGGCTAGTCCTAAGCCTGATACTGAGTGCTTTTACTGTAAGGGAGAAGGTCACTGGAAGCGGAATTGCCCCAAGTACCTGGCAGATCTGAAGAACGACAACATCAAGAAGAAAGGTATATTCAATATACATGTTATTCATGTGTATCTTACTAGTAGACGTAGTAGTGTCTGGGTATTTGATATTGGTCCGGTTGCTCATATTTGTAACCCGAAATAAGTGCTGCAGAATAAACGGAGACTAGCGAGAGACGAGGTAATGATGCATGATGGAAATGGCTCCAAGGTTTATGTGATCGCCGTCAGCACGCTCCCTCTTCATCTACCATTGGGATTAGTTTTATACTAATAATTGTTATTTGGTGCCTATGTTAAGCATGAACATTATATGTGGATCTTGTTTATTGTGAGAAGGTTACTTGTTTAAGTTCAAGAATAATGGTTGTTCGATTTATACGAGTAATATCTTTTATGGTCATGCACCTATGATAGATGGTCTATTTTTATTGAATCTCGATAGTAGTGATACACATGTTCATAATATAGATGCTAAACATTTGAAATTGAATGATAATTCTACATACATGTGGCACTGTCGTCTTGGTCACATTGGAGTGAAGCGTATGAAGAAACTCCATTCTGATGGACTTCTTGGGTCACTTGATTTTGAATCACTTGAAAGATGAGAAGCATGTCTGATGGGAAAAATGACTAAGACTCCATTCTCTGGCATAATGGAGCAAGCTACGGACTTATTGGAAATCATCCATACCGATGTGTGTGGCCCGATGAGTGTAGCATCGCGTGGTGGTTATCATTATGTTCTCACTTTCACAGATGACTTGAGTAGATATGCGTATATCTATTTCATGAAACATAAGTCTGAAACTTTCGTGAAGTTTAAGGAATTTCAAAGTGAAGAAGAGAATCAATGTAACAAGAAGATTAAATTTCTGTGATCTGATCATGGAGGTGAGTATCTAAGTTATGAGTATGGCGAGCATTAAAAGAAATGTGGGATACTTTCACAATTGACACCGCCGGGAACACCACAACGTAATGGTGTGTCCGAACATCGTAATCGAACTCTCTTAGATATGGTTCGTTCTATGATGTCTTTTATAGATTTACCGTTATCATTTTTGGGTTATGCATTAGAAATAGACGCATTCACTTTAAATAGGGCACCATCTAAATCCGTTGAAACGACACCGTATGAATTGTGGTTTGGGAAGAAACCTAAGTTGTCGTTCCTTAAAGTTTGGGGATGCGAAGCTTATGTAAAGAAGTTACAACCCGACAAGCTTGAACCCAAAGAGAAAAATGTGTCTTCATAGGATACCCTAAAGAAACAATTGGTATACCTTCTATCATAGATTCAAAGGCAAAGTTTTCATTGCCAAGAATGGATCCTTTTTGGAGAAGGAACTTCTCTCGAAAGAAGTGACTGGAAGGAAAGTAGAACTCGACAGGGTTATCGAACCTTCTCTCGGATTTGAGAGTAGCGCAGCTCCAGAAGATGTTCATGCGCCGCCTACACAAATAAGAGAGGCAGCTAATGATAATGATCATGAAACTTTGAGAAAAGTTACTACAGAACCTCGCAGGTCGATGAGGACTCGTACCACTCCTGATTGGTATGATCCTGTTATGAATGTCATGTTGGTGGACAATACCGATGACCCTGCGACGTATAAGGAAGCAATGATGAGCCTAGATTCCAAAAATGGCATGAAGCCATGAAATCCAAGATTGGATCCATGTACGAAAACCAAGTATGGACTTTGGTGGACTTACCGGATGGCTGCAAGGCTATCGAGAACAAATGGATTTTCAAGAAGAAAACAGATGCTGATGGTAATGTAACCGTCTATAAAGCTCGACTTGTCACGAAAGGGTTTCGACAAATTCAAGGAGTTGACTATGATGAGACTTTCACACTGGTAATGAAGCTAAATTCTGTGAGGATTTTGTTAGCAATCGCTGCATATTACGATTATGAGATATGGCAGATGGATGTCAAAACGGTGTTTCTCAATGGTGACATTGATGAAGAGTTTTATATGGTACAACCCAAAGGTTTTTTCGATCCTAAAGATGCTAACAAGGTATGCAAACGTCAATGATACATTTATGGATTGAAGCAAGCATCCCAGAGATGGAATCAACGTTTTGATAAGGTGATCAAAAACTTTGGATTTATACAAACTTATGGAGAAGCTTGTATTTACAAGAAAGTGAGTGGGAGCTCTGTAGCATTCCTGGTACTATATGTGGATGACATATTGTTGATTGGGAATGATATAAAACTTCTTAAAAGTGTCAAAGAATATTTGAATAATAGTTTTTCAATGAAGGATCTTGGCGAAGCTCCATACATTTTAGGCATCAAGATTTATAGAGATAGATCAAGACGCTTAATAGCGCTTTCACAAAGTACGTATTTGGATAAGGTTCTAAAGAGTTTTGGAATGGAATATAGAAAGAAAGAGTTCTTGCCCATGTTGTCAAATACAAACTTGGGTAAAACTCAGAGTCCAGCTACAACAGAAGATAGAGAGAGTATGAGCAAAACTCCCTATGCCTCAGCCATAGGATCTATCATGTATGCCATGTTGTGTACAAGACCAAATATTGCATATGCTGTTAGTTTGACTAGAAGATACAAAGTGATCCAGGAGTAGATAACTGGATAGCGGTCAAAATATCCTAAAGTACTTGAGAAGAACCTAGGATATGGTTCTTTCTTATGGAGGTGATGAACAGCTCGTTGTAAACGGTTACACCGATGCTAGTTGGAACACTGATCCGGATGACTCTAAGTCACAATCTGGATACATATTTACTTTGAATGGTGTAGTAGTGAGCTGGAGGAGTGCTAAACAAAGCGTTATGGAAAGATCTTCAACTAAATCGGAATACATAGCTGCTTCGGAGGATTCATAAGACGCGATATGAATGAAGGAGTTCATTACGGAGCTTGGTGTGGTTCCTAGTGCGTTGGAACCAATGGCCATCTACTGTGAAAACATGGGTGTCATAGCCAATGCATAGGAGCCAAGGTCACACAAGAAGCTAAAGCATATCAAGCTATATTTTCATACTATTCGTGAGCATGTCCAAGATGGTGACATAAAGATTTGCAAAGTACACACATATCTGAATGTGGCAGATCCGTTGACTAAACCTCTCCCTAGGGCAAAACATGACCAACACCAGAACACCATGGGTGTTAGGTACATCACAATGTAATCTAGATTATTGACTCTAGTGCAATTAGGAGACTGTTGGAGATATGCCCAAGAGGCATTATTAAATTGGTATTATATCTTTGTGTTTATGATAAATTTTTTACATCCTCCATTCTATAAGATACTAAATAAAAGGATTTAAAAGGGCCAAATTTTGTCATGTCACAAAGAATTCTATTACTCAATTAAAAAAAGGGAATGTCAAAGCATCTGGAAATAAACGATGTATTAACCATAAAAAGTAATAGTTGTGTGTTTTGTAAACATAAAAGTAGTCCCTAGTAAGCCTCTTGTTGAACTAGCTTGTTGATTAATAGATGATCATGGTTTCTTGATCATGGACATTAGATGTTATTAATAACAAGATCATGTCATTAGGAGAATGATATGATGGACATACTCCTATAGTAAGCGTAGCGTAATATCAAGTCATTTAGAGTTTGTTTGCTACAAGCATGTGAGTAGGTCACAAGGGATATGAGTGGGATTTGTCCATCCATATGAGTGGGATTTGTCCATCCATATGACGAATAGATATACTCTAGGCCCTCTTGGTGGAATGTCATCCAATTTGCTTGCAAGCATGTGAGTAGGTCACAAGGGATATCATATCACGGAACGAGTAAAGAGTACTTATCGGTAACGAGGTTGAACTAGGTATTGGAGATACCGACGATCAAACCTCAGATAAGTAAAGTATCATGAGACAAAGCGAAATTGGTATCGTATGTAAATGGTTCATTCGATCATGAAGTAATCGTAGAAATATGTGGGAGCCATATAAATTTCCAGATTCCTCTATTGGTTATTGATCGGAGAAGTGTCTCGATCATGTCTGCATAATTCACGAACCGTAGGGAGACACACTTAATGATTCGATGTTGTTTAGTAGATGTGGAAATAAGTTGGAGATCGAATGTTGTTAGGAGTCTCGGATTAGATCTAGGACATCACGAGGGGATCTGGAATGGTTTGGAGAATAAGATTCATATAAGGAAAGTACAATTCCGGGGTTCGGAAATGTTTTTGGTGTTTTCACCGGAATCTTCTGGAAGGTTATAGAAGGTCCACAACCCCGGAGGGGGTACATGAATGTGCCATGCCAATGTGGAATGGTTGCATCATACCCTAGGTCACTTGGCTAGACAATGGGAAGAGAAATAATCAAACTCTAGTTTGAATAGTCAAACTACAATTTGAAAAGTCAAATCCCAACATTGAAAGTCAAAGTCCAAGTGGAGGGAGGAGAGGAGACCTACATGGGAGAGGTTTCCCTCTCCCTCCTTGCAGCAGCCACCAAGGGGACTTGGGGGAGGATTCTACCTTCCCCTTGTCGCTTCTCCCCCCATATAATCAAGGGTTCAAAGGCAATATGCCCGAGAGGCAATAATAAAGTGGTTATTATCGTATTCCTTATTTATGATAAATGTTTATTTTTCATGCTATAATTTTATTAATACGGAAACGTTAATACATGTGTGTTTAATAAACAAAAATGAATTTCCTAGTTATGCCTCTCTTATAAACTAGCTCGTTGATTAACAAGATGATCAAAGGTTTCCTAATCATGGACATTGGATATTGTTAATAACGAGGTCACAATATTGGAATGATGTGATGAACATTCATCTGAAGTATAGCATTATGATCAAAGTCATTGTGTTTATATTGCTATAACATCATACGAAGTAATCTTAGTCCTTAGACCATGAGATCATGTCAATCACTAACACCGGAAGAGTATCTTGATAATATCAAACGTCACATCGTAACAGGGTGACTATAAAGATATGTTTAGTGATACGAAGGTGTTATGTTGAGGCTCATGGATCAAGAGTGTAATTTGTCCATCCTGATGACAGATAGATATACTCTGGGCCCTCTCATTGATATCACATTAGTTAGCTTGCAAGCAAGTGATTTGATCACTAGAATGTTATATCACAGGAATGAGAAAAGAGTACATGTCGGTAACGAGATCAAACTGGGTATGCTGATACCAATGATCGAATCTCGGACATATAATATATCGTGAGACAAAGGGATTGAGTTACATGTGTATAAGGTTCACACGATCACAGAAGTCATCGTTGAATGTGTGGGAGTCAGTACGGATCGCCAGGTCCCGCTGCTGATTATTGATCGGAGAGGGGTCTCGATCATGTCTACATTATTCGCGAACCGTGGGTGACACACTTAAGGAATACCGACACCATTTGGAGCAAATAATATTCCAGAGAAAGAAAAAGGAAAGCGCGGAAATTTATTTCACTAGACACCGGAGCTGTTTCGGTTGAAATTGCTGAAACTGGTTCTGCATGTGAAATTGAAATGTTATAAGGGGTTTTATGTGAATGTTTTTTAATTAGAGTAATTAACAAAATTCTGAATAAATAAACAAAAGAGTTTAAAAATAAGAGCTTGCATTAAATTTGGTGAAAATTTAATGCATGTGAATGGATTTTTGAGTGGAGGCATTTTTATGGGAGTGGAGGCTTTTCATTTTGAGTGGGAGCCCCACCCACATGAAAGTGGAAGAGGTGGGGGAATCCACCATGGCTGGGCGCCATGCCCCTTGGGGTGCCCCCCTCTCCCTATAAAAGGCCCCCGCTCTCCTCCTCTCATATTACACCTCCTCGTGAAGGATCTATCTCCCTCCTTTAGAATTTTCCCATGGTCTCGGATCAGTGAGATACATGTTCCCGGTGGCTATTTATGAAAGGATTTGTTGCTTCCGCTGTTTCGCTGGAGTGAGGGCGCGGAGGTTGTTGGGGTGCCCGGACGAGTGTGTGATCACGGATGCACCACTGGTTTGCGGTGCTGGACTGGATGGTGCTAGACCTGCTGGACCGGATGGACTTCTTCTCGATCTTGAGATCGGCAAGCGTTCGAATACATCATCCACGAGTACAACCTCGTTAACGCTATTTGATCTTCGAGGGTATGTATTCTATGGATGTATATCCGCCCGTTGCTTGTATCTAGTAGATAGATCTTGGTACATAGTTGTTCCTATCGTAGGAATTTTTTTGTTTTCTATGCTGTGAACCCTTCAGGGGTGAGGCGTCCCCTTGTCCCTCACCCCAAACCCTAGGCCGCCGCTCTCTCCCAAGTCGACGTCGCCCTAAACCCTAGCTCCTATAAACCGCCACGCCGCCTAGCCCTAGCCTAGCCGCCGGCACCACCACCTCCCCTCGGTGTTTAAATCCTAGTCACCGAGGGCCTCTCTAAATCCACCATACCTACTCCGGCTTAGGCGAAGCCCTGCAGGATCTACTCCTCAGCCTCCACCACCACACCGTCGTGCTGCTGGAATCGTGAGGAGATCTACAACCTCCACTGCTTGCTGGAACAAGGGAGAGGATGGTCTTCATCGAGTACCGAACGTGTGACCGACCGTGGAAGCGCTGCCGGAACACAGCGCCGAAAGGATCGTCTTCGCGATCTCGAGATCGACAAGTGAATGACTACATCAACCACAAGAATCCGATCTCATTAAACGCTTTGGATCTTCGAGGGTTAGTACTCTATGAACTTGTTGCACCGATCTCGTAGATTAGATCTTGGCTTTTGTGTGTTCATGAATGGAATTTTTTTGTTTTCCATGGTACGAACCCCTACATAGGCGAGGCAGCGACACGAGTGGAAATTCTATCTCTCGGGAGGAACAATTGAACATCAAGCAAACGAAACAAAGCCAGGAAGTCATTCTTGCGTCTGTGCTTGCATCAAAGAGAGTACATGGGATTTTTTTTATTTATTTATTCCTGCTATCCTATGTGGGTCGCATTAAAATCCTAGTGTGGTCCACGAACCACCCTAGACACCCTATGGATCCGCCTATGCCAAGATGGCACCGCTCCCGAAACCGCGCTCGTGCGGCCGTGCCGGGCCGTACCAAAGTGTTGTTGCCTCTCCCGTATGGCCTCCCCCATCCTTTCCCCCTCCCGTCGCCATCAAGATCATCGTCGGGCAAAGTCCTAGAGACGTGGCGCCGAGGGAGCTTCCTTATTCGGTGTCCTGGCGCGGATGCCCCGGATCTCTCAGCGGCAGCGGCGCCTGCACCGTCCTAGGATTCGACGATGGCGCGGGACGGCGACGACCAACATATCTTGGGAGCATCTTATTCGACAGACAACGAGAGTGGTTGGTATTGGTGGGCAAGGCCCCGATCTTGGCAAGCCTGGATGGGTCATGGTCATTGTTGCGCCTATTGCATCTCCGATGACGACACGTGGTAGAGTTCCTAGGCTTGTCCCATGACACGAGGACTGTCCCAGGCAGCGATCCTGGACATGGTGGTGGCCTCCTGCTTCGTCGTGGGTGGTCGGACCCGTTGGAGGGATCTTGCTAGTCTATGTCGAAGAATAAAGGTGGCCTGGCCCTGCTGTTGCTCGAGCACCAAGGTGTCGATCTGCTTCACGTCGTCCTCCTCGATTTGTTTGTGGTCGATTTCCATAGTTTGGCATAGGGCGCTATTGGATATCTAGATAAGAATCGGTGCAGTCGCGCGTGCCCTTATCTTCAGCCGAAGTGGCTTCATTTGGGCAAGACGTGAAGCTTTGCCTTCTTGTGAGTAACATGGGAAATGTCTTAATATAGATTTCCAGGAAACCGAATGAGGCGAAGAAAGTCATGGTCGCTACGCTCCGATCTAACGAGAACAACACTTGTGCATTATTTTCTTTTTGTAGATGTTGCTTGGAAAATCTCGTTTGTAGGACGAGTGTTATCTTCAGTGATGGTTAAGGCATTCAAGGATGCATATATAATATAATGTCATTTGGTTCCTCACACGTTTTTACCTTATCCTATTCCAGATTATTTTCTCAGATAGACATATATATAATGTCTTAAAAAATGCATTCCCTTCGTTCACTAATATAAAATATTTTATCTTTTTCTAATACAAAAATATCTAGACGTATTTAAATGTGTAGGTTCATTTATTTTGAAGTGTACCTAGTCCACTTTAAAATATCTAGAAAAGTCTTATATTAGTGAACTGAGGGAGTATTATATAGTATGTGTAAGCTCTGAGGGCTTGTTTGATTTATAGGAATTGCATAGAAATTGTGTAGGATTTGAATCCTATGGGAATTTTTTCTATGTTAGGGCATGTTTGATTCAAAGGATTTGTATAGGAAATTTGTAGGATTAAATCCTATAGGAAATTTTCCTATGGTGGCTGTTTGATTTGTAGGATTGATTCCTATAGGAAACTTTCCTAGGAAATCCTTTGCACTAGATTGCATAGAAAATCTAACATCCACCCAAAGCTCTTTCTTAGAATCCTTTGATGGAATCAAACAAACTTTGTTGCATGTGGGTTCCTATAGGATTGAAGTGGATATGACATTGCAATCCTATGGTTTTCCTATTCCCCTATGAATCAAACAAGTCCTTAGTGTTTGATTCATAGGAACATATCCTATAGGAATTAATCCTATAGGAATTAATCCTATAGGAATCTTGTAGTGCAATTCCTATAGGAAAACAATATTAGGTCACACCTCATGAAAAAATTCCTTTGCCACATCAAACAAGATCCCTCTTCCTATAGGATTCACATTGGCATGACATATCAATCCTATGGTTTTCCTATTCCTATACTTTTCCTATCCTATGAATCAAACAAGCCCTTACTAGTGAATTTTTTTTTGCATCATCATGTATCCGTGTGAGTCCACCCTACTGCTCTATGGAGCCCTATATAATAACCAGATAAAACAGCACTAGACCACTAAATATAGTTATCCACTAGCTTAGCAGTGACATGATATGTGAGGGTCACCCACAAGCCGCAACCACAGTGATTGTTGTTAATCAGTGACTTTTTTGCACATAATCCAGCCGTGGCAACCTTTTTTTTTCCCTGAAGAGAGGAGCCCGAGAAGTAAAGCGAGCGCGAAAAGCTCCGTCGTGAGCACATGCACACATACACCACCCGCCGAGGCTGGCAGTGGCAGATACGGTGGGGGCATCCGTCCATCCATCATCAGGATTCAGGCAGAGAGCGCCATGCACCCACCTCTCTGCACGTACGGTCAGGGCTCTGACCTCCTGAATCCCTGGTCACCACCACACCACCACCTACGCTACACTGAGCACGTCCCCCCTTGGCAAAGCTACTAGAAGATGGCCTTTCCTGTACCATTCGCTCAGAAAACAGCAGAGTTGGTGTGGTGTGGAATTGGTTGCGGTCTCTCTCTCTCTCTCTCTCTCTCTCTCTCTCTCTCTCTCTCTCTCGCTCGCTCGGGAGGCCACGTGGATCGTGGCCAGTTTTCAGAGGGTCACCAGGATGGGGCCTTGTCGCTTCTCACGGGCTGGGCAAGGGCAGGGGACTACTAGACGGGTTTATGATAAGCGCACGGATTCTCAGGTGCCCGCCCGGCCGACGCAAAGCTTGGCCGCAGATTATTGGTGCCAGCCCGACGCAGCACTGCACTGCACTGCACTGCACAGGGCGGGCAGCGTGTTCCGGAATGCGTCGAGCGTCGAGCGTGGTAGCTCGGCCGATCACGTGGTTGGAGCGTCTGCGTTATTACTATACTACGACTAGGACGCATCCAATCCAAGAGTAGCTGAGAAAACCGGTCTATCGACGTGATCTTCGCCGCCGCCGGTGCCTCAGGGCTTTAACCACTGTATCGTCGACGGTTCTTTGTTTTCAGCACGCAGGAGGGCGTTGGAGACGCTGGTAAAAGTAAAAAAAAAAAAAAGCTTTGGATCCTTGCTCGAGCAAACAAGGTGCTTATTCAAATTCTCTTTTTTAATAGGTACTCCTACTTATTCAAATTACCTTGTCTCGCATTTATACCAGCACGGCTAGCTTGGCGTGCGAGGTCGCCGGGATGCATGTGTACGGCGGGTAACACGATGTGACTAAAAAAAACGTAAGGTGGATGGTCCTCCGACCCATTTCGTTTGGCGCTAGCTGATTGAAGACGGGGACGAGACGAGACAAGCGGGGCGAGGTAGACTCACGCACGCACGCGATCGGAGGGTGCACTGCCCGACCCCACTTTTGTCTGAGGTAACGTGTGAGCGGGAGAGCGCCGCGCGCGCAATTTGGCAAAGTGGTTTTCTGCACGTAGCGTAGCGCTGGTCGCAGGTCCAAAGGGATTTACGGCCGTTCCTGCGCTGCGGTGCTCACATGTTAAAGGAGGCGGCCGGTGCTCGAGGCCCCGAAATCAGGCGCTAACTATACCTGTCGACTGTCGTCGCACCCTCGGAAACGCTAAATTCAGATTCACTACGCAAGCGCAGAAAGTTGGAATGCAGCGACACGATGCTTAAGGCTTTGAAGTCGTCCAAGGTTCTAGTGGTATACTAGCACTTTACATCAGACAGGAATAATAGCTCGTCAAACCGTATATTCTTTTCCTCCCACAAGATGGCAAATGCAGGTAGAAACATGGCTCCTTTAGATTTAGAACCATCCCGGATCCGTGCCCGTTGACAAATCTGCTGCTGGTTCACGTATGAAATGAACCAAAACGGCTTTCTCTTTCGAGACGATTAAACTAAACTCAAGCAAAGCGGTGGATGTAAAGGCTGCGGTCTGTTCAAAAAAATAAATAAATAAAGGCTGCGGAGCCTTGTATGCATGAGGTGCGCCTGATTTTACAGGGGATCTGCGGAAAGGTCAGATAAAACTAATCAACGAACTCGAGCCCCCTTCCGCACTATAGCTAGCAGTAAAGAACACGGCACGTATATTACTAGTAACAAAAGGCGAAGATTAGGTACAGGCCTGAGACACGACGGGCAGGGCCGCCGAATACCGCAGCCGTCTAATTAAACAACGGAGAACGCATGATCCTACTACTATAGCTCGCTGATTGTGATTGGCTCGTGATTGCCTCTTTCCATAGGCGCCATTCTTTCTTTCTTTCATTCATCAAAGCACGTTTCCTGGCTTTGACTCTCCACAAAGGTTGCAGCAGATACTACCACTGCTGCAAGGACAGCTTTTATTAGTTAGTCGTTGATTCCAAGACCAGAGCTTAAAATAGTGGTGATTGTTGATGCTTGCTAGCAGTGGTTTGGTCGTGTCGGGTCAGAGTAATCGTGTCGGATGTCGTCTTTAACAATTAATCTCGTGTCTTTGTATTGACACGAGCCTGGGTAGTGGGTACGTTATGTAGCTTCTCGCGATCTTGCTCTCAGTTTTCGCTAGGGTTCTCCCAGTCCTACTCTGATTCTTTCATCTGACAAGATTACTCAACTTTAAGTTCGATTGACGGCACCAATGTGTTCACTGCAATCAGAGAGAACATACCAAGGAGAAAGATGCAAAATCAAACAGGAGAACCAAAAAATCGTTAGTAATTAAGGTGGCACGCTATATGCAAAAACATAGCATGGCTAAAAAATCAAGCAGGAGCTGACGCAAAAAAAACCTTAGAAAGCGGGCACAGTAAATACGAAGAAGAAAATTGCGCGCCAGGTAGGGGTCGAACCTACGACCTTCCGCTTAGGAAACGGACGCTCTATCCACTGAGCTACAGGCGCTTGGTCGAGATACAAACAAGTTCAGACTCTTTGTCTTACAGTATCTACACAATATGTACCACACGTCAAAGGAGTAGCTAATTGAGATCTCTAGATAAGAACTACTATTCCACTTGTACTGCTTGATTTGCCCGAGCTGTCTTGACTTTCGAGGTCTTACCACTCTACAGGACGTGCTACCCACCACATTCAGCCCTTCACATAGGATAAGAATGTTGGAACTTGTAAGGTGCGCTACAATAGCACTACAGGTGTTTTGTGTGATCATCCTGTATTTTCATAAGTTGTTGATGTATGGCGACTGTCGAAATACTCCATTCCATCTTTTTGGGGCTGTATTATACAGTATACTCCCTGTCTTAGGGGAGAATAGTAGCAAAATGCAATCTAACCGTTGATTACTCATTTACTCAGACACAGCTTTGATTATAGCTCTGTCAGAATTGTGCCTCACACTCGACTCAGAGCAGTGTCACAAATGAACAAATTAAACATCAACTCGCAGAGTGTTCGAACTGGTGTTGTGTAGTGCATTGTGTTGGAAATTGGTTCGATATGCGACGCCGTTCATCAAGTACTTTTCGACAACAGACGACGCGATAGCGGCAAGATCACTCGATCAACTCCGGCGAGACGCGCAGAACTAGAACAATCGACGAGACGCTCACGTACAAGAGCTAAGCAGGCAGTCACACACGTTTGATCAATCTAAGCTAGCTAGCTGAACTCACGTACCGGAATCGATTCTATATTGCTACATGAGCATATCGCTCCTCATAGTTTTCTTTATTTCTCGTGTCTCAAGGTTGATTACGGGGGTGTTACACATGTATATGTAGTAGTTCTAGTGTAGCTATTCTAGTAGGATTAGGATTCCTAATTCCTATGTCAGCCGGTTCCTTACTGCTAACACATTGGAGCCTCAAAGTGGTCCACCAGTTATCCTGTCTAGCTACTTCTGCATGAATACACAACAGAAGTAACATCGTGGCAACTGGCAAGGGTAACAAGAGAGGTTCTACGAGTCGAGATCCGACGTTAAGGTGTGTTGATTTACGCTCGATGGGTTGTGCCCCATGTTTTCGGATTGCAGTCTGCAAGCTTTGCTTCCAAGTAGAAGAGAAACATATACGGAATACACAGTATGTGCAAAGGCCAAAGAATCACGTTCTAGAAATTCAGTGGAATGAAATTTGGAAACCAGACGCCAAGTGTTCTACACCAAGCCCCAGGACTCCAAACTACCACTCGGATTATGAAACAGACATGTATCTTACTCCCTCCGTTTAGAAATATAAAATGTTTTAGGTTTGTGAAATGTATCTAGACACCTTTTAGTGTATAGGTTCAAATAAATCTAGACACTAAAAGGTGTCTAGATACATTTTATTCACAAACCTAAAACGTCTTATATTTCCAAACGAAGGGAGTAGATGTAAACTAAACGTGCAGCCACCCCCATTTTGCATTTGTATCATATATTCATATATATATATTTTTTTAGAGCAACCGGCAGGAGCACTGCCTATTCTATTAGAAGAAGAGAATTGGCCGGTTTGGAAGGGAAACCAGCCAAAACCCGATACAAACGTAAAAACACACGGGTCCGGTTAGAAGGGGAACCGGACCAAAAAAAAAACCTCAAACGTCACAGTTTTCAGGAAAAACCGGCAAAAACCACGCGACCTAGCTCGACTAGGTCCGAAGCACCAACACCCGCACAACGGCAACAGCGCCGCTACGCAGACAACCACACCGGTCCCGAGACCACGCGCACTCCTAGCCGACGAAGCAGCAACCAGACAACACAAGCTCAAAACGCCTAGCGGAGTACCAGACCTTCTAAGACATCGCCTAAGAGGAAAACGCGGTAGCGCCGTAGATGCCCGCCTGGCGAAACCATGGCATAGGTTTTCACCAAGAATCGTGACCAAAAACAACGAGGTGAAGGAGCTCTCAACGATGCCTCCAACGAGGAGAACGACGTCATGGACGCCGACATCGCCGGCATCAACCTAGGTCGATGCAGTGCTTTCGCGCGGAGAACACCATACCCGAGCCGAACAAGCCAATCCACAAGGCGAGGAAGCAGAGTCGCCTTGCCGCACACCGCCGCCACCACATGCCGCAGGAAACCACTGGTACCGCCTCCACCGCCATACCCACACCGCAGCCGCCAACCACCGCCAACCCACCATAGCCAAGAAGACACCGACGAACGGGCGCCTCGCGAGACCACCACGCCGAGACGCCAGCCATCCGCCGTCTCCACGCAACCACCGTCGAGGCAAGCCCAGGCCGCCAAACCACCCACCACCGTGCCCGGGCGTCGAACTCGCGCCAGCCGGCGAGGCAAGACAAACCACCCCGCAGCTCATCCATGGAGAAGATGCCGCCGCGCCCCGGGGCCGCCGCCCCGGCTTCCTAGGCCCGTAGCCGCCGTTGTGGAAGAGCAGCACCACCGCGCTGCAAGGAGAAGCCCCGCCAAGCCGCGGCCCGCCAAGCCCATCTAGGCCCAGATCGGGCCCCGGCCACGACCGCCGCCACGCAGCGGCAACGAGCGATTGCTCGCCACCGAACCACCACCGACCGCCTCGCGCAGCACGCAGCAGCCACACGCCGCCAATCCGTCGCATCGCGCCCGGGAAGACGAAGAAGGACGCTGCCGCCAAGGCCCATCACAGCTTCACCCCAGCCGCCTTTGGCGACGGGGGCCGCCGCCACCGCGGCGAGGCCAGCGGCAGCGGCGCAGGGAAGAGGAGGTGGGGTGGGGGGCCGGCGGCGGCGCGCGGAGAGCTCCCCCGAGTCGCCCAGGAGGGACGACGCCCATATATTCATATTCATACCAAGGGTACTTGAGAGGAAGCAGAAGGTCGACACATACTGGGACTAGAGTCGTTGCGAACATTACTCGAACACCTCGAGGACAATGCAAATGCAGTGCCCCATTTTTACCAAATCCATCAACCGAACGCGTGCACACGGTACAAGTGGGGAATCAAGCGAGGCAAACTACTCGTAAAAGTATAATTGAGTTCGGGAATCAACAGGAACAAGAGAACCGCGGCAGAACGAGGAGTTTGGACGAGAGGCAGAGGCATCATTTGCGGGTCTCGTCGTCCTCTGGCTCGAACTCCGGGTCGCCGTTGGGGTGCATCTCCAGCCACTGCTCCTTGGTCCAGTACTCCTTGACGTGCCCCCACTTCTTGCGGAACTTCTCGATCTGGCTGTCCATGACGACCAGCGCCGAGGAGTCGCCCACGTAGTAGGGGTGGTTCCCCGACCACACGTCCACCGAGTACTCCGGCTTCGTGCCCCCCGTCACCAGCACCAGCTCACCGTTGCAGTACACCTTCGCGTCCTCGAAGATCTCCGGGTGCAGACCCTTCTTCCGCATCGAGCACCTCATCCTCTGCACGCGCGCACAGGGCACAGATTAACAACCGTCTCCTCCAATTCCAGAGCCTTAATATGGAGTTTTAATTGAGTACCTGGGAGGGGACGACGGAGCGGAGAGTGCGTGTTGTCGTCCTTGCGGCGGCTGCGGCCGGGGTGGGGAGGAAGGAGGTGGAGAGGGAGAGCGCCATGGCTGACGGCTTGTTGCCTTCCTTGCCTGTGTTTTTCGGAACGTCTCTTATCCTCTTGTGGCGATGACGATTCCTGAATGTTGAGGCTCTTCTGTTCCTCTGGTGGCATCTTGCCGGGCTGGCCGAGTGTCTGGGCTCTCGAGTTTGGTTTTGGGGATTGTGATTTGCTCTGTTGGGCTGGTGCACGTCGACAAGTTAAACGCTCCACGAAAATATCACAAACATCGCAATTTGCAATTACAATCCCTTTTTAATTTGTCTCACTCTTTTGTGATTAATTTCGTGCAATTTCTTCAGGTTTAGCACTTCTCTAGATGTTTTTTCTGTAAGTGATATTTGTCATACACTCCATAGAAAACACTACAAGCATATATAATTCCCGTAAAAAATGAAGAACGTCTTTGAAGCATATACAAGTATATCAGATCAACTTTCACAAGAGTACCGGTGCCTATGCATGTCTTCAAAACAGTTCTCTAGCACATCACTGCCTCTCTTGCCTGCCGCGTCGAAGGTTTCGCACAAACATACCTCGGTCTGCCCCCCCCCTCTCTCTCTCTCTCTCTCTCTCTCTCTCTCTCTCTCTCTCTTCACAAGCTCCATTTGCAAGATTTTGGCCCTCTTATTGCCAAAAAGGAACAGTGCGTATCAGGTTGGACACCGATCTTTCTCTCCTCTAGGGGCGCCTCGTGCTCCTCAATGCAGTGTTGGACACGCTACTGATGTTCACGATGCGAACGCTCGATCTACCACCAGCCCTACTACAAACAATCAAGGGGCCGCGTCGGGATTTTCTATGGAACGCTGGTGATCGTGCTTTGGAGCCAAATGCCTGGTGGCCTAGTTTGTTTTCTACCATCCAAAACATGAGGGTGGTCTTGGCCTAAAACATATGGCCATCAAGAACTCCTGCCTGCATATGTAGCTGTTGCACAACCTTCACGCTTCCTTGGAGGCGCCATGGCCTAAGTGGGTTTGGAATTTTACTCTGACCTTGAGACCGGTGGTCATCATCTGAGTCACCTGGCCAGGCTCCTACCAACCTACATGGCCATCTCGGCAAGCAGGATCGGTGATAGGCGCTACACCGCTTTTGGCTTGACAACTGGATCAATGTGGAACCATGATGACCGCAAGAGCACGAGTTATATATAGCTAGTTTAGAAGTAAGAGTATTGAACCACGGAGAACTACTAGTAGAGGTATTTATGCCCCTCGATACTATTCATCAAAGAGTACCTGTAAGTTGTCTTTGATTGCAAGCAAGAGTGATCTGAGAGTGTTTGTGAGCAAAGCAATATTTAAACTAAATAATGCAAACAAAGAGAGAATACCGATATAAGTAATAAGTACAAAACTACAATAGGGATAAAATATTCTCAGGAAGTGTTGGATCCACCACTAGCAATTGGATTATGATATATACATGTATTTCTTTATATATATGCATGGGAAGAGTGCCAAATGATATGATCACAAATAATCATCTGCTATTTCATCCCTCAAAATGCCATAGACTAGTCATCCTGACCCCGAAAGAAATATGCTTGAGAGGCAATAATAAAGTGGTAATTATCTTATTTCATGTTTATGATAAATGTTTATTTATCATTTTATAATTGTGTTAACCGGAAATGTTAATACATGTGTGTTTAATAAACAAAGAAAAGGTTCCTAGTAATGCCTCTCATTACACTAGCTTGTTGATTAACAGATGATCAAGGTTTAATGATCATGACATTGGATGTTGTTAATTACGAGGTCACAACATTGGTGGAATGATGTGATGAACATTCTTCCAAAATATACTAATACGATCATGTCCTCAAGTTTATATTGCTATCTCATTCAAAGTAACTTTAGTCCTTAGACCATGAGATCACATCAATCACTTATACCGGAAGAGTACTTTGATTCCATCAAATGTCACACCGTAACAGGGTGATTATAAACGTGTCGTCGGGTATTTAGAAGTGTTAGTTGAGGCTCGTGGATTAAGAGTGAAATTTGTCCATCAAGATGACGGAGAGATATACTCATGGCCCTCTCGGTGATATCACATTAACATAGCTTGCAAGCAAGTGATTTGATAACTAAGAATATTTATATCACGGGAACGAGAATAGAGTAATTTTCAGTAACGAGATTGAACTAGGTATGGATGATACCAAATGATTGGATCTCGGTCAAGTAAAATATCGCAACACAAAAGGAATTGGTTACTACAAAAAAAGGTTTAGACGGTCACTTGATTATCGTTGAGCTAGTGGGAGTCATTATGTATCTCCAGGTCCCGCTAATGATTATTGATCAGAGAGAGTCTCGATCTGTCCACATAGTTCTCAAACCCATGGGGAGATACACTTAAGGATAGTCGGCGCATTTGAGTGGATAGGAAACATAGGAGAAAATACTGGATAACGCAGAAACTATTCTAATAAAAAATGTCGGAATAGTTTTGGTGTATTGAAATATCGCAAGGGGTAAAATGTTAATGTGTTCATTAAATGAAGTATTTATTAAATTAAGTGTTCATTAAATGAAGTGTTCATTAAATTGAGTGGCATTAAACCAAATGAATTAAAATGCTTTAATTGAAAGAACTTTGATTTTTTAGTAGGCATTAATGGAATTATGGTGACCTTTTGATTTGTGTGAGTGGATATTCCACTACCATCAAGAGGGGAGAGCTGGGGACTACTAGGGTCTGGTTCATTCCCTTTGGGCGCAACCCCCCATTCCTATAAAAGGAGGAGGTGGAAACCCCCTCTAAACACTCATTCTCTACTCCTCTCATATGCCCTTTGGATGGCATCTTCCTCCCCTTGCTAGCCTTGTTCATTGCCACGAATACGGTGCTTAGGCGAAGCCCTGCTCAAGATCTTCTACACCACCACCACTACCATGTTATAGTGCTGCTGGAATTCCTGAGGATCCGCTACTTCCGTTACCCAACATGGAGCAAGGGATGGGAGTCATCAGCACACATATGTGTGACCGATTACGGAGGCGCTGCCCCTTGCGGCGCTAATCGTCTGCACATCCTTAAGGATGATCATGTACATCTACTATAACCACGTTTATTTGTAGGAACATTAACTCGCTTACGTTCTTCAAGGGTGAGTACTTATAAAACTATTACAAAGTACCGCCTAGATTCGATCTTGGCAGTTTCAACCGTAGGAATTTTTTTGTTTTCTATGCAACGAAATCCATCAGTGGTATCAGAGTTATGTCTATGTGTAGATGCTTTGTACGGTTAGAACACATAGAGATGTGGGTGTTGATGATCATGTTATTGCATATTTTCATGTACTTTGGATATTAGTGGCATAGTGGGATGAAGTGACCCGGACAAACTTTACATGTCCTCGCACATGAGAGTTGTTCCACGCTTGAGATGCAACTAGTTTTGCATAAATGGCTAGCAGGTTTCTGTCTCTACCGCTATAGTTAATATCTAATTTTCAATGGTTTGCTAATAACTTGATTATCACCGTTGTGGCTGAAGTTCGTAGGTGGAATGGTTCTTTTCTAGAAAGCCCACAGCCGCATAACATATGCAAAAATAAATTAGAGGCGTCTAATTTGTTTTTGCAGGGCATATGATGTGATATGGTCATTGATACAAAAATTGTTGTATGCAATGTGTTTTATTGTAAGTTAAAACAACTGGCAGTAGCCATATGGTTGTATTTTTTATTTTATGGCCTACGTGTCGAAAATGGAAATCTATGTAACTTAGATTAGTGGATAACAACCATTATGGTGACGCCACAGACCTTTGTGGCACGCCAATGAAATGATGGAGATCATACCATGACACACAAGATGGAGATCGAATGCGAGAAGGACCATATCATATCATATTATTCATGCATGTGGTGTTTATCCTTTGATTCATCTTATATATCTTTGATTTGATCACCTTAGTAGTATTTTATCGGCACGGTAGCATTATAAGGTAATCCCTCCCATCGAATATCAAGATAATAATATGTTCTTCCTTAGTATGCACCGTTAAGAAAGTCCATAGTTTTGAATTACCACGTGATGATCAGGTGTGATAGACTCTATGTTCGCATACAACGGGTTAGTTTTACACACAGGAGTACTAAGATTCTACTTGGCGAGCCTAGCATGTACAGACATGGCCTCGGAACATGAACCGAAAGGTAAATCACGAGTCATATGAGTGATATGATGTCCATATGATGCTCGCCATTGGAGCTGCCCCGCCTCACATGATGATCGGATGTGGTATAGTGAATTTGGTTCGTATAATCACCAAAACGACTCGAGGGATGTTGGCTTTGAGTGGGAGTTCACATAGTAATATAATTAAAGTTGAACTCAATTTATCATAAACTAAATCAAAGTGAATTGGTATAGTTTGTTGTATTCATTGGCATTCGGTTACTACCTTGCGCTTAGTTTCAATTGAGATAATATAACTATAGATTTATGGATAATTTACTTACGAGCTAGTATCGTATTGTTTTATGAGTGTCAATCTAAATTTTAAAGTACTATTGCAAACTTTCAGCAAAACCTCACTTACTCCGTGAAATTCAATAAGTAGTATTGAATCAAGAGTAATTGTTCCAACTTTAATATCCAAATATTATGCTTGCCTCCATGATCTTTGATATTCAAAAGTTGTTTTAGTATCAAGGTTATCTAGGAGCTGAAAGAACTGTTTTAGAAACCATCATGCGTGAAAGCTATTATGATATCTGAAACAATGTTCGGTTGCAATATGATAGAATATAATTTTAGTAAGATACATGTCCTCATATTGTGTGAGAATTTGCGAAGGATGGAGATGCTAGGCGTCTTGATCTCCCAATTTTTTTTGGGAATTAAACATTATATTCGCAATTCGTCCTTATGAGCTATAGCAGCTTGATCATGAAAGTTGTCATGATAAGGATGGATATAATATTTAGGTAAAATATTTACTACATTGAAAGGATTACTAAAAGGAATGAAATTTGGAAGAACACCAGACATTTGATGATGGTGATCTACATCAAAAGTGCAAGTCCAAGTATATTAGTGTTTGAATAACAGGTTTTGGACTATGCGTCATGTGTATGGGACCACTATTGATGTTGATTGATTCTTTTAAAAAGGAAAAGGAAATGCTAAAAGAGAATCTTAGAAATATTTGGCAGAAAAGGAAAAAAGACTGAAAATGTGCATCTTAGGTATATAGATGTTATGGATATATTCTTTGCTTATTAGACAATGTGGTTCTCAGGTATTGGATACCAGATTGGTTGGTGTGAAGTGTCACACAATACAACACAATTCATGAACTGCAATGGCCTAAGTAACTAGCAAAAGAATATAGGATGATGTTCATCAGAAACAAATAAAGTGTTTTTGTGTTTCTCATTGACATCAAACCTATCCCTCAAGATTTGTTTTAATAATTTTTATTATGTTCAAATAATTACCGTATTCCATCGAAGATGGATGGAATTTTACAATTCTAGTTGAAGAAGTAACATCCATAACACTAATGCTAAAAATTTGCAAGATGAATGATTGGAATATCACTTTTGAGTGGTGTCGTCGTTTAAATTATATTGGGAAAAAACAAGAATAAAACTCCATGCTAATGGATTTTTGGGAGTCCTTTGATTTTGATCAATTGACACTTGTGAAACTTTCCTAGAGATAATTAAAACCTCTTTCATGTGCCAAAGAAGAACAGAATGACTAACCTATTGGACCTAGTGCATGTTGATGTACATTGTCCATTATGTGTAGTCGTGAGCGATGGATTTAAACTTCATAGGTTTTCTCCAAAATTTTAGTAAATACATATGTATATTTACTAAATAAGGGATAAGTATGAAACATTTGAAAATGTTCAAATGATTTCAAGATGAAGTGGAAAATCAATGTAAAAAGAAAATAAAGAATTTATGATTGAATCATAAAGGAAGATATTTGATTTACAAGTTTAGCATAACACCTAAGATTTGTGGAATCGTTCCATGGATTTGCGTGTATCAAAACACCATAGGAATATGGAGTGTTCGTGAAAAGTAATCAAACCTTGTTTGACATGGTAGGATCAACGGTGTTATATATAAAATTGCCATTATATTTTAAAGATTAAGCTTTAGTGACTACTGCTTTTACACTAAAAAGAGCTCCATCATGATCAATCGAAATGACACCATATGATTTATGGTTTTGGATAAACCCAAGTTGTCTTTTCTTAAATTTTGGTATGCTAGGCATAAGTAAAATGTTTACAACCAAAGTCGGGTGAGCATGTCTTTTGTATGTTATTCCAAATAATCGTTGGGTATTCGTCCATAGCACCGGAGATAATAGTGTTTGTCGCTTAGAACATCAAGTTTCTTGAGAAGGAATTTTTGCGAGTAGTTATTAAGTGGGAGGACAATAGAACTTTGATAAGGTTATTGAACCTTAGCTATATGTGCTGAGTTGCGTAGTGCTGGAAAATGTCCCGGAGGCAACCACAATGCTCATGACTCACGTGCCTCAAAGGTTGTGGTCACGGAGATCTAAGTTCCTATTGAACATCATATGTCGGATAAACAATCAAATACTAAGATTTGAGATTAAATCGTTATTGTTTGATAGTAATGAACCGACTACATGCAAATAAGCGATGATGGGCCCTAACTCACGTCAAATGGCTTCAAGCCATAAAATCCGTGATAGTTCCATACACAAGAAACCAAGTTTCTGAACTTGCAAGACCCTCTGAAAGGCATACAGCCTATTAGTCCTATTTGGATCTATAAGGAAACAGACATGGATGTTTCACATCTATGAAATAGTCGACATATTGGTAAAGAGTCTACGACAATGTTCAAGGAGTTTATGACAAGATTCGATCTTTAGTAGCGATATTTAGTCTGGACGGATTAGTGTAGCAACCACTGCATATGCCAATTGTTGTATATGCTAGTTGAATAAACAAAACAACATTTTTCTAATAGAATGGTTACCTAGGACGTGTATCTTACACTATCTAAGGGGTTTTATTAAATCAAAGGATGCTAAAAGGCATGCAAACCTCAATAGTTGAAATAAGCATAGCGGAGTTGGAATCTTCGTCGTGATGAAACTGTTAAAATGTTTAATTTCATCAGAAATGATGAAGATGCTTGCATTTGCAAGAAATTAAGTGGGAGCGCTGAGACATATTTCTAATACATTGTGTATAAGACATATTGTTGATTGAAAACGAAGCATCTTTTATTGACACAAGTCACGGATTTCATTAAAATTAGATTTAAATGAAAGATTTTGGCAAAACCAGAATATTAGGCATCAAAATCTATTTAGATAGATTGATATGCTAATATGGTTATGTAAAATGTACATAGATTAAATATTGAATGAGTTCAATATGGAAACAACGAGAAATGTTCTTGCCACATGGAAAAGGTTGAATCAAGATTCAAGTGTTTTGACACTTGGTGAGTAAAATCACATGGATATCTTGACAATCAAGATTCAAGTGTTTTGACACTTGGTGAGTAAAATCACATGAATATCTTGATAAATGAGATTCAAGTGTTTTGACACTTGGTGAGTGAAATCACATGAATATCTTAATCAATCATTCTGTGATATGATATGTCCTGTGCTATAAATGTTATGAGAATATACCAGGGTGACTCATAAGATGATCATTTGATGATAGTAAGTATATTCTTATGATATTTGGAAAGAATATATTCTGTATGTAGAAGTGACAAATAGTTCATTGTAAAGTGTTACATTGACACTATACTGATTGTTCATTGTGAAGTGTTACATTGACACTATATAGATAGTTCATTATAAAGTGTTACATTGACACTACACAAATAGTTCATTGTAAAGTGTTACATTAGTACTAGTTTCGTCACAAGATACAAATTAAGTTTATCTCAATTTAGGCTATAGGTTAAGGTGGCATAGTGTAATGGAAGAAAGTTCGATGATAGATTTGGATAAGTTCCAAAGTTATGGACATTGTGACGAATACTACAATGAAAGGACAAGTATAAGACTGCTATAGTAGCAGCAAATGAACTAGGTATGGTTCATAATGGGCTAGTACTATGAAGATATATTGTATGAAAATAATATCAACATGTTGTAACCCATAGGAACTAAAGGTCTCACCAAGGGACTGCATTTATACAAAGCCACCTCATTTGAGAATGAGTGATGCGCAGAGACACAAAGATACGTAATTAAACACGGACCTAAAAGTGTCAGATCTAGAGATTATGTTTACCACTAGCAATCGCATATATACAACACCAAAATGCCATAGGTGTTGAATGCGCAAGTTTTTCAAACTAGATTATTGACTCTAGTGCAAGTGGGAGACTGAAAGGAATATGCCCAGGAGGCAATAATAAAGTGGTTATAATCTTATTCCATGTTTATGATAACTATTTATTTCTCATGCCATAATTGTGTTAACTAGAAACTTTAATACATGTGTGTTTAATAAACAAAGAACTTGTTGATTAACAAATGATCAAGGTTTCCTGATCATGACATTGGATGTTGTTACTAATGAGGTCACAACATTGGTGGAATGATGTGATGAACATTCTCCCAAAGTATAGTAATACGATCATGTCCTAAAGTTTATATTACTATCTCATTCAAAGTAACTCTAGTCTTTAGACAATGAGATCACGTTAATCACTTACACCGGAAGAGTACTTTGATTCCATCGAACGCCACTCCATAACATGGTGATTATAAAGGTATCGTCAGGTACTTATAAAGTGTTAGTTGAGGCTCGTGGATCAAGAGTGGATTTGTCCATCCATATGATGGAGAGATATACTCAGGACCCTCTCGATGATATCACATTAATATATCTTGCAAGCAAGTGATTTGATCACTAAGAATGTTTATATCATGGGAACAAGAAAAGAGTACTTGTCGATAAAGAGATTGAATTAGGTATGGATGATACCAAATGATTGGATGTCAAACAAGTAAAATATCACGAGACAAAAGGAATTGGTTACTGCAAAAAAGGTTTAGACGATCACTTGATTATCGTTGAGCTAGTGGGAGTCATTATGGATCTTCAGGTCCCTTTAATGATTATTGATCGGAGAGAGTCTCTATCATGCCCACATAGTTATTGAACCTGCAGGGAGACACACTTAAGGGTAGTCAACGCATTTGAGTGGATAGGAAACACAGGAGAAAATACTAGACAACACAGAATCTGTTCTGATAAAAACTACCAGAATAGTTTTAGTGCATTGAAATATCGCAAGGGGGTAAAATGTTAATGTGTTTATTAAATGAAGTGTTCATTAAATTAAGTACTCATTAAATGAAGTGTTCGTTAAATTGAGTGGCATTAAACCAAATGAATTAGGGATTTCTATTTTCGTGCCCTTGGTTCATTAGTTGTACTCACTTTTCCCCAGCCACTTAGCTTTTTTTCACTTTTCTCCTCCCTCTATTCTAAAACCCTTGCGGGTGCTCGGATAGAGGGATGTCGTCGGGTCAAAGGCTTGACTATTACATGCTGATGGTGGGACCACGTTGGGATGGTTTTTGCCGTGGTCGTTACGTGCTAAAGGGTGGGGCCAGGATACACGTCGGACCAGTCATCTATCTCTCGCTGACTTGTCGGACGCTTTATTTCCCGATTTTGTGCCCGGTGCATCTAATGACAAATGGGGCCATTCTATAGGGCTGCCGAAGTCAATGACTGATGGGGCCGTCATGTGGGTCTCGAGGGGGGTTTGCATATTTGCCATGTTTTACTTTGCAACTTGCATATTTACCATTTTGTGTGTCACTGACATGTGGTAAATATGAAAATTTTAAAGGAAAAGTTTGTAAAATATGCAAAAATCCTGGAGATGCTACTTCCCCAAACATTGATAGGTGGGGGTCGTGTATGAAACGTGAGATCGGCTCTCTGATGGTTGTGAAATATAGCCATCCACGTCCATATTTAAACTAGATATTATTCATATTTTTTTATGAAATATCTCTCTAAATCCTACCACTAATGCCTAATGATCAAAGGGGTATGCAATCCCGTCTTTCTATTTTTTCCTACGCAGATAATGACGTTTGATGATGGGAACCACAACATTAAATTCAAAGATACAAGATTTACAACAACTCAAAGAAACTAGGTGTGGCGCCCCGCAAAACCACTACTAGAAAATCGCGTCGATTTTGTGCATTGCATCACCATGACATCATCATACATCTATCTGTCTAAAACTATTTTGCTAAAAACCCTACTCTGTTTTCTATATTAATATCCCCCCTTTGTTCAAACCAAACCGTTGGTCCAGCCGGATCTTTTATTTATCAAAAACTAATTACAAAATTTATTTTAAATAAAGAAACCCTAGTCAAAAATATCTAATCCTAAAACTACCCAACCCTTTTTCCACCCAGCCCTAACCTACCCAGTCCCCAGCCACATCACCCCGACCAACCCCGTCCCGCCACCTCATCTCCTCCTTCCCTGTCCAATTCCACTGCCACCTAACCCAAACCTCCAACTCACCCTGCCTCCACCACCCTTGTCCCCACCCTCCGCCTGCATGCCCCCTCTCTCCCCGGGCCCACTCCCCCACCTGCCTCCCTCCTGGACAACCACCACCCCGCCCCTTGCCGATCCCCACCCCCGAGCCCCACCCGGTCATCCATCCCACCTGCCTCCCACCACTCGCCCCACCCTGCAGGCCTGCTCACCCCTCTCCCTCACGAGATTCCTCGCGGGACCGCCTCCCCCTGATCGACCTGCCCAGGGCCGCACGCGTTTCCCAAGGGGCCCACCCACGAACTCCTCCCTCCCCTGGCCTCTCGCCTCGCCGCATCGCCCCCACCAAGCCGCGGCGTCGCCCTGGACCTCCTCGCCTGCCGTGGCCCGCGCCCCGCTTCCCCGACGTGCGCCCCTCCCCGTCGTCGTCACCGTCTGTCGCCTCCTCGCTGGACCTCGTCCCCGCGGCCGCCGACCTCTGGCCGTAGCAGCGCTCGCTCCTCCGGCCGCGACACCGCCGACCGCCGTGCTCCCTCCTTCGCCTCCAGGGTCCCTTGCCGCCAAACCCGACGCCGCCCTCCTCAAGCCCACGTCGAGGCCGGACCCTATTCTGCCGCCTGCAGGCCGTCGACCTCGCCGTCCCTGCACGCGTCGAGCTCGCCGCAACCGCGTCACCTTCCTCCTTCTGGCCTCTCCCCGTCAAGTTCTTCAACAGCGCGGTGCCATCCTCCCTCAAGCGCCGCCTCCCCGTCATCTCCCCTCCGTGCCTAGCTCGCCGTCGCCGGCGTCCAAGGCCGCCCCTCCGCCTCTCTGCAGCTCCCTGCTTTGCCATGCGTGCCCAGGAGACGCGCCATCACGGGCGACCTCTGTCCCGCGTCGCTGCTGCCTCCCGTCACCATCCCGGCTCCGTCAACGGCGCCCTCGTTCCTGCCGCCGTTCTGGCCCGCGACCTCCGCGTCGCCAAGCTCCTCACCAGCCTCCGTGACCTCCCTCGCAGGCCGATGCCCCTGCCCCCTCTCGCGGCCGCCTTGATGTGGTGGTTCTCTTCCTTGCAGGCTACCGTTGGGGCGATAGGAACGGTGGTGATGTTGTGGCCACCTCCATGTCGTTCCATCACTGTCTGTGAGGCGTGACGCTGCTCGAGTGCGTGTCCCTGTCGGCCAAGGTTTTGCTAGCCGAACAAGGACGACCTTCAGCGCTTCTTGTCTTTGGGTACGTTTGTGTACCTGGGAAGCTTCTTCCGTGCCAAACGGCTTAGCCAAGTTCTCCACCACATGTTTTCCCGGTGACAAGATCTATCCCGATGTTGTGTTTAGTGTCACAAGATCTCCTCTTAGACAAACCAGCACGAAGTCATCGATGTCGATTCAAGATCTTCACCAACGTAATGCAAGTGAACACGGACCCCGCAGCCCGAACCACAAGATCTCCTTCATGAACATTCGAAGACACCAAGATCTCCCAGTGCCGAGACCCGAGTCCGACACCGACAATCGAAACCGCGGGATCGCCAAGTTCGAACCCCCGGACACCGTGCGACAAGATCTACTTCACGGATCCGAAGACCCCGGTACCCGATCCACTCAAGTTCGCCATCGACGACAAGATCGGCACCGACCAGGGCGGATCCGATGTGCCCCCGACGCCAACCAAGTCCTGCTTCCCGGTTGCGACAAGACCTCCTTCCCGTACCGATCCCGATCTCGTCGAGCCGTTCTCCCGTCAAACCCTGAGATCGAACCCCGAACCCCCCCGGAACCAAGATCGCCGAGACCCCAATGTGTGACCTTTTCCGAGCCCCTATTCTATAAATTGCCAACTATATAAACTGCTGCATATTTAATTGTCATGCTCGCATCATGTGGGTTTGGGGGCCTTATGCCGATTCACCTTATAATTAAATCTGGAGGCCATATGCGGGCAAATCTAGTCGTATATTGGTTCCATTTAAATTGGTGTAGCGAACCGGTGCTATCTTTTGCCATGTTAAGACAACAATTAAATTGCGGGGTAGATAAATAACTTGAACCGTTTAATTAATTGTCGGGACCCCAGTTCCACTTAATATTGCCCAATTGCATCGCATCTTTGCCATGCCATACATCATACATGCATCATGTCGATCTTCTGCTGTAGTATTAAATAGTGCATCCGGTGTTTCTTCTAGTGTTTTGCTTCTTCGCGGATTAGGCCGACGAGTTGATGCGAGTGTCGACCCGATCTTCGGATGAATCTTCAACAATGTTTTCAGGCGAGCATTCTCCCCCTTTCTACCTATTTTGCGTTTATAGTATTTATTCCCTCCTGTTGATCTATTGCTATCTGTGTTGCGATGCTCTAGTTTTCGTACCCGTGATATCCTTTGCAGCCTTATATTGCCTTGGACACCTCCTATTACCTGTTGTTTGGTAGATAGTTGGACCTGCGCGTCGTAGTCGCTTGCTCAAGTGCTGTTGCGTGTCGTCAATTACCACAGTTGTTGGAGTATGGCCGTGTGTTTATTGCTGGAGTTGATCATGGCTTTAATTATCGTTTACTTTAATTACTGTTTAATAACTAAAATTGAAGTAGGTAAATGCAGAGGCACCGGTGGGTGATAGATAATATTTGGTTTCACCGCTCCTTTGGTGTCCGTGGGATCCCGAGTTCTTGACACTGTTAGAGATCGAGCGCTAACCACATGTGGGATGTATGGGCACCCCATCGATTTAGTACACGATTCCAATCTTGTCTTGGGGCCACAATTAGTTTGGGGCTTTGTTACTATTCTACTTATGCCATGCTTTCTTTATTTATTCGATTGTGCGAGGAGCACATGTCTTGTTAGGATCGTGACCCATTTTATTTGTCGACAAGCCCGAGAGTTTGGGTTCCAGATCATTTACCGGCTCCACAAACCCGAGTCCGTCTCGAGCCCGGCCGACTTTGTTGCGGGTATACTTAGTGGGTGCCCCGTGCTTGCTTTAGTGCAGGAAGCGTCGTGTCCGAAACCCGTCGACATACCGTTGGGTGTATGTTTTGTGATCTTGTACCTACCTGATCCGACAACAAGGGTGTAGGTGCGTGTGGAAACTTTGGTGCACCCCTGCAGGGTTAAATCTTTTCGAGAAGCCGTGTCCGCGGTTATGGACGACTTGGAGCACAGGTCTCGATCATAGACAACTATAACTAAAGTTTACTGCTATAACTTGACTTGTATCCGATATGACTAGTAATCAGCTTCACTACAACGGAATGGCTAAATAAAAGTACCAACAACTGCTGGGTTTTGGGATATCTCATGCTAATCGTATATTTGACTAGTAAGTGTTGCAACTACAACGGAATGGTTAACTAAAAGTGCCCACTGCTTATTCTATCAGGACGACTACCTACACCTGACTAGTAATTGCTGCAACGATAACTGAATAAATAAAACTGCCAACGGTGTGAGTTCCTCGGTTGACTTCCTCGTTTGGTCTCGAGGGGGGAATACCAGGATGGGTATGTTTGGTGATAGTATCAGGTTGGTTTCGAATAGGTCTTTCTTATCCCTTTCTGATAGCCGACAGTTATATCGAGTCTCTATAGGGTGCCTAGTGCATGCTGCGCTGCCGCTTCAGTCCACCATACCTATGTAGGCGAGGACCGCCGAATTCTAGCCTCGCCGTGTACTGGCCTCAGTACTGACGCTCCTCTTTTTCCTTTGCCCTTTGTCGGCACCCCTTTTGATTAAGCAGGTTTCGAGATCGACGTCGTTTGCAGGGTTACCCTTCCGGCTTGGCCTAGGCAGGGTTATGGACGCCATTGGTTATTCTTCAGGGCTCTTATCTCAATTTGCATCTTGTCCGTACTCGGACGCCGTATTGATTTCAAGGTGATTTGGATCTTTGTATTGTATATCTGTATTCTTGACTCATTGATTCGCTGTTATATATATCTGTTCTGTGGGTCCCATCAAGGACTGTTGTGTAATGTTATTACTTCGTTTTCCACCCGCACGAAAGTGCCTGGTGTGCACCTTTGAATCGTTTCTATGCGGGTTTGGCGGGTTTTGCTAAAACTTGCATAGGGCCGATTCTGAGGGTGTTACACTAGGAGTCGTGAAGTGGAGGCAGAAGCTTTAACGACCAACTATACGACGGGAATATAATTCTGGCCGTATAGTTCCAGCTGTATAGTTTCCACCAACAGCACTAGGTCAACCAGAATAACTTTCGTGAAGGGACCCCTATATAAAGAGGCCTCAGGCAACGAGAAAAACCTCTCTCTTCTGCCCCTGCACCCCCGAGTACACCAAGCCATCAGAAACCACAACACCAGAGGGATAGATCTAGATCTAATCTACAAACCCTTCTCCACCACCATATCCATATTCTTCCACTTGTAATAGTAGATCTCATCTCCAATTGGCAACATTGTAAGACTATTATTATCAATCTCATGATTTCCATTACAATGTTTATGGTTGTTGATTTCATCTCTATGTGTGAGTAATTCTCCTTGGGCTAAGGGCTTCAGCCTAGCCATGAAGCTTTGTGCATGTTATTTATCATAGATGGGATCATGTATTAGTTTGTATGACATGATGATTATTGTACCCTCTCTTGCCTAAATCTAAGGACTTGTCAGGTACCGAAAATCCCAAGGATTGATCCAGGTATAGGGAGTGTGAGTAATGACTAATCTCCAGGTTGGGAACCCAGTGACAGAAACGGTAGTACGGTTGTATGTGAGGGATTTACTTGGGATTAATCGTGACATCACTATGCATATCATTAGTTCTCTTTCTTCTATGAATGAGACTAGTAGGTTATTGCTATAAGCGGTTGTAGAGGCAATAACAATTATAGATGCACTGCCCACATATAATTATCTTTCTCTAACAATTACATGCATACTTTATTATTATATTTTATTCCCATCAGATGTTTTGCACAGCTACTGATAAAATCAAAAGCCCTAGGCCCTCTCTCTCTCCATCATCGACAACAACAAAAGATCGCAAACTCTTGGTCCGGTAAAACACAAAAATAATTCTAAAACTCCCGAATGTCCGTTAAATAACCTTACTACGCTTTCTGCTTTCCGAGGATTCGATAACCTAGGTCTACTAGGGAAAAAGAGTTATACTATATCTGTAATCTGGATCGAAGGTATCAACCCTTTTTCTGGCGCCGTTGCCGGGGAAGCAATAGCTACCCTGGTGAGGTTAGTAGGAACCTTGCTAGTTTTAATTCTTGTTTTTAATTTTGTTAGTTTGCTTTCGGTCTTTATTTGGAAAACCAAAAAAAATAGTTAGTCTTCAAAATTCTTGTTTCTACTATCTTAAGTTTTTATTTAAGAAAACCCCAAAACATAGGAAATATGGCTGAAAAGAAACTTGGGGAGTTTGCAACTCCCAACAATGATTATTTGCGTACTCCTATTACCCAGCCAACAATTACTACTAAGGACTATGAAATTAAGCCCCACTATTTAAGTTTGGTTCAACAGAATCAATTTGGAGGCTCTGCTGTTGAGGACACAGGTATGCATTGAATACTTTCACTGAAATATGTGATATGATGCGCATTAAAGATGTTGACCCCGACGCGTCAAGTTGTGCTTATTTCCTTTCTCTCTTAGAGGAAGAGCAAAAGAATGGTTGCTATCTTTGCCTAGTAATACTATTGCATCATGGGTGGAGTGTACTTCTTTATTTATGACTAAATTCTTTCCACCTGCAAAGACTATGCAACTAAGATCTATTATTACTGGTTTTAGACAGGAAGAGCATGAGCCACTAGCTCTTGCATGGGAGAGAATGAAATAATGCATGATAAACTATCCCAGTCATGGGATGGAAGATTGGTTAATTCTCCATTTATTTTATAATGCTCTTAACCTTGTATCTAAGTCTATGCTTGATACTGCAGCTGGAGGAACATTCATGGGCAAACAAATTACCGAAGCAAAGCAGCTGCTAGACAATATGCAAGACAACCATGCCCAATGACATGTGGAAAGATCAAACACAAAGAAGGTGAACTCCGTCAGACCTCAGAAAAATGAAGAACTCAATGCTAAGCTAGATGAGCTCATATTAGTCGTCAAAGGTAAGGAAACCTAGGTAAGAGCTATCCCAAAATCAAATATTGAACAAATAAACTCCATAGCTCGTAATGATTATAACCCTGCTTGGAAGAAGACCTATAATCCTAATTTCCAGAAACACTATTCTAGACCTGCAGGTAACTCTAATAATAATATGGGATCAAGTAATGTTAGTCTCCAAGAAACTCTTAAGTCCTTTATGGACTCACAAAATGAGAAAAATAATATCCTTGTTCAGATAATGGAGAACCATGATAATATGCTTGGAAAATTTTATAACCAAGCTGTAAGTTTTAGGAATGATTTGCAGGTCCTCCAAGAAAGAACAAGGATTGTTGAGGCACAGATAGGTAAGATGACCGAGAGTCAAACTCTCATTCTAGCTAAAATTGCAGGTAAAGCTGAGCCCAATCTGGTTGAAGACCTTAAGATGATAAGAATCCAAAGGGAGGAGCCTGAAGAACTTGCACCTAAATCACAAAGCACACCTCGTTGCAGGGACTCGTAAAAACCAAATGATCTGAATATGACTTACTTTTGACACTGTCGGCTTGGTCATATAAGTTGGAAACGCATGAAGAAGATCCATGATGATGGACTCCTAACTTCGTTCGACTTGGAGTCATTTGAGACATGCGAATATTGCCTACTCGGCAAAATGACCAAGACACCTTTTGCAAAGAGTTGTGAAAGGGCGTCCGACTTGTTGGGACTCGTACATAGTGATGTATGTGGACCAATGAGACAGCTAGGGGTGGTTATGAGTACTTCATTACCTTCACTAATGATTTGAGTCAGTAAGTATATATGTACTTGAAAAACATAAGTCAGAATCCTTTGAAAAAATCAAAGAATTCCAGAATGAAGTACAGAATCAACTCGACAAGAAAATAAAGTTTCTTCGGTCGGAACGAGGAGGCAAGTACATGAGCCATGAGTTTGATGATCTAAAAAGTTGCAGAATAGTTCCTCAACTTACTCCGCCGGGAACACCGCAGAGGAACGGTGTGTCGAAAAGGCGGAATCACACCTTGTTAGACATGGTACGATCAATGATGAGTCAGACAGATATGCCTTTGTCATTTTAGGGTTATTGTCTAGAAACAGTGGATTTCACATTAAACAGAGTACCATCAAAGTCGGTAGAGAAGACACCGCATGATATGTGGATAAGAAAAAAATCCGAGTTTGTATTTTCTTAAGATTTGGGGTTGTGAAGCTTTTGTCAAGCGACTTTAGTCAGACAAGCTCACGACCAAGTCGGATAAGTGTATTTTCATGAGGTATCCGAGGAAAACCTTGGGTTACTACTTCTACAACCGAGAAGAGGGCAAAGTGTTTGTTGCTCGGAATGGAGTCTTCCTTAAGAAAGAGTTTATCAGTCGGGGAGTCAGTGGGATCATGGTGCATCTCAAAGAAATTTGAGAGGAACCGGCTAGTAGCGAGCCGACAAAAACCTTGGAGGTTTATCCAGTCGTGGTAGCTAAGCCGGTAGAAGCACATGTACTACGAAGATCGGCAAGATTAAGAAATGTTCGTGATGTGTTACTGTTAGGCAGTGATTAGCTAGCAAATTATTTGGAAGCGATGGTGGGATCTGATTCAGAGTCATGGCTTGGATCCATGAGATCGGAGTTAAAGTCCATGGATGAAAATCAAGTTTGGAACTTGGTTGATCTACCAGACGATGCAAGACCCGTCAAGTGCAAATGGGTCTTTAAGAATAAAACTGATATGGATGAAAATGTTTCTGTCTATAAAGCATGACTTGTCTCAAAGGGATTCCGACGGGTTCAAGGAGTTGACTACGACGAGACTTTCTCACCCGTAGCGATGCTTAAGTCAATCTGGATCATGTTAGCTATAGCAGCCTATTTTTATTATGAGATATGGCAGATGGATGTCAAAACGGCTTTCCTTAACGGAAATTTAACATAGAACGTGTATATGATACAGCCCGAGGGTTTTGTCGCTCCGGATAATGCTGAAAAGGTTTCAAACTTCAGAAATCCATTTATGGATTGAAGCAAGCATCTTAGAGTTGGAATATTCGCTTTGATGAAGTAGTCAAATCGTTTGGCTTCATCACGATTGATCATGATTCTTGTTTATACAAGAAGTTTAGTGGGAGCAAAGTAATTTTTTTGATATTATATGTGTATGACATATTACTGATTGAAAATGATGTCCAGATGTTGCAAGAAACCAAGGAATCATTGGAAAGGAGTTTCTCAATGAAAGACTTGGGTGAGGCAACATACATTCTAGGAATATGGATCTATAGAGATAGATCAAAGAGGCTCATTGGATTGGGTCAGAGTACATACTTGGACAAAGTGTTAAAAAGGTTCAACATGGAATCGTCTAAGAAGGGGTTCTTACCGATGTCCCATGGTATAAAACTTATCAAGACTCAGTGTCCTTCGATGACTGATGAGCAAAGTCGGATGAGTGAGATTTCGTATGCTTCTGCAGTCGGATCCATCATGTATGACATGATTTGTACTAGGCAGGATATTTCCTATGCTCTAAGTGTTGTGAGCAGATACCAGGCTGATCCTAGAGAAATCCACTAGACAGTGGCTAAAAACATCCTTAAGTTCTTGACAAGGACTAAGGATATGTTTTTGGTTTATGGAGGTGAAGATGAACTCGGTGTAAAGGGTTACACAGATGCGAGTTATCTTACCGATTCTGATGATTCTCATTTGCAATCCGGATACATGTTTGTGATAAACGGAGGGGATGTGAGCTGGAAGAGTTCCAAACAAGAGACTGTGTTTACGTCTACAACAGAGGCTGAGTATATTGCCACCTCAGAGGCAGCAAAGGAAGCTGTTTGGATGAGGAATTTCCTCATGGATCTTGGTGTGGTTCAGGGCTCGTCTAAGCTGTTAGATGTGTATTGTGACAACAATGGTGGTATTGCATAAGCCAAGAAATCTAGACAACACTAAACGAGCAAGCACATACTCATGCAGTACCACCTGATTCGCCAGTTCGTGGATCAGGGTGATATAAAGTTATGCAAGGTACACATGGATGCAAATATTGCGGATCCATTGACAAAGCCGCTACCACAACCAAAGCACGAGGCGCACCTGAGAGCTATGGGCATTATATGCATAGACATGTGATGTTGGAAGATTGACTCTAGTGCAAGTGGGAGACTGTTGGGAATATTCCCTAGTGGCAATCATGTATGATGTAATTCACATTGTATTCATAAAGTTATTAAATTGTCCTTGTATGACCATCTAATGTATATCATTGAATATGTGATTCGGTTGTGGGACTATACTATCATGTTGTTCATACTAATTATCCTTGGTCATTGAAGTTGTGCTGGACAAACAACTTAGACCAATGTGAAAGTCGGCTGATGACTCGGTTCCACTTGTCATGGGCATGGTAATGCTATTCCAACTTACAAAGATTTAGCTAAAGAGTTGAGAATCACCGACTTAGGTTCCAACTCGGATTGACCCATATTGAGATATAACGAACAAGTCGTCATTTGTATGTCTCAATCAATGTAATCCTTAGACCCGAGGTTGTTGCACAATCCGAGTTGAGAATCACCGACTTAGGTTCTGCCAAACGTTGTTCCGTCACTAGGCAGTTATAAAAGTAGAGTTCGGGTCTACTGAGAATCAAGCTGCGTGATGTGAATAAACAAGATGGGATTTTGCCCCTCCACTTGGAGAGATATTCTCTTGACCCTCTCGGGTGATATGATTCGGAAAGCATGGCCATGCACGACTCGGTTAAGTGTTAACCGAGGCGACCGACTAAGAGTTAGTCGGATGTATCACTTATCTCGGATCGAGAAGAGAGTCGTATTATTTAAGGGATGAAAATCATTCGCCTATAACTCGGAAAGGTATATAATGAGGAAAAAAGGACTCGGACGCAAGTCGCATTGCAAAGGCATATCGTCATGACTCTTTGGTACTTGTGAGTCGACACGTTCTGCTAGGAGCCTCTACCAATTGATCGATTGTGAGACAGACTCCAATCGTGTACAAATTGCCATGAGCATATGGGGTCACACACTTAAGAGCGGGAGTTCAGATTGAATTTGAATTGAAAATCTAGTTGGGTTAGACCCGAGCCGGATTTTGGACTGAGTCAGTGATTCAGACTCACGGTGACTAATATGGGATTTAGTGAATGGGCCACAAGTGGGTGGAGCCCACTTTCACTCGCTATATATAGTGGGGTGCAGATACCCAGGAGGGTGGACGGTTAGGTCATTCCATGCGTTGGAAACCCCAGCTCCACAACAGTAATGCTGCCGTACTAGACCTAGCAGTCAACCACGGCGCTCCTCCTTGTAAGTGTGGATACCAGCACTGGTGCTGTACGCTCAGCACCACGACGATCGGATCAGATCATGAGGACTGCACTCCACTCAACATAGGCGCTTCATCAATTCCTCAACTGCGCATCTAGTGGTAATCCTCGTGGCCTTGTACCTCGGCTAGATCTTGGGATCACCGCGTAGGGCAAAAAGTTTTGTTTTTCTCCTCATGGCCCATGATGCAGCTCATATCACTGTAGAGCTTCGTTGGGAACCCCAAGAGTAAGGTATGATGAGCACATGTCACATCCCAAGATTTTCCAAATCTTGTAATGTGAAAAATAAATGAATAAAATAAAACTTTGTTGATTTTCAGGGTGAGAAGAAACTTTTGAATCCAATTGGGAACTTTCAAACCTATTTTGATCAAATAAAATCCTAAAGGGATTTTAAAAGATAAAACAATTAATAAATAAAATATTAAACATTTAAAATTAGTATTTTGGATCTTTTAATAAAAGGATTTGGTTTTCAAATGAAAAAGGATAGACTTATACATAAAGACTATTTTATAAAGCCAAATTAAACCTTGGCCAATATTTTGACATAAAATGTTTTGTTTTGATTGAAAATAGTAAAGGTTTATTTAAATAAAATAAAAAGGATTTAATATCCAATTTTATTTAAGCAAAGGCTTTTCCCATTTTAAATAAACACTAAAACTTATTAAATTATTTTAAATAAGTTTTCCAACTATTTTATATTCTCAAATAAAACCTACTGAAGTATTTTGGTTTTATTTAGATTTCAAATAAAGATTTTAATAAAACCAATCCTATTTGATTTAATAACTAAGGTCCATTTTATTTAATTATTAATGGAACCTAAAATAAAATGTTATTTTATTTTAATCAAGTATTTCAAGTATCTTATATTTTCAAATAAAACCTACTGATTTGGTTTTGAAAATATTTAGTTTCAAATGGAGCTTTTAATTAAAATAAAACCCATTTTTTGATTTATTAACTAATGTCCATTTTATTTAATTATAAATGGACTCTAAAATAAAAATATTATTTTGGGAATTGGTTTATGTTGATAAACAGAACCAAATTCAATTACATTGTGTGGTGAAAATTTGAATTGTTTGAATGTTTGAATAGTTGATTGAAATTCAAAACAAAAATTGATTTAGAAAAAGAAAAAGCAAACAGGAAGAAAAAAATTGAATCTGGCCGACCCAACCCAGCAGCCCAATAAGACCCTGTCCAGCCCACCTACTCTCTCCCACGGCGAAACGTTTTTCACCGTAGACAGAACCCGCGGAGCAACTGACATGTGGACCCTCCCCCTCACTCCCTTTCTCACTGACCAGCCGACCCCACCCTCTCCTGTTCCTCGTCTCCCCACTACGACCCGTTCTTCCCCGCTCCTGCCGTTGATTCCTCTGGATTAATTCGTCTTAACGCGGCCACCATTACTCGCTTTGATCACGCAAGCTTAAACGCCCATGCCTCCTCTCCATTTCCCCTCTGTCGCCCCACCTCAACACGTCCCCAGGCCGCCTTAATTCCTCCCCGAGCACCTCTGTCTCCGACGACCCTCCTTGCCGATTCCGGCCAGTACCCGCCACCTCTTACCTCCCCAAGTACACAGACACACTCCCCAAACCCAGGCGCACCTCTCCGCATCGCCATATCGCTTCCGAGCATCCACGAGCATGAACCCCGCCGCCACCGTCTGGCTCTTCTCCGGCGACCTCCCTCTGGTAAACCAGACTACCCCGACCCCTCTCAATCACGCACACACCTTCGCCGTGTCTTTGCACGTCTGACCGTGCGTTTCGTTTGTCTCCGAGTGATCCATAGCGCCGTCCTCGACGACGACTGAGCATGGCCGAGGCACAGCTCCACTCCGGCGAGCAATCAAGCCCGCTCCAGTGCGCCCCTCGACAAGACGGCACCACCTTGAGCTTCCCCAGGCCTCTGCGAATGCTGTGAGTACCTCCCCAGCCATCCTTGCTTCCTGTATCGCTGGCGCCGCCACCATCTGGCCGCTCCGCCGCCAGTAGCCACCGCAGCGCCGCCCATCTATGGCTGGCACGCTGTACACCGTTAGATGACGATCCAAGCGCCACGATAGATCCTTAGCCGAAGGGGTACGAGTGTTCCTGTGCCGCACGATCTGTTTAAAATCCAACGCGCCAGAGTAGTCGATCCAACCGAAACGGTATCTGCGAATAGGGACTTGACGCGTGTCACCAGATGGTTTAAAACAGAAATTTGAATCTGATTTAGATGCAGATTTGAAACTCTTGTAACTTTTGATCCACACGTCCAAATTTTGCAAATTTTATATCATTGGAATCAGTGGAACAAGCCCTAGCCAACCATGCCATTTGTTTAGTAAAAAGCCTCTGGTAAAATGATTGTTTTTGCAGAAACATTTGTATGCTTGTTAAGGATGTGAAAATTGTTTAAAAATGAATTTGGGGATAAAATCTTTGGCAAATGGTGTGATTTGAACCTACTGACCATAGGAAACACTTTGTGGATTCAAAAAGGTATTTGGTGAAACAAAATAATGATTCTTTGATTTAAAACCATTTCTAGCCAAATAAAAATATAGTTTATTTATTAAAAATGGTTTTGGAAGAAAACTTTTGGGAAATGTTTTGTTTTAAACTCTCTGACCCCAAACACCAAGTTTTATGGTTTCAAAACTTATGTGGTGAACCCTATAGATTAATGCCTTAGTAAAAATATTTCTACACCACATAAAATGATACTTTGTTTTAAAAATGGTTTATAAAGTGAAACCTTTTGCAAATGACTTTGCCACATTATAAAATGACCATTAGGTGTTTTCAAATGTTTATGACCCATTAGGAACCATTTTTTCCAAACAAAACAAATCTTGGCATGCTTGCATGCATTACTTTGACTTTGTTATTTTATGTGTTGTTTTGCTTGATTGGTAGATTGAGTTTGTGCCTTGCTTGATTGAATTGTAGTGATTTGAAGAGTGTGATTGTTGCAAGGACTAGAAGTGAACCCATACTCTACCAAAAAGGCAAGTGATGCTTCATACTTTTGTCCCATTACTTTCACTATGCATTAGTGATTTTTCTCTAAGTAAAACTTGCATGGAATTTTGCTAAGTATTAACCCTGCTATAAGAAAACCTAGTAGATGAAACCTTACTAGAAATTCCTAAGTCAAGATACCTACTACTATCATGCTTAGCTTAGCTAATAGAAAACAAGGGTGGAAATATATTCACACTATGGAAAATTTCTAAGTCTGAGGACTTATGTTTTTCTTAATAAAACAACCAAGTCAATGAATCACCTGGGTGGAATGGGACTTGAATGGTGGTTTTTGGTTGAGTGGTTCACAAGGCCCATGTCTATGGTTGACCTTGTGTATCTCACTTGTGGATGCCACCCAGGAACAAAGAGATTTGAGATGTCAAATGTTGAGAAGCTTCAAGTGCAGCCACTTGGCATTATGGGCTCTGCCTGGATCATATAGGTTGCAAGAACTTAGCCATATGGACAGTTGGTGGTAGAGTTTGATAGGTTGGAACGCGTCCATTTTGGTCTAAGGGAAGGCTTCTGAAAGATCTTGTCTTGGGAAACCAAGTCTTGTGGGGAAAGTGCACCACCTCTGCAGAGTGTAAAATCTAAGTACTTAGCCATGTCCCTGGTAAAGGAAAATTTGAGCATCAAGACATGGAAGCAATCAAGAATCTCATCATTCAAATTTCTAAGTTAAAAACTTGTGGTTTGAACAAGGGTTAAAGGATCTTCAATCTTTGATTGAGAAAAATGATTTTGACAAGCTAAAACTTAGTGTTTTAAAAATGATAAGGAAAATCTATTTTGAGAAATGCAAGCCTCAACTCCACTTAGCCAAATGCATATAGATGATAGACTCCACTATACTACCATAGTATCACTTGCCAATACAATTCAAATGTATTGACCCTTGTGGCTGTAACTTGTTATGTTGCAGGTTTGATTGATTTAGTGAAGTTGATTGGTTAGGATTACAAAGTCTACAACCAACACGTCTGCCCGTGGCACTTTGAAGATGAAGGACGCCATGCTTATAGATATTCCGCTGCAATGTAATGTAATAGCCAAATGAGCTATGTAAGATGTAATAAAACTATGTTATTCCTAGTTATACAGTTATATTATGACCTTTGTTTCTTGATATTACATCTTAACTGTGGATGCTAGCTATTGATCCAGGGACTAGCATTGCAATCACAGGGATCCTTTTTCCTTTACAAAGGAGGGATCTAACAGATGGTATCAGAGCATTGTGTTGCCTGTAGGATTTGTAAACCTAGGATTGGAAAAAAACCCTTAGAAAAATAGGAGTTTTATTTGTTCCAAAACTTATTTACAAACAATCTTGTAATCTCTTTCCTCAACCATTTTGGTTTCCACTCTACATCTCTTCTATTTCAACTTGATGGAAAAACCTACCCCATGACCAAAGACTACACCATGTGCAAAGGACTTCATCAACTCTAATGACTTCAACTTCTTCAACTCTAATGACTTCAACTTCTTCAACTCTAATGACTTCAACATCTTCAGCATATTCACCAAGGACTTCAACCATGGTTCCCACTAAGGACAAGTTAGACAAGAGATATTGCCCAAGACTTGAAGACTAAGGAAACACAAAGAGAAGGAACCATCATCACCTTTGAAGTTTTGTGACCAAGATTCAAGAAATTCTCCAAGGATACAAAGATCTTGTTCATGAAAAATCAACTAAGAAGGATGGAAAGATCTCAAGTGAACCATACAGATGGACCACCATATTTTAGTTAAGTCAAACACACCAACTTATGTGGTGTAACAAAAATATTTTTGGCTGCCTAAAAATATGCTTGAAACTTGTTGTTGAGTGGATTGTTTGTTTGTGATTGCTTGCACATTGCTTGTGTGAATTGTGATGTGTGTAATTAGAATTATTCCCTTAGAGATATTTTGCATATTCTAATTCCAACCCAACCCACACAGATGACTTCTCCAAGAAACCCCAACATCAAGGATGGTGACACCAACAACAACCAAGAGGACAATATGAGAGAACTTATAGCAACCCAAAGCCAGTTGAGCCAAGAGACAACTCAGCTTTTAGCCAACAACAATGGACTAGACCCAGCCATACAAAGGATTTTGAAACTTCAATCCCAATTGTTGCAAGGATTGGTTACTCAAATGATCAACATGGGAGAAAACTTTTCCCAAAGAGCTAATGACAACAAGGATGACAAAGATGTTATTATAGAAGAAACCCAAGCTAGAAATAATTGTGGAGACAAGGATCATGCATCCAAGGAGCATGAAGATCAATTCCCTAATTGTGAAGAAGAAAGTCATATCTCTACTAACTGCCCCAAGAAGAGAGAAAGTTCCCACCTTTGAGGAGCATGAACTAAAAGAACTCCTAGCTTTGGAGAAACCCAAGAAAAAGAAGAAGAAGGATATTACTCAAGTGCAATGTTACAATTGCAAAGAGAAGGGACACTATGCCAAAGAACGCCCAGAAAAGAAGAAGAACCAAAGAAACAAACAAGAGGCAATGATACCAAAGGAAAAGAAAGATATCAACCAAGTGATGTGTTCCAAATGCAAGGAACTAGGCCACTATGCAAGCAACTGTCCAGAAAAGATGAAACACAAGATAAACAAGCCTATGAGGGATCTCAGCCTTGTTACATGTTTCAAATGCAAGGAGCTAGGCCACTATGCAAACTTCTGTCCAGGAAAGATACACCAAGATTCCAAGAAGGCCAAGATGTAATCTAGTTGGAAAATTTTTAAGGGTGGTAGTACCCTAGATGCTTTTGAGCCAACTTGTAACCCCTAGCCTTCCCAAATCTCGGGATGAGATTTATTTTAAGGGTGGTAGCCTGTCACATCCTAAGATTTTCCAAATCTTGTAATGTGAAAAATAAATAATAAAATAAAACTTTGTTGATTTTCAGGGTGAGAAGAAACTTTTGAATCCAATTGGGAACTTTCAAACCTATTTTGATCAAATAAAATCCTAAAGGGATTTAAAAAGATAAAACAATTAATAAATAAAATATTAAATATTTAAAATTAGTATTTTGGATCTTTTAATAAAAGGATTTGGTTTTCAAATGAAAAAGGATAGACTTATACATAAAGACTATTTTATAAAGCCAAATTAAACCTTGGCCAATATTTTGACATAAAATGTTTTGTTTTGATTGAAAATAGTAAAGGTTTATTTAAATAAAATAAAAAGGATTTAATATCCAATTTTATTTAAGCAAAGGCTTTTCCCATTTTAAATAAACACTAAACTTATTAAATTATTTTAAATAAGTTTTCCAAGTATTTTATATTCTCAAATAAAACCTACTAAAGTATTTTGGTTTTATTTAGATTTCAAATAAAGATTTTAATAAAACCAATCCTATTTGATTTAATAACTAAGGTCCATTTTATTTAATTATTAATGGAACCTAAAATAAAATGTTATTTTATTTTAAACAAGTATTTCAAGTATCTTATATTTTCAAATAAAACCTACTGATTTGGTTTTGAAAATATTTAGTTTCAAATGGAGCTTTTAATTAAAATAAAACCCATTTTTTTGATTTATTAACTAATGTCCATTTTATTTAATTATAAATGGACTCTAAAATAAAAATATTATTTTGGGAATTGGTTTATGTTGATAAACAGAACCAAATTCAATTACATTGTGTGGTGAAAATTTGAATTGTTTGAATGTTTGAATAGTTGATTGAAATTCAAAACAGAAATTGATTTAGAAAAATAAAAAGCAAACAGGAAGAAAAAAAATAGAATCTGGCCGACCCAACCCAGCAGCCCAATAAGACCCAGTCCAGCCCACCTACTCTCTCCCACGGCGAAACGTTTTTCACCGTAGATAGAACCCGCGGAGCAACTGACATGTGGACCCTCCCCCTCACTCCCTTTCTCACTGACCAGCCGACCCCACCCTCTCCTGTTCATTGTCTCCCCACTGCGACCCGTTCTTCCCCGCTCCTGCCGTTGATTCCTCCGGCTTAATTTGTCTTAACGCGGCCACCATTACTCCATTTGATCATGCAAGCTTAAACGCCCATGCCTCCTCTCCATTTCCCCTCTGTCGCCCCACCTCAACACGCCCCCAGGCCGCCTTAATTCCTCCCCGAGCACCTCTGTCTTCGACGACCCTCCTTGCCGATTCCGGCCAGTACCCGCCACCTCTTACCTCCCCAAGTACACAGACACACTCCCCAAACCCAGCGCACTGTCGCGCGCCATTTCATACGAGCATCGGCAACGACAACAACCGCCGCCGCCACCGTCTAGCTCTTCTCCGGCGACCTCCCTCTGGTAAACTAGACTACCCCGACCCCTCTCAATCACGCACACACCTTCGCCGTGTCTTTGCGCGTCTGACCGTGCGTTTCGTTTGTCTCCGAGTGATCCATAGCGCCGTCCTCGACGACGACTGAGCATGGCCGAGGCGCAGCTCCACTCCAGCGAGCAATCAAGCCCGCTCCAGTGCGCCCCTCGACAAGACGGCACCACCTTGAGCTTCCCCAGGCCTCTGCGAACGCTGTGAGTACCTCCCCAGCCATCCTTGCTTCCTGTATCGCCGGCGCTGCCACCGTCTGGCCGCTCCGCCGCCAGTAGCCACCGCAGCGCCACCCATCTATGGCTGGCACGCTGTACACCGTTAGATGACGATCCAAGCACCACGATAGATCCTTAGCCGAAGGGGTACGAGTGATCCTGTGCCGCACGTTCTGTTTAAAATCCAACGTGCCAGAGCAGTCGATCCAACCGAAACGGTATCTGCGAATAGGGACTTGACGCGTGTCACCAGATGGTTTAAAACAGAAATTTGAATCTGATTTAGATGCAGATTTGAAACTCTTGTAACTTTTGATCCACACGTCCAAATTTTGCAAATTTTATATCATTGTAATCAGTGGAACAAGCCCTATCCAACCATGACATTTGTTTAGTAAAAAGCCTCTGGTAAAATGATTGTCTTTGCAGAAACATTTGTATGCTTGTTAAGGATGTGAAAATTGTTTAAAAATGAATTTGGGGATAAAATCTTTGGCAAATGGTGTGATTTGAACCTACTGACCATAGGAAACACTTTGTGGATTCAAAAATGTATTTGGTGAAACAAAATAATGATTCTTTGATTTAAAACCATTTCTAGCCAAATAAAAATATGGTTTATTTATTAAAAATGGTTTTGGAAGAAACTTTTGGGAAATGTTTTGTTTTAAACTCTCTGACCCCAAACACCAAGTTTTATGGTTTGAAAACTTATGTGGTGAACCCTATAGATTAATGCCTTAGTAAAAATATTTCTACACTACATAAAATGATACTTTGTTTTAAAAATGGTTTATAAAGTGAAACCTTTTGCAAATGACTTTGCCACTTTATAAAATGACCATTAGGTGTTTTCAAATGTTTATGACCCATTAGGAACCACTTTTTCCAAACAAAACAAATCTTGGCATGCTTGCATGCATTACTTTGACTTTGTTATTTTATGTGTTGTTTTGCTTGATTGGTAGATTGAGTTTGTGCCTTTCTTGATTGAATTGTAGTGATTTGAAGAGTGTGATTGTTGCAAGGACAAGAAGTGAACCCATACTCTACCAAAAAGGCAAGTGATGCTTCATACTTTTGTCCCATTACTTTCACTATGCATTAGTGATTTTTCTCTAAGTAAAACTTGCATGGAATTTTGCTAAGTATTAACCCTGCTATAAGAAAACCTAGTAGATGAAACCTTACTAGAAATTCCTAAGTCAAGATACCTACTACTATCATGCTTAGCTTAGCTAATAGAAAACAAGGGTGGAAATATATTCACACTATGGAAAATTTCTAAGTCTGAGGACTTATGTTTTTCTTAATAAAACAACCAAGTCAATGAATCACCTGGGTGGAATGGGACTTGAATGTTGGTTTTTGGTTGAGTGGTTCACAAGGCCCATGTCTATGGTTGACCTTGTGTATCTCACTTGTGGATGCCACCCAGGAACAAAGAGATTTGAGATGTCAAATGTTGAGAAGCTTCAAGTGCAGCCACTTGGCATTATGGGCTCTGCCTGGATCATATAGGTTGCAAGAACTTAGCCATATGGACAGTTGGTGGTAGAGTTTGATAGGTTGGAACGCGTCCATTTTGGTCTAAGGGAAGGCTTCTGAAAGATCTTGTCTTGGGAAACCAAGTCTTGTGGGGAAAGTGCACCACCTCTATAGAGTGTAAAATCTAAGTACTTAGCCATGTCCCTGGTAAAGGACAATTTGAGCATCAAGACATGGAAGCAATCAAGAATCTCATCATTCAAATTTCTAAGTTAAAAACTTGTGGTTTGAACAAGGGTTAAAGGATCTTCAATCTTTGATTGAGAAAAATGATTTTGATAAGTTAAAACTTAGTGTTTTCAAAATGATAAGGAAAATCTATTTTGAGCAATGCAAGCCTCAACTCCACTTAGCCAAATGCATATAGATGATAGACTCCACTATACTACCATAGTATCACTTGCCAATACAATTCAAATGTATTGACCCTTGTGGCTGTAACTTGTTATGTTGCAGGTTTGATTGATTTAGTGAAGTTGATTGGTTAGGATTACAAAGTCTACAACCAACATGTCTGCCTGTGGCACTTTGAAGATGAAGGACCCCATGCTTATAGATATTCCGCTGCAATGTAATGTAATAGCCAAATGAGCTATGTAAGATGTAATAAAACTATGTTATTCCTGGTTATAAAGTTATATTATGACCTTTGTTTCTTGATATTACATCTTAACTGTGGATGCTAGCTATTGATCCAGGGACTAGCATTGCAATCACAGGGATCCTTTTTCCTTTACAAAGGAGGGATCTTACAGCACAACAGCAAGTTTTCCCTCAGAAAGAAACCAAGGTTATCGAACTAGTAGGAGGAAGGAAACGACTCAAAGGTGTTGCTAGCAACATGGAAACCTGCACAACACAAACTCAAGACTTTGCCCCAACAAACAGTGAGGTTGTCAATCTCACCGGTTTGCTGAAAACAAAGGATTAACTGTATTGTGTGGAAGGTAATGGTGGTTTGCATAAAGTAACAGGAACAGTGGAAGATGTATCAATGGTAAAGATTGGACCAGGATCCATAGTTTACTATAGGTGTTCTCCTTAAGATAAACAACATAACATGCTGGGTAAACAAAATACGGCGGGGCAATTGACAGGACAGAGCAAGGCATAACAATGCAATACTAGACATTCATGATCCTATGAGATCTGATTGGGCAATACAACAAGATACATAGTCCGCCTTCCAACTGCATCTATGACTAGTAATCCTCCTTCAGGTTATCATCCAAACCCCCTCCAGTATTAAGTTGCAAGCAACGGATAACCGCTTTAAGCAAAGTGTGTAAGGTAAACAATCCACTTGTTCCATGAACAAGATATTGTTGTTTTCTCCCTAGTAGCAACAACACATCTACAACCTTAGAGATTTCTGTCACTTCTCCAGATTAAATAGAGGCATGAACCCACTATCGAGCATAAATACTCCCTCTTGGAGTCACTAGCATCTACTTGGCCAAGATAGCTACTAGAAACGGAGAGCACGCAAGATCTCAAACAACACAGACATGATAGAATGAATAAGATAGAATCATTAACCAATCTGACATAGTAATCTCAATATCCATCGGATCTCCGCAAAAACAACATGCATGATTACAAATAGATGATCTTGATCATGAATGGAGCTGACAAGATCTAAACATGGTAGCACAAAGGAGGAGAAACAACCATCTAGCTACTACATGGACCCATAGTCCAAGGTGGAACTACTCACGCATCATACCGCAGGCTGGCATGGTGATGAAGAAGGCCTCCGGGATGATCTCTCCCCTCCGGCAGGGTGTGGGGAAGAGCTTCAGATCCCCTCGATCTAGGTACGATGGTGACGGCGGCTACAGACTGTTTCATGGAAGATTGATCGGGTACCTAGGGTTTAGGTATCAGGGGATTCTTATAGGCGAAGAGGGAGGCTGAGTGGGTGCCCGAGGCGGCTACACCCCCAAGCATGGGCCAGGCCTGGCCGCGCGGCCAGGGGTGTGGCCCCCTCGAGGCCCTCCTCTGTCTCATCTTTTGGCTCTGTGTTCCCCACGGTAAAATATTGACTTTGGCTTGTGTCCCGTCCAATTCCGAGAATATTGATTTTCTGCCTTTTCTGGAACAAAAAACAGAAGAAAACAGACAACTAGCACTGTGGCATCTCGTTAATAGGTTAGTCCCAGAAAACATATAAAAATACCTCAAAGTATAGACTAAGCAAAGAGAAGTAGATACTAAACAAGCATGGAACATAAAAAATTATAGATACGTTTACGACATATCAGCCCAACAGCGGAACCACATCATTGCCAAAGCATCAGGAGAATACCAGAGAGGCGTCAGAGCACCAAGGAACTGGTGGGGTTCAAACCCTAGAAACTAGTGAGGTGGCGAAACCACCAGTAGAGGGAACGAAAGATGAATCAGAGCGAATAGGATGACATATCATCATCAACATCGTCATCCCGCACTGCAGTAGTGGTAGGGGAGGTCAAGAGTGGCTGAAATCGAGCGGCAACGGCATGGCGAGCCACGGTCTCCAGAGCGAGAAGAAGAAAGGATAAGGTCGGGTCAAACGAGAGAGAGAGAGAGAGAGAGAGAGAGAGAGAGAGAGAGAGAGAGAGTGGGCTAGGCCGGTGAGGCGGTCCAGTGACCCTCTTGGTTGGTTTGACCCAACCTAGTTGGGCCGAGACAGGCTAGGCCAGCCCAATGGGTCGAGCCTAGTTTTAAAAGAAAAAGAGACTAAATTTAGTTATTAAAAAGACTAAAATAACTTCAAAAACAAATTAAGCTCTAAGAAAATAAATTAAAATCCTAAAAATACAAATAAAATACCTATGTGTTCATAAAAAGTAAGCTACTCACTCAAATTAGTGGATTGTACTTTAATGGAATAAATTTAGGTTAATTATTTTTATGATATAAATTCCTTATGGAATTTTATAAAAATAAATAAACTTCACTTTTACAATCCTAAATAGGTATAGTATTATAGAAAAAAATACTAAATTTTATTTTAGTTTAATAAAATAAAATCCCCTAAATTAAAACACTTATTCTTGAATGGAATTTTGAGAAAATATTAATAAGAGTTAAAATTAAATAAAAACTAGTTTTAAACTCTTACGTTAATGTATATTATCACAAAAATATTAAATATAATATTTACAAGATTTTTATAATTATTTAGTATTAACTTTCTTTTCATAAAGAAACTTTAATATTTTAATAATGTCCAAAAACACACAAAGAAGATAAATAATAAAATGCATTGCATTAGTATTCATTATTACTTCTTTAAATATTGTTCTTACCAGGTAGTAATGCTGTTTTGTAGAAATAGAAGCTCAAGGTCGAGCGCAAGCATCCGACTTCACTACCTTGCAGTCACAAGGCAAGTTCATCACTTGCTCATGTCCTTTGATGTGTTTTATCAAAGTATTTGAAACTTGTGTGTTATCACCTATGTTCTAATAAGAAGAAATAAAATACTATTTTCTCAAAGAAATAACATGCTATTATCATCCTAAGTGATGATAAATATAAGATTGGAAATGGAACCTAGGATTCCATGTGAAGTAAGATTCATCACATAGGAATTAATAACCCATGACATCGATGATTCTAGCGACATATAATACACATTAACCATGATATTTGGAATGGGACAGAGAAGTCAGTTAGATCTTCTTCCTTCTACATGAATCTGGATGCGCAGGCATGGCTGTTATCCTCGTAGCGTGAGTGTAATTCATAGAGGATATGCAACATATGAGTGGGAACCCTCAACGTCCCATGGTAGTTCTGGAATCTGAATGGTTTGTACTGTCCATTGCCATAATCCATTATGTGGGCATGGCATACACATGGAGAAGAGCAGTGATTGGCTTGGATCATATACTAGTCCCCACATCACGGAATTGTGGATGGGAATGTACGCCCGATTATGCAATAAGGATTTGATCCCCTACTTAGACTCTGAAGAGCCAGAAGACACTAAAATGTATGCTACCGAAGGACAATAGGATGTCTACTATGAGGAACCAGACCTGTCCGGAGGAGTGGACTACAAAATACGTTATGGAGTTGGAGGCAATGAGTCAGAGTAGTTGCGTATAGTTATACAATACTTTAGTTGAGTTGAGCAACACAAACCCTATATAATAAGTTGTTGAGATCAAGTTATGTTATATGTTTGAAGTTTTATTCTTCCACTAAAACTTTTAAGTATGTTTGTAAGTTTGAATAACATTGAAGTGTTGATCTTTTGGTATTGTAATAATAATAATGTGTATATGTTTGTAAATTGGACCCACAATGTTTCTGCTGTACCACTATAAGGGATGTGATATTTGCAGAACGGTGTTCTGTAAGTGTCATGTCAATGACTATAGTATACTACACATGCAGTGGTATGTTGGGTCACTGAAACGGTTGTGTATATCTACTACAACCATGTTTATTTGCCGGAACGTTATCCCACTTATGGACTTAAAGGGTGAGTCCTTCTAAAACCGTTACAAATTATCCCCTGGATTCGATTTTGGCAGTTGCAACCGTAGGATTTTTCTATTTTCTATGCAACGAACCCCATCAGACCCACTAGCAATTAAGGGTTTACTCATAGTTATGAACATAGGTTTAGTGAGTACCCTCTTATCCCCATTGATCACATGATTGATAATCCAACGTGACATGTCACTTAACGCCTTCACACCACCACTACTAAATTGTAGTTCCCTCTCAAGTTCCAAAGTGCAGATATTGTGTGGTCGGCATTCACATAATATCAAGAGAGTTAACAAATACATACTCGTAAACTAAAGTTATGTACCATCTTTATTTCAATTCATAATGTTGCTAGGGTTTCACCATCTCACTAAGAATAAGGGAAACTACTCACACATGGAGGCAATCGACATCATCATGATAATATGAATGAGGTAAAAATGGATAGATAAATACTTGTGCAAATCCACAATAGGGTTTAGGAATTAAAACAAGATGAATGTAAGTGTGATGTAGGGGATGTTGGAAATGATAGAGATGTAGGGGTTCGCAGCAGAAAACTTTAAATTTTCTAACTAGCGTATGCCAACTGCCAATATCTATGTGGGAGTAATTTTGTATGGTGACATACCCTTATAGACCGAAATCATTTAACAGTAACGATGAACGTGAATGATGTATTCATACTCGTATCCTACCTCAAGGTCGCGTTGATCCTCGCACGACGACATGTGCCACAACTGGCAGCACCTTCATGGTCTCACACACGTACAGTGCTCAACAACGACTCCCAGTTCTCCAATCTAGTCGCGAATGCGGAAGTAGATATTTTCGATTGGGGTACCAGTAGCATGATGATGTGCCGATGGAGAAGTAGTCTCCCACGTGCGTAGTTCTTCAAGAAACTGTGAGTGCAAAATCCAACAAGGGGAGAGAGAGAGAGAGAGAGAGAGAGAGAGAGAGAGAGAGAGAGAAGAGAGCCAAGGGGGAGAGAAAATGCCTTAGGGGAACTGTGTGTCTCCCCTCCCCCACGTGCACCCTCCTTATATAGGTGGAGGGGGCGCCATAGGAGGAGGTGGCGGCCAACAAGGAGGAGGCAGCAACCAACGAGGAGGAGGCGATGGCCAAGGAGGTGGGGACGGAGGCGGCAGGGGTGGGCCCCACCCCACGTGCCCAAACCCTCCAAGGCATCTCGTACTAAAAATGTGTTAACCGAACTCTAGAAACTTCCAGGAAAAAACTTCTCGATGAAAATCGATGCAAAATCATTCCAAGCAATAAAATGGCTTGCGCGCTAATACGCGAATGCCTTTCGAGTAACCTAATAAACGGCTTTCGAGTAACAAAGGCCAGACACAACAAATCTTCAAATTCACCATGAAAAAGACTCTTTTTCTAACTAGGGTTGGCCAACCCTTTCCTCTTTGGGGCGGCTAGCCCCCACATGGGACCTCCTTCGAGAGTTGGCCCATTAAGGTGGGCTGCCCCTAAAATTAAATTTAATATATATTTTTAATATTAATTCCATTAATTAACATTAAATACATATTATTTAATTCCTTATGCTTTAAAACACCTTTCGGATCACTCCAAACATTCTTTGAATTCTCACGGAACACATCAAGTTCTCTCTTCTCTTTACTTCGATGATATCGATGATTCCAAAACTATCTGTAAGAGTCATCGAACCTTAAGTGTGTTACCCTATGGTTCAGGAACACAATAGACATGATCGAGACACTTCTATAATCAATGATCATCAGCGGGACCTGGATGCCTATAATGACCCCTGCACATTACATGAATAAATGTCATTTGACCAATAAATGCCGAGTCCCATTCCTTTTGTTATTTTGATACTTAACCTGCCCGAGATTTGATATTCGGTATCATCATACCTAGTGCAATCTCTTTACTGACAAGTGCTACTTAACTCGTTCCCGTGATATTACATCCTCATGACCTAGTCATACGCTGCGCAACTTCATGGATGTAATCTCACCTAGTGGGTCTAGCATATCTTCCCATCACATAGTAGAACAAATCCCGATCTTGATACATACGCCTCAACCTATCCCTTCAAAATACTCGAGATACACCTTTATGATCACCATGTTGTGGTGTGACGGTTGATGTAGTCGAGGCAACCTCAAGTGATAGTGATTAGATATGCTCTCACAGTCTAAGGAGTAGGTTACTTTGTTTTCTAATTATCGCAATGATGAACATTGTACTTATATTGGGTATCTGTGTCCATCACATCATTCACCTAATGAAATGATCTCATTATCAATTGACATGAATGTCCATGATCAGGAAATCTTGATCATCAGTTGACCAATGAACTAGTTGAATAGAGGCTCACTAGGGACTTGGTTTGTTTGCACACCACACATATACCAATGTTTCCAATTGATACAGTAATATCATGGTATAAAACACTTATTATGAACTAATGAGATATGCTAATAAAGGTACTTTATTATTTGCCTCTAGGGCATATCTTCAACAAGAGATGCATTGGTTGATGATGAGAATGATTCCTAGGCCTCCAATGATCTTCGTAGTGGTGAGGATGAATGCCTTTCTGGGAGTTCCCCATCTAGATCCCTTCCGGAAGTGGGTTTCTGGAAGTTGTGGTGTCTCTGAAAGTTGGATCTCATATCCATCTACACATGGTGGAAGTATTTGAGATGGCGGCTTTGACGAAACATGGTAAGGCCAAGAGGTATGGTCGGGCCTCCACCAAACCGATAGTCATTAAAGCTTCAGAATGCCTCCTTCAAATTGTTTTCTTATTTATTTTCCTCCCAAGTGTATGAGTAGTTGTTTGAAAGGATTTATAGCTTCCAATTAACATATTGGTGTCCAAAAATGTTTGCTCCAATTGATTTGTCCATTGGTGTGTGTTGACGCCCTGTTGGGAAACCCCAAGAGCAAGGTATGATGCAACACATCAGCAAGTTTTCCCTCAGTAAGAAATCGAGGTTATCGAACCAGTAGGAGGAAGGAAATGTCTCAAAGGTTTTGCAAGAAACGTGGAAACCCACACAACACAAACTCAAGACTTTGCCCCAACTAACAGTGAGGTTGCCAATCTCACCGGTTGCTGTAACAAATGATTAACTGTATGGTGTGGAAGGTGATGATGGTTTGCAGCAAGTAAATAGTATAAGTGGAAGATGTATCAATGATAAAGATTGGACCGGGGTCCATAGTTCACTAGAGGTGCTCTCCTTAGATAAACAAACATGGCATGTTGGGTAAACAAATTACAGCAGGGAAATTGGCAGGACTGAGCAAGGCATAACAATGCAATACTAGACATAAAGATCCTATGAGATTAGATTGGGCAATACAACAAGATACATAGACCACCATCCAACTACATCTATGACTAGAAGTCCACCTTTGGGTTATCATCCGACCCCCCTACAGTATTAAGTTGCAAGCAACAGACAACTGGTTTAAGCAAAGTGTGTAAGGTAAACAATCCACTTCTTCCATGAACAAGAGACCGTTGTTTTCTCCCTAGTGGTAACAACACATCTACAACCTTAGAGATTTCTGTCACTTCCCTTGATCAAATAGAGGCATTAACCCACTATCGAGCATAAATACCCCCTCTTGAAGTCACTAGCAACTACTTGGCAAAGATAGCTACTAACAACGAAGAGCATGCAAATATCACAAACAACACAGACATGATAGAATCAATAACACAAAACCATTAATCAACCTGACATAGTAATATCAATATCCATCGGTTCCCCGCAAACACAACATGCATGATTACAAATAGATGAGATCTTGATCATGAACGGAGCTCACAAGATCTAGACATGAAAGCACAAGGAGGAGATACAACCATCTAGCTACTACATGGATTCGTAGTCCAAGGCAGAACTACTCACACTTCATACCGGAGGCTGGCATGATGAAGAAGAAGGCCTCCGGGATGATCACCCCTTCAGCATGGTGCCGGGGAGAACTTCTGATCCCCCCGATCTAGGGATGATGGTGGCGGCGGCTACAAATGGTTTCATGGAATATTGATCGGGTGCTTAGGGTTTAGGCATCGAGGGCTTCTTATAGGCGAAGAGGTGAGGCAGGGGGCCACCAGGGAGGCTACACCCCCCAGGTGCAGGGCCGGCCTACCCTCGTGGCCAGGGGTGCGCCCCCCAGATACGTTGGAAACGTATCTATAATTTTTGATGCTCCATGATTGTTTAGTATATCTACTTTGCTTTGATTTTTCTACACTTTGAGGTGTTTTTATATCTTTTCTAGAACTAACCTATTAACAAGTTGTCACAGTTCCAGTTGCCTGTTTTCTTCTGTTTTTGGTTCCATAAAGGCAGAAAATCAATATTCTCGGAATTGGACGGGACAAAAGCGAAAGTCAGTATTTTACCGTGAGCGTCACGAAGTCCAGAGGAGAGACGGAGAGGCGTGCTAGGGCCGCCACACCCACTAGGCGTGGGTGGGCCCACCCCGTGCCTGGGTAGGGTGTGGGCCCTCTGACCGCCTCCCAGCTTCGCCTCTTCGCCTATAAGAAGCCCCCGATGCAGAAATCCTAGGCACCCGATCAAAACTCCACGAAACCTTCTGTAGCCGCCGCCACCATCGTCCCTAGATCGGGGGGATCTAAAGTTCTTCTAAGCACCCTGCGAGAGGGGAGATCATCCTGGAGGACTTCTTCTCCAGTATGAAGCGTGAGTAGTTCCACCTTGGACTACGGGTCCATGTAGTAGCTAGATGGTTGTATCTCCTCCTTGTGCTTTGATGTATAGATCTTGTGATCTCCGTTCATGATCAAGATCTAATCTATTTTTAATCATGCATGTTGTGTTTGCGGGGATCTGATAGATATTGAGATTACTATGTCAGATTGATTAATGGTTTTGTCTATTTGATACTATCATGTCTGTGTTGATTGTGATCTTGCATGCTCTTCGTTTTTAGTAGCTATCTTGGCCAAGTAGTTGCTAGTGACTCCAAGAGGGGGTATTTATGCTCGATAGTTGGTCCATGCCTCTAGTTTCCAAGGGAAGTGACAGAAATCTCTTCGGTTGTAGATGTACTGTTGCTACTAGGGAGAAAACAATGGTCTCTTGTTCATAGAACAAGTGGATTGTTTACCTGACACACTTTGCTTAAAGCAGTTGTCTGTTGCTTGCAACTTAATACTGGAGGGGGTTCAGATGATAACCTAAAGGTGGACTTCTAGTCATAGATGGAGTTGGATGGCGGTCTATGTATATTGTTGTATTGCCCAATCGAATCTCATAGGATCTTTTTGTCTAGTATTGCATTGTTATGCCTTGCTCAGTTCCTGTTAATTGCCCTGCTGTAATTTGTTTACCCTTCATGCCATGTTGTTTATCTAAGGAGAGCACCTCTAGTGAACTATGGACCCCGGTACAATCTTTACCATTGATACATCTTACATTGTTACTTTTTTACTTGTCGCAAACCATTACCTTCCACACCATACGTTTAATCCTTTGTTACATAAAACCGGTGAGCTTGACAACCTCACTAATTCGTTGGCGCAAAGTCTTGAGTTTGTGTTGTGCAGGTTTCCACGTTGCTTGCAACACCTTTGAGACATTTCCTTCCTCCTACTGGTTCGATAACCTCAGTTTCTTACTGAGGGAAAACTTGCTGATGTGCTCGTCACACCGTGCTCTTGGGGTTTCCAACGAAGCGTCCCACGACAGTGCTGGGCGTCATCAAGCTTTTCTGGCACCGTTGTCGGGGAGGCTAAAGACGTCTTCACAAGGGGAGTCCTCCTCAACCTTTCTCTTTACTTTGTTTTTTGTTTGCTTAGTTTCTTTTGCCTGGTTTTGTTTGCCTCTTTTAGTCAAAAACCTCAAAAAATAGTTTAGTTTGGTTTGTTTTCTCTTATTAAAAAACACAAAAAAATCAGTTCCTACTCTGCTGCTGCTGTTTTTGGCTTGCTCCACTTTTGCCAAAATGAACTCTGCTGAGAACACCAAGTTGTGTGACTTCACTAGCACAAACAACAATGATTTCCTTAGCTGTCCTATTGCTCCACCTGCTCCTGATGTTAACTTTTATGAAATTAAGCCTGCTTTGTTGAATCTTGTGATGAGAGAGCAATTTTCTAGTGTTAGTTCGGATGATGCTGCTGCCCATCTCAATAGATTTGTTGAACTTTGTGAGATTCAAAAGTATAAGGATGTAGATGGAGATATTATTAATCTCAAGCTGTTTCCTTTCTCCTTGAGAGGAGCTAAATAATGGTTGCTATCTTTGCCTAGAAATAGTATTGATTCTTGGACTAAGTGCAAAGATGCTTTTATTGGAAAGTACTATCCTCCTGCTAAGATTATATCTATGAGAAGTGATAATATGAAATTTAAACAACTTGATAATGAACATGTTGCTCAATCTTGGGAAAGAATGAAGTCTTTGGTTAAGAATTGTCCCACTCATGGACTCACTGCTTGGATGATTATCTAGACTTTTTATGCAGGTTTGAACTTCTCTTCAAGAAACTTGTTGGATTCAGCTGCTGGAGGTACCTTTATGGGCATCACTTTGGGTGCTGCATTGAAACTCCTTGATAATATGATGGTTAATTGTAACATCCCAGCATTAGAGCTTAGAAATAAGCTGAACACAGATGTGTGCATTGCATTCATGCATAGAAAATCTGAATAATTTTCGCGCTTTTGAACAAAACTTGTCAAAGTGATTGAAGCTTATCTTAACTTGATGGAATTGAAGTAGATCATCAAGTTGACTGCAATAAGTTTCTATATGACCTTTGCTAAAACCTTATTTTGGGTAAACATGATTTGATCTAAGGGTAGATCAAATCTAATAAAATTAAAACCTAATACATTACTTAATGATTTATATTTGATCCTTAGGTGCTCATATCAAAATATTCATTATAATCACTCATGAATACTAAATTATAAATATAACACAAATAATAAGATTGTAACAACTATATCTTAATCTCATCTAATTATACCATGAGTATCATGGTAACACTTAACTTTAACTCTCTAGTGAGATTGAGTAGGAAAGAAACAAAAGTTAAGATCATTCACCATATATCTTTATTTCCATATCAATCCTTATCATCTATATTGAATACTATCGTTATATTTGTTGTTCATCAATATTGAGAAATCAACTATTGATTCACCAATTTTTAACCTATCAATTCTTGACCTATCAACTCCTGTACTCATTATAGCATTCACTTAAGGCTTATAAAGATAGAAGTAAGAAGAGGTAAGTAGTGAAGCTAGTTTTAGATATTATCTTTATGATGGGTGTGATTGAAGAAAATCAAATCAATATGGTAACAAAGAAGATTGCAAGGATGAAGTCTGAAGATAGTTACCAGGAGTAGTCCTATTGGATCAAGTAGGTATAGTCAATGAATTATATCTCTTAATCCAATAGAGATAAACAGAAGATAATTATAATACAACTGTAATGTTGTATTGATGAAGCCTTGTTTAGCCAACTAGAAACCTGAATCATAAAGGACCAAAGGATTATAATGACCATGCCTTATTCATCAATATTGAATGCTTATACCATGTATAAGTGACATTGGTGGATAAAACATGATTGAACCATAGTATAGATATATTATCCTATATTAGTCATTACAAGTCACATTAAATTAATGTGATGTTGGAATGTTAGATATTGGAGTCAAGTAGAGACAAGATAGTATGATTAAAATGATGTTAGAGCAACATTGGATTAAAGTAGTAGTAGTTTCCTCTTTGGAAATACTAAGCACTTGAAGTGAAGTAGGATTTGATGTATACATCTATTGAAGTGATATTAGTGAAGGATGATTAAGGAAGAGTATGATTGGAGTTAGAAGTAACCACTTGTTGGGTTGGGGATTATCAACAGTAGAGTATTTGATATACCCAAATATAGATATGAAAAGATTAGGAAATGCTTTAGAATCAAGCTCATTGGATTTATAATTGAATTTAGAAGAATAAAAGGTGGATAATAATGTTCTTGTGAAGTAAAGCTCATCATGTTAACATATGATGATGAATATGAAGGAGTAGTATATCTAGGAAAGGAATTCCTTAACCAGAAGTTTAGAATTATGAAGTATGGAATATAGGAATCCTTGTTAAACATTAAACCCTAAATCTAAGACCAAGCCTAGTATCCACTTACTATGGTTGATTTATCATCTTGTTTCCACAATGCTTTATAGAAATATTTTCCCATAACAAATCAATTAAGCACATCTTTATCATTTCTAATTATCATCACAATAGGTGCTTAGGAACCATCTTTATCAATTCTTTCTCATAAGTTAGCTTAGAAAACAATTCCACTATTTTACTTTAAATGGTGATATCATTTATGATTATAAACATAAAGATAATATGTCTTAACCATTCACCTTTATTCACAATTTTAAAAGGATATAAATATATTAAAACTCCCATAATTCAGGGTAAACATTTTACAAACTTCATCACTCCAAATAAAAATGAAAACAATGTTATAGAAAGATTTTAAGGTTTTAAACAAAATTCTAAAAACCTAGTTCTTAATTATTTTACTTAATATATAATTTTGAATAAAATTATGGGTATTGAAAAATACCAAGATAAGTAGAGCAATCAATTAGTATAATTACCTCTGGAATATTTTAAATACTGTATATAAATTATGGTATTTAAACATGTGGAAATTCAAATTAAAAATAAAATCTTAAAATAGAAAATGGAAAGAATAAAGAAAAGGAAACGAATTCAGTCTAGAAAATGGCCCAAAGACCACTACCTCACCTTATAACTGGCGCTCACGTGTAGCAGCAGAAAGATTTTGCTTGGTTTGCAGCAGCCCATCAGCAGACCACCTCGGCCCGAGCCCACATACCGTTTCGTTCTCTCGCTGGCAAGCGGGTCCCACGCGGGAGAGAACCATCGTCTTCGTCCTCCTCTGGCCGACCGACATGCCGCCGGCGAGCCACATCGCCGCCGTCATTGTGGACCATCTCGGACGCGAGGACTCCCCTTAGCTTCGCCCTATTTGCCTGGATTCCGTATCCACCTATCCCATCAAGATTCGTGCTCGAATCAAGCACCCAACCACCGCCAGGCCTCGACCGTCATCGCCGTCGTGCCGACGTGTCCAAGCCTGCCGAGCCGTATAAAGCTGCCGCCTGAGACCGCCTCGAGCTTCAATTCAATCCTCATCTTCAAATCATCCTCCCTCTCGCTCTCTAGTTTCCTTTTCAACCTGACACCATCACCGACGAGCTTCGGCTGGCCGTCGAGGAAGTGCTTCCCAAAGCATGTGGTATGGATGGGGAGGAACGCTGTGATCCGTAGATCGTCTGGGTGAAGTAAAACATCAAGGGGAGATCTGTGGAGGGAGAATTTCATCGTTCCCTTTCCTCAGAGTTCGCCGGAATTCTTGACCGAGCGCTCACCTACGACCTCGCTAGTCCTCGCTGACCATTGCATAAGCATCTAGGTAAGCCAGCGCATCTCAACCACCTTCTATTTCGTGCTAGTATCCACTGTAAGCCTATATCCGCTAAGCGCCGCCGTGCCTCGCCGCCACGACCTCATCGCTGCCTTGTTTCGGTGACCATTCTTGGGCGGCGCCGCCTCCATATGGTTGCCAAACTCCCAATAATCAAACGTGTGTAACCGTAGAAGCCTAGGAAGCCCTCCGTCACTGATTCCGGTGCTCACCGGCGACCTTATGTCATCATGACGTCAGGGTTGACCTGGTCCAAAGCTTGACTCGGTCCTTGCCTAGGTGGCAGGTGACATGGTATAGGACCCACTTGTCATTGCCTGGGAGTAGAAACAACATCGGTAAACAAAACAATAATAAAACTGGGCATGCCATGTGGCATGTGACCCACCAGTCAGTGACCTAGTCTAGGTTAGCTTCGGTATAAAAGGTATTTCTGTTTATGAAATAGAAAAAAACAATATTAATTCAAATATAAACATTCCAGAAATTTTAATAAAGTAATTAAATCTTGTAAATTTAATATCTTTTGTTTTATAAATCCAAAAAATACATATAATATATGAAAATGTTTAGAAAAATAAAATCTACAACTTAAAACTATTATTAAATATTATTATGATAATTATTTAAATAAATATTATTTAATAAACACTTTACAAGGTTTTAATACTTTGATAATTAATATTTTAATAATGGTAAATGTTAAAAATTTAAATAAAATACCAAAAATCTTAGAAAAATAAGAATTAGAGTTTAAAACTATAATCATGCATTATTATTCCTCTTAATTAAATATTTATTATTTATTAAGTATTTATATAGTAATAAACTTTATTAAAATCATATCTGATTATTTATAAGTCACAAAAATAAATGTAATATAGCAAAATGATCACAAAAATAATACCTACATGTTAAAAATGTGATATTCCACTTTTGAGTTAAATAAAAAGTTAAACACCTTCATCACTTGAATTTAAACCTATTTCTTTAGTTAATAATTCATATAATGTCAAATAAAATTTGTTAATATTTCTTAAATTAATGAATTTAGTCTAATAAAAAGTATTAATCTTAAATATAAAAAGTCTAATAAAAAGTATTAATCTTAAATATAATGCTCTGATACCATCTGTAGAGGGAGTGTCCCAACCTTTACACAATATAAGGTGGAGTCCCCTGTGTTTACAATGCTAGTCCCTGGATCAATAGCTAGCATCCACAGTTTAGATGTAATATCAAGAAACAAAGGTCATATTATAACTTTATAACCAGGAATAACATAATTTTATTACATCTTTACATAGCTCATTTGGCTATTACATTACATTGAAGCGGAATAACTATAGTCATGGGTCCTTCATCTTCAAAGTGCCACAGGCAGATGTTGGTTGTAGACTCTGTAATCCTAATCAATCAATCTTCACTAAAATCAATCAAACATGCAACATTACAAGTTACAGCCACAAGGGTCAATACATTTGAATTGTATTGGCAAGTGATACTATGGTAGTATAGTGGAATCTATCATCTATATGCATTTGGCTAAGTGGAGTTGAGGCTTGCATTGCTCAAAATATATTTTTCCTTATCATTTGAAAATACTAAGTTTTTGTTTTGACAAAATCTTTTCCAAGGCATCTCTCAATCAAAGATTGAAGATTTCAAAACCCTTGTTCAAACCACAAGTTTTAACTTAGAAATTTGAATGATGAGATTCTTGATTGCTTCCATGTCTTGATGCTCAAATTGTCCTTTACCAGGGACATGGCTAAGTACTTAGATTTTACACTCTGCAGAGGTGGTGCACTTTCCCCACAAGACTTGGTTTCCCAAGACAAGATCTTTCAGAAGCCTTCCCTTATACCAAAATGGACGCGCTCCAACCTATCAAAATCTACCACCCACTGTCCATATGGCTAAGTTCTTGCAACCTATATGATCATGGCAGAGCCCATATTGCCAAGTGGTTGCACTTGACGCTTCTCAACATTTGACATCTCAAATCTCTTTGTTCCTGGGTGGCCATCCACAAGTGAGATACACAAGGTCAACCATAGACATGGGACTTGTGAACCACTCAACCAAAAACCACCATTCAAGACCCATTCCACCCAGGTGATTCATTAACTTAGTTGTTTTATTAAACAAAAACACAAATCCTCAGACTTAGAAATTTTCCATAGTGTGAATATATTTCCACCATTGTTTTCTATTAGCTAAGCTAAGCATGATAGTAGTAGGTATCTTGACTTAGGAATATTTCTACTAAGGTTTCATCTACTAGGTTTTCCTATAGCAAGGTTTATACTTAGCAAAATTCCATGCAAGTTTTACTTAGCAAAATCACTAATGCATAGTGAAAGTAATGGGACAAAAAGTATGAAGCATCACTTGCCTTTTTGGTAGAGTATATAGGTTCACTCCTTGTCCCTGCAACAATCACACTCTTCAAGTCACTACAATTCAATCAAGCAAGGCACAAACTCAATCTACCAATCAAGCAAAACAACACATAAAATAACAAAGTCAAGGTAATGCATGCAAACATGCCAAGCTTTGTTTTGTTTCAATAAGTGGTTCCTAATGGGTCATAAACATTTGAAAACACCTAATGGTCATTTTGTAAAGTGGCAAGTCATTTGCAAAAGGTTTCACTTCAAAAACCATTTTCAAAACAAAGTATCATTTTATGTGGTGTAGAAATATTTTTACTAAGGCATTAATCTATAGGGTTCACCAAATAAGTTTTCAAACAATAAAACTTGGTGTTTGGGGCCAGAGAGTTTAAAACAAAACATTTCCAAAGGTTTTCTTCCAAAACCATTTTTAATAAATAAACCACATTTCTATTTGACTAGAAATGGTTTTAAATCAAAGAATCATTCTTTTGGTTCACCAAATACATTTTTGAATCCACATAGTGTTTCCTATGGTCAGTAGGTTCAAATCACTCCATTTTCAAAAGATTTTATCCCCAAAATCATTTTTGAACAATTTTTACATCCTTAACAAGCATACAAATGTTTCTGTAAAAACAAACACTTTTCCAGAAGCTTTTTACTAAACAAATGGTATGGTTGGATAGGGCTTGTCTTGCTGATTCCATTGATATAAAGTTTGCAATTTTTGGACGTGTGGATCAAAAGTTACAAGGGTTTCAAAATGGCATCTAAATATGATTTCAAATGCTATTTTAAATCGTCTGGTGCCACGCGTCCTATTCTCATTCGTCGGTACCGCTTCGCTCGGATCGCACAACTGCAACCGTTGGATCTAAACAGATCGCGTGGCCCAGAACGCGTACCCCTTCGCTGTTAAGTGATTCTATCTTATCCACCAAATCGAGATCGGACGGCTGCTGAGCCTCGACCCTAAGCAATGGCGGCAGTGGCGGCGGAGAGCGGCGAGGGCATGGCAAGCAACAGGAAGCGAGAGGGGGAGGGAGTAGGCTCACCGTGTTCGCAAAAGCCTGGAGAAGCTCAAGGCGTTGTTGGTTCGACGAGGGGCGCACTGGAGTGGGCTTGATTGCTCGGCGGAGTTCCTGCTGGCGTCGGGTTCGCTCGGGTGTCGTCGGAGATGGGGCTACGATGAACGCTAGGACAAATGGAAGACAGGGTCAGACGCGTAAAGCTATGGCGACGATGTGTGCGTGGAGGAGAGGGCGCGGGGTGGTCGGAAACTACCTGTGGGGCTCGTCGGAGAAGAGTCAGACGGTGGCGGTGGCGGTTGTTGTCGCTGTCGATGCTCAGGGGCGCGCGCGAGTGAGCTGCGGCTGCAGAAAGGTCCGCTGGGGAATGCTGAGCACATCTGCGTGCTTGAGGAGGCAAGAGGTGGCGTGTGCTAGTCGGAATCCTCGCCGGAGCGTCGTAGGAACATAGGGAGTGTTAGAGCAAAATTCGGCAGCCTGGGGGCGTGTCGAGGTGGGGCGACAGAGGGGAAGTGGAGAGGAGGGGTAGGCGCTTTAACTTGCTTGGTCAAGGGGCTAATTAACGGAGTGGTTAACGCGTATTATGCCGGGCTTAATTCGCCTGCAACGGCCGGTGAGGGGTGGGCGTAGTCTGCGGGTGGGGAAGAAGGGGGACGTGGCGGTGGGGTCCTCTGGCAGCGAGAGAAGGAAGAGGAATCGAGGGTCCACCAGTCAGCTGCTTAGCGGGTCGTCTGGTGAGTGAGAAAATAATGCTTCGGGGGAAGAGAGAGGCTGGTACTGGGCCTTGTTGGGCTTGGCCGGCTGGGCTGGTCCAGATCCTATTTTTTTCTGTCTGAAACCTTTTTCTTTTTCTAAATCAATTTCTGTTTTTGAATTTCAATCAACTATTCAAACATTCAAACAATTCAAACAATCACCACACTTGTAATGAGTTTTTGGTTCTGTTTATCAACATAAACCAAATCCAAAAATAAAATAATATGTTTATTCTTTTTAGGATCTATTTAATATTTAAATAAAATAGACCTTTAATTATTAATTCAAAATAGGTTTTGATTTTATTTAACAAAATATCCATTTGGGAACTAAATATTTTCAAAACCAAATCAGTAGGTTTTATTTGAAAATGAAAGATACTTGGAAAACTTGTTTAAAACAAAATAACATTTTTATTTTAGGTTCCATTAATAATTAAATAAAATGGGCCTTAGTCATTAAATCAAATAGGATTTGTTTTATTAAAACTTTTATTTTGAAATATAAATAAAACGAAAACACTTTAGTAGGTTTTATTTGAGAAAATAAAATACTTGGAAAACTTATTTAAAATAAATAAATAAGTTTTAGTGTTTATTTAAAATAGGAAAAGCCTTTACTTAAATAAAATTGGATATTAAATCCTTATTATTTTATTTAAATAAACTTTTACTATTTTTATTCAAAACAAAATGTTTTATTTCAAAAGCCTGGCCAAGGTTTAATTTGGCTCTATAAAATAATCTTTATTTATAAATCCACCTTTTCTTTTGAAAACCAAATCCCTTTTATAAAAAGATCCAAAATAGTAATTTTAAATATTTTTAAGTTTATTGTTTATTTAACTTTTTAAATCCCTTTAGGATTTTATTTGATCCAAATAGGTTCTGAAAGTTCCCAATTGGATTCAAAAGTTTCTTCTCACCCTGAAAATCAACAAAGTTTTATTTTATTCATTTATTTTTCACATTACAAGATTTGGAAAATCTTGGGATGTGACATAAACATCTTACTTTATACTTTACTTTTATAATAAGATTGTTAATACTTAAATTCTTTATAAGTGACATTACTTGTAAAGTAAAACTTGAAGATAAACAATTAAGATGTAAGCAACCTTGAGTAGCATTCCATACTGTGTATTTTTGTTGTATAAATACATGTTGTTTTCCACACACTCACAAGCCTTAATAAGAAGCACATTTATGAAACATAATCTAAAAGGGCAACACATTCAAAGGAAACCCTTTCCAGTATCCAAACCCTAGATCAACGTTATCCTCGGGATTCACATTTATGAATGTAAGGTTCCCAACCTTTCATAAGGTAGAGATCCCTGTGTTTACAATGCTAGTCCCTGGATCAATAGCTAGCATCCACAGTTAAGATGTAATATCAAGAAACAAAGGTCATAATACAACTTTATAACCAGGAATAACATAATTTATTACATCTTACATAGCTCATTTGGCTATTACATTAAATTGCAGCAGAATATCTATAAGCATGGGGTCCTTCATCTTCATAGTGCCACATGCAGACATGTTGGTTGTAGACTTTGTAATCCTAATCATTTAACTTCACTAATATCAAACAAACCTGCAACATAACAAGTTACAACCACAAGGGTCAATACATTTGAATTGTATTGGCAAGTGATACTATGGTAGTATAGTGGAGTCTATCATCTATATGCATTTGGCAAAGTGGAGTTGAGGCTTGCATTGCTCAAAAATATATTTTTTTCCTTATCATTTGAAAACACTAAGTTTTTTCTTGAAAAAAATCACCCAAGGCATCTACCAATCAAAGATTGAAGATCCTTTAACCCTTGTTCAACCACAAGTTTTTAACTTAGAAATTTGGATGATGAGATTCTTGATAGCTTCCATGTCTTGATGCTCAAATTGTCCTTTACCAGGGACATGGCTAAGTACTTAGATTTTTACACTTTGCAGAGGTGGTGCACTTTCCCCACAAGACTTGGTTTCCCAAGACAAGATCTTTCAGAAGCCTTCCCTTAGACCAGAATGGACGCGTTCCAACCTATCAAACCCCTACCACCAACTGTCCATTTGGCTAAGTTCTTGCAACCTATATGATCCAGGCAGAGCCCATAATGCCAAGTGGCTGCACTTGAAGCTTCTCAACATTTGACATCTCAAATCTCTTTGTTCCTGGGTGGCCATCCACAAGTGAGATACACAAGGTAAACCATTAAAATGGGCCTTGTGAACCACTCAACACAAACCATTCCTTCCATTCCACCCAGGTGATTCATTTACTTAGTTGTTTTATTAAACAAAACACAAGTCCTTAGACTTAGAAACTTTTCCATAGTGTGAATATATATTCCACCCTTGTTTTCTACTAGCTAAGCTAAGCATGATAGTAGTAGGGATCTTAACTTAGGAAATTTCTACTAAGGTTTCATCTACTAGGATTTCCCATAGCATGGTTTATACTTAGCAAAAAATCCATGCAAGTTTTACTTAGAAAAATCACAAATGCATAGTGAAAGTAATGGGACAAAATTATGAAGCATCACTTGCCTTTTTGGTAGAGTATAAGTTCACTCCTTGATCTTTGCAATGTTCACACACTTCAAGTCACTACAATTCAATCAAGAAAACAACATTTCAATCTACCATTTCAAGCAATTCATCACATAAAATGATAAAATCAAAGCAATGCATGCAAGCATGAAATAGGTTGTTTTATTTGTAAAAGTGGTTTCTAGTATTTTGTAAACATTTGGAAACACTTATTGTTCATTTTATAAAGTGGCAAAGTCAATTGAAAATAGGTTTCACTTTATAAACTCTTTTTAAAACAAGGTATCATTTTATGTGGTGTAAAAATGTTTTTAATAAGGCATTAATACATAGGTTTCACAAAATATGTTTTCAAACCACAAAACCTTGTGTTTAGGGTCAGAGAGTTTATTTCCAAAACATTTCTCAAAGGTTTTCTTCCAAAACCATTTTTAATAATTAACCCATATTTTTATTTGACCAGAAATGGTTTAAATCAAAGATTCATTCTTTTGTTTCACCAAATACATTTTTGAAACCACAAAGTGATTCCTATGTTCAGTAGGTTCAAAATACACCATTTGTCAAAGATTTTATCCCCAAAATCATTTTAGAATAATTTTTATAACCTAAACGAGCATACACAAGTTTCTGCAAAAACAAACAATTTAACAGAAGCTTTTTACTAAACAAATGGCATGGTTGGTTAGGGCTTGATTTTCTGAATCCATTGATATAAAATTTGCAAAATTTGGACGTGTGGATCAAAAGTTATGCAACTACAAATTCAAACCACTAATAGAAATGTTTCTGTCTTTTAAATCAAACTACAGGCCACGTGTCTTGTTCTGATTTGCTGATACCGGTTCATCAGGATCGATCATCATGGAGCGTTGGATTTAAAGTGGATCGTGCGGCACAGATCTATCCGTAACGGTTCAGTTAAGTCATCTATCGTATCCCTACGATCTGCATCTAACGGCTGGAGACGATCAGACCATACTCTGGCGGCGCTCAGCGGCAGCGCGCGGCGGCGACGCTCGGCTAGCGGCGGAGCTGGAGAAATAGGAAGCAAGGGGACAAGGGGAATGGCTCACCAGAATCGCCTTGACGCACTGATGCTCAACGTGTTCTTCTTCAGTCGAGGGGCGCACGGGTGTAGTCGGGATTCCTCGCCGGAGATGCGCTGCGCCTCGGGCTTGTCTGTTCGTCGACGGGGGCGACGATATACGGCGTCCTAAGGCAAATAAAAGGCATAGTTAGGTTCGTATGGAAGTCGCGATCATGTGAGCATCCAAGAGGGGGAAAGGGGCGGTCTAGTCTCACCAGTAGTGCTCGCCGGAGTTGCGGGGTTCTTCGGTGGCGCTCAGAAGAAGACGGAGGCGAGGTTGTGGGGCAAGCGAGAGAGAGAGCTGGAGGCTCTGGAGTGTGCGCCAAAGACTGGGAAATGTTTGCGTGCGGTCTAGGAGTCAAGGGGCGCAGGAGGCTGGCCGGAATTGCTACTGGAGCTTGCCGGAGCAGAGGGCGGTGCAGGGGTAATTGGGACAGCCTGGGGGCTCCGGTGGCGTGGCATCTGGGAAAAAATGGAGAGGAGATGCTAGCTATTAAGAGATCATGGTATGGGGCGGAATCACTGCGTCATTGATGTGAATTCATCACGCGAATTAATCGGCAGAAACGAGAGGAATCAGGGGAGGAACGGGTCACGCTGGGGAAGACGCTGACGTGGGCGTGGGGTCCGCTTGGCAGTGAGAGAGAGGAGTGGGGCGATGGGTTCCATCGGTCAGTGACGCTGCGGGTTTCTTTCGCGGTGAATAACGGTTCGTTCGGGGGAGAGGGAGAGGTGGGCTGGACTGGGCTTACTGGGCTAGCTGGGCTGGGTCGGTTTAGTGGGTTGGGTTTGTTTTTATACAAACCTTTTTCTTTTTTTGAATTGAATTCCTGTTTTGATTTTAAATCAAATAATTCAAACACCAAATCAAATCAAACCAACACCAAACTTTGGGTAGATTTTAATTCTGTTTAACAACATAATCCAAAGTCCAAAATAAAATAGTTTTTTATTCTTTTTAGGATCCATTAAAAATTAAATAAATAGACCATAGTCTTTAATTCAAGTAGGTTTTAATTTATTTTAAAACTATTTTTGAAATCTAAATAATATCAAAATATTTTCAGTAGGTTTTATTTGAAAATATAAAACACTTGGAAAAACTTATTTAAAATACTTTAACAAGTTTTAGTGTTTATTTAAAAAGGAAAAAGCCTTTACTTAATAAAAATTGGATATTAATAAATCCTCATTATTTTATTTAAATAAAACTTTACTCTTTTTATCAAATAGAAATATTTTATTTCAAAAGCTTGGCCAAGATTTAATTTGGCTCTATAAAATAATCCTTATTTATATTTCTACCTTTGCTTTATAAAAACCATATCTTTTTATTTAAAGATCCAAAAATAGTGATTCCAACTATTATAACTTTATTATTTATTTATCTTTTTTAAATCCCTTTAGGATTCTATTTGATCAAAATTGGTTTTGATGTTTCAAATTGGAATCAAAAAGTTTCTTCTCACCCTAAATTTCAACAATTGTTTAATTTGTTTATTTTTTTTACATTTCAAAATTTGGAAAATTTTGGGATGTGACAGGCTACCACCCTTAAAAGAAATCTCGTCCCGAGATTTGGTAAGGCTAGGGTGACAAGTTGGCTCAAAGCAACTAGGGTACTACCACCCTTAAAAAAAATTCAAATAGATTACATCTTGGCTTTCTTGGGATCTTTTTGAAATCTCTGTGGGCAAATATCATCATAGTGTCCTTTGTTTCCACACTTGAAATATGTGACAAGGCTGAGATCCTTCATAGGCTTATTTATCTTATGCTTCGTATTTTCTATACAATTTCTTGCATAATGTCCCGGTTCTTTGCAATTGAAACACATCACTTGGCTGATATCTTTCTTTTCCTTTGGTATCATTGCCTCTTGTTTGTTTCCTTGGTTCTTATTCTTTTCTGGGCATTCATTGGAATAGTGTCCCTCACTTTGTAATAATAACATTGCAACTGGCTTATGTCCTTCTTCTTCTTTTTGGGTCTCTCCAAAGCTAGGAGTTCTTCTAGTTCATGCTATTCATACTTCACTACAAAGGTGGGAAATCTTTCTCTCTTCTTGGGGTAGTTACTAGAGATATGACCTTCTTCTCCACAAGAGTAGCGACACTTTGTGGTCACTTTAGATTTGGCCTTATGATGCATAGTTTTAACTTTGCCTTCATCCTTCTTGGTAGAAGATGTTCCTCCATGAGGGTTTACAAACTGTTGTTGCACTCCACCTTGTTTCCTTTGTTGAACTATGGTATAGATGGGGCATTGGATAGGGAAATGATTATTTCCTTCACATAGGAAACAAGTAGCTCGAGATGTGGGGCATTGATTGGTTGGATGTTTCTCTTCACAATTGGGGCATTGATCTTCATGCTCTTTAGAAGTGTGATCCTTGTCTCCATAAACATTGCAAGCTTGAGTTCCTTCTAGAATATCATCCTTGACATCCTTGTTGTCATAAACTCCTTGGGAAGAGTTGTCTCCCATGTTGATCATTTGAGTGGTCATCCCTTGCAGCAATTGGGATTGGATTACCAAAAACTTTTGTATGGTTGGGTCTAACTCCTTATTGTTGGCTAAAAACTGAGTTGTCATCTGATTCAAATGGGTTTGGTTTACTAGTAGTTGTTCTCTCATGTTGACCTCTTGGTTGTTGGTGTCACCCTTCTTGATGTTGGAGTCTCTTGGAGAAGTCATCTGTTTGGGTTGGTTTGGGATTAGAATAGGCAAAAGATTTCTAAGGAATCAATTCTAATCACACACATCACAATTCACTCAAGCAATGTGCAAGCAATCACAAACAAACACTCCATTCAAACAACAAGTTTCAAGCACATTTATAGGAAACAAAAATATTTTTCTTACACCACATAAGTTGGTGTGTTTAATTTAAACTAAACATGGTGGTTCAACTATATGGTTCACTTGAGATCTTTCCATCCTACTTAGTTGATTCTTCATGAACAAGATCTTTGTATCCTTGGAGAATTTCTTGAATCTTGGTCACAAAACTTCAAAGTGATGATGGTTCCTTCTAAGTTGTGTTTCCTTAGTCTTCAAGTCTTGAGCAAGATTTCTTGTCTCACTTGTAGTCCTTAGTGATATCCAAGGTTGAAGTCCTTGGTGATATTGTTGAAGATGTTGAAGTCATTAGAGTTGAAGATGTTGAAGTCATTAGAGTTGAAGATGTTGAAGTCATTAGAGTTGGTAAAGTTCTTTGCACATGGTGAAGTCTTTGGCCATGGGGTAGGCTTTGTCCATCAAGATTGAAATAGAAGAGATGTAGAATCAAAACCATAATGGTTGAGGAAAGAGTTTACAAGATTGTTTGTAAATAAGTTTTGGAACAAATAAAACTTCTATTTTTCTAAGGGGTTTTGTGCAATCCTAGGGTTACAATTCCTACAGGCAACAAAATGCTCTGATACCATCTGTAAGGTTCCCAACCTTTAATAAGGTAGAGATCCCTGTGTTTACAATGCTAGTCCCTGGATCAATAGCTAGCATCCACAGTTAAGATGTAATATCAAGAAACAAAGGTCATAATACAACTTTATAACCAGGAATAATATAATTTATTACATCTTACATAGCTCATTTGGCTATTACATTGCAGCAGAATATCTATAAGCATGGGGTCCTTCATCTTCATAGTGCCACAGGCAGACATGTTGGTTGTAGACTTTGTAATCCTAATCATTTAACTTCACTAATATCAAACAAACCTGCAACATAACAAGTTACAACCACAAGGGTCAATACATTTGAATTGTATTGGCAAGTGATACTATGGTAGTATAGTGGACTCTATCATCTATATGCATTTGGAAAAGTGGAGTTAAGGCTTGCATTGCTCAAAAATATATTTTTTTCCTTATCATTTGAAAACACTAAGTTTTTGCTTGACAAAAATCACACAAGGCATCTACCAATCAAAGATTGAAGATCCTTTAACCCTTGTTCAACCACAAGTTTTTAACTTAGAAATTTGGATGATGAGATTCTTGATAGCTTCCATGTCTTGATGCTCAAATTGTCCTTTACCAGGGACATGGCTAAGTACTTAGATTTTTACACTCTGCAGAGGTGGTGCACTTTCCCCACAAGACTTGGTTTCCCAAGACAAGATCTTTCAGAAGCCTTCCCTTAGACCAGAATGGACGCGTTCCAACCTATCAAACCCCTACCACCAACTGTCCATTTGGCTAAGTTCTTGCAACCTATATGATCCAGGCAGAGCCCATAATGCCAAGTGGCTGCACTTGAAGCTTCTCAACATTTGACATCTCAAATCTCTTTGTTCCTGGGTGGCCATCCACAAGTGAGATACACAAGGTAAACCATAAAAATGGGCCTTGTGAACCACTCAACACAAACCATTCCTTCCATTCCACCCAGGTGATTCATTTACTTAGTTGTTTTATTAAACAAAACACAAGTCCTCAGACTTAGAAACTTTTCCATAGTGTGAATATAGATTCCACCCTTGTTTTCTACTAGCTAAGCTAAGCATGATAGTAGTAGGGATCTTAACTTAGGAAATTTCTACTAAGGTTTCATCTACTAGGATTTCCCATAGCATGGTTTATACTTAGAAAAAATTCCATGCAAGTTTTTCTTAGAAAAATCACTAATGCATAGTGAAAGTAATGGGACAAAAGTATGGAGCATCACTTGCCTTTTTGGTAGAGTATAAGTTCACTCCTTGATCTTTGCAATGTTCACACACTTCAAGTCACTACAATTCAATCAAGCAAACAACATTTCAATCTACCATTTCAAGCAATTCATCACATAAAATGATAAAATCAAAGCAATGCATGCAAGCATGCAATAGGTTGTTTTATTTGTAGAAGTGGTTTCTAGTATGTTGTAAACATTTGGAAACACTTATTGGTCATTTTATAAAGTGGCAAAGTCAATTGAAAATAGGTTTCACTTTATAAACTCCTTTTAAAACAAGGTATCATTTTATGTGGTGTAAAAATATTTTTAATAAGGCATTAATCCATAGGTTTCACAAAATATGTTTTCAAACCACAAAACCTTGTGTTTAGGGTCAGAGAGTTTATTTCCAAAACATTTCTCAAAGGTTTTCTTCCAAAACCATTTTTAATAATTAACCCATATTTTTATTTGACCAGAAATGGTTTAAATCAAAGATTCATTCTTTTGTTTCACCAAATACATTTTTGAAACCACAAAGTGATTCCTATGTTCAGTAGGTTCAAAATACACCATTTGTCAAAGATTTTATCCCCAAAATCATTTTAGAATAATTTTTATAACCTAAATGAGCATACACAAGTTTCTGCAAAAACAAACAATTTAACAGAAGCTTTTTACTAAACAAATGGCATGGTTGGTTAGGGCTTGATTTTCTGAATCCATTGATATAAAATTTGCAAAATTTGGACGTGTGGATCAAAAGTTATGCAATTACAAATTCAAACCACTAATAGAAATGTTTCTGTCTTTTAAATCAAACTACAGGCCACGTGTCTTGTTCTGATTTGCTGATACCGGTTCATCAGGATCGATCATCGTGGAGCGTTGGATTTAAAGTGGATCGTGCGGCACAGATCTATCCGTAACGGTTCAGTTAAGTCATCTATCGTATCCCTACGATCTGCATCTAACGGCTGGAGACGATCTGACCATACTCTGGCGGCGGTACATGGCGGCGGCGCCGCTAGCGGAGCTGGAGAAATAGGAAGCAAGGGGACAAGGGGAATGGCTCACCAGAATCGCCTTGACACACTAACGCTCAACGTGTTCTTCTTCAGTCGAGGGGCGCACGGGTGTAGTCGGGATTCCTCGCCGGAGATGCGCTGCGCCTCGGGCTTGTCTGTTCGTCGACGGGGGCAACGATATACGGCGTCCTAAGGCAAATAAAAGGCACAGTTAGGTTCGTATGGAAGTCGCGATCATGTGAGCATCCAAGAGGGGGAAAGGGGCGGTCTAGTCTCACTAGTAGTGCTCGCCGGAGTTGCGGGGTTCTTCGGTGGCGCTCAGACGAAGACGGAGGCGAGGTTGTGGGGCAAGCGAGAGAGAGCTGGAGGCTCTGGAGTGTGCGCCAGAGACTGGGAAATGTTTGCGTGCGGTCTAGGAGTCAAGGGGCGCAGGAGGCTGGCCGGAATTGCTACTGGAGCTTGCCGGAGCAGAGGGCGGTGCAGGGGGTAATTGGGACAGCCTGGGGGCTCCCGTGGCGTGGCATCTGGGGAAAAATGGAGAGGAGATGCTAGCTATTATGCAACACCGCGGTTCTGAAAAGACCGTGGCTTCTATGTGATATGCCAATCCCTGGATCGGTTCATTGGCCCACAATAGAATAAGATGAATAACAAAGCAAAATATCCGTGTATCATAAATAACGATGATCCAGAGTACCATTATTACAATAAAAGCTTAGCTCAAGGCTAGCTCAAATTATTCAGGTAGCAACATATATAAGGTAAATCCTCCATTCTTCAAATTGCCCACAAGTGAACAAGTGCCGAGTGGAGTACCGTGGCCTATATCGATTACTCAGAATCGGAATAACCTACAACATGAAACATAGCAGCCCCGAAGGGTCAACACATGGAATGTATGGCAAGTAGAGCTAGTAAAGGAGACAATAGTACTAACATCTACATGCATATTTGGCAAGTGGAGCAGTGTCTGGCTTGCATTTGCAAATACCTTTGTCCTACTTTCTTATACAGTTTTTGATTTTCTTTGAAAAGATCCCAATTAAGTTAACCCAGCAATATTAAAACAATTATGAAATTAGAATGAGCGAGAAACATGTCATGGAATCAATATCAAGCAACTCAGTTGTCCATAACCGGGGACACGGCTAATCGATTAGATTATACACCCTGCAGAGGTTTGTACACTTTACCCATGCGACTTGGCCAGCCCAGCTCGTACCATCACTCTCATTTTGGGTGATGATAGGGAGAAGTCCAAGAAGAGACTGTTCGGGAAGTAGCACGCCAATCCCGACGCGCACCGGTCCAACCTACCAAAATTCTACATCTCTGGATACGCGGGTTCGGGTTACCACAACCTACTAAGTCCAACCAACCGCCCATTTCATTATTGGCACATGGTTGTACACGTAAGCTACCAAATAAAGAAGCCAATCAATTTCTCTCGATACCTGGGTGCCTTTCCGCAATAAACTACCAAAAATTATCAATCCCATCACACCCAGGAGATTCATTGATTAAGTTGTTTTAGTTTTCACAAACCAATACTTTTAGAAACAAGTCTCAATGATGTAACCCAGCCCTCGTTCAACATAGCATGGCTAAGCACATCTACCAACGATGGTTCATCTACAAGGAAAGCCCTACCACATAATAGGACATAGCATAGCGATAGTATCATCCTACACATGCATCTACAAAATACACGACAATGCATTGAAAGTAGTAGGACGATATCATGAACAAAGTAGCATCTACTTTCCTTGGTTGTATCGGTCGGAAGAACAATCCACACACGAGCAAGCGTTGCACTCGTCACAATCTACATGATACAATTGCAATCATAAACAAACAACCTACACGCATATGCAACAAATATGATGCATGAAGGTATGCAAGGCAAGTGGATTGGTGCTACAGCTGCACCACATAATAGTATTCAGTGGGGGTACTGATTGCATGCATGAAAAATAGTTTTAGCGCAAGGAAAACTATTAAGCAAAAAGTAATGCTTAAAACTAGAGCTAGAACTCAAATAATTCACTACCGGTATTATACTGTTTGTAAAATCTTGGTAAAAATCTACAGTATAGGCATCGCTGATTAGAAACAGTACCAATTGGAATTACTCAAAAAGGAATTATAAAACTCCCCGAGTAATTAAAACACTGCAGAAAGCCACTAGACATTTTCTGCAGAAGTTTTCACTGTAAGCCTATCCTTTTAATTCACGATGAGATTCCCCTCGTTCCACTGAATCCAGGGACATATCATACGCGATTTTTGGAGCTACGGATCTTTTTCTACGAATTAATTACTCCGAAAAGGCTATTAACTCATTTGATTAAACTGTACTAAACCTTGCTGCAAAAGCCTGAACCAAAGGTGCAGCAAGATTCTACACGACTTACTGAATCTACACATATTTTATTTGCAATTTTTGGCCCAGCGGTTTAATTTCTACACAATTTACAAGTTTCTACCGAAATCTGTCAACTAAAACGATTAACGAAATTAACCAGACAAGCGTATGCATTGGTCGTCAATCGTCATCAAGGCGTCTGACTAGTCAACGCCTGAGTCTGACCGGTCAACGGCTGATCTGAACCGTTGATCTGAAATCTAACGGTGGCTGCAGGCTTACCGGAGACAAATGACGAAACGAACTCCGGACTGTGCGGCGATCGGTTCCGGCGACGACGGTTACCTGCGCGGTAGGGGAAACGATCAGCGCGTAGTACGGGGCGGTCAACAACACGGCGACGACGCGTGTGGCGGCGATGGCGGTGCGGACGCAGCGCGGGCGCGGCGCAAAGGCGGCGGCAGCGTGCGTGCGTGTGCGTGCTGCGTGCGACAGAAGCGGCGGCAGCTAAGCGGCGGCGCGCGTGGCGGCGTGTAGCAGGCTGGCGAAAGCGGCTCGGTGGCGCTGCGGTGGCGAGGCGGCGGCGGTGGCGGGTGTACCTGGCGGCGGGTCGGCGGGCGGCGGGAAAGCGGCGCGGCGGCGGCGCTCATGTCCAGAGGCGGCGGGCGGCGATCGAGGAGGCGGCGGGGTGGCGATCCCGAGGGCGGCGCGGGTGTCGAGGCGAGGTGGGGAGATCGAGGCGGGGGCGGTTTACGAGGCAGGCGGCGGCGGCGGCTGCCCCTTTTGTGGGCCCCCACGTGGGTCCTAGTCCGATTCGGAGCGAGATTGGAAAAGGACTCGGAAAATCGGCCCGAAAATCGGCCCGTTTTTCTATCCTTTAATAAACGGTTAACTTTTCGTCTGAGCTCCGAATCGAGCGATTCTTGCTCCTACGGTTTTGTAAAATCGAGGGGAACAATATAGGGTCAATGGTTGAGAGAAACCACTAGGCTACAAGGGTGGCAACACTAGTTCTTCTAATGCCTCCCGTAGGAGTTTTGCATGGAAAAGCATGATGCGATGATATGCATGATATGCAGAACCAAATCTAAAATTTGGGATGTGACAAGACTAACCCCCTTAAGATGAATCTCGTCCTCGAGATTCGGCGCGGCTAGCAAATAGGTGTGGGTAGTCCTCTCGGATGTCATCCTCACGCTCCCAAGTGGCTTCCTCTTCGGTGTGGTGGATCCACTTTACCTTGCAAAACCTGATCGTCTTGGTACGTGTAATCCTCTCCGCTGTCTCCAGAATCCTGACCGGCTTCTCCTCATAGAACAAGTCATTATCAAGCTGAACCTCCTCTAGAGGTACAGTGTCTCTCAATGGTGTATCCGCCATCTCGGGATGGCACTTCTTCAGCCGGGATACGTGGAACACATTGTGAACAGCGGACAGAGCCTCTGGCAACTCCAACTGATAAGCAACTTCTCCCTTGCGTGCTAAGACTCGATACGGTCCAATAAACCGAGGTGCCAGCTTACCCTTAATTCCAAATCTCTTGATTCCACGAAGTGGCGACACTCTGAGGTATGCTCTATCACCTATCTCATACACCACTTCCTTGCGCTTGGCGTCAGCGTAGCTCTTCTGCCTTGATTGTGCTACCTTCAGCCTGTCCCTAATCAAGGCGACCTTCTCCTCAGCATCCTTGATCAAATCAGGTCCAAACAACTGACGTTCTCCTACTCCATCCCATAGCAATGGTGTCCGGCACCGTTTCCCATACAGCACATCGAACGGTGACGTCTTGATGCTGGTTTGATAGCTGTTGTTGTAGGAAAACTCCGCATACGGCAAATTATCATCCCAACTAGAACCATGAGCCAAGGCGCAAGCTCTCAGCATGTCCTCCAAAATCTGATTCACCCTCTCGGTCTGTCCATCAGTCTGCGGGTGAAACGCTGTGCTAAACTCCAATCTAGTGCCGAGTGACTCGTGCAGCTGGCGCCAGAAGTGTGAGGTGAATTGGGTGCCTCTATCAGATACGATACTCTTGGGAACTCCATGTAGGCACACAATTCTGTCCATGTAAATCTTGGCCAACTTTGCACTCGTATAGGTTGTCTTTACCGGTATAAAGTGGGCTACCTTGGTCAAATGGTCGACCACTACCCAAATGGAGTCATATCCTGACCTGGTCCTGGGCAATCCTGTGATAAAATCCATTCCCACTCTATCCCATTTCCAATCCGGAACGGGCAATGGTTGTAGCAGTCCTGCTGGCTTATGGTGTTCCGCTTTTACTCGGCTACATACATCACATAGGGCAATATGCTCCGCGATGTCTCCCTTCATGTTGTTCCACCAGAATCTGTCCTTTAGGTCCAGATACATCTTCGTATTGCCCGGATGTATGGAATACGGCGAGTCATGAGCTTCCTGCAGAATCAACTTCCTCAATTCCGGATCGTTGGGGACGCACAAACGATCTCCATACCGCAAGGTACCTTGCTCATCCTCGCGGAATTCCTTTGCTTGATCCTCCTTCATCTTTTCCCTTATTTCATCCATCTCTTTGTCTCCCACTTGAGCCTTCCTAATTCTATCCTGTAGCGTTGGTTGGACTTCCATTGTTGCCAAGTATCCTTCGGATACTACCTCCAGTCTAAGGTCGTTGAATTGCTTGCACAAATCCTCAGGCAATTCACCAATTGTCAATCCATTGGCATAAACCTTCCGGCTCAGAGCATCTGTTACTACATTGGCCTTTCCTGGGTGGTATTGCAGATTCATATCATAATCTTTGATAAGTTCCAACCATCTCCTTTGCCTCATGTTCAGTTCCTTCTGTGTAAATATGTACTTCAGGCTCTTGTGGTCGGTGTATACATCACAGTGTTTTCCCATTAGGTAATGCCTCCATACCTTGAGCGCATGAACCACTGACGCCAACTCCAAGTCGTGGGTGGGGTAATTCCGCTCATGGTGCTTAAGTTGTCGCGAGGCATATGACACCACTCTCCCATCTTGCATCAGCACACTCCCAAGTCCCTGTCGAGAAGCATCACAGTACACTTGGAAATCCTTCTGAAGATCGGGTAAACACAGAACATGCGCGATCACTAGTCGATGCTTCAGTTCCTGAAAGCTGGCTTCACATACGTCTGACCATTCAAACTTGCTCTCCTTCTTCAGAAGTTCAGTCATCGGCTTAGCAATCTTGGAAAAGTTTTCAATGAACCTCCTGTAATATCCAAAGAAGTCCCAAAAGCTTGAATCTCTCCGCATTCTTGGGTGCTTCCCACTCGATTCATCGATCACTTTGCTTGGGTCAACAGCGACTCCTTCTCCTGACACTACGTGTCCAAGAAATCCTATAGTGTTAAGCCAGAATTCACACTTGCTGAATTTGGCATACAGCTTGTGTTCCCTCAGCTTCTCCATAATCAGTCATAGATGCTTCTCATGCTCAGCATCATCCTTGGAATATATCAGTATGCCATCGATAAACACCACCACGAACTTGTCCAAATACTCCATAAATACCTTGTTCATCATGGTCATGATGTATGCCGGGGCATTCGTTAGTCCAAAAGACATAACCGTATACTCATATAAACCATACCTAGTGGTGAAGGCGGTTTTTGGTACGTCCTGCTCTCGGATCTTCAATTGGAAGTAACCTGATCGCAGATCAATCTTGCTAAACACCTTTGCTCCTTCCAGTTGATCAAACAAATCATTTATGTTCGGCAGAGGGTACTTGTTCTTAATGGTTACTTCATTCAGCGAGCGATAGTCCACCACTAATATCTTGCTGCTGTCTTTCTTCTCCACAAACAGAACAGGTGCACCCCATGACGACGAACTAGGCTGAATGAATCCCTTTTCTAGCTGCTCATTCAACTGCTTCTTCAATTCCTTCAGCTCATCCACATCCATCTTATATGGTTTCTTTGCAATAGGTCCTGTTCCCGGCATCAGGTCGATGAGAAACTCTACTTCCCTGTCAGGTGGCATCCCTGGCAGCTCTTCCGGAAACACGTCAGGGTAATCCCTAATCAGCGCACAAGATATCCATGCTAACCCCTTAAGAGAATTCAACTTACACCTTCTCGATGCGACCGACTTGAATCTAATCCTCTTACCATCCGGGTTTTGAAAAAGCTCAGTGCACAATCTATGTGTCCCTCATGCATAGACATCCAATCCATACCCAGAATAACATCTAATCCCTGTGATTCCAATACTACCAAATGTGCATTGAAGTTGTGTGTTCCAATCCTTACAGTTAAGTCGCGGCATCCCGCGCTAGCTATCATATCTCCTCCAGGTGAACTCACTCTAATAGACCTTTTCATAGACTCAGTAGGTAGCTTATACTTATCCACAAATGCCCTTGATATGAATGAATGCGATGCACCAGTATCGAAAAGTATAAGTGCAGGGTAAGTGTTGATTGGGAACTTACCAATCACAAGGTCAGGCTCATCTGGAATCTCCTCCACATTCATGTGGTTCACTGTGGCCTTCTCTTTGTTGGTTGGCTTCAGTCCTTTCCTCTCCGGACAGTTGTCATCATAGTGTCCCTTCTGCTTACACTTGAAGCATGTCACCTCACTCAGATCCTTCTTCACAAAGCTGCGGTCACGGTTGTGGTCATGTCCACCGTGTCCTCCAGAGTGGTGAGAGTGTCCTCCCTTGTGGATGTGATGGTTGCTCCTGTGGTTGTCATGGCGATGTCCATCGCCTCCATGGTGGTGGCGGTCATGGCTCCCATGGTCACTCCCTCCATGCTTGGAGTATCCATCATATGAAGTGCGAGACTTGTGATGAGAACCAGAGTGGTGATTGTTGCTCTTTCTCTTGCGGTTCTCCACCTGTTTGTGCTTCCCTTCCAAGATCCTGGCCTTGTCCATAAGCTCCTGGAAAGTGGGGCAGTAAACCACCAGTAGATGTACTGAAAGCTCATCACTGAGGCCATCCATGAATCTCTCCCTCCTTTTTGCATCAGTGTCAACATCCTCAGGTGCATAACGGGACAGGTTGTTGAACTCCTCAATGTACTCGGCCACGGTGCGTTTGGTTTGGCGCAAGTTGCGGAACTCCTTCCTCTTCAGGCTCAGAACTCCTGAAGACACGTGGTTGGTCCTGAAACCTTCCTCAAACATTTCCCAAGTCACAGTATCCAGCGGGTGGGTGATCTAAAAAGTGTCCCACCAAGAAGCGGCTGGTCCCTCTAGTAGGTGAGAGGCAAACCTCACCTTCTCAGCATCAGTGCATCCTACAGTTACTAGATCCTTGTTGACTGAACGCAACCAGTCGAGAGCAACCATCGGTTGCGTCGCAGTAGAGAACTTAGCTGGCCTTAGCCTCAGAAATCTGGTGAGAGCATCTCCCTGTGGCTGGTTGTTTCCATTGTTGTTGTTCTGATTTGCCATGAACTGAGTCATCACTTGGGTCAGCTGTGCCTGAGCTGCCATGAGCTGATCCAACTCAGTGGGTTGACGGCGGGGAGGCATATGCGGTTCAGCACAGGTAAGTTTAGAAAGAATCAACTACGACAATAGGATTCTACCCATGCATATGATCAAACAACGACAAACAATAGCAGACAATCACAAGCAAGCAACACATCAACAAACAAGTGATCCAGCAACATCCCAGGGGTTATCCTAGCAGTTTAAACCTACTGAAATAGTTTTACAAGAGTTGGCAATGGTTAACTAAACAGTTGATCAACTAAACAGCAAAAACAGCAATCTGCCAGAACAGTCCAGCAGCGTTCACGAATTTTTCCGCCTGACTTAAACTCGTCAGAAAATTTAGCTGATTTTTGCACATATAGTACAGAGAGTTTCTCATCAGCCCAATGTTTTTCAGATTTTTCCCAGTTACCAAAAAAATATGAAAAATCACGCAGTACTGCCGTATCAGCAGAAAACTGCAGCGAAAATAACACAGATGTTAACCAAAATTGCCATAACTCTTTCATAAAATCCGCACAAATAATTCCTGGGATATTGGAGTACACAAATAAGCAACTAAACACTTTTAAACTAACACGAACTAAGCTTCACATCGATCGAGACTAATCCTAACGAATTTGCCTAACGAGGACTAATTGGTGGACTTCTATCTACTTCTTGAAGAGGTTGCAGTAGGTCCTTGCACTCATGCGTTGGCGCTTCGGCTCGCGGTACAACCATGGCGGCGGAGTGTACACCTCTCCTGAATCATCACTTGAGATCTCAAACTCCACCTCTTCTGGATCCTCCTCTTCTTCTTCACTTTCACCACCCAGCAATGACTTCATCTCCTCCACCATCATCGTCTCCATCATCATCATCCTCGTCCTCATCATCATCATCGTTCCCACTGTCATCATTATGGCATCCCGCAAAACCACTACTAGAAAATCACGTTGTTTTTTTGTGCATTGCATCGCCATCATCTTGCATTGTTTGTCTGAACTATTTCGAAAAACCTAGTTTTGCTTTGTACAAATACCCCCCTTTATTTCAAAGGCAAAACCCCGATCGTATCGGATATTTTATTTCCCTAAAAACTATTTGCAAAGTGGCCTTGTTTTAAAATAAACAAAACCAAACAAACACATATTTACAAAACCTAAACTCTAAGTCCTATTCCCACCCGAATCTATCCTACCCACCTCTCACAGCTCGCCACCTCACCCCTCCCCCAACTTCCTACCCACCCAGCCACATCATCAATCCACCACTTTTCCCCTCTCCCTCTTTCTCACCCAGCTTCACCCTACCCCTCTCTCTCTGACCCGCGGGACCCACCCCACCCGCCTGGCCCACATGCCAGCCCCACTCCTTTCCCACCTGCCTCCCTGGTCAACCACTCCCCCACCTCGGCCCCACTTCCACTCACCCCCTGGCCCACCACCACCTCTCTCCTCCCCACCGACGCCTCCCTCACCCCGCGCCCTCTCCTTCTCCTTTTCCTCCGGCCCCGCCTCCTCCTCCCATCGCCGTCGAACTCCGGCCTCGCCCTCTCTCTCCGGCGCCGCCACCGCCCCTCTCCTCCCTCTGGCCACCTGCCTCCACCGCCTCGCCCTTCTCCTCCTCCTTGGCGTCTCCTTCCTCCGCTCTCCTCCCTCCGCCGGCGACCGCCCCTGCAGCCTCCTCCCCCTCGGCCTCTCCGGCCACCGCCACCAGTCCGCCTCGCCGCATTGCTCCTCCACCTCGCTCCGCCATGGCCGCGCTCGCCACCCGCGCCCATCGCGCCTCCTCTGCCGCCCGCCTCGAGCTCCTCCGCCCGCACCCCTCCGCTCGCCGGACCCGCGCTCGCCCCTAACCGCCTCTCCTCCTCCCCGTCGACCCGCCGGTCTGCCGCTCGCCCCGCCCGCCGGAGCCACTCCGTCGCCGTCTTCCTCTTGGGCCCGCCGCCCTCAGGCCCTCCTCGGCGCTCCTCCCCTCTCACCTCTGCAGGCCGCCTCCCGCCGCCGGCGCTTCCCCTGTCTCCCTCGCCGCCTCCCGAGCTCGCTGGCGCCGAGCCTCCTCCTCCGCGCTGCCGCCGGCCCCGTCGCCTCCTCCGCCCGCCAGCACCCTCGCTGCCTCGAGCCTCCTTCCGCCCCGCGTCCTTCCCCCACCTCGCCCTCGCGCCCCTCGCCTCCACGGCGGTCTCCCGCCTCCATCCATCCTGCTGCTGTCTGCGGCTCTGCAGCAGCTGGCGCCTTCCTTCCCCCGGCGCTGCCGTCCCAGTCGCCTCCCTGCGGCGCAGGCCCCTCGCCGAGCCCCAGACAGCGGGAGGCCGCCCTTTGGCCCGTGAAGGCTTGCCTCCTACCGTGCCTCGTTCCTTGGGAGTTGTGTGACCCCTTTGGTGATCTTCTCGGCAAGTACCTTTGTGGCTGCGAAGACGATGAGAAGGTGATGATGTGTTGCCGCCCATTGGGACCTCTCGGCAAACAAGAACAAAACGTGGTATAAGAGCAACAATGATGACAACAAGATCTTTCGAAGGCCCCGACAACTACAACAAGATCGTCATCGAAAGAGGAGCCGCAAGCCCAAGATCATCGAGAGGGAACCGAGTACCTCGGACCAAGAACGTCGTCATGGAACGCCAAGATCTACCTCCCAGACCCGAAGACCGTACCTTCGCGGAACAAGTACACGGCCAACAACCAAAGTCGGAACCCCAAGGTCGTCAACACGGACTCGGAGGATCCCCGGACGACGAGCCTTCATCTCGGACGCCAAGTTTGTCGAGAACCCGGAATCCAAGGTCGCCGATGCGAATACGACAAGTACTTCATCCCGAACGCCATGATCGTCGACATGACCCGAAGACCACGGATGCGACGAGACCTACCTCCGTTATCCGAGACCGTCGAACCACGGACCCTCGAACCCGGAGCCCCAAGATCGCCGAACCCTATGTGTGAACCCCTTCCCGAAACCCTATTTTATAATATGATATATACTTGTTGCATATTAAATTGTCATACTCGCATGCATATCATTGGTTTGGGGGCCTTATGCTGATTCACCTCATAATTAAATATGGGGCCCATATGCGGGCAAATCTAGCCTTATATTGGTCTCATTTAAATTTGTGTAGCGAACCGGTAACTTATCTTGCCATGTTAATGCAACATTTAAATTGCGGGGTATCTAAATAACATGAACCAATTAATTAATTGCCGGGACCCCGGTTCCGCTTAATATGACCTAATTGCATCGCATGCTCACCATGTCATACATCATACATGCATCATGCCCGATATTTGGCCGTAGTATTAAATATTGCATCCGGTGTTTATTCTAGTGTTTTGCTTCTTCGCGGATCAGGCCGTTGAGTTGATGTGAGCTTCACCGATCTTGGTTGAACCTTCGACAATGTTTTCAGTGAGCATCTCCCCTTTCTACCTATCTTACTTTTATAGTCTTTATTTCCTCCTGTTGATCTATTGCTATACGTGTTGCGATGCTCTAGTTTCCGTACCCGTGATATCCCTTGCAGCCCTATATTGCCTTGTACACATCCTATTACCTGTTGTTTGGTAGATAGTTGGACTTGCGCGTCGTAGTCGTTTGCTCAAGTGCTGTTGCGTGTCGCCAAGAACCACAGTGTTGGAGTAATTGCCGCATGTTGATGTTGGAGATGATCATGGCTTTACTTTTCGTTCACTTTAATTATTGTTTAATAACTAAAATTGAAGTAGGTAAGCAGAGGCACCGGTGGGTGATAGATAATATTTGGTTTCCGACCGCCCACTTGTGTCCCGTAGGACCCCGAGTTCTTGACACCTGTTCCGAGATCGAGCGCGCTAACCACAGGTGGGGAGATATGGGCCCCCCATTGATTAGTACCTGATTTCAAAGTATTGTACTGGGGGCCACAAACTAGTTTGAGGTTTTATTTACTATCCTGTACTTATGCCATGCTTACTGCTTTAATTACGATTGTGCGAGGAGCACACTGTACTGTTTAGGAAGCGGAGTGTTTTCGCGGTATCGACAGTCCCAGTTTTGGGATTTGCTGTCGTTTACAGCCACTGACGCAAACCCTGAGTCCGTCTCGGAGACCGGCCGACTTCGTTGCGGGTAGACTTAGTGGGGTGGCCCCCCGTGCTTGCTTTGGGTCTGGAAACGTCATGACTTAGGCCCCGCCGACATACCGATGGGTGTATGTTAACTGATCTGGCAAAAAGGGTCGAAGTGCTTGTGGATACTTTGGTGCACCCCTGCAGGGTTAAATCTTTTCGAGAAGCCGTGTCCGCGGTTATGGACGACTTGGAGCACAGTGCTTGATCATAGACAACTATAACTAAAGTTTACTGTTATAAATTGACTTGTATCCGATATGACTAGTAATCAGCTTCACTATAATGGAATGGCTAATAAAACTACCAACAATTGCTTGTTTGGTTTGTCGCTTGCGACAATTGTACCTGACTAGTAATCAGCTTCACTACAACGGAATGGCTAAGTAAAAGTACCAACAACTGCTGGGTTTTGGGGTTATCTCATGCTAATTGTATCTGACTAGTAAGTGTTGCAACTATCACGGAATGGTCAACTAAAAGTGCCCACTGCTTATTTTATCAGGGTGATTATCGAACACGACTAGTAATTGCTGCAACGATAACGAATAAATAAACGCCAACGTGTGAGTTCCTCGGTTGACTTCCTCGTTTGGTCTCGAGGGGAATACCAGGATGGGATTTGTTTGGTGTTAGTATCAGGCTGGTTCGGATAGGTCTTTCTTACCCTTTCGATAGCCGTCGGTTACATCGAGTCTCTATAGGTTGTTTAGTGCATGCTTTTGCCGCTCGATCCACCATACCTATGTAGGCGAGGACCGCCGTCTAGCCTCGCTGTCTTGGCCTCGATCGACGCCTCCTCTTTTCCTTTGCCCTTTGTCGGCACCCTTTTGTTTAAGCAGGTTTTGGGATCGACGCCGTTAGCGAGGTTACCCTTCCGCTTGCTGGGCAGTTATGGACGCCATTGGTTATTCTTGAGGCTCTTAGCCCCATTTGCATCTTGTCCGTAGTCGGACGCTGTATCTTTGCAAGGTGATTTGGATCTTTGTATATTATATCGTATTCGGACTCATTGAGTCATGTTATACTGATACCTGGGTCCCATCGAGGACTGTTGTGTAATGTTATTACTTTTCCACCCGCACGAAAGTGCCTGGTGGGCACCTTTGAATCGTTTCTATGCGGGTTTGGCGGGTTTCGCTAAAACTTACATAGTGCCGATTCTGAGGGTGTTACAGAGTGGTATCAGAGCTCAGCAGTTGCGATACCCCACAAGTCCAGCCTGTAGGATAACCTAGCTAACGGCCGAAGTAGAGTGTCAAAACTATTTTGCAAAATCGGTTGGATAGTTCTGATTAGGTCTGATTTTACTCCTTACCCTCTGCTATTCTCCTCTTACCTCTACGTGTTTTGAATCCGCTCTCGTCCTTTTCTTCGAGTCCAGGATTTCTCGTGGTTGGGATCCGTCGTATGATTTCGCTTCCCCCTCTGATAACGGTGTTCTACCATCCGGTGTTCATGCTGCCTGAGGAGTTTGCCTACTGTGGTGCCATTCTTTGTTCCTTGTTTGTGCCTTCCGGTATTTTCCGACGCGACGACATCATCTACGCTAGATCCGATGCAGAGCACGTGATCACCCTTTGTCCACGAACCTTGTTTGTCGAGATCTTGATCCCGAATCACGAGGTTGGTTGCATAACCTATCGGTTCGTGTACAGAGTAATGCTTTGAGTGCGGGATGGAGTCGCGACCATACCACTACTCTTATCATTTGCTTTGTATATCGAATGGTGGGTCGATGCAACTCTTACTCCGTCCAGGAAAGTTAGAGGTGGCCTTACCTTTAACTTCGTCTGTTGTTTTCCGGAGTGTTCTCTTGACGAACAGGATCAACGACATCTTGTTGGTGCTGTCGCCAATTCCAAGATGAAGAAGGAACCCTCGTTAGTGGTGTCGCGAGAATCTACACGAAGCGAGAAGATGCAGATCACCGACCTTCCTTCCGGTACCATGAGGCGGATCTCGAGGGCGAGATCCATTGTTAGTGGTGTCGAATTGTGGCATCCCGCAAAACCACTACTAGAAAATTGCGTTGTTTTTTTGTGCATTGCATCGCCATCATCTTGCATTGTTTGTCTGAACTATTTCGAAAAACCTAGTTTTGCTTTGTACAAATACCCCCCTTTATTTCAAAGGCAAAACCCCGATCGTATCGGATATTTTATTTCCCTAAAAACTATTTGCAAAGTGGCCTTGTTTTAAAATAAACAAAACCAAACAAACACATATTTACAAAACCTAAACTCTAAGTCCTATTCCCACCCGAATCTATCCTACCGACCTCTCCCAGCTCGCCACCTCACCCCTCCCCCAACTTCCTACCCACCCCGCCACATCATCAATCCACCACTTTCCACTCTCCCTCTTTCTCACCCAGCTTCACCCTACCCCTCTCGACCATGGGACCCACCCCACCCTTTGGCCCACATGCAAGCCCCTCCTTTCCCTGCCTCCTGGTCAACCACTCCCCCACCCCGGCCCCACTTCCACTCACCCCCTGGCCCACCACCACCTCTCTCCTCCCCACCGACGCCTCCCTCACCCCGCGCCCTCTCCTTCTCCTTTTCCTCCGGCCCCGCCTCCTCCTCCCATCGCCGTCGACCTCCGGCCTCGCCCTCTCTCTCCGGCGCCGCCACCGCCCCTCTCCTCCCTCCGGCCACCTGCCTCCACCGCCCGCGCTCGCCCCGCTTCTCCTCCCTCCCGCCGCGTCTCCTTCCTCCGCTCTCCTCCCTCCGCCGGCGACCGCCCCCGCAGCCTCCTCCCCCTCGGCCTCTCCGGCCACCGCCACCAGTCCGCCTCGCCGCCCCGCTGCTCCTCCACCTCGCTCCGCCGCCGCGTCCGCGCGCCTCGCCACCCGCGCGCGCCCCATCGCGCCTCCTCCGCCGCCTTGAGCTCCTCGCCCCGCACCCTCCGTCGCGACCTCACGCGCCCGGCCCTCCGCTCGGACCAGCTCGCCCTAACCGCCTCTCCTCCCGTCGACCGCCCGGTCCGCCTTCGCCCGCCCGCCGGAGCCACTCCGTCGCTTGCCGTCTTCCTCTCCGGCGCCGGCCGCCAGGCCCTTCCTCCGGCGCTCCTCCCTCTCCCCTGCAGCCGCCTCCCGCCGGCTTCCCTGTCTCCCTCGCCGCCTCCTCCCGAGCTCGCCGGCGCGCCACCGAGCCTCCTCCTCCGCGCTGCCGCCGGCCCCGTCGCCTCCTCCGCCCGCCAGCACCCTCGCTGCCTCGAGCCTCCTCCCCGCCGCCGCGTCCTCTGCCCCCACCTCGCCTGCCCCGGCCGCGCCGCCGCCCCCTCGCCTCCACCGGCAGTCGCCCCGCCTCCATCCTGCCGCTGCTGCACATCTGGGCTCTGCGAGCTGGCGCCCCTTCCCTTCGTCCCTGGCGCTGCCCGTCCCTGGTCGACTCCCTGCGAGCAGCGCTGCCCGGGCCCCCCCTGCTTCGAGCCCCAGACCGCGGGAGGCCGCCCTTGTGCCCGTGAAGGCTTGCCTCCTACCGTGCCTCGTTCCTTGGGCGTTGTGTGACCCCTTTGGTGATCTTCTCGGCAAGTACCTCTGTGGCTGCGAAGACGATGAGAAGGTGATGATGTGTTGCCGCCCATTGGGACCTCTCGGCAAACAAGAACAAAACGTGGTATAAGAGCAACAACGATGACGACAAGATCTTCCGAAGGCCCCGACAACTACAACAAGATCGTCATCAAAAGAGGAGCCGCAAGCCCAAGATCATCGAGAGGGAACCGAGTACCTCGGACCAAGAACGTCGTCATGGAACGCCAAGATCTACCTCCCAGACCCGAAGACCGTACCTTCGCGGAACAAGTACATGGCCAACAACCAAAGTCGGAACCCCAAGGTCGTCAACACGGACTCGGAGGATCCCCGGACGACGAGCCTTCATCTCGGACGCCAAGTTTGTCGAGAACCCGGAATCCAAGGTCGCCGATGCGAATACGACAAGTACTTCATCTCGAACGCCATGATCGTCGACATGACCCGAAGACCACGGATGCGACGAGACCTACCTCCGTTATCCGAGACCGAACCCGTCGAACCCTGGACCCTGTCGAACCCCGAACCCTCGGAGCCCCAAGATCGCCGAACCCTATGTGTGAACCCCTTCCCGAAACCCTATTTTATAATATGATATATACTTGTTGCATATTAAATTGTCATACTCGCATGCATATCATTGGTTTGGGGGCCTTATGCTGATTCACCTCATAATTAAATATGGGGCCCATATGCGGGCAAATCTAGCCTTATATTGGTCTCATTTAAATTTGTGTAGCGAACCGGTAACTTATCTTGCCATGTTAATGCAACATTTAAATTGCGGGGTATCTAAATAACATGAACCAATTAATTAATTGCCGGGACCCCGGTTCCGCTTAATATGACCTAATTGCATCGCATGCTCACCATGTCATACATCATACATTCATCATGCCCGATCTTTGGCCGTAGTATTAAATATTGCATCCGGTGTTTATTCTAGTGTTTTGCTTCTTCGCGGATAAGGCCGTTGAGTTGATGTGAGCTTCGCCCCGATCTTCGGTTGAACCTTCGACAATGTTTTCAGGCGAGCATCTCCCTCTTTCTACCTATCTTACTTTTATAGTCTTTATTTCCTCATGTTGATCTATTGCTATCTGTGTTGCGATGATCTAGTTTTCGTACCCGTGATATTCCTTCCAGCCTCATATTGCCTTGGACACATCCTATTACCTGTTGTTTGGTAGATAGTTGGACTTGCGCATCGTAGTCGTTTGCTCAAGTGCTGTTGCGTGTCGCCAAGAACCACAGTATTGGAGTAATTGCCGCATGTTGATGTTGGAGATGATCATGGCTTTACTTTTCGTTCACTTTAATTATTGTTTAATAACTAAAATTGAAGCAGGTAAGCAGAGGCACCGGTGGGTGATAGATAATATTTGGTTTCCGACCGCCCACTTGTGTCTCGTAGGACCCCGAGTTCTTGACACCTGTTCTGAGATCGAGCGCGCTAACCACAGGTGGGGAGATATGGGCCCCCCATTGATTAGTACCTGATTTCAAAGTATTGTACTGGGGGCCACAAACTAGTTTGAGGTTTTATTTACTATCCTGTACTTATGCCATTCTTACTGCTTTAATTACGATTGTGCGAGGAGCACACTGTACTGTTTAGGAAGCGGAGTGTTTTCGCGGTATCGACAGTCCCAGTTTTGGGATTTCTTTGTCGTTCACACCATCGACGCAAACCCCGAGTCCGTCTCGAGACCGGCCGACCGTTGCGGGTAGACTTAGTGGGGTGGCCCCGTGCTTGCTTTGGTCGAAACGTCATGACTTAGGCCCCGCCGACATACCGATGGGTGTATGTTAACCGATCGGCAAAAGGGTCAAGTGCTTGTGGATACTTTGGTGCACCGCAGGGTTAAATCTTTTCGAGAAGCCGTGTCCGGTTATGGACGACTTGGAGCACGAAGTTTGATCATAGACAACTATAACTAAAGTTTATCGTTATAAATTGATTTGTATCCGATATGACTAGTAATCAGCTTCACTATAATGGAATGGCTAATAAAACTACCAACAATTGCTTGTTTGGTTTGTCGCCATGCACAATTGTACCTGACTAGTAATCAGCTTCACTACAACGGAATGGCTAAGTAAAAGTACCAACAACTGCTGGGTTTTGGGGTTATCTCATGCTAATTGTATCTGACTAGTAAGTGTTGCAACTATCACGGAATGGTCAACTAAAAGTGCCCACTGCTTATTTTATCAGGATGATTATCTGAACCTGACTAGTAATTGCTGCAACGATAACTGAATAAATAAAACTGCCAACTGTGTGAGTTCCTCGGTTGACTTCCTCGTTTGGTCTCGAGGGGGAATACCAGGATGGGATTGTTTGGTGTTAGTATCAGGCTGGTTCCGGATAGGTCTTTCTTACCCCTCTCTGATAGCCGTCAGTTACATCGAGTCTCTATAGGTTGTTTAGTGCATGCTGCGCTGCCGCTCAGTCCACCATACCTATGTAGGCGAGGACCGCCGAATTCTAGCCTCGCCGTGTACTGGCCTCAGTACTGACGCTCCTCTTTTTCCTTTGCCCTTTGTCGGCACCCCTTTTGTTTAAGCAGGTTTTGAGATCGACGCCATAGGTGGTTACCCTTCCGGCTTGGCCTGGGCAGGGTTATGGACGCCATTGGTTATTCTTCAGGGCTCTTAGCCCCATTTGCATCTTGTCCGTAGTCGGACGCTGTATCTTTGCAAGGTGATTTGGATCTTTGTATATTATATCTGTATTCTGGACTCATTGAGTCGCTGTTATACCTCGTGGGTCCCATCGAGGACTGTTGTGTAATGTTATTACCGTTTTCCACCCGCACGAAAGTGCTGGTGGCACCTTTGAATCGTTTCTATGCGGGTTTGGCGGGTTTCGCTAAAACTTACATAGTGCCGATCGAGGTGTTACAGAGTGGTATCGAGCTCAGTTGCGATACCCCACAAGTCCAGCCTGTAGGATAACCTAGCTAACGGCCGAAGTAGAGTGTCAAAACTATTTTTGCAAAATCGGTTGGATAGTTCTGATTAGGTCTGATTTTACTCCTTACCCCTCTGCTATTCTCCTCTTACCTCTACGTGTTTTGAATCCGCTCTCGTCCTTTTCTTCGAGTCCAGGATTTCTCGTGGTTGGGATACGCCGTACTTCAGGATTTCGCTTCCCCCTCTGATAACGGTGTTCTACCATCCGGTGTTCATGCTGCCTGAGGAGTTTGCCTACTGTGGTGCCATTCTTTGTTCCTTGTTTGTGCCTTCCGGTATTTTCCGACGCGACGACATCATCTACGCTAGATCCGATGCAGAGCCTGCATCACCCCTTTGTCCCTGAACCTTGTTTGTCGAGATCTTCAGTCTGAATCCTGAGGGTTGGTTGCATAACCTATCTGTTCGTGTACAGAGTAATGCTTTGAGTGCGGGATGGAGTCGCGACCATACCACTACTCTTATCATTTGCTTTGTATATCGAATGGTGGGTCGATGCAACTCTTACTCCGTCCAGGAAAGTTAGAGGTGGCCTTACCTTTAACTCCGTCTGTTGTTTTCCGGAGTGTTCTCTTGACGAACAGGATCAACGACATCTTGTTGGTCCTGTCACCAATTCCAAGATGAAGAAGGAACCCTCGTTAGTGGTGTCGCGAGGATCTACACGAAGCGAGAAGATGCAGATCACCGACCTTCCTTCTGGTACCATGAGGCGGATCTCGAGGGCGAGATCCATTGTTAGTGGTGTCGAATTGTGGCATCCCGCAAAACCACTACTAGAAAATCGCGTTGTTTTTTTGTGCATTGCATCGCCATCATCTTGCATTGTTTGTCTGAACTATTTCTGAAAAGACCGTGGCTTCTATGTGATATGCCAATCCCTGGATCGGTTCATTGGCCCACAATAGAATAAGATGAATAACAAAGCAAAATATCCGTGTATCATAAATAACGATGATCCAGAGTACCATTATTACAATAAAAGCTTAGCTCAAGGCTAGCTCAAATTATTCAGGTAGCAACATATATAAGGTAAATCCTCCATTCTTCAAATTGCCCACAAGTGAACAAGTGCCGAGTGGAGTACCGTGGCCTATATCGATTACTCAGAATCGGAATAACCTGCAACATGAAACGTAGCAGCCCCGAAGGGTCAATACATGGAATGTATGGCAACTAGAGCTAGTAAAGGAGACAATAGTACTAACATCTACATGCATATTTGGCAAGTGGAGCTGTGTCTGGCTTGCATTTGCAAATACCTTTGTCCTACTTTCTTATACAGTTTTTGATTTTCTTTGAAAAGATCCCAATTAAGTTAACCCAGCAATATTAAAACAATTATGAAATTAGAATGAGCGAGAAACATGTCATGGAATCAATATCAAGCAACTCAGTTGTCCATAACCGGGGACACGGCTAATCGATTAGATTATACACCCTGCAGAGGTTTGTACACTTTACCCATGCGACTTGGCCAGCTCGTACCATCACTCTCATTTTGGGTGATGATAGGGATAAGTCCAAGAAGAGACTGTTCGGGAAGTAGCACCCCAATCCCGACGCGCACCGGTCCAACCTACCAAAATTCTACATCTCTGGATACGCGGGTTCGGGTTACCACAACCTACTAAGTCCAACCAACCGCCCATTTCATTATTGGCACATGGTTGTACACGTAAGCTACCAAATAAAGAAGCCAATCAATTTCTCTCGATACCTGGGTGCCTTTCCGCAATAAACCACCAAAAATTATCAATCCCATCACACCCAGGAGATTCATTGATTAAGTTGTTTTAGTTTTCACAAACCAATACTTTTAGAAACAAGTCTCAATGATGTAACCCAGCCCTCGTTCAACATAGCATGGCTAAGCACATCTACCAACGGTGGTTCATCTACAAGGAAAGCCCTACCACATAATAGGACATAGCATAGCGATAGTATCATCCTACACATGCATCTACAAAATACACGACAATGCATTGAAAGTAGTAGGACGATATCATGAACAAAGTAGCATCTACTTGCCTTGGTTGTAGCGGTCGGAAGAACAATCCACACACGAGCAAGCGTTGCACTCGTCACAATCTACACGATACAATTGCAATCATAAACAAACAACCCACAAGCATATGCAACAAATATGATGCATGAAGGTATGCAAGGCAAGTGGATTGGTGCTACAGCTGCACCACATAATAGTATTCAGTGGGAGTACTTATTGCATGCATGGAAAATAGTTTTAGCGCAAGGAAAACTATTAAGCAAAAAGTAATGCTCAAAACTAGAGCTAGAACTCAAATAATTCACTACCGGTAGTATACTGTTTGTAAAATCTTGGGAAAAATCTACAGTATAGGCATCGCTGATTAGAAACAGTACCAATTGGAATTACTCAAAAAGGATTTATAAAACTCCCCGAGTAATTAAAACACTGCAGAAAGCCACTAGACAGTTTCTACAGAAGTTTTCACTGTAAGCCTATCCTTTTAATTCACAATGAGATTTCCCTCGTTCCACTGAATCCAGGGACATATCATACACGATTTTTGGAGCTACGGATCTTTTTCTACGAATTAATTACTCCGAAAAGGCCATTAACTCATTTGATTAAACTGTACTAAACCTTGCTGCAAAAGCCTGAACCAAAGGTACAGCAACATTCTACATGACTTACTGAATCTACACATATTTTATTTGCAATTTTTGGCCTAGCGGTTTAATCTCTACGCAATTTACAAGTTTCTACCGAAATCTGTCAACTAAAACGATTAACGAAATTAACCATCAAGCGTATGCATTGGTCAACGCTATTGCTGCCGACTGGGCGTCTGACTAGTCAACACCTGAGTCTGACCGGTCAACGGATGATCTGAACCGCTGATCTGAAATCTAACGGTGGCTGCAGGCTTATCGGAGACAAACGGCGAAACGAACTCCGGACGGTGCGGCGATCGGTTCCGGCGACGACGGTTACCTGCGCGGTAGGGGAAACGATCAACGCGTAGTACGGGGCGGTCAACAACATGGCGACGGCGCGTGCAGCAGCGATGGAGGTGCGGCACGGCACGGACGAGCGGGCGCGGCGCAAGGCGCGCGAGGCAGCGCGCATGCGTATGTGTGTGTGTGTGTGTGCGTGCTGCGCGCAGCAAGCGGCAAGAGGCAGCTGGCAGCATCTAGGCGGCGAGGGCAGCAGGCGCGGCGCGCGCAGCGCGGCAGGCGGGCGCAGCTGCCGGTGGCGCGGCGCTGCGGTGGCGGCAGGTGGCGGCGGCGGTGGCGGGTGTACTGGCGGCGGGGTCGGCGCGGCGGCGACAGCGGGAAAGAGGCGGCGGGGAGGCGGCGGCGGCTCGCGGTCCAGGAGGCGGCGCTGGGCGCGGCGATCGAGGAGGAGGCGGCGGGGTGGCGATCCCGAGGGCGGCGCGGGTGTCGAGGCGAGGTGGGGCGATCGAGGCGGGGGCGGTTTACGAGGCAGGCGGCGGCGGCTGCCCCTTTTGTGGGCCCCCACGCGGGTCCTAGTCCGATTCGGAGCGAGATTGGAAAAGGACTCGGAAAATCGGCCCGAAAATTGGCCCGTTTTTCTATCCTTTAATAAAACGGCCACAACTTTTCCGTACGAGCTCCGAATCAAGCGATTCTTGCTCCTACGGGTTTGTAAAATCGAGGGGAACAATCTAGGGTCAATGGTTGAGCAAAACCACTAGGCTACAAGGGTGGCAACACTAGTTCTTCTAATGCCTCCCGCAGGGGTTTTGCATGGAAAAGCATGATGCGATGATATGCATGATATGCAGAACCAAATCTAAAATTTGGGATGTGACATATTAAGAGAGCATGGTATGGGGAGGAATCACTGCGTCATTGATGTGAATTCATCACGCGAATTAATCGTCAGAAACGGGAGGAATCAGGGGAGGAACGGGTCGCGCTGGGGAAGACGCTGACGTGGGTGTGGGGTCCGCTTGGCAGCGAGAGAGAGGAGTGGGGCGATGGGTTCCATCGGTCATGACGCAAGGGTTTCTTTTCAGGTGAATAACGGTTCGCTCGGGAAGAGGAGAGGTGGGCTGGGCTTCTTGGGCTAGGCTGGGGTCGGTTTAGTGGGTTGGGTTTGTTTTTATACAAACCTTTTTCTTTTTCTGAATTGAATTCCTGTTTTGATTTTAAATCAAATAATTCAAACACCAAATCAAATCAAACCACCACCAAACTTTGGTTAGATTTTAATTCTGTTTAACAACATAATCCAAAGTCCAAAATAAAATAGATTTTTATTCTTTTTAGGATCCATTATAAATTAAATAAATAGACCATAGTCTTTAATTCAAGTAGGTTTTAATTTATTTTAAAACTCTTTTTTAAATCTAAATAATATCAAAATATTTTCAGTAGGTTTTATTTGAAAATATAAAACACTTGGAAAAACTTATTTAAAATACTTTAACAAGTTTTAGTGTTTATTTAAAAAGGAAAAAGCCTTTACTTAATAAAAATTGGATATTAATAAATCCTCATTATTTTATTTAAATAATCCTTTACTCTTTTTATCAAATAGAAATATTTTATTTCAGAAGCTTGGCCAAGATTTAATTTGGCTCTATAAAATAATCCTTATTTAGATTTCTACCTTTGCTTTATAAAAACCATATCTTTTTATTTAAAGATCCAAAAATAGTGATTCCAACTATTATAACTTTATTATTTATTTATCTTTTTTAAATCCCTTTAGGATTCTATTTGATCAAAATAGGTTTTGATGTTTCAAATTGGAATCAAAAAATTTCTTCTCACCCTAAATTTCAACAATTGTTTAATTTGTTTATTTTTTTTATATTTCAAAATTTGGAGAATTTTGGGATGTGACAATCAACTTGCATCACATTACTTATGCATAAAAGCATATTTCTTCTTTAAACATTAGTCCTTACCGGACCAATGATGAAGATTTCCTGTCACATCCCAAGATTTTCCAAATCTTGTAATGTGAAAAATAAAATAAACAAAATAAATTTTTGTTGAAAATCAGGGTGAAAAGAAACTTATGTTTCTAAAAGGAAACTTAAATCCCATATTGAACAAACTTTAATTAAATTTTGAATTCAATAAAATTCAAATCTAGGTAAATGCATTCCTCAATGAATGTATTTGGAAATTTAAACACTTGGAAAATAAATCCAAACCCTAAAACCCTAGTGGCATAAAAATCATTTCCAAATTATCTCCAAGCCTATGGATTTGGTCCATACAAAAACTTGTCAACAAACATTTACAAAGGATCAAGAAAGACAAATATAAATAATATAAAACCATAGAAATTGATTTCACTTAATTTGGAGCCATAGTTAAAATCTTATGAATATAATAAGATAAGGAAATTAAAATTCCAAAGCTAATAAAGAACCTATCTATAAATCCATACCAAGTGGTGAGAAAATAATCTTAAAGGGAATTAAAAGGATAAACAAATAATAAACAAGATTTCACAAATTGTAATCACCAAGTTTGGATCTCTAAATAAAAAGATATGAATTTTATAAGATGAGGAAAGAAATATTAATTAAAGAATATTTAAAGACCAAATCAAAATCTTGGAAAAATCTATTAAACAAATGGAATGAATATAATCCAAATCCAAATAAAATAAAAGGATGAAGAATTTCCAAAATAAAATAAAATGGCATTAAACCATTCTATCCCTATTTTGAGAAAGGCAAATCCCTAAAAAGAATGATCTTATAATTCATGAGAAAATAGTATTTTGGAATTTACCCAAATGAAATAAAAGTTGTTTCATTCAACTTAAATAAGATTAAAGAAAACTTCCAAATAAAATTATGGAAATAAAACCATATTAAATTCCATTGGAATTAAAACAAATACCCAATCTTAAATGATTAATAAATATTATTAAAAACTTTTCCAAATAATTCAAGATGAATTATTTGACACCCTTTTAGTAAACAAAACTTACTGAAAGGTTTTGGAAGAATTTAGAAGTCAAATGGAAATTAAAGACATTATTAAATCCTTTTTTGATTTAAAATAAGGGCCTTTTTATTAATTAAAAAGACCCCAAATGGAATAAAATAAATTTCCAAAATTAACATCAGAATGTGCTACCAATCAATATTTAAACCTACCCAAATTTTGGCAAAGGTTTGAATTCAAATGAATGTTTGAATTGTTTAAACAAAATCAAAACAGAAAAATCAAAAGAGAAAAAGAAAAACAAACTGAACAAAAAAAAAGTGAAAAGGTAGCAAAATTTCAGCCAGCCCAACAACCAGCCCACTCCCTCTCTCTCATGAGAAAACGCCGCACAGTGAACTCACCAAGACCTCACTGACCGGTGGACCCCGTTCCCTCTCTTTCTCTCACGCTGCCAAGCGGACCCCACCGCCAGCTCTTTCTTCCCCACCCGCCGCTGACCACGCCCCTCACCTCGCCGGCCGTTGCAGGCAAATAACGCTCGGCTTAATTCGCGTTAATGGCAAAATTAAACCTCCCCTGACGACGCCCTCTTAACCGCCCACGTCTCCTCTCCATTTCCCCTCTGTCGCCTCACCCAAGCGTGCTCCTACCCGCCCAATTCTTCACTGCACCACCCTTTGTCCGACGACGCTCTGACGACGATTCCGGCCAGTATTCCCCGCCCCTTGCCTCCTCGAGCACACAGACGTGATCCCCATCTCCTGGCGAACGTCCCCGTAGGGCCAGCTCATCCCCGCGCACCCTAGAACTTCGACAACGACAACGACCACCGCCGCCACTGTCTGCCTCCGCTCTGACAGCATTTTCCGGTGAGTGCTGACCACCCTCCCTCCTTCCGATGATGCACGAATGATCGCCAACCTCGTGCGCAGATAATGCCGTTCTTGCCTTGTCTTCTTGTGCACCGTAGCGTCGCCCCCGTCGACGTCTGAGCGAGACCGACGCCGTCACTAACTCCGTCGAGGAATCCCGACTAATCCCGTGCGCCCCTTGAAAAACTACAAGCGAGTTGAGCTTCAGCATCACTCCACGAACTCGGTGAGCATCTCCTTTCACTCTCCCGCTTCCTGCATCACGGGCAACGCCACCGCCAGGCCGCTCCGCCGCCAGACGTCGCCGCCAGCGCCGCTAGCTTTTGGTCACATGCTCGGGACCGCTAGATCTTGATCTGACGATTAGGATAGAACAAGAGCGAAGGGGTAAGTAGTGCTCAGTGCCGCACGATCCACTTAGATCCTACGGTCTGCATCGATTGATCCACATGAAACGGTACCAACGAGTAAGAACGCGACACATGGCTCAGCTCGTTTGATTTTAAACAGAATTGTTCTATTAGATATGCCAATTTGAAAAATCCATAACTTTCAAACCACACCTCCAAATTTTGCAAACTTTATATCAATGGATTCAGAAAAACAAGCCCTATCCAACCATGCACTTTGTTTAATAAAAAGCTTCTGTTAAATTGTTTGATTTTTATAGAAACTTGTGTATGCATGTTTAGAGTATAGAAATTGTTCTAAAATGATTTTGAGGATAAAATCTTTGGCAAATGGTGTGTTTTGAACCTACTGACCATAGGAAACAAATTGTGGTTTCAAAAATGTATTTGGTGAAATAAAAGATTGAATATTTGATTTAAACCATTTCTAGTCAAATAAAAATATGGTTTAATTATTAAAAATGGTTTTGGAAGAAAACCTTTGAGAAATGTTTTGGAAATAAACTCTCTGCCACTAAACACAAGGTTATATGGTTTGAAAACATATTTTGTGAAACCTATAGAATTTTGCCTTAATAAAAGCATTTCTTCACCACATAAAATAATGACTTGATCTAAAAATTGTTTATGAAGTAAAATCTTATACAATTGATTTTTGCCACTTTATAAAAAGACCATTAGGTGTTTTCAAATGTTTATGAACCATTAGAAAACCACTTCTCCAAATAAAACAATCTTTAGCATGCTTGCATGCATTGTTTTGTTATTATTATTTTATGTGTTGAATTGCTTGAATGGTAGTTTGAAATGTTGTTTGCTTGATTGAATTATAGTGACTTGAAGTGTGTGAACATTGCAAAGATCAAGGAGTAAACTTATACCCTCTACCAAAAAGGCAAGTGATGCTTCATACTTTTGTCCCATTATTTTCACTATGCATTAGTGATAATTCTAAGTAGGACTTGCATGGAATTTTGCTAAGTATAAACTATGCTATGGGAAAACCTAGTAGATGAAACCTTAGTAGAATTTCCTAAGTTAAGATTCCTACTACTATCATTCTTAGCTTAGCTAGTAGAAAACAAGGGTGGAATATAAATTCATGCTATGGAAAATTTCTAAGTCTGAGGACTTGTGTTTTGTTTAATAAAACAACTAAGTGAATGAATCACCTGGGTGGAAAGGAAGGAATGGTTTGTGTTGAGTGGTCATGCAAGTCCAGTATGTTGGGGAAAACTTGGGCATCACCAAGTCCAGTATGCTGGGGGAAACTTGGTGTCTCACTTGTGGATGGCCACCCAGGAACAAAGAGATTTGAGATGTCAAATGTTGAGAAGCTTCAAGTGCAGCCACTTGGCAATATGGGCTCTGCCTGGATCATATAGGTTGCAAGAACTTAGCCAAATGGATAGTTGGTGGTAGGGGAATGATAGGTTGGAACGCGTCCATTCTGGTTTAAGGGAAGGCTTCTGAAAGATCTTGTCTTGGTGAAACCAAGTCTTGTGGGGAAAGTGCACCACCTCTGTAGAGTGTAAAATCTAAGTACTTAGCCATGTCCCTGGCAAAGGACAATTTGAGCATCAAGACATGGAAGCTATCAAGAATCTCATCATCCAAATTTCTAAGTTAAAAACTTGTGGTTGAACAAGGGTTTAAGGTTCACCAATTTTTATTGGTGGTTCCTTGGGTGATTTTGTCAAAGCAAAAACTTAGTGTTTTCAAATGATAAGGAAAATCTATTTTGAGCAATGCAAGCCTAAGCTCCACTTAGCCAAATGCATATAGAATAGACTCCACAATACTACCATAGTACCACTTGCCAATACAATTCAAATGTATTGACCCTTGTGGCTGTAACTTGTTATGTTGCAGGTTTGTTTGATATTAGTGAAGTTTAATGATTAGGATTACAAGTCTACAACCAACATGTCTGCCTGTGGCACTTTGAAGATGAAGGACCCCATGCTTATAGATATTCTGCTACAATGTAATGTAATAGCCAAATGAGCTATGTAAGATGTAATAAATTATGTTATTCCTGGTTATAAAGTTGTATTATGACCTTTTTTTCTTGATATTACATCTTAATTGTGGATTCTAGCTATTGATCCAGGGACTACCATTGTAAACACAGGGATCTCTACCTTATTAAAGGTTGGGAACCTTACATTTCCGCAATTGGATCTTATATTTTCTTGAAGACCGTGAGTGCATAATCTTGCAATCACAAAAGGAAAGTTCACACTTGCTCATGTCCTTTGATTATTTTCTGTAAAGTATTTTGAAAATCCAGTGTTGTCATCACCTGCATTTGAAAAAGGACAGAAAACACTATTTTCATAATAATGTGATTATAGGTTATTTACCATGAGGTAATAACCTACTATAAAAGTTCCAGTGGTAAAGGAACATATTACCTAGGACTTAACAACTAATGTCGCCAGTGATTCTTGCGCCGTATATTACGCGTTGACCATGATATTTGGAATGGGACGAAGAAGTCAGCTGTATCTTTTCCCTCTCGCATGGAGCTGGATGTGCGGGTCGTGGATGTTATCACTCATAGCGTGCATATTATTTATGGTAATTCGTAGATGATATGCAGCATATGGGTGGGAGCCCTCAATGTCCCACGATAGTTCCGGCATCTGAACGGTCTGTACTGTCATTGCCGTAATTCAATAGGTGGGCTGGCGTACACCAAGGAGACATGCGGGGTCGCGGAGAAGGCAGTGATTGGCTTGGATCTTAGTCTGGGCCTCACACCAAGGAACTGTGAACGAACCTGTAATTCGGATGTGCAACAAAGCTAAGATCTCTCATGGGTAAAGTGACGCAACTCTGCAGAGTGTAAGAACTGTAACTTGTTACTCCTGCTAGGGAAGTAGGCTGACGCGCGGAAAGTAACCCCATGAAGGTTCTGGTAAACCCGTGAAGGCTGACGGACATAGCTTTTCAGAATAAAAGCAACCTTTGAAGAAATGTTTATAAAAAACTTGCATTGCCTACGACCTATGGTCTGTGGCTATAGATATAGTGCATCAAAAACTCCTTTTCTAGTGAACTTGCTGAGTACGCTCGTACTCAAAGTATCTTCTTAACCCTTGCTAGGTTCTAAAGCCAGTGCAGACAACGTCTACATCAAGTTATGCTCCAGGAATCATCATCAAAAGATAAAGCTCTTCAAGGAAGTCAAGAAAGTCACATATACATCAACTCAAGTGAAGACGAAGTTGCTGATTAGATAAGAATAGAATTTCTAACCATAGAACCTACTTTTGTAGAGTATTGCAATAGCAGCAATGCAAGCCAGTAGTTCAGTTAGTTTTATAAGTATGGTAGCTATGAGTTATTTATTCCTGATTCTTCTTTGTAAGAAGTTTCTTTCTCTCTCTTTAACCTAGAGTGTTCTCTGGATCTTGTGTAAAGAGTTGAGTTGTAACCTATAGTTATGTCTTGGACCTGCTATGTTTCTGTTGTACTACTCTGAGGGATGTAATACTAGTGAACGGTGTTTCATTGGTGTTATGTCAACGACTATAGTGTACTACATCATGTAGTGGTATGCTGGGTCACCGCATTAATTACTCTGAATGGAACACCGAGAGAGCTCCACATGGTAAGAAGGTAAATTCTGTTGAAGAAACCTCCTCTTTGAGTGATAAGATTGATGTTATTATGGCTATGCTTGTTAATGGGAAAGCTCCTTTAGATCCAAATAATGTTCCCTTGGCCTCTTTGGTTGCTCAAGAAGAGCAAGTTGATCTGAACTTCATTAGAAACAACAATTTCAACAACAATGCCTATATGAATAATTTTGGTGGTAACAACAATTATAGGTCTTATCCTCCTAATAATGGAAATTCCTATGGAAACTCCTACAACAATGCTAGAAGTGCCCCCTCTAAACTTGAAGTCATGCTCAAAGAATTTATTAGTAAACAAACTACTTTCAACAAGACTATGGAGGAAAATCTTTTAACTGTTGAGAAAAATATTGCCTCTTTGTCTGAAGCACAGTCCTCCTTGATTAATAAAATGGCTGCTAAACCTGGAACCATGGAAAATACCTTTGCTGCTACTCATGCCATACAAGTTACTATTGATGAAAATGTTAGGCTGTTAGCTCAACTTCATGCTAAGTGGGAAAGGGAAGCTTAAATTGATAGAAACAATAGTGTGTGCACCATCACTAGAATGGAGACCACTAAACCACAAGAAGCCCCAATTCCTCCTCCTATAATGCCTAGGCCTAATGAGTCTACTACTAGTGATGCTAAGTTTGATTTCGATATAGATGGTTGCAATATTTCTAAAGTGATTATGTTCTTGCAAAAGCTTGCTAGAAGTCCTGATGCTAGTGATATGCATGTTGCTTTCACCAAACACATTACAGATGCTCTTGTTAAGATTAAGGAAGAGAAGTTAAAATACAAAGCTTCTATTCCTAGGAAAGTACAAGATAGTTGGGAACCCATTATTAATATGCAAGTGAATGACTTTGATCTTAAAGCTTCATGTGATCTTGGTTCTAGTGTCTCTATTATGCCTAGGAAGATTTATGAAATGCTTGATTTGCCACCTTTGGAAGATTGTTATTTGGATGTTCCACTTGATGATAATGCTAAGAACAAACTAATGGGGAGTATTAATGATGTTCTCATCATGGTTAACAATGCTTATGTCTCTGTTGATTTCTATGTTTTGGATGTTGAATACAATGCTTCTTGTCATATTACCTTGGGAAGACATTTTCTTAGAACTGTTGGTGCCATCATTGATATGAAGGAAGGCACCATTAAATATCAATTTCCATTAAAGAAAGGTATTGAACACTTCCCTATGAGGAGAGAGAAGTTGCTTTTTTCTCCTCCTTTGAAAGCAAGGTTTGATGTTAATGCTTCCTCATTTGAAAATACTTGATTTCTTGCTTCTTGTGCCTAACTTAAAGCCGTTAAAGAAAAGTACTTGTTGGGAGATAAGCCAAGAGTTTCCTTGAGTCTTGGAAGATATTACTTCAGTAATTACCTCCCCTTATCCTTTTTGTTTGCTTTTTGTTCCAAGAATGACCTCTAATGAGAGGGAAGTAAGATTTGGGGAGTTGCTGTCCCGAAACAGATTTCTGACCTCCACCATAAAAAATCGTGTGGAGTCTATGTAAGTCGTATTGAGCTGAAAATTTACGAATAAATCCCCCAGTATGTTATATAACTTTAGTTAGTTAAACACTTTTTAATTTGAGCAACAGAATATTTTTGAAAAAATCGGTTTCTACCTGCTGGTCTGTTTTGATAGATTTCTGCCATTATTTGCATTTGCTTCTTATTGATTCCTTTTTGAGTTCTCTTTTGGTAATTGAGATTTTTGAAGGAGTTGCTATAGTAGATTGTGTTTTTAGTGAAAAGTTTTTCTGTTCCAAAGCTAAACCCAAAGGTCTAATATCTTTTGAATACATTAATGTTGCTAATGAAGATTGTGTGAAGTTTTGTATGAAGGAAAAAATTTCAGGTTTAGAGAGAGAATGATGTAATAAGATGAAGAATGGACAAAAGCTCAAGCTTGGGGATGACACCCCGGTGTCACCCCAAGAAATATCCAAGAGGTACAAGCGTCAAAGCTTGGGGATGCCCAAGGCATCCCCTTCTTTATCAATAAAAAGCTCAGGTCTGTCTAGACACTTCATTTTTATTATTTCATGCTCTGTTGTGTTTTTCTTGGAGCATCTTACTTTTAATTTGGTTTGCTTAGATTTTTTAGTTTGCTCGAATAAAGTAGTTTGGACCCCCGTTCTCGCTATGTTGTTTTCAAATAAGTTGCTTGGTGTTGGAAAGGAGTAGGAAGTTCCTGCTTGAAAGTGCAAGAGGAGCTTGCATTGACTGTTACTTAGACTTTAGCATGACATGCTAGGTGTTGTTTTGACCTTATGCTTAGTGATTATTGTTGTAGCATGTCTTGTTCCAAATAATTGGGATTTCTTAGTGTGCCTTGAAAGAATTATGTGTTGTTTTAGCATGCAAAAGCATAGTATTGTGGTATTCTCCTTTGATGCTTTGTTTGGGTTGACTTGGCACATGCTCACACCATGTTAAGACTATGAACAAGGCACCATATCCTCTTTGATCATTTATTCCTTGACTTGTAGTACCACTCTATGCTTTGATTAGTAATGGTTTGTTGCTCTGCATGATTATGGCCATTATTTCTCTCTTAGTTGGTTGCTCCCAGTCTTTTGCTAGCCTCCACTTGTATGAGTAAGTGATACGTCGGAAACGTATCTATAATTTTTTATGCTCCATGCTTGTTTAGTATCTACTTTGCTTTACTTGTACACACTTTGAGGTGCTTTTTTACATGTTTTCTGGTACTAACCTACTAACAAGTTGTAACAGTGCCAGATGCCTGTTTTCTGCTATTTTTGTTTTTAGAAAAGTTAGTAAAGAAATATTCTCAGAATTGGACGGGACAAACGTCAAAGTAAATTACTTTCCGTGGGGAACAATAAGTCTAGAGGGGAGACGGAGAGGCCGGCCAGGGGGGCCAGACCCACCCTAGGCGCGGGTGGGCCCTACCCCATGCCTGGGAGGGGTGTGGGGCCCCTGTCCGCCGCCTCGGCCTCCCCCTTCGCCTATAAGAAGCCCCCGATGCAAAAACCCTAAGAACCCGATCAAATCTCCACTAAACCTGTAACATCCCTAAAATCATGTTTCAAACTTATGCATATCATCCATGCATCCATGATCATATGTTTTTCATTTCAAACAAAACACTTCAAAAACAGGAGCATATGAGCTCATTATTTTATGTGAATAGCTAGTAGTCTAATGCCACTCTCAATTGAAGAGTTATTTGTTTTAAACCAAGCCTTGCTTGCTCTCTTGTTATTGTGTTTGATTGTTGAAGTTTGGTGAAATTTTGCAAAACAAATATGAATCAGAAAACATTTCCAAAAATTATTTAAATCATGTGCTATAGCACTGCTTATTTTGTTTGAACAAAAGGACCAAGCTAATACCAAGTGACCACTTGATTTTATGCCCAGAAGTGTGAATGTTGCACCCTACAAAATCCTGGAAAAAGTTTGAATTCAAAAGCTTTTGAAATCATTTGAAAATCATTCCAGAAAATCAAAACAGAAATAGAAAAGGAATAAAGAAAAGGAAAAGGGATGGCGCTGCTAATCTAGCCCAACTAAGGAAGCAGCCCATTTAGCCCACCCGAGTCCCCTCTCTCTCTCCATCACTCGCAGACACACCCTGTTGTCGCCATATTTTGGCCAAAGGAGGAGATGGGCCGTAATCAAGATGGGCTTGGAGGATACATATATGCAACGTGTTGCTGAATCGGCCTTGTGCGTGGATTTGGGCTAAATTGCCCGTGTATCTGTATATTGTAGTAGGTTCCGTTTCGGTTTAAGTAAGAGATAGAGTTGTTAGGGTTATTCCAAAGATAGAAAGTCTCCGGACTATAAATATGTACCTAAGGTTATTGAGAAAAGGAGGACAATCACGTTCACAACAAACACAATCTCGGCGCATCGCCACCCCTTGTTTCTAGGGTTTCTTTCGGGTAAGTGCCATGCTGCCTAGATCGCATCTAGGCAGTATCTACTTATGCGTTATTTAGTGTTACTCGTACTAAAGCCTTGTTGATGGCGAGTAATACTGTTATCATAGATTTGTTTGGGCTAGCATCGGTACCTTTTTTGTTATGATTGCTTAGTTATGCTGCCTTTAGTTATCTCGCTGCCTTTGCACCTTTTCGGGTGTAAGGGCAGCATCTTGCTTGATCTTTATTCAGTTGATTTGATTTGTTATAGTTATGCCTTGTTTTCCAAGGTTTAGTTTGATATCCACGTAGTCAGGCCTTGCAAACGGGTTGAACGATCCAAGAGTACGTAAGGATATGGTTTGCCAATTCGAGAGGAGTTGTTAGGAATTGACTTTACGTCGGTTGTTAGGCCTCCTCTAGGGTTAGTTTCTATCATCTTTTGTATCTACCAGGCTCAATTACGTGTAGGATGTTCCAATTACGTGGTGAAAACGTTAAACTGTCGTAGATCGATTTAACTTGTATTGATGAAGCAAAACCCCATGTTATCGTAGATCTAATGCGAGAACCATGGGATAATCGGCTCGAGCCGATTCACGAGAAACACAGGAGCCGGTCACGGCTCGAATTTTACGTATACTTGTTTGCCATGCAGGAAACCGATCGAAGCAATCCATCACCTTCCTGACCAGGTATAGGTCAGGTGGCACGCCCTTGCATCCGCCACGACGTGTGCCGGAGTTTTGCGGGCCGTTGCGAGGACCAGGCCCACCAGCAGTTCTGGGAGCCTCCCGGCTCTTCGTGTTGCTCGTCGCTGCTCGCCGGTGGGTTTTGACAGGCAACACATTCTGGCACGCCCGGTGGGACTTACAACAACATCTGCATCAACATCCGACGCTGAGATGGGGGACAGACCGGTCACGTACGACGACCTGCCTGAGGAGCACAAGGCGAAGTATGATGATATCAAAGCTCTGTTCGAAGCCGATCTCATCGGCTCTTTTGAGAGGACCCGTAAGCATGGCATTAGGTGGAAAGGGTTCTCACCCGAAGGTGCCCTTGATGAGGTGGATCTGTCTGTTCCTTCAGAGGAGCGCACCAGAGCTCTGCGACAGGAAGTCAATTACATGGTGGCTCATTCTCTTCACCGCCATTCTGAGAGCCTAGTGAACGCTTTCGAGCGAATCGCGGTTCGCGTAGTTCAGGAGATCATGAAACATCAGTACTCTCCGTCGGGCCCTACTCTAGGGACTCACCAGGGAGAAAGACCGCTCCAGACCAGGCCACAGCTGCCATTCACACTTGCAGCCCCGGAGCCACCAGGGGCAGCGGCGTACGTCGTCTACAAGGTCGGAGGTGACCCAGGCGATTGCCAGTTCCTGTTTGAACCACCTAAAGAAATCCCACATGGATATGTGTGCACCTACGTGCCGGACTGCAATAGCTTCGACGCAACGACCAGATTGCAACCGCAGGGATTTACGGGGCAGGAGTTTGGGCGGGGCTTGGGGCAGGTATTTCGGAGCAGGATGTCGCATGGACGCCGATAAGCAGCGTGGCTAGCCAAGTATGCCACGGAGCAGTCGAGAATTTAGCCCTGCGGCTCAAGCGGTGGAGCAAATCCGTACCATCTTGAGAGACCAGTTAAACCGTGCGAAGAAGGACAATCGGCTATTCCAAGCCGTACCCCAACGAGTTTGATCTGATTCCGCTGCCACCCAAGTATCGGCTCCCTGAGTTCTCAAGGTTTAGCGGATCAGAAGAGTCGAGCTCGATCGAGCATGTGATCCGATACCTGGCACAGTTAGGCATGATTTCAGCATCGGATCAGTTACGCGTAAGGTTCTTTGCGCAATCTCTGACAGGACCAGCTTTTGGGTGGTACACCTCGCTGCCACCTGATTCGATCCAGACCTGGAAACAACTGGAAGAACAGTTCCACATTCAGTATCATTCAGAAGCTACCGAGGCTGGCATTGCAGATCTGGCGCAGGTGCGGCAAAAGCGGGGAGAAACGGTAGCCGAGTACATTCAGCGTTTCAGGACTGTCAAGAACCGATGTTATTCGGCTCGTTTAACTGAGAAAGAAGCAGTCGAGCTGGCAGTGTTGGGTCTCTCAGCACCTATCAAAGATCTGGCTTTCCAAGTAGAGTACAACTCATTGGCGCACATGGCCCAGAAGCTGACAATGTATGAACAGCGCCACCCTGAGTTGTACCAAGACAAGTTCAAACGTCCGATAGGCCTGGTCGATACAGAAGAAGAGGATCCTACACAAGACCAGGAGGTGGCCGTGGCTGAATGGGCTCGGGGGGCAGATCCTGTGTCCTGCAAATGGGTGAAACAGCAAGGGCCTGCAAAAGGGTTCGACTTCGATGTGAGCAAAGCTGAGCAGATATTCGATTTACTACTGAAAGAAAAGCAACTGAAGTTACCCGAAGGCCATAAAATCCCTACGGCTCAAGAGATGAACGGGAGACCATACTGCAAGTGGCATCACTCGTTCACCCACACCACCAATGATTGCAAAGAGCTACGTCGCCAGATCCAAACGGCGATAGAACAGGGCCGTCTGATCCTTGGGCAATTCGCCATGAAAGTAGACACGAACCCATTTCCCGGCGTCAACATGGTAGAACACAGCCACTCCACGAGGCGTCAGTTGGATTTCTCGTTCGATGTTAATATGGCAGGACCTGTGTACCACCATGGCACATATAAGGAGGAAGGCGGTCGCTCTCGGGGCAAAGAAAGAGAGGAGGCTGCTCCACGCGACCGACCCCGTCATGATGACCGGCGTTATTTAACCGAGGAGCAAGTGAGAAGCGTGCGATATCAGAAGCCACACTCCACGCATCTCCTTAACAAGTATGAGCGTCAGTATGACCGACGTCACCGGCACGATAGAGGTGATGAAGGATATGAACACCTCGCTAGGGGAAGGTCAAAAGAAAAGGAAGGCGCAGATAAACATTGGGATTGTCCTTTCTTCAAGTATTGCTGGGATGCGGGAATGAGCCGATTGCCTACAATCGACAACTGCCCGGAATGTGGACAGCAGAAGGATGACATAGGTCCAGTTTCAGTGTTCAAGCGTCTAGGGCCTCTCCCGCCTCAGAACAGACAAGAGGAGTCATCTCGAGCAAAAGACCTCGAGGAGCCAATGGGTGAAGAAGAAGAAGACAGATATCACCGGCCAAGGTGGTGCCCCGATGGACTCAGACACACCCAAAAGCGTAGAGTTCAGCGACTGCGTAACTTGGAGGAAGCCGAAGCGCAGTACCTCCACGCTTTAAGGAAAGCACGGCCCGATCTGGCCGTGAAAATTCGGCAGACCTTGGAAACGGAAGATCGCCCGAAAAGGAAAGAGTGGCGCCCCAAACCGGTAAAAGCCGATGCGAAGACATCGGCTGGCACAAACATTGTGTTCATACTTCCGTCAGAGTTTTGCGCTCCAAGAACCAAAGAGCTGCCAGTGGCACAGTTTGACTGCAGCCCACAGCCGGTTATCTTTAAAAAGCCACGTGAGAAGGGCTACAAACATCTGAAAGCCCTGTACCTGCGAGGTTACATCAATGGGTAGCCTGTTAGCAAGATGTTGGTTGACACCGGAGCGACAGTCAATATAATGCCATACTCCATGCTACGGCGTTTGGGACATTCCACTGCAGATCTGATCAAAACCAACGTCACGTTAAGCGACTTCAACGGCCAAACTTCAGAAACGCAAGGCGTACTGAACGTGGATCTGACCGTGGGCAGAAAAACCATCCCTACGTCATTCTTCGTCGTGGACAGCAAAAGCACCTACGCTATCTTGCTGGGGAGAGATTGGATTCACGCTAACTGTTGCATTCCATCCACGATGCACCAATTGCCTGTCTGATGGGATGGAGATGAAGTGGAGGTCATTCATGCAGATGATTCGATCGAGATCTCCATAGCGGGCATGAATGTTTGGGAAGCAGACGACCAAGAGCCGATCTCTGGAATCAGTCTAGACGGCTGTGAGCGTATTGAAGCTACAAAAAACGGGGTGAGGCTGGTCTTATCCACTGGCCTGACAGAGTAGCAAAGTCCACGATCATACGTGGTATGGCCGATCCCTGCGATCGGCCACAAAAAATAAAAAGCAGTAAGCTTACGACAAACAGGTCATGCAGTCGTAGTAGGGAGATTCCCTGCCATTGTAGAGCACAAATAAGTTGTAAACCTTCCTTGACTAATGCAATCGAAAAGGGGGCCGATTCCGGCAATCGGCCCAAGTTATCTTTGTTATCCTCACCAACTGTTTGCCCCGTGTTTAGCATCGATTTAGCAGGTGACGGAAAGCTAGGGTATGGGTTTACATCCGCTGATGAGCTAGAGGAGATTGACATCGGTCCTGGGGATAAGCCACGACCAACATTTATCAGCAAGAAGTTAGATCCGAATCTGCGGGGTCCGATGATAGCTTTGTTGAAAGAATATCCGCCGCTTCGGGACTATCTGAGATGCCCGGGTTAGACAGGAGCATCATTGAGCATCGACTCCCGCTTAAAAAAGGATTTCGGCCATTCCAACAGCGAGCACGACAGATGAAGGCCGAAATTTTGGAAGAAGTCAAGAAAGAGATCGAGAAAATGTTGACAGCTAGGTTAATCAGGCCATGCAGGTATGCTGAGTGGATTTCTAGTATCGTACCTGTAGAGAAAAAGGATGGCCGCTGGCGTGTTGCCATAGATTTTCGGGATCTCAATAGAGCTACTCCGAAGGATGAGTATCCGATGCGGTAGCGAGACATTAATCAACGCAGATGATGGTAATAAGATCTTGAGCTTCATGGATGGCAATGCCGGTTACAACCAAATTTTTATGGCTCCGGAAGATATACACAAGACTGCATTCAGAGTCCCAGGTTCGGTGGGGTTGTTTGAATATGTAGTCATGACGTTTGGACTGAAGAATGCCGACGCCACATACCAAAGAGCCATGAATTACATTTTCCATGATCTGATCGGCAAGCTGGTGGAAATTTATATCGATGACGTGGTGGTCAAGTCTGCTTCAGTACAAGGACACTTGGACGATCTGCAACGCGTCCTGGACCGAACAAGAAAATTCGGGCTACAAATGAATCCAAAGAAGTGTGCCTTCGGGGTGACGGCCGGTCAGTTCTTGGGTTTCTTGGTCCATGAACGCGGAATTGAGATCGGCCTGAAAAGTCAGGAGGTAGTGCGAACAATGAAGCCACCTACCACAAAGAAAGAACTGCAGTCTCTCATCGGCAAGATCAACTTCGTCAGAAGATTCATCTCCAATCTGTCAGGAAGAATAGAGCCGTTCATGGGACTGGTGAAAATTAAATCTGATGAAGAGTTCCCAGGGGCGAACAACAACGAGCCTTGACGAGATCAAAGAATATCTAACGAAGCCGCCGGTGTTGGTTCCTTGACCGGATAGGCCGTTCTACATTTACTTGTCGATCGACACGTCCATCGCCTCGGTGGTGGTGCAAGTTTATGATGGTCTGGAGCGAGTTTTGTTTTACATCAGCAGAAGGATGTTGGATGCAGAGACAAGGTATCCTGAGATCGATAAGTTGTGCCTCTGCCTATTTTTCACCTGCACCAAGCTGCGCCACATCTTGCTCTCAGCAGAGATTATCGTTATATGCAAATCAGATGTCATAAAGCATATGCTGTCGGCTCCTATGTTGAAAGGCCGACTCGGCAAATGGATGTTTGCATTATCGAACTTGACATCCGGTATCAACCGCGAAAGCGGTTAAGGTCGCATTGGCGAGCTTATTGTTGAAAGAATCAACACTGATATAGCAGCGCTGTCTATACGAGCGTGGGCTATGTTTTTCGATGGATCGGTTTGTGATGATGGTTGCGGCATCGGCATTCTACTCGTGTCGCCCCGGGGGGCAACATATTCCTTCTCCATCAGGCTAGCTATCCCTCGCACCAACAACGTCGCCGAGTATGAGGCGATCCGCAAAGGAATGGAGTTGCTCATCGAAGCTGGAAGCGGTGGAAATTTTGGAGACTCCAAATTGGTGATTTCCCAACTCACGGAGGAATACAAGTGTGAGGCGAGTCGCTCTTCCCATTATGGTTGCAATGTCGTGAGCTAATGGCACGATTCGGTACATAAACTTTAACTGGATCCCGCGATCGCGAATTCGAGGCGAATGATCTCGCACAAATGGCTTCGAGCTACAAGGGCGTAGCAGAGGAACCGATGTTCAAGTTCACTCGAGGCGACGATCGAGAGCCGATATCTTCAATTACTTGAAAGATTCGGCTGGGGCACCTAACGGATAAGGTACAAGGCCATGAAGTATGTGCTTATTGGGGACGACATGTTCTGAGGACTCGGAAGGGTTCTTGCTCAAATGTCGGGACCAACCGAGGCCAATCGGCTCCTACGAGGTACGAAGGCGCTGTGGAACTCACCAATCGGCTCACAAGATGAAATGGTTGATCGCGATCAGGGTTTTATTGGCCCACCATGCTTGAGGACTGTTTTAAATACTACAAAGGGTGTCAAGCATGTCGAAATTTGGAAAATTCAGATGGTACCACACAATGAACCCCATCATCAAGCCTTGGCCATTCCGAGGTTGGGGCATGGATATGATCGGCAAGATCAATCCTCCATCAAGCAAAGGCCACATGTGGATTTTGGCCATTACGGATTATTTCACTAAATGGGTGGAAGCCGTCCCTATGAAGTCAGTGAACTCAAGGATGTCATCAATTTTGTGAAAGAACATGTCATTCATAGATTCGGATTCCCCAAACTATCACGACCGATGGAGGTTCGGTCTTCATTTCTCATGAGTTTAGAAAATTCAGTGAGGACACGGGAATCAGTGATCCGATCATCTCCATACTATGCTCAAGCAAATGGGCAAGCTGGCGTCAACCGAGCCTTATCAAGCGATCAAGAGGAAAGTCGATGAACACCCTAGGCGGTGGCATGAGGTTTTGTCAGAGGCTTTATGGGCTTATCGCATGTCATGTCATGGAGCGATAAAAACCTCGCCATACCATCTAGTCTATGGACAAGAAGCCGTATTGCCCTGGGAAATTACGGCTGGATCGAGACGTGTCACTTTTCAGAACAATCTAACAACTGAAGAATATGCGACCCTGATGAGTGACAGTGTTGAGGATTTAACTGAGCTCAGGCTGTGGTCGCTTGAGAAAATCAAAGAGAACAAGGCCAAGGTAGCTCGTTCATATAATAAGAAGGTGAGACCAAAGGAGTTCCACGTTGGCGATCTGGTGTGGGAAGTTGTATTTCCATTGGGGACTAAGGATGCAGCATATGGTAAATGGTCTCCAAATTGGCACGGGCCATACAGGGTCGATCAAGTGTTAAGGGGGAACGCGTACATGCTTGAGGAGCTGGACGGCGTGAAATTCCCAGTGGCTGTCAACGGTCAGCATCTCAAGAAATATTTCCCAAGCATGTGGGACGATGGACAGTAAAATATGGGGGGGGGCGATACATGAAATCGGCCAATAAAAAATTTAAATATAGCCGATGCACAGCCATCGACTCTAGAGGTTCAAACTATTACGAGCAGGTGTCAGTTTACATGAATGAGCTACTGAAGGAATGCCTCGAAGGTGTGGAGGGCGTCAGCACAGACACGATCCACCTCGGCGATCTCGGCTTCGTCGTCTTCGTCCTTGCCCGTCACTAGCTGCTTGTTCAGGCACGATTTCCGAGATCAGTCTTGATTGAGCTTTGAGGCCTTCTGCTTCGTCTTGGGAGCGGGGGATGAATGCTTCCTTGTCGCGAATGAGCTGTTTAGTCGCCCGGACCTTCTCTTCAAGATCTCCCAATTCCTTTTTCAAGGATGCAAGCTCGGCGGTACTGACAGAGGTGTCAGTTTTGGCATCCAGAGACGCCTTTTTCTCGTTGAGCTGCTGACATTTGTCTGCAATATTGGCCTTCAGCGGGAGCTGGGCGCGGCGCAGATTAATCCTCTCACGAGCCAACTTCACCCTTGACCCGTAGAAAGACAGAGTTACAACTGGCCAAAGCTTCACCTGCAATGCTACTGGGAGTTGGTCCTTGATTTCGGCAAGAACGCTCTTCACCTCTTCAGAATCCTCGATCAACTTCTCGATCGGGGAGGACAGCAAGGCTTTGAGACGCTGGAATTGAGGTAGAACAGCCCTTGCTCGTGGTTCATCGTTGGCGACAGAGAGAGTTGGTTCGATGGATTCAGGGTCGAACGTCAGCAGGCCTGAGATATCACAACCTGGCAGGCGAAATGGCGTCGATGTCCCAACACGGAAGGATGAGCCGAAGAAGCTAACGTACCTCTCCGAGATCGAGGGATAGCGGATGACGAGACAATCGGCGTGCGTTGTTGAGGGGCTTGGCCAAAGTGGTAACCATTTCATCTACACCTTCGGGATTACTAGATCCAGCCTTGCGAGGACATCGGCACTTCCCACTAGAAGTATCGATTAAATGCATGAAAGGTGCTTAGCCGATGTAAATAGTGATGAATCGGCAGATAAAAAAAACAATTGGTAAGGGCATGGAGAGTGATGACTTTCGAAACCTCCTGTGTCGACGAAGAAGTTTGCGGTCCCTTGCGAGCCCTCTTGGGGCTCGCAGCTGGCCCCGCCTCGACTGATGCTCGGGGGCAGTAGGTTCAGGAACCGGCCTTTTCCTGGGAGCCGATGGTGGCAAATCTGGCTGGCTCGGTGTGATGGTCCTCTCAGAGTCTGATGGGACCGATTCTCCTCGATCGGATTGTGTGTCCTCGCTGGAGGTGTCTTCGACGGAAGACTGTAAGAAAAGGAGAGCTAGTAAGCACGAACATGGTTGCAAGGATGAAAGAGATCAACCAAGACATGGATCAGCGTACACGCGAGCTTTCTGGAGAAGGGCTCCGGCGCCTCAAAGTCTTCCTGGCAGCTACCTTCCTCACCACCGTTCTTGTTTTAGTTGGAACTCGAGGCGGTGACCTAGAAGTTGCTTGGCTCTTGGAAGCCGATTGTGGTGATATCGGCTGGTTACGCATCATGACCTTTTTCAAAGGTGGCGAGTTTTTGCGAGAAAAGGACCACGAGAGCTGGTGGGAAGAATTGAAGGGAGCCATCACGTGCGTGGGATCGGGACCATCTTGTTGCTGCAAAGAGAGAGTGGGTTATTAGAAGAATCATTTGTGAGCTTCATCAAGAAAATTTACAAGTAGTGGTACTGTTCTACGGGATATCATATTCAAGATCGAGCTGTTCCAAAGAACGGTCCCGAGCTCTCCGAAGGCATGAGTCTTCCACATCGACCACCAGTTCTCAAAACCATCGGTTGATGAAGCGAAGGTGAGGTTGTTAGGAATTGGGATGGTCGAGCATCGAAGAAGGAATAACACCTTTGATGGTGAGAGGATCGGGCGGTCACCGCTCTCTGTAAGATGGTGGAGAAAGAAATGGGAGGTACTTGTCCAAGGCCAAATTGCCGAGCCACTGACCTGGTAGAATTCATATCCGTGCTTGATTATTCTGCTGGATGTGCTCATGCCAACCGGAAGGAAACAGGACGGATCACGGTGGAAAATAGCCGCAGTCTTTGGTGTCATCGACAAAGTTGTCTAGCTGAAGGAGATTGGATTTTCAAAATGTTCCGATTCTTCCATGTAAGGAAAGAAGATAGGATTGTCTGCCTTGAAATAAAATGCTGAACCACTTGGATGCTTCCTGAGGGATCAGTCTACTACCTGGTAGTCTATACAAAGCTTGGCCGTAGCTGGTGCATCGGATCTGCTTCCCTTTAGCATCTGGAAAGGTGCAACTCGCCAAAAGGGGGAAGTTTGGGACATGTTTTTGAAAATACAGCTGAGCCCATAGCTGAATGAACCACCAAGGACCTCTGTTTTGATTGCTATGCGAGAATAGTTTGAGACATCAATCGGAGATATCGATAGACCTCTCCAAGGAACAGTTTGCGATGCCAAGTTGAGTGCCTTTGGCAAGTTCATAGGCAGGAGAGATAATTCTTGGTTGGAGCAAGGAAGGGCCACAGAATATTAAATGTTCTAGCCGAGAGGTTGAGGAAAGCCGTGTGTTCTTTCTCTCGTGACAGGCCTTTAGTTTTCATGTGGCTTTGAATATAGGCACCCCGGTTCGTGCTCTGTTTTGGAAGAAAGCTTGTAGGGACCTTTGTCGATTAAAAGCGGAGGGCTGGGTGATGTAACATCCGGACCGATGATCATCACCACGTCTATGTAGTTGGTGTCATGGGGCCATGACCGAACATGAAGCGATTGAGCATCGGACCAGAAATAGCCGATGGTTTTAGAAGATTTTCATGTTTCTCAAGGGAGACAATGACAAATACAAGGCATCGGCTATTCCGTTGTTTCCCATTGAGATTGGTAAGTTTTGGCTACCCATTGTACCAAGAGACCCAATGTTGGGGGATTAGGCCAGGCTCGCATAAGTCGGCCCAAGAATTCAAGTCTAGGTTTTGGCTTACGAAGGGGATTCTGTTTGCCTCGCAAGATGGCAGAGTGGCAGGACTAGATTCTGTGCGAGGGCCAAGACAGAGAGAATTTGGGAGAGAAGGATGCGGCAGCAGAATGTCTGAAACCTAAAAATTTAATGGTGGAATAAAGCATTAATTCAGGTGTTTGCCATTAATTCTAGCACCGTGTTCAGACTGCGAGGAGTAGGCGTACCTTCAGACCAGAGACCGCTGTGTTGGTGTTGAACGATTCCGCCATTTAGTTCACCGGCGGAGATGGATCTATGCAATTGGGGATCGAGGGTTCTTGTCGCTGTAAGCTCGATCTAGTCGGAGAGGCAATTGGAGATCTGGGTTGGCCTTTTTTGAAGAGGGTCGCAGGCTACCCTTTGAAACTGGAAAGTGGCCGCTCAGATTTGTCTAAGTATGCGACCAAATTTGACCTTGTCAACGTTTGTGGGGAAAGCCGATGTGTTACCATCGGCTCTTTGGGCTTTGACTTGGTTGACTGTATGAGCGTAGTATGGTGAAAAGCCGATACATTACTATCGGCTTCTGGAATATTGACCTATTTTGACTATCGACAAAATCGAATTGGAAAAGCAATCTTTGTTGATTCAAAAGACGGTTATTTACAATGGAGCACTACAAGAAATGTGCTATACTATGACCTTTTGATAGTGACCCCGAAAGAAATCGTCATAAATTTATGACGATCTTGCTGCAGTTGGTCATGAGCTGTTTGGAAGGGGCAAAGGATAGCAAATGCATGACGATTTGTCCCAAAAACGTCTTAAATTATTTACACGAAATCGTCATAAGCTGATGCACGTCTTGTTTGGGGCCTTGATTGGAGCATACTACGATATAGAATCGTCATAGTCACTTATGACGCTATAATAACGTCGTAGTATGTTAAGCACTAGGATGACTGTCTTGCCACCTCCTCAATGTGATCCACGTGTCGTGTTAGTTGTGTGCTAGGATTTTTAGGTCGGACCTAGATGGGCTGATTCTTTCGTGTCAGCCCAATGACTTCTTTGGCCTAGATAATATTGTTAGGCAAAAAGATTGCACTAGTGGGACTTGAACCAACGACCTAGCGATGTGAGGCATCCGCCATAACCAAGATGCTATAGTTGTGTTGTTTCAAATAATGTATAAACAATCGTATCTATACTATTAGTATTATCGAACAGAACCAAATAGAACAAAACAGAAGGCGGCTCCTTCGTGGCTCCCGACGTAACATAACCAAACCTTACCAAATGTAATGAAGGCGGCTCCCTTCGTGGTGACCGGGCGACCGGGCGGCGGCGCTGAATGCAGCATGCGGGCGGAAGGGAAGAGGTGGTGGTTGCCGGCGGGCGGAGGGGCTAAGGCGCCGGCGGAGGGGCTGCGGCGGTCGTGGCCGGCGGAGGGGCTGAGGCGCCGGCGGAGGGGCTGCGGCGGTCGTGGCTGGCGGAGGGGCTCCGGCGGTGGTGACTGGAGGAGGTGCTGCAGCAGTATACATCGGTTAGCACCCTCTCCTCTCTCCCCTGTTTACTTCCCTGTTAATTTCAGAGCCTGGTTTCATTAGGGTTTCAAAATCCATATTTTCAGATGATGTTTAGAATCAATTCAAGCCCAAACCTTCAGGTCTTTTTTGCCTTTAGCTAGATGTAGGCATAGAACTATATTGTTGGAGCTTATCTAGGTTTTTGTTTAATTTCTGCTAGCTAGTGTGTACACTTCAGTGCAATTCTAACTTGCAATATTTTTCGGTCTTTTGCAGATGGACGTGCTGGATAACAAAAGGAGTTAGAAGGCTTTCTTATGAGCATCTAAGGGAGTGGATGAGTTCATGCGATTTGTCCGTAGAAGTGTTCCCGATGATGCTCAAGTTTTATGCCCATGCCCCAGCTGTATGAATCGTGTTGAACAAACTCTACCAAATGTAGAGGCTCATCTGCTAATGCGTGGGATGGCATGCACGTATGATAGGTGGATCCATCATGGAGAGCCTTTACATCCAGAACCCGAGCTGAACCTGAACCTGGTGAAGGCGCAGATCATGTTGATGATGGCGGTGAGTTTGTACAAGATGATGTTCCGCAAGAGGATGTTGGTTTGGAGGCAGAGGATGGCTATGAGGATGATAGAATCCCTGATCTGTTTAGGGATTTGTACGAGTCTGAACCTGAGGTCCGGAGAGCATACAATCTATGCCGAAATGATAGAGGAGGCCAAGCAGACTAGTGATGGTGGGAAATTGTCGATTTTCTTTTACCGTGAAGTTACTCCATGTCAAGTCATTCTACCGAATCAGCAATGTTGCCTTCAACGCAATACTCGTATCTTGACCATCCAATACCCTAAAAGTGCAATTCCCAAATCTTATGAAGAAGCATTGGGTATAATCGGATTGGGGCTTGGTTATGATTCAATCCATGTGCCCGAACAACTGTATCTTGTTTCGGAACACGTACGCCAAGCATGACAGGTGCCCGAAATGTGATGCCTCAAGGTGGAAAGATGCGGATGGGAGGAAGCAGATACCAGAGAAGGTGTTGAGGTACTTTCCTGTGATTCCAAGGCTACAGAGGATGTTCATTTCGAAGCAACAGTCGGAGGATGTACAGTGGCACAAGCTAAAGCGGCAACCCGTGTATAATGAACTTAGCCATCCAGCCGACGGAAAGGCATGGAAAGATTTTGATGATAAACATAAAGAGTTTGCCGCCGATGTGAGGAACATCAGACTCGGCCTTGCCACAGATGGCTTTAATCCATTTGGAATGAGCTCGAAATATAGCATGTGGCCGGTATTTGTTGTGCCGTACAATCTTCCACCATGGGCATGTATGGAGCAGTCCAACTTCATGATGGCTTTGCTAATCCCTGGTCCAAAATCTCCAGGAAAAGATTTTGATGTCTTTATGAAGCCCCTAGTAGAAGATCTCCTCAAACTCTGGAAAGGTGTCCGTACCTATGATGCCCTGAGTCCTGATAAGTTCGATCTCCGTGCTGCGGTAATATGGTTTATCCATGATTTCCCAGCGCTGCACACTTTGTCGGGGAGGCTCACGTCTGGTTATCAAGCATGTGTGCGTTGTGACAAGGATCCGTGCTCGGAAAGAATAAGGAACAAGATATGTTGGACCGGGGGGCGCCGTTTTCTTCCCCGCCACCATCCTTGGCGAAAAAGCAAAGATTTCAATGGAAAAACTGAAACACGTGACCAGCCGGCGGAGTTCACTAAAGAAGAGATCGAGCGCAGCTTCACAATGTGAAAGATGTGAGACCTGGAAAACATCAGAAGAAAAGGAAGCGTGAGGATGGACAATGTTGGGACCGGAGGGCTATTTTGTGGGACCTCCCTTACTGGGCAGATCTCAAGTTGAGGCACAACCTTGATGTAATGCATATCGAGAAAAACATATGATAATCTGCTTGGCACATTTATGAACATCGACGGGAAGTCAAAGGATACAGTTAACTCTAGGCTTGATTTGGAAGACTTGGGCATAAGAAAAGATTTGCATCTTCAGCCTGTTGAAGGTGGAGAGTCGTTTGAGATGCCAGAAGCATGGTATACAATGACTAAAGAAGAAAAGCTTGCATTCTGTGAATTTATAAGAGCGGTGAGATTTCCAGATGGGTATGCCGCTAACCTAGCAAAATGCGTGTCTCCTGATGGATGCAAGCTCCAGGGACTAAAAACTCATGACTGTCACATCCTCCTTCAAAGGATTTTACCGGCTGGACTCCGTGGAATTTTGGATAAAGGAATATATGAAGCAGTTGCTGACCTGGGGAATTTCTTCAGAGAGTTGTGCGCCAAAACATTGAAGCTATCTGTTCTTGAAAGACTCAAAACAGAAATCGTAGTTATCCTTTGCAAGCTTGAAAAGATCTTTCCTCCGCCCTTCTTCATGGTGATGGTTCATTTGACTGCATTTACCCAAAGAGGCAATGCTTAGAGGCCCTGCACAATACGGTGGATGTACCTGTTGAAAGAAGGATGCTTACATTTAAGCGTTATGTAAACACCGCCAGGCTGAAGGGTCGATTCGAGGCATATATTGTTGATGAGTGCCTTACATTTTGCTCGAGGTACTTGACGATCCGGAAACAAGATTCAATAGGCCGGGTAGAAATAGAGCGGGATGATTCGCACGTTGGTGATGTCTGTTTTCAACCATGGTGTAAACCTTCTTGGAGTCCGAGTACTCTGAGGCTGGTGATGAATATGACAAGATGCATTGGTATGTGTTAAGGAGTTGCCCTAAGGTTCTACCGTATATCAGTATGTCATCTCTTGTGCATGCACCCTTATCTTTTTATTGAGTTGGAAGGAACCCATTTGCAAGCTGATGATTTAATTAACTTTATGTTTTTGTTGGCACCGCAGTTGTGCAAAATAGAGCTGAATAAGCAAGGTAGCCGCATCAATGTTGATAGATGGCTCGCGAAGGGATTTGCTAAGTGGTTTAAGAATCATGTGAGATCTTTAGTCTTCGAATCAATTGCCACATGTTTTTTTGTGTGTTTTTGTTACTAACCCTGCTTTATTTGTGCATATTGGAAAATTGCATGCGGACAATAAGGTCGGTCTTGATCTTTTTGCTTTGGCATGCGATGGATAGGCGAGTGAGGCTGTATTCAGCATGTATTGTTGATGATGTTTGCTACCACGGTTGACCGCGAGAAAAATAGAAACACGCAGCGATTGGAATAGTTGCGAGGGAGACCATGATGGTGAAGAGATGGACTTCTATGGTCAGCTTAAAAGCATCATAAGGCTCCAAGACAACTCGAGAGGCGTCCATCGATCGTCGTCTTGTTCCGTTGTGATTGGTTTGATCTTGGTGGCGAAGAAGACAGGATCCAAGATGACGGACACTTCAAAAGCATTAACACTGGAAGGTGTTGGTATAAGAGTGATCCATTTATTCTAACGACACAAGCAACAAAGGTGTTCTATGTGCCAGACACCGACTTGCGTGGAAATTGGCAAGTTGTGCAAAAGTTTCAGCACAGACATTTGTGGAGTGTGAAAGAAACTGAAATGGAGAAGGGTCTCAATGGTGGTGGTGGTCTAACATACCAAGATGATAACACTGAGGAAGTTCCAGTGCAAGAGAAAGAACCCGGTGTGCATACTAGATTGCGAAGGAGACAGGAACGAGTGTTACTTGATGCTTCATTCGTAGAAAACATTAGGAAAAGAAGGAAGGAGGTAATGGAGGGCCATGAATGCGATGATGAAAACATGGTAGATGACACAGTCCTCCAGTACTGTAGCGATGGTGAGGATAAAAGGCAGATGCATTTCGACGATGATGATTAGTGGCTCACTGGAAACATGGTAGATGACAACATGCAAGGTAAATTCTATCCTCCATTATCTTTTCTTTTTTATTTCATTGGTAGTGGCTCACTGGAAATTGCTATTCTTTGTTGCAAATGCTCATAAGAAATCAGTGGTGAGGATCAAGATCAGATCAGGAGCAGTGGTGGTGAGGATCAAGATCAGATCAGGAGCAAGATCCTTTTAGTTGGATGAGCAAGATCAGTACTACTATTTCTGCCTATTGTTGCCTTGTAATCTTGACCATGTACTACTATTTCTGGATGACCATGTCATTTTAGTTTCTGGATGAGTTATGAATATCATTGTGACTTCTGGATGATCATTGTGATTTTAGTTCTGAATCTTTGAGTGCATATCATTGTGAGTTCTGAATCTGTCCAAAAAAGGAAAAATGGTGAGGCCTGGGGATCGAGCCCAGGACCTCCTACTACTATTGCAGCATCAACTGCCACCACACTACACAAGTGACCTTGTTAGGTATCTGATCACATGATACAAGTAGCATTGTATATTTACAAGACCATTTAAAAACAAAGCAACCTGATCATTTCATAGATCACATGACCATATTTACAACCTGATCAAAAGCAACCATTTCACAATGCAACCTGATCAAAAGCAACCATTTCACAATGCAACCTGATCAAAAGAAACCATTTCACATTGCAACCTGATCAAAAGCAACCATTTCATAGATACTAGTAGGTTTCTGATAGCTAGGACCTGATAGTCTGGGCATTACAGGACCAAAAGCATTACAGGACCAAAAGCATTCTGATAGCTAGGACCTGATAGCTAGGATCATTCCATAGTCTGGACAAGTAGCACCAACAGCACCCTGATAACAACACAACCATCAACCTAGAGGACCATTTTTACAAAACAGACCAACCAACACAACCGGTGATTACATGACCTTCTTAACCTCCACTTAAGTCCGTCGGTAGGGCTGCGGAAACGGAACATGAAGACATCGCCCTTATGCATCCTGGACGCCGCCACCACCTGGGACCATTGGGTTGTAATTTGTGCTCCTTTACCCTTCCCTTTGCTCATGATGAGGGAGACAATTATGGGATCACGGCCTCCGTAGAAGACCCTCAGCTTTGATGGGAAGTCCTTGTATGGCCTGATGTTGGCATTGGTGAAGTTCCTTGGGAAATACTGCAATGCAAACAACAATGCAATATGCAATCAGCAATCAGCAAAATGCAATCAGCAATGCAAGGACATAGTGCAAACAATTTGTTTACCATTTTGGCTTTTGGCTTCTCGGTGTTTGCTAGCTGCATAGTGCAGACATACACTGGTAGAGTGGGTTTCTTCTTTGCAAGTTCCCTCATGAACAACACCTGTGTGTGTTTCAAAGCAATCTTGTTGCCATACACACACCACTTATCAAAACTGACACTTGCCTTTGACTTGGGACCTACATGCAAAGAAAAAGGCACATTTTCAAATCAGCAAACTGCATAAGTAAAAGTTAAAGAAAAGGAACAATGGCAGAAAAGGATTTTACCTCGGCACATGATAATCTTAGCTTCATGGCGGGCTTCCATATGACTTTCTTAGCACGCCGCTTAGCCTGAGCAGCAGCTCTCTCCGCAGCAATGACAGCTTCGTCATCCGAGCTAAGCTCGATGACCCCCGGAGAGTCCATGGTCACCTACAAAAAAAACTGAATCAGTACATGCATCAACTAGCAAACTAGGCACCAGGCAGTTATCATAAGAATATGAATCAACTAGCAAACACCCTGGACTAGAAGCCTACAGTTGTCATTACTGAAGGATGAAGCTTGAATCTGCCGGTGAAATGGAGAACTGTTTAATGTATCCTGGGGTAAAATGGATGACAATCCAAACGAGTCACAGTTGACAGTCATGTTTTGTTTATAAATAGGACGTGCCACTACTTAGCTTTCAGACATATCTAAACATCCAAGTCCAAATAAGAGTACTTCATGAGTATAAGCACAACATGAAGGCTAGTTAACAGTGGTAAGGAGGACGATTAATTAGTAATGTGGCGAGCATGCTAGTAATCTTATGCAGTTTCTAATTCTTCCAAAAACAAAAGATCGGAAGTTCCACAACATACATAACAAATCAAGATGCCACAAAATCCACCCAATGAGAAGGAGAGGCGAGGCGGGTTCCCGCCGGTGAATCTGAGTTCTCGCCGGGCCGATCACCAGATCGGCGGAGAGCTCGAGGAGGGAGAGGAGGAGAGGGACTTAGGGGGAGGAGAGGGTCTTACCGGCGGTGCTGGAGGAGGGGGGGCAAAGGGAGGCAGATCAGCGGAGAGCTCGAGGAGGGGAGGGAGGAGGCGAATGGCTAGAGGAGGACTTGGAGGGAAGGGAGGGACTTATGGGGACTTGGAGGGGAGGGAGGCGAGTGGCTCGAGGAGGCGGAGGGGAGGGGGAGGGGGACTGAGATCCTCTGACTTTGGGTCGCTGACAGGTGGGACCCAGTCCACACGGGACCCACATGTCAGTGACTCAAAGGCAGAATTCGCTAGGGGGAGCCGTGTCCGGGGGGAGGGAGGCAAGTGGCTCGAGGAGGCAGAGGGGAGGGGGAGGGGGACTGAGATTCTCTGACTTTGGGTCGCTGACAGGTGGGACCCATCCGCGGGACCCACATGTCGGTGACTCAAAGCGAATCGCTAGGGAGCCGTGTCCGGGGGGGGGAGGAGTTAAGTCTGCAACAACTTTTCATTTTCTTTTATATATGTGAGATTTTGAAAAAACACATTCGAAAATAAAATAAGATTTAGAATAAGATTTTCATTTTCTTTTATATATGTGAGATTTTGAAAAAACTTTTCTTTTATATATGTGAGATTTTGCAACAACTTTTTATTAGAATAAAATAAGATTTGAATCGGTAATAAGTGAGTCAAATTTCGTCGCAAAAAATGGGTCGTTTTGTGAATCAACCACCAAATGAAAGTTTCGAAATGCCAGCACCACATTTTTCTAAAATGATAGACCACCTTACATTTACAAATGTCCCAACTGGGGTATCTAAAACCTTTCGTTCCACCCCTGGCGAAAAAGACAAATGTCTGCCGAATCGGCAGGAACTGGGTCCGATTTGAACTACAGGTACATTATCGTATGCTCATGATTTTTTGCAAAAATCATTTTTAGACTCACAATATGATGTTTTATTAGAGATCCAATGCAAGTTTGGCGATACTCATCCCCTAGCTAAGAACCTTCATGCCCGTCGTTTTGACCATAGTTTGAAACTGGCGTAAAATATTCAAAAACTGTTCGAACAATGTAAATCTTTCGCGTGGCGTCATTTTATGTGACACGGTTGCAAGGAAAAATACCAAACTTGGTATTTTGATTGCATCTCGAAAAGTCCTTCTCAAAATGAGCTATCATGTTTGAGGTTTCATGGCTTTTCGGTCCAAATGGCCAATGTTATGGCAAGAATCTGCATAGTTTGTGATAACATGCCCATATTGTGCATGCATGTGCATCCCGGATGGCGAAAATGTTGCAGGAGAAAGTTTTCCTTGTCGCCGAAAAACCATTTTCTATTTTTCGAGCACAAAAAGCGGGCGTTTGTGAATCAACCACCAAATGAAAGTTTGAAATGACAGCACCACATTTTTCTAAAATGATAGACCACCTTACATTTACAAATGTCCCAAGGGTATCTAAAACCTTCGTTCCACCTGGCGAAAAAGAAAATGTCTGTAGAATCGGCGGAACGGGTCCGATTTGAACTGGTACATTATCGTATGCTCATGATTTTTTGCAAAAATCATTTTTAGACTCACAATATGATGTTTTATTAGAGATCCAATGCAAGTTTGGCGATACTCATCCCCTAGCTAAGAACCTTCATGCCCGTCGTTTTGACCATAGTTTGAAATCGGCGTAAAATATTCAAAACTGTCCGAACAATATAAATCTTTCGTGGCGTCATTTTATGTGACACGGTTGCAAGGAAAAATACCAAACTTGGTATTTTGATTGCATCTCGAAAAGTCCTTCTCAAAATGAGCTATCATGTTTGAGGTTTCATGGCTTTTCGGTCCAAATGGCCAATGTTATGGCAAGAATCGCTGCATAGTTTGTGATAACATGCCCATATTGTGCATGCATGTGCATCCTGGATGGAGAAAAATGTTGCAGGAGAAAGTTTTCCTTGTCGTCCGAAAACCATTTTCTATTTTTCGGCGCAAAAACGGGCCGTTTGTGAATCAACCACCAAATGAAAGTTTCAAATGACAGCACCACATTTTTCTAAAATGATAGACCACCTTACATTTACAAATGTCCCAACCGGGGGGTATCTAAAACCTTTCGTTCCACCTGGCGAAAAAAGACAAATGTCCGCCGAATCGGAACGGGTCCGATTTGAACTACGGTACATTATCGTATGCTCATGATTTTTGCAAAAATCATTTTTAGACTCACAATATGATGTTTTATTAGAGATCCAATGCAAGTTTGGCGATACTCATCCCCTAGCTAAGAACCTTCATGCCCGTCGTTTTGACCATAGTTTGAAACTGGCGTAAAATATTCAAAAACTGTCCGAACAATGTAAATCTTTCGCGTGGCGTCATTTTATGTGACACGGTTGCAAGGAAAAATACCAAACTTGGTATTTTGATTGCATCTCGAAAAGTCCTTCTCAAAATGAGCTATCATGTTTGAGGTTTCATGGCTTTTCGGTCCAAATGGCCAATGTTATGGCAAGAATCGCTGCATAGTTTGTGATAACATGCCCATATTGTGCATGCATGTGCATCCTGGGATGGCGAAAAATGTTGCAGGAGAAAGTTTTCCTTGTCGTCTTTGAAAAACCATTTTCTATTTTTCGAGCGCAAAAAACGGGCCGTTTTGTGAATCAACCACCAAATGAAAGTTTCGAAATGACAGCACCACATTTTTCTAAAATGATAGACCACCTTAAATTTACAAATGTCCCAACCGGGGTATCTAAAACCTTTCGTTCCACCCCTGGCGAAAAAGACAAATGTCTAGAATCGGCGGAACTGGTCCGATTTGAACTACAGGTACATTATCGTATGCTCATGATTTTTTGCAAAAATCATTTTTAGACTCACAATATGATGTTTTATTAGAGATCCAATGCAAGTTTGGCGATACTCATCCCCTAGCTAAGAACCTTCATGCCCGTCGTTTTGACCATAGTTTGAAACGGCGTAAAATATTCAAAACTGTCCGAACAATGTAAATCTTTCGCGTGGCGTCATTTTATGTGACACGGTTGCAAGAAAAATACCAAACTTGGTATTTTGATTGCATCTCGAAAGTCCTTCTCAAAATGAGCTATCATGTTTGAGGTTTCATGGCTTTCGGTCCAAATGGCCAATGTTATGGCAAGAATCTGCATAGTTTGTGATAACATGCCCATATTGTGCATGCATGTGCATCTGGGATGGCGAAAAATGTTGCAGGAGAAAGTTTTCCTTGTCGTTAACCGAAAAACCATTTTCTATTTTTCGAGCGCAAAAAACGGGCCGTTTTGTGAATCAACCACCAAATGAAAGTTTTGAAATGACAGCACCACATTTTTATAAAATGATAGACCACCTTACATTTACAAATGTCCCAACTGGGGTATCTAAAACCTTTCGTTCCACCCCTGGCGAAAAAGACAAATGTCTGCCGAATCGGTAGGAACTAGGTCCGATTTGAACTACAGGTACATTATCGTATGCTCATGATTTTTTGCAAAAATCATTTTTAGACTCACAATATGATGTTTTATTAGAGATCCAATGCAAGTTTGGCGATACTCATCCCCTAGCTAAGAACCTTCATGCCCGTCGTTTTGACCATAGTTTGAAACTGGCGTAAAATATTCAAAACTGTCGAACAATGTAAATCTTTCGCGTGGCGTCATTTTATGTGACACGGTTGCAAGGAAAAATACCAAACTTGGTATTTTGATTGCATCTCGAAAAGTCCTTCTCAAAATGAGCTATCATGTTTGAGGTTTCATGGCTTTTCGGTCCAAATGGCCAATGTTATGGCAAGAATCGCTGCATAGTTTGTGATAACATGCCCATATTGTGCATGCATGTGCATCCTGGGATGGCGAAAAATGTTGTAGGAGAAAGTTTTCCTTGTCGTCGCACCGAAAAACCATTTTCTATTTTTCGAGCAAAACGGGCCGTTTTGTGAATCAACCACCAAATGAAAGTTTCGAAATGACAGCACCACATTTTTCTAAAATGATAGACCACCTTACATTTACAAATGTCCCAACTGGGGTATCTAAAACCTTTCGTTCCACCCCTGGCGAAAAAGACAAATGTCTGTAGAATCGGAGAACTGGGTCCGATTTGAACTACAGTACATTATCGTATGCTCATGATTTTTGCAAAAATCATTTTAGACTCACAATATGATGTTTTATTAGAGATCCAATGCAAGTTTGGCGATACTCATCCCCTAGCTAAGAACCTTCATGCCCGTCGTTTTGACCATAGTTTGAAACTGGCGTAAAATATTCAAAAACTGTCCGAACAATGTAAATCTTTCGCGTGGCGTCATTTTATGTGACACGGTTGCAAGGAAAAATACAAAACTTGGTATTTTGATTGCATCTCGAAAAGTCCTTCTCAAAATGAGCTATCATGTTTGAGGTTTCATGGCTTTTCGGTCCAAATGGCCAATGTTATGGCAAGAATCGCTGCATAGTTTGTGATAACATGCCCATATTGTGCATGCATGTGCATCCTGGGATGGCAAAAAATGTTGCAGGAGAAAGTTTTCCTTGTCGTCACACCGAAAAACCATTTTCTATTTTTCGAGCGCAAAAAACGGGCCGTTTTGTGAATCAACCACCAAATGAAAGTTTCGAAATGACAGCACCACATTTTTCTAAAATGATAGACCACCTTACATTTACAAATGTCCCAACTGGGGTATCTAAAACCTTTCGTTCCACCCCTGGCGAAAAAGACAAATGTCTGCCGAATCGGCAGGAACTGGGTCCGATTTGAACTACAGGTACATTATCGTATGCTCATGATTTTTTGCAAAAATCATTTTTAGACTCACAATATGATGTTTTATTAGAGATCCAATGCAAGTTTGGCGATACTCATCCCCTAGCTAAGAACCTTCATGCCCGTCGTTTTGACCATAGTTTGAAACTGGCGTAAAATATTCAAAAACTGTCCGAACAATGTAAATCTTTCGCGTGGCGTCATTTTATGTGACACGGTTGCAAGGAAAAATACCAAACTTGGTATTTTGATTGCATCTCGAAAAGTCCTTCTCAAAATGAGCTATCATGTTTGAGGTTTCATGGCTTTTCGGTCCAAATGGCCAATGTTATGGCAAGAATCGCTGCATAGTTTGTGATAACATGCCCATATTGTGCATGCATGTGCATCCTGGGATGGCGAAAAATGTTGCAGGAGAAATTTTTCCTTGTCGTCGCACCGAAAAACCATTTTCTATTTTTCGAGCGCAAAAAACGGGCCGTTTTGTGAATCAACCACCAAATGAAAGTTTCGAAATGACAGCACCACATTTTTATAAAATGATAGACCACCTTACATTTACAAATGTCCCAACTGGGGTATCTAAAACCTTTCGTTCCACCCCTGGCGAAAAAGACAAATGTCTGCCGAATCGGTAGGAACTGGGTCCGATTTGAACTACAGGTACATTATCGTATGCTCATGATTTTTTGCAAAAATCATTTTTAGACTCACAATATGATGTTTTATTAGATATCCAATGCAAGTTTGGCGATACTCATCCCCTAGCTAAGAACCTTCATGCCCGTCGTTTTGACCATAGTTTGAAACTGGCGTAAAATATTCAAAAACTGTCCGAACAATGTAAATCTTTCGCGTGGCGTCATTTTATGTGACACGGTTGCAAGGAAAAATACCAAACTTGGTATTTTGATTGCATCTCGAAAAGTCCTTCTCAAAATGAGCTATCATGTTTGAGGTTTCATGGCTTTTCGGTCCAAATGGCCAATGTTATGGCAAGAATCGCTGCATAGTTTGTGATAACATGCCCATATTGTGCATGCATGTGCATCCTGGGATGGCGAAAAATGTTGCAGGAGAAAGTTTTCCTTGTCGTCGCACCGAAAAACCATTTTCTATTTTTCGAGCGCAAAAAACGGGTCGTTTTGTGAATCAACCACCAAATGAAAGTTTCGAAATGACAGCACCACATTTTTCTAAAATGATAGACCACCTTACATTTACAAATGTCCCAACTGGGGTATCTAAAACCTTTCGTTCCACCCCTGGCGAAAAAGACAAATGTCTGCCGAATCGGTAGGAACTGGGTCCGATTTGAACTACATTATCGTATGCTCATGATTTTTGCAAAAATCATTTTAGACTCACAATATGATGTTTTATTAGAGATCCAATGCAAGTTTGGCGATACTCATCCCTAGCTAAGAACCTTCATGCCCGTCGTTTTGACCATAGTTTGAAATCGGCGTAAAATATTCAAAACTGTCCGAACAATGTAAATCTTTAGCGTGGCGTCATTTTATGTGACACGGTTGCAAGGAAAAATACCAAGAATTTTTTTCATGTTGCATCATTTTATGTGGGCATCATTTTATGTGACATATATAGCATAAAACCCTTATATAAACCAAAATCCAAAATTACGCCGAACCCAAAATTTCCCCTCTCCGCCTCTCCATGACGTCTCCCGCCCACAGATTTCGGCATGGGCAATTTGGACAATTGTACTCGGTCCACCCATCCCCACTCGCCCACCGAGTCGACCGACCCACCCATCCCCACTCGGCCACTCCATCCATCCCCATCCCCATCTCCGCCCACCCCCATCTCACGACGCGAGCGGCGACGGCGCACTCACTCCCAACGGCCACGGCGACCCACCCCTCCCTCCATCCCCATCGGCAGAGCTCACTCCCTCCCTCTCCCTCCCTCCATCTCCCTCCATCGGCAGCGCTCGCTCCACGACCCACCCCTCCAGTGCTCGCTCCACGACCCACCCCTCCCTCCATCTCCCACGACCCACCCCTCCCTCCATCTCCCACGACGTCCCACGACGGCCAGAGCAGGTGAGTCTCCTGGCTATCTCCCTAGCTCCTCCTACTTCCTGCTTTCTAGGGTTAGGGTTTGTCTCATGGCGTGTCTAGGGTTAGGGTTTGGCTCCCATGGCGTGTTTAGGGTCAGGGACGGATCTAGGCCCAGGGCAACAAGGGCCATGGCCCGGGGCCTAGAAATTTCCTTGCATACCATATACGATGGAAAAAACGTTGGCCCAGGACGCAGCCTAGGCCTGGCCCAAGTCGCTCACTCCTGCAGTCATGCGTAGCTGGACCGCGACCAAATTCTTCGGCCTCTCTTGCTCCTGTCGAGTTCCCTCGCTCGCTTGCTCGCTGAACCAGGAGGACCGCGCCGCCGCTGCCATGCCCACGCCAACAACCCCAAACTTCCTACCTCCCAGGACCACGTCTCATCCTGCTTGTCCACCCGTCGTTGGCCGGCCTTGCATGCCGCCGTCTCCTAGCCTCCTGCAGTCATGTCCGTCCTCCTACAGTCTCCACCGCATGGCCGCCTGTCGGCGATGCCCGACTGCTAAGGGTGTGCGGCTATGCCTCCTCTGCTACAACCTTACTCTGTTGGTTGTTACTAACGACCTGACCTGCTGAAGTGCACTTCTGAATTGCTGATTGCTCCTTGCTGGATCCCCCATAGGCCTCAGCTAGGTAATTTTATCCTTCAATTGGATAGTTGGATTTAATTTGTTATTGAACAGTCTGAACTGATTCATCGATTTAACATTTATTTGTAATCAATCTCATGCTTTTGGACCGAAAGATAACAATGGATTGGAAAATATATGTTATCTCTTCATCAATCATATCAAAAATATATCCTGCTACTGTATGTAGCTTTTATCTATTGATGGATGTACTGACTATGATGGATGTAGCTTTTATCTATTGATGCTCGTTCTGTCCTAGCTTGTATCTATTGATTTTTTTTGGGTTTGAAGATCTGTACTGACTATAATCTGATGCTTATTTTGAGTTTGCCCCTGTTCTAGGCAAATGTTGGAGCAAGGTACTGATGTGTGTACTGATGTGTGTAGTGATGTGAGCACTCTGTTTGCCCCTGTTCCACTCTATTTTTTGGGTTTGCCCATGTACTGATGGGTGTACATGGTACCTGGCTATGTGTGTATGTTTATTTTGAGTTTGCCCCTGTTCTAGGCAAATGTTGGAGCAAGGTCGATGTGTGTCTTGATGTGTGTAGTGATGTGAGCACTCTGTTTGCCCCTGTTCCACTCTATTTTTTGGGTTTGCCCATGTACTGATGGGTGTACATGGTACCTGGCTATGTGTAATGCTTAGTGTAACTTTGTAGTTAATGCGCAGATTTTATAACTGGACCTTTGTGTAACTGTGTATGTCTATCTGATCTTTGTGGAAGCATCTATTGACAACACACGGTCTGACTTTTACTTGATGTTGCTCAGGATTTTGAGATCAGGAATGGGAAGAATGACAAGGAAGACGCAGCCTGCTGGTATGCAAATTGCTCCTCATGTATATGCTTGATGCTATAAATGCTGTGATTGGATGTGCTAAGATTGTAATCTGTTTGGTTGTCCATGTAATGCTGTGATTGGATGTGCTAAGCTTATAAGCTTGTAATCTGCTGCTATAATCTTGCTTGTAGCTTTGATGTGCTAAAATTTCTGCTGCTATAATCTTGCTTGTAAGCTTGTATGTGCTATAATTTCTGCTGCTATAATCTGTTTGATTGTCCATGTACTTATTCTGCTTCTTTGGTTCACACCTTGTCATCAAATGCTTCATGGGTTCCCGGTCCATGTCTTGGTTTATATTTTCAATATAGAATTTCTTGTTAATCTACTAGATTTAATGAAACTAAAACCTGATAAGATACATTGGCTGTTTGAGTTGTCTTGCTCCCATATGCATTTCAACCATCCATCTAATGCATATTTTCTTATCCATGTAAAGAAGCGCCCCTCACTGAACTTGAGAAGATTAGGGCTAGGACAATGATGAGGAACAACCGTGTCTTCCAATCTCTTGGCATCTCCCGGATAGCCTCAATGATTAGAAACTCAAATGGTAGTGCAATAATAGCTGAGGACTCCTCCGCATCTGCCATAACACAAGGAGAGAGCTCGGACTACAATACTAGAGATGAAGATATTATTGAGGAAGAAGTTGACGATACTGTAGTGGACAAGATTGTAAAGGTGCAAATTCTAACTTGTTTGGAGGGGGGTTTATTTGTTTGATGTGTGTTTTTCCTTGTTTTCCTTCATTCTATGCTTACAATGTTTTATTTCTGATCTGTGGTCTAATGCTTTTCATGCGAGGTCCCGAAGGTTCCTAGGAGGAGGAAGAAGTGTGCTAAGAGAAAGAGAAATAGTACACGTAGCCCAGATACAACTACAACAATGGCTCCAGGAAGGGTGTTTGCGGTACCACCAGAGCATCGAGATAAGTTGATGTGTCTTGATGAACATGCTCGCTAGAGTCACAAGGCAGAAAGCGAAGGTGGTTGATGTAGCCAATGAAGGAGGCCTACTTCGCAAGGATGGTGGAAGCTCAATGCAATGGGATGATGGGTCTATGTCCATGGATGAAGGAAGTACCGTCCGTATGGACCTCAGCCCTGTTGCGCCTACGGTGGACAGAAATGATGAATTCGATTCCGCACCTGAGCAGCCTATGGGTGATGAAGGTAAGTATGAAATAGTAGTAGCACAAATCCTTTACTAGTCAATTAATTGAGATTATTGCTGTGCATGGATATCAGTATTTCCAAACTAAACAAGCGCCCAAATCTGTTTTCTCAGAATTTATTTGCACATCTGATTTAAAATATATTTATTGTACTGATATTTGGAAAACTTGCTGTAATTTTTTACTGTTGTAGCTTCTATTTCTACTGATATTGTACTTCTTGCTTCTATTTCAGGCACATCACTTGTGGTAGTCAGCCGCAAGAGAAAAGGCACAGGCCTGGAAAAGATGACCAAGGGTTTGGGAAGCAAAGTGAGGATTGAAATTGCTGAAGGGATGAAACGCCCCGAGAGGCCCGTGCTAGCTGCAAAGTTTGCATCAGAAGGTGGGATGATTGCAAGAAGCCATACACCCATTCTTCCACACTTCAAGGAATACAAAAAGGACAAGGCTATGGTGAAAGACTATATAGGAAAAGTTCTTTGTAAGCTCATGAGTCCTTACGAATGCTTTTTTCTACTATTTTTTGTCATTTGGTTACTTATCTTATCATTGCTTTATTTACTGTGTTTGTAGGCAAATTTTGAGATGGACACTGATGCACAGGAAGTTAAGGTAGCCTGCACTGATATCTTGAACAATGTTTCAAAACAAAGACGGCATTTGGTCAAGAAAAAGTTTTTCGATCAAGTACCAGCAGCTGAACTCAGCATCAAGTCCCCTGTTTCATACATCTCTGATGAGGAATGGCAAGCGCTCAAGCTGTGGACAAACCGAAACACATGGTATTTTGCATTTCTTGACCTTTACATTCTGTAATTACCATGTCGTAGTTTTATATGCTATCAACTACTGTTTTTTGAAGTTTCAATGTTGAAGGAACAATCATGTCAAGTGAACTGCTTTATTTTATCTGATGTTATATGTGATAGGATACATGCTCATTTTGTTGCTTGATATGATACATAATCTGGCCAAGTCTCATAAAGTAGTTTATATTCTAGTATGCAGATTGATGGAAATGTTCTTATAAAAATGCTCCCATATGTAGGACACATGCCAAAAGAACAGGACCAATCGAGGACTAGTAAAGTTTCAGCAGAAGACCGGTTCGCGGTGCTATCTAGCTCATCTTTATGCAGCTGTAAGATACACTTACATTTTTATTTAGGCATAATTAACTTGTGTCCTTATAAGCCTGTGTTCTTAATAATGTTGGAAATCATTTCAGAGGGAGGAACGTCAGGGTGAAGAGCTTAATGCCATTGACATGTTTAAGGTCACACACATGCAAGAAAGCTGGTTTCTCCGTCAGATTCAAGATGCTATAGTGAGTCACTCCTTTCCTGGTTGTGATTAAATCTGTGTGGACTTGTTTAGTTCTGCCTAGGTTTCTTTAATGGTCTACTTGATAAGCTTATTAATGTTGGATATGGTCTATAGTTGTTTGGTAAGCATGTTATTCTTCATTTCTTACCGGAAGGTTGCTCTCCAAGTATGTTGTAGTTCTTGTCTATTTTAAGAACTTATGATACTGTCCATTTCATATTTCTTTGCTTCTGCTCCTAGTGGATTAACTTATTTTTCTGCGATTCTGCTCCTACTATTTGTGCACATGCTAATGTTTCCTAACATCTTTGAGCAACTGATTCCAAATGGCAGAGCAAAATGGAAGCTGAGATGGCTAAGCCGGTACCAGAAGGTGAACAACCAAAGTCTGCTATGGAGGTGGTTGCCCAAGTTCTCACCAATGAGGCGCTCAAGCACATTCTGAAGAATGTTGGCCTCGAGGGCTCCAAGAACAAGATGAACATTTCACATGCGGTGTATCCGCTCATGTCCGTGACCTGCAAGAGAAGTTGCAGTCGGAGCGTAAGTGAAGAGATGTCGAAGAATTGGCTGCAATCAAGAAGGCGCAAGAGGCGAAGTCGCACAAGCTCAACGGGACAAGGAGTACTTTGGTCAAGAGGGCAAGAGCATGAGGAGAAGCTTGCTCACATGATGGCTTTATTTGGAGCCAAAATCACATGATGGGTATCTTCTTGGGCGATGGGTATCTTATTCTTTTTTTGGCGATGCTCATCTTGCTATTATTTGAGTACCTTCTTTGTGAGTATCTTTTGTCATGCTTTGGTGTGAACCTGATGTACTGATGACCGAACTCGATGTATTGTTGTCAGGAACACGATGGTGAACTCGATCCTACATCATGATGTTACTTGAAATGATGAACCGAACTCTTTGTTATATGATGTTAATTTAGTGTTTGAAATGCTACATGATGTATCGAAATATTGGTTTTGAATTTCAAATGTTGATTTCTGTCTATTTAGTTTGTCTTTGAATGAAATAGTGGCCTTAGTAAACAGGCCACAACCTGATAATGAAATGGCCATAGACAAAGTAATCTGGATCGGAAGAAAAGGCCTTGGCCCGTAAGAAAGTGTAAATGGACATTTCTTTTTCGTAAAAAACTGAAATATAAGCTAATATACTGAGTAAGGCCATGTCCCAAATGTAAGCCCGACACTAAAAAGTCCAGTAGCCAGAATATAGAGAACCCTAAAAATGCATCTGTTTGGCCCAATAACTCGAAAAAAAATTCCAGAATAATAATTCATAATGGACCAAATTAATGGGCTGGCCCATATAACAATCAGTATGGACCGGGCTAAATTCACGTTAAGACGTTTTCATTTCGTCACAAATTTCTGCCACGTCGGATCGTCCACGTGGCGTGGGCTGGTTGCACATGACGATTTTGGAACGTCATAGAGGTTATGACGATCCCAAATCGTCATAGTATCTTATGACGATTTCAATAAAATCGTCGTTATAGTTCATTAGCGACGCCCAGCTTTCGACGATCTCAAAATCGTCATAGAATCGTCATAAACGGACTATTGTGACGATTTTGTGACGAAAATAGAGGGTCATATAATGCCAGATTCCTTGGAGTGGAGCCGATTGCTTACAAAAGGAAATATACTACTAGTACTACTACTACTACTAGTTCCTAATCTAGAGGTCGGTGTCGTCGCCGCTGTCTTCGTCGTCGTACTGGTCATCGCGGCCGCCGCGTAGTCTTCGCTTCGGTTGTCGTGAGGGCCTCCTCGTCCTCGTCCTCGTCTTCGGTGTCCTCGCTGGACCCGGTGCGGAAGCGCTTCACCGGCGGGTATTCGTCGGAGGAGGTGTCCTCCTCCGCTTCCTCCTCCTCGTCGGAGGATTCGACGCCATCCCAGGACCAGGCGTCGTCGGAGCTCTCCACCTCCAGTTCCCCGTCGACAAGGAACTGGAGGCCCTCCTCGCCGTCGGTCAGGGACTCGTCGTCCTCCGACCAGGCGGTGAAGTCCCAGTCCCTCTCGTCCCACCATTGTGGGGCGAGAGCCTCGTACGCCGCCATTGGTGGGTGCTCCGGCGTCGGCTCTCGGTTGCTCATCGTGTTGGAAGATTGGGAGGAAAGGGCGGATGATTTGGAGGAAGAAGAGGAGGCCATGGCGGAGGAAGAGGGTTTTTTCGGCGGAGGAAGAGGGTTTTTTGGCTAATGGAGGAAGATGGGGGCTGCAAACTGCTCAGATGAATTTAAATAAGGGGAATAGTGGGAGGTGGTTCAATGCCATAGCGGTTTCCCAGAATGTGGTGCCAAAATTGTCAAATCATGCCTCGGGAGAAGTTGAGAAGACAGGGCATCATGATGAGGGGGTGGCGTGACGATTCTGCTCTGCAACGCGTAACCCGATATAAAAAAAAGGGGGGAAGAAAAAACATCAACAGAGTGGTTTTGGAATTATTATTGCCAAAACCAGGGGGGCATGTGTTATCGCCATATTTTGGCCAAAGGAGGAGATGGGCCGTAATCAAGATGGGCTTGGAGGATACATATATGCAACGTGTTGCTGAATCGGCCTTGTGCGTGGATTTGGGCTAAATTGCCCGTATCTCAGATATTGTAGTAGGTTCCGTTTCGGTTTAAGTAAGAGATAGAGTTGTTAGGGTTATTCCAAAGATAGAAAGTCTCCGGACTATAAATATGTACCTAAGGTTATTGAGAAAAGGAGGACAATCACGTTCACAACAAACACAATCTCGGCGCATCGCCATACCCTTGTTTCTAGGGTTTCTTTCGGGTAAGTGCCATCTTTGCCTAGATCGCATATTGCGATCTAGGCGATATCTATGCATTATTTAGTGTTACTCGATCTGAAGCCTTGTTGATGGCGAAATATCTTATCATAGATTTGTTTGGGCTAGCATCGGTACCTTTTTGTTATGATTGCTTAGTTATGCTGCCTTTAGTTATCCCGCCTTTGCACCTTTTCGGTGTAAGGCGCATCTTGCTTGATCTTTATTCAGTTGATTTGATCTGTTATAGTTATGCCTTGTTTTCCAAGGTTTAGTTTGATATCCACGTAGTCAGGCCTTGCAAACGGGTTGAACGATCCAGTAGTACGTAAGGATATGGTTTGCCAATTCGAGAGGAGTTGTTCCGGGAATTGACTTTACGTCGGTTGTTAGGCCTCCTCTAGGGTTAGTTTCTATCATCTTTTGTATCTACCAGGCTCAATTACGTGTAGGATGTTCCAATTACGTGGTGAAAACGTTAAACTGTCGTAGATCGATTTAACTTGTATTGATGAAGCAAAACCCCATGTTATCGTAGATCTAATGCAGAACCATGGGATAATCGGCTCCAGGAGCCGATTCACAGGGAAACCTGGGAGCAGGTCACGGCTCGAATTTTACGTATACTTGTTTGCCATGCAGGAAACGGATCGAAGCAATCCATCACCTTCCTGACCAGGTATAGGTCAGGTGGCACGCCCTTGCATCCGCCAGGACGTGTGCCGGAGTTTTGCGGGCCGTTGCCCGAGGGACCAGGGCCCACCAGCAGTTCTGGGAGCCTCCCGGCTCTTCGTGTTGCTCGTAGCTGCTCGCCGGTGGGTTTTGACAGGCAACACACCCACAGAGTCGCTGACGCCAGGACCCCACCTCCTCTCTGTTTTATTCGCTGACAAGTGGACCCGTGACCACGTCATCGTCTTCGCCAATCACGCGCCAATAGGATAGCGCCGCGTGGCAACTGTTAGAGTTTAAAAACAGAATTTGAATCTGATTATTGTTTGAATTTGATTTAGATATAACTTTTGACCCCCACGTTAGAATTTGGCAAATTTTATACCGTTGGAATCAGGAGAGCAAGCTCTTTATGATTATGCAATGTGTTTAATGTTTAGCTTCTGTTAAAAAGGATTTATTTGCAGAAACATGTGTAGGGCTTATTTGAGTATATGAATTGTTTAGGAATTGTTTTAAGGGTTAAATAATTATTTTTTGGCAAGTTTTTGACTTGTTTAGGATTCAATACTATGTACTTGCTTGGTTGAGTTTTGAAAATCATCACTTAGCATTTTGCATGCATGCATATATTTTTGATTGTATATGTTTTGTGTGTAATTTGTGGCTACCATTTCTCGTGTAGATTTTGGTGCTAGTGATTGTGATTGTGAGGAGTGCTACTCTCCCAACTACCAAGGCAAGTGGTACTTCATGAATATTATCATTCCTATGTTTTCCACTAAGCATTAGAAATATTTTGTTAGTCTTGCATGCTATATTTTGCTTATATGCCATGTTGGGAAATCCTAGTAGTTGTAGAAATGCTAGGGAATTTCTAAGTTAAGTTACTATCTATGCCATGCTTAGCCTAGCTAGTAGCAAACAAGGGTTGGTGAAATATATACATGCTATGATGAAAATATTTCTAAGTCTTTGGACTTGTGTTTTTACCTAATAAAACAACTAAGTTAATGAAACACCTGGGTGGAATGGAAGGAAAGGTTTATGTTGAGTGGTTACACAAGGCCCATTTCTATGGTTTACCTTGTGTATATCACTTGTGGTAAGCCACCCAGGAACAAAGAGATTTTAGAGGCCAAGTGTTAAGAAGCTTCTAGTGCAGCCACTTGGCAATATTGGCTCTGCCTGGATCACATAAGTTGCTAGAACTTAGCCATTTGTACAGTTGGTGGTAGTGGGATGATAGGTTGGAACGCGTCCATTTGGTCTAAGGAAAGGCTTCTGAAAGGTCTTGTCTTGGTGAAACCAAGTCTGGTGGGGAAAGTGCACAACCTCTGCAGATGGAAAAACCTAAGTACTTAGCCAAGTCCATGGCAATGGACAACTTGAGCATCAAGACATGGAAGCTATCAAGAATCTCCTCATCCCAGTTTCTAAGTAAAAACTTGTGGGTGAACAAGGGTGAAGGACCTCAATGTCTATTGGTGGTTCCTTGGGAAAAGTTTTGACAAAGAAAAACTTAGTGATTTGAACTAATAGGCAAAATCTATTTTGAGCAAAGCAAGCCAAACTACACTTAGCCAAATTGCATATAGTATCTAGTCCACTTAAAATTCACTAAGGTATCACTTGCCAATACTATTCCAAAGTATTGACCCACTGTGGCTGTAACTTGTGATGTTGCAGGTTACTCTGATGAGGATTAGGTGTCATGAGTCTACACTCAACATGTTTGCATGTGGCACATGAAGATGAAGACTTTTATTTATTTACTTATTCAAACTCTTGTATTAGGCCTGTGGCCTTGGAGTTGTAAAGACTATGTTTATCTCTGGAATGGCTGTAATAAATGACCTTTGTATCTGTATACTTCATCTTAAACTGTGGATGCTAGCAATGATCCAGGGACTAGCATTGCAATCACAGGGATCCTTTTTCCTTTATAAAGGAGGGATCTTACAGATGGTATCAGAGCACTGTGTTGCCTGTAGGATTATGACCCTAGGATTGGAAACCACTAAGGAAAAAATTTCAACTTCTACACTTGTCTAATCTTCTCGTAAACTTTTCTAATCTTCTTTCTCATCTCTATTTGTAGATGAACTCCATCAACGAAGCCATAAGGAAGGGACCACTCATGACAATGACTTTGGGGTGTGAGACAGAATTTCCCAAGGCTGTCAAGGACCTCATGGTTGCATTAGAGGTACAAGGTGCAGCTGTGTATAAGGGTTTTCCTGTGATGGATGAAGGAGTGGAATACTGGTAGGTGCAACTTCACTTGTATAAAAACAAGGAAGACAACCATCAGGAAAAAGGATTCTGCATGTTCACCAATTTAGTGGTGCACACTACATTCTTTGAATCATCAAAGGATGCAGCTTGGAAGACCATCAAAGAACTTGGTGATAGAGTCATGTGCAGAATGCTCAACCTCCAAAATGTTCTAAAGAAAGAGAAGGAACATACCCAAGAGTTGGAAGCTACCAACCAAACCTTAAGAGGAGACATTATAGACTTAGTGATGGAGTCATGTGAGCAAGATAGGCTGATTGCTTCTAGAAACATTGTGTTAGCCAACAGATCCAGTGAGATAGGATTGTAAACGTACTTCGTTAATTGGACCACCACCTATCACCTTATTTTCCAAATGTTGCTTTAAAATAAGATTGAACCTTGGTTGTTGTAATGGTTTCATGTATGCATGACTCGTGTGTTTTGCTTTCTAAGGATATGTATGTGATGTTTTGTATTTTGTTTTATCTTCAATTGTGTTGTTCTAACTTTTCTATCTTATAAATAGATGCCTACTGTTACCATCAGCACTGTTGAGGAGTTCCAGGTTACTCACTTTGGTCCTCGTATCGTTGAGCTTACTACTTTGCTCAATCTTCCTCTTCCTACCATCATGGTGCTTCCCCTCACCAAGTTTGAGAGGAAGGACCTCTGGGGCTTCAAGGTCAACCAGCCCGGATGCCAGACAGAGCCTACCACGGAGGCCATTGTCTTCAAGCTCATGCACGATGACAAGGAGAGAGGCCTTGAGGTAGTTATGCAGGATCTGATAGGACGTCTGCTAGGGAGACACTCCCGACAGGTTAGAGGTACTCACTTCCACGTCTTTGGTAGACGTGATGAGGATGGAGAGTCCATTGACTTCGAGGATGATTCGAGGGACACAACAGAGCCGATTTGCCTATACCTCTAGGACTTAGAGTCTCTCATTAGGCACGTGGACACTGACAGCACCAACGTCATGCTCAACAATGACGAACTCCAGGTGCAGCTTCGCGAGAAGGACAAGCTCTTCGCGAAGCAAGACGAGATAGTCAAGGAAATGGAGGCGAAGTTCGAGAGCTAGGATAGGAAGTTCAAGAGTCAGGAGAAACATGTCCAGGATAGAAACAAGAAGATCCGGGACATGACTGAAGAACTGCAGTCCAAGGACTTCGAGCTCGAGCAGCAGCAGGCGGTGATTGAGAGGCTTCGTTCCCAGAAGAGGGCTCTCAAGGCCAAGATAGAGACCTTGACCACTAGTGTCGAGGAATACAAGACCGCGATGGAGAACGCAGGTCTTACCTTTGTCGAGGAGGAGATTGATGTCGAGGAGTAGATTTGACTACTCGTTTATCTTATATTATCGTACTTGTTGTTTGAGAACTTGTTATTGACCATCCGACATGTGGATGGCTTGCTACTTGTGTGTTTTACTTTGCGAACTTGTTATCTCGTTGTTGAACCTTTATCTTTGTGTTGCATGCTTTGTGTTTGCTTATGTGATGTAATGTGCATGAAAGCATCTATGGGTATCTCATTCTTATATTTATTGAACAAACCACAGATGCCTCCCCGTCGTGCAAACCCCAACCCCAACAACAACAACAACATCACTCCAGAAATGCAGCAAATGATGACCGCTCAAACTCAGCTGATGCAGATGATGACGACGTTCATCCAGAACCAAAACAACAACAATAACAACAACAACAACAACCCACCGAGTTTTGATATGCTTACTAGGTTCTTGAGATTGAGGCCAACAAAGTTCTCAGGGATGACTGATCCCATGGTGGCCAATTATTGGCTACGTTCTGTGAACAAGGACTTGGTAACCGTGGTCACGGATCTTTGAAAAGGTCGATTTAAAGCACATTTCTTTGGAAGGACCAGCCGCCACTTGGTGGGATAACTTCCAGATCACCACTCCCATAGATGAAGTGACATGGGCTATCTTTGAAGATGGCTAGAACTTATCAAGGACTATGACCTAAGTTTGCAATACCACCCTGGTAAAGAAAATGTTGTAGCAGATGCCCTAAGTCGTAAGGTCTTTGTGAATGGCCTTACCAAAGGAGAATTGCCAGATGATCTGTGTACCCAATTTAGAAAACTCAGATTGGAGATTGTGCCTGAAGGACATCTCATGACTTTGGATGTTCAACCAAATTTGTTGGACAAGATCAAAAAATCCCAAAAGATTGATAAAGAAATCGAAGAGATTAAAGAAAAGATTGGCAAAGGAAAAGCCAAAGGGTTCCATGAAGACGAACAGGGTACTTTATGGCATGGGAAACGTATCTGTGTTCCACAAGACCCGGAACTGCGAAAACTGATTTTGCAAGAAGCACACAACTCTCCATATTCCATTCATCCAGGTAACACCAAAATGTACATGGACATGAAAGAAAGGTTTTGGTGGAATAATCTCAAGAAGGACATCGCCGAACATATTGCTTTGTGTGATGTGTGTAGTAGAGTGAAAGCGGAACATCAGAAACCAGCAGGTTTGCTTCAACCACTACCTATTACTGATTGGAAGTGGGACAAGATTGGTATGGATTTCATTACCGGATTACCAAGGACCCGGTCAAGATACGATTCTATTTGGATAGTAGTGGATCGCCTAACTAAAGTAGCTCATTTCATACCCATGAAGACAACCTATACAAGTGCTAAGTTAGCCAGAATCTACATGAGTAGAATTGTATGTCTACATGGAGTGCCCAAGAGTATTGTGTCTGATAGGGGAACTCAATTCACTTCCCATTTTTGGAGACAGCTGCATGAGTCATTGGGAACAAGGTTGGAATTCAGTACTGCTTTTCATCCTCAAACTGATGGACAAACAGAAAGGACTAATCAGATTCTTGAAGACATGTTGAGGGCATGTGCCCTAGACTATGGAGCCAGTTGGGATGAAAGTCTGCCTTACGCAGAATTTTCTTATAACAACAGCTATCAAGCCAGTATTGAGATGGCACCATTTGAGTTTCTCTACGGAAGAAAGTGTACCACCCCATTGTTATGGAATGGTGTGGGAGAAAGAAGTTTATTCGGACCAGATCTTATCAAAGAAGCCGAAGAGAAGGTCAAGTTGGTTAAGGACAGGTTGAAGATAGCACAGTCCCGACAGAAAAGCTACGCAGATCCTAAGCGTAGAGAAGTCACCTACGAAGTTGGTGATAGAGCCTATCTTAGAGTGTCACCACTTCGTGGAGTGAAGAGATTCGGAGTCAAAGGAAAACTGGCACCAAGATATGTTGGACCATTCAAGATTCTGAGTCGAAAAGGAGAAGTTGCCTATGAAATTGAACTGCCAGAATCTCTGGCAGCTGTCCATAATGTGTTTCATGTGAGTCAACTTAAGAAATGTCATCCAGAAATGGAAGAAACTTCTTTGAAGGACACTATACCTTTGGAGGAGGTTCAACTGGAAAGTGATCTCACTTATGAAGAGAAACCTATCAAGATTCTTGAGACTGCAGAAAGAGTCACAAGGACTAAGACTATCAAGTTCTGCAAAGTGCAGTGGAATCATCATTCCGAAGAGGAAGCAACATGGGAAAGAGAAGATGATCTTCGGAAAGACCACCCTCACCTATTTGCTAGCCAATCCGAATCTCGAGGGTGAGATTCACCTTAAGGGGGTTAGATTTGTAACATCCCTAAAATCATGTTTCAAACTTATGCATATCATCCATGCATCCATGATCATATGTTTTTCATTTCAAACAAAACACTTCAAAAACAGGAGCATATGAGCTCATTATTTTATGTGAATAGCTAGTAGTCTAATGCCACTCTCAATTGAAGAGTTATTTGTTTTAAACCAAGCCTTGCTTGCTCTCTTGTTATTGTGTTTGATTGTTGAAGTTTGGTGAAATTTTGCAGAACAAATATGAATCAGAAACCATTTCCAAAACTTATTTAAATCATGTGTTATAACACTGCTTATTTTGTTTGAACAAAAGGACCAAGCTAATACCAAGTGACCACTTGATTTTATGCCCAGAAGTGTGAATGTTGCACCCTACAAAATCCTGGAAAAAGTTTGAATTCAAAAGCTTTTGAAATCATTTGAAAATCATTCCAGAAAATCAAAACAGAAATAGAAAAGGAATAAAGAAAAGGAAAAAGGTTGGCGCTGCTAATCTAGCCCAACTAAGGAAGCAACCCATTTAGCCCACCCGGGTCCCCTCTCTCTCTCCGTCACTCGCAGACGCACCCATAGAGTCACTAACTCCAGGACCCCACCCCCTCTCTGTTTTATTCGCTGACAAGTGGACCCATGACCACGTCATCGTCTTCGTCAATCACGCGCGCCTGCGACGCTCACGCCGCCATTACTCGCCGCAGTCACTGCCGCGTTGATTCCCATTGATTCCGCGAGTAACTCCACGCCATGCTCCGGCTATAAGATCTTATCCCCACTCCGCTCCATTCCCCTCACTCACCAACCGCAAAGCGCCGCTAGGCTGTCCACAATCGAACTTGCACCGCCGCGGTACTGAGCATCTCCGGCAGCAAATTCCGGTGAGTCCTGACCGCCCCTGTGCCTCTGATTCAAACGAGTGTAACCAGCATGACCTCGTGCACCTTCTGATACCATTTGCTTGCCTGCTTGTGACCCAGGACGCCGTCCTCGTTCGTTTCTGCAAGCGACCGAGCCGCCGCTCAACTCCGGCGATCAATTGCGGTAAGCACTGAGCGCCCCTTGACCTCTCTCGCATACGACTAGGCTCGCCACTGTCTTGTGCATCATCTGATGCCATTGGTTTGTGCTAGGGAGACCAGGAACGTCGCCAACATCGCCGTCCACTCCAACCCGACGCCGCCGCAACTCCGACGAGCTCCCTCGGCCACTCTAGAGCGCCCCTTGCCGAACCACCGCCACCTTGAGCATCAGCAGCTCTCTGCGATTCCGGTAAACCCCTTCTCCCTCTCCCGCGCGACCTAGAACGCCAGCTTTGCCACTGACAGAGGAGCCGCCGCCAGTCGCCGCCGCTAGCGCCGCTCGACTTTGGTCAAAGCAGCAGCCGCCGTTAGATCTGCATCGTAGGGATTAGATTAGAACGGGGATGAACCGTTTTCTTTAGATCTGGCGCGTTGGATCTAAGTTGATCCTACAGCGCGGAATCACGATCCGACGCGAACCGGTACACGCCAATAGGATAGCGCCGCGTGGCAGCTGTTAGAGTTTAAAAACAGAATTTGAATCTGATTATTGTTTGAATTTGATTTAGATATAACTTTTGATCCCCACGTTAGAATTTGGCAAATTTTATACCGTTGGAATCAGGAGAGCAAGCTCTTTCTGATTATGCAATGTGTTTAATGTTTAGCTTCTGTTAAAAAGGATTTATTTGCAGAAACATGTGTAGGGCTTATTTGAGTATATGAATTGTTTAGGAATTGTTTTAAGGGTTAAATAATTATTTTTTGGCAAGTTTTTGACTTGTTTAGGATTCAATACTATGTACTTGCTTGGTTGAGTTTTGAAAATCATCACTTAGCATTTTGCATGCATGCATATATTTTTGATTGTATATGTTTTGTGTGTAATTTGTGGCTACCATTTCTTGTGTAGATTTTGGTGCTAGTGATTGTGATTGTGAGGAGTGCTACTCTCCCAACTACCAAGGCAAGTGGTACTTCATGAATATTATCATTCCTATGTTTTCCACTAAGCATTAGAAATATTTTGTTAGTCTTGCATGCTATATTTTTCTTATATGCCATGTTGGGAAATCCTAGTAGTTGTAGAAATTCTAGGGAATTTCTAAGTTAAGTTACTATCTATGCCATGCTTAGCCTAGCTAGTAGCAACCAAGGGTTGGTGAAATATATACATGCTATGATGAAAATATTTCTAAGTCTTTGGACTTCTGTCTTACCTAATAAAACAACTAAGTTAATGAAACACCTGGGTGGAATGGAAGGAAAGGTTTATGTTGAGTGGTTACACAAGGCCCATTTCTATGGTTTACCTTGTGTATCTCACTTGTGGTAAACCACCCAGGAACAAAGAGATTTTAGAGGCCAAGTGTTAAGAAGCTTCTAGTGCAGCCACTTGGCAATATGGGCTCTGCCTGGATCACATAAGTTGCTAGAACTTAGCCATTTGGACAGTTGGTGGTAGTGGGATGATAGGTTGGAACGCGTCCATTTGGTCTAAGGAAAGGCTTCTGAAAGGTCCTGTCTTGGTGAAACAAAGTCTGGTGGGGAAAGTGCACAACCTCTGCAGATGGAAAAACCTAAGTACTTAGCCAAGTCCATGGCAATGGACAACTTGAGCATCAAGACATGGAAGCTATCAAGAATCTCCTCATCCCAGTTTCTAAGTAAAAACTTGTGGGTGAACAAGGGTGAAGGACCTCAATGTCTATTGGTGGTTCCTTGGGAAAAGTTTTGACAAAGAAAAACTTAGTGATTTGAACTAATAGGCAAAATCTATTTTGAGCAAAGCAAGCCAAACTACACTTAGACAAATTGCATATAGTATCTAGTCCACTTAAAATTTACTAAGGTATCACTTGCCAATACTATTCCAAAGTATTGACCCACTGTGGCTGTAACTTGTGATGTTGCAGGTTACTCTGATGAGGATTAGGTGTCATGAGTCTACACTCAACATGTTTGCCTGTGGCACATGAAGATGAAGACTTTTATTTATTTACTTATTCAAACTCTTGTATTAGGCCTGTGGCCTTGGAGTTGTAAAGACTATGTTTATCTCTGGAATGGCTGTAATAAATGACCTTTGTATCTGTGTACTTCATCTTAAACTGTGGATGCTAGCAATGATCCAGGGACTAGCATTACAATCACAGGGATCCTTTTTCCTTTATAAAGGAGGGATCTTACAGATGGTATCAGAGCACTGTGTTGCCTGTAGGATTATGACCCTAGGATTGGAAACCACTAAGGAAAAAATTTCAACTTCTACACTTGTCTAATCTTCTCGTAAACTTTTCTAATCTTCTTTCTCATCTCTATTTGTAGATGAAATCCATCAACGAAGCCGTAAGGAAGGGACCACTCATGACAATGACTTTGGGGTGTGAGACAGAATTTCCCAAGGCTGTCAAGGACCTCATGGTTGCACTAGAGATACAAGGTGCAGCTGTGTATAAGGGTTTTCCTGTGATGGATGAAGGAGTGGAATACTGGTAGGTGCAACTTCACTTGTATAAAAACAAGGAAGACAACCATCGGGAAAAAGGATTCTGCATGTTCACCAATTCAGTGGTGCACACTACATTCTTTGAATCAGCAAAGGATGCAGCTTGGAAGACCATCAAAGAACTTGGTGATAGAGTCATGTGCAGAATGCTCAACCTCCAAAATGATCTAAAGAAAGAGAAGGAACATACCCAAGAGTTGGAAGCTACCAACCAAACCTTAAGAGGAGACATTATAGACTTAGTGATGGAGTCATGTGAGCAAGATAGGCTGATTGCTTCTAGAAACATTGTGTTAGCCAACAGATCCAGTGAGATAGGATTGTAAACGTACTTCGTTAGTTGTCCACCACCTATCACCTTATTTTCCAAATGTTGCTTTAAAATAAGATTGAACCTTGGTTGTTGTAATGGTTTCATGTATGCATGACTTGTGTGTTTTGCTTTCCAAGGATATGTATGTGATGTTTTGTCTTTTGTTTTATATTGAATTGTGTTGTTCTAACTTTTCTATCTTATAAATAGATGCCTACTGTTACCATCAGCACTGTTGAGGAGTTCCAGGTTACTCGCTTTGGTCCTCGTATCGTTGAGCTTACTACTTTGCTCAATCTTCCTCTTCCTACCATCATGGTTCTTCCCCTCACCAAGTTTGAGAGGAAGGACCTCTGGGGCTTCAAGGTCAACCAGCCCGGACGCCAGACAGAGCCTACCACGGAGGCCATTGTCTTCAAGCTCATGCACGATGACAAGGAGAGAGGCCTTGAGGTAGTTATGCAGGATCTGATAGGACGTCTTCTAGGGAGACACTCCCGACAGGTTAGAGGTACTCACTTCCACGTCTTTGGTAGACGTGATGAGGATGGAGAGTCCATTGACTTCGAGGACGATTCGAGGGACACAGCAGAGCCGATTCGCCTGTACCTCCAGGACTTAGAGTCTCTCATTAGGCACGTGGACACTGACAGGACCAACGTCATGCTCAACAATGACGAACTCCAGGTGTAGCTTCGCGAGAAGGACAAGCTCTTCACGGAGAAAGACGAGATAGTCAAGGAAATGGAGGCGAAGTTCGAGAGCTAGGATAGGAAGTTCAAGAGTCAGGAGAAGCGTGTCCAGGATAGAAACAAGAAGATCCGGGACATGACTGAAGAACTGCAGTCCAAGGACTTCGAGCTCGAGTAGCAGCAGACAGTGATTGAGAGGCTTCGTTCCCAGAAGAGGGCTCTCAAGGCCAAGATAGAGACCTTGACCACTAGTGTCGAGGAATACAAGACCGCGATGGAGAACGCAGGTCTTACCTTTGTCAAGGAGGAGATTGATGCCGAGGAGTAGATTTGACTACTCGTTTATCTTATATTATCGTACTTGTTGTTTGAGAACTTGTTATTGACCATCCGACATGTGGATGGCCTGCTACTTGTGTGTTTTACTTTGCGAACTTGTTATCTCGTTGTTAAACCTTTATCTTTGTGTTGCATGCTTTGTGTTTGCTTATGTGATGTAATGTGCATGAAAGCATCTATGGGTATCTCATTCTTATCTTTATTGAACTAACCACAGATGCCTCCCCGTCGTGCAAACCCCAACCCCAACAACAACAACACTCCAGAAATGCAGCAAATGATGACCGCTCAAACTCAGCTGATGCAGATGATGACGACGTTCATCCAGAACCAAAACAACAACAATAACAACAATAACAACAACAATAACAACAACAACCCACCGAGTTTTGATATGCTTACTAGGTTCTTGAGATTGAGGCCAGCAAAGTTCTCAGGGACGACTGATCCCATGGTGGCCAATGATTGGCTACGTTCTGTGAACAAGGACTTGGTAACCATGGGCTGTACGGATGCTGAAAAGGTCAGATTTGCAGCACATTTGCTGGAAGGACCTGTGGCACATGAAGATGAAGACTTTTATTTATTTACTTATTCAAACTCTTGTATTATGCATGTGGCCTTGGAGTTGTAAAGACTATGTTTATCTCTGGAATGGCTGTAATAAATGACCTTTGTATCTGTGTACTTCATCTTAAACTGTGGATGCTAGCAGTGATCCAGGGACTAGCATTGCAATCATAGGGATCCTTTTTCCTTTATAAAGGAGGGATCTTACAAAACCGTCTATAGCCGCCTCCACCATCCTCCCTATATCGGGGGACATAAAGTTCTTCCCGGCACCCTGCCAGAGGGGAGATCATCCCGAAGGCCTTCTCTCTGGTATGATGCATGAGTAGTTCCACCTTGGACTATGGGTCCATGTAGTAGCTACATGGTTGTATATCCTCCTTTGTGCTTTCATGTATAGATCTTGTGTGCTCCATTCATGATTAAGATCTAATCTATTTGTAATCATGCATGTTGTGTTTGCGGGGATCCGATGGATATTGAGATTATTATGTTGGTTTGATTAATGGTTTTGTCTTTATGATTCTATCATGTCTGTGTTGTTTGTGATCTTGCATGCTCTTCCGTTGTTAGTAGCTATCTTGGCCAAGTAGTTGCTAGTGACTCCAAGAGGGGGTATTTATGCTCGATAGTGGGTTCATGCCTTTAGTTTCCAAGGTAAGTGACAATAATCTTTTCGGTTGTAGATTTTGTGTTGCTACTAGGGAGAAAACAACGGTCTCTTGTTCATGGAACATGTGGACTATTTACCTTACACACTTTACTTAAAGTAGTTGTCTGTTGCTTGCAACTTAATACTGGAGGGGGTTCGGATGATAACCTGAAGGTGGACTTCTAGTCATAGATACAGTTGGATGGCGGTCTATGTATCTTGTTGTATTTCCCAATCGAATCTCATAGGATCTTTGTGAATAGTAATTGCATTGTTATGCCTTGCTCAGTTCCTGTCAATTGCCCTGCTGTAATTTGATTTCCCTTCATGCCATGTTGTTTATCTAAGGAGAGCACCTCTAGTGAACTATGGACCCCGGTCCAATCTTTACCATCGATGCATCTTCCACTGTTACTTGTTTACTTGCTGCAAACCATTACCTTCCACATGGTATGTTTAATCCATTGTTACATCAAACTGGTGAGCTTGACAACCTCACTGATTCGTTGGGGCAAAGTATTGAGTTTGTGTTGTGTAGGTCTCCGCATTGCTTGCAACACCTGTGTGACGTTTCCTTCCTCCTTCTAGTTCGATAACCTCGGTATCTAATGAGGGAAGACTTGCTGTTGTGCTCATCACACCTTGCTCTTGGGGTTTCCAACGAAGTGCTCCACGTCAGCACCATCAACAAGTTTTCTGGCGCCGTTGCCGGGGAGGCTAAGGACGTCTTCACAAGGGGAGTCCTTCACTTCCTTTCTCTTTACTTTGTTTTTAGTTTGCTTTGTTTCTTTTGCTTGGTTTTGTTTGCATCTTTTAAAAAAAAACCAAAAAAATTAGTCTAGTTTGGTTTGCTTGCTTTATTCAAAAACACAAAAAATTAGTTCCTGCTCTAGCTACTGTTGCTGTTTTTGGCTTGCCGACCTTTGCCAAAATGAATTCTGCTGAGAACACCAAGTTGTGTGACTTCACTAGCACCAACAACAATGATTTCCTAAGCACTCCTATTGCTCCACCTGCTCCTGATGCAACCTTTTATGAAATTAAGCTTGCTTTGTTGAATCTTGTGATGAGAGAGCAATTTTCTGGTGCTAGTTCTGATGATCATGCTGCCCATCTCAATAGCTTTGCTGAACTTTGTGATATGCAAAAGTATAAGGATGTAGATGGAGATATTATTAAGCTCAAGCTTTTTTCCTTTCTCCTTGAGGGGAAAAGCTAAAGAATTGTTGCTTTCTTTGCCTAAAATTAGTATTGATTCTTGGACTAAGTGCAAAGATGCTTTTATTGGAAAGTACTATCCTCCTGCTAAGATTATATCTATGAGAAGTGACATTATGAAATTTAAACAACTTGATAGTGAACATGTTGCTCCATCTTGGGAAAGAATGAAATCTTTGGTTAAAAATTTCCCTACTCATGGACTCACTGCTTGGATGGTTATCCAGACTTTTTATGCAGGTTTGAACTTCTACTCAAGAAATTTGTTGGATTCAGCTGTTGGAGGGACTTTTATGGGCCTCACTTTGGGTGCTGCAACAAGGCTCCTTGATAATATGATGGTTAACTACTCTGAATGGCATGTTGAGAGAGCTCCACATGGTAAGAAGGTAAATTCTGTTGAGGAAACTTCCTCTTTGAGTGAAAAGATTGATGTTATTATGGCTATGCTTGTTAATGGGAAAGCTCCTCTAGATCCTAATAGTTTTCCCTTAGCCTCTTTAGTTTCTCAAGAAGAGAAAGTTGATGTGAACTTCATTAGCAACAACAATTTCAACAACAATGCCTATAGGAATAATTTTGGTAGCAACAATACTTATAGGCCTTATCCTCCTAATAAAGGAAATTCCTATGGAAGGTCTTACAATAATGCTAGAAGTGCCCCCTCTGAACTTGAAGTCATGCTCAAGGACTTTATTAGTAAACAAACCACTTTCAATAAGACTACAGAGGAAAAGCTTTTAACTATTGAGAAAAATATATCCTCTTTGTCTGAAGCTTAGTCTTCCTTGATTAATAAAATGGATGCTAAACCTGAAGCCATGGAAAACACCTTTGCTACTGCTCATGCCATACAAGTTACTATTGATGAAAATGTTAGGCTGTTATCTCAACTTCATGCTAAGTGGGAAAGGGAAGCTGAAATTGATAGGAACAATAGTGTGTGCACCATCACCACTAAACCACAAGTAGTCCCTATCTGTTAGGGGCTCCCAACCTTAAAATAAGGTAGAGTCCCCTGTGTTTACAATGCTAGTCCCTGGATCAATAGCTAGCATCCACAGTTTAAGATGTAATATCCAGAAACAAAGGTCATAATATAACTTTATAACCAGGAGTAACAAAATTTTATTACATCTTACATAGCTCATTTGGCTATTACTTTACATTGCAGCGGAATAACTATAAGCATGGGGTCCTTCATCTTCAAAGTGCCACAGGCAGACATGTTGGTTGTAGACTTTGTAATCCTAATCAATCAATCTTCACTAAAATCAATCAAACCTGCAACATTACAAGTTACAGCCACAAGGGTCAATACATTTGAATTGTATTGGCAAGTTTCACTACTATGTTGTATATAAGTGGATCCTATCAATTCATGCATTTTTGGCTAAGTAGGGTTTTAAGGCTCATTTGTAGAAAGCAATACTTTATCCTATCTTTTCAAAATGGTTTTGTTCCTTTGTCAAATATTTTCTGAACTCCTTGGAATCCACCAAGTGTCTTTGTCAAAATCTCTTGAGATCCTTCGTACCCCCAAGTACTTCAAGTTTTTATCAAATCTCTTGAGCTCCTTGGTAACCCCAAGTGCTGCAAGTTATTATCAAAGTCTCTTGAGCTCCTTGGTACCCCCAAGTGCATCAAGCCTTTTGTTGTCAATTAAAAGTTTTTCTTTTAGAAGTTGGAATGTCGAGATTTCCCATAGCTTCAAGCTTTAGTTGCTCAGTATTGTCCATAACCGGGGACACAGATAAGTACTTAGATTTTATTATCTTCTGCAGAAGTTGTACACTTTACCCACATGTCACACTCTCATCTTGTTGCCACCAGTGGCCGCTGGATTGGTACTCACCAAGATGGAGTACTGGCAGATTGAGAATGTGACGAAGTCTTTCTAGAGGGTCCTCCCATACACCATTGCTAGCTTGTCTTCAGTACCCATGTAGGATTCCAGGTCCTCATTTTCAGTAACCTGAAGACAATGCATGGGTCTTCCCAATGTAGTTGACTAATCCAGAGCCATAAGTAGCATGTGGTTGTACACGAAAGCCACAATTGGAGAAACATGTTCAATCTCTAAGTTTCCTAGGTAGTTTTCTTTTGGAGCACAACACAAAGAGATTGCCATAGACATGGTTCCTTTTGTTGCCACCTTCTCCAAAACTCAAATTCCTTGTCCACCCAGGTGGTTCATTGTGTCCTTGTTTTATTATATAAAAACACAAGTCCTTTTCTCAACTTCATAAAATCTCAACATGTATCTCTTTTCAAAATATAGCATGGCTAAGCATGTAACAACTACATTGTTTTCACTAAGGTATATATAGGGAATCCTATTAGGATTTAGCATAACATAAGTATAAAAATTCTTTTCATGCATGTTTCAAAATCCACTAAGTACAATGAAAATAGTAGAACTTTAGATGATAGTGTAACTTGCCTTTCTTTTGGTAGGGAATGTTGGTTCACTCCTTGATCTTGCTAGTCTCACACTTTTCTAACCTCACTACAATCAATCAAGCAAACACAATAACAACTAGCATTCCAAACCAATAATCAATCAAATAATTCACACACATAAAACAATGGGATCTAAGTTATGCATGCAAGCATGCAAGAGGTAGTTTTATTTGCAAATATGGTTTCTACTAGGCTCTAATATTTGTAAAGTCCAAAGTGGTCATTTTCCAAAGTGGCAAAGTCATTTGCAAAAGGGTTTTATCTATAAACCATTTTTAAATCCTTTCATTATTTTATGTGGTGGAAATGTTTTTATCAAATCAAAAACTTTATGTTGTTCACCAAATAAGTTGTTGTTTTCTCAAAAATTGGTGTTTAGGGTCAGTAGGTTTGATCCAATCATTTTTCCAAAGTTTTTACTCCAAAAACATTTTCATAGCAAAAACAATATTTTTATTTGGCTAGAAATGGGCTAAATCAATTAATCCATCCTAAACTTCAACAAATAAATTTTTAAATCCATAGGTTGGTTCCTAGGGTCAGTAAGTTCACCACAAACTAATTTGCCAAGATTTCAACCTCAAAAACATTTTTGAACATTTTTTCTAATCTAAACAAGCATACAAATGTTTCTACAAAAACAAACAATCTAACATAAACTTTTTACTAAACAACTTGCATGGTTGGCTAGGGTTTGTTCCACTGATTCCATTGATATAAAGTTTGTAAATTTTGGACGTGTGGATCAAAAGTTACAAAGGTTTCAAATCTGCAAACAAATCTGATTTCAAATTCTATTTCTAAATCGTCTGGTGCCACGCGTCGCTTTCCTATTCACTGGTACCGGTTCGGGTGGATCGGATGATGCGATGGGTTGGATCTAACTTAGACGAATGGATCAGATGGGCGCGTACCCCTTCGTCTTGTTCTAATCGTAGCCACCAGATTTAAATCTAACGGCCACAGATGGTTGGCCAAAAGCTAGCGGCGCTGCGCGGCGGCAGACGGATGCGACGGTCAGGCGGTGGGCTAGCGGCGGTTCTAGGAAGCAATGAGGGAAGGGAAGGTGCTCACCAGGTTCATGAGGTCACGGTGAGGCTCGAGGCGGTGTTGGTCTGGCGAGGGGCGCTCTGGTTCTAGCAGGATTGCTCGCCGGAGTGGGAAACGACGTCGGGCGGCTCTGGTCCTGGTCGGAGGCGACGCTGCAGATCGCCCTAAGTCAAGACAAGAGCATGGTCAGATGCAGGAGGATGTGGCGAGTGTGGGAGCGTGAACGAGAAGGCGTGGGCGATCATGCTTTCGAGACTCCGGAGTGAGGCGACGGCCGCGGTCGATGGTTGTCGAAGTCGACGCTCAGGGGCGCCCGCGGTTGAACGGAGGGTACATGCAGAAGCGCCAGAGGTTGGGGAAGGTGTGAGCTTGGTTGGGGAGGCAAGGCGGTGGCTGGGCTCGCCGGAATTTGCTGGGGACGGTTGTTGGAGCAGAGGTGTTGCGAGCTCGAATTGAGGCAGCCTAGGGGCTCTCGTGCTGTGGTGTTTGAGGGGAAAGGAGGAGAAGGCGCAGGCGATTTAAAAGGACGTGGTCGCAGGGGAAGTAATGGCCGTGGTTAACGCGAATTGATCGCCGGCGTAAAGGGCAGGAAATGGCAGGGCGTCGTCTGTGCGAGGAAGAAGAGAAGGAACACTGCTGTGGGGCCCGTGCGTCAGCGAGAGAGAGGAGAGGGAAAAGAGGTCCACTGGTCAGTCGCTCTGCGGGTGTGCATTTAGGTAGAAAGCTTCAGCGTGGGGAGAGAAGTTGGGCTATTTGGGCTCGTTGGGCTTGGCAATTTGAGTCCAGATTCTATTTTTTTCTTTTTGAACGCTTTTTCTTTTTCCAATTTTAATTTCTGTTTTGAAATTCAAACAACAAATCAACATTCAAATCAATTCAAACATTCACCAAACATTGCAACTGAATTTGGTTCTGTTTAACAACATAAACCAAATCCAAAAAAAATAAAATAATTTTATTCTTTTTAGGATCTATTTAATAATTAAATAAAATAGATCTTGATTATTAATTCAAATAGGTTTTGATTTATTTAATAAAATCTCCATTTGAAAACTAAATATTTCCAAACCAAATCAGTAGGTTTTATTTGAAAATATAAGATATTTGGAAAACTTGTTTAAAATAAAATAACATTTTTATTTTAGGGTCCATTAATAATTTAATAAGATGGACCTTAGTTAATAATTCAAATAGGATTTGTTTTATTAAAATCTTTATTTTGAAATCTAATTTGAAAATAATAAACACTTGGAAAACTTATTTTAAATAATTTAATAAGTTTTGATGTTTGATTTAAAATAGTAAAACTTTTATTTTCAATAAACTTGGATATTAAATCCTAATTATTTTATTTAAATCGACCTTTTACTATTTTTCTCAAATGGAAATATGTTATTTCAAAGGCTTGGCCAAAGTTTTAATTTTGGCTATTAAAATAATCCTTACTTGAAAACCAAATCTTTATATAAAAAGATTCAAAAAAAGTAATTTCCAAATATTTTTATTTTCCTTTATTAAATGTTTATCTTTTTAAATCCCTTTAGGATTTTATCTTTATCAAAATAAGTTTGAAGGTTTCCAATTGAATTCAAAAGTTTCTTCTCACCCTGAAAATCAACAAAGTTTTATTTTTATTCAATTATTTTTCACATTACAAGATTTGGAAAATCTTGGGATGTGACAGGCTACCACCCTTAAAATAAATCTCGTCCCGAGATTTGGGAAAGCTAGGGTTACCAGTAGGCTCAAAACAACTAGGGTACTACCACCCTTAAATATTTCAAACAAATTTACATATTGGCTTCTTGGGATCCTGGGGAAACTCCTTTGGGCAAACATCTGCATAGTGTCCTTTGTTTCCACTCTTGACTCATGGTCCAAGGTTGAGATCCTTCATAGGCTTGTTTAACTTGTTCTTCATATTTTCTGGACAATTGTTTGCATAATGTCCTGGTTGTTTGCAATTGAAACAGTTGATATCTTTGAGTTCTTTACGTGTCTCTTGTGGACAAGTTGCTGCATAATGGCCTAGCTCTTTGCAGTTGTTGCACCACACTTGGCCAATTTCCTTATGCTTCAGGTTCTCTGGGCATTCACTGGAATAGTGTCCCATTTCCTTACATTTATGACATTGCACATGGCTTTTGTCCTTCTTTTGCTTTTTGGGTTTCTCCAAAGCTAGGAGTGCATCTAGTTCATGTTGTGTAACACCCTCAGAATCGGCCCTATGCAAGTTTTAGCGCTTCCCGCCAAACCCGCATAGAAACGATTCAAAGGTGCCCACCAGGCACTTTCGTGCGGGTGGAAAACGAAGTAATATAATTAGACAATAGTCCTCGATGGAACCCACAAAACATATATATACAACAACGACTCAAAGAGTCAAGAATACAGATATACAATACAAAGATCCAAATCACCTTTAAAACGATATAGCGTCCGAGTACGGACAAGATGCAAATTGAGCTAAGAGCCCTGAAGAATAACCAATGGCGTCCATAACCCTGCCCAGGCCAAGCCGGAAGGGTAACCCTGCTAACGACGTCGATCTCAAAACCTGCTTAAACAAAAGGGGTGCCGAAAAAGGGCAAAGGAAAAAGAGAGAGCGGTCAGTACTGAGGCCAGTACACGGCGAGGCTAGAATTCGGCGGTCCTCGCCTACATAGGTATGGTGGACTGAGCGGCAGTGCAGCATGCACTAAACAACCTATAGAGACTCGATACAACTGTCGGCTATCAGAGAGGGATAAGAAAGACCTATCCGGATCCAACCTGATACTACCACCAAACATACCCATCCTGGTATTTCCCCCTCGAGATCAAACGAGGAAGGCAACCGAGGAACTCACACCGTTGGCAGTTTTATTCATTCTGTTATAGTTGCAGCAATTACTAGTCAAATAAAGATGGCATGAGTCATCCTGATATAATAAGTAGTGGGCACTTTTAGTTAACCATTCTGTTGTAGTTGCAACACTTACTAGTCAGATACAATTAGCATGAGATATCCCAAACCCAGCAGTTTTTGGTACTTTTATTTAGCCATTCCGTGGTAGTGGAGCTGATTACTAGTCATATCGGATACAAGTCAAATTATAGCAGTAAACTTTAGTTATGGTTGTCTATGATCAAGAACTGTGCTCCAAGTCGTCCATAACCGCGGACATGGCTTTTCGAAAAGATTTAACCCTGCAGGGGTGCACCAAAGTATCCACACGCACTTCGACCCTTTTTGCCAGATCAGTTAACATACACCCATCGGTATGTCGGCGGGGCCTAAGTCATGACGTTTCCCAGACCCAAAGCAAGTACATGGGGGCCACCCCACTAAGCTACCCGCAACGAAGTCGCCGGTCTCCGAGACGGACTCAGGGTTTGTGGAGACGGCTATAAACGACTGGGAACCAGAAAAGATGACTGGGCTTGTCGATACAGCGAAAACGTGTCACGATCCTAACAAGACAGGTGCGATACCTGCACAATTTAAATTACAAAGAAGCATGGCATAAGTACAGGATAGTAATAAAGCCCCAAACTAATTGTGGCCCCCGGTACAATACTTTGAAATCAGGTACTAATCGATGGGGGTGCCCATACACCCCACCTGTGGTTAGCGCGCTCGATCTCGGAACAGGTGTCAAGAACTCGGGGTCCTACGGGACACTAGTGGGCGGTTAACAACCAAATAACATCTATTCCCCACCGGTGACTCTGCATTTACCTACTTCAATTTTAGTTATTAAACAGTAATTAAAGCCATGATCATCTCCAACATTAGACATGCGGCAAATACTCCAACAACTGTGGTACTTGACGACACGCAACAGCACTTGAGCCTGCAACTACGACACGCAAGTCCAACTATCTACCAAGCAACAGGTAATAGGATGTGTCCAAGGCAATATAAGGTTGCAAGGGATATCACGGGTACGACAACTAGAGCATCGCAACACAGATAGCAATAGATCAACAGGAGGAAATAAATACTATAAAAGTAAGATAGGTAAAAAGGGGGAGGTGCTCGCCTGAAAACATTGCCGAAGGTTCATCCGAAGATCGGGTCAACACTCGCATCAACTCATCGGCCTAATCCGTGAAGAAGCAAAGCACTAGAGGAAACACCGGTTGGACTATTTAATACTACGGCAAAAGATCGGGCATGATGAATGTATGATGTATGACATGGCAAAGGTGCGATGCATTTAGGCCATATTAAGTGGAACCGAGGCCCCGACAATTAATTAATAGGTTCATTTTTTTTATATACCCCGCAATTTAAATGTGGTATTAACATGGCAAAACATAGCATCGGTTCGCTACACAAATTTAAATAGAGCCCATATAAGACTAGATTCATCGGCATATGGACTCCATATTTAATTATGAGGTGAATCGGCATAATGCCCCCAAACCACAGACAAGGTATGCATGCATGAACAAATTAATATGGGACAGTTTTATATCTAGCGTTTATAAAATAGGGGCTCGGGAAAGGTTCACACATCTGGGCTCGGGAGATCTTTGTTCCGAGGGGTTCGGGGCCGGACTCAGGGTTCAACAGGGATCGAGGTTCAGATTCAAGATGGAGAACTTGTTGTGTCGTGACGGAGAAATTGGGTCCAAGCGGTCGCTCTTGCCATCGCGAAGATTTTGTCGGGTCCGTGTATCGGGTCGGTCTTGGCGTTCGGGATGCAGAACTTGGCGTTCCGCGGCGAAGTGCTTGACGTCATTTGGTTCCATGTCGACGGTCTTGGTGTCCTCGATGGAGAACTCGGTGTATCCGTGTCGGCGGCCTTGGCGGTTATCGGGTTCGGTCTTCGGATCCGATTGAAGATCTTGGCGGTCCGGGGGAACGGCCTTCGGGTCCAGAAAGGAGATCTTGGTGCTCCGTGAGGTAGATCTTGTCGGTTCCACCCCCAAAGGCCTTGTGGTTCCGTGACGGAGATCTCCGGGTTCGGTTCGCGGTTCCTCGTCGATAGCTCGGGGTCATGGTACCCGGAAGGAGATCTTGGCAATAGCGATGGGGTTTCCCACAGAAGATGCTTCAGAGGCCGGATCGGCCTACGCTCATCTTGGCACCAACATGTCCTGGGTGGAACTTGTACCCGACATGGCACAACAGAAACGATTGGTCGAGCACATCCATCACCAACGGTACACACCAAGACACATGCAGCCTCACAGAGAACACAGACGACCGGAGATGGTCGAGGTCGTACTAGGCAGTGACGCAGAGGAGGCTCAGGCCGCGCAGCTGCAGAGGCCGAACAGGAGGGTCGCCGGGGTGCTCGAGCGGCGGCGGCCGGGAGGCGGGACCGGCGAGGCGGGGAAGTCCGAGCTCTGCAGGACGAGGCGGTGGCGACGCTCGCGAGGAGCCTCTACAACGGGGATCGGCGCTAGGTCTTGGGGAGGAGAAGCCCTGGCGGAGGCCGGCGGGGCTGCGGAGGAAGACGGTGGCGGGGAGAGGGCACGAGGCACGCGGCGGCGGGGGCGCGGTCGCGGTCGAGGGCCGGAGGAGAGCACCGGGAGGAGGCCGGGCCGGCGAACGCGCGGGCGCAGAGGACTCGGGGCGGCGGGTGAGCAGAGGACGGAAGTGGCCTGGCGGCGGAGGCGCGCTCGGCTCCGGGGCGACGGCCGGAGGGGGTGGAGGCGAGGGCGGGCCGTGGCTCATGGAGAGAGGCTCGCAGGTCGGGCGAGATCGAGGAGGACGGGCGGGCCGGAGGCGCTGAACGCGGAGGTCACGGAGGGCGGTCCGCAGCTGGGAAGAGGGTACGGCCGGGCTCGGGGAGGTGCGCTGGCGATGGCGGCGAGCAGAGGCGAGGTAGGTGGGGAGAGGACGCGGTCGGCGTGAGGAAGAACGAGAGAGGGGAACGGGGTGAGGAGGTGGGGCCGTGCTGCAGGCATGCCAGGCGGTGGAAGCAGGTGGGGGTGGTGGTTGTGTTGCTGTGTGTGTGGGGTAGGGCAGGTGGCAGCGGGTGATTGGGTGGGGTTTGGGCCAGGGGTGATGTGGCGAGCACTGATTGGATGGGGTGAGGTGGAGGGGTGGAGGAAGGGGCTGGGTAGACTAGAATTAGGTAGGAAAAGGTTTGGGGTTGCTCTGGTTTTGTACTGGGGGTGGCCGACTGGGTCGGATCGGCCCGGTACGGCTGCCCCTAAAAATAAAATAAATATTTTAATATTTAAAATGGGGCTTTTGAAAACCGTTGGTAGACAAAGCAAAATATTCCGGAGACCCGGGTTTTGTGTTTGAATAAGGACGGGGCGTTCAGAAGACAAAATAGATTTTTCGAAGATAGTTTTATGCAAACAAATGCAAGATGACATGACGATGATCAAATGCAATGTGGCATGATGACATGAGCATGCGGTCATGATGATGCAATGCACAAAAACAACGCGATTTTCTAGTAGTGGTTTTTGCGAGGCGCCACAATTCGACACCACTAACAATGGATCTCGCCCTCGAGATCCACCTCATGGTACCGGGAAGAAGGGCGGCAATCTGAATCTTCTCGCATCGTGTAGATCCTCGCGACACCACTAACAAGAGGTCGTTGTCCGTGATCATCGAGAGAACACTCCGGGAACAAAAGGTCGAAGGTAGAGGTATCAAAAAATAAAGCCACCTCTAACTTCGATAGAAGGAGAGAAAAGATGCGGCCTATCCCACTTCAATGTACAAGAGCGAATAGAAAGGGTAGTCGGCATGGGGGCCAATCCATCACGCATCCAAACTATTACTCCGCACAATCAGTAGAAAAGCGTGCAGCCATTCTCGGAGTCAGATTGAAGATCCTGACAATCGAGGGTCGGAACAAAGGAATGATGCAGGCTCTGCATCGGACCTGGCGTAGAGGATGTCGTCGTGTCGGAAAACACCAGAAGGCACGAGAAGGAGCAAAGAGAAGTCCACCAGACGAAGGATTCCTCGGATAGCATGAAGACCAGATGTGGCAACACCGTTACCAAAGGAGGAACCGAAACCCTGAAGGTACGATGGAACCCAACCACGAGAAATCCTGGACTCGAAGAGAGAGAAGAGAGCGGATTCAAAACACGCAGAGGTGAGAGGAGAGCAGCAGAGGGGTAAGGAGTAAAATTATACCTAATCAGAACTATCCAACCGATTTTGCAAAAATAGTTTTGACACTCTACTTCGGCCGTTAGCTAGGTTATCCTACAGGCTGGACTTGTGGGGTATCGCAACTACTGAGCTCTGATACCACTCTGTAACACCCTCAGAATCGGCCCTATGCAAGTTTTAGCGCTTCCCGCCAAACCCGCATAGAAACGATTCAAAGGTGCCCACCAGGCACTTTCGTGCGGGTGGAAAACGAAGTAATATCATTACACAATAGTCCTCGATGGAACCCACAAAACATATATATACAACAGCGACTCAAAGAGTCAAGAATACAGATATACAATACAAAGATCCAAATCACCTTTAAACGATATAGCGTCCGAGTACGGACAAGATGCAAATTGAGCTAAGAGCCACGAAGAATAACCAATGGCTTGCATAACCCCGCCTGTGCCAAGACGGAAGGGTAACCGCTAACGACGCCGATCTCAAAACCTGCTTAAACAAAAGGGGTGCCGAAAGGGCAAAGGAAAAGAGAGAGCGGTCAAGATCTTGAGGCCAAGACACGCGAGGCTAGAATTGGCGGTCCTCGCCTACATAGGTATGGTGGATCGGCGGCAAGAAGATGCACTAAACAACCTATAGAGACTCGATACAACTGTCGGATATCAGAGAGGGATAAGAAAGACCTATCCGGATCCAACCTGATACTACCACCAAACATACCCATCCTGGTATTTCCCCCTCGAGACCAAACGAGGAAGGCAACCGAGGAACTCACACCATTGGCAGTTTTATTCATTCAGTTATAGTTGCGGCAATTACTAGTCAAATAAAGATGGCATGAGTCATCCTGATATAATAAGCAGTGGGCACTTTTAGTTAACCATTCCGTTGTAGTTGCAACACTTACTAGTCAGATACAATTAGCATGAGATATCCCAAACCCAGCAGTTGTTGGTACTTTTATTTAGCCATTCCGTGGTAGTGGAGCTGATTACTAGTCATATCGGATACAAGTCAAATTATAGCAGTAAACTTTAGTTATGGTTGTCTATGATCAAGAACTGTGCTCCAAGTCGTCCATAACCGCGGACACGGCTTTTCGAAAAGATTTAACCACAGAGGGTGCACAAAGTATCCACACGCACTCGACCCTTTTGCGGATCGGTTAACATACACCCATCGGTATGTCGGCGGGCCTAAGTCATGACGCTTCCACCCAAAGCAAATACATGGGGCCACCCCACTAAGCTACCCGCAACGAAGTCGGCGGTCTCGAGACGAACTCGGGTTTGTGGAGACAGAAACGATCGGGAACCCGAAAAGATGACTGGCTTGTCGACACAATAAAACGTGTCACGATCCTAACAAGACAGTGCAGACTCGCACAATTTAAATTACAAAGAAAGCATGGCATAAGTACAGGATAGTAATAAAGCCCCCAACTAATTGTGGCCCCCGGTACAATACTTTGAAATCAGGTACTAATCGATGGGGGTGCCCATACACCCCACCTGTGGTTAGCGCGCTCGATCTCGGAACAGGTGTCAAGAACTCGGGGTCCTACGGGACACTAGTGGGCGGTTAACAACCAAATAACATCTATTGCCCACCGGTGCCTCTGCATTTACCTACTTCAATTTTAGTTATTAAAGAGTAATTAAATCCATGATCATCTCCAACATTAGACATGCGGCAAATACTCCAACAACTGTGGTACTTGACGCAAAGACTTGAGCCAAAGAATCGACACGCAAGTCCAACTATCTACCAAGCAACAGGTAATAGGATGTGTCCAAGGCAATATAAGGCTGCAAGGGATATCACGGGTACGACAACTAGAGCATCGCAACACAGATAGCAATAGATCAACAGGAGGAAATAAATACTATAAAAGTAAGATAGGTAGAAAGGGGGAGGTGCTCGCCTGAAAACATTGCCGAAGGTTCATCCGAATATCGGGTCGACACTCGCATCAACTCATCGGCCTAATCCGTGAAGAAGCAAAGCACTAGAGGAAACACCGGTTGGACTATTTAATACTACGGCAAAAGATCGGGCATGATGAATGTATGATGTATGACATGGTAAAGGTGCGATGCATTTAGGCCATATTAAGTGGAACCGAGGCCCCGACAATTAATTAATAGGTTCATGTTGTTTAGATACCCCGCAATTTAAATGTGGTATTAACATGGCAAAACATAGCATCGGTTCGCTACACAAATTTAAATAGAGCCCATATAAGACTAGATTCATCGGCATATGGACTCCATATTTAATTATGAGGTGAGTCGGCATAATGCCCCCAAACCACAGACAAGGTATGCATGCATGAACAAATTAATATGCGACAGTTCTATATCTAGCGTTTATAAAATAGGGGCTCGGGAAAGGTTCACACATCTGGGCTCGGGAGATCTTGGTTCCGAGGGGTTCGGGGCCGGACTCAGGGTTCAACAGGGATCGAGGTTCAGATTCAAGATGGAGAACTTGTTGTGTCGTGACGGAGAACTTGGGTCCAAGCGGTCGCTCTTGCCGTCGCGAAGATTTTGTCGGGTCCGTGTATTGGGTCGGTCTTGGCGTTCGGGATGCAGAACTTGGCGTTCCGCGGCGAAGTGCTTGATGTCATTTGGTTCCATGTCGACGGTCTTGGTGTCCTCGATGGAGAACTCGGTGTATCCGTGTCGGCGGCCTTGGCGGTTATCGGGTTCGGTCTTCGGATCCGATTGAAGATCTTGGCAGTCCGGGGGGAACGGCCTTCGGGTCCACAAAGGAGATCTTGGTGCTCCGTGAGGTAGATCTTGTCGGTTCCACCCCCAAAGGCCTTGTGGTTCCGTGACGGAGATCTCCGGGTTAGGTTCGCGGTTCATCGTCGACGGCTCGGGGTCATGGTACCCGGAAGGAGATCTTGGCAATAGCGATGGGGTTTCCCACAGAAGATGCTTCAGAGGCCGGATCGGCCAACACTCATCTTGGCACCAACATGTCCTGGGTGGAACTTGTACCCGACATGACACAACAGAAACGATTGGTCGAGCACATCCATCACCAACGGTACACACCAAGACACGCGCAGCCTCACAGAGAACACAGACGACCGGAGATGGTCGAGGTCGTACTAGGCAGTGACGCAGAGGAGGCTCAGGCCGCGCAGCTGCAGAGGCCGAACAGGAGGGTCGCCGGGGTGCTCGAGCGGCGGCGGCGGCCGGGAGGCGGGACCGGCGAGGCGGGGAAGTCCGAGCTCTGCAGGACGAGGCGGTGGCGACGCTCGCGAGGAGCCTCTGCAGCGGGGATCGGCGCCAGGTCTTGGGGAGGAGAAGCCCTGGCGGAGGCCGGCGGGGTTGCGGAGGAAGACGGTGGCGGGGAGAGGGCACGAGGCACACGGCGGTGGGGGCGCAGTCGCGGTCGAGGGCCGGAAGAGAGCACCGGGAGGAGGCCGGGCCGGCGAACGCGCTGGCGCAGAGGACTCGGGGCGACGGGTGAGCAGAGGACGGAAATGGCCTGGCGGCGGAGGCGCGCTCGGCTCCGGGGCGACGGCCGGAGGGGGTGGAGGCGAGGGGAACCGCCGCGGCGGCGGCTGGCTCGCGGAGGGAGGCTCGCAGAGGTCGGGCGAGCTCGAGGGGGAGGACGGCGGCTCGCCGGAGGGACGTCGGGAACGGCGGAGGTTACGGAGGGCCGGTCCGTGAGGAAGAGGGTACGGCGCCGGCTCGGGGAGGTGCGCTGGCGAGCAGAGGCGAGGTAGGTGGGGAGAGGACGCGGTCGGGGTGAGGAAGAACGAGAGAGGGGAGCGGGGTGAGGAGGTGGGGCCGCGCTGCAGGCGTGCCAGGCGGTGGAAGCAGGTGGGGGGTGGTGGTTGTGTTGTTGTGTGTGTGGGGTAGGGCAGGTGGCAGCGGGTGATTGGGTGGGGTTTGGGCCAGGGGTGATGTGGCGAGCACTGATTGGATGGGGTGAGGTGGAGGGGTGGAGGAAGGGGCTGGGTAGACTAGAATTAGGTAGGAAAAGGTTTGGGGTAGCTCTGGTTTTGTATTGGGGGTGGACGACTGGGTCGGATCGGCCCGGTACGGCTGCCCCTAAAAATAAAATAAATATTTTAATATTTAAAATGGGTCTTTTGAAAACCGTTGGTAGACAAAGCAAAATATTCCGGAGACCCGGGTTTTGTGTTTGAATAAGGACGGGGCGTTCAGAAGACAAAATAGATTTTTCGAAGATAGTTTTATGCAAACAAATGCAAGATGACATGACGATGCTCAAATGCAATGTGGCATGATGACATGAGCATGCGGTCATGATGATGCAATGCACAAAAACAACGCGATTTTCTAGTAGTGGTTTTTGCGGGGCGCCACATGTTGCTCATATGTTATCTGGTAGGTAGGAATGTCCACATGTTTCTTGGACCTTCTATTGCTCTTTGGATAATTCATATGCCCTTTCTTTGGTCCTTTGAATTGGGTTGTTTTGTTTGGAGGTATAAGTGGACCTTTTCCTTTGTCATCAACCTCCTTGGTAGACTTGGATCCTTCTTGATGGTTTGCAATCATTTGTTGCACTCCACCTTGTTTCCTTTGTTCAACAATGGAATAGATGGGGCATTGGATAGGGACATGATTGTTTCCTTCACATAGGTAGCAAGTAGCTTGAGAGGTGGGACATTGGCCAACAGGATGTTTCTCTTCACAGTTGGGGCATTGATCCCCATGTTCCTTGGAAGTATGATCCTTGTATCCACAAATAATGCAAGCTGGTGCTCCATCTAGAATAACATTTCTGTCATCCTTGTTGTCACAAACTCTTTTGGAATAGCTTTCCTCCATATTGATCATTTGAACTGTCACCTTAAGCATCAATTGGGCTTGAGTTTCCAAAAATCCTTGCAGGGTTGGATCTTCCCCACTGGTGTTGGCTATGAATTGAGATGTCATTTGGTTCAACTAGTGTTGGGTTGCTATGAGCTCTTTCATGCTGTCCTCTTGGTTGGTATTGGTGTCATCAACCTTGATGCTGGAGTCTCCTGGACTAGTCATCTGTTTGGGTTGAATGGATATTAGAATAGAGAAAATATTTCAAAGGAAATAGTTCTAATTACACACATTGCAATTCACACAAGCAAGGTACAATCAATCACAAAAAACTTTTCACTCAAACAACAAAGTTCAAGCACATACTTAGACAACAAAATATTTTTGTTACACCACATAAGTTGGTGGGTTTGAATTAACTAAAATATGGTGGTCCATCTATATGGTTCACTTGTGATCTTTCCATCCTTCTTTGGTTGATTCTTCTTGCATGAAGTCATGGTTTCCTTGAGAAAAACTCTTGGTTACAATACCTCAAGTGAGGTGAACTCCTTCAAATTTTGCATTTCCTCAGTCTCCATATTTTGAGCAAGGTTTCCTTGTCTCACTTGTAGTCCTTAGTGGTATCCAAGTTGGAAGTCCTTGGTGAATATGATGTAGATGTTGAAGTCATTAGAGTTGAAGATGTTGAAGTCATTAGAGTTGAAGATGTTGAAGAAGTCCTTTGCACATGGTGTAGTCTTTGGCCATGGGTAGGTTTTTCCATCAAGTTGTAAATAGATGAGATGTAGAGTCAAAATCAAAGTGGTTGAGGAAAGAGTTTACAAGTTTGTTTTGTAAATAAGTTTTGGAACAAGATCAACTCCTATTTTCTAAGGGTTTTTATCCAATCCTAGGTTTACAAATCCTACAGGCAACACAATGCTCTGATACCATCTGTTAGGGGCTCCCAACCTTAAAATAAGGTAGAGTCCCCTGTGTTTACAATGCTAGTCCCTAGATCAATAGCTAGCATCCACAGTTTAAGATGTAATATCAAGAAACAAAGGTCATAATATAACTTTATAACCAGGAGTAACAAAATTTTATTACATCTTACATAGCTCATTTGGCTATTACTTTACATTGCAGCGGAATAACTATAAGCATGGGGTCCTTCATCTTCAAAGTGCCACAGGCAGACATGTTGGTTGTAGACTTTGTAATCCTAATCAATCAATCTTCACTAAAATCAATCAAACCTGCAACATTACAAGTTACAGCCACAAGGGTCAATACATTTGAATTGTATTGGCAAGTTTCACTACTATGTTGTATATAAGTGGATCCTATCAATTCATGCATTTTTGGCTAAGTAGGGTTTTAAGGCTCATTTGCAGAAAGCAATACTTTATCCTATCTTTTCAAAATGGTTTTGTTCCTTTGTCAAATATTTTCTGAACTCCTTGGAATACACAAAGTGTCTTTGTCAAAATCTCTTGAGATCCTTGGTACCCCCAAGTACTTCAAGTTTTTATCAAATCTCTTGAGCTCCTTGGTAACCCCAAGTGCTGCAAGTTTTTACCAAAGTCTCTTGAGCTCCTTGGTACCCCCAAGTGCATCCAGACTTTTGTTGTCAATTAAAAGTTTTTCTTTTAGAAGTTGGAATGTCGAGATTTCCCATAGCTTCAAGCTTTAGTTGCTCAGTATTGTCCATAACCGGGGACACGGCTAAGTACTTAGATTTTATTATCTTCTGCAGAAGTTGTACACTTTACCCACATGTCACACTCTCATTTTGTTGCCACCAATGGCCGCTGGATTGGTACTCACCAAGATGGAGTACTGGCAGATTGAGAATGTGACGAAGTCTTTCTAGAGGGTCCTCCCATACACCATTGCTAGCTTGTCTTCAGTACCCATGTAGGATTCCAGGTCCTCATTTTCAGTAACCTGAAGACAATGCATGGGTCTTCCCAATGTAGTTGACTAAGCCAGAGCCATAAGTAGCATGTGGTTGTACACGAAAGCCACAATTGGAGAAACATGTTCAATCTCTAAGTTTCCTGGGTAGTTTTCTTTTGGAGCACAACACAAAGAGATTGCCATAGACATGGTTCCTTTTGTTGCCACCTTCTCCAAAACTCAAAGTCCTTGTCCACCCAGGTGGTTCATTGTGTCCTTGTTTTATTATATAAAAACACAAGTCCTTTTCTCAACTTCATAAAATCTCAACATGTATCTCTTTTCAAAATATAGCATGGCTAAGCATGTAACAACTACATTGTTTTCACTAAGGTATATATAGGGAATCCTATTAGGATTTAGCATAGCATAAGTATAAAAATTCTTTTCATGCATGTTTCAAAATCCACTAAGTATAATGAAAATACTAGAACTTTAGATGATAGTGTAACTTGCCTTTCTTTTGGTAGGGAATGTTGGTTCACTCCTTGATCTTGCTAGTATCACACTTTTCTAACCTCACTACAATCAATCAAGCAAACACAATATCAACTAGCATTCCAAACCAATAATCAATCAAACAATTCACACAAATAAAACAATGTGATCTAAGTTATGCATGCAAGCATGCAAGAGGTAGTTTTATTTGCAAAGATGGTTTCTACTAGGCTCTAATCTTTGTAAAGTCCAAAGTGGTCATTTTCCAAAGTGGCAAAGTCATTTGCAAAAGGGTTTTATCTATAAACCATTTTTAAATCCTTTCATTATTTTATGTGGTGGAAATGTTTTTATCAAATCAAAAACTTTATGTTCTTCACCAAATAAGTTGTTGTTTTCTCAAAACTTGGTGTTTAGGGTCAGTAGGTTTGATCCAATCATTTTTCCAAAGTTTTTACTCCAAAAACATTTTCATAGCAAAAACAATATTTTTATTTGGCTAGAAATGGGCTAAATCAATTAATCCATCCTAAACTTCACCAAATACATTTTTAAATCCATGGGTTGGTTCCTAGGGTCAGTAAGTTCACCAGAAACTAATTTTCCAAGATTTCAACCTCAAAAACATTTTTGAACAATTTTTCTAATCTAAACAAGCATACAAATGTTTCTACAAAAACAAACAATCTAACATAAACTTTTTACTAAACAACTTGCATGGTTGGCTAGGGTTTGTTCCACTGATTCCATTGATATAAAGTTTGTAAATTTTGGACGTGTGGATCAAAAGTTACAAAGGTTTCAAATCTGCAAACAAATCTGATTTCAAATTCTATTTCTAAATCGTCTGGTGCCACGCGCCGCTTTCCTATTCGCTGGTACCGGTTCGGGTGGATCGGCTGATGCGATGCGTTGGATCTAACTTAGATGAATGGATCAGATGGGCGTGTACCCCTTCGTCTTGTTCTAATCGTAGCCACCAGATTTAAATCTAACGACCACAGATGGTTGGCCAAAAGCTAGCGGCGCTGCGCGGCGCAGACGGCGGCGACGGTCAGGCGGTGGGCTAGCGGTGGTTCTAGGAAGCAAGGAGGGAAGGGAAGGTGCTCACCAGGTTCAGGAGGTCACGGTGAGGCTCGAGGCGGTGTTGGTCTGGCGAGGGGCGCTCTGGTTCTAGCAGGATTGCTCGCCGGAGTGGGAAACGACGTCGGGCGGCTCTGGTCCTTGTCGGAGGCGACGCTGCAGATCGCCCTAAGTCAAGACAAGAGCATGGTCAGATGCAGGAGGATGTGGCGAGTGTGGGAGCGTGAACGAGAAGGCGTGGGGCTGCATGCTTACTGGGGACTTCACGGAGTGAGGAAGACGATCGGCGCTGTCGATGGTTGTCGGTCGACGCCAGGCGCCGCGTTGAACGGAGGGTACAGGCAGAAGCGCCAGAGGTTGGGGAAGGTGTGAGCTTGGTCGGGGAGGCAAGGCGGTGGCTGGGCTCGCCGGAATTTGCTGGGGACGGTTGTCGGAGCAGAGGTGTTGCGAGCTCGAATTGAGGCAGCCTAGGGGCTCTCGTGATGCGGTGTTTGAGCGGAAAGGAGGAGAAGGCGCATGCGATTTAAAAGGACGTGGTCGCAGGGGAAGTAATGTCCGTGGTTAACGCGAATTGATCGCCGGCGTAAAGGGCAGGAAACGGCAGGGCGTCGTCTGCGCGAGGAAGAAGAGAAGGAACACTGTTGTGGGGCCCGTGCGTCAGCGAGAGAGAGGAGAGGGAAAAGAGGTCCACTGGTCAGTCACTCTGCGGGTGTGCATTTAGGTAGAAAACGCTTCGCGCGTAGGGGGGAGAGAAGTTGGGCTAGCTGGGCTCGTTGGGCTTGGCCAGCTGGGCTGAGTCCAGATTCTATTTTTTCTTTCTGAACGCTTTTTCTTTTTTCCAATTTTAATTTCTGTTTTGAAATTCAAACAACAAATCAACATTCAAATCAATTCAAACATTCACCAAACATTGCAACTGAATTTGGTTATGTTTAACAACATAAACCAAATCCAAAAAAAAAAATTATTCTTTTTAGGATCTATTTAATAATTAAATAAAATAGATCTTGATTATTAATTCAAATAGGTTTTGATTTATTTAATAAAATCTCCATTTGAAAACTAAATATTTCCAAACCAAATCAGTAGGTTTTATTTGAAAATATAAGATATTTGGAAAACTTGTTTAAAATAAAATAACATTTTTATTTTAGGGTCCATTAATAATTTAATAAGATGGACCTTAGTTAATAATTCAAATAGGATTTGTTTTATTAAAATCTTTATTTTGAAATCTAATTTGAAAATAATAAACACTTGGAAAACTTATTTTAAATAATTTAATAAGTTTTGTGTTTTATTTAAAATAGTAAAACTTTTATTTTCAATAAACTTGGATATTAAATCCTTATTATTTTATTTAAATCAACCTTTTACTATTTTTCTCAAATGGAAATATTGTATTTCAAAGGCTTGTCCAAAGTTTTAATTTTGGCTATTAAAATAATCCTTACTTGAAAACCAAATCTTTATATAAAAAGATTCAAAAAAAATAATTTCCAAATATTTTTATTTTCCTTTATTAAATGTTTATCTTTTTAAATCCCTTTAGGATTTTATCTTTATCAAAATAAGTTTGAAGGTTTCCAATTGAATTCAAAAGTTTCTTCTCACCCTGAAAATCAACAAAGTTTTATTTTTATTCAATTATTTTTCACATTACAAGATTTGGAAAATCTTGGGATGTGACACTATCCCTCCTCCTACTATGCCTAAGACTATTGTGCGTACTACTAGTGATTCTAAGTTTGACTTTAATGTTGATGGTTGCAATATTTCTGAAGTGATTATGTTCTTGCAAAAGCTTGCTAGAAGTCCTGATGCTAGTGATATGCATGTTGCTTTCACCAAACACATTACAAATGCTCTTGTTAAGATTAAGGAAGAGAAGCTAAAACACAAAGCTTATATTCTTAGGAAAGTAGAAGATAGTTGGGAACCCATCATTAATATGCAAGTGAATGACTTTGATCTCAAAGATTCATGTGATCTTGGTTCTAGTGTCTCTATTATGCCTAGGAAGATTTATGAAATGCTTGATTTGAAACCATTAGAAGATTGTTATTTAGATGTCCCACTCAATGATAATTCTAAGAAGAAACTCATGGGGAGTATTAATGATGTTCTCATTATGGTTAATAATGCTTATGTACCTGTGGATTTCTATGTTTTTTATGTTGAATACAATGCTTCTTGTCCTATTACTTTGGGAAGACCTTTTCTTAGAACAGTTGGTGCTATCATTGATATGAAAGAAGGCACCATTAAATATCATTTTCCATTCAAGAAAGGTATTGAACACTTCCCTATGAGAATAGAGAGGTTGCTTTTTTCTCCTCCTTTGAAAGCAAGGTTTGATGTTAATGCTTCCTCATTTGAAAATACTTGATTTCTTGCTTCTTGTGCCTAACTTAAAGGCGTTAAAGAAAAGTACTTGTTGGGAGATAACCCAAGAGTTTCCTTGAGTCTTGGAAGTTATTATTTCAGTAATTACCTCTCCTTATCCTTTTTGTTTGCTTTTTGTGCCAATAATGACCTCTAATAAGAGGGAAGTAAGATTTGGGGAGTTGCTGTCCCGAAACAAATTTCTGTCCTCCACCAAACAAATTCTTGAGAATTCTCTGTAACTCGGATTGAGCCGAACATTTACGAATAAATCCCCTAGTATGTTAGATAACTTTTATTAGTTCAACAAGTTTTGATTTGAGCAACATAAGATGTTCAAAAACATCGGTTTCTACCAGCTGGTCTGTTTTGACAGATTTCTGCCATTATTTGCATTTGCTTCTTATTGATTGCTTTTTGAGTTCTCTTTAATTGAATTGAGATTTTGGAAGGAGTTACTACAGTATCTTGTGTTTTTAGTGAAAAGCCTTGTTGTTCCAAAGCTTTGTCAGGGGTCTAATATCTTTTGAAAACACTAATGTTGCTAATGAAGATTGTGTGAAGTTTTGTATGAAAGAAAATTTGAGGTGTAAAGAGAGAATGATGAGATGACATGAAGGATGGACAAAAGCTCAAGCTTGGGGATTCCCCCAACGTGTCACCCCAAGAAATATCCAAGATATACAAGCGTCAAAGATTGGGGATGCCCAAGGCATCCCCTTCTTCATCAATAAAAAGCTCAGGTCTGTCTAGACACTTCGTTTTATTGTTTTATGCATAGTTGTGTTGTTCTTGGAGCGTCTTAGTTTTCGTTTGCTTTCCTTAGGTTGTTTAGTTTCCTTGAATAAAGTAGTTTGGACCCCCGTTCTCGCTATGTTGTTTTTGCAAATAAGTTGCTTGGTGTTGGAAAGGAGTAGTAAGTTCTTGCTTCAAGTGCAAGAGGATCTTGCATTGACTAAGACTTAGACTTTAGCATGACATGCTAGGTGTTGTTTTGACCTTATGCTTAGTGATTATTGCTGTATCATGTCTTGTTCCAAACAATTGGGATTGCTTAGTGTGCCTTGAAGAAATTATGCATTTATTTAGCATGCAAAAGCATAGTATTGTGGTATTATCCTTTGATGCTTTGTTTGGGTTGACTTGGCACATGCTCACACCATGTTATGACTATGACAAGTCACCATTAGCCTATATGATCATTTATTCCTTGACTTGTAGTACCACTCTTTGCTTTGATTAGTATGTTTTGTTGCTCTGCATGATTATGTCCATCATGCTCTCTTAGTTGGTTGCTCCCAGTCTTTTGCTAGCCTCCACTTGTATGAGTAAGTTCTACTCATTCTTCCAACTCCCAAGAAACCAAGTTATTCCAAAGTGTCCACTATAAACTCCTATACATGGTGTGTTACACTATTCCAAGTATATTCTTGTTTTCAACTATCTTCCAATTAAAAACTATTTTGTTATGTAAAAACTTAGTGCTTAAAGCCATCATGAACTTGATGGCACACTTTATATTCTTTGACCCTAATAAACTTGAACCATTGTGACAACTTTGTTGTATATGCTTGCACTTATAAGTTGGAATTAGCAGAACCGTGCTGTCACAGGGAACATTTTCAACATTGCACTTGTACTTTGTACTCAGTTGATATCATGCTCTTTTGTCTATGGATGTCACCGGTGTGAAATAAAGAGGGAACTTGTAAGTCCATGGAGTTTTTATCTTGTGTTAGAGAAACGCCTGGGCCGCTAGCCTAAGCCATGCCTAATCATGGTGGAAACTTGTAGCATCACCATAGTGAGCTATCTATGAAGCATCCTCGATAAAAAGCTATGCATATGGTAAATAAAAAAGATTGCTGAGATGCTCATTGTCTGCTTGCCTTGTCATTTTGGTTATGGGAAAGCTCCTGTACCATGTGCAAGGGGTACCCCGTTGGCGGTTCTCAATGATATGCAAATACTTAGAATGACAAGAACTTGCCTGGACCCAAAGTTGAGTATGCATGAGGTGTGGCCCTCGTATTCACGGGACTTGAGATTGCCAACTTATACTTCGTCAAGCATATACTCAATTTTGCCACTTTAACCTTAACCACTTCAAGATGCTTATGATAGGGGCAATGAGGGCTGAAAGCTAACAAGTACCATAATTTTTGTAAGATCTTTTTGAAACTTGTATTCCCTGCTTCCTTTACAAAAAGGTCTTTATTCCACTATTATTGAGTCTCCACCTTCTACCTTTTGGCACCATTAAGAGAGCATAGTTGTCATTCTGTGTGCATATTGTGATATTACTTGTTCTTGTGCTATTTGTTTTTAGTCACCCTTGTGAACTTTGAAGGTGTCCTAGGAATCTATATTGCTACTCTATGAGGGACAAGCTGATTGCCACTATGCTATGTTTTCTGTATGTGAAACAAACAAACGTTTTTAAATGCATGTTATTCATGATCTTTGTTTGTAGCTTGCCTTGTTGCATGCATAGTTACTATGTGCTATTGTTAGAACTCCATCTTTCATGCACATGTTTAGAGTTCTTTGATCCCAGCTTTTAATGCTTGCAAATGGTTGGATCTTTATTGTGAGGGTGCATGTCACCTCAAAAATTATTATTTTATCACTTATCTACTCGAGGACGAGCAGGAGTTAAGCTTGGGGATGTTGATACATCGGAAACGTATCTATAATTTTTGATGCTCCATTCTTGTTTAGTATCTACTTTGATTTACTTGTCCACACTTTGAGGTACTTTTTACATTTTTTCTGGTACTAACCTACTAACAAGTTGCAACAGTGCCAAATGCCTGTTTTCTACTGTTTTTGGTTTTAGAGAAGTTAGTAAAGAAATATCCTCGGAATTGGACGGGACAAATGCCAAAGTCAATTACTTTCCGTGTGGAACAATAAATCCAGAGGGGAGCCGGAGAGGCCGTCCAGGGGAGCCAGAACCACCCTAGGCGAGGGTCGGCCCTACCCCGCGCCTGGGAGGGGTGTGGGGCCCCTGGCCGCTGCCTCGGCCTCCCCCTTCGCCTATAAGAAGCCCCCGATGCAGAAATCCTAAGAACCCGATCAAATCTCCACGAAACCGTCTATAGCCGCCTCCACCATCGTCCCTAGATCGGGGGATCTAAATTTCTTCCCGGCACCCTGCCGGAGGCGAGATCATCCCGGAGGCCTTCTCTCCGGTATGATACGTGAGTAGTTCCACCTTGGACTATGGGTCCATGTAGTAGCTAGATGGTTGTATCTCCTCCTTTGTGCTTTCATGTATAGATCTTGCGAGCTCCGTTCATGATCAAGATCTAATCTATTTGTAATCATGCATGTTGTGTTTGCGGGGATCCGACGAATATTGAGATTATTATATTGGTTTGACTAATAGTTTAGTATTTATGATTCTATCATGTCTGTGTTGTTTGTGATCTTGCATGCTCTCCGTTGTTAGTAGCTATCTTGGCCAAGTAGTTGCTAGTGACTCCAAGAGGGGGTATTTATGCTCGATAGTGGGTTCATGCCTCTAGTTTCCAAGGGAAGTGACAATAATCACTTCAGTTGTAGATGTGTTGTTGCTACTAGGGAGAAAACAACGGTCTCTTGTTCATGGAACATGTGGGATGTTTACCTTACACACTTTGCTTAAAGCAGTTGTCTGTTGCTTGCAACTTAATACTTGAGGGGGTTCGGATGATAACCTGAAGGTGGACTTCTAGTCATAGATGTAGTTGGATGGCGGTCTATGTATCTTGTTATATTGCCCAATCGAATCTCATAGGATCTTTCTGACTGGTAATTGCATTGTTATGCCTTACTCAGTTCCTGTCAAATGCCCTGCTATAATTTGTTTACCCTTCATGCCATGTTGTTTATCTAAGGAGAGCACCTCTAGTGAACTATGGACCTCGGTCCAATCTTTACCATCGATACATCTTCCACTGCTACTCGTTTACGTGCTGCAAACCATTACCTTCCACACTTTACGTTTAATCCTTTGTTATAGCAAACCAGTGAGCTTGACAACCTCACTGATTCATTGGGGCAAAATCTTGAGTTTGTGTTGTGCAGGTCTCCGCGTTGCTTGCAACACCTGTGTGACGTTTCCTTCCTCCTTTTGGTTCGATAACCTCGGTCTCTACTGAGGGAAGACTTGCTGCTGTGATCATTACACCTTGCTCTTGGGATTTTCAACAAAGTGCTCCACGTCAGCACCATCAGTAAGATCTACTCATGATTCCAACTCCCAAGAAACCAAGTTATTCCAAAGTGTCCACTATAAACTCCTATGCATGGTTGTTACACCATTACAGGTATTTTGTTATGTGAAAACTTAGTGATTAAAGCCCTCACAAACTTGATGGCACACTTTATATTATTTGCCCCTAATAAACTTGAACCATTGTATCATCTATGTTGTATATGATTGCACTTATACGTTGGAATTAGCAGAACCGTGCTTTCACGGGGAACGTTTTCAACATTGCACTTGTACTTTGTACACAGTTGATATCATGATCTTTTGTCTATGGATGTCACCGGTGTGAAATGAAGAGGAACTTGTAAGTCCATGGAGTTATGTATTTTGTTTTAGAGAAACGCCTGGGCCGATAGCCTAAGCCATCCCTAATCATGGTGGAAACTTGCAGCATCACCATAATGAGCTATCTATGAAGCATCCTCAATAAAAAGCTATGCACATAGTAAATAAAAAGATCATTGATATGCTCATTGTCTGCTTGCCTTGTCATTTTGGTTATGGGATAGCTCATGTACCATGTGCAAGAGGTACCCCGTTGGCGGTTCTCTATGATACGCATGTACTTACTATGACAAGAACTTACAAGTGACTGAAGTTGAGTGGCATGAGGTGTGTCCCTCGTATTCCAGGGACTTGAGATTGCCAACTTATACTTTGTCAAGCATATACTCCATATTTGTTCACTTTAACCTTAATCACTTCAAGATGCTTATGATAGGGGCAATAAGGGCTAAAAGCTAACAAGTACCATAATTTTTGGAAGGTCTTTTTGAAACTTGAAATCCCTGATTCCCTATATGAAGGGCCTTTCTTCCACTATTATTTGAGTCTCCACCTTCTACCTTTAGGCACCATTAAGAGTGCATAGTTTCCATTCTGTGTGCAGTGTCCCAAAACTTATTGATTGATGCATATTTTGATATTACTTGTTCTTGTGATTTTTGTATCTAGTCACCCTTATGAACTTTGAAGGTGTCCTATGCATCTATTTGCTACTCTATGAGGGACAAGCTGAATGCCACTATGCCATGTTTTATGTATGTGAAACAAACAAACGTTTTTCAATGCATGTTATTCATGATCTTTGTTTGTAGCCTTTCATGTTGCGTGCATAGTTACTATGTCTTATTGTTAGAACTCCATCTTTCATGCACATGTTTAGAGTTCTTTGATCCCAACTTTCAATGCTTGCAAATCGTTTGATCTTGGTTTTGACGGTGCATGTCACCTAAAAAATTATTCTTTTTATCACTTACCTACTCGAGGACGATCAGGAGTTAAGCTTGGGGATGCTTGATACGTCGGAAACGTATCTATAATTTTTGATGCTCCATGCTTGTTTAGTATCTACTTTGCTTTGCTTTGTCTACTCTTTGAGGTGCTTTTATATCTTTTCTGGAACTAACCTATTATCAAGTTGCCACAGTGCCAATTGCTTGTTTTCTTCTGTTTTTGGTTCCATAAAGGCAGAAAATCAATATTCTCGGAATTGGACGGGACAAAATACAAAGTCAATATTTTACCGAGAGCGTCACAAAGTCCAGAGGAGGGCGGAGGCGGGCGTGCAGGCGCCACATCCCCTAGTGGGTGGGCCCCCACGCCTATGTGTGTGGGCCTCGGCGCCTCCAGCCTGCCTCTTCGCCTATAAGAAGCCCCCGATGCAGAAACCCTAGGCACCCGATCAAAACTCAATGAAACCTTATGTAGCCGCCGCCACCATCGTCCCTAGATCAGTGTGATTTGAAGTTCTTCCCGGCACCCTGCCGAAGGGGAGATCATCCTGGAGGCCTTCTTCTCCAGTATGAAGCGTGAGTAGTTCCACCTTGGACCCCGGGTCCATGTAGTAGCTAGATGGTTGTATGTCCTCCTTGTGCTTTCATGTATAGATCTTGTGATCTCCATTCATGATCAAGATCTAATCTATTTGTAATCATGCATGTTGTGTTTGCGGGGATCCTATGGATATTGAGATTACTATGTCAGGTTGATTAATGGTTTTGTCTATTTGATACTATCATGTATGTGTTGTTTCTGATCTTGCATGCTCTCCGTCGTTAGTAGCTATCTTGGCCAAGTAGTTGCTAGTGAGTCCAAGAGGGGGTATTTATGCTCGATAGTGGGTTCATGCCTCTAGTTTCCAAGGGAAGTGACAGAAATCTCTTTGGTTGTAGATGTGTTGTTGCTACTAGGGAGAAAACAACGGTCTCTTGTTCATATAACAAGTGGATTGTTTACCTTACACACTTTGCTTAAAGCAGTTGTCTGTTACTTGCAACTTAATACTGGAGGGGGTTCGGATGATAACCTGAATGTGGACTTCTAGTCATAGATGCAGTTGGATGGTGGTCTATGTATATTGTTGTATTGCCCAATCGAATCTCATAGGATATTTTTGTCTAGTATTGCATTGTTATGCCTTGCTCAGTTCCTGTCAATTGCCCTGCTGTAATTTGTTTACCCTTCATGCCATGTTGTTTATCTAAGGAGAGCACCTCTAGTGAACTATGGACCCCGGTCCAACCTTTACCATTGATACATCTTCCAATGTTACTTGTTTACTTGCTGCAAACCATTACCTTCCACACCATACGTTTAATCCTTTGTTACAACAAACCGGTGAGCTTGACAACCTCACTGATTCATACGGGAAAAGTCTTGAGTTTGTGTTATGCAGGTTTCTACGTTGTTTGCAACACCTTTGAGACGTTTCCTTCCTTCTACTGGTTCGATAACCTTGGTTTTTACTGAGGGAAAACTTGCTGTTGTGCTCATCACGCCTTGCTCTTGGGGTTTCCAACGAAGCGTCCCACGACAGTGCTGGGCGTCATCACCCCTGGTGAGTCTCCTCCGTCTCGTATTACGGCTTCGTGTTCCCCACGGCAAAATATTGACTTTGGCTTTTGTCCCGTCCAATTCCGAGAATATTGATTTTCTGCCTTTCTAGAACCAAAAATAGGCAACTGGTACTGTGGCATCTTGTGAATAGGTTAGTACCAGAAAAAATATAAAAACACCTCAAAGTGTGGACAAAGCAAAGCAAAGTAGATACTAAACAAGCATGGAACAACAAAAATTATAGATACTTTCCCGACGTATCAAGCATCCCCAAGCTTAACTCCTGCTCGTCCTCGAGTAGGTAAGTGATAAAAGAATAATTTTTGAGGTGACATGCACCATCAAAACCAAGATCCAAACCATTTGCAAGCATTGAAAGCTGGGATCAAAGAACTCTAAACATGTGCATGAAAGATGGAGTTCTAACAATAAGACAAAGTAACTATGCATGCAACATGAAAGGCTACAAACAAAGATCATGAATAACATGCATTGTAAAACGTTTGTTTGTTTCACATACAGAAAACATAGCATAGTGGCATTCGGCTTGTCCCTCATAGAGTATCAAATAGATGCATAGGACACCTTCAAAGTTCATAAGAGTTACAAGATACAAAGAGCACAAGAACAAGCAATATCAACAATATGCATCAATCAATAAGTTTTGGGACACTGCACATAGAACTAAGAATTGCAACTATGCTCTCTTAACTGGTGCCTAAAGGTAGTAAGTGGAGACTCTATATAATAGTGGAAGAAAGGCCCTTCATAAAGGGAAGGAGGGATTTCAAGTTTCAAAAAGAGCTTCCAGAAATTATGGTACTTGTTAGCTTTCAGCCCTCATTGCCCCTATCATAAGCATCTTGAAGTGATTAAGATTAAAGTGAACAAACTATGGAGTATATGCTTGACAAAGTATAAGTTGGCAATCTCATGTCCCTTGAATACGAGGGCCGCACCTCATGCTACTCAACTTTGGTCACCTGTAAGTTCTTGTCATACTAAGTACATGTGTACCATAGATAACCGCCAACGGGGTACCCCTTGCACATGGTACAAGAGCTTTCCCATAACCAAAATGAAAAGGCAAGAAGACAATCGGCATCTCAGCGATCTTTTTATTTGCTATTTGAATAGGTTTTTATTGAGGATGCTTCACAGATTGCTCATTATGGTGATGCTGCAAGTTTCCACCATGATTAGGCATGGCTTAGGCTAGCGGACCAGGCGTTTCTCTAACACAAAATACATAACTCCATGGACTTACAAGCTCCCTTTATATTTCACACCGGCGACATCCATAGACAAAAGAGCATGATATCAACTGTGTACAAAGTACAAGTGCAATATTGAAAACGTTACCATGACAACATGGTTCTGCTAATTCTAACGTATAAGTGCAAGCATATACAACATAGATGACATAATGGTTCAAGTTTATTAGGGTCAAGGAATATAAAGTGTGCCATCTTTAATCACTAAGTTTTCACATAACAAAATACTTTTAACTAGAAGATAGCTGAAAACAAGAATTTACTTGGAATGGTGTAACACACCATGCATAGGAATTTATAGTGGACACTTTGGAATAACTTGGTTTCTTGGGAGTTGTAAGCATGAGTAGAGATTACTCATACAAGTGGAGGCTAGCAAAAGACTGGGAGCAACCAACTAAGAGAGCAATAATGGCCATAATCATGTAGAGCGACAAAACATTACTAATCAAAGCATAGAGTGGTACTACAAGTCAAGGACTAAATGATCATAGAGGCTATGGTGACTTATTCATAGTCATAACATGGTGTGAGCATGTGCCAAGTCAACCCAAACAAAGCATCAAAGGAGAATACCACAATACTATGCTTTTGCATGCTAAAACAACGCATGATTCCTTCAAGTCACACTAAGCAATCCCAATTGTTTGGAACAAGTCATGCTACAGTAATAATCACTAAGCATAAGGTCAAAACAACACCTAGCATGACATGCTAAAGTCTAAGTCACAGTCAATGCAAGCTCCTCTTGCACTTTCAAGCAAGAACTTTATACTCGTTTCCAACACCAATCAACTTATTTGAAACAACACAGCGAGAACAGGGGTAGAAACTACTTTATTCAAGCAAACTAAACAAACTAATCAAAGCAAACTAAAACTAAGACGCGCCAAGAACAACACAACAGTGCATGAAACAATAAAAACGAAGTGTCTAGAAAGACCTGAGCTTTTTATTGATGAAGGGGGTTCCTTGGGAACCCCCCAAGATTTGATGCTTGTACCTCTTGGATATTTCTTGGGTTTACACTGGGGTGGAATCCCCAAGATTGATCTTTTGTCCATTCTTCATCTCATTACATCATTCTCTCTCCACACCTGAAATTTTTCCTTCATACAAAACTTCACACAATCTTCATTAGCAACATTAGTGTATTCAAAAGATAATAGACCTTTGGGTTTAGCTTTAGAACAGAAAAACTTTCACTAAAAAGAAAAGCTAATGTATAAACTCCTTCAAAAAACTCAATTTCCCAAAAAGAACCCAAAAAGAAATCAATAAGAAACAAATGCAAATAATGGCAGAAATCTGTTAAAACAGACCAGCGGGTAGAAACCGATTTTTTCGAAGACCTTCTATTGCTCCAATCAAAAAGTGTTAAACTAATGAAAGTTAGATAACATACTGGGGGATTTATTCGTAAAGTTTCAGCTTAATCCGAGTTACAGAGACTCCTCACGAATTTTTATTGTGTAGGTTTCGGGACAGCAACTCCCCAAATCTTAATTCCCTCTCATTAGAGGTCATTTTTGGCACAAAAAGCAAACAAAAAGGATAATAAGAGGTTATTATTGAAGTAATAACTTCCAAGACTCAAGGAAACTCTTGGGTTATCTCCCAACAAGTACTTTTCTTTAACACCTTTAAGTTAGGCATAAGAAGCAAGAAATCGAGTATTTTCAAATGAAGAATCATTAACATCAAACCTTGATTTCAAAGGAGGAGCAAAAAGCAACTTCTTTCTCCTCATAGGGAAGTGTTCAATACCTTTCTTGAATTTAAATTGATATTTAATGGTGCCTTCTTTCATATTAATGATGGCACCAACAGTTCTAAGAAAAGGTCTTCCCAAAGTAATAGGACAAGAAGCATTGTATTCAACATCCAAAACATAGAAACCAAAAGGGACATAAGCATTGTTAACCATAATTAGAACATCATTAACACTCCCCATAAGTTTCTTCTTAGCATTATCATTAAGTGGGACATCCAAATAACAATCTTCCAAAGGTGGCAAATCAAGCATTTCATAAATCTTCCTAGGCATAATAGAGACACTAGAACCAAGATCACATGAAGCTTTAAGATCAAAGTCATTCACTTGCATATTAATAATGTGTTCCCAATTATCTTCTACTTTCCTAGGAATAGAATCTTTGTGTTTTAACTTCTCTTCCTTAATCTTAACAAGAGCATTTGTAATGTGTTTGGTGAAAGCGACATGCATATCACTAGCATCAGGACTTCTAGCAAGTTTTTGCAGGAACAAAATCACTTCAGAAATTTTGCAACCATCAAGATCAAAATCAAACTTAGCATCACTAGTAATAGACTAATTAGGCTTAGGCATTGTAGGAGGAGTAATAGGGACTTCTTGTGGTTTAGTGGCATCCATTTTGGTGATGGTTCACACACTATTGTTTCTATCAGTTTCAGCTTCCCTTTCCCACTTAGCATGAAGTTGGGCTAGCAGTCTAACATTTTCATCAATAGTAACTTGTATGGCATGAGTAGCAACAAAGGTACTTTCCATGGTTTGAGGTTTAGAAGCCATTTTATTAATCAAGGAGTACTATGCTTCAGACAAAGAGGAAATATTTTTCTCAACATTTAAAAGCTTTTCCTCCATAGTCTTGTTGAAAGTGGTTTGTTTACTAATAAAGTCTTTGAGCATGACTTCAAGTTCAGAGGGGGCACTTCTAGCATTGGTGTAGGAGTTTCCAAAGGTATTTCCATTAGGAGGATAAGGCCTATAATTGTTGTTACTACCAAAATTATTCCTATAGGCATTGTTGTTGAAATTATTGTTTCTAATGAAGTTCACATCAACTTGCTCTTCTTGAGCAACCAAAGAGGCTAAGGGAACATTATTTGGATCTAAAGGAGTTTTCCCATTAACAAGCATAGCCATAATAACATCAATCTTATCACTCAAAGAAGAGGTCTCTTCAACAGAATTTACCTTCTTACCATGTGGAGCTCTCTCAGTGTGCCATTCAGAGTAATTAACCATCATATTATCAAGGAGATTTGTTGCATCACCCAAGGTGATGGTCATAAAGGTACCTCCAGCAGCTGAATCCAATAGGTTTCTTTAAGAGAAGTTCAAACCTGCATAAAAAGTATGGATAATCATCAAGCAGTAAGTCCATGAGTGGGACAATTCTTAACCAAATATTTCATTCTTTCCCAAGCTTGAGCAACATATTCATTATCAAGTTGTTTAAATTTCGTAATATCACTTCTCATAGATATAATCTTCGCAGGAGGGTAGTAATTTCCATTAAAGGCATCTTTGCACTTAATCCAAGAATCAATTTCTAGGCAAGGATAGCAACCATTCTTTAGCTTTTCCTCTCAAGGAGAAAGGAAACAACTTGATCTTAATAATATCTCCATCTACATCCTTATACTTTTGCGTCTCACAAAGTTAAACAAAGTTATTGAGATGGGTAGCAGCATCATCAGAACTAGCACCAGAAAATTCCTCTCTCATCATAAGATTCAACAAAAAAGGCTTAATTTCATAAAAGGTAGCATCAGGAGCAGGTGGAGCAATAGGAGTTCTAAGGAAATCATTGTTGTTTGTGCTAGTGAAGTCACACAACTTGGTGTTTTTAGCAGAGTTCATTTTGGCAAAAGTGGAGCAAGCCAAAAACAGCAGCAGCAGCTAGAGCAGGAACAATTTTTTTGTGTGTTTTTTATAAGAGAAAACAAACCAAACTAAACCATTTTTTTGAGGTTTTTGATTAAAAGAGTCAAAGAAAACCAAGCAAAAGAAACTAAGCAAACAAAAAACAAAGTAAAGAGAAAGGTTGAGGAGGAAAATACTTTTGATGTCGCTTTTTTGACGTGGGAGCTTCTTCTTCTTTAGTCCTCGGCAACACCGCCAGAAAGTCTTGATGCGTGTCGACGCCCCGTTGGGAAACCCCAAGAGCAAGGTATGATGCAGCATAGCAGCAAGTTTTCCCTCAATAAGAAACCGAGGTTATCGAACCAGTAGGAGCAAGGAAACGTCTCAAAGGTGTTCCAACTTGCAAGCAACATGGAAACCTGCACAACACAAACTAAAGACTTTGCCCCAACTAAAAGTGAGGTTGTCAATCTCACTTATTGCTGTAACAAAGGATTAACTGTATGGTGTGGAAGGTGACGATGGTTTGCAGCAAGTAAACAGTAACAGTGGAAGATGTATTAATGGTAAATATTGGAACGGGGTCCATAGTTCACTAGAGGTGTTCTCCTTAGATAAACAAACATGGCATGCTGGGTAAACAAACTACAGCAGGGCAATTGACAGGAGTGAGCAAGGCATAACAATGCAATACTAGACATAAAGATCCTATGAGATTCGATTGGGCAAAACAACAAGATACATAGACCACCATCCAACTGCATCTATGACTAGAAGTCCACCTTTGGGTTATCATCCGAACCCCCTCCAGTATTAAGTTGCAAGCAACAGACAACTGCTTTAAGCAAAGTGTGTAAGGTAAACAATCCACTTGTTCCATGAACAAGAGACCGTTGTTTTTCCCTAGTGGCAACAACACATCTACAACCATAGAGATTTTTGTCACTTCCCTTGATTAAATAGAGGCATAAACCCACTATCGAGCATAAATACCCCCTCTTGGAGTCACTAGTAACTACTTGGCCAAGATAGCTTCTAACTACAGAGAGCATGCAAGATCACAAACAACAAATACATGATAGAATAAATAAGACAAAACCATTAATCAATCTGACATAGTAATCTCAATATCCATCGGATCCCCGCAAACACAACATGCATGATTACAAATAGATGAGATCTTGATCATGAACGGAGCTCACAAGATCTAGACATGAAAGCACAAGGAGGAGATACAACCATCTAGCTACTACATGGACCTGTAGTCCAAGGTGGAACTACTCATGATTCATACCGGAGGATGGCATGATAAAGAAGAAGGCCTCCGGGATGATCTCCCCTCCGGCAGGGTGCCGGGAAGAGCTTCAGATCCCCTTGATCTAGGGACGATGGTGACGGCGGCTACAGACGGTTTCGAGGAATATTGATCGGGTGCTTAGGGTTTAGGCATTGGGGGATTCTTATAGGCAAAGAGGCGAGGCAGGGGCACCAGGGAAGCTACACCCCCCCAGGCGTGGGGTGGGCCCACTCGCGCGGCCAGGGGGTGTGGCCCCTTGGCGAGTCTCCTCCGTCTTGTATTCCGGCTTCATGTTCCCCACGGCAAAATATTGACTTTGGCTTTTGTCCCGTCCAATTCCAAGAATATTGATTTTCTGCCTTTTTGGAACCAAAAACAGAAGAAAACAGGCAACTAGCACTGTTGCATCTTGTTAATAGGTTAGTACCAGAAAACATATAAAAACACCTCAAAGTGTGGACAAATCAAAGCAAAGTAGATACTATACAAGCATGGAACAACAAAAAAATATAGATACGTTCCCGATGTATCATCCATCAACTCTTTTAATTTTGGGATCCTGGTAAAACAAGCATAAAATATGTGCGCAAGTGCGGTAAAATACCAAAATCCTATCACTACTCATGCAAAAAAACAGTGTAAATATGCTGCAAAAATGCACTCATCAAACCATTGTGCTCAAATTTTTCTACCCTATTCTCGCACGCCAAAAAACCTAAAGCATATGTTGCTTATGTGCTCTCTCGTGGTGTTTCAGTCACTGTAGTCCCAAGACTCAATGCCACGGGGGAAAGGGAAAAATTGCAATTGTTGACTATCATCATTGTCATTTCGATCTCCCCTGCCTCAAATCAAAGATTCTCGAAGAGATGTATAAGCCTGACGGAACCGTGGATGTTGCAGCACTATACAAACTGTTCTCGTGGGGAGGCATTGGCGTGGCCTACAATGACTTCATCTGGGTAAACTATGCTCATTAGAAGTCTAGTTCTTTGCCTAGATGCTATCTTAGGCCCGTATTCAGTCTTGCAGTGAGCTTGCCAAGAGTAAGATCATTACTACCAAGGAAAATGTCTACCCGATATTCTCTGCTACAAAGGAGTCGGCCAACGATAGCTTATTCGAATAACTCTTTGCCCAAGCCTTCTGGAATGCTACTCACTGATTCTTCTTGGCCAGAGCAGACGTCTAGGAACTATATTTGTACTCCAGTCTCTATTTAGTCCATGCTCCTACATCGTGTACCTACATTCTACTCTGCTATTGGAATTTGTGGAAACATAGAAACATTGTGGCTTTCAGAAGGTAACAACCAAATCCGTGTGTCCTTCTCCAAGCCTACAAGAGTGATGCTCATCTATGGCGGGTTTGTTTACCACGGGAACGTCAAACGAATGCAGACGCCTAGTGAAAGGGCATGTATGAACCCATGTGTGGTTTTGGTAATAAATGACAATCTCTATGGACTAATGTGTAAATTGAGTTTCACTTGTATGTTTGTCCATTGGCATCGCTTGGACCATGTGTTGGTCTCGAATATGAAAAATGAAGAAGGATGAGAAGAAATGTCCAAGGTCTATGTGCCCATTGGAATCATGAAGAAAGAATGAGCTTGAAGATTGATCAAGATAAGTGCAAAGAGTTGAATCTTGACAGATCATCAACACTCAAGAAGGGATGAAGAAGTGCAAGATCAAGATGCGCCTTCTCTAGAAGATCTCATGCTTGGAGCTTTCCATCCTCGGTGATCATGGAGTTATGAATACAAGTTCAAAGAAGAGGTTCCCTTGGAGTATGGGGGGGCAATTTGGAAGTCTTCATCAAGCAAGAGCGAGCAACAGAAATCAAGAAAGGTGTTCCATCTTGAGAAGGTCAAGACGGTCTACATCAAGCTCAAGTGGAATGCTCAAGGCAAAGGTATGATCTTGATAGGGTTTCTCTTTTGTCGGTCTCGTGTTGTTAGTTGGAAGATTGGGTTTAGGATAGATAGCCATACTATCATGAGGGGTTCTCAAGCGGGTGTCTCGATCACATCATTCAGGGAGAGCTCAAACCTTTGCATACATAGCATCATCTTCCTTGGATGTTAGTTGGTTCTTGTCCATGATAGGATCTAGAGCTTGTGGTTATCATCATAACAAGCTCTAGTTCACCAAATAAGGATTCCCTTTCATATCTTATTACATTCTTGATCGTGCAGTTTTTTCTGGCTCCACACCTTGGGAGATATCTCACATATATATACTTGATATTTTATCCCTTGGTGGTATCCAATATTTCACCTTTTGTCGTATTCTACTTGGTTTTATCTTTTAACAAAATTGGTTTCATCCCAATCGGAGTTTCTAAGATCAACTTCTTATATTTTGTATTTTGGAGGTTTTGCCGGTTCATCGCTTCTAGAGAGGTCATACCTTTCTCCATTTGGTTTTATCCTTACATGTTTTACTATGATGTTTCTTTGCATAGTCTTGTAGATCTTGTCGTTCTCTTCAAAATGAGGCCAAGATCATCAAAAATAGTTCGAAATCAAAAGTTATTAAAGTTTTTGTGCAATGTTGTTCAACATTTTCACTTGAGCGGAAGTTCCGGCCAATTTCGACCCAAGTTCCGATCAGGTACTGTATCTTGTGTTTCTATTTACCGGAAGTTCCGGTGTGGGATTGGAAATTCTGGTGGTGCGCGAATCTGGCCCAAACGGGCAGATTTCTCTTGCCCTTTTTAAGGGCCCCCTCTTTCCTATTGTTTCCCCAACTTTTGAGGTCATTTTTGCTAGCTCTTCCACTCTCTCTCCTCCATTGTTGACCTTCAAAATCTTTCCTACTCCCCTTTTCCCTCCAATGATTCTTGCATCTCTTTGAGGGATTTGAGAGAGAAGATCTAGATCTACAATCCCACCAAACCAAATCCCTTCTTTGTGAAGGAATCCTTGGGATATAGATCTTGGAGAGTTTTGTGTTCCCCTCTTGTGTTCTTCCTCCCTTATTCCCCCCAATAGCTTTTGAATATTTGTTGGAATTTGGGAGTGAAGGACTTACCCTTGCATTTGTTGCATAGGTTTGAGTTCTCCACGGAGATTCGGTGAGTGCAAGCTTGTGGACTTGTTACACTTGGGTTCTTGGAACCCTAGACGGTTGTGTGGTTGGTGTGTTGATTTATTTCGGCCTCCATTATGGAGTGGCCTCGAGCTTGTGTCATTTTGTGGCCTTGTGGCCTTTTATGGCTTTGTTGTTGGGAACCTCCAATTGAGTTATGGAGTTAGCCCCATCCTTGTACGGGTTCATGGCCTCCCTCAAGTGTCCCTTAGTGGATCGTGAGTAGGCCTTTGTGGTGAGCTCATGGGATAATAGGGTGAGCCTTTTGTGGCATCGGTGAGTTGCTTGCCTTCACATCTTGTGGTGAGGCCTTGTGTGGCGTTGGGTGAGAATCGAGCCACCACACCTCAAGGTGAGCCATTTGTGGCGTTCGAGGAGCATCGCACCACTTCAACGGAGACGTATCTTCTTTGGAAGTGAACTTCAGGATAAAAATCTTTGTCTCCGCATCCATCGGTTATCTCTCAACCGAGCCATTTTCTTATGAACTTTACTTTGTGATAGCCATCGTGCTTGAAGTATTTCATCTTGATATCACCTTGTTGCTTGTATTGCTTAGCATAGGTCGTTGGTGCACTTAGGTGAACGTAGTGGTTAGGTTTTGTGCTCAAAAATTAAATGTTAGTTTTATTCCGCATTTATTTGAGCTTAAACCATAATAATTTTAAAAGCCTATTCACCCCCCTCTAGGCAACGTCCATTGCACTTTCAATTGGTATTAGAGCGAGGTCTCTCGCTTCTTAGGCTTCACCGCCTCGAGAGTAAAGATGTCTCCTAGGGTTTTAGCGCAGTCCCACACATTTACATTTGATGGCATAAATTATGATGTTTGGCGTATTTGCATGCTTAGTCATTTCTGGGCCATTGACCCAAATATTGAGAGAATTCTAGATATGGGATTGTCTCATCCTAAGGATCCCCAAAATCTATCTTTGGAGGATGAGACAAAATCTTATCTCGAAGCTCAAGCATCTAATGTGCTTGTTAATCTTGTGAGCTTTGTAGTTCTTTCCTCAATCATGACTTTCCGGAATGCTCATGATATTTGGACCAAGCTTCAAGAAAAATATGATGTGTCCAAGACTAATGAGGATGATTGTGTTCCCTCCACCTCCGGCCATGATGAGTTCTCATCTTCGTCCACTACACTGACATGTGAGTTGTCACAAGGTAATGATATGGTGAGTGGTGATAGAACTTGCAATGTGGATAGTGAGTTTGCCATTCATGATCCTTCATATCTATCTCATTGCAATGTTGTATCTTTGGACATAAACACTAGTAGCACTATAAATGATTTACATGCTTGTGTTGATTGTCCTTGCATATCATGTAGAAATTACTTGAATATATCTCATGATGATATGCATGCTTTGCCTTGTTGCCATGATACATATGCTTCTATTTCCTCTAGTACTTGTGTTTCTAACTGTTGTGGGAATGACCACGGCAGATGCTGCAATCGGCAGCGAGTAGTAGAACATAGGGCAAGGGCGGCCAGCCATCTGCGGTGCGAGATGAGGGCGGAGACACATGATTTTACCCAGGTTCGGCCCCCCGGAGGGTAAAGACCTACTCCTGGTAGATTGTATTATGATGGAAGTACAATGGGGCGATCTCGACGGCTAGGCGGCGAGTCACTTGGGTGGATGATGGAACGTATCCTCTACACGCCCTGTAGGGAGGTTTATATAGACTCACCCCCTAGGGTTTACATATCTCAACCGAATCAGTTAAGGTTTCGGCACTCGTTCAACCTAATCCGACTGGGCCTATCTACTCTCCTGGGCCTTCAGCTTCCAATCGCTTGGATCCACGCCAGGCCTTGATCCAGTCGCCGTCCTGCAGGCCCACTCGCCAGTTCCTGGGGCAATCGGAAACGTCCTGCTGGGTATACCCCGATAGGCATATCCCCATCAGTAGTCCCCGAGGCCGTCGTCGATTGGTCGCAGGTGTTCGTTGGCAGTCGGAGTATGCGGGTCAAATGCGAACGCCCAGTCGGAGTGGCAGGCTCCTGAATAAAGAAAAAACTAATTACTCTGGTCGTAGTGACAGTAGTTAATCGGGTCGCAGCTCGGAGAACGGGTCGGCGAAGTATTTAGTCACTGTTGAAGTGATTGGGTTGGCGAGTCGAATGGATGAAGTTGGACCGTCAGACGCAGTGAAAACTAGCCGTTGGGGTAATCCAACGGTAACTTCGGCGTAATCACTGCGTAGTAACGGCTCCCTGATTTGGCGGGTAACAACCGCTATATAAAGGAAATGGTAGGCGATCGGGGAACCATTCCTTCGTCATTTCCTCCGATTTCGCCCATCTCTGTTTTCCTCCGTATCGCGATCCAATCGATCCAAAATCCCCCGACCTCCACGAACCTTTCCACCAATGGCCCCCTCCACCGAACCATGGGGCAGGTCCAAGTGCACAAGAGCGCTACTGGCATCCTTCGAGGAGGCCAGGATCCTGCGCGCCGGCAAGTGGCGCATCCCCGCGGCCGGAGAGGTGACTCCAGAACCGCACGAGGGAGAATTTGTTTGCTTCACCAGCCATCTGGAACGGGGGCTGGGGTTCCCCACGTCTCTCTTCTTCCGGCGCTTCTACGCGTTCTACGGGATCCAACCGTCGGACCTGGGCCCACACAGCATCGAGCAGCTCGCCATTTTCGTGGCGTTCTGCGAGTGCTACCTGGGCTGCAGGCCCTACTTCCCCCTATGGAAAGATCTGTTCCATGGGAGGATCAGTCGCGTAGAATCAGGCGGCCCAATGCTTGCTGCGGGTGGCCTGACGTTTTAGCTGAAGTCGAAGGCCTCCTTCTTCGACCTGATGCTGCCGGCCAAGGCGGCGAGCGAGTGGAAGAAATCCTGGTTTTACGTCACCGTGGCGACTCCATACGGTGAGGTAGCGATCCCCAAGTACTCCGCCAACCGGCCCGAACCACGCCGACTCCAGGTCGGCAAGCTCCCAGTGGACCAGAGGATGGTCGTGGACGAGATGCTTCAAACCATCCGCGGCCTGAAGAAGAAGGGCCTTCAAACCATCAATCTTTACAACTGTTGGCTCGGACGGCGACTCGTTCCCCTGGCCCGCCGCGAGCACTACATGTATGAGTACACGGGCATGAAGGACTCGACGAAATCCTGCCTCGCCGAGTGGAAACTCGAGGACTACGTCCTTGCGTTGAAGAAGATCACCCAGGCAGCATACCTGGACGCGAAGGCTGGGGTCTCCCCCTCCACCGCGAAGCATCCAGCCCCGACGGTAAGTCACTGTCTACCATTCGGAGTCGCAGTTGATGCTGTCACGGTTATACTGATATTGTCTCATGCCTACTGCAGTTATTTCAAGTGGTGGAAGGGTGGCTTCCACCCGCGGACGACGAGAACTCGAGCTCGTCCGTCCAGGACGGGGGTGAATCGCCTCCTGCCAAGGGCGGCGTCGAGAGCGACAGGAGTGACGACGACAATGAGCCCGAGGAGGAGGCCGCCCCACTGGTTCGAAAAACTCGCGTGCAGCATCAGCGCGAACTCGAGGCGAGTAGAAGCCTTGAACTTCATGACGATGACGACGACGAGCTTCCTGAACACACCTCGCGTCGCGAGGCCACTCCGTCGAAAAAGAAGAAGAAGAAGAAGAAGAAGAAGAAGAAGAAGAAGAAGAAGAAGAAGAAGAAGGAAGTGAAGGCCCCTCCGAAGAGGAAGACGAAGCCGGCGAAACAGGCATCTCTGCCTCGTTCGGCAAGTAGTTCCGACGCCACCAGCCTGGCCAGGGAAGAAGCGCCACGACCGCCAGACCGGATGCCTACCACAGGTGAGGTACCTGGCTCGCTCCCCCATTCGCCCCGTGATCTACGGGTTGGGGGCTGCTCCAGCCGCGGCAGCTTTGCCTCCCAGGAGAGCTCATGCCGAAATCGTTTCGGAGGCTCCTGTTGCAGCGTCGTCGACGAAGAGGCCGTCCGTTTCTTGGGCGCATGATGTTTTAGAGATGGTCCTCAGTCGGAAACTGGGCCCCGAACTGGAGAAGCCAGCCAGCATCCGCACGGGGTTGCAGTTCATACCAGTCGCCAAGTGAGTTTTGTTCACCTGCCTTGCTTTTCATCGTACTCGGACCATTTTTCTCATGTAACCAATTCGCAGGACTAGAGTTAAAAAGATAGGCCACCCGTCCATGGCCAAAGTGCCGCCAGTCGTCATCGAAGAGGACCCCTCTCGGAAGAGGAAGGCTGATAAGGTCGCTGCCCCCCGCAGACGGTGCCAAGAAGGCAAAGGGCGACGGTGTCATCACGGTGTCTGACGACACGACGATTGCTCCAAGTGATCCTGCGACAGAGGCGGCCTTGAAGATCAAGGAGGGTGCTACCTCGCCAGGGGTGGCCGAGCCGGCCTCTTTTGGTGCCGGCGCATCCACCGCGACCTTCCCCCGCTTCATGGCCAGAGCGGCTACGGCGAGTGGTACCACGCCATCGAGCCACGTACCTGGGGTCGCCGAAACGGAGATCGAGCAGCGTCGCGGGCACACTCCGGCTCTTCTCGCATCCGTGGACGCGCTACAGCTCCATGGCATGCTTGGCGCAGCCATCCAGGTATGTCCAGTCCCCGAGGATCGGGGCACTGAATTTCAGTGGTCAGATTCTTTTGGTGTTTTGTTTTTATTTCTAGCACCCAGTCCCCGAGTGCGCAATCGCTGAATTTCAGCGGGTGGGCACTTAGGATTTTTGATCTCCAGTCCCCGAGTCTCCAGTCGCTGAATTTCAGCGGGTGGCACTTAGGATTCCGTTGTTGTTAACTGTTTGACTTGTGCACAGGGTTTGCAGCGTGAATCAGCCGACCGGCTTGCTGCTAAGTGTCGCACGGAGAAGGAACTTGTTGCCGTCCAAGAGGCGAACAAGGGACTCGAGCGGCTACTGCGGCGAGAGGAGGTCGCCGAGGCCTTGTCGGGCGAGTGACGGCGGCTCAAACTGCATTGAGTTCGGCTGAGAAGCAGATCGTCGACCTTGAGCGCGAGCTTAAGGAAGCGAAGGAGGAGGCGAGTTCAGTGGATGGGCGAGCCAAGGCTGCTGTTACGGCCGCCGCTGAAGAGCGTAAGGTCTCTGACGCCCTCGTTGCTGGGCTACAAGACGACTACTCCTCTCTTCAAAGCTTCATCACGGGTCTCTGTCATCCTTTGATTGGTAAGTGTGCCTGCCTCTACCTGTAGTAGCTGCATTGCGTGATCTTTGTTGTACTCACTGCTACCCTCTATCCACAGGTCGGATTATCGACAGCTCGGAAGAGGCGCAGTCATACGACGCGCGGCAGTGTGTGGCCACTCTGGTCAACTCGGCCACGTTGTCCGCGGCTTGCATTCGGGCGTATCTTCAGGAGATGTCGCCCACGGAAGTGATTCCCAGCGACCTCGTCGAAGTGTGGTGGTACCTGGAGAAGGCGCCGTCAGTCATCGAGTTCATGACGCGGTCGGTGTTCCGGCGCGGGGCGGCGACGGCGCTTAGCCTTGGGCTCGCCCACTTCCCGGAGGATTTCGATCTGGACGATGTGACGAGTGGCTACCCGTCATCTACGGGCTCGGTGGAGGTTGCCGAGGTGCTGAAGCTGACGGACCGTGCCGCGGTAATACTCCGACCGTGTCTGGGCAATGGGCGACCTCCTTCCTTATCAGGAGACGACCGTCGCGCCCAACGATCCTGAGCCGCCGCACCGGGACTTCAAGATCGAGCAGCCCTTCCGTTCGGCGATGGTGGGTGAGCTGATGACGTACCCATCGAACCCGTACACTCCCTTCATTCGCAACCGCAAGGGTGGCGGCGAGTCGACATTGAAGCCTGCGGAATAAAACATTGTGCCCTGGGGCGTTAGTAGCAGTTCGGCCATTGGGCGCAACTTGTATTTTGTAACAACTTTAGTCTTCTATAATGGGATTTTGCGTTATTTTGTGAGTTGTTTTGCGATTGTGATTGATGATTGAACGAGTCCCCGAGCGCGTCCGCCCTTTTTATGGGGTTTACCTCGTTTGTTATGTGTTTGTGTTTTCGAGCGTTTTGTCGGTTGTTTTGTTATTGAGGTCGACTCGCCCGAGCTTGGGAAGCCAGTCGCAGGGCGACTCCCAAGAGTGCTCTTTACTTCACCGTTTTCCCTTGCGCGAACGAGGTCGGGTAGCCGAGTCCCCAAGCGTGGTACTTGGTGGTTCTAGTCGCGGCTCTAAGGTGGGTGAGGACTGGGCGCGTCAGAGTGAGCGCATCACTCCTGCCTGGCCCATCGGGTCAGTCGCATGGCGAGTCCTGGGCACGCTCTCATACTTGGCGTTTTTCCCTAGCCGCTCGTGTTTAACTGGTCGTCAGTCCCCGAGCGTGGTATTTGGCCGTTCGAGTCATTGTGTCGAGGATGCGGAGGATCGTGGTCGCTGTGAGGAGCGAAGGCAGTTGTCTTGGCTCGTTAAGCCAGTCGAGCTAGGCGACTCCAATGGGGCTCCGGGTAGGCGTTTTTCGTGGACGTGGCGAGTCCTGGGGTGACCCAGTGCCCTCATAACGCACTACTTAGCCGTGCCGGTCGCTGTACCAAAGGTTGACTTCTGCAGTTAGCTTGACGCTGTTATTACGAGTGCGAGTGGCACAAGACACAGAGAGTAGATGCAATTTGCGGTAACCGATATATTTTATTTCATAGCTAGTGGAGGGTACATGTATGGAGTTCTAGGACTAGAACTTCCGTAGGAGGTTTACATTCCACGATCGCTTGACGTCGAGTTTCCCGTCTCCGCGGACGTCGGTGAGGTAGTAGGCATCGTTGCCAAGTACTCGCCCGATGGCGAATGGTCCCTCCCACGGGGGAGAGCTTGTGCATGCCCTTCTTCTCCTGGATGAGGCGTAGTACCAGGTCGCCTTCCTAGAAGGTGCGAGTCCTCACCCGCCGGCTATGGTAGCGGCGGAGTCCTTGCTGGTAGATGGCAGTGTGGGAGCGAGCTAGGTCGCATGCCTCGTCGAGTTGATCGACTCCATCCTGGCGTGCGAGTTCGTTCGCAGCCTCCGTGTAGTGGATGACCCTTGGCGAGTCGTGCTCTAGGTCGGTGGGAATGACTGCCTCGGCGCCATACACCATGAAGAAAGGGGTGAATCCTGTCGACCGAGGTGCGGATGCCCCAGATGACGGAGGGTAGCTCCTCGACCCAGCACCCGACGGTGCGCTCGAGTGGTACTTGGAGCCGTGGCTTCAGGCCATGGAGGATGCTCTGGTTGGCCCGTTCCGCCTGGCCGTTGGACTCCGGATGGGCGACTGAGGCGAGGTCGAGTCGGATGTGATGTTCCTCGCAGAACTCGGCCATGGCTCCTTTGGCGAAGTTGGTGTCGTTGTCCGTGATGATGCTGTTGGGGAACCCGTAGGGCTATATGAGCTCGCGTAGGAACTTGGTGGCGGTCTTCCCGTTGCATTTCCAGACTGGCTTGGCCTCCACCCACTTTGTGAATTTGTCGACCGCGACCAGGAGGTGGGTGAAGCCGGAGGGGGCCTTTTTGAAAGGGCCTACCATGTCCATACCCCACACGGTGAACGGCCAGGTGATGGGGATTGTCTTGAGCGCTGAGCTCGGCACGTGTGTCTGGTTGGCATACTTCTGGCACCCGGCGCACCGTTGGACAATGTCGACGGCGTCTGCGTGTGCGCTGGGCCAGTAGAAGCCGTGCTGCATAGCCTTTGCAACCAGAGAGCGGGCGCCGGCGTGGTGGCCGCAGTCGCCGGAGTGGAAGCCGTGAAGGATTTTGCGTCCTTCAGCGGGTTGGACGCAGCGTTGGAACACGCCGGTCACGCTTCGCTTGTGGATCTCGCCGTCGATCATGACGAAGGATTTGCAGCATCGCGCTATCATCCGGGCGTCTGTTTCGTCTGCCGGCAAGGTGCCTCCCTCCAGGTAGGCGATGTACGGCCTAGTCCAGTCTTCTGGCTCGGCGATGAGTGCAACCAGGGCTGCCTCTGGTTGAAGCAGGACTCCGATGTCGACCTCCCTTGGAGGAGAGATGGACGGCTTGGCGATCGTGTCGAGGAAGACGCCAGCGGGTGGTGCGAGTTGAGCCGAGCCGATGCGAGAGAGTGCGTCAGCCTCCTCGTTCTTCTGCATGTCAATCCACTCGACGGAGTAGCCTGCGAAGTGTCCGCCCAGCTTGTCCACTGCTTGGCGGTATGCCGCCATGGTGGGAGAGACGGCGTCGCAGGTGCCAGCGACTTGCCCAGCGATGAGGTCGGAGTCTCCGTAGCAGTGTAGGCGGTTGACATTCATTTCCTTGGCAGCTCGCATGACGTGGAGTAGTGCCTCGTACTCGGCCATGTTGTTGGTGCAGGGGGTGAAGTCGAGGCACATGACGTAGCGGAGCTTGTCGCCCTTCGGGGAAGTCAACACGATCCCTGCTCCTGCGCCGTTTGCATTCTTGGAGCCGTCGAAGTGCAGGCTCCATTAGTGGAGGTACGGCAGCTTTTCCGGCTGCTGGGCCTCTTCCCAGTCGGCGATGAAGTCCGTGAGAGCCTGCGACTTGATCGCTTTGCGCGGCTCGTACTTGATGTTGTGGATGCCGATTTCGTCGGCCCACTTGGCGACTCGCCCGCCTCACGGTTGCGGATGATGTCCTGCAACGATGCTGAGGAGACAACCGTGATCGGGTGCTCCTGGAAGTAGTGCGGCAGTCGCCGCTGTGCTCTGAAGACCGCGTATACCAGTTTCTGGTATTGCGGGTACCGCTGGCGCGACTCGGTGAGGACCTCGCTGATATAGTACACTAGTCGCTGTACCAGGCGCTCCTTTCCGTCCTCTGGCCGCTCGACGACCATGACGGCGCTGACGATGCGCTCGGAAGCCGCGACGTAGACCAGCATGGGTTCTTTGTCGACGGGGGCGGCGAGTAGCGGTGGTGCGAGTAGCACCTTCTTGAGGTCGCGGAGCGCGTCGTCCGCCTCCTTGTCCCACTGGAATGTGGGGTTCTTGCGCATCAGGCGGTATAGGGGCATCGCCTTTTCGCCCAATCGGGGGATGAAGCGACTAAGAGCCGCGACTTGCCCGGCCAGCTTACGGGCGCAGCACTTTCGGGTTTCTTGAGTCGGCGATCGTGTCGATCTTGGTGGGGTTCGCCTCGATCCCGCGCTTGGAACGACGTAGCCCGATGGTTGCCCCTTTGGTACAATCAAGGTGCATTTTCTTGGGTTTAGCTTTATCTTGAATTTCCGCAGGTTGGCGAATGTTTCTGCCAGGTTGGCGAGTAGGTCGCCCTAGCGAGCGGACTTCACTACCACGTCGTCGATGTAGACGTGGATATTGCGGCCAATTTGGCTCGCGAGGCATTCCTGCATGCACCGCTGGTAGGTCGCCCCGGCGTTCTTGAGGCCGAAGGTCATGGCGGTGTAGCAGAAGGCTCCGAATGGCGTGATGAACGCCGTATTTTCCTCGTCCTCGACAGCCATTTCGATCTGGTTGTACCCAGAGTAGGCGTAGAGGAAACACAGCAACTCTGAGCCCGCGGTGGAATCGATTATTTGGTCGATCCGCGGGAGGACGAATTGCTCCTTCGGGCAGGCGCTGTTTAAGTTTGTGTAGTTGATACACATCCTCCAGGTCCCATTTTTCTTCTCGACCAGGACTGGGTTTGCCAGCCACTTGGAGTATTTTATTGGCCGGATGAAGCCTGCAGCGAGTAGACGCTGCACCTCGTCGGCGATGGCTCGGCGGCGCTCTTCATTGAAGGGCCGCAGCGACTGCTTGGCAGGTCGCACTTTGGGGTCGGCGTTGAGTTTGTGCTCAGCGAGTTCCCTAGGGACACCAGGCATGTCAGAGGGCTTCCATGCGAAGATGTCCCTGTTCTCACAGAGGACTCGATGAGCGCGCCTTCCTATGCTGGGCTCATGCCCGTCCCGATCGTCACCGTCTGGCTGGAGTCGCCTGGGACCAGCTCGACAGTGCGGGTGTGCGTCGTTGCCTCGAAGGCTGAGGTGTTGCCGCCCTCCAAATTGGGCTTCTTGAGTATGGTGGGGTCGTCGTTGTTGACCCCGCTCGCGTACTTGGCGAGCTCGTCGGCGTGGTTGGCCTCTGCCGCGATGACGGCGTCGGCGAGTTCGGCTCCTTTGCCCTCGCACTCGGCGGCCATGTCGGGGTCGCCGTTGATGGTGATGACGCCGCGCGGCCCGGGGAGCTTCATCGTGTTGTACGCGTAGTGGGGTGCTGCCATGAACTTGGCGAACGCCTGGCGCCCCAAGACGCAGTGGTAGGGGATGTCGAAGGGTACCAGCTCGAAGACGATCCGCTTGGTGCGGAAGTTTGCTAGTGTGCCGAAGGTGACTGGCAGCGTGACCTTGCCGATCGGGTACGCGTTCCGACCGGGGACGATGCCATGGAACGTGGTGTAGGTCGCCTCCACCATCGACTGCGGGAGCCGCAGTCGCCTGAAGGTGTCCAGGTACAGGATGTTGATGGAGATGCCGTTGTCCATCAATGTCTTGGTGATCCAGTAGTCTCCCACCTTGGTCTTGACCACCAGGGAGACTCGGCCTGGGTACTCGATGCGTGGCGAGTGGTCCTGGCGGCTCCAGGTGATGGGCTGCTCCGACCAGTTGAGGAACTGGGGAACGTCCACCTGGGCCACCGCGTTGACGGCGACGGCGCGGGCGATGACCTTCTTCTCGCGCTTCGTGTTGAAGCCTGTGAAGGTGTGGAGCGAGCCGGCCACACTGCCGAATTTTCCGCCGTTTGGCGGGTTGTTGTCGGGGTCCTCCCGCGCTCGCCGTGCCTTCTCGATCTCCTTGAGAGAGTGGCAGTCGGCGGTCGTGTGCGTGGCGGGCTTCCCTTCCCTGCTGTGAAACGCACAAGGTTGGTTAAGGAGGGCCGCGGGGTCGAACCTTGGTTTTGCCTTGTAGTTGCCGCCGTCGCGGCGTTGCCCTCCGTCGCGGCGGAAGCTCTTGGGCTCGCGCTGCGCGTGCCCAGCGTTGGCGACGAAGTCGACTCGCCCGTCACTGCGGCGCTTGCCGGTGAGGCGAGTGTTGCTGTAGTGTAGGTCGGACCGTCGTTCGTTGTCGTTGCCGTTTGTGCGGCGTTGACCACCCGACTCGTCGTTGGTTTCCTGGTTAGGATCTTCCTCCGCGTAAAGGTCCGGTATGTTGTCGAGTGTGCGGTATGCTCGTTTGAGCTTGGCGACCAAGGGCTCGTAGCGGCACGAGGTCTTGAAGCAGTGGATCGCGGTGTCCGGGTGGATGCCGACCGCATTGTACCATAGTTCTTGCCACCGTTGGACCCAGCTTCGGGTCGACTCGTGGGGTCCCTGGACGCATCGTTCCAGGTCCTCAATGGTGGTGGCGCGTTCTTGCAGATCGCTCGCTCGGCCACGCGGGCCGGGTCGTTCTCGTCGTCGAAGTTCAGGGCGCGCCCCCGGTGGGGTTCAGGCGCGACCTGATTCGCTGCTGGTGGTAGCGTGACAGCTCCTGCGCCGTGACCTGCTCGAGGCGAAATTTTTCGCGCTCGGCTTGCTCCTTGCGGACTGCCCCCGCCAGCTTCAGGCGGAGTTCCTCGACCTCCGTTGCCATGGCGTTAGGAGGGATCGGGGTGGAGAAGGGATCCTCCGGCGGGTCCGTGTCAGTCTCCATGTAGGTCGCAGCGTGGCGACCGGTCCCGTCGCGGAGATCGGCGGAGTTTTCCGACCCGGAGTTGAAGTCGAAGATCCCGAGGATGGAGGGATCCTCGAAGTCTCCCACGTTGGAGACCTGGGTGATGGAGCCCGCGGGCGAAGCCGCGATGATGGATCCGGCGAGTGACGCCAGGGTCGCCGAGTCGGCGTCGTCGTTGAGGGCCGCGTCTTCCACGGCTGCGGTGGTTTCGGCCATGTCGCTGCGGGGCGAGTTGTACTCGGAGGCGAGGCGGTGGATCGTGCGGACCTGGCTCTCGGAGAGCCGGTCACGTGGCGGCGACTCGCGGATGCGAGCCGAGTCCTCCAAGACGATGACGTCGGTGAGGCCGACAAAGAGGTTGATCGTGCCGACTGGCAAGATCGTGTTGTGCGTGACGGGTCACGCCGCCGGGACGTAGCTTCTCGGCAAGATCTGGAGCATCTCGCCGATCGCTATCATGCGGCCGGTGGCGACCGACTCGTTGATGGGCAGATTGGATCTTGCCGCAGAACACCGGCCAGACCGGCCAGGCCCCACGGTGGGCGCCACTGTCGTGGGAATGACCACGGCATATGCTGCAATCGGCAGCGAGTAGTAGAACATAGGGCAAGGGCGGCCATCCATCTGCGGTGCGAGATGAGGGCGGAGACACATGATTTTACCCAGGTTCGGCCCCCGGAGGGTAAAGACCTACTCCTGCTAGATTGTATTATGATGGAAGTACAATGGGACGAGCTCGACGGCTAGGCGGCGAGTCGCTTGGGTGGATGATGGAACATATCCTCTACACGCCCTGTAGGAAGGTTTATATAGACTCACCCCCTAGGGTTTACATACCTCAACCGAATCAGTTAAGGTTTCGGCACTCGTTTAACCTAATCCGACTAGGCCTATCTACTCTCCTGGGCCTTCAGCTTCTAGTCGCTTGGATCCACGCCAGGCCTTGATCCAGTCGCCGTCCTGCAGGCCCACTCGCCAGTTCCTGGGTCAGTCGGAAACGTCCTGCTGGGTATACCCCGGTAGGCATATCCCCATCACTAACCATGTACATGAAACCAAAGAATGCGTGGGCCAAGGAAAGGTTGCGATTGGAGCTTCATGTGTTCCCCATATGCCTCATAGATAAGGGTTCAAAGGTTACCTCTTCTTTGGATCCCAATATATCTCATGATGATGTGAATGTTGATCATGTTGAAGTAGATGGTGATGTTGCTTCTTTAAAAGAGAATGGGGGATAGTCCTTCATGCTCTTCATCCAAATAAAAATGCTTGCTCTACTTTCATTGAAATATTAGCCTTTGCTATTGAAAGTAAGCAACTTATTGATGATCATGAGGACACAATTGACAAAATGGGTAGTCTTGAGCATGAGCATGATAATGACATTGCCAATCTAAATGAAGCTCTTGAAGTGGAACAAACCACTAAGGAATCTCTTGAGGATACCTTTGCACTAGAGCTATCTAGAGTGAAGAAATCTCATGATAGAGATTTTGAGGTGGCAAGTGCCCTTAAAATTTAAAATGATGAACTTGAAGTTGATTATGCTAAACTCCTTGAGGATTGTGATTACCTCAACAATGGCTCTAGGGTCATCAAGGGTGAGCTCATCAAACTCACCAAGTTACATGAGCAACTTAAAGCTTCATACTCTAAAGAGCTTTACAAGTTGTCCTCACCTCTTGCTAATAATGATGATGCTTGTGCTACTAACTCTATTTCTTGTGAAGCATCTATCTTGAAGGAAAATATTGAGATAAAGGCTTAACTTGATTTGCTAACTAGCAACTATGGGAAGTTAGAATAAAGTCATGTTAAGCTCTCAAGCTCGCATGAGGATCTTCTAGTCTCCCATGGTAGGCTAAAGTTAGATCACAAGGCCATTGTGTCAAAGGTAACATCTAGTGCGCCTCATGTGGACATTAGCACTATATCTACTCCAAATGTTATATTTCCATGTGCTAGTCCTTGTAATTCATCCTCTCACATCCATGATATATCATGTGATGAATTGCATTCCTTGCCTTGCTGCTCTAACAATGAAGCATCTACTTCCTCTAGTATTGTTGTTGTTACTAACCATGTAGAGGAAATCAAAGAGCTCAAGGCTCAAGTCTCTTCTTTGAAGAATGACTTAAAAAGGTGTCATGAAGGGAAGACCACACTCAATAACATGTTGAGTGTGAGAAGACCCCCAAGTGACAAGAGTGGGCTTGGATTCAACTCCAACATCAAGAATAAGCCCACTAGCTCGTTGAAGCACAAGGGAAACAAGAAGAAGGGGCAAGGTCAAGTGAAGGATCTGGCCAATATTTTGTGCTTTAGGTGCAAGGAAGAAGGGCATCATGTGATAGAATCGATGGAAGCGGCCTCAAGATCCTTTCCAAGATCTTAGTGAGAAGAAACGAGGGAATCAGCCTCAAGCTCCTCTTCAAGCTCGAGATGAGCCTCGTCCCAAGAAGCCTCAAGCTCTTCTTCATGGTGCGGCTCCTCCCAAGAAGAAAGATGGCAAGAGAAGAACTTGCCACATATGTCGTGAGAAGGGGCACCTTTCTTCCTCATGCACCATGGGTAACTCCTCATCCCATCCTATCTTGATCGATGATGCTTATTCACTTCGTAAAGATGAGGGTGGCAACGTGTTTGCCAAATTTGTTGGTTCCCAAAGTGGTGTCAAGAAAAGAACCATTTGGGTAGCCAAGCCTATTGTGACTAACTTCTTAGGACCCTACTTGGTTGGGGACCAACAAGCTAAAAATTGATCAATAGGTGTTTATGGAGGGCATTTGAGACTTGGATCCCTTATGAAGAATTCAGGGATCTTCATCAATTCCTTTTCATCAAAGTCAAGTCATTTGGGTTATCATGCTTCTATCATATATCCAATGTTTCTCCTTGGGGTAACTTATGCTTAACTCATTTACATTGATAGTTACTTGTCCCCTTGTGCATGTATGTGTTGGTTTTGTACCTTGCATATGTTTGTACATGTTGTGCTTCCCACTTACTTATATTGACCTATGAATTTTATTTGTGTATGTTTGTTGGCACACCATGTATTTGTGTTTCTTAGTTTGGATCATTTATTGATTCTAGTTGGTATCTTATTTGGTTCTTATGAGGGATTAATGGACTATTCCATTTTGGGGAAGTGTCATGCTTTGGCATTCCACAATACTAAAATGTGTGTACATGAGGAAAACCACTTAGTAGTTATATTGTATGTTTATCTAGTCTCTATGTGGTATGTCTTTCTCATGAGAAACTCAAGCTCCATAATGTTCATTAATCATGTCTAGGTTGACATTTTGCCTCTTGTTGAGATTTCTTAGTTTATCACATTATGGGGGAATCATATGCTTTGTGCATATTACAAACCTAGAAAATGTGAACATTTGAGGTAGTGGCACTTAGAATTGATATTAAAAATTATCTAACTCCTTTGTGGCACATTTGCTCTTTCAAGTTCCAATTTGCTTAAATGTTTTTATTGCTCATATTTTGGATCTTGTGTGTGAGAGTGATTCTTGGTATGTGTTTCCTCATATTTGGATCTATATATCCTCATGGGAACCATTTGCTTCAGGTTACTCTAATCACTTGTGATTGTGTGACTATTTGAAGCTATCAAGAATCTCTCTCTAAGCATCAAGCTTAATTCTTATATTTTGTTAGATGCTTCTTTGTGTGAATATGATATTGGATTTCCTTGCAAACTACCTTGGGAAAATTCTCCCTATTACTTCTTATCCTTGGAAAATTAGTACTTGATATATGGTAGAATTATTTGATCATACTCGCTTTGGCCTTTACTTTTTGCCTTATCTTTGGCCAAGAAAATGTTTTTTCTTTTTGCTCCCAAGCTTTCCTTGCCTCATGTGTATCTTCTTATTTTATTGGTATCCTCTTGTGTTTTATTTAATGTAGTTAGTAGTGATGATTTCATTTGTGTGCATTTTGCATTTAAAAGCAAAATTCTTCATAATGCACCATCATGGGGGAGCTCTCCTATATTATTTAGAACACTCTCGTTTGTGCTTGGAAGTTTGATTTTTTCCTTTTGGTACTTTGTGCCATCATGAAAAGTGTAGACAGTTTGAGTTATGTGTTTAAATCTTTCTCTTTGGGAGTTGGTTTTATCCCATTCTTTGTAACTTGTTTTGATCCTTTAGGATGAGATAAATCCGTGAGCATTGGTGTTTTTGTCTATCTTTTATATATATGGCTCTTCTCATTCATTTGTTGAACTTGTGTCCTTTCATGTGTTGATTTGGCTCTTTGATACAATTTGGACACCTTTTGCCGAGTCACACTTTTGTGGGTGTCTTATTGGGTTTACTTGATGTTTTTGTTCAAAATGTATCTACTTTTGGTTCTTGAAAGTCTTGCGCATGCATATTTACTTCTTGTATATATTATGGCATGTTTGCTTTCTTTGATCCAATATATAGGAGAAACTGCACCAAATCCTAATGGGATAAGATGTGCATGAAATTAAATTTCATATCAATATGCACATATTTGTGTGGAGGCTCTTATGTGTATTGTAGTTGCACTAATTACTTTAGACCCAATTTGTTTGTGGACCATGGTGTACTTAATTGTGTTTTAGGTACATTGGGGATATATATTGGGTGCTTGTATCTTGAACAAGGAAGAAGTGGTGTCTACATGTCAATTGGATGCAAGCTAGGATGATCAATGAATTCATATCTTCTTCATCCTACCAATTATATATCGGTAACAAGTATCTCTCTCATGCATGCATATCTTGTTCCCAACCTTTTGTAGGTGGATTGTTGGCATGAATTTGTGTATTTTCAATTTTGGTTCTTGTTTTGGGTTTGAGGATCTCTCTCTATTGCAAACATGTGTATGTTGAGATGAGTGAATATTATGGGGACTATACAAAATCATCCTCATGATTCACCAATTCCAAAATGTCAATCTAGCAATTTTATTGCATATCTTTTCCTCAATTTATACTTTGTGATACGTGTGCAATAGTGAGCATTCCTTTTTGTTGATTTCTACTTTGTGATACTTGTTGCATTTCTCCATATATTCCATCTATCCCCTTCTACCCTTGGTAATAGTTGTAATGTATGGAGTATGTTGGTGTTTGAAGCTCATCGATATATAATAAGATATATTTGAGCCCTTGGGCATGCTTTCAAGCAAAACGTCTTATTGGTATGTTCTATGACTTCCTTTTTGCCTTTCGTGTGCTTTCTTGAGTATCTATTTTGTTTGTGCATATTTCTTTGTGTGAATTTGTCTTTGTGATATTTTCCACCTATAAATTTATACACACAAGAGAAGATCATTCTTTGGCTGTTTTTGCATTTCTTGGAAACCACCTCTTATTCCTTTTGATTCTTCGGTGGCTTCCAAATTTATTTACCTTTGAGTGCATTGTTAAATGAGTTTGGAGGAGTGAGGATTCCATAGTTGTGCATGTTGTTTCCAAATGCAATTACTATAACTGGTGCATAATCTTTGGGGAGCTTCTCTAATTCATTTAAGAGTGCACATTTTCCCTCTTTCTCATATTTTTTGGTTTAAATGCTTACGGGGGAGCGAGGATTCCAAATTTGTGGATATTGTATTCAAATACAAGTATCTAAACTTTGCACAAAGTTTGGGGAGCTTCTACACACTCATTTTTTGTTGTTGTTTCCATTTGGTATCATTTGTTGGTTTTTCAATTGGTTCATTTGAATCTTTTGATTGCTCGTTTCATTTATTGAATCTTATTTATTTTTCTTTTATTTTTGAAATCTTTGGGTCCTCAATATAGTTTTACTTCCTCCCAAGTACTCATCATTTTACTTGTGCATATGCACACCTTTGAAGGAATTCTCACTATATTGGTCGTCTAGAACTTTTCACCCATTTTGGCAATCAATGCCAATGGGGGAGAAGTTTTGGAGGGTTTAAGGGAAGTTGGCCTTTGCTTTGAGTATGTTCTTAAGAATTTGCCTATCATTCTCTTGCATATTTGTGGTTGCTTTGCATGTTGAATATATATAGGAAACTCAACCAGCGGTAATGGTTGACAATCTATGCAATGAAATTCAAGTTCATCACACATGCATAGATTGTGGGGGAGTTTGCTCTATATATTGTGGTTGTACCAACATCACATACTTGTGTAGTATTTTATGTTGGGGCAACCACTTTGCTCGTTAAATTCCATATTTAAACCCTCTCAAAGGGATTGTCATCAATTACCAAAATGGGGGAGATTGAAAGGGCGTGTATGCCCCCATGTGTGTTTTTGGTAATTAATGACAATCTCTATGGACTAATGTGTAAATTGAGTTTCACTTGTAGGTTTGTCCATTGGCATTGCTTGGACCATGTGTTGGTCTCGAATATAAAAAAATGAATAAGGATGAGAAGAAATGTCCAAGGGATATGTGCCCATTGGAATCATGAAGAAAGAAGGAGCTTGAAGGTTGATCAAGATAAGTGCAAAGAGATGAATCTCGACGGATAATCAACACTCAAGAAGGGATGAAGAAGTGCAATATCAATATGCGCCTTCTCTAGAATATATCATGCTTGGAGCTTGCCATCCTTGGTGGTCATGGAGTTGTGAAGACAAGTTCAAAGAAGAGGTTTCCCTTTGGAGTAACGGGGAGCAATTTGGAAGTCTTCATCAAGCAAGTGCGAGCAAGAGAAATCAAGAAAGGTTTTCAATCTTGAGAAGGTAAAGACGGTCTACATCAAGCTCAAGTGGAATGCTCAAGGCAAAGGTATGATCTTAATAGGGTTTCTATTTTGCCGGTCTCGTGTTGTTAGTGGGAAGACCGGGTTTAGGATAGATAGTCGTACTATCAAGAGGGGCTCTCAAGTGGGTGTCTCAATCACATAGTTCAAGGAGAGCTCAAACCTTTGCATCCATAGCATCATCTTTCTTGGTTGTTAGTTGGTTCTTGTCCATGAGAGGATCTAGAGATTGTGGTTATCATCATAACAAGCTCTAGTTCATCAAATAAGGATTTCCCTTGCATATCTTATTGCGTTCTTGATCATGCGGGTTTTTCTGGCACCAAACCTTGGGAGATATCTCACATATATATACTTGATATTTTTTTCCCTTGGTGGTATCCAATATTTCACATTTTGTTGTATTCTACTTGGTTTTATCTTTCCAACAAAATTGGTTTCATGCCAATCGGAGTTTCTAAGCTCAACTTCTTATATTTTGTGTTTTGGAGGTTTTACCGGTTCATCGCTTCTAGAGAATATAATGTGGAGCCATTGATGCAGAAGCCCTAACGTGTGCCCTTCATCGCACCGTACACGTGTCAACAGCCACCCGAGTCGAGCACTCCTCCCACTACACATGGGAATTGAGGAGACGCCGTAATTATCGCAAAAATTACGTGTGAATAGTCAAATCTAGGTTAGAAAGTGGGACTCACGATCGTCCAGTCACGTCGCTACTGCTGCCGCTCACATTTGATTTCACCATGCGTTAGCAATGACGTCATCAAAGTAAAAGCTAGCAACGTCTAGAAACTTTTGACTAAACAGAGTACTTACTCGAGTCTGCGACTCAACCAACTACTTGGGGGGCTACTCCTATCAGGAGCGCTGGCTGCGCACTTGAGAAATTAACATGATATAAATAATTCTTCAAAGAATTATTTGAGTCCTTCGTCGAGTCTGCGACTCCACTACGGACTCGGGGGATACTCCCATAGGGAGCGCTGATCGCGCATTCAAAAAATTACTGGTGTTGATGACATTCGCAGATTTACAGTCTCCGCTCGATTGTACGACTCGAATAGACACTCGGGGTCTACTCCCATAGGGAGCGCTGGTCGTGCACCCTATGAACTATTCGGATGAGATCCTTCGGATCACATGTGACAAAAAGACAAAAACAACAAATCTATTTGGAAACTTTGTCCGAATTAACGCTGAGAGAGATGTCATCTCCTTGGTCACCCAAAACACCTCCACGGTGATAAATTTTTGGATGTTGTATCTACGACGCAAAGGTAAGACCTACAGATATCAACTAATGGCTTGTTATCGCACCTGACTGCACTCTGCCAGTAACATACCGTGTCAACTGGCACGACGAAAAATCCCGACAGACGCGTTGGTTACTTAACTTAAAGCATTGGAATTCGATTCCTGTAAGACCTCAACGGCCTGAGTCGAATTACGCCAACATTGTTCCGGATTCGAGTCCGGGGACTCAAGTCTGAAATAGATCATGTTGTTTTATCCAATGATAGTTAACTGACCCTGATCCGCCGGGTAAGTCAGACACACGTATCAACAATCCCTATGAACTGATATATTCACCCGAAAATAGGTTCATATGATAAGCACCCAAAATACTATAGAGTCTCCAATCGAATCTACGATTCGACTGAACACTCGGGGCCTACTTGTTGGAGATATGCCCTAGAGGCAATAATAAATGTAGTTATTATTATATCTTTGTGTTTATAATAAATTTTTGCATTCATGCTATAACAGTATTAACCAGGAAACATTAATACTTGTGTGATTTGTAAACTAAATTAGAGTCCCTAGTAAATCCTCTTCATAATAACTAGCTTGTTGGTTAATAGATGATTATGCTTTCCCTATCATGAACATTGAGATGTTATTAACAACAAGATCATATCATTAGGAGAATGGTATGATGGACATACTCCTATAGATAAGCGTAGCATAAACATGTAACATCCCTAAATTCATATTCCAAAACTCATTCATATCATCTAAGCATTCATCATCATTTAGGGCTCTTCTCAAAAACAGAAGCTTGTGCTATGATTTCATGTGAGTAAAATTTCACTCATTCGGCCATCACCTTTTGAAACTTAAATGTTAAGGAACTTGTTTGCTTGCCCCACTATTGGAAAGATTAGGTGTAAAAGTTTAACCAAAATGTTCAAATTAGAAATAATTCCAAAACCTCTATTTCAAACATTTGCAAAACGGTGCATAGTCTCTGTTTGTTTGAAATCCAAGTCTGATCAAGCCTTTGCAAGGTAACCCCATGAGCTTTGACTTATTTCTGAGACCAATTCACCCTTGCAAAACCTCAGAAAGATTTGATTTCAAATTGATTTTGAAACTATTTGAAAACCTAATCAGAAAATCTAATTAGAAAAGAAAAAGAACTAAACAAAAGAAAAGGGCCGGCGGATATCCGCCCGCAGAGGATCGAGCCCAACTAGCCCACCCGGGGATTTCTTTCTCTTCTCTCACGCGCAAGCGCACGCGTTCAGCCGCTGACAGACGGACCCCACCCTCATTTCGCACACATCACTGACGAGCGGGCCCTGTCCACGCTGTCATCGTCTTCCCCAAACCACGCCCGCGACCACGTCGCAGCTGCAGTGACTGCCGGTGATGGCGCGGCTTAATTGGGCATTAAAACACGGGCGTTTCCTGTCGAGGCACCGGCTATAAGATCCCCACCTCCCCACGATCATTTTCCCCCAGTCAATCTCACACTCACGCCACCAGGCTGCCCACGACTCGCTCGAGACCGCCGCAGACAGAGTCAACTCCGGCGATCGATTCAGGTGAGCCCCGTGCGCCCCTTCCCCTCTGGATTGTTCGAGACACTTAGTAATCCTCTTGCGCACCTCCTAACCACAACAGAGCATCCTATACTGCCCCAGGTCGCCGTGTTCACTTGACGCCATAAGCACCCGACGACCACCCCAACTCCGGCGATCAATCTCAGTAAGTCCCGAGCGCCCCTTGCTTTCTTATTCACCCGAGCGTGTTCGCAATTGTCCTGCGCATCTCCTAAACCCATTGGTTCGTGTTAGGGCGACGCAGAACCTCGGCAACGACTCCGACAACATCCACCCGACGCCAGACGCAACTCCGACGAGATCTAGAGCCCATCTCCGAGCGCCCCTCCGCAAGCCAGTACCACGACGAAGCTTGAGCCTCCGCGAACCTGTAAGCCCTTCTTCCCTGCGGATGATCTAACGCCGGCGCCACCGTAGTCCGACGCCGCCCGATCAACACCGCCCGCCCTGCTCGTGGCTTGATGGTTTGGTCCGTTGGATCGCATCGTAGGGCTAGGATAGATCTAGGCGAAGAGGCACGCTGCGTCTAGATCGTTAGATCTAAGTTAGATCCTGGTCTCTGCGACCGCGATCCATGTGCGACGCACCGATAAGGTTGCGGCAGCGTGGATTGAATTCAAAAACATAATTTAAAACCAAATTTTGATCAAAACTTTAAACTGCTATAACTTTTGAATGCCACGTTGGATTTTTACAAATTTTATACCGTTGGATTCAGTGAAACAAGACCTTTCTGAATATCCAATTTGTTTAACAAATAGTAACCATTAAAATGACTTTATTTGTGGAATCATATTTAAAGCTATTTTGAGTATAGATTTGTTTGGTAATTAGTTTTAATGTTAAATAAGATTGTTATGACAAATTTTGTGTCCTGTTATGTTTCAGTAACATGCACATGCTTGGTAGAATTTTCAAAATCACCACTTAGTAAAATTCTTGCATACATGCATTCATATTATTTGTGATTGTATATAATTGTGTGTAATTGTATGCTATAATTTTTGTGTAGATTTTGCTAGTGATTGTGATTGTGAAGAGTGCAGCTCTCCCCACTACCAAGGCAAGTGATATTTTCATGAATATTTCTAACCTATGTTTTGTACTAGCATTAGATATTTTGCTTGCATGCTATTTTTGTCTAATGCTAAATTGGGAAATCCTATGTAGATTAGAATAGTAGAATTGCTAGGGAATCCTCCCTATGATAAGTTGCCATGCCTAGCTTAGTCTAGCTGTATAGCAAACAACGGTTGGTGAAAATCTACACTTACCATGATGGAAATATTTCTAAGTCATGAGACTTATATTTTTCTAATAAAACCACTAAGTTAAATGAACCTCCTGGGTGGAATGGAAGAATGGGTTATGTTGAGTGGTTACACAAGGCCATGGACTTTGGTTGTGTATCTCACTTGTGGTAAGCCACCCAGGCACAAAGGGATTTGGAGGCCAAGTGTTGAGAAAGCTTACAGTGCAACCACTTGGCAATATGGGCTCTGCCTTGATCATATAGGTTGCTAGAACTTAGTCATTTGGACAGTTGGTGGTAGATGGGATGATAGGTTGGAACGCGTCCATTTGACTAAGGAAAGGCTCCTGAAAGGTCCTGTCTTGGGAAACCAAGTCTGGTGGGGAAAGTTCACAACCTCTGCAGATGGAAAACCTAAGTACTTAGCCTAGTCCAAGGCAATGGACACTTTTGAGCATCAAGACGTGGAAGCTACAAGAATCTCATCACTCCAATTTCTAAGTAAAATTTATGGGTGAACAAGGGTGAAGGACCCCAATGTCTATTGGTGGTTCTTTGGGAATGTTTTGACAAAGAAAACTTAGTGACTTCAACTAATAGGTAAAACCTATTTTCAAGCAAAGCAAGCCAAGCTACACTTAGCCAAAGTGCATATAGTAATATAGTCCACTTAAAATATACTAAGGTATCACTTGCCAATACTATTCCAAAGTATTGACCCTCTGTGGCTGTAACTTGTGATGTTGCAGGTTACTCCGATGATGAATAGGAGTCATGAGTCTACACTCAACATGCTTGCCTGTGGCACATGAATATGAAGACTTGTGTTTATTTGCTTATTCCTTAAACTCTTGTATTAGGCCTTTGGCCATGAGTTGTAAAAGACTATGTTTTATCTCTGGAATGAATGTAATAAACGACCATTGTATCTGTGTACTTCATCTTAAACTGTGGATGCTAGCATTGATCCAGGGACTAGCATTGCAATCACAGGGATCCTTTCCTTTATAAAGGAGGGGTCTAACAGATGGTATCAGAGCACTGTGTTGCCTGTAGGATTATGACCCTAGGATTGAAAACCATTAAGGAAAATTTTTCAACTACTTCTACACTTGTCTATTCTTCTCGTAAAACTTTTCTAATCTTTTCATTCTCAACTCCATTTGTAGATGAACTCCATCAACGAAGCCGTGAAGAAAGGACCACTCATGACCATGACCTTGGAGTGTGAAACTGAGTTTCCCAATATACTCAAGGACCTCATGGTGGCAATGGAAGCACATGGTGCAACTGTGTACAAGGGCTTTCCAGTGATGGATGAAGGAGTGGAGTATTGGTGGGTGCAACTTCACTTGTACAAAAACAAGGAAGACAACCACAAGGAAAGGGATTGCATGTACACCAACACTAAAATGCACACCACATTCTTTGAGTCAGCCAGAGATGCAGCTTGGAGGACTATCAAAGAACTAAGTGCTAGAGTCAAGTGCAGAATGATCAACCTCCAAAAAGACTTAGAGAAAGAGAAGGAACTTACCCAAGAGTTGGAAGCCACCAACCAAGAGTTAAGGGGAGATATAATAGACTTAGTGATGGAATCATGTGAGCAAGATAGGTGGATTGCCTCTAGGAACATTGTGATAGCCACCAGATCCAGTGAGATAGGCCTATAAGCACACTTTGTTAGTGGACCACCATCTATCACCTTATTTTCCAAAATGATACCTTAAATAAGTTGGACCTTGTTTGATGTAATGGATTTATGTATGCATGACTTGTGTGATATTTGTGCTCCATGGTTATGTATGAGATGGTTGTTTTGTATTCATCTTAAATAGTGTTGTTCTAACTTTTCAATTTTATAAATAGATGCCTATTGCCATCAAGCCTTTGTTGAGGAGTTCGGGTTACTCGTTTTGGACCCGTATCATTGAGCTTACCACTTTGCTCGATCTCCCTCTTCCCACCATCACGGTGTACCCACTCACCAAGTTCGAGAGGAAGGACCTCAGGGCTTCAAGGTGAACCAGCCGGGGCCTTGATGAGCCTACTCTGAGGCCATCGTCTTCAAGTGATGCACGACAGGGAGAGAGGCATGGAGGTAGTCATGCAGGACCTGATAGGACGTTTGTTAGGCCGTCACTCCCGACAGGTTAGGGGCACCCACTTCCACGTCTTCGGAAGGCGTGATGTTGATGGAGAGTCCATCGACTTTGAGGACGACTCGAGGGACACGGCAGAGCCGATACGTCTCTATCTCCAGGACTTAGAGACTCTCCTCAGGCATGTGGACACGGATAGGACGAACGTCATGCTTGGCAATGACGAGCTTCAGGTGCAGCTACGCGAGAAGGACAAGCTTTTCGCGCAATAGGATGAGATGATCAAGGAAATGGAGACAAAGTTCGAGGCACAGGACCGCAAGTTCAAGAGTCAAGAGAAACGCGTCCAGGATAGGAACAAGAAGATCCAGGACATGACCGAGGAACTGAAGTCCAAGGATTTCGAGCTTGAGCAGCAGCAGATGGTTATTGAGAGGCTTCGCTCCCAGAAGAGGGCTCTCAAGGCCAAGGTCGATTCCTTGACCACTACGATTGAGGAGAACAAGACCGCGATGGAGAACGCAGGTCTTACCTTCGTCGAGGAGGAAATTGATGCTGATGAGTAGACTTGACTACTCGTTTATCTTTCATATTCATACTTGTTATTGTGAACTTATTATTGGACCATCCGACATGTGGATGGCTTGCCACTTGTGTGTTATACTTCATGAGCTTGTTATGTGGTTGTTGAACTTTTATTCTTATGTTGCTTGTTATGTGTTTGCTTATGATGTATTGTGCATAAAACATCTATAGGTATCTCATTCTTATCTATTTGAACAAACCACAGATGCCTCCCCGTCGCGCAAACCCCAACCCCAACAACATCACCCCGGAAATGCAACAAATGATGAATGCGCAAACACAGCTTATGCAAATGATGACAACATTCATCCAAAACCAGAATAACAACAACAACAACAACAACAACAACAACAACAACAACAACAACAACAACAACAACCCTCCGGGATTTGATATGCTCACCAGATTTCTGCGTCTGAGGCCAGCTAAGTTTTCGGGAACAACTGATCCCATGGTAGCCAATGACTGGCTACATTCTGTGAATAAGGACTTAGTGACCGTGGGCTGCACGGATGCTGAAAAAGTCAGGTCCGTAGCACATCTCTTGGAAGGACCAGCCGCCACATGGTGGGACAACTTCCAAATCACCACTCCTATTGATGAGGTGACTTGGGCTATCTTTGAAGATGGCTTTCGCACTGCTCATATCTCATCAGGAATGATGAGCCTGAAAAAGAAGGAGTTTCACAACCTGAAGCAGCACCACCGTAGTGTGGCTGAGTACATAGAAGAGTTCAACAATCTGGCGCGCTATGCACCGGATGAGGTTGACACAGATGCAAAAAGAAAGGAAAAATTTCTGGAGGGTTTGAACGATGAGCTGAACCTACAGTTGTCTGTGGCATATGTTCCAACTTATCAGTCTTTGTGTGACAAGGCTGCTATTTTGGGAAGTAAAATGAAGCAAGTCGAGAGTAGGAAAAGGAAACACTCCAACAAGCACAGCTCGGGATCGTCTCATAAACGATCTCACTATGATGACAGTGGCAGCTCAGGATCCCATAAGCATGGGAAATTCAACAAACACCACAACCACAACCGTCATGACAACAAGCAACATCGCAGTCATGACAATGACAAATATAAGAACCACAAGAGTGGACATAAGAGCCACCACAGTGGAAATAGTAGTGGAAGTGGAAGTCAGCATGTTAAAAAGGACATCAGTCAAGTTGAGTGCTTCAAATGCAAGAAGCTGGGGCATTATGCTAATGAGTGCCCTGAGAAGAAAGTGGAAGGACCTAACAAGCCAAATCCTTTCCAGAAAGGACAGGTTAACCACATCAATGTGGAGGAGGTCTATGAAGAGCCTGATGAATTCTTTGGTAAGTTCAGACTCAATTCAATTTCAGCATTTGTACTCTTTGATACCGGTGCATCTCATTCATTCATATCAAAAGCATTCGTTGAAAGAAATGAACTACCGGTAGAAACCATTGGGTGTCCTATAAGAGTAAGTTCTCCGGGCGGAGAAATGATAGTAAACTCAGGATGTCATGACTTAGTCATAGAGTTTGGGAAACATAAATTTACAGTGAACCTAATAATTCTGAATTCCCAAGGATTGGATGTGATTTTGGGAATGGATTGGATGGCTAAGTATGAGGGAGTATTAGATTGTGCCAATCGTACTGTTGCACTCACAACCCCAGAAGGAAAAAGAATAAAATTCAGATCTAACTTTGAATCCAAGGGAAGTAAACTGAATTCTCTTAAGGGGGTTAGCATGGACAGTGTGCCAATTGTGTGTGTGTATCCAGATGTATTTCCGGAAGAGTTACCAGGAATGCCACCAGATAGAGATGTGGAGTTTCTGATAGATTTGGTACCAGGTTCTGGACCAATAGCTAAGAGACCATACAAAATGTCAGTTGACGAACTGAAAGAGCTCAAGCGACTAGGAGAACGATTGCGAAAGGGTTTATTCAACCAAGTTCTTCATCTTGGGGAGCCCAGTATTGTTTGTGGAGAAGAAGGATAGAACACAAAGATTATGTATTGACTATCGTTCTCTCAACGAAGTAACCATCAAGAACAAATATCCTTTACCAAGAATCAACGATTTGTTTGATCAGCTAGAAGGAGCATGTGTGTTCTCGAAGATTGATCTCAGGTCAGGTTATTTTCAACTCAAGATAAGAGAGCAAGACATACCTAAGACCGCATTCACCACAAGGTATGGATTGTATGAGTACACTGTGATGCCTTTTGGTTTAACCAACGCTCCAGCGTACTTCATGAATATGATGAACAAGGTGTTCATGGAATTCTTAGACAATTTCGTTGTTGTTTTCATCGATGACATCTTGTTCTACTCCAAGAGCAAGGAAGAACACGAAAGACACTTACGCTTGATACTTGAAAAGTTAAGAGAGCATAAACTTTATGCCAAATTCAGCAAGTGTGAGTTTTGGTTAGAGGAAGTTGATTTTCTTGGTCATGTTATGACAAAGGATGGTGTGGCAGTTGATCCTGCTAAGGTTTCAGCTGTGACAGATTGGGAATCACCCAAGAATGTGAAAGAAGTTCGTAGTTTCCTCGTCTTAGCAGGTTACTACAGAAGGTTCATTGAAAATTTCTCGAAGGTTGCTAAGCCAATGACAGAATTGCTAAAGAAGGACAAGAAATTTGCTTGGACTGAAGGTTGCGAAGTCGACTTCAAGAGTTGAAGAAGAGACTTGTGACAGCACCAGTTCTATGTCTGCCAGATTTGGAAAAGGATTTCCAAGTATATTGTGATGCGTCTCATCAAGGTTTGGGTGCCGTACTTATGCAAGATGGTAAAGTCGTAGCCTATGCTTCGAGACAACTCAAAACTCATGAAGTAAACTATCCTACTCATGATTTGGAGTTAGCCTCTGTCGTCCATGCACTCAAAACATGGAGACATTACCTTTTGGGTAAGCGGTGTGAAGTGTTCACCGATCATAAGAGCTTGAAGTATATCTTCACCCAGAAAGAAATCAACATGAGACAAAGGAGATGGCTAGAACTTATTAAGGATTACGACTTAAGTTTGCAATACCACCCCGGTAAAGCGAACGTAGTAGCAGATGCTCTAAGTCGTAAGACGTTTGTAAATGGCCTTACCAAAGGGGAATTGCCAGATGACTTGTGTGAGCAATTCAAAGAACTCAGATTGGAGATTGTGCCAGAAGGACATCTCATGTCCTTGGATGTTCAACCCACCTTATTGAACAAGATCCAAGAAGCTCAGAAAACTGATAAGGAAATTGAAAAGATTAAGGAAAATATAAGTCTGGGGAAAGCTAAGAGTTTCCATATAGACGAACAAGGTACCTTATGGCACAGAAGCGATTTGTGTTCCACAAGATCCGGAGTTGCGGAAACTGATTCTACAAGAGGCTCACAACTCTCCGTATTCTATTCACCCAGGAAACACCAAGATGTACATGGACATGAAAGAAAGATTTTGGTGGAACAATCTCAAAAGAGACATCGCCGAACATATTGCTTTGTGTGATGTGTGTAGCAGAGTAAAAGCGGAGCATCAGAAACCAGCAGGTTTGCTTCAACCACTGCCTATTCCCGAATGGAAGTGGGAAAATATTGGTATGGGTTTCATTACCGTATTACCAAGGACCAGGTCAGGGTATGATTCCATATGGGTGGTAGTGGATCGCCTAACTAAAGTGGCTCATTTTATACCCGTGAAGACAACTTATACAAGTGCCAAGTTAGCAAAAATCTACATGAGCAGAATTGTATGCCTTCACGGTGTGCCTAAGAGTATTGTGTCAGATAGAGTAACTCAGTTCACTTCTCACTTTTGGAGACAGCTTCATGAATCTTTGGGAACGAGGTTGGAATTCAGTACTGCCTTTCATCCCCAAACTGATGGACAAACGGAAAGGACTAATCAAATTCTTGAAGACATGTTGAGAGCCTGTGCTTTAGACTATGGAGCAAGTTGGGATGAAAGCTTGCCTTACGCAGAGTTCTCTTACAACAATAGTCATCAAGCTAGTATTGGAATGGCACCATTTGAGTTACTCTATGGAAGGAAATGTACCACCCCATTACTATGGAATGGTGTGGGAGAGAGAAGTTTATTTGGACCTGACCTTATCAAAGATGCCTAAGAGAAGGTCAAATTGGTTAAGGACAGGTTGAAGGTAGCACAGTCCCGACAGAAAAGCTACGCAGATTCTAAGCGTAGAGAAGTCACCTACGAAGTTGGGGATAGGGCTTATCTCAGGGTATCACCACTCCGTGGAGTGAAAAGATTTGGAGTCAAGGGAAAGTTGGCACCAAGATATGTTGGGCCATTCAAGATTCTAAGTCGCAAGGGAGAAGTTGCATATGAAGTTGAATTGCGTGAATCTCTGTCAGCTGTCCATAATGTGTTTCATGTGAGTCAGCTTAAGAAATGTCACCCAGAGATGGAAGAATCTTCTCTGAGGGATACTATACCTTTGGAAGAAGTCCAACTAGAAAGTGATCTCACCTATGAGGAAAAGCCTGTCAAGATTCTTGAGACCGCAGAAAGAGTCACAAGGACAAAAACTATCAAGTTTTGCAAAGTACAGTGGAACCATCATTCCGAAGAGGAAGCAACATGGGAAAGAGAAGATGATCTTCGGAAAGACCACCCTCACCTATTTGCTAGCCAATCCGAATCTCGAGGGCGAGATTCATCTTAAGGGGGTTAGATTTGTAACATCCCTAAATTCATATTCCAAAACTCATTCATATCATCTAAGCATTCATCATCATTTAGGGCTCTTCTCAAAAACAGAAGCTTGTGCTATGATTTCATGTGAGTAAAATTTCACTCATTAGGCCATCACCTTTTGAAACTTAAATGTTAAGGAACTTGTTTGCTTGCCCCACTATTGGAAAGATTAGGTGTAAAAGTTTAACCAAAATGTTCAAATTAGAAATAATTCCAAAACCTCTATTTCAAACATTTGCAAAATGGTGCATAGTCTCTGTTTGTTTGAAATCCAAGTCTGATCAAGCCTTTGCAAGGTAACCCCATGAGCTTTGACTTATTTCTGAGACCAATTCACCCCTGCAAAACCTCAGAAAGATTTGATTTCAAATTGATTTTGAAACTATTTGAAAACCTAATCAGAAAATCAAATTAGAAAATAAAAAGAACTAAACAAAAGAAAAGGGCCGAGCGCCAGATATCTGGCCCAGCAGAGGATCGAGCCCAACTAGCCCACCCGGGGATTTCTTTCTCTTCTCTCACGCAAGCACGCTGCGTTCACCGGTGACGGACCCACCCTCATTTCGACACATCACCGACGAGCGGCCTGTCCACGCCGTCATCGCCTTTTCCCAAACCACGCCCGCGACCACGTCGCAGCTGCAGCGATCGCCGGTGATGGCGGCTTAATTGGGCATTAAAACACGGCGTTCGCCGAGGCACCGCTATTAGATCCCCACCTCCCACGATCATTTTCCCCGCCAATCTCACACTCACGCCACCAGGCTGCCCACGACTCGCCGAGACCGCCATGCATGAGTCAACTCCGGCGATCGATTCAGGTGAGCCCCGTGCGCCCCTTCCCCTCTGGATTATTCGAGACACTTAGTAATCCTCTTGCGCACCTCCTAACCACAACAGAGCATCCTATACTGCCCCAGGTCGCCGTGTTCACTTGACGCCATAAGCACCCGACGACCACCCCAACTCCGGCGATCAATCTCAGTAAGTCCCGAGCGCCCCTTGCTTTCTTATTCACCCGAGCGTGTTCGCAATTGTCCTGCGCATCTCCTAAACCCATTGGTTCGTGTTAGGGCGACGCAGAACCTCGGCAACGACTCCGACAACATCCACCCGACGCCAGACGCAACTCCGACGAGATCTAGAGCCCATCTCCGAGCGCCCCTCCGCAAGCCAGTACCACGACGAGCTTCAGCAGCCTCCGGCGAACCTGGTAAGCCCCTTCTTCCCCTTGCGGATGATCTAGAACGCCGCGCCACCGTAGTCGACGCGCCGCCAACGCCAGCGCCGCCCGTTCGTGGCTTGATGGTTTGGTCCGTTGGATCTGCATCGTAGGGCTAGGATAGATCTAGGCCGAAGAGGTACGCGCGCGTCTAGATCGTTAGATCTAAGTTAGATCCTACGGTCTGCGACCGCCGATCCGCGCGAAGCGGTACGCACCAGTAAGGTTGCGACGCGTGGCAGGATTGAATTCAAAAACAGAATTTAAAACCAGATTTTGATCAAAACTTTAAACTGCTATAACTTTTGAATGCCACGTTGGATTTTTATAAATTTTATACCGTTGGATTCAGTGAAACAAGTCCTTTCTGAATATCCAATTTGTTTAACAAATAGTAACCATTAAAATGACTTTATTTGTGGAATCATATTTAAAGCTATTTTGAGTATAGATTTGTTTGGTAATTAGTTTTAATGTTAAATAAGATTGTTATGACAAATTTTGTGTCCTGTTATGTTTCAGTAACATGCACATGCTTGGTAGAATTTTCAAAATCACCACTTAGTAAAATTCTTGCATACATGCATTCATATTATTTTTGATTGTATATAATTGTGTGTAATTGTATGCTATAATTTTTGTGTAGATTTTGCTAGTGCTTGTGATTGTGAAGAGTGCAGCTCTCCCCACTACCAAGGCAAGTGATATTTTCATGAATATTTCTAACCTATGTTTTGTACTAGCATTAGATATTTTGCTTGCATGCTATTTTTGTCTAATGCTAAATTGGGAAATCCTATGTAGATTAGAATAGTAGAATTGCTAGGGAATCCTCCCTATGATAAGTTGCCATGCCTATCTTAGTATAGCTGTATAGCAAACAAGGGTTGGTGAAAATCTACACTTACCATGATGGAAATATTTCTAAGTCATGAGACTTCTATTTTTCTAATAAAACCACTAAGTTAAATGAACCTCCTGGGTGGAATGGAAGAATGGGTTATGTTGAGTGGTTACACAAGGCCATGGACTTGGGTTGTGTATCTCACTTGTGGTAAGCCACCCAGGCACAAAGGGATTTGGAGGCCAAGTGTTGAGAAAGCTTACGGCAACCACTTGGCAATATGGGCTCGCCTTGATCATATAGGTTGCTAGAACTTAGTCATTTGGACAGTTGGTGGTAGATGGGATGATAGGTTGGAACGCGTCCATTTGACTAAGGAAAGGCTCTGAAAGGTCTGTCTTGGGAAACCAAGTCAGTGGGAAAGTGCACAACCTCTGCAGATGGAAAACCTAAGTACTTAGCCTAGTCCAAGGCAATGGACACTTTTGAGCATCAAGACATGGAAGCTACAAGAATCTCATCACTCCAATTTCTAAGTAAAATTTATGGGTGAACAAGGGTGAAGGACCCCAATGTCTATTGGTGGTTCTTTGGGAATGTTTTGACAAAGAAAACTTAGTGACTTCAACTAATAGGTAAAACCTATTTTCAAGCAAAGCAAGCTACACTTAGCCAAAGTGCATATAGTAATATAGTCCACTTAAAATATACTAAGGTATCACTTGCCAATACTATTCCAAAGTATTGACCCTCGTGGTCAGAACTTGTGATGTTGCAGGTTACTCCGATGATGAATAGGAGTCATGAGTCTACACTCAACATGCTTGCCTGTGGCACATGAAGATGAAGACTTGTGTTTATTTGCTTATTCCTTAAACTCTTGTATTAGGCCTTTGGCCATGAGTTGTAAAAGACTATGTTTTATCTCTGGAATGAATGTAATAAACGACCATTGTATCTGTGTACTTCATCTTAAACTGTGGATGCTAGCATTGATCCAGGGACTAGCATTGCAATCACAGGGATCCTTTCCTTTATAAAGGAGGGGTCTAACAAAAGATCAAGTCATTTTAATAGTTTAATTGTTATATGCTTTCTGATACATAGTAACCTAATTCCTCCGACCATGAGATCATGCTTATCACCATCACCGGAAGGATGCTTTGATGACATCAAACACCACACTGTAACTGGGTGACTATAAAGGTGGCATTGAGTGTTCGGAAAGTATGGGTTGAGACACATGAATCAAGAGTGGGATTTGTCCATCCATATGACGGATAGATAAACTCTGGGCCCTCTCGGTGGAATGTCATCCAATTAGCTTGCAAGCATGTGACTGGCTCACAAGGGATCACATACCATGGGAACGAGAAAAGAGTACTTATCGGTAACAAGGTTGAACTAGGTATGCAGAGATACCGACGATCAAAACCTCGGATAAGTAAACTATCGTGAGACAAAGGGAAATTGGTATCGTATGTAAGTGGTTTATTCGATCGCCAAGTAATCCTAGAAATATTTGGGAGACATATGAATTTCCGGATTCCTCTATTGGTTATTGTTCGGAGAAGTGTCTCGATCATGTCCGCATAATTCACGAACCGTAGGGAGACACACTTAAGGATTCAATGTTGTTGAGTAGTTATGGAATGATGAGTAAGAGACCGAATGTTGTTCGGAGTCTCGTATGAGATCCGGGATATCACGAGGAGATCCGGAATGGTCCGGAGAATAAGATTCATATAAGGAAAGTCCTGTTTTGGAGTTGGGGAATGATTCCGGTGTTTTCACCAGGAATGTTCTAGAAGGGTCCGGAAGGTCCGGCACTTCGGAGGGGAAGGGTACATGAATGTATCATAACAATGTGGAATGGTTGCATCATACTAGGTATCATGGCTGAGCAAAATAAAGGGATAAATCAAATCCTAGTTTAAAAAGTCAAACGCCAATTTGAAAAGTCAAACGGCGGTTTTGCTTGGTGGAGCGAGAGTAGGAAACCTACTTGGGGAGGAGTTCCTCTCCCTCCACCCGCCGGCCAAGGAGGCCGACTTGGGGGAGGAATCCCTCCCCCTGGCCGGCGCCCTCCCACCTATAAAAGAAGGGGCAGGGGTGCCCCCTCTAGCCTACACCTCTCTCCACCAAAACCCTAACCCTAGCCGTCGGCCTCCTACAGCCGCCGCCGCCCTAGGGTTTGCCCTAGACGCCGACTTGGGGCTCTCCCCAGGCCCTAGCCACCGGCCTAGCCCTCTCTTCTTGGTGCCTCTAAACCCTAGATCGCCAAGGCCTCTCTCATAGTCCACCATACTCGCTCCGGCTTAAGGTGAAGCCCTGCGAGATCTCCCCTCTACTTCCGATACCACACCGTCGTGCTACCGGAATCGTGAGGAGAGTGCTACAACCTTCGCTGCCTGCTGGAACAAGGGAGAGGAAGGTCTTCATCGAGTACCGAACGTGTGATCGACTGTGGGAGCGCTGCCAGAACGCAGCGCCGGAAGGATCGTCTACACGATCTTGAGATCGGCAAGAGTACGACTACATCACCCACAAGAATCCACTCTCGTTAAACGCTTTGGAATCTTCGAGGGTGAGTTCTTCTATCGACTCGTTGCTACAATCTAGTAGATAGATCTTGGCTTGTTTGTTTGCATGAGGTAGAAATTTTTTGTTTTCCATGCTACGAACCCCTACAGTGGTATCAGAGCCGTGTCTATATGTAGATCTGTTGCACGAGTAGAACACAATGGTCATTGTGGGCGGTTGTGCTTTTATTATCAATTTCTTCTTGTGTACTTTGCATCTTGCGGTATGATGGGATGAAGCGGCCCGGGCTAACCTTACATGATATCGTTCATGAGACTTGCTCCACGCTGAACATGCAACTTGTATTGCATAAGTGGCTTTGCGGGTGTCTGTCTCTCCCATTATAGTATAGATCCAATTTACAACGGGCACTTGATAGTTCAAGCATCAATGTTGTGGTTCTTGTTCGTAAGTTAGAGCGACACTTATTGAAATCCCCAAACCACGTAAAATATGCAAAGAAAATTAGAGGCGTCTAACTTTGTTTTGCAGGGGTGTGCTGTGATGTGATATGGCCATGATTGTGATTATATTTGATGTATGCAATGTTCCTTATTGTAAGTTGGCAACCGGCAGGAGCCATATGGTTGTCTTTAAATTCTGTTAAGACCCGCGTGTCTATTCAAAGTAGTTGCAATAGTTGAAGCTGGTGGACGATAACCATGGAGCGGCGTCATTGACCTTGATGCAATGCCGGTGATGATGGAGATCATGTTCGTGCTTGAAGATGGAGATCGGAATCACAAAGAAGAAAGGCCATATCATATCACATATTATGAATTGCATGTGATGTTAATCCTTTATGCATCTTGTATTGCTTAGTTAATGACAATAGCATTATAATATGATCCCTCAAGCACACAAATTTCAAGTTTTAAAGTGTTCATCCTTACTTAGCACCATTGCTAAAGCTTGTTGTTTCGAAGCACCACGTGATGATCGGGTGTGTTAGATTCTGCAAGTGTATACGACATGAGCAAGCCAGATTTGCTCATGCAGAAACTAAGGTTTGATCTTGATGAGCCTAGCATGTACAGACATGGTCTCGGAACACGGATCACCAAAAGGGAAAGCATGAGTCATATCGTAGATATGATGGACATGTTGATTGTTCGCAATTGAAGCTACATCAACTCTCGTGATGATCGGTTTTGATGTGGTGGATTTGGTTCGTGTGATCACTAAAACAATGTGAGGGATATTGTTTTGAGTGGGAGTTCACCTAGATTAATTTAACTATTAATTAGAACTCAATTTGTCATAAACTTAGTCTAAACTATTGCAAATATGTTGTAGATCAATGGCGACCCCTACCATCAATTTTGATGCGTTCCTAGAGAAAGAAAAGTTGAAAAACAATGGAAGCAACTTCGTGGATTGGTTCCGCAATTTGAGGATTGTCCTCAATGCTGGTAATTTGACCTATGTGCTAGATGCACATGGTGACCCGCTGCGGTGATGCTACCGATGAGGTAAAGAATGTTTTCCTCGCTCGGAAGAATCGATACTCCACACTTCAGTGTGCTATCTTGTATGGTTTGGAATCGAGCTTGTAAAAGGTTTGAGAACCATGACCCACATGATATTGTCCGTGAACTCAAAATGATATTTGAGTCTCACGCGGAAGTTGAGAGTTATGAGGCTTCTGAAAAGTTCTTTAACTGCAAGATGGAAGAGGGCAGCTCCGTTAGTGAGCATGTGCTTAAGATGTCTGGGCACGCAAACAAACTCCAAAGTTTGGGTATAGTGATTCCTAATTCTTTGGGGATATACTGTGTCCTCCAATCACTTCGACCAAGTTACAAGAACTTTGTGATGAACTACAATATGCAAAACATGGACAAGACGTTGCCAGAACTCTTCTCCATGTTGAAATCTGCAGAAGTGGAGATCAAGAAAGAGCACCAAGTGTTGTTGGTCAATAAGACCACCAAATTCAATAAAGGCAAGTCTAAGCAAAAGGGAAACTTCAAGAAGGGCGGTAAGAAAGTTGCCGCACCGGAGAGGAAGACCAGGGCTGGACCTAAGCCTGATACTTAGTGTTTTTACTGCAAGCAAGAGGGTCACTGGAAGCGGAATTGCCCAAAGTACTTGGCGGATTTGAAGAACGACAACATCAAGAAGAAAGGTATATCTGATATACATGTTATTGATGTGTATCTCACTAGTACTCGTAGTAGTGCCTGGGTATTTGATACTAGTTTGGTTGCTCATATTTGTAACTCGAAACAGGTGCTGCAGAATAAACGGAAGCTAGCGAAGAACGAGGTGACGATGCGCGTTGGAAATGGATCAAAGGTTGATGTGATCGCGATCGGCACGCTACCTCTTCATCTACCATCGAGATTAGTTTTATACTTAAATAATTGTTATTTGGTGCCTGCGTTGAGCATGAACATTATATCGGGATCTTGTTTATTGCGAGACAGTTACTTGTTTAGGTCTGAGAATAATGGTTGTTCGATTTATATGAGTGATATGTTTTATGCACATGCACCTTTGATATATGGTCTATTCTTATTGAATCTCGATTGTAGTAATACACACATAAATAACATTGAGGCTAAACGTTTGAAATTGAGCGATAACTCGACCTATATGTGGCACTGTCGTCTTGGTCATATCGGAGTGAAGCGTATGAAGAAACTCCATTCCGATGGACTTCTTGAATCACTTGAAAGATGCGAAGCATGTCTGATGGGTAAAACGACTAAGACTCCATTTTCTGGTATGATGGAGCGAGCTACAGACTTATTGGAAATCATACATACCGATGTGTGTGGACCAATGAGTGTAGCATCGCGCGGTGGTTATCGTTATGTTCTTACCTTCACGGATGACTTGAGTAGATATGGGTATATCTATTTCATGAAACATAAGTCCGAAACTTTCGAGAAGTTTAAGGAATTTCAAAGTGAGGTAGAGAATCAATGTAACAAGAAGATTAAATTTATACGTTCTGATCGTGGAGGTGAATATCTAAGTTACGAGTTTGGCGAGCATTTGAAGAAATGCGGAATACTTTCACAATTGACACCGCCGGGAACACCACAACGTAATGGTGTGTCCGAACGTCGTAATAGAACTCTTTTAGATATGGTTCGTCCTATGATTTCACTTACAGATTTACCACTATTGTTTTGGGGTTATGCATTAGAAACAGCCGCATTCACTTTAAATAGGGAACCATATAAATCCGTTGAAACGACACCATATGAACTATGGTTTGGGAAGAAACCTAAATTTTCATTCCTTAAAGTTTGGGGTTGCGAAGCCTATGTAAAGAAGTTACAGCCGGACAAGCTTGAACCCAAAGCGTAAAAATGCGTCTTCATAGGATACCCGAAGGAAACTATCGGATATACCTTCTATCATAGATCCGAGGGCAAAATCTTTGTTGCCAAGAATGGATCCTTTCTAGAGAAAGAATTTCTCTCGAAACAAGTGACTAGAAGGAAAGTAGAACTCAACGAGGTTGTTGAACCTTCTCTCGAACTTGCGAGTAGCGTAGAACCGAAAGTAGTTCCTGTGGCGCCTACACCAATAATAGAGGAAGCTAATGATGATGATCATGAAACTTCTATTGAAGTTACTACAGAGCCTCACAGGTCAACAGGAAATCGTACCACTCCTGATTGGTATGATCCCGTTATGATTGTCATGTTGGTGGACAATACCGATGACCCTGCGACATATGAGGAAGCAATGATGAGCCCAGATTCCAATAAATGGCAAGAAGCCATGAAATCTGAGATTGGATCCATGTACGGAAACCAAGTATGGACTTTGGTGGACTTACCGGATGGCCGAAAGGTTGTCGAGAATAAATGGATTTTCAAGAAGTAAACAGATGCTGATGGTAATGTTACTGTCTATAAAGCTCGACTTGTCGCAAAAGGGTTTTGAAAAATTCAAGGAGTTGACTACGATGAGACTTTCTCACCAGTAGCGAAGCTAAAGTCTGTGAGGATTATGTTAGCAATCGCTGCATATTACGATTATGAAATATGGCAGATGGATGTCAAAACAGCGTTCCTCAATGGAGACATTGATGAAGAGTTGTATATGATGCAACCAAAAGGTTTTTCGATCCTAAAGATGCTAACAAGGTATGCAAACTTCAACGGTCCATATATGTATTGAAGCAAGCATCCCGAAGTTGGAATCAACGTTTTGATAAGGTAATCAAAAGCTTTGGTTTTATACAAACTTATGGAGAAGCTTGTATTTACAAGAAAGTGAGTGGGAGCTCTGTAGCATTCTTAATACTATATGTAGATGACATATTGTTGATTGGGAATGATGTAGACCTTCTTAATAGTGTCAAGGATTATTTGCATAATAGTTTTTCAATGAAAGATTTGGGCGAAGCATCTTACATATTAGGCATAAAGATTTATAGAGATAGATCGAGACGCCTAATATCATTATCATAAAGTACATATCTCGCCGGTAGCGATGCTTAAATCTATACGGATAATTCATTGCTGCACATTTCGACTATGAAATATGGCAGATGGATGTCAAGACGGCTTTCCTAAATGGAATCCTAACTGAGGACGTGTATATGATGCAGCCCGAAGGTTTTGTCGATCCAAACAATGCTGGAAAGGTATGCAAACTTCTGAAGTCCATTTATGGGCTGAAGCAAGCATCTCGAAGTTGGAATATTCGATTTGATGAAGTTGTAAAGGAGTTTGGCTTCATCAAAAACGAACAAGAACCTTGTGTTTACAAGAAGGAAAGTGGGAGAGCGCTGGTATTTCTAATCTTATATGTAGATGACATATTGCTGATTGCAAATGACATTCCTATGCTCGAGTCTGTTAAGACCTCATTGAAAATAGTTTTTTGATGAAGGACTTGGGAGAAGCGGCATATATTCTGGGCATCAAGATCTATAGAGATAGATCAACGAGGCTAATTGGATTAAGCCAGAGTACATACATCGACAAAGTGTTGAAACGGTTCAGCATGGAAGAGGCTAAGAAGGGGTTCTTGCCCATGTCTCACGGCATTAAACTCAGCAAGACTCAGTGTCCTTCGACTACTGATGAGCGTGAGCGCATGAGTAGGGTTACATATGCTTCGGCTATTGGATCCATCATGTATGCAATGATATGTACTCGCCCAGATGTTTCCTATGCTCTAAGTGTTACGAGCAGATACTAGGCTGATCTAGGTGAAGGTCACTGGATAGCGGTAAAGAACATCCTTAAGTACTTGAAGAGGACTAAGCATGTGTTCCTAGTTTATGGAGGTGAGGATGAACTCAGTGTATAGGGTTACACAGATGCGAGTTACCTTAATGACTCAGATGATTCGAAATCGCAATCAGGATATGTGTTTGTCTTGAATGGTGGTCGTGAGTCGAAAGTTCCAACCAAGATACGGTGACCTCCTCTTCAACAGAAGCTGAATATATTGCTGCCTCGGAGGCAGTAAAGGAAGATATTTGGATTAGGAATTTCCTGATCGCTCTCGGTGTGGTTCAGGGCGCGTCCAATCCCCTTGGACGTTTATTGTGACAACAATGGTGCTATTGCACAGGCCAAGGAACCTAGACAACACCAGAAGAACAAACATATTCGCATGCATTACCATCAGATTCGAGAGTTCGTTGAGGATGGTAGTGTCATGATATTCAAAATACATACAGACTCAAATGTTGTTGATCCCTTGACTAAGCCTCTCCCGCAGCCCGCGCATGAAGCGCACACAAGAGAAATTGGTATTAGATACATTTTAGATTGACTCTAGTGCAAGTGGGAGACTGAAGGAAATATGCCCTAGAGGCAATCATAGAGATGATTATATTTCATATGTATCCATGAGTTATTGTAATGTTCCTTGAATATCCATATCAGGCAACTTGTATTGATTGGCAATTATGTGAATTGTTTGTGAAACTCATTACTTGTATGGTTATTTAAGAGTTGTCCCTAGTCGGAGTTCATGTGAGGACACACATGAATATTAGACTAGCACATCGATTGGTTGATGACTATGTTTCGTAAGTCATTAACATGGAGATGTCAAACCAATGATGTGGACACATGTTATGAACATGGGGTTGGACTGACCCAACTTGAGACTGGCAATTAGTTGCAGCTCTCTTGTAGGGTTTCGTAGCATGGAAAACAAAAATTTTCTATCGCATACAAACAAACAAGCCAAGATCTATCTACTAGATTGTAGCAACGAGTCGATGGAATAACTCACCCTCGAAGATTCCAAAGTGTTTAACGAGAGCAGATTCTCGTGGGTGATGTAGTCGTACTCTTCCCGATCTCAAGATCGCGTAGACGATCCTTCCGGCGCTGCGTTCAGAAGGCCCCGCAATGGTCACACGCTCGGTACTGACGAAGACCTTCCTCTCCTTGTTCCAAAGACGGAGGTTGTAGCACTCTCCTCGCGATTCCGGCAGCACAACGGCGTGGTACCGGAAGTAGAGGGGAGATCTCGCAGGGCTTCGCCTCAAGCCGGAGCGAGTATGGTGGATTATGAGAGAGCTCCTCGGCGATCTAGGGTTTAGACACACCAAGGAGGAGGTGCTAGAGCCAGCGGCTAGAGCTTGGGGCAGCCCAAGTCGGCGGCTAGGGCAACCCTAGGAGGCGGCGGCAGCTGCAGGAGGTGGTGGCGCCAAGCTAGGGTTTGGGGCAGGGAACTTGTGTGTCTAGGAGGGAGCCCTGCCCCTCCTTATATAGGTGGAGGGGCCGGCCGGCCAAGGGGAGGGAGGGGAGTCCCTCCCCAACTCGGCTTGGGTGGTGCGCCACCGGTTGGAGGAGGGAAACCCTCCCCAACTCGGTTTCCTACTCCTCCTCCTCTTTCTAAAATTTGCCGTTTGACTTTCAAACTAGCCGTTTGACTTTTCAAACTAGGATTTGAATAAACCCTTTATTTTGGACAGCGAAGACACTTAGTACATGATGCAATCATACCAACTTGATATAACACATAAATGTACCCTCCCCGAGTCTGGGACATTCGAACCTTCTAGAACATTCAGATGAAAACAGGAATCATTCCCCAACTCAAACGAGACTTTCCTTATATGAATCTTATTCTCCGGACCATTCGGATCTCCTCGTGATATCCGGATCCCATCCGAGACTTGAACAACATTCGGTCTCTTTCTCATCATACCATAACTACTCAAACAACGTCGAATCCTTATGTGTCTCCCTACGGTTCGTGAATTATGCGGACATGATCGAGACACTTCTCAACAATAACCAATAGAGGAATCTGAAATTCATATGGCTCTACATATTTCTATGATTACTTTGCGATCGAATGAACCACTTACATATGATACCAATTTCCCTTTGTCTCACGATAGTTTACTTTTCCAAGGTTATGATCGTCAGATCTCTCGCATACCTAGTTCAACCTCGTACCGATAAGTACTCTTTTCTCGTTCCGTGATATGTGATCCCTTGTGAGCTACCACATGCTTGCAAGCTAATTGGATGACATTCCACCGAGAGGGCCCAGAGTATATCTATCTGTCATATGGATGGACAAATCCCACTCTTGATCCATGTGTCTCAACCAATACTTTCCAAACACTCAATGCCACCTTTATAGCCACCCAGTTATGGTGTGGTGTTTGATGTCATCAAAGCATCCATCCGGTAAAGGTGATATGCATGATCTCATGGTCGAAGGAATTAGGTTACTATGTATCAGAAAGCATATAGCAATTGAACTATTGAAATGACTTGATCTTTATGCTACGCTTATCTATAGGAGTATGTCCATCATATCATTCTCCTAACGATATGATCTTGTTGTTAATAACATCTCAATGTTCATGATATGGAAACCACAATAATTCATTAACCAACAAGCTAGTGATGTATAGAGGCTTTACTAGGGACTTCAAATTAAGTTTACAAATCACACAAGTATTAATGTTTCCTTGTTAATACTATTATAGCATGAATGTAAACATTTATCATAAACACAAAGATATAATAATAACTATATTTATTATTGCCTCTAGGGCATATCTCCAACAGTCTCCCACTTGCACTAGAGTCATCTAATCTAGATTACATGGTAATATACCGAACACCCATGGCAGTTTGGTGTTGGTCATGTTTTGCCCTCGGGAGAGGTTTAGTCAACGGATCTGCCACATTCAGATCTGTGTGTACTTTGCAAATATTTATATCCCCATCTTGGATATGTTCTCGAATAGCGTGAAAACGTAGCTTGATGTGCTTCAGCTTCTTGTGTGACCTTGGTTCTTGCGCATTGGCTATGGCGCCCATGTTATCACAAGAGATAGACATTGGGTCCAAGACTAGGAACCACACCCAGCTCTGTAATGAACTCTTTCATCCATATCGCTTCTTTTGAAGCCTCCGAAACAGCCATGTATTCGATTCATTGAAGATCTCGCCACAACGCTTTGCTTTGCACTCCTCCAGCTAATCGCTGCACCATTCAAAATAAATACGTATCCAGTTGTGATTTAGAATCATCCGGATCGGTTCCAACTAGCATCGGTGTAACCATTAACAACGAGCTGTTCATCACCTCCATAAGAACGAACCATATCCTTAGTTCTTCTCAAGTACTTAAGGATGTTTTTGATCACGTCCAATGATCCACTCTGGATCACTTTGATATCTGCTAGTTAAACTAACAAAGATATGCAATGTCGGGTCTAGTACATAGCATGGCATACATTAGAGATCCTATGGCTGAGGCATAGGGAGTCTTACTCATCCTTTCTCTATCTTCTGCCGATGTCGGACTTTGATTTTTACTCAAGGTCGTATTGGGCAACATGGGCAAGAATCCTTTCTTGCTATCTTCCATTCCAAACCTCTTTAGAACTTTGTCCAAATATGTACTTTGTGACAATGATATTTGGCGTTTTGATCTATCTCTATAAATCTTTATGCCTAATATGTAAGCTGCTTCGCCAAGATCCTTCATTTAAAAAACTATTATTCAAATATTCCTTGACACTATTAAGAAGGTCTACATCATTCCCAATCAACAATATGTCATCCACATATAGTATTAAGAATGCTACAAAGCTCCCACTCACTTTCTTGTAAATACAAGCTTCTCCATAAGTTTGTATAAAACCAAAACTTTTGATCACCTTATCAAAACGTTGATTCCAACTTCGGGATGCTTGCTTCAATCCATAGATGGACCGTTGAAGTTTGCATACCTTGTTAGCATCTTTAGGATCGATAAAACCTTTGGGTTGCATCATATACAAATCTTCATCAATGTCTCCATTGAGGAATGCTGTTTTGACATCCATCTGCCATATCTCATAATCATAATATGCAGCGATTGCTAACATAATCCTCACAGACTTTAGCTTCGTTACTGGTGAGAAAGTCTCATCGTAGTCAACTCCTTGAATTTGTTGAAACCCCTTTGCGACAAGTAGAGCTTTATAGACAGTAACATTACCATCAACATCTATTTTCTTTTTGAAGATCCATTTGTTCTCGACAGCCTTCCGGCCATCCGGTAAGTCCACCAAAGTCCATACTTGGTTTTCGTACATGGATCCAATCTCGGATTTCATGGCTTCTTGCCATTTGTTGGAATCTGGTATCATCATTGCTTCCTCATATGTCTCAGGGTCATCGGTGTTGTCCACCAACATGACACTCATAACGGGATCATACCAATCTGGAATGGTACGAGTTCTCGTTGACCTGCGAGGCTCTGTAGCAACTTCAACCGAAGTTTCATGATCATCATCATTAGCTTCCTCTCTTATTGGTGCAGGCACCACAGGAACTTCTTCGGTCTTGCGCTACTGCAATTCGAGAGAAGGTTCGACAAACTCGTCAAGTTCTACTTTCCTTCCAGTCACTTCTTCGAGAGAAATTCCTTCTCTAGAAAAGATCCATTCTTAACGAAGATTTTGCCTTGGATCTATGATAGAAGGTATACCCAATAGTTTCCTTGGTATCCTATGAAGACACATTTTTCGCTTTGGGTTCAAGCTTGTCAATTGTAACTTCTTTACATAGGCTTCGCACCCCAAACTTTAAGGAACGACAATCTTGGTTTCTTCCCAAACCATAATTCATAAGGTGTCGTTTCAGCGGTTTAGACGGTGCCCTATTTAAAGTGAATGCTGTTTCTAATGCATAACCCCAAAATGATAACGGTAATCTGTAAGTGACATCATAGAACGAACCATATCTAAGAGAGTTCGATTACGTTCGGACACACCATTACTGTTGTGGTGTTCCGTGGTGTCAATTGTGAAAGTATTCGCATTTCTTCAAATGCTCGCCAAACTCGTAACTTAGATATTCACCTCCACGATCAGAACGTAGAAATTTAATCTTCTTGTTACGTTGATTCTCTACCTCACTTTGAAATTCCTTAAACTTCTCGAAAGTTTCGGACTTATGTTTCATGAAATAGATATACCCATATCTACTCAAGTCATCTGTGAAGGTAAGAACATAACGATAACCACCGCGCGATGCTACACTCATTGGACCACACACATCGGTATGTATGATTTCCAATAAGTCCGTAGCTCGCTCCATCATACCAGAAAATGGAGTCTTAGTCATTTTAACCATCAGACATGCTTCGCATCTATCAAGTGATTCGAAATCAAGTGATTCAAGAAGTCCATCGGAATGGAGTTTCTTCATACGCTTCACTCCAATGTGACCAAGACGACATTGCCACATATAGGTCGAGTTATCGCTCGATTTCAAACGTTTAGCCTCAATGTTATTAATATGTGTATTTCCACTATCGAGATTCATCAAGAATAGACCATCTATCAAAGGTGCATGTGCATAAAACATATTACTCTTATAAATCGAACAACCATTATTCTCGGATTTAAACAAGTAACCGTCTCGCAACAAACAAGATCCCGATATAATGTTCATGCTCAACGCAGGCACCAAATAACAATTATTTAAGTATAAAACTAATCCCGATGGTAGATGAAGGGGTAGCGTGCCGACCGAGATCACATCAACCTTTGATCCGTTTCCAACGCGCATTGTCACCTCGTTCTTCGCTAGCTTCCGTTTATTCTGCAAAGACCGCTTGAGTTACAAATATGAGCAACCGAACCAGTATCAAATACCCAGGCACTACTACGAGTACTAGTGAGATACACATCAATAACATGTATATCAGATATACCTTTCTTCTTGATGTTGTCGTTCTTCAAATCCGCCAAGTACTTTGGGAAATTCCGCTTCCAGTGACCTTCTCCCTGCAGTAAAAGCACTCGGTATCAGGCTTAGGTCCAGCCTTGGTCTTCTTCGTCGGCGCGGTAACTTTCTTACCACCCTTCTTGAAGTGTCCCTTCTGCTTAGACTTGCCTTTCTTGAATTTGGTGGTCTTATTGACCAACAACACCTGGTACTCTTTCTTGATCTCCACTTCTGCAGACTTCAACATGGCAAACAGTTCTGGCAACTGCTTGTTCATGTTCTGCATGTTGTAGTTCATCACAAAGTTCTTGTAACTTGGTGGTAGTGATTGGAGGACACGGTAAATCCCCAAAGCATTAGGAATCACTATACCCAAGCTTTGAAGTTTGTTTGCGTGCCCAGACATCTTAAGCACATGCTCACTGACAGAGCTGCCCTCTTCCATCTTGCAGTTAAAGAACTTTTCAGAAGCCTCATAGCTTTCAATTGCCGCATGAGTCTCAAAAATCAATTTGAGATCCTCGACAATATCATATGGGTCTGAATTCTCAAACCTTTTCTGAAGCTCCGATTCTAAACCATACAAGATAGCACACTGAACTATGGAGTACTGATTCTTCCGAGCGAGGTAAACATTCTTTACTTCATCGGAAGCATCAGCTGCAGGTGGGTCACCCAATGATGCATCCGGCACATAGGTCAAATTACATTTGTGAGGACAATCCTCAAATTGCGAAACCAATCCGCGAAGTTGCTTCCATTGTTTTTCAACTTTTCTTTCTCTAGGAACGCATTAAAATTGATGGTAGGGGCTGCCATTGATCTACAACATATTTGCAATAGTTTAGACTAAGTTTATGACAAATTGAGTTCAAATTAATAAAATTAAACTAGGTGAACTCCCACTCAAAACAACATCCCTCACATTGTTTTAGTGATCACACAAACCAAATCCACTACATCAACACCGATCATCACGAGAGTTGATATAGTTTCAATGGCGAACAATCGACATGTTCATCATATCTTCTATATGATTCATGCTTTACCTTTCGGTGATCTGTGTTCCGAGACCATATGCATGCATGCTAGGCTCGTCAAGATCAAACCTTAGTTTCCGCATGAGCAAATCTGGCTTGCTCACGTTGTATACACTTGCGGAATCTAACACACCCGATCATCACGTGGTGCTTCGAAACAACAAGCTTTAGCAACGGTGCTAACTAAGGGTGAACACTATATGACTTGAAATTCATGTGCATGAGGGATCATCTTATAATGCTACCGTCGTCTACTAAGCAATACAAGATGCATAAAAGGATTAACATCACATGCAATTCATAATATGTGATATGATATGGCCTTTCTTCTTTGTGCTTCCGATCTCCATCTTCAAGCACGAACATGATGTCCATCATCACCGGCATTGCATCAAGGTCAATGACGCTTCTCCATGGTTGTCGTCCACCAGCTTCAACTATTACAACTACTTTAAATAGACACGCGGGTCTTAACAGAAATTAAAGACAACCATATGGCTCCTGCCGGTTGCCAACTTACAATAAGGATCATTGCATACATCAAATATAATCACAATCATGGCCATATCACATCACTGCACACCCCTGCAAAACAAAGTTAGACGCTTCTACTTTCTTTGCATATTTTATGTGGTTTGGGTCTTTCAATAAGTGTCGTTCTAACTTACGAACAAGAACCACAACATTGATACTAGTATTGTTAATCACTCGTTGTAAATTGGATCTTAACTATGCTAGGAGAAACAGGCACCCGCAAAGCCACTTATGCAATACAAGTTGCATGTCAAGCGTGGAGCAAGTCTCATGAACGATGTCATGTAAGGTTAGCCGGCGCTTCATCCCAACATACCGCAAGATGCAAAGTACACAAGAAGCAATCGACAATAAAAGCATCAACGCCCACAATGACCATTGTGTTCTACTCAGGCAACAGATCTACATATAGACACGGCTCGATACCACTTTGTAGGGTTTCGTAGCATGGAAAACAAAAAATTTCTATCGCATACAAACAAACAAGCCAAGATCTATCTACTAGATTATAGCAACGAGTCGATGGAATAACTCACCCTCGAAGATTCCAAAGTGTTTAATGAGAGCAGATTCTCGTGGGTGATGTAGTCGTACTCTTCCCGATCTCAAGATCGTGAGCGATCCTTCCGTGCGTTCGGCAGCGCTCCCTGATCGGTCACTGCGTTCGATTTTCGAAGACCTTCCTCTCCCTTGTTCCAGCAGGCAGCGGAGGTTGTAGCACTCTCCTCGCGATTCCGGCAACACAACGGCGTGGTACCGGAAGTAGAGGGGAGATCTCGCAGGGCTTCGCCTCAAGCCGGAGCGAGTATGGTGGATTATGAGAGAGCTCCTCAGCGATCTAGGGTTTAGACACACCAAGGAGGAGGTGCTAGAGCCGGCGGGTAGAGCTTGGGGCAGCCCAAGTCGGCGGCTAGGGCAACCCTAGGAGGCGGCGGCAGCTACAGGAGGTGGTGGCGCCAAGCTAGGGTTTGGGGCAGGGAACTTGTGTGTCTAGGAGGGAGCCCTGCCCCTCCTTATATAGGTGGAGGGGCGGCCCAAAGGGAGGAGGAGTCCCTCCCAAACTCGGCTTGGGTGGTGCGCCGCCAGTTGGAGGAGGGAAACCCTCCCCAACTCAGTTTCCCACTCCTCCTCCTCTTTCCAAAACTTGCCGTTTGACTTTCAAACTAGCCGTTTGACTTTTCAAACTAGGATTTGAATAAACCCTTTATTTTGGACAGCGAAGACACTTAGTACATGATGCAATCATACCAACTTGATATAACACATTCATGTACCCTTCCCCGGAGTCTTGGGACATTCCGGAACCTTCTAGAACATTCCCGATGAAAACACCGGAATCATTCCCCAACTCCGAAACGAGACTTTCCTTATATGAATCTTATTCTCCGGACCATTCCGGATCTCCTCATGATATCCCGGATCCCATCCGAGACTCCGAACAACATTCGGTCTCTTTCTCATCATACCATAACTACTCAAACAACGTCGAATCCTTAAGTGTGTCTCCCTACGGTTCGTGAATTATGCGGACATGATCGAGACACTTCTCCGAACAATAACCAATAGAGGAATCTAGAAATTCATATGGATCCCACATATTTCTACGATTACTTTGCGATCGAATGAACCACTTACATACGATACCAATTTCCCTTTGTATCACGATAGTTTACTTTTCCAAGGTTATGATCGTCGGTATCTCTGCATACCTAGTTCAACCTCGTTACCGATAAGTACTCTTTTCTCGTTCCTGTGATATGTGAGCCAGTCACATGCTTGCAAGCTAATTGGATGACATTCCACCGAGAGGGCCCAGAGTATATCTATCCGTCATATGGATGGACAAATCCCACTCTTGATCCATGTGTCTCAACCAATACTTTCCGAACACTCAATGCCACCTTTATAGCCACCCAGTTATGGTGTGGTGTTTGATGTCATCAAAGCATCCATCCGGTAAAGGTGATATGCATGATCTCATGGTCGAAGGAATTAGGTTACTATGTATCAGAAAGCATATAGCAATTGAACTATTGAAATGACTTGATCTTTATGCTACGCTTATCTATAGGAGTATGTCCATCATATCATTCTCCTAACGATATGATCTTGTTGTTAATAACATCTCAATGTTCATAATATGGAAACCACAATCATTCATTAACCAACAAGCTAGTGATGTATAGAGGCTTTACTAGGGACTTCAAATTAAGTTTACAAATCACACAAGTATTAATGTTTCCTTGTTAATACTATTATAGCATGAATGTAAACATTTATCATAAACACAAAGATATAATAATAACTATATTTATTATTGCCTCTAGGGCATATCTCCAACAGTCTCCCACTTGCACTAGAGTCATCTAATCTAGATTACATGGTAATATACCGAACACCCATGGCAGTTTGGTGTTGGTCATGTTTTGCCCTCGGGAGAGGTTTAGTCAACGGATCCGCCACATTGATATGTGTGTACTTTGCAAATCTTTATATCCCCATCTTGGATATGTTCTCGAATAGCGTGAAAACGTAGCTTGATGTGCTTGACTTCTTGTGTGACCTTGGTTCTTGCGCATTGGCTATGGCGCCCATGTTATCACAAGAGATAGACATTGGGTCCAGCGCACTAGGAACCACACCCATCTGTAATGAACTCTTTCATCCATATCGCTTCTTTTGAAGCCTCAAACGACCATGTATTCCGATTCGGTTGAAGATCTCGCCACAACGCTTTGCTTTGCACTTCTCCACTAAGCTGCACCATTCAAAATAAATACGTATCCAGTTGTGATTTAGAATCATCCGGATCGGTGTTCCAACTAGCATCGGTGTAACCATTAACAACGAGTTGTTCATCACCTCCATAAGAACGAACCATATCCTTAGTTCTTCTCAAGTACTTAAGGATGTTTTTGACGTTGTCCAATGGTCCACTCTGGATCACTTTGATATCGCTAGTTAAACTAACGGCATATGCAATGTCGGTCTAGTACATAGCATGGCATACATTAGAGATCCTATGGCTGAGGCATAGGAGTCTTACTCATCCTTTCTCTATCTTACGCGATGTCGGACTTTGAGTTTTACTCAAGGTCGTATTGGGCAACATGGGCAAGAATCCTTTCTTGCTATCTTCCATTCCAAACCTCTTTAGAACTTTGTCCAAATATGTACTTTGTGACAATGATATTTGGCGTTTTGATCTATCTCTATAAATCTTTATGCCTAATATGTAAGCTGCTTCGCCAAGATCCTTCATTGAAAAACTATTATTCAAATATTCCTTGACACTATTAAGAAGGTCTGCATCATTCCCAATCAACAATATGTCATCCACATGTAGTATTAAGAATGTTACATAGCTCCCACTCACTTTCTTGTGAATACAAGATTCTCCATAAGTTTGTATAAAACCAAAACTTTTGATCACCTTATCAAAACGTTGATTCCAACTTCGGGATGCTTGCTTCAATCCATAGATGGACCGTTGAAGTTTGCATACCTTGTTAGCATCTTTAGGATCAACAAAACCTTTGGGTTGCATCATATACAACTCTTCATCAATGTATCCATTGAGGAATGTTGTTTTGACATCCATCTGCCATATCTCATAATCATAATATGCAGCGATTGCTAACATAATCCTCACTGACTTTAGCTTCGCTACTGGTGAGAAAGTCTCATCGTAGTCAACTCCTTGAATTTGTCGAAACCCCTTTGCGACAAGTTGAGCTTTATAGACAGTAACATTACCATCACATCATTTTCTTTTGAAGATCCATTTGTTCTCGTGACCTTCGGCCATCCGGTAAGTCCACCAAAGTCCATACTTGGTTTTCGTACATGGATCCAATCTCGGTTCATGGCTTCTTGCCATTTGTTGGAATCTGGGCTCATCATTGCTTCCTCATATGTCTCGGGGTCATCGGTGTCCACCAACATGACACTCATAACGGGATCATACCAATGGAGTGGTACGAGTTCTCGTTGACTGCGAGGCTCTGTAGCAACTTCAACCAAGTTTCATGATCATCATCATTAGCTTCCTCTCTTATTGGTGCAGGCACCACAGAACTTCTTAGGTCTTTGCGCTACTCGCAATTTCGAGAGAAGGTTCGACAATCTCATCAAGTTCTACTTTCCTTCCAGTCACTTCTTTCGAGAGAAATTCCTTCTCTAGAAAGGATCCATTCTTGGCAACGAAGATTTTGCCTTCGGATCTATGATAGAAGGTATACCCAATAGTTTCCTTCGGGTATCCTATGAAGACGCATTTTTCCGCTTTGGGTTCAAGCTTGTCCGGCTATAACTTCTTTACATAGGCTTCGCACCCCCAAACTTTAAGGAACGACAATCTAGGTTTCTTCCCAAACCATAATTCATATGGTGTCGTTTCAACGGATTTAAACGGTGCCCTATTTAAAGTGAATGCGGCTGTTTCTAATGCATAACCCCAAAATGATAACGGTAAATCTGTAAGTGACATCATAGAACGAACCATATCTAAGAGAGTTCGATTACGACGTTCGGACACACCATTACGCTGTGGTGTTCCCGGCGGTGTCAATTGTGAAAGTATTCCGCATTTCTTCAAATGCTCGCCAAACTCGTAACTTAGATATTCACCTCCACGATCAGAACGTAGAAATTTAATCTTCTTGTTACGTTGATCCTCTACCTCACTTTGAAATTCCTTAAACTTCTCGAAAGTTTCGGACTTATGTTTCATGAAATAGATATACCCATATCTACTCAAGTCATCTGTGAAGGTAAGAACATAACGATAACCACCGCGCGATGCTACACTCATTGTACCACACACATCGGTATGTATGATTTCCAATAAGTCCGTAGCTCGCTCCATCATACCAGAAAATGGAGTCTTAGTCATTTTACCCATCAGACATGCTTCGCATCTATCAAGTGATTCGGAATCAAGTGATTCAAGAAGCCCATCGGAATGGAGTTTCTTCATACGCTTCACTCCAATGTGACCAAGACGACAGTGCCACATATAGGTCGAGTTATCGCTCGATTTCAAACGTTTAGCCTCAATGTTATTAATATGTGTATTTCCACTATCGAGATTCATCAAGAATAGACCATCTATCAAAGGTGCATGTGCATAAAACATATTACTCTTATAAATCGAACAACCATTATTCTCGGATTTAAAAAAGTAACTGTCTCACAACAAACAAGATCCCGATATAATGTTCATTCTCAACGCAGGCACCAAATAACAATTATTTAAGTATAAAACTAATCCCGATAGTAGATGAAGGGGTAGCGTGCCGACCGAGATCACATCAACCTTTGATCCGTTTCCAACGCGCATCGTCACCTCGTTCTTCGATAGCTTCCGTTTATTCTGAAGCACCTGCTTCGAGTTACAAATATGAGCAACCGAACCAGTATCAAATACCCAGGCACTACTACGAGTACTAGTGAGATACACATCAATAACATATATATCAGATATACCTTTCTTCTTGATGTTGTCGTTCTTCAAATCCGCCAAGTACTTTGGGCAATTCCGCTTCCAGTGACCTTCTCCCCTGCAGTAAAAGCACTCAGTATCAGGCTTAGGTCCAGCCTTGGTCTTCTTCGTCGGCGCAGTAACTTTCTTACCACCCTTCTTGAAGTGTCCCTTCTGCTTAGACTTACCTTTCTTGAATTTGGTGGTCTTATTGACCAACAACACCTGGTGCTCTTTCTTGATCTCCACTTCTGCAGACTTCAACATGGCAAACAGTTCTGGCAACTGCTTGTTCATGTTCTGCATGTTGTAGTTCATCACAAAGTTCTTGTAACTTGGTGGTAGTGATTGGAGGACACGGTAAATCCCCAAAGCATTAGGAATCACTATACCCAAGCTTTGAAGTTTGTTTGCGTGCCCAGACATCTTAAGCACGTGCTCACTGACAGAGCTGCCCTCTTCCATCTTGCAGTTAAAGAACTTTTCAGAAGCCTCATAGCTTTCAATTGCCGCATGAGTCTCAAAAATCAATTTGAGATCCTCGACAATATCATATGGGTCTGAATTCTCAAACCTTTTCTGAAGCTCCGATTCTAAACCATACAAGATAGCACACTGAACTATGGAGTACTCATTCTTCTGAGCGAGGTAAACATTCTTTACTTCATCGGAAGCATCAGCTGCAGGTGGGTCACCCAGCAGTGCATCCAACACATAGTTCAAATTACCAGCTGTGAGGACAATCCTCAAATTGCGGAACCAATCCGCGAAGTTGCTTCCATTGTTTTTCAACTTTTCTTTCTCTAGGAACGCATTAAAATTGATGGTAGGGGCTGCCATTGATCTACAACATATTTGCAATAGTTTAGACTAAGTTTATGACAAATTGAGTTCAAATTAATAAAATTAAACTAGGTGAACTCCCACTCAAAACAACATCCCTCACATTGTTTTAATGATCACACGAACCAAATCCACTACATCAACACCGATCATCACGAGAGTTGATATAGTTTCAATGGCGAACAATCGACATGTTCATCATATCTTCTATATGATTCATGCTTTACCTTTCGGTGATCTGTGTTCCGAGACCATGTCTATACATGCTAGGCTCGTCAAGATCAAACCTTAGTTTCCGCATGAGCAAATCTGGCTTGCTCACGTTGTATACACTTGCGGAATCTAACACACCCGATCATCACGTGGTGCTTCAAAACAACAAGCTTTAGCAACAATGCTAACTAAGGGTGAACACTATATGACTTGAAATTCATGTGCATGAGGGATCATCTTATAATGCTACCGTCGTCTACTAAGCAATACAAGATGCATAAAGGATTAACATCACATGCAATTCATAATATGTGATATGATATGGCCTTTCTTCTTTGTGCTTCCGATCTCCATCTTCAAGCACGAACATGATCTCCATCATCACCGGCATTGCATCAAGGTCAATGACGCTTCTCCATGGTTGTCGTCCACCAGCTTCAACTATTACAACTACTTTGAATAGACACGCGGGTCAGAAATTAAAGACAACCATATGGCTCCTGCCGGTTGCCAACTTACAATAAGGATCATTGCATACATCAAATATAATCACAATCATGGCCATATCACATCACTGCACACCCCTGCAAAACAAAGTTAGACGCTTCTACTTTCTTTGCATATTTTACGTGGTTTGGGGCTTTCAATAAGTGTCGTTCTAACTTACAAACAAGAACCACAACATTGATACTAGTATTGTTAATTCCCGTTGTAAATTGGATCTTAACTATGCTAGGAGAAACAGGCACCCGCAAAGCCACTTATGCAATACAAGTTGCATGTCAAGCGTGGAGCAAGTCTCATGAATGATGTCATGTAAGGTTAGCCCAGGCCGCTTCATCCCAACATACCGCAAGATGCAAAGTACACAAGAAGCAATCGACAATAAAAGAATCAACACCCACAATGACCATTGTGTTCTACTCGTGCAACAGATCTACATATAGACATGGCTCTGATACCACTGTACAGTTTCGTAGCATGGAAAACAAAAAATTTCTATCGCATACAAACAAACAAGCCAAGATCTATCTACTAGATTATAGCAACGAGTCGATGGAATAACTCACCCTCGAAGATTCCAAAGTGTTTAACGAGAGCAGATTCTCGTGGGTGATGTAGTCGTACTCTTCCCGATCTCAAGATCGCGTACACGATCCTTCCGGCTGCGTTCGGCGCTCCATGATCGGTCACACGTTCGGTACTCGACGAAGACCTTCCTCTCCCTTGTTCCAGCAGGAAGTGGAGGTTGTAGCACTCTCCTCGCGATTCCGGCAACACAACGTGCGTGCAGGAAGTAGAGGGAGATCTCATGAGCCGCCTCAAGCCGGAGGCGAGTATGGTGGATTATGAGAGCTCTCGGCGATCTAGGGTTTAGACACACCAAGGAGGAGGTGCTAGAGCCGTGGCTAGAGCTTGGGGCAGCCCAAGTCGGCTAGGGCAACCCTAGGAGGCGGCAGCTACAGGAGGGGGTGGCGCCAAGCTAGGGTTTGGGGCATGGAACTTGTGTGTCTAGGAGGGAGCCCTGCCCCTCCTTATATAGGTGGAGGGGCCGACCGGCCAAGGGGAGGGAGGGGAGTCCCTCCCCAACTCGGCTTGGTGGTCTTGCGGTTGGAGGAGGAAACCCTCCCACTCGGCTTTCCACTCCTCCTCCTCTTTCCAAAACTTGTCGTTTGACTTTCAAACTAGCCGTTTGATTTTTCAAACTAGGATTTGAATAAACCCTTTATTTTGGACAGCGAAGACACTTAGTACATGATGCAATCATACCAACTTGATATAACACATTCATGTACCCTTCCCCGGTCTGGACATTAGGAACCTTCTAGAACATTCCCGATGAAAACACCGGAATCATTCCCCAACTCCGAAACGAGACTTTACTTATATGGATCTTATTCTCCGGACCATTCCGGATCTACTCATGATATCCCGGATCCCATCCGAGACTCCGAACAACATTCGGTCTCTTTCTCATCATACCATAACTACTCAAACAACGTCGAATCCTTAAGTGTGTCTCCCTACGGTTCGTGAATTATGCGGACATGATCGATACACTTCTCTGAACAATAACCAATAGAGGAATCTGGAAATTCATATGGCTCCCACATATTTCTACGATTAATTTGCGATCGAATGAACCACTTACATACGATACCAATTTCCCTTTGTCTCATGATAGTTTACTTTTCCAAGGTTATGATCGTCGGTATCTCTGCATACCTAGTTCAACCTCGTTACCGATAAGTACTCTTTTCTCGTTCCCGTGATATGTGATCCCTTGTGAGACAGTCACATGCTTGCAAGCTAATTGGATGACATTCCACCGAGAGGGCCCAGAGTATATCTATCCGTAATATGGATGGACAAATCCCACTCTTGATCCATGTGTCTCAACCAATACTTTCCGAACACTCAATGCCACCTTTATAGCCACCCAGTTACGGTGTGGTGTTTGATGTCATCAAAGCATCCATCCGGTAAAGGAGATATGCATGATCTCATGGTCGAAGGAATTAGGTTACTATGTATCAGAAAGCATATAGCAATTGAACTATTGAAATGACTTGATCTTTATGCTACGCTTATCTATAGGAGTATGTCCATCATATCATTCTCCTAACGATATGATCTTGTTGTTAATAACATCTCAATTTTCATGATATGGAAACCACAATCATTCATTAACCAACAAGCTAGTGATGTATAGAGGCTTTACTAGGGACTTCAAATTAAGTTTACAAATCACACAAGTATTAATGTTTCCTTGTTAATACTATTATAGCATGAATGTAAACATTTACATAAACATAAAGATATAATAATAACTATATTTATTATTGCCTCTAGGGCATATCTCCAACATCTCTCTCTACACATCGTGTACGTTTTGTCCTTAGACCTGAGATTGTCGCATGTACTTGAGATGTGAATCGACCTACTTTTGGGATTTCAAACGTTGCGCCGTAATAGGGTAGTTATAAAGGTAGCTTTCGGGTTTGTACTGAAGCATGCTGCAAGACATGGTAAATCAAGATGGGATTTGCCCCTCTCTACTTGAGAGAGATATCTTTGGGCCCCTCGAGTGATCGCATCTAGAAATGCATGGTCGTGCTACATAAGGTTAAGAGTTAACCTAGTAAAGGGATTCCGAATCACGGTATCGAGAAAGGGAGGTCAGCTTGGAGCTAGACCAAATATCGTGAGGCAAAGGGAAAGACATGTACTAAACCTTGTGATGGTTCGTCCGATATGATCTTTGTATGCGTTTAGGAGTTGGCACGTCTTGCTAGAGGCCGCTACCAACTATTGATAGAATAAGTGTATTCGTGTCATGTCTATACGTATATGAACCTATAGGGTCAGACACTTAAGGGGCTGGAAGCCTAATGAGGATTGGATCCGAATTAGACCAGGCTTAGGCTACTAATGGGTTGCTAATGTAGAAGCCCACTAGGGACGCCTATATAAGAGAGGGTGGGGCGAGCTGACCAGGGTTAGACCTTAGATCATTCCCAGCCACCACTCCTCATGCATGTGTTGCACGCGCGGACCTAGCATTCCGGCGTCTGACGCTTACACCCTGTACGTGTGGATACCTCGGAGGCGCTGCATCTGTAGCGTTTGGACGAGCCGCGCAAGGGGAGCTGCTCGTGGGACGAGGATAAGGAGGAGACGTGGAACGTCTGCACTGCCTCGACGCGCTTCATCAATTCCACAACTGCACGTCTAGTGGTAATCCCGTGATCTATGACAACAGTAATCCTGGTATACGCGGTAGATTTTTTTTTGATTTGTGCTAGTGTAGCCTACCCGTATCCCTACAGTGGTATCAGAGCCGATGCTATTCAGTTATAGGTTCGGGATGTTTGCATATGGTGATATGCATATTGATATGAATGATGTGATCGTTTATATGGCGGTGGTTCAGGATTGATCTATGATCTTGCTTTCCGTGATCGTGATTCTGAGGTTGTCGAACGACTTACCCTTACCGGTCGGTTTCCGCCATCGGGGTAGACAGTGACACATAAATCCTGTTGAATCACGCGACGATCAATATGATTGATCGAATCGGAACCTAGATCTAAAATCGATGTACCGTGATCAAAGGAGTTTGATTGAATCGGGACAGGAGTCGGTTTATGGTAAATTTGATTTGCCGATCAAAATCCTTAAAGAAAATTGTGAAGATTCGATCAAGATACTGCGAGGGGCGTTGCCCCTTCGAACCCCGCAGGAGGAGACCCCCTAGACCCCCCCCCTTAATCGTAGCCCCTTTTGTATCTCGTTAAGGTAACTAGGTGTTGCGATGTCACATGATCCGGTAGAATGCGATTCTATGCATAACTTGTTTTTGCATGATGTATGTGATCAGTATGGCCCATATATGTATGTGATGCATGTATGAAATTTTGCATGACCTGCGTGTCGTGAGTAGGGCAACATGGGTGGAGCCATATGTGTTGTCATTTATTGTAATGGTCTGCGTGCCAACTTGTGATGATCCCAATACTATGTAATTTTGATTACTAGCTGTTAGGAGTAATAGCTTGTATTGGTTCTTGGAGGACTCATCACTTGGAGGATGGCTCACATGGAACATGAAGATGGCGATCATCATGGTGGACAGGTTCTATGGCGATGGAGATCACCATGAGAAAATGGGCCATACTGTGTCACATCTATGTGAATGTTATTCTTATGCGTTTTACTACTATGCATGCTTAGATGATAGAAGTAGAACGATCCCTCACAAAGTTTAAGTTAAACCATGCCCTCCCAACCAAATCTTGCACCATCCTATGCCATGCACAATCATTGGTGGGCCTATGAAATTAGGGTGCCGCGGTTTTCCTTGGTTGAATGGGTTTGTATCGGATACCTACATGCATAAGGGTTGGTGAGCTTGACAAGGTCATCTTAACAGTTAAGGACCTTGGGGCATAAAGGTTGGGAGCCTAGTTTTGACATAGAGATGTCACCCAACAACAAGAGTCATATGTGATATGATTAGCAAGTGTTGCTTACCGATTTACCTTGTCTTCTACCAGTGATGCTAAAGCTCACTAGTCGACTTGTTAATTGTGGATCTTGAATCACTTAGTATCAATAGAGGGATATTGATTTAAGTGGGAGTATATGCTATTAAATTGTTTAATATGTTTTACTCTTTCATGGTTACATGGCTTAGTATTTTGCATATTTCCTGTTGTAGATCAATGGCACCGAACACTACATCACCTTTCTCTTTGCGTTCGATTCTTGACAAAGATAAACTAAATGGAACAAACTATTCGGACCGGGTCCATAACCTGAGAATTGTTCTCAGGTTTGATAAAAAGGAAACGGTTCTGGATACCCCAATCCCCGATGAACCTGCTGATAATGCACATGTTGCCCTAAAGAACGCCTACAAGAGAGCATGTGATGATTCTCTTGAGGTTAGCTGTCTTATGCTTGCATGCATGGAACCTGAACTCCAAAAGAAGTTTGAGGATCAGGAAGCGTACGATATGATCGTAGCGCTTAAGGACATGTTCCAGGATCAGGCAAGGACTGAGAGGTACAATGTTTCCAAGTCCTTTGTCGAATGCAAGCTGGCAGAGGGAGCAGCTGTAGGCCCCCATGTGATCAAAATGGTTGGTTACAGTCAGACTTTGGAAAAGCTTGGTTTTCCACTAGGCCAAGAGTTGGCCACTGACTTCATTTTGGCGTCTCTTCCATCCAACTATTGGAAGTTCATTTCGAACTACCATATGCATGGGGTGGAGAAGGGCCTTAATGAATTATGTGGGATGCTTAAAGCAGCAGAAAGTGACATGAAGAAGTGTGCAGGGCATAGCCATGTGATGGCTGTGGAGAACAAGCCTAGCTTCAAGAAAAGGGGTACTTCTTGGAAGAAGAAGGGCAAGGCTAAGGATACGATCCCTAAGTCTGCACCTAAGCAAAAGGCTAGACATGTAGAAGACACTGAGTGCTTCTTTTGTCATCAACATGGCCACTGGAAGAGAAACTGCAGCAAGTACCAGGCTTCTTTGAAGAAGAGTGGAAGTAAGAGTACTTCCAACTCAGGTACGCTTGTTGTAAATGTTGTGGACATTCTTCTCGCTGATTCCTATGTTAACTCTTGGGTATTGATACCGGATCGGTTGCTCATATTTGCAATTCGATGCAGGGGCTAATAAGGACTAGAGAAGTGCAGAAAGGCGAAGTGGATTTTCGCGTCGGAAATAAAGCAAGGGTTGCTGCATTGTTCGTCGGCGTCATGCAACTTCACCTTCCGTCATGATTTATTATGGAGTTGAATAATTGTTATTACATTCCTAGTATGGGTCGAAACATTTTATCACCTTCATATTTGATGAGGGATGGTTATTCATTCGCGAGTGCAAACAATGGTTGTGTAATCTCTAAGAATGATATGTTTATGGCTAATGCTCCCATTGTGAATGGGTTATTTATTTTAAATCTTTATGATGCATCTGTTTACAATGTTAGTGCTAAAAGGCTTCAGCCTAATGATTTGAGTCCTACCTATTTATGGCATTGTCGTTTGGGGCATATAAGTGAAAAGCGCATGAAGAAGCTCCATGGTGATGGTCTTCTAACTTTGTTTGATTTTGAATCATACGAGACATGTCAGGCTTGTTTACTTGGAAAGATGACCAACTCACCTTTTTCGGGTTTACGCGAGAGAGCGACAGACTTGTTGTAACTCATACATACTGATGTATGTGGGCCAATGAGCACGACAGCCAGAGGAGGATATCACTACTTCATTACTTTCACTGATGATTTCAGCAGATATGGTTATGTCTACTTGATGAGGCATAAGTCTAAAACTTTCGAAAAGTTCAAGGAGTTTCAGAGTGAAGTAGAGAATCAACGTGGCAAGAAAATAAAGGCCTTGCGATCTGATCGTGGAGGTGAATATCTGAGTCACGAATTTAGCGATCATCTTAAGAGTTGCGGAATTGTTCCACAACTTACGCCGCCCGAAACGCCTCAAAGAAACGGGGTCTTCGAACGGCGTAATCGAACTTTGTTGGACATGGTTCGATCAATGATGAGCCAGTCGGATTTACCATTATCATTTTGGGGTTACGCTCTAGAAACGGCAGCTTTCACACTTAATAGGGTACCATCTAAATCTGTAGTTAAGACACCATATGAGATATGGACTGGAAATAATCCCAGTTTGTCTTTTCTAAAGATTTGGGGTTGTGATGCATTTGTCAAGCAACTTCAGTCGGACAAGCTAACACCCAAATCGGATAAGTGCATTTCCGTGGGATATCCGAGGGAAACCTTAGGGTATTACTTCTACAACCGAGAGGAGGGCAAAGTGTTTGTCGCTCGTAGCGGTGTTTTCCTAGAGAAAGAGTTTCTCACAAAGGGAACAAGTGGAAGGTCGGTGCGACTTGAAGAAGTTCAAGATGAGCCAGTTGGGGATGCTTCTACGAGTGATGCTATTGTAGCAGAACAAGTTGAGGAACCCGTGGCAACAGAAGAACCACAACCACGAAGGTCTGCGAGGCTCCGCGAAGCGTGGGAATTATTATTGTTAGACAATGATGAGCCTGCGACCTATGCAGAAGCGATGGTAGACCCAGACTCTGAGAAATGGCTGATCGCCATGAGATCCGAGATAGAGTCCATGAGAGACAATCAAGTTTGGAACTTGGTTGACTTGCCTGATGGTTTTAAAGCCATCGAGTGCAAATGGATCCATAAGAAGAAGATTGATATGGATGGAAATGTTCACATCCATAAAGCTCGACTTGTTGCAAAAGGTTTTTGACAAGTTCAAGGAGTTGACTACGACGAGACTTTCTCGCCCGTAGCGATGCTTAAATCTATACGGATAATTCTAGCCATTCTTTTACATTTCGACTATGAAATATGGCAGATGGATGTCAAGACGGCTTTCCTAAATGGAATCCTAACTGAGGACGTGTATATGATGCAGCCCGAAGGTTTTGTCGATCCAAACAATGCTGCAAAGGTATGCAAACTTCTGAAGTCCATTTATGGGCTGAAGCAAGCATCTCGGAGTTGGAATATTCGATTTGATGAAGTTGTAAAGGAGTTTGGCTTCATCAAAAACGAACAAGAACCTTGTGTTTACAAGAAGGAAAGTGGGAGAGCGCTGGTATTTCTAATCTTATATGTAGATGACATATTGCTGATTGGAAATGACATTCCTATGCTCGAGTCTGTTAAGACCTCATTGAAAATAGTTTTTCGATGAAGGACTTGGGAGAAGCGGCATATATTCTAGGCATCAAGATCTATAGAGATAGATCAACGAGGCTAATTGGATTAAGCCAAAGTACATACATTGACAAAGTGTTGAAACGGTTCAGCATGGAAGAGGCTAAGGGGTTCTTTCCCATGTCTCACGGCATTAAACTCAGCAAGACTCAGTGTCCTTCGACTACTGATGAGCATGAGCGCATGAGTAGGGTTACATATGCTTCGGCTATTGGATCCATCATGTATGCAATGATATGTACTCGCCCAGATGTTTCCTATGCTCTAAGTGTTACTGAGATATCAGGTGATCCGGTGAAGGTCCTTTGGATAGCGGTAAAGAACATCCTTAAGTACTTGAAGAGGACTAAGGATGTGTTCCTAGTTTATGGAGGTGAGGATGAACTCAGTGTAAAGGGTTACATAGATGCGAGTTACCTTAATGACTCAGATGATTCGAAATCGCAATTAGGATATGTGTTTGTCTTGAATGGTGGTGCTGTGAGCTGGAAAAGTTCCAACCAAGATACGGTGACCTCCTCTTCAACAGAAGCTGAATATATTGCTGCCTCGGAGGCAGTAAAGGAAGCTATTTGGATTAGGAATTTCCTGATTGCTCTCGATGCAGTTGAGCGCGTCAATCCTTGGACGTTTATTGTGACAACAATGGTGCTATTGCACAGGCCAAGGAACCTAGACATCACCAGAAGAACAAACATATTCGCATGTGTTACCATCAGATTCGAGAGTTCGTTGAGGATGGTAGTGTCATGATATGCAAAATACATACGGACTCAAATGTTGCTGATCCCTTGACTAAGCCTCTCCTGACCCGCATGAAGCGCACACAAGAGAAATTGGTATTAGATACATTTTAGATTGACTCTAGTGCAAGTGGGAGACTGAAGGAAATATGCCCTAGAGGCAATCATAGATATTATTATATTTAATATGTATCCATGAGTTATTGTAATGTTCCTTGAATATCCATATCAGGCAACTTGTATTGATTGGAAATTATGTGAATTGTTTGTGAAAATCATTACTTGTAAGGTTATTTAAGAGTTGTCCCTAGTCGGAGTTCATGTGAGGACACACGTGAATATTATACTAGCACATCGATTGGTTCATGACTATGTTTCGCAAGTCATTGACATGGAGATGTCAAACCAATGATGTGGACACATCTTATGAACATGGGGTTAGACTGACCCAACTTGAGACTGGCAATTAGTTGCAGCTCTCTCTCTACACATCGTGTACGTTTTGTCCTTAGACCTGAGATTGTCGCATCTACTTGATATGTGAATCGACGTACTTTGGGGCTATCAAACGCTGCACCGTAACAGGGTAGTTATAAATGTAGCTTTCGGGTTTGTCCTGAAGCATGCTGCAAGGCATGGTCAATCAAGATGGGATGGCAATCGGTCGTGCTACATAAGGTAACTTGAGAGAGATATCTGTGGGCCCCTCGAGTGATCGGATCCAGAAATGCATGGCCGTGCTACATAAGGTTAAGAGTTAACCTAGTAAAGGGATTCCGAATCATGGTATCGAGAAAGGGAGGTCAGCTTGGAGCTAGACCAAATATCGTGAGGCAAAGGGAAAGACATGTACTAAACCTTGTGATGGTTCGTCCGATATGATCTTTGTATGCGTTTAGGAGTTGGCACGTCTTGCTAGAGGTCGCTACCAACTATTGACAGAATAAGTGTATTCGTGTCATGTCTATACGTATATGAACCTATAGGGTCACACACTTAAGGGGCTGGAAGCCTAATGAGGATTGGATCCGAATTAGACCAGGCTTAGGCTACTAATGGGCTGCTAATGTAGAAGCCCACTAGGGACGCCTATATAAGAGAGGGTGGGGCGAACTGACCAGGGTTAGACCTTAGATCATTCCTAGCCGCCACTCCTCACGCCTGTGTTGCACGCGGACCTAGCAGTCCGGCGTCTGACGCTTACACCCTGTACGTGTGTATACCTCGAAGGCGCTGCATCTGTAGCGTTTGGACGAGCCGCGCAAGGGGATCTTCTCGTGGGACGAGGACAAGGACGAGACGTGGAACGTCTGCACTGCCTCGACGCGCTTCATCAATTCCGCAACTGCGCGTCTAGTGGTAATCCCATGATCTATGACAACAGTAATCCTGGTATACGCGGTAGAATTTTTTTTTGTATTTGCGCTAGTGTAGCCTACCCGTATCCCTACAACAGGCAATACTGACGATAGGAGATGATCCTAGTTGTCTTAACCTTCCTGCGGTCCATCATCCTGGTACTCCTCTTCATAGTCTGGCCACGGGAATAGCCAGGGACAAAGCCATGAGTACTCTTTAAGTACTCGCAAACTAATACTAACAAGTTAAGGGGGTTTTTGTAGTAGGACACTAAGATCTAGGGTTGTTTTGCAAAAGCCAGATTTACCTCTACTAAGTTCAGAAGCAAAGAAAGCTGGTTGAAGTTTTATATCACCTAAGTGGGAACTTGTATTTCATATCACAACTCTGTTGTGGTCAAGTCAAACTCTCAATTCATTTCACAAGTCATTTTGAAAACATCTGACGGATGAACAGTATGGCCACTCCAACTATCCATAACCGCGGACGCGGCTATTCGAATAGTTTGACACTCTATAGAGATTGTACACTTTCACCATAATATTCGATACATCCGTCAGGAACAAATCCTGAATTCGCCATACTCAGTATGCGGATAATCAATCCTAACCTTTGAATTACACGTCCTAGTATAGGCACCTATCCTGTGAGTTTGGCCTCCCAACCATGACCAACTGTCATCTTGGGTACTGCACAGGCGGACAATCTACACAAGGTAGCCTCAGCTCAGACCTTGGCCGTGAGGGAACCCATACTAAGGTATATAAGTTTCCAGTCAAGCCCTACCCAATTTTCGGGTATTGTGGTTGTACGGTAAAATTGGAATGGTATCGCATCCAGACAACCATCAGTTTTATAAAGGGCTAAGGCTCATGCCTCAACATTTTCATCACCAAAATCATCTGGTGTTTGGAAACACATGTTAAAACATCTCAATAGAATGACTCATCATTCTAAGGTTTTCATAACCATTTTCCACCAAGTATTCCCATCTAGAGTTGATCAAGTTTTATGCTTAGCACTAGCATCTACAAGGGTGGTAAGCACTAATGAAGGGTGGTAAACAAGTGGAGTTTAACTAGGTTCAGTCTCATGCCTTGGGATGACATCAAGATTATCTAGCTTAGGCCAAATTTAATGCTCTTTATGCAACCTTAAATTATCCTTCTAGAATCTACAAGTCACTTAAGTAAACTCTAAGAAATAGCTTTGATAAAGAAATAAAGTAGAAAGCTTGCAAGTAAAACTAGGATTGGGTATCACCAAATGTGTCTAACCAAGCATGTTTAGTGCATTGCATAGGTTATCTAACTTTCATAATTGCAAGTGTTAGCTTGCATAGGTCAACTTGGTTAGTAAGGCTTGCCTTGTGCAGAGCAGTGGTTGAAGTTCTCCTCGGCTTCTTCTTTGTAGTATCCTCCTTCCTCCTCGTATCCTTGGTCGGTACTAGCGTCTATGAATAAATACGAGGTACACAATCACCAAACAATACTTAACTATTTTCAATCATCACACAAAGGTGTTCTATAGATTATCTAGCATCATCACTAAACTTACAAGAATAAAGCATTTGTCTTATTTATTTATTTTTAGAAAAGTAATATCTACTCATTGAAAAACTACTTAAGATTTAATATTCTCCAAACCAAACATGGGATCATGTTGACACATGTCATCACCACATATTTCAGTCCATGGGAATGTGATTTAAAGTGGTGTCACAATTTAATAAGGTTTAACCTTTTATTTTAAATAAATAAAGTGACTAGAAATGCCTATGTGGCATTCTTTTATTACTTGAACATTATTTTTGTAAGTAAACCCATATATATTTATATATTCTGAAAGGTATGATCAAATGTGATTTTTTGAGAGTTGGAATCAACTCAAAAGCTATTATGGTTGAAATTTGAAAAATGTTTGAATGCAGAAAAGCTTCTGACTTGTTATTTTTACCAAGGGTGATCTATAGATCCAAATGACTTGAATCCAACGGGCTTGGATTAAGCATTTCAGTACCTTTCTAACAAAATTGGTTTCATGCAATTTGGTTCACTGAATCGAGCCGGGTTGATTTTTGAAACTAGGTAGAGATCTGTGTTTGAATTAAAATAGAAAAATCTAAATTCAAACGGTTGGGCTGCGCGAGAAGGGTTAATGGGTCGGCCCAGTGTCACTCCGCAATGGGGCTCGGTGACAGGGGGGTCCACCCGTCGTTGGCTCATAACACTTGGCAGATGCGATGTGGTTCGTTGGATTAGAAGTGAGATCAACGGCTGAGGGTCGTTGTCGACGATGAACATGTCACCAACGAGCTCGAACCCTAGCGGCTCAATGGGGGTCGTGGGAGGCTCACCGGGGCTCAGGAGAGGGTCGGTGATGGGGGCAAACGACGAAGTCGACGACGGCGATTCTCCTGGCACCGACAGCTCCTCCTGGGATGGCTCCAATCGACAACTCCTCTCCTCCTCTACAGCGGCGAGCTCCGGCCAAATTCCGGCGATGCACTGCTCGCCTTGCTCCGGGAAGAAGTGGGAAGTCTCAGTGTGTCACATCCCAAGATTTTCCAAATCTTGTAATGTGAAAATAAATGAATAAAATAAAACTTTGTTTAATTTTCAGAGCCAGAAGAAACTTTTTGAACTCAATGGGAATCTCAAACCCATTTCAATTAAAATAAACCTAAAGAGATTTAAAAAGATAAACATTTAATAAATGGAAAAATAAAAACATTTGGAAATATTATTTTGAAACAATTAAATGAAAAGATTTGTTTTCAAATGAAATAGAAGTTTATAAATAAAGAATTTTTTTTTAAAAAAAGTCAAATTAAAAATTGGACAAGCTTTGGAAATTAAAACATTTTATTTTTAAACAATATAATAAAGGTTTATTTAAAAATAATAAAGGATTGTTCAAATAAAATAATAAAGATTTAACATCCAACCTTATTTGAAGATAAGAGGTTTTACCAATTTAAATTGAAACAACAAAACTTATTAAAATATTTAAAATAAGTTTTCTCAATTATTAGAAATTCACATATAAAATCTACTAAAATGTTTTGGCTTTATTTTAGATTCAAAATAAATATCTCAATAAAATAAAGCCTATTTGAAATAATAATGAAAGTCTATTATATTTAATTAATAAAGGACCCTAAAATAAGATGTTATTTTATTTTAAAACAAATCCCCAAGTATTCTATATTTTCAAATAAGACCTTTTGGTTTGGTTTTTGAAAATAATTGGATTTCAAATGGAAATGTTATTAAATAAATCAAAACACTATTAATAATTAAAGATCCATTTTATTTAATTAATAAATGAATCTTAAAATAAATAAAAATATTATTTTATTTTGGAATTTGGATTATGTTGAAAAATAGAATCAAATTCAAGTAAAGTTGAGTGTTTGTTTGAATTTGTTTGATTGTTGTTTGAAGGTTGATTGGAATTCAGAACAGAAAAGAATTAGAAAAGGAAAAATAAAGCACATAGAAAAAAAATAGTGCAACAGACCCAGCCCACTAAGGCCCAGCGAGCCAGCCCACTTCTCTTCCAGAAAAAAAAACGTTTCGCACCAATTAGTGAACCCACTCAGTCACAGACAACCGGGACCCATTCCCCTCTCTCTCTCCCTCACTGCCAGGTAGACCCCACGCCTGACTCATCGCCTTCAACACCGACGACCCTTCTTCCTCCTCTCTCCGTTTACGCTGTGATTCCGCCAAGTAAATTCGCACGCTGTGATTAAACGCGCGATCTTGCCTACTTAAGCGCCCACCTCCTCTTCGCTTCCTCCGCCTCCCAAAGACGCCTCAGTGCCGTATTTCGCCACCACTCTCTGCCTCCGACGAGGTCCATTTTCAATTCCGTCCAAACCTGACCACCCCATGCCACACCGAGCACCCGAGCAAGTTCCCCACTCCCGACGCTTCTTCCCGCCCTTCCTTCAACCGCGGCGCCCGTAGCTTCTTTGACTAGCTCGACAGCCGCCGCCGATTCTTCTCTCGACGATGACCCCTGTAAACCAGACCGCCCCACGCCTTTCCGATCACACAAACGTCTTCACCTTGGTCTTGTACTAACCACGCTCTCTGCTTGCCTCCGCATGATCTCGCAACGTCGACTTCGACCTCCGAGAGCCGCCCGACGTTGTCTTCAAACTCCATGAGCAATCAAGCCCGACCCAAGGCGCCTTCACCAACCAAGACCACGTTGAGCATCACGAAGGCCAGCGAACCCGTGAGCACCCTCCGCCGCTTCGTATCACCGCCACTGCGGAAATGTAGTCGCCACCAAAGAATCGTCAGTAGCGCCGCTCGACTATGGTCGAGCACCCAACAGCCGTTCGATTCAGATCGGACGAATAGGATAGGTTCACTTAAACGCGAAAGGGTACGCCTCCAGAGCCGCACGATTTATTTAGATCCAACGGCTACAGAGCGTGATCCGCAGCGAAGCGGTACCGTCCAATAGAATCCTGCCGCGTGTCCCCAGTTCTGTTTAAAACAGAATTTGAAAACAGAAACTTTTGCCATTTTCAAACCCTTGTATCTTTTGATCCACATGTCCAAAAATTACAAACTTTATGTCGTTGGAATCAGCAAGACAAGACCTAGCCAACCATGGCCTTATTTTGACAAATAGTATTTGTTAGCTTGTTTGAATTTGCAGAAACATTTGTGTACTTGTTTAGAGTATAAAAATTGTTTAAAATTGATTTTAGGATTAAATCTTTTGCAAAATGGATTTGTGTGACCTTACTGACCCTAGGAACCAACCCTTGGTGTTAAAAATGATTTTGGTGAAATATAGGTTGAATTATTTAACTTAGCCATTTTCTAGCCAAATAAACTCATTGATTTTATTATGGAAATGTTTTTGCAAGGAAAACTTTGGGAAAATGTTATGGACCAAACTTACTGACCCAAAACACCAAGCCTTGCCAAGGGCAACTCACTTGGTGAAAAACATAAAGTTTTGCTTTGAAAAGAATAATTTTCACCACATAAAATGTTGAATGGATTTTAAAATAGATTTTGAGCAAAACCCTCTAACTAATGACTTTGCCATTTTGGTAAATGACCAATGTGGACCTTACAAAGTCTATAAACCTAGTAGAGACCAACCTTGCAATAGAACCCTCTTCTGCATGACATAGGATCCATTGCTTTGTGTGTGTGAAATATTGTTTGAATGTTGGTTTGGAATGCTACTTGATACTATGCTTGTTTGATTGTAGTGAAATTAGCAAAGTGTGAGACTAGCAAGATCAAGGAGTGACTATCATTCCCTAACAAAAAGGCAAGTTACACTATCATACAAATGCCCTACTATTTTCATTATACTTAGTGGATTATGAAAACATGCATGAAAAGATTTCTTTATACTTATGCTATGCTAAAATCCTAATAGGATTCCCTATACACCCCTTAGTGAAAATATTGAAGTTGTACATGCTTAGCCATGCCTTATTTTGACAAGAGATACATGTTGAGATTTTACAAAGGCTTGAGAAAAGGACTTGTGTTTTACATAATAAAACAAGGACTCAATGAACCACCTAGGTGGTGGACACTTTAAGTTTTGGAGAGGGTGGCAACAAGAGGAACCATGTCTATGGAAATCACTTTGTGTTGTGCTCCAAAAGAAAACCACCTAGGAAACTTAGAGATTGAACATGTTTCTCCAATTGTGGCTTTCGTGTACAACCACATGCTATTATGGCTCGCTTAGTCAACTACATTAGGAGATCCATACATTGTCTTTAGTTACCGGACATGGGGATCTGGAATGCTTCATGGGGGCTGAAGACAAGCTAGCAATGATGTATGGAAGGACCTTTTGGAAAGACTTCGTCACACTCTCAGTCTGTCGGTACTCCATCTTGGTGAGCACTAATCCAGTAGGCCACTGGTGGCAACAAGATGGGATTGTGTCATGTGGGTAAAGTGTACTCCTTCTGCAGAAGTTAATAAAATCTAAGTACTTAGCCGTGTCCCCGGTTATGGACAATACTGAGCAACTAAAGTTTGAACTATGGGAGATCTCGACATTCCAATTTCTAATATAAAAACTTGATGCCCTTGTGTGTCTACCAAGGAATTCAAAGAAAAAAATTGTTAAGCTTGTTGCACTTGGGGTTACCAAGGTGCTCAAGAGCATGATGTACTTGGGGTTACCAAGGAACTCATGAGGTTTTGATAAAACTTGTTGCACTTGGGGTTACCAAGTAGCTCAAGGGATTTTGACAAGGACCTGAACACTTGAGTTTCTACCAAGGAGTTCAAGGAACTTGGAAAAGTGATTTGACAAAGGACCAAAACCATTTTGAAAAGATAGGATAAAATTTGCTTTATGCAAATAAGCCTTAAACACTACTTAGCCAAATATGCATGTAATGGTAGGATCCACTCTTATACACATAGAAGTGAAACTTGCCAATACAATTCAAATGTATTGACCCTTGTGGCTGTAACTTGTAATGTTGCAGGTTGATTGTTTTTAAATGAAGATTGTTTGATTGACTAGGACTACAAAGCCTACAACCAACATCTGCCCGTGGCACTTTGAAGATGAAGGACCCCATGACTATAGTTATTCCGCTGCAACGTAATGTAATAGCCAAATGAGCTATGTATGATGTAATAAAATTATGTTATTCCTGGTTATAAAGATATATTATGACCTTTGTTTCTTGATATTACATCTTAACTATGGATGCTAGCTATTGATCCAGGAACTAGCATTGTAAAACACAGGAGGCTCTATCTTATCTAAGATTGGGACCCCTACAGATGGTATCAGAGCATTGTGTTGCCTGTAGGATTTGTAAACCCTAGGATTGGACAAAACCCTTAGAAAAATAAAAGTTATACTTGATCCAAAACCTATTTACAAAAACACTTGTAAACTCTTTCCTTAACCATTTTGGTTTCAACTTTACATCCCTTCCACTTCAACTTGATAGAAGAACCTACCCAATGACCAAGGACTACACCATGTGTAGAGGATGATTTCAACTTCTTCAACTCTAATGACTTCAACATCTTCAACCTCTTCACCAAGGACTTCCAACTTGGATATCACTAAGGACCACAAATGAGACAAGGAAGTCTTACTCTAAAATTTAGAGACTCAGGGAATGCAAAATAAGAAGGAGCCATCAACAAACTTTGAAGTATTGTGACCAAAAGTTTTTCCAAAGGAAACCATGATCTCATGCAAGAAGGATCAACCAAGAAGGATGGAAGGATCACAAGTGAACCATATAGATGGACCACCATAATTTAGTTAAGACAAAACACACCAACTTGTGTGGTGTACCAGAAATATTTTGTTGCCTAAGTATGTGCTTGAACCTTGTATGAGTGAAAAGTTTGTTTTGTGATTGCAAGCACATTGCTTGGGTAAATTGTGATGTGTGTGATTAGAAATATTTCCTTAGAAATATCTTGCCCATTCTAATCTTCCTTCAAACCAAAACAGATGACTACTCCAAAGGACTCCAACATCAAGGTTGATGACACCAACCAAGCTGACAGCATGAGAGAGCTCATAGCAACCCAACATCAGTTGAACCAACTGACAGCTCAGTTCCTAGCCAACAATAGTGATAAAGATCCAGCACTGCAAAAGTTTCTGGAGGAACAATCTCAACTAATGCTTAAGGTGACTAATCAAATGATTAGCATGGAAGAAAGCTATCCTAGAAGAGTGTATGATAACAAGTATGACAAAAATATTATTCTAGATGGAGCCCCAGCTTGCATTATTTGTGGAGACAAGGATCATACTTCCAAGGAGCATGAAGGACAATGCCCCAATTGTGAAGAAGATCATCCTGTTGGACAATGCCCCACCTCTCAAGCTACTTGCTACCTTTGTGAAGGAAGTGATCATACTCCTGGTCTATGTCCCATCTATGCCATGGTAGAACAAAGGAAACAAGAAGGATCCAAGTCTACCAAAGGAAAAGGACCACTCATACCTCCAAACAAGACAACCCAATTCAAAGGATCAAAGAAAATCAAGAAGCCCAAGCAAGACATGAGCCTTGCACAATGTCGTAAATGTAAGGAAATGGGACACTACTCCAGTGGATGCCCAGAGAACAAGAAGAATAAAGGGATTGACCAAGTGTGGTGCAACAACTGTAACGAACCAGGTCATTATGTAGCAACTTGCCCACAAGAGCCACGTAAAGAACTCAATGGCATTCATTGCTTCAACTGCAAGAATCCAGGACATTATGCAAGCAACTGTCCAGAAAGGATGAAGAACAAGTTGAACAAGCCTATGGAGAAACTCAACCTTGGTCCATGAGTCAAGCATAGGAATAAAGCAAAAGTTTTAACATAGAGAAATTCCAGGACCCAAGAAGGCCAATATGTAATTTTTGTTTGAAAATTTTAAGGGTGGTAGTACCCTAGTTGTTTTGAACTTGCTTGTAACCCTAGCCTTCCCAAATCTCGGGACGAGATATATTTTAAGGGTGGTAGCCTGTCACATCCCAATATTTTCCAAATCTTGTAATGTGAAAATAAATGAATAAAATAAAACTTTGTTTAATTTTCAGAGCCAGAAGAAACTTTTTGAACTCAATGGGATCTCAAACCCATTTGAATTAAAATAAACCTAAAGAGATTTAAAAAGATAAACATTTAATAAATGGAAAAATAAAAACATTTGGAAATATTATTTTGAAACAATTAAATGAAAAGATTTGTTTTCAAATGAAATAGAAGTTTATAAATAAAGAATATTTTTTTAAAAAAAAAGTCAAATTAAAAATTGGACAAGCTTTGGAAATTAAAACATTTTATTTTAAAACAATATAATAAAGGTTTATTTAAAAATAATAAAGGATTGTTCAAATAAAATAATAAAGATTTAACATCCAACCTTATTTGAGGATAAGAGGTTTTACCAATTTAAATTGAAACAACAAAACTTATTAAAATATTTAAAATAAGTTTTCTCAATTATTAGAAATTCACAAATAAAATCTACTAAAATGTTTTGGCTTTATTTTAGATTCAAAATAAATATCTCAATAAAATAAAGCCTATTTGAAATAATAATGAAAGTCTATTATATTTAATTAATAAAGGACCCTAAAATAAGATGTTATTTTATTTTAAAACAAATCCCCAAGTATTCTATATTTTCAAATAAGACCTTTTGGTTTGGTTTTTGAAAATAATTGGATTTCAAATGGAAATGTTATTAAATAAATCAAAACACTATTAATAATTAAAGATCCATTTTATTTAATTAATAAATGAATCTTAAAATAAATAAAAATATTATTTTATTTTGGAATTTGGATTGTGTTGAAAAATAGAATCAAATTCAAGTAAAGTTGAGTGTTTGTTTGAATTTGTTTGATTGTTGTTTGAAGGTTGATTGGAATTCAGAACAGAAAAGAATTAGAAAAGGAAAAATAAAGGCATGAAAAAAATAGTGCAATGCAGACCCCACTAAGGCCCAAATGAGCCAGCCCACTTCTCTTCCAGAAAGAAAACGTCGCACCAATTAGTGAACCCACTCATGCATAACCGGGACCCATTCCTCTCTCTCTCCTCACCGCTGTAGACCCCCAGCGCCAATTTCATCGCTTCAACACCCGCGACCCCTTCTTCCTCCTCTCTCCTGCTTACACTGTGATTCCGTGAGTAAATTCTCGTTGCTGTGATTAAACGCCCTGCGATCTTGCCTACTTAAGCGCCCACCTCCTCTTCGCTTCCCTCCCCTCCCCAAAGACGCCTCAGCCGTAGATTTCGCCACCCACTCTCTGCCTCCGACGAGGTCCATTTTCAATTCCGCCCAAACCTGACCACCCCATGCCACACCGAGCACCCGAGCAAGTTCCCCACTCCCAGACGCTTCTTCCCGTTCTTCCTTCAACCGCTGGCGCCCAGAGCTTCGCTTGACTAGCTCGACAGCCGCTACCGATTCTTCTCCGACGACGACCCCTGTAAACTGCAGCCCCACGCCTTTCCGATCACACAAACGTCTTTTGCCTTGGTCTTGCGTACTAACACGCTCTCGCTTGCCTCCGCATGATCTCGCAACGCCGACTTCAACCTCCGACAGAGCCGCCCGACGTTGTCTTCAAACTCCGGCGAGCAATCAAGCGACCAAGGCGCCTTCACCAACCAAGACCACGTTGAGCATCGCCGAAGGCCAACCCGTGTGAGCACCTCTCCGCCGCTTCGTATCACCGCGCCACTGTGAAATGTAGTCGCCACCAAAGAATCGGGTAGCCGCTCGACTATGGTCGAGCACCCAACAGCCGTTCGATTCAGATCGGACGAATAGGATAGGTTCACTTAAACGCGAAAGGGTACGCCTCCAGAGCCGCACGATTTATTTAGATCCAACGGCTACAGAGCGTGATCCGCAGCGAAGCGGTACCGTCCAATAGAATCCTGCACAGTGTCCCCAGCTCATTTAAATGTAATTTGAAAATGTAAACTTTTGCCATTTTCAAACCCTTGTATCTTTTGATCCACATGTCCAAAAATTACAAACTTTATGTCGTTGGAATCAGCAAGACAAGACCTAGCCAACCATGGCCTTATTTTGACAAATAGTATCTGTTAGCTTGTTTGAATTTGCAGAAACATTTGTGTACTTGTTTAGAGTATAAAAATTGTTTAAAATTGATTTTAGGATTAAATCTTTTGCAAAATGGATTTGTGTGACTCATCGACCCTAGGAACCAACCCTTGGTGTTAAAAATGATTTTGGTGAAATATAGGTTGAATTATTTAACTTAGCCATTTTCTAGCCAAATAAACTCATTGATTTTATTATGGAAATGTTTTTGCAAGGAAAACTTTGGGAAAATGTTATGGACCAAACTTACTGACCCAAAACACCAAGCCTTGCCAAGGGCAACTCACTTGGTGAAAAACATAAAGTTTTGCTTTGAAAAGAATAATTTTCACCACATAAAATGTTGAATGGATTTTAAAATAGATTTTGAGCAAAACCCTCTAACTAATGACTTTGCCATTTTGGTAAATGACCAATGTGGACCTTACAAAGTCTATAAACCTAGTAGAGACCAACCTTGCAATATAACCCTCTTCTGCATGACATAGGATCCATTGCTTTGTGTGTGTGAAATATTGTTTGAATGTTGGTTTGGAATGCTACTTGATACTATGCTTGTTTGATTGTAGTGAAATTAGCAAAGTGTGAGACTAGCAAGATCAAGGAGTGACTATCATTCCCTAACAAAAAGGCAAGTTACACTATCATACAAATGCCCTACTATTTTCATTATACTTAGTGGATTATGAAAACATGCATGAAAAGATTTATTTATACTTATGCTATGCTAAAATCCTAATAGGATTCCCTATACACCCCTTAGTGAAAATATTGAAGTTGTACATGCTTAGCCATGCCTTATTTTGACAAGAGATACATGTTGAGATTTTACAAAGGATTGAGAAAAGGACTTGTGTTTTACATAATAAAACAAGGACTCAATGAACCACCTAGGTGGTGGACACTTTAAGTTTTGGAGAGGGTGGCAACAAGAGGAACCATGTCTATGGAAATCACTTTGTGTTGTGCTCCAAAAGAAAACCACCTAGGAAACTTAGAGATTGAACATGTTTCTCCAATTGTGGCTTTCGTGTACAACCACATGCTATTATGGCTCGCTTAGTCAACTACATTAGGGAGATCCATACATTGTCTTTAGTTAGGACATGGGGATCTGGAATGCTTCATGGGGGTCAAGACAAGCTAGCAATGATGTATGGAAGGACCTTTTGAAAGACTTCGTCACACTCTCGGGTACTCCATCTTGGTGAGCACTAATCCAAAGAGGCCACCGGTGGCAACAAGATGGGATTGTGTCATGTGGGTAAAGTGTACTCTTCTGCAGGTTAATAAAATCTAAGTACTTAGCCGTGTCCCCGGTTATGGACAATACTGAGCAACTAAAGTTTGAACTATGGGAGATCTCGACATTCCAATTTCTAATATAAAAACTTGATGCCCTTGTGTGTCTACCAAGGAATTCAAAGAAAATTTTTGTTAAGCTTGTTGCACTTGGGGTTACCAAGGTGCTCAAGAGCATGATGTACTTGGGGTTACCAAGGAACTCATGAGGTTTTGATAAAACTTGTTGCACTTGGGGTTACCAAGTAGCTCAAGGGATTTTGACAAGGACCTGGACACTTGAGTTTCTACCAAGGAGTTCAAGGAACTTGGAAAAGTGATTTGACAAAGGACCAAAACCATTTTGAAAAGATAGGATAAAATTTTCTTTATGCAAATAAGCCTTAAACTCTACTTAGCCAAATATGCATGTAATGGTAGGATCCACTCTTATACACATAGAAGTGAAACTTGCCAATACAATTCAAATGTATTGACCCTTGTGGCTGTAACTTGTAATGTTGCAGGTTGATTGTTTTTAAATGAAGATTGTTTGATTGACTAGGACTACAAAGCCTACAACCAACATCTGCCTGTGGCACTTTGAAGATGAAGGACCCCATGACTATAGTTATTCCGCTGCAACGTAATGTAATAGCCAAATGAGCTATGTATGATGTAATAAAATTATGTTATTCCTGGTTATAAAGATATATTATGACCTTTGTTTCTTGATATTACATCTTAACTGTGGATGCTAGCTATTGATCCAGAAACTAGCATTGTAAAACACAGGAGGCTCTATCTTATCTAAGATTGGGACCCCTACACAGTGAGAGGTGGGAAGTGAGATGGTGTGAAGAAATCGAGCGGGGGTTGCCTCCTTTTATAGGCTCGACGGCGAGACCGAGAGGGATGGGCAGGCGACGGTGGCGACACGGCTATGGGCGGCTAGCGGCATGGCTGAGGTTGGCGATCGACGGGCGGTCTCCTGGCGATGCTCTAGAGCTTAAATGCACGTGTAGGGGCGGTGGCAATAGGTCGGGAACGTGCGGTGCTTTGCGAGGCAGAGGCGGCGAACTCCAGGGCGAGCGATGGCTATGGGGTACGGGCGATGAAACGAACATGTCTGGTGGTCTCCTGGGACGGTGGGTGCATGCTGGTGGGCGGCGAGGGCTCGAGGTGGTCGGGTTGAGTGGGAACGACGCGTGCACTAGGGTGCGCGTCGGCATGGTCGACAGCGGCGCGGGCGCGGTGTTCCTGGCGGTTTTGGTCTCTGTTCTTGAGCTAGGGCTGGTCGAGAGGGGGCGGTGAGGCATGGGCTGCATGCTAGACAAGGTGGGCACGGCTAGTTCTTCTCCTAGCTTGTCAGCCCACACCGGGTGGGTGACATGGTTTCTACCGCTCCCCATTGATGGCAATGGCAAGCTCACAGTGGTGCTAGAGGTTAGTCAAAGGTGCTAGATGATCTATTAAGGCTAGTTGCATCCAGAGAGCGAACAAGGTTGGCCCAAAACACTACTCAACATAGTGTTTTTAATTTGGTTGATTTGAATCTACAACCTGTTTAATGAAATGGCCGCATGAACTTGAGTTTTGAATTTTGAAAAGATTTTTGGTGGGTGTGATAGGCATGTGTTGAGTATTCTGTGGATGCTTGGGTTTTGAAAATTGAGCTTGTTTGAGTGGTTTTTGAAATAGTGGGATCTTCCCATATGAAATAGATTCAATTTTAAACTGTCATTTAAACTAAGCATTTGAATGTTTTTGGATGATCACAAAGTGGACCTTGGTACCTTATTATGAGTACTATCAAGGGGTTCAAAGATCCATACATGTTTCTGTTAAGTTCTGAAAGTTAGGGATAGCCAAAGTAGGCATGAGAGTTAATTTGGCCAAAGTGACCATTCACTTAATTTATTTGTTTTGACTTGTTTGTCTTTGGGAAAAGTTTGGGGATTGTTTAGATGATGTTTATTTCACCTAAGAATCATTTTACAAGCAAAGAAACACATAAGCATGGCAATTCAAAAGAATCCAAATTTTGAATACGCACACATATGAATGCTTTCATATCTTTAGTTGGAAAAGTTTTTGTTAACCCTAGTTTTGATGATTAGAGTTTGATGATCCAAGTTTAATATTTTTGGGATGTTACAGGTTCCACCGTCAATCAAGCATAGAGAAGCAGGAGTAGGATTTTCCGTCCGGGGGCCTGAACCTAGGTAAACCTCGTGTCCCCTTGTTGCGTGTCTGTTAACCATCTCGCGATCTCCAGCATCCCCATCTTCTCCAAAACCCAAGTCCATAACAATGGGCATTGATGAGTCGAACCCTCATTAGTTGTACTATGATGTTTCTTTGCATAATCTTTTAGAGCTTGTCGTTCTCTTCAAAATGAGCCCAAGATCATCAAAAACAGAGTCCAAAATCAAAAGTTATTGAAGTTTTCGTGCAATGCTGTTCAACATTTTTACTTTAGCGGAAGTTCCAGCCAAAATTCCGACCCAAGTTCCGGTCAGGTACTGTATCTTGTGTTTCTATTTACCGGAAGTTTTTGTGGGACACCGGAAATTCCGGTGATGCGCGAATCTGGCCCAAACGGGCGGATTTCTCTTACCCTTTTTAAGGGCCCCCTCTTCCCGATTGTTTCCCCAACTTTTGAGGTCATTTTTGCTAGCTCTTCCACTCTCTCTCCTACATTATTGACCTTCAAAAGCTTGCCCTCTCCCCTTCTCCCTCCAATGATTCTTGCATCTCTTTGAGGGATTTGAGAGAGGAGATCTAGATCTACAATCCCACCAAACCAAATCCCTTATTTGTGAAGGAATCCTTGGGATCTATATCTTGGAGAGTTTTTTGTTCTCCTCTTGTGTTCTTCCTCCCTTATTCCCCCAATAGCTTTTGTAGCTTTGTTGGAATTTGAGAGTGAAGGACTTGCCCTTGAATTTGTTGCATAGGTTTGAGTTCTCCACGGAGATTCGGCGAGTGCAAGCTTGTGGACTTGTTACTCTTGGTTTCTTGGAACCCTAGACGGTTGTGTGGTTGGTGTGTTGATTTCTTGAGGCCTCCATTGTGGAGTGGCCTCAAGCTTGTGGCCTTTTGTGGACTTGTGGCATTTTGTGGCTTTGTTGTTGGGAGCCTCCAATTGAGTTGTGGAGTTAGCCCCATCCTTGTACGGGTTTGGTGACCGCCCTCAAGTGTCCTTTAGTGGATCATGAGTAGGCCTTTGTGGCGAGCTCACAGGATAATATGATGAGCCTTTTGTGGCGTTGGTGAGTTGCGTGCCTTCACATCTTGTGGTGAGGCCTTGTGTGGCGTTGGGTGAACATCGAGCCACCACACCTCAAGGTGAGCCATTTGTGGCATTCGAGGAGCATTGCGCCATCGCACCTCTCCAACGGAGACGTAGCTTCTTTGGAAGTGAACTTCGGGATAAAAATCATCGTCTTCGCGTCCATCGGTTATCTCTCAATCGAGCCCTTTTATTATGCACTTTACTTTGTGATAGCCATCATGCTTGAAGTATTTCATCTTGCTATCACCTTGTTGCTTGTATTGCTTAGCATAGATTGTTGGTGCACTTAGGTGAATATTATGCACTTTACTTTGTGATAGCCATCATGCTTGAAGTATTTCATCTTGCTATCACCTTGTTGCTTGTATTGCTTAGCATAGATTGTTGGTGCACTTAGGTGAACCTAGTGGTTAGGTTTTGTGCTCAATAAATTAAGAGTTAGTTTTATTCCGCAATTATTTGAGTCTAAACCGTAATAATTTTAAAAGCCTATTCACCCCCTCTAGGCGACGTCCATTGCACTTTCACCTAGCTTAGTAGACAGGGTATTGACATCGACTAAACGTTCCATGTAATCTTTTTCTCCCCTCCTCTTTCCTGTAAACATCTGACCATTTGGGTCTGCTGATATAGAAAACTCAGGTGGGGATCATCTCCCTTAATAACCATTAAAAAATGAAGAACTCTCTAACATAAAAATAAATATAACTAGGTCCCAGTTTAGATCACAATCGACTTTGTTCACTGAAAATGTGTTTGGAGATACAAATATTATCGGAAGTACCTCGCAACCATATATGGTGTCTTGCATCGATACCTAACTCTAGACGATTCTCTAAGCTTCTACTCTCACAAAGTGGCCTTATCCATAATGATCTCATCCAAAATTGCATTGTATGGATAGTTGGAGCCGAGGTTGCTATCCTTCCCACTTTCACATGATGTGACAACAGCAACACATGAGGTAAGCAAAAATCAAGCGCTCCACTAAGATAGGAGAGATGTCATATGTGTTGCTCCTCTACTAAAAAAATTGGTCTTCTCTCGTTAATTGGGCCAACTAGGGTCTTTGGATGCATGGAGAACGATAAATGTAATACTAATAATAATAGATTTGAGCCTATGCCCTTTTATTCAAAAGTAAATGACATCTACACTATAGAGAAAATACAATTTAGATGGGATATTATTTATTTCAACCTTCAAAAAGATATTATAGTAATTTCACAGTTCTCATATGACAGTTGGCTAAAAATGTTATATTGATAGCACTATTAATGTTTTTTAACCTATACCTTTTATTTCTATTATTTCTACTCTTTAAATGCATTCCATATCCCGACAATTATTTGCATGTCACAGCGTGCTCTTTTTTCGAGAATACGCCCTGTGAGGTGTATTGATGCACTAAACAACGCCGGAGAGTAGCCAGTTCATGATGTATTCTTGGCATGCTCTATTATTTGCGTGTTTCTAGCATGCTCTTCCATCATTTTGTTGAAATGCTATTCAAGCAAAAAAAATATACTATACAAAAATTATGCCTCAAGCGTGTTGTAAAGGTGAAATGATTTTATTACGATGTACTATTAGTCGTATGTATGACTTGATTTAAGTTTGCCAACATAGAACCGACAGAAGAACCATTCTTCTCTGAGCACAGACAACGTCAGGACGTGACATTGCCACTTAAGGTAAAGATATGCTAATTTTTTTTGTAGGCGATATCATATCATAGCGTAATTGTTTTGGTTGAACATTTACGCTCGTGAAAGAGTCCACGAGGAATGGATGTGCACGTATTCTTTACCAGTAGTACTACTCGTACGTAAGACTAACGATACGCGATTCCCTCCTGGTCTCAGTTGTCTGCCGGTCACTTTTTCCTTTCTCGGTTTCCTGCCCCCCCTGTCACATCCGATCCCCTCCGTCCAGCAGGGGGAAACTGAAGACGGCGGCAGGCCAGTGAGGCAGTGAGCTCCGACCTCCGAGCGACGGCAGATTCACATCCTTCCTCCCTCCGCCGCCCCGTCCTCACGCCGCCGCCGGTTCCCTCCTGCATGCGCGACATCAAGGATTCAAGGTCAAGTTACTCAGATACTCACTTCCTCGCTCACACTACCGAGTAGGAGAAACATCAGGTCCAACAGATCCTGCGCTGCCGCCCCCTGAGGTACTCTCGGCCAATCTGCTAAGGCTTTACTTGCAAGTATTCTTCCTAGTAGTAACTTTGGTTGTTTTTGCTGGGTACTGGCTAAGTGCCATGTGTCTTGCTGTGTGACCTAATACTCAGTCTTATCTTCTGCTCACTTGCCTGTATTGTATTCTATGATCGCTTCGATTTGTTTTGTTTACTTAGAAAAGAGGATAAACCCCCCCGGCCTCTGCATCAGTTGGTGCACATGGCTTAGATCTGTTGTGTTGCTGACACTTTTACTTGATCTCCTTTCTTTGGCATCGACTAGCTTAGTTTATTCATTTTCCTTTTCTTCTCAAGTGATTTTGACATGTATCTGTTGGAAGGATTTATCTGATTGCACTTGAAGTTCGATTGAGTTTTGTGGAAATTTGGGGGCGTATTTTTTATTTTTATGAATAATACTCCCTCGGTCTGGAAATAGATGCTGGAAATAGATGCCGGAGATTTGTTTAGATTCACATGTACCTATATACATCTATTTTGAGACGGAGGGAGTAGTTTTTGTTTACAGGATAGCTTTAGTTGTGTCTCATATAGTTCGCAACTTCTAACAGCTTGCTGTTATCCTGACATCCTTGTTGGCATTCTACAATATTGACTGACATAACAAAATACACTGATCTGTTCTGTTTTTGGTCTTTGTTGCTGTCTAGGATATCAAAACCTTCCTTCCTTTCGGAAATGGGATATTCTTCGGAGGACGATTCAGAAATTAGTGATTCTGAGATTGACGAGTATGAAGAAAAAATTTATGAACGCCTGGTTTCAGGAGATTTCAAGATTAGGAATGGTGAGAATTACAGCTGCCCATTCTGTACTGGCAAGAAGAAGAAAGATTATACTCATCACAATATTCTTCAGCATGCCTCTGGAGTAGGTGCAGCACCTAACCGACCGGCAAAAGATAAGGCAACACACCGTGCCCTTGCCAAGCATTTGAAGAATGGCCCTGCTAACCCTCCAAAGCCACAGCCACATCCACAGCCACAACCACAGGCACAGCCACAGCCACAGGTAATTGCTGCTGTAGAGCCGCAGCCTCTTCCAAACAGATATGAGAAGTTTGTCTGGCCCTGGATGGGTGTTCTAGTTAATGTGCCCACTGAATGGAAGGATGGGCGTCAAGTTGGAGAAAGTGGAAATCGTTTGAAGGAACAACTATCACGCTTTTGCCCACTCAAGGTTATTCCTCTATGGAATTTTAGAGGTCATACAGGGAATGCTATTGTTGAGTTTGCAAAAGACTGGAATGGTTTCAGAAATGCACTTGCATTTGAAAATTACTTTGAGGCAGAAGGTTGTGGCAGAAGAGACTGGAAGCAAAAACAGAATCAAAGGTCAAAGCTTTTTGGATGGGTTGCAAGGGCTGAAGATCATAACTTTCCAGGGTTAATTGGAGACCACTTAAGGAAAAATGGTGACTTGAAAACTATCGATGATCTTGAGAATGAAAGAACACGCAAAAATGACAAACTTGAAGCTAATTTAGCTGAGGAAATTGAAGTCAAGAAAAAGCACTTACAAGAGCTTGAATGTAGATACAATGAGAGGACTGCATCACTAGAGAAGGTGATGGGGCAAAGGGAACAACTTCTTCAAAAATATAATGAAGGTTTGTGTTAGTTTTTACTACTTATCCATTCCATATGGTATACTTGTCGAGATGCATGCATTTCTGTCATCAGCTTCTCCATGTCTACAACTGTCAAGTAACTAATGACATAAACTTAATCACTGCCAGAAATTCGGAAGATGCAGCAGCTAGCTCACAGACATTCTCAAAAGATCATCGACGAGAACCAAAATCTGCGTTCAGAACTGGACTCAAAGTTGAGTGAACTTAATGCGAGATCCAAGCAACTTGATGAGCTTGCTGCCAAAAGTGGTTACGACAGAAACAACCTTGATCAGGAGAAACAGAAGGTGCGTGATTTTTTGGTGTCTTGCACCTCATCTCCTTTGCTCCCTCGAACTATTGTCTTGCGTTACTGATTCTTGTTTTTTTGTTCTCCGTTTTAAATGCCGTTTCATGTTTATTTTGAGTAAATTGCACCCGTGAGCACAACAAGTTGCAAGGTGGGCGCGAATAGGTCATAAAACGTCACTGTTCAGTAGCAGGCCCACCTGGCTCCATGGATATTCACCCCCTTTTGGTTGCAATAAGGCCAATATAAAGTCGGTATACTACGTATATATAGTGGTAACTTGGCCAAATGCTCCATATTTGTACCCTCGTAGAATGGGCGAACAATACTTGAATGATTTTTTCTTAAATACGCACCTAAGTTGGCGTCATTTAGCATTGAAAGAAAGCACTGAGAAGGTGTGAGTCTGACAAACAGGCACAAGAACCGGAAAAGAAAAAGCAAACCGAAAGCCAGGAACAAAAGCCTACAGAAACACAACCGAAAATGCAAAAAAAAAAGGCAAATTGTACAGCTACCTGACATGCTTAAACAGGTTAGTCAGGGGGGCTGAGCATGTGTGGCAGCCAGCATAGAGCCTTCGTGCCAGCAGGCATCCACAGTTTCGCTCCGTTGATAATGGAGTCGATCAAAGGCTGGGTCTCAAGGGAAGCATTGTCGAAGACGCAATTGCGGTCTCCAAAGATGCCACATTGCAACGATGATCAAAGATTGAGATCTCTTCTTGGCCAGGCAGGCGCGGCTTGCCGCGTCTTCGAGCTAGCTCTTGAAGTGGTCACCAGGCTGCCGATAGACGGATTTGAGGGAGAACTGACGCAGCACCTGTGGCAGACTTGGAGGGCTAAGACACAGTCTGTGATTATGTGAGATTGTTTCAGTGGACTGGTTGCAGAGCGGGTAGTCCAGCATTGATTTTCCGCCAACAGCCACACAATGATTTTTCACTCTAAAGATGTCCATCTCTCCCAGATTGCACACCCAAAATACTTGAATGAATGATTTTCTATATTCTTGAGCAAGATATATTTTTGCAAGTTAAATACGAGAACATCATATCTGTTAAGGAGTATTAGTATTGGTCTAGGAGCCGTATTTCCCCAAGTCTTGTGTACTGGTGTATATTTGCCCCTTAGGCTATGCAACAGAGATAAGTTGCATCCATATCATGGTATGAGAGCAGATGTCTTGGGTTCAAGTCTCGGCTTTCACAATTTGATAAAATAGTCTCTTTCTCAAATAAGCTCAATTCCCAAATATCCATCATTACCTGCCAACTTTTGAGGTTACCCTAAGCTTGCTGGCCGGGAGAGGGAGGCAAGGTTTAGTTCGAGGCTCGATACTAGTCACTTTCACATATCCATGGAAATGCTACAATGTGCATTCTTACCTTCCTTGTAATTAAACAAGTTCTCTGGTTCATTTGGGCAATTATAATGTTCTGTGTCTAATTTGGGCACTGGTCGAGTTCTGTGACCTAGTTGCACACACCCTAGAAGTTTTTGTACCTGTTGTGTCTTGTTTATTTGGTGTTGGCAACTTTTTTTATTATGCTAAGTTTCTAGAGTGCAGAATGTTTTGTCCTGAGACCCTGGCACTTGTAAGCATTCATGCAACTTACAGTATGTAACTTTGTTGTTGCTTGAATCAGAATGCTATTAAATCAAGCCACCTTAAGTTGGCAACAGTGGAGCAACAGAGAGTTGATGAGGATGTGATGAAACTTGTGAGAGTACACAAGGTATGTGTCCCGGTTCCTTTCGTACAATATGACAATTGGGTTGTTTAACAGTACACGTGTTATATGCAAGTATTGATATGTGGAAACTGCAGAGAGAAAAACAAGCAGCTTTAAACAAGATTCTGAAGTTAGAACAACAGTTGGAGGCAAAACAGACGCTTGAATTAGAAATACAGCAGCTGAAGGGAAAATTGGAAGTGATGAAGTGTATGCCAGGTCATGAAGACTCAGAGTCAAAGGACAAAATCAATAAACTGAGCGAGGAGCTGCAAGATAAAATTGATGAACTGGATTCGATGGAGTCACTTAACCAAACTCTTGTCATCAAAGAAAGCCAAAGCAATATTGAAATGCAAGAAGCTCGGAAAGAGCTGGAAAATGTATGTACCTTCTTAATAAGTTGATCCAGTCTTGCAATGCTTTAAAATACTAAGTTGTTTCACTTTCTCATCAGATCTTATGGTCATTCATCTTTCCATCTGCATATTCCACAGGGCTTGCTTGATCTTCCAGGTGGCCGAGCACATATTGGATTCAAGAGGATGGGCGAGCTTGATCTGCAAGCAATTTCAAATGCGTGCAGAAAGCTGTCGAAAGAGGACGCGGAAGTCACTGCTGCCATTATCTGCTCGAAGTGGGAAGCTGAAATTAAAAATCCAGACTGGCACCCATTTAGGGTTGTCATGGTTGATGGGAAGGAGAAGGTATGAATCTTCATTTGTTACCACTGCTTCTAAATACCTCCAGTCTAGAACTATTGACTAAACATTTTCTACTACATTTTTTATTTTCTTCTTAAAATGTCGAGATATCTTCTCTTGCATATGTTTGGCAGTTGCACTATTGGTTTTGGAGTGCTTTATCATGACTACAGTTTTACGTCTTGGATACTGTTAGCGAGCATGATTTTGCTGACAATCATTACCTGGCGTACCTTATTTGATATCCGTTGGTGCATCCTATGTCCTAGGAAATAATCGATGCTGATGATGCGAAGCTTCAAGGATTAAAGGAAGAGCATGGTGAAGAAATATACACATTGGTGACAAAGGCGCTGCATGAAATTAACGAGTATAACGCTGGCGCCAGGTATCCAGTTGGAGAGCTGTGGAACTTCAGAGAAGAACGGAAGGCGTCTCTGAAGGAAGCTGCTCAGTTCGTCATGAGACAGTGGCGAATGAACAGGAGGAAGCGTCAAGCCTGATTATTCGCCGCGCCATTACTTGTTGCTCTGTGGTATTCTTCCAGCAGTGTCACCATTCATATTTGTAATAAGTTGAATAATCTATTTGCAGTATCAGTGTCACCATTAGTGTTTCGAGAGCACTATTCATATTTGTAATAAATCGAATAACCCATTTGCAGTAGCAGTGTCACCATTAGCGTTTAGAGAGCACTATTCATAATTATTTGTAATAAGTTGAATAACCCATTTGCAGTATCCTTAGTGAACACCATCATCAGTGTAGCAAGTTGAATAATCATGTTCAAGTATCAGTATCAGCATGAGCGAACACTGTGACCTTTATCCATCAGCTTAAATGGCTTTGTTCTTAAATTCGGATGCACGTAGAGATGGACCACCAAACATTTCTTTCTCTCGAACCAGCACCATTTTGCTTTACTCTTTACAAGTAAAGCAAAATTCAATCCTCTGTCTCTGTCTAGAACGGGTCTAAGTACGTGTGGTGTACTTGTGTTGCAACCGTGATACTGAATGAAACGTGGCTGCCTTTCTAAAGAAAATGGATGTATATCCTTCATTTTTTGTCCTGCTGCTGCTTCAGCTTTGTATCCCGTTTTGCTGTTCTTTTCCGCCTTCTCGGCGTTTCGAGAATGGCACACAAATAGTGCATATTTGTTCTTAAATGGCGTTTCTTCCCGTTTTTCTTTACTTGTATACTTTACAATTTCTTTTTGCCAAATAGTGCAGATTCGAGTCTAGGGCTTAACCTCGCCCCACAAACCACTTCAGAGCTTCACGAAGCTAATATGGAGCGATGAATTTGGCCTGTTTTCCTTATAAACCACAAAAGTATCTTTAATTTTATCTTTTGGGTTATACCATCATATAATCTCGTTAAAAGCCAAGAATCAAATACAAAAACATCTATTTAGATGCTTCTGTAACTTATAAGCCAAATTCAAAAGACAGATTTAATCTCAACCAAACCGCCCCGCATGATTCGGAACACCACCACCTTTTCACATTGGTTGCAGAGGTGGCGCCGGAGACAAACATCGAGATAAAAATGGTTTTCCAATTTTTTTTCCATACGTCTTCATAAGGAACTGGATTCCATTATCAAAGGATAACAGAACAAAGTCTTGTACATAAAACAAAGAAATAATCCAGAAAACCAATTTTAACGATAGTAACTAACAAAACCTTGTCCCAGCAACTACCCACTAGGTGGGGTAAAGCCACTCTAAGCAAAGTTTTTTCAGAACTAACCAAAGGAAGACTAAAACATTATTACAGTACCAGGGTCGAAACACTTCTCCTTTCTCCAAAAAACAACTGAAGACATCCCAACATCCACGATCACATGAACTCGAGAACACGGCAAGCTACGCTACTCCCATGTAGCTTTTTCGGTGGCTTTTTTTAGTCGACAATCACTTCAACATCTTCCTATTCTTCTCCATTGGCATCAGCAATCCTCAGAGCCAAGGTCTTGCTCGACACCTCCATCGCCTGGAAGAGAAGCACGTTGAAGCCTGGTAGCACCCTCCACTAAGATCTCCTAGTATCGAAGGAACGCACACATATAGCAAATTAATTCATCTGGGGATGTAATTGTATTTGGCTTCAAAACATGCGCGATTTCTAGGTTTCCAGAGAGACCAAGACAAAGCAGCAACACATACTATATGAGAATTGGTCCCAAAAGGAAGAATTTTAGAAATCCATCAAAAGTACGGAATAAAGCAAGTGGGTCTAGTGTAAGCTCCAAGAACTGTACTAATGGTACTCTACATATATATGGAAGCATCACAATTAAAGAATATGTGGTTAACAATTTCATCAGCACCACAAAATCTACAGGTGTAATTACCAATCCACTTCCTTTTCTTCATATTATCTTTGGTTGCAATAGCATTGTGCCAGATAAGTCAAAGCCACGATTTAATTTTCAAAGGCAGTTTAGATTTCCAAAGATTTCTGAAAGGTCTATCAGACCCAACAAAGGAAAGTTTGTAAAAGGGCATATATGCCCCCATGTGTGGTTTTGGTAATTAATGACAATCTCTATGGACTAAGGTGTAAATTGAGTTTCACTTGTAGGTTTGCCCGTTGGCATTGCTTGGGCCATGTGTTGGTCTCAAGGTTGAAAGTTGAAGAAATGAAGAAGGAGAAGAAGAAATGTCCAAGGGCTTTGTGTCCATTGGAATTATGAAGAAAGAAGGAGTTTGAAGGTTGATCAAGTAAAGTGTAGAGAGTTGTATCTCGATGGATCAACACTCAAGAAGGAATGAAGAAGTGCAATCTCAAGATGCGCCATCTATAGAAGATCTCATGCTTGGAGCTTGTCATCCTCGGTGATCATGGAGTGATGAAGACAAGTCCAAAGAAGAGTGAAATGACATTTATCGTCTTAATCACTTTTGGTGTTCGTTAACATCTCGTAGATCATTTTGTAGTATGCCAATGTCTACAGGTTAATATAATGCAAAGTTAAAAGGACCTTGGCCTAAGAAATTATCCATGCAAGCAGTTGCAGATTTTTGGGAAATCCAGTCCGGAGTCTCCAGTCTGGACAGACCGGAGTCTCCGGTGTGGTCTGAAGTTTCCCTAGGAATCTCCGGAGGGCCCTCCAGAAAACTGCTTGGGACATTCTGTATGGGGGTCCAGAGATCCACCGAAGACTGACCGTAGTCTCCGGCCCAAGCCTCAGACCGGAGTCTCCAGTGTGGCTGACCGGAGTCTCCAGTGTGGCTGACCGGAGTCTCCGGTCCACAGGGTCCGGAAACTTTGAAGAATCTCCGGAGAAGTTTTTCCCAGGGGCGCTGGGACAATTAGAAGGGTGGTCCGGAGATTGGACGGAGTCTCTGGTGTAGACCAGAGTCTCCAGTCTGCACACCGGAGTCTCCGGTCTGACAAGTCTTCCAACGGTCAGAAAACGGTTCAGTGAAGGGGTGACCTATAAATAGGGGACCTTATCCCCTTCCTCGAGCTGCTTGACCCACTCAAGAACACCATCACCATTTGAGACACCAAATCAACAAGATCTCTTCATCCAACCATCCAAAGACATTGATCTTTGGAGAATCGAAGGAGAAGGCCTTGATCTACAGCTTCACCAAGAGAGATCTTCATTTCCCCCTCATTCACTTGAGGGCCCCTATGCTCTAGTGTTTCTTTGGAAACCCTATCTTTTGATTTGGTTCTTACAAGCTTGTCTTTGATTGTTTGACAACTTGCTTGTATTCAGGAGCCTCCAATTAGGTTGTGTGCCTCGAACTTGTTGTAAAGGTGTCGAATTCCACGTCAAAGGTTGACGATATAGTGGAAGAGGTGAATCGAACCCTTTGGGGTGAGGTTCATCGGAGAACATGGGAGGCCTCTCGTGGCGTCTGTGGTTTGAAACCACCCCCTCTCCAAATGTAGACGTACTTCCCCTCAAAAGGAAGGAACTACGGGAAACAAACCCTTGTGTCTCCGCGTGCTCCACTTTGGTTACTTCTATCCTTTACCACACTTTAATTTACTTGTTCTTGCTTAGTGTATGTGCTAGTTTGACATATATGTAAATTCACCTTAGTTGCAAGAGAATTTACCTTTCGTGTCAAACCCTAATTTTAAAAAGAGTAAAATTTGAAGTAGCACCTATTCACCCCCCCTCTAGGTGCCCATGCGATCCTTTCAATTGGTATCAGAACCTCGGTCTTTATTTGGGCTTTACCGCCTAAGAGTATATGGGTAGCTGATACGTCCAATTTGCATCACCATTCTATATCATAATTTGCCTCTATTCATTGATATATTTCACATTAAGAGGTGAAACTTATGTCTTTTCATCTGTTTTTGCATGTTGGATGATTCTTGGAGGATGAACTGTCAGATTCAGGATTCTGATGGAAAAGCGGTGTTTTGATGCAATTTCGCGAAGATCAGAAAAATACCAGAAAAACTATGGAAATCCTATTTTCCCAGAAGACGAAGAATGCCAGAAGGGGAGGCGGAGATGGGCCACATGGGGCCCACACCCCCCAGGAGCGGGCCACCTCCTATTGGGGGTGTGGCGCACCTGGCCCACCTCTGGCTCTGCCCTCTCGCCTATATCTTCTCCTCGAAACCCTAATACACGGGGAGCAACCATAGAAAGATTCCGTCGCCTCTACAGGACAGAAAACACCGAGAGAGAAAGAGCTCTCCGACAGACAGATTTCTACCGGGGAAATTCCTCCCCGAAGAGGGGAGATCGTCGCCTTCAACACCATCATCAAGCTAGACTTCATTGGGATAATCATCATCATCATCATCATCATCCACACCATCATCTCCACGAGCATCATCATCACCACTCCATCCCGCTGTAACAATTGTGTTGAATCTTGCATAGTTCTTAGGGAAAACTTTCCCGGTGTTGATTACTATTGTAGTTGATGCTTGTGAGTGGAACTGTAAGACCCCACCTTTATAAAGGTAAAGATCCATGTGTTTATAATGCTAGTCCCTGGATCAATAGCTAGCATCCACAGTTTAAGATGTAATATCAAGAAACAAAGGTCATAATACAACTTTATAACCAGGAATAAAATAATTCATTACATCTTACATAGCTCATTTGGCTATCTCATTACAATGTAGCAGAAATAACTATAGCATGGAGTCCTTCATCTTCAAAGTGCCACAGGCAATCATGTTGGTTGTAGACTTGTAATCCTAATCAACACACTTCACTAACATCAAACAAACCTGCAACATAATAAGTTACAGCCACAAGGGTCAATACATTTGAATTGTATTGGCAAGTGATACTATGGTAGAATAGTGGTATCTATCATATATATGCATTTGGCTAAGTGGAGATTAGGCTTGCTTCGCTCAAAATAGATTTTCCTTATCATTTGAAAACACTAAGTTTTTATTTGTCAAAATCACCCAAGGCATCAACCAATAGAAATTGGTGATCCTTTAACCCTTGTTCAACCACAAGTTTTTAACTTAGAAATTGGGATGAGGAGATCCTTGATAGCTTCCACGTCTTGATGCTCAAATTGTCCATTGTCGGGGACACGACTAAGTACTTAGATTTTACTCTCTCGAGAGGTGGTGCACTTTCCCCACAAGACTCGACATGCATCGAGACAAGACCTTTCAGAAGCCTTCCCTTAGAACAAAATGGACGCGTTCCCAAACCTATCACCCCCTACCACCAATTGTCCATTTGGCTAAGTTATTGCAACCTATATGATCCAGGCATAGCCCATATTTCCATGCGGCTGCACTTGAAGCTTCTCAACATTTGATATCTCAAATCTCTTTGTTCCTGGGTGGCATTCCACAAGTGAGATACACTAGGGTAGGCCATAAATATGGGGCCCTGTGTAACCACTAAACATAATCCATACAAGTCCCATTCCACCTAGGTGATTCATTCACATAGTTGTTTTATTTAAACAAAACACAAGTCCTTGACTTAGACATATTTCATAGCATGAATATAATCCACCCTTCTTTTCTACTAGCTAAGCTAAGCATGATAGTAGTAGGGATCTTAACTTAGGAAAATTTTACTAAGGCATCATCTACTAGGATTTCCCAAGGCATAGCATACTTAGTAAAATTCCATGCAAGTCCTACTCAAAACATCACTAATGCATAGTGAAAATAATAGGACAAAAGTATGAAGCACCACTTGCCTTTTTAGTAGAGATTATAGATTCACTCCTTGATCTTGCAATAGTCACACTCTTCAAATTTCACTACAATTCAATTAAGGCACAATTTCAATCTAGCTTTCAAACAATTCACCACATAACATAATAAAAACAAAGCAATGCATGCAAGCATGCAAAAGATTGTTTTATTTGGAAAAGTGGTTTCTATTAGGCTATAAACATTCTAAAACACCTATTGGTCATTTATAAAAGTGGCAAAACCATTTTAAAATCAAGTTAGTGAAAATGGCCATTTAAATCATTTTTGTTTTGCTAGTAATGATTTTAATCAAAGGAATAATTTCTAATGTTAGCCAAAATGTTTTTAAACACCAATATTAATGTTTATGGTCCAAGTGTTTTAAAACAAATATATTTACAAAAGGTTTCACTCAAAGCCATTTTTAAATCAAAGTAATAATTTTATTTTACTAGAAATGCCTTTATTCAAAGGAATAATTTTCTAGGGTTTAATCAAATTCATTTTTAAATCCAAAACTTAGTGTTTAGGGTCAGAGAGTTTAAATCAAATCATTTTCCAAAGGTTTTACTCAAAAAGCATTTTTAAACCATAATCAACATTTTTATTTAACTAGAAATGCTTTTATTCAAAGATTAATTCCTTAGTGTCACGAAATATACTTTTAAATCCAAAAGTTGGTTTTTATGGTCAGCAGGTTCAAAACAAACCATTTACAAAAGATTTTACTCTAAAAACAATTTTAGAATAAATTTTATACACAAAATAGGCCTAAACATGTTTCTGCAAAAACAACTAATTTTACAGAAGCAAATCACTAAAATAATGGCATGGTTGCAAAGTATTCTTTTTCCTGATTCTATTTATATAAAATTTGTAAATTTTGGAAGTGTAGATTTAAAGTTATGAATTTTACAAAATCAATCATCTAATAGAAATGTTTCTGTTTTAAAAACAAAGTCTGGGCTACGTGGCTGCTTTCTATTGGTCGATAACGGTTCGTGCGGATCGAGCAACACTGACTGTCAGATCTAACTAACAATGCATGGCACAGATTGAGCGTACCGGTTTGTTTAAGTCAATCTATCGTGCCCACTGGATCACAATCTAACGGCTCAGAGAGCTATGACCAAGTTCTGGCGGCGCTACGACGGTGGGTGGCGGCGGCGCGCTCGGGCAGGAGGGTTCCGGCGAAGCTAGGAAGCGCGAGAGAGGGAGGAGACCATTACCAAACTCGCCGTGACGTGCTGAAGCTCGAGGTGGTTGAAGTGGACGAAGGGGCGCTCGGAGCTGCTGGCAATTTCTCGTCGGAGTCGTCGTTGGCGTCGGGCATGCTCTGGTGTCGTCGGTTGCGAGGTTATGGTGCACGCCAAAGAAAACAAAGGGTACTGTTAGTTGTGCAATACGATGCTGATTACACGAGTGTCAACAAGGGGGAGAGGGGCGGTCGGAAATTACCACGGGAGGTCGTCGAAGAAGTGGCAGACGATGGCGACGCTCAGTCGAAGACGTTGCCGATGCTGTGGAGCATGCGCGGGAGAGTCGAGGGTACTGACAGGTGGAGGAGACAATGAGGAACATGATAGAAGGAGCCAGGGAGCAAGGGGGAGTGTGGGATGGCCGGAATCGGTCGGTGAACTCGTCGGAGGCAGTGGGGTTCGGGCTTGCGATTCGAGCAGCCTGGTGGTGATGAGGAGTTGGGGACCGAGGGGAAAGATAGAGGGGAGTGAGGCCCTTATGAGGGCGAGGTCGCGGGGCTGTTTAATCGCGGCGGTACTACGAATTTACGCCGGCAATCAATCGGCAGTAAACGGCCGGGGAGGGCGTGGTCAGCGACGGGTGAGGACGATGCTTGCATGGCGTGGGCCTGTGTTGTCAGTGAAGGAGAGGGGGTGGGTGTGGGGTCAGGCGATCAGTGGCTACACGGGTGCGAGTCTGAGTAGAAAAACGATTTGCAAGAGGGCTGCCGGGTGGGCTGGCTAGTTGGGCCTGTGGCTTTGATGGGCTGGGTCTGCTTTCTCTATTATTATTATTTTTTATACCTGAAACATTTTTCTTTTTCTGTTTTGAATTTATTCAAATGATTTCAATCTCAAATTGATTTCAGATTTTTATCAAATTTCTTCTAAACTTTCAGTAGGTTTTTAATCTGTTCATTTATGTAATTAAACAATCCATTTTAGAATATTTATTTTATTCTCTTTATGGTTTGTTATTTATTTAAAATAGGCACTAATCTTTATTTAAATAAGATTTAAATATGTTTCCAACCCAAATTATTTATTTAAATGTTTCAAACTTTTGTTTGAATTCTAACCCTTTTTCAATAGGTTTTATTTATTCATTAGAGTGTTTAAATAATTCACTTTGAATTATTTCCGATATTTTAATATCTATTAAATTGGCATTGACTTTATTTTGAATAGAATTTGAATATGTTCAAAACCATATATTTCATTATTTTATTATTTTTAAATTAATTAAGTAACTTTTATTCCACTTGGGCAAATTCCAATTTATTTTTTCTCATGATTTAATTAATCATTTTCATTAGGGATTTGTCTCCATTTAAATAGGATTGAATTTGGTTAATGCCATATAATTTTATTAGAATATTCTTTATCCCTTTATTTCATTTGGATTTGGATTATCTTTATTCCATTTTCTTATGGATTTAATTCAAGATCTAAATTGTCTTCTAAATAATTTCCTTGGCATTTATTATTTAGTTTAGTCAATTTGTCTTTATTTAAATAAAATTGGATATTGTATAATCCTTATGATTTTATTTAAGTAATCTTTTACTCCTTTTATTATTCAATAATCTTTCATTTGTTTAAGGATTTTGCCAAGATTTAATTTGGCTTTTTAAATATTCCTTATTTATTTCTTTCTTTCTTTATCTTATAAAATCCATATATTTTTATTTATAGATCCAAAATTGGTGATTCCAATTTGTATAATTATATTTAATATTTGTTTATCTTTTTAAATCCTTTTAGGATTATTTTGATCACTATTTGATATGAATTTTAGATAGGAGCTTTATTATCTTTGGAAATTATTTCCTTTTATCTTATTAAATTCATAAATTTTTATCTATGGCTCCAAATTAAATGAAACCAATTTCTATGATCTTATAATATTTTTATTTATCATTCTTGATCATTTAAAAATGTTTGTTGATAGATTTTTATATGGATCAAATCCATAGTCTTAGGTAGATCTTAGAAATGATTTATTCCATTAGGGTTTTAGGGTTTTGGTTTATTTTCCCAAGTGTTTAAATTTCAAGATACATTCATTGATGAATGCATTTCACTTGATTGAAATTTGTTGGATTCCATTTTATTCAAAATTTTTCAAGTAGGGTTTTGATGTTTCCATTTAGAAGAAAAAAGTTTCTTTTCACCCTAAATTTCAACAATTATTTCTTTTGTTTATTTATTTTTCGCATTTCAAAATTTGGAAAATTTTGGGATGTGACAGGAACCATTGGATTATTGTTTATGTTCAGATTGTTATCCATCACCATATCATCTTTGATCTTGATCCATATGATGTCTCATGAGTAGTTCGTTAGTTCTTGAGGACATGGGAGAAGTCATGTTGTTAGTAGTGGATTTGTGTTGAGATATTATTCAATGGTTTAATATTTAAGTTCTAGTGATATTCTTCTAGTGGTGTCATGTGAACGTTGACTACATGATACTTCACCATTTATGAGACTAGGGGAATGCATTGTGTATTTGGCTACTAATTGTGGTGTTGCTGGAGTGACAGAAACCTAAACCCCCGTTAGGAAACCATTGCACAAGGGAGTGTAGGATCTCAGAGTTCAAGGCTGCGGTTAGGTTTATATCTTAATTGCTTTCTTGTAGTTGTGGATGCTTGCAAGGGGTTTAATATCAAGTATGTATTAGTCCAAGTAAGGTCGACCCACACAACACTTACAAAACCAAATAAGCACAGGTTCACCCACACAACACCTACAAAACCAAATAAGACTACTCAGCTAGATGAAGCGAAAGCATTTGATAGAATTCCCACGTGTCCTCTAGAACGTTTGGTCCTCATTAGTATTTCCACCGGCTTGTACTTTGCTAAGAAAGGATTGGGCCACTTGCTGCAATTGTTTGCTGTTTTATTTCCTTGCACTTTATTTCTTTGCTTTATTAGAAAACCCCTAAAAATCTGTTTGCTAAGTATTTACAGAGATTTCTGTCTCCATACCACTAGTCATGTAACATCCCTAAAATCATGTTTCAAACTCATTCATATCATCCATGCATCCATGATCATTTAGGGTTTCATTTTAAAATCATTTCAAAAATAAGAGCATATATTGCTCATTATTTTATGTATGAATACTTTAGCCTTTGGGCTACTTGCTAATGAGTAAGGTGCAAATATTTATTCAGTAGTGTTTTGTATTCAAACATAAGTGATTTCAAAAGCTTGAATGAAATTTCCAAACAAAGTGTGAAATAAAACCAAGATTATGCCAATTATTATATCACATAATGGCTTGGTTTTATTATATTTCTCAAATGACCCAAGTTGGTTTTTATAAACAGATAGGTTTGACACTTATTTGAGTGCAAGATTCATGGTACAAAAGTCCAGAGAAGATTTGAAATCAAACAGATTTGAAATTGGAGCTTGAAATCAGTTTAGAAATTCAAACAGAAAAAGAAAAGGGAATAAGGAGAAAAAAAAACAAGCCAAACAGCTAAACAGGCCCAACCAGCCCAGTTCGACCCAACCTAGCCCAACTACCCATCCCGCGAATCATTTTCCTCTACCCGCAGACACACCCCCAGAGTCACTGACGCAAGGACCCCACCTCCCCTCTGTTTCTCTCACTGACAACGCGGCCCGCGCAACGGTCTTCTTCTCCACCCCGGCGACGTGTTCTTCCCCAAATCACGCCAAGTGTTTTCTGGTTATTTCGCATCGTCAATTCTCGTTGAATGCTGGAGTGATTCACGCCCCGTCTCGCCTACTTAAAGCCCCTCTGCCCCCTCTCCATTTTCCCTGCACCGAGCACACAGCCGCCAGGCTCAGTAATCGCCTTGCACCGCCTTGCAGAGCCCACTCCGGCGACCAATCCCGGTGAGCTCCGTGCGCGCCTTCCTCTCTGATTCATGCAGACAGCTTCGCAACATCCTTGCGCTCCTACTGACGCCCTTTGATGGAGGGGTTAACCTCTTGGGTGCCCGATCTTCACGGATCTCGTGGTCAAATCGATGGGAAAGCGAGGGGAAAGGGAGAAGGTAGCGGAAGCGAACACACACCTCGCGAAGAACACGATGAACACATGCAAAACTCACACGATACAAGGCCGATTGCTCCCGAACGGCGGCCACCGGTCCGATAGAATCCTCGCAAGGAAAGAGTCAACGTGCTCCCTCAAATCCACATCGGAGAGGGAAGAACACCTTGGGGAGGGTCTTGACAACTTGGAGACGAGACGTCGAACTCCAAGGCCTTGTTCAACGATGGATGCGTGATGCAAAGTCCAATCGAGGTTGGTGACGATAGTCGGTCCCCTTGGGTAAGGGGATGAGGTAAAACTAGAGATTCCACAATGGGGGGTGTCTTTTGTCTATCATCTATGCCTAAGGGGTACATGAGGGGTGGGGGCTCTATTTATAGGCCAGCCACATAAACAGGGGTAGTTTGGGGATAAAACTAGGGTTTGGACGAGATAGAGGGGTACATGGGCCGAAGGCCCAGCTGGCGGCGCGCAGGCCCATCATGCAGGCCGGAGACTCCGGTGTGGGGTCCGGAGACTCCGGTCTAGGCCGGAGACTCCGGTCTGTCTCCGGTGCCGTCTCCGGAGTGGCGCCTGACTGCCCCCAGGCGGTTCTGGGTCGGTCCGAGGTAGGTCCGAGACTCTGGTGTAGCAGACCGAGACTCCGTGTAGCAGGACTGAGACTCTGGTGTAGGCCGAGACTTCGTGGTTCAGCCGTGGCTTCTTCCGTCTCCTCTTCCAAACCTCCGTCTTGTCGGCTTGATGTCCCGGCTTCCCTTGCCTCCGTACTTGTCAGTGTGAACCTATCATGCATATGTGACGGAGTATGAAGTAGCATACCATTCAATAGGGTAGGAAGTGGGCGCGCATAGAGGAACGGATTCACCTTTGGAGTCCATGACGACTTGGTGTAAGTTGGAGACCATGATGTGGTAACGACCGTAGGTCCACATCAGCCCCCTTCAAAGAGTCGTCCTCGACTCTACATGCTCATCACAAAGTAGAAGAAGTCGAGAGACCTTCTTGATCCTGGGGTTCACCATATAGTCGTCCTCGGGAAGATTGACTTGACAACACTTCAATGTTCCTTCACCTTCCATGAAGCCTACAAAGCTCATGACAAAAGCGAAGCAACACTCAAAGCATAGCCAATTCATAAAGATTATAGCATGAGTCCTCAAGTAGAAGGAAGTCACCTTATCTTGTAGCGATAACTCGATGAAGGGTAGCCATAGGTAACTCTCTTCGGGTCTTCTTGTCAACACATGGTTGGTAAGGTTGACCTGTATGCACTTGTACCTTTATACAACAAAGACCAAGCAACATATGTTTGTGTGTGATGGAGGAGCATGTCATTTGTGGCATGTCCATTCTTGTTCACAACACAATTAGCACAACTCAAGTATAGCAAACGGGATGCATATGTAAGGTCAAAGTGCATGGAAATCTTTGCAAAATCATCCAAATGTGGTAACTCAAAAACTCCATATAACATCTTATTGTGGCACTCAAAGCAATCGAATAGAAATTTGATCAACACATTTGATGCAAAGTTAGGAGAATTTGGCAAAAACACAAAAGGAAGAATATCCAAAACAACCTCATTATGTGTGCCAACCAACCATTGGAAAGAGAAATTGTTCGACATGTTGGATGTCACACACAAATCATCGATAGCAAATATCATGGGAATATGAGTATCCCAAGCGGAAGCCAAAGTAACGTGTTTGCAAACAAACCAAATGAAAGAGCAAGTGGTCCTTATGTTTGTTGCAACAACAAGACGAGATTCTTGGAAGCTCTCATGACAATACATGTTCTTAATGGAATTGTGGTTGCACACAAAACATCGGAAAGGTAAATTGTTCAACATTTTTGTTGCAACACACAAAGCATCATTATCTAAAAGCGAAGAAACATGAATGTCACAAGGGAAGATAATACCATTAACATGCTTGCAATCAAACCATAGGAAAGAGCAATTTGCCAACATGAAATATGCAAAGCATGCAAAAGGTATCAGAGCTGGGTTCGATCTTGAACTCACTCGTGGGATGCTCTCAAGAGATCTTTTTGTCAACTCGTGATCAACCGAGGTTGACAGTCTCGTGCGGGTACCTACACACATCATACACAAAAGGAAGAACGTGTGTGCATGGTAGAGATACACATCATCCATCATGACGCATCTCTTCTTGTGCACATCACCATTAATGTCAATCAAGTATGAAATATATGCATGGTGAGTATGCAAGTGGGGAACATGCTTATCATGGCAATCATCAAAATCTCCAAAAATTGAGAAAGCTATGGGGGCCATCTCATTATAACGCATATGATCAATGTTGTTGCAAGCAAAACAAGTGAAATGGCAAGCATTCATCTTATTGCAAGCAACGGGAGAAATTGAATGACTAGCATGACAAAGCAAGTCCGAAGCAATTGGAGGATACACACAAGATGCATAGCATGGCATGTTTATGGAAATGGTACCGCACTCAAACAATTCCACATGAGCAATATTATGCAAAGGCAAAGCATCACATGGTAATATGAATGAAGCATATGTAATGTCACAAGTATCATCCATAACATGCATATCCTCACAATTCATCATGTCTACTAGTGGGATCATGGCATCATCAACACCCTTATTGTTACCTTGTTCATACCTCTCATATGAAGTGGGTGTTGTGGAAGTAGTGGTCTCCTTGTGGACGACTTCATCTTCTTGATGTAGCCATGGCATAGCATCATCTTTGTGCACCATGTACATATTCTCCAATTGAGGCATCATTTCTTCATGGCTTGGCGCGTCTTCATCCATGGAACCTAGCACAACATAAGAGAACACACTAGAGGTAGATGGTAAGTTGTTAGAACTAGAAATGGTCTCACTTGACCTATCAACTACCACTCTCAACTCATTCGGTGTATCACTCATGCCCTCAAAGTGGAAGCACTCAATCTCACATAAGGTGGAGTCACTCATCTCACTCTTGTTCTCACTCAAGTGGGCTAAGTGGCTCTCATACTCACATGGGATTGGTACCACATCATCACTCAAGCATATGGGGATATGCTTGGTTTTCTCAACTCCAAGCGCCTCCTTTGGTGAAGGGAAAATCCCATGCTCACCATTCTTGACCTTGTCGCCTTCAAGGTTGGATGCCATAAGATGGGCATCATCGCTCGCCTCCTTAGTAGAAGGGAAAATCCCATGCTCGACCGTCTTGTGGCCATCTCGTAGTAGTGGTGGAGGTAGGCTCATGCTATCCAACTTGGCGAAGTAGAGGTCTACATTTTCCTCATTGGCGAGGTCGTGGAAGTCAAGCGTAGGCATTGAAGCTTGATGGCGTGGAGGAAGGCTTGCTCTTGGTGCCATTGTGGTGGTGGCACGAGTAGTTGAAGGTGCCCTATGATGGTGTCGATGGAGGTCATTGGCGTGCCTTGCCGATGGTTGATGTAGGTGGCGATGCTCATGAGAGGATGTTTGTCGATGAAGATTCGTGTTTCTTGGCGCCTCTTGATGTATATGATGTTTGGACGCCACTCTTGTTTGGATAGGAGGTGGATCTTGGCGCCTTGGAGGTGATGGAGCTTGGCACCTTGGAAATGATGGAGCTTGAAGCCATCTAGGTGGTGGCACTTGATGCCTTGTCGATGGTGGCGCTTGTCGCCTTCGAGGTGGATCATCGAAGTAGGTGGTGCCCTTTGGTGTGGTACGATTGGCCTTGAAGGTCATGGAATCTTGATGATGCGCCTCCGCTTGCTTGACGTAGTAGGCTTCCATCTCCACGTGGTGGAGGAATTCTTCATGGCTCATGGAGGAGCCATCAAACTCGATGAAGTTCTCCGTGTCCTCCATGATCGGCGAGGCATCGTCGATGTCGTACTCGAAGTCATCCATGCTTGGGGAGTAATTGTTGGTGTAGTACTCCATATCACCCAAGCATGTGGAGCCATTGTCGGTGTAGTGCTCCATATTCTCCATGCATGTGGAGTCGTCGTCATGGTGGCTCATCATGGATTCTTCATAGATATCATCCTCGGTTCCGGAGTCCCTAGACATGATGCACAAGACCACGCGGTGTATATGGAAGTGGTAGTGGGAGTTAGGGATACAACGTCAAACCTTACTTTACCTTGGAAGATCGTATCGTGCAAGTGGCCACACTTGAGAGCAATAAACCAAGCAAAGTGAAGTTCACGCGGAACACCAAAACCAACTACTAACCAAAAAACACACACACAAGGCCTATGGTGGATAGGTATGAAAAGTGGCATGTCAAGAACCAATCCGAAATCAAGATGTTGTATTGGCAAGTAAAGAACCACAATGATCACAAAGCAAACAAGTCAATCCACAAGATAGGAAATATGTACAAGGAAACACACACAGTGGGATAAATGGGACTTGTGTGACGGAGAAAGTGAGCTAAGAACCAAATGATTACCTAGCGAAGACTATAAGCTCGTGTCACACAAGTACAAGGAGAGACGCTAGTTTGATTGCAATTAATTGGTGGGCTACAAGATATGCACAATAAGTACCACCTATATGATGTTCATCGAGCTTGCGCTTCCTATTCTATGAGGCACATGTATATTTCTTTCTTTTTTTTCTCTTTTCTATTTTTTCTTTTCTTTTTATTTTTCACTTGTCTCTTCCTTGTGCCAACAACTATACAAGATAACTATATGAGATAGCGCTCACAATGTTTGCTCGGAATCTACAAGGTATCAAATGTGCATAGCCCAAGCAATCGTAAGAGGAACTAGTCTCAATAGGTGTTTGTTGCTCGCAAAGATAGTGGGGTTCACAAAGGAATGCAAGTGGGGAAAAGTCGCGGAATGTTATACCTTTCGTCGACGAGCTTCACCCTTTATTGTTGGCTTCCGCCTTGCTCACGGAATTTGGATGGAGTAGATAGCATGAACAACGCAGATGATGATGTAGTGCTCCTTCTCCTCTTCGAAACGAGCTAAAGAACACCAAAATCCGAGTTGAAATGCAAAAGGTATGCTCAAAACCGTGCTGCAGTTTTTCTGTCTGCAGGGAGGGGCGGAGATTCCGGTCTGGAGGTCCGGAGACTCCGGTCTGGAGCCCAAAAAGTCCGGAGACTCCGGTCTAGGCCGGAGACTCTGGTCCGGGTGATTCCAGAGCGTCCAGAACTCGAACGGGACGCGTTTTGGGCGGAAAAACTCGAACCAAAACCTCAGATTGATGGGGGAAATCAAGGAATTAGGCCATGGGAACGCAGGGGAAGGTAGATCAACTAGTTTAGCAATTAATCCACGGATCAAAACCTACCAAAACTCACTCAAATCACAGATCGATCCAAAACACGAATTGGGGCTGTTTTTGGTGAAATTTTCGAATTTATGGGGAAAAGACCAAATCGAAGAGAAATCCGTGGCAACCAAAAGCTGCTGATACCAGATGATGGAGGGGTTAACCTCTTGGGTGCCCGATCTTCACGGATCTCGTGGTAAAATCGATGGGAAAGCGAGGGGAAAGGGAGAAGGTAGCGGAAGCGAACACACACCTCACGAAGAACACGATGAACACACGCAAAACTCACACGATACAAGGCCGATTGCTCCCGAACGGCGGCCACCGGTCCGATAGAATCCTCGCAAGGAAAGAGTCAACGTGCTCCCTCAAATCCACATCGGAGAGGGAAGAACACCTTGGGGAGGGTCTTGACAACTTGGAGACGAGACGTCGAACTCCAAGGCCTTGTTCAACGATGGATGCGTGATGCAAAGTCCAATCGAGGTTGGTGACGATAGTCGGTGCCCTTGGGTAAGGGGATGAGGCAAAACTAGAGATTCCACAATGGGGGTGTCTTTAGTCTATCATCTATGCCTAAGGGGTACATGAGGGGTGGGGGCTCTATTTATAGGCCAGCCACATAAACAGGGGTAGTTTAGGGATAAAACTAAGGTTTGGACGAGATAGAGGGGTACATGGGCCGAAGGCCCAGCTGGCAGGCCCATCATCATGCAGGCCGGAGACTCGGCAGGGGTCCGGAGACTCGGTCCAGGCCGGAGACTCCGGTCTGCCTCCTGTCGTCTCAGTGGCGCTGACCGCCCTCGGGCAGTTGCCGGGTCGGTCCGAGGTAGGTCCGGCTCGGTGTAGCAGACCGAGACTCCGTGTAGGAGACTTCGGTGGTTCAGCCGTGGCTTCTTCCGTCTCCTCTTCCAAACCTCCGTCTTGTCGGGCTTGATGTACCGGGCTTCCTCCCTTGCCTCCATACTTGTCGGTGTGAACCTATCATGCATATGTGACGGAGTATGAAGTAGCATACCATTCAATAGGGTAGGAAGTGGGTGCGCATAGAGGAACTTATTCACCTTTGGAGTCCATGACGACTTGGCGTAAGTTGGAGACCATGATGTGGTAACGACCATAGGTCGGCTACATCACCCTTAGTTCATCCTGTACTGCCCCAGATCGTCGACTCCATCAAGCACCGCAAGTTCCCCACGACGTCTCCAACTCCGGCGACAAAATTCGGTGAGCCTCGTGTTCCCCTCTGTTTTTGAATCATACGAGCATGTTTGCCTGCATCTAGCGCACCTGCTGATACTTTTTGTTTGGATCCTCGAGCCCCAGAACGTCGCCTTCGACTCTGACAGAGAGCATCTGACGCCTCCAGCAACTCCTACGAGCTCGTGCTGCTGTGTCCGTGCGCCCCTTGTCAAGCCATCGCCACGTTGAGCTTCAGTACATCGCCACGAGTCTGGTAAGCATCTCCGGTGACCCCAAAACCCCCTGTAGACGCCGCGCCGCCGTGGACAGATCCGCCGCCGCCAGTCGCCACCGCTAGCACCGCCAAAGTTTGGTCGCTTGATCGCGCACCGTTGGATCCAGATCTGACGGGGCTAGATAGAACACTTAAGCGAAGGGGTACGAATAGATCTGGGCCATGCAGATTAAGTTAGATCTAACGGCTAACGTGTGCGATCCTGAGCAAACCGGTACGCACCAATCAGAACATGACGCGTGGCTAGGATTTAGATTTAAAATCAGAATTTGAATCTATTAGATGTTTGATTTTGTTTTAATCATAACATTTGATTTCCACGTCCAAATTTGATGAATTTTATATCAATGGAATCAGGAGAGAAATCCCTTTCCATATATGCAATGTGTTTAACTTTTTGCTTCTGTTAAAATGGTTTTATTTACAGAAACATGTGTAGGCCTATTATGTGTATATAAATTATTTGAGAAATGTTTTAGTGTTTAAATAAAGGTTGTTTGGCAAGTTTTGAACTTGTTTATGAACCAGTATTGTGCACTTGTATTGTTGAGTTTATAAAAATCATCACATATCATATTGCATGCATCCATATATATATTTTTGCTTGTATTTATTTTGTATGTGATTTGTTGCTATGATTTTATGTGTAGATTTTGGTGCAAATAGTGATTGTGATTGTGAGGAGTGTAGATACTCTCCAAACTACCAAGGCAAGTGGTGCTTAATGATATTTTTATCCCTATGTTTTTCTACTATGCATTAGAAATATTTTTGCTAGTCTTGCATGGTTATATTTTGCTTATATGCTATGCTTGGGATATCCTAGTAGTGGTAGAATTGCTAGGAATTTCTAAGTTAAGATGCTTATCTATGCCATGCTTAGCCTAGCTAGTAGCAACCAAGGGTGGTGAATTATTCATGCTATGATAAAATATTTCTAAGTCTTTGGACTTGTGTTTTTACTTAATAAAACAACTAAGTGAATGAAACACCTGGGTGGAATGGAAGGAATGGTTTATGTTGAGTGGTTACACAAGGTCCATTTATATGGTTTACCTTGTGTATCTCACTTGTGGAAAGCCACCCAGGAACAAAGGGATTTGAGAGGCCAAATGTTAAGAAGCTTCTAGTGCAGCCACTTGGCAATATGGGCTCTGCCTGGATCACATAGGTTGCAATAACTTAGCCATTTGGACAGTTGGTGGTAGTGGGATGTGTAGGGGTTCGTAGCATGGAAAACAAAAAAATTCTACCGCATGCAAACAAACAAGCCAAGATCTATCTACTAGATTGTAGCAACGAATCGATAGAGGAACTCACCCTCGAAGATTCCAAAGCGGTTAACGAGAGCAGATTCTCGTGGGTGATGTAGTCGTACACATGCCGATCTCAAGATCGCGTAGACGATCCTTTCGGCGCTGCGTTCTGGTAGCGCTTCCGTAGTCGGTCACACGTTCGGTACTCGATGAAGACCTTCCTCTCCCTTGTTCCAACAGGCAGCGGAGGTTGTAGCACTCTCCTCGCGATTCCGGCAGTACGACGGCGTGGTACCGGAAGTAGAGGGGAGATCTCGCAGGGCTTCGCCTTAAGCCGGAGCGAGTATGGTGGACTATGAGAGAGCCTTGGTGATCTAGGGTTTAGACACACCAATTAGAAGGGGCTAAACCAGCGGCTAGGGCAATTATAATCTCTAACTCGGCGGCTTGGGAGAAATCCCTAGGCTGTGGCTAGGGTTTAGGTTTAGAGGGAGGCAACTTGTGTGTCTAGGAGGGGAGCCCTGCCCCTCCTCTTATAGGTGGAGGGAGGCGCGCCTGGGGAGGGGAGTCCCTCCCCAACTCGGACCCAAGGTGGGCCGGTGGTGGGAGGAGGAACTCCTCCCCCAAGTCGGTTTCAAACCTCCTTCTCCTCTTTCCCAAAACTAGCCGTTTGACTTTCAAACTAGCCGTTTGACTTTTCAAACTAGGATTTGAATAAAACCCTCTATTTGGTACAGCGATGACACCAAGTACATAATGCAATCATACCAACTTGATATAACACATTCATGTACCCTTCCCCTCCGGAGTGCCGGACATTCCGGAACCTTCTAGAACATTCCCGATGAAAACACCGGAATCATTCCTTGTGGCATCCCGCTAAAACCACTACTAGAAAATCGCTTGGTATTTTTGATTTGCGCATCATCATGACATCATCATGCATCTCTTTGACTAAAACTATTTTGTTAAAACCTACTTTTGCTTTATACAAAGATCCCTCTCTATCTCAAAATAATCCTCGGACCCTTCTGGATATTTTATTTGTCTAAAAATAAATTGCACAAGTCTTTTAAACAATACATAAAATTTTATATTAATTTTAGGGGGCAGCCAAACCGGGCCGATCCGACCCAGTCGGCCACCCCCAGTACAAAATCGGGCCGCCTAAATCTTTTCCTACCCTATCCTAATCTACCCATCCCCAGCCACATCACCCCGGCCAATCCCCACCCGCCACCTCACCACTCCCTTTCCCCCTATCCTATCCCAGCCCACCACCTCAGCCTGGCCCCACCCCACCTAACCAAACCCTCCTACCCACTCTGCTACCCAACACACAAACACACCACACACGCACGCCTGCTCCCTGGACCCCACCCCACCACACACAACACGCACGCACCCGGCAAGCCCCATCCCGCCTGCCGCTTGCCGGTCCCACCTCCTCACGATCCCCTCCTGTCCACGCTCGAACCGCCCCTCACCATCCTCTCGGACCGCTGGCCTCGCTCTCCCCCCGTCCTTGCTCCTGCTTCCTCTGGCCAGCGTCACCTCCCCTCCAGCGCGGTGGCGGCTCCTTCCCCTCGTCGGCGGCCCCCTTCTCCGCCGCTCGAGCCGGCCTATGGCCTTACCGAGCGCCTCTCCTCATCATCCCGCCGGCTGCCCACCGCCTGCCCTGCTTCGCCGCCTCTACACCCGAGCAGCCGCCCGCCTCCCCGTCGGCCTCCTCACCACCCTCGCGCCGGCCTCTCTCTTGCGCCCCGCCGCCAGGCTCCCTCATCTCCCCGGCCGCGGCCTCGACGCCGACCGCCATCTCCTCCGCCCCGCCGCCTCCGGCCAGATCCGCCACCACCGGCCTCTTCCCCGCATCGTCGCGTCGGCCGCCATCACCCGCAGGAGCTCTCCCCTGGTCCCCTTCCCCGGCCGCGAGCCCTGCATCGTGCCATCGGCCACCACCTGCTTCGCCTCTTCGTCAAGCCCTTGCCACCCTGCTTCGGCCCGTCTGCGTGCCGCTCTGGCTCCTCCCCGAGTGCTTTCCCCAACCTTGGCTGCCACCACAGCGCCGCCAGGCCCCTACCTCCTCCTCGTGAGCTCGCTCCCCGAGCCCCTCGCCTCTCCTTTCCGCGCGTAGCCGCCTCCTCGACCATCCACGCGCGTGTCCCCGCAGGAAGCCCTGTAGTACCTGGCGGCCCTCGTCGTGCCTCCAGCGTGCAAGCCCGCAAGCCCTGGCAACCTCCACCTCCTAGGCCTTAAACCCCGCGTCGGCCTCTTCTGTTTAGCACCGGGAGCCCCAACTCTGGTTCTTCTTCCTCTTTGGCAAGGATGTGCATCTGCCGCAGTTTAGATAGTCCAAGGTGCTCGTATCCGTGTGGTCGCTTCTCGTGGTGATGTTCACCTTCGCTTCCCTGGTGCGACTAAAGTCCAAGTCGACGACCGTAGCATGCCAAGTTTTGAACTCCAAGACCGCCGACAAGGAACCGAAGGACGCCGAACGCCAAGTTCTACTTTCCACATGCCAAGACCGACCCGATACGAGGACCCGACAAGATCTTCGTGACGACAAGATCGACACCGACCAGGGCGGATCCGATGTGACCCCGACGCCCACCAAGTTCTTCTCCTCGGATGCGACAAGATCTACTTCCGTTGTCCGAGACCGTTCCCATCGAACCTCGCCCACGTTGAACCCTGTCAAACCCCGAACCCCTCGGAACCAAGATCTTTCGAACCCATATGTGTGACCCCGATCCGAGCCCCTATTTTATAAATGCCATCTATATAAATTGTTGCATATTAAATTGCCATACTTGCATACATGTTGTGGGTTTGGGGGCATTATGCCGATTCACCTCTAATTAATTATGGGATCCATATGCGGGCAAATCTAGTCTCATATTGGTTCCATTTAAATTTGTGCATCGAACCGATGATATATTTTGCCATGTTAAGAAAACATTTAAATTGGGGGCATGTAAACAACATGAACAATATAATTAATTGTCGGGACCCCGGTTTCGCTTAATATGATCTAATTGTATTGCACCTTTGCCATGTCATGCATCATACGTGCATCATGCCCGATCTTCTGCCGTTGTATTAAATAGTGCATCCGGTGTTTGTGCTAGTGTTTTGCTTCTTCACGGACTAGGCCGATGAGTTGTTGCGAGTGTCGACCCGAGCTTGGATGAACCTTCAGCAATGTTTTCAGGCGAGCATTTCCCCCTTTCTACCTATCTTACTTTTATAGTATTTATTCCCTCCTGTTAATCTATTGCTATCTGTGTTGCGATGCTCTAGTTTTCGTGCCCGTGTTATCCCTTGCAGCCTTATATTGCCTTGGACACCTCCTATTACCTGTTGTTTGGTAGATAGTTGGACCCGCGCGTCGTAGTCGCTTGCTCAAGTGCTGTTGCGTGTCGTCAAGTACCACAGTTGTTGGAGTATTGCCGCATGTTTAATGTTGGAGATGACCATGGCTTTAATTATCGTTTAATTCAATTATCGTTTATTAACTAAAATTAAAGTAGCTAAATGCAGAGGCACCGGTGGGTGATAGATAATATTTGGTTTCGATCACCACCGGTGTCCCGTTGGACCCCGAGTTCTTGACACTGCTCGAGATCGAGCGCTAACCACATGTGGATGTATGGGCACCCCATCGATTTAGTACCGATTCCAAGTCATCGGGGCCACAAGTAGTTTGGGGCTTTATTACTATTCTGTACTTATGCCATGCTTTATCGCTTTATTTACGATTGTGCGAGGAGCACTGCATCGCTTAGGATCGTGACCTGCGGCTGTATCGACAAGCCCAAGAGTTTCGGGTTCCCAACGCATAGCCGGCTCCACAAACCCCGAGTCCGTCTCGAGCCCGCCTACTTCTATGGTGTACTTAGGGGTGGCCCCGTGCTTGCTTTGGGTCCGGAAACGTGTCCGAAACCCCATCGACATACCGCTGGGTGTATGTTTTGTGATCTTGTACCTACCGATCCGACAACAAGGGTGTAGGTGCGTGTGGAAACTTTGGTGCACCCCAGGTTAAATCTTTTCGAGAAGCCGTGTCCGCGGTTATGGACGACTTGGAGCACAGGTATCGATCATAGCAACTATAACTAAAGTTTACTGTTATAAATTGACTTGTATCCGATATGACTAGTAATCGCTTCACTACAACAGAATGGCTAAATAAAAGTACCAAAAACTTCTGGGTTTGGGGATATCTCATGCTAATTGTATCTGACTAGTAAGTGTTGCAACTACAACGGAATGGTTAACTAAAATTGCCCACTGCTTATTATATCAGGATGATTATCTATATCTGACTAGTAATTGCTGCAACGATAACTGAATGAATAAAACTGCCAACGGTGTGAGTTCCTTGGTTGACTTCCTCGTCTGGTATCGAGGGGGAAATACCAGGATGGGTATGTTTGATGGTAGCATCAGGTTGGTTCCGAATAGGTCTTTCTTATCCCTCTCTGATAGCCGATAGTTATATCGAGTCTCTATAGGTTGTTTAGTGCATGCTGCCGCTCAGATCCACCATACCTATGTAGGCGAGGACCGCCAATTCTAGCCTCGCTGCAATCGGCCTCAGATCTTGACCGCTCTCTCTTTTTTGCCCTTTGTCGGCACCCCTTTTGTTTAAGCAGGTTTTGAGATCGACGTCGTTAGCAGGGTTACCCTTCCGCTTGGCCCGGCAGGTTATGGACGCCATTGGTTATTCTTCAGGGCTCTTAGCCCCATTTGCCTCTTGTCCGTAGCTGGACGCTCTATCGTTTTCAAGGTGATTTGGATCTTTGTATATTATCTCTATATTCTTGACTCATTGAGTCGCTGTTATATATATCTGTTCTATGGGTCCCATCGAGGACTGTTGTGTAATGTTATTACTTCGTTTTCCACCCGCACGAAAGTGCCTGGTGGGCACCTTTGAATCGTTTCTATGCGGGTTTGGCGGGAAGCGCTAAAACTTGCATAGGGTCGATTCTGAGGGTGTTACAGAGTGGTATCAGAGCTCAGCAGTTGCGATACCCCACAAGTCCAGCCTGTAGGATAACCTAGCTAACGGCCGAAGTAGAGTGTCAAAACTATTTTGCAAAATCGGTTGGATAGTTCTGATTAGGTCTGATTTTACTCCTTACCCTCTGCTGCTCTCCTCTCACCTTTGCGTGTTTTGAAATCTGCTCTCTTACCTTCTTCTAGTCCAGGAATTCTCGTGGTTGGGTTCCATCGTACCTTCAGGGTTTCGCTTCCTCCTTTGGTAACGGTGTTGCTACATCTGGTCTTCATGCTATCCGAGGAATCCTTTGACTGGTGGACTTCTCTTTGTTCCTTCTCGTGCCTTGCGGTGTTTTCCGACGCGACGACATCATCTACGCCAGATCCGATGCAGAGTCTGCATCACTCCTTTGTTTCTGAACCTCGATTGTCAAGATCTTCAGTCTGATTCCGAGAATGGTTGCACGATTTTCTGCTGATTGTGCAGAGTAATAGTTTGGGTGCGTGATGGATTGGCCCCCATGCCGACTACTCACTCTATTCGCTTGTGTACATTGAAGTGGATGAGAATGCATCGGTTCTCTCTTTCTATCGGAGTTAGAGGTGGCTTTATTTGTTGATACCTCTACCTTCGACCTTTTGTTCCCGGAGTGTTCCCCCGACGATCACGGACAATGACCTCTTGTTAGCGGTGTCGCGAGGATCTACACGAAGCGAGAAGATGCAGATCACCGACCTTCTTTCCGGTACCATGAGGCGGATCTCGAGGGCGAGATCCATTGTTAGTGGTGTCGAATTGTGGCATCCCGCTAAAACCATTACTAGAAAATCGCTTGGTATTTTTGATTTGCGCATCATCATGACATCATCATGCATCTCTTTGACTAAAACTATTTTGTTAAAACCTACTTTTGCTTTCTACAAAGATCCCTCTCTATCTCAAAATAATCCCCGGACCCTTCTGGATATTTTATTTGTCTAAAAATAAATTGCACAAGTCTTTTAAACAATACATAAAATTTTATATTAATTTTAGGGGGCAGCCAAACCGGGCCGATCCGACCCAGTCGGCCACCCCCAGTACAAAATCGGGCCGCCTAAATCTTTTCCTACCCTATCCTAATCTACCCATCCCCAGCCACATCACCCCGGCCAATCCCCACCCGCCACCTCACCACTCCCTTTCCCCCTATCCTATCCCAGCCCGCCACCTCAGCCTGGCCCCACCCCACCTAACCAAACCCTCCTACCCACTCTGCTACCCAACACACAAACACACCACACACGCACGCCTGCTCCCTGGACCCCACCCCACCACACACAACACGCACGCACCCGGCAAGCCCCATCCCGCCTGCCGCTTGTCGGTCCCACCTCCTCACGATCCCCTCCTGTCCACGCTCGAACCGCCCCTCACCATCCTCTCGGACTGCTGGCCTCGCTCTCCCCCGTCCTTGCTCCTGCTTCCTCCGCTGCCACCTCCCTCAGCGGTGGCGGCTCCTTCCCCTCGTCGGCGGCCCCCTTCTCCGCCGCTCGAGCCGGCCTATGGCCTTCCCGAGCGCCGCCTCTCCCCTGCATCATCCCGGCCGCCCTCCGTCGTCCACCGCCGGCCCGTCCCCGTCGGGCTTCGCCCCTCTCTACACCCGAGCAGCCGCCCGCCTCCCCGTCGGCCTCCTCGCGCCGGCCTCTCTCCTGCGCCCCGCCGCCAGGCTCCCTCATCTCCCCGGCCGCGGCCTCGACTCCGGTCGCCATCTCCTCCGCCCCGCCGACTCCGGCCAGATCCGCCACCACCGGCCTCTTCCCCGCATCGCCGCGTCGGCCGCCATCGCCCGCAGGAGCTCTCCCCTAGTCCCCTTCCCTGGCCGCGAGCCCTGCATCGTGCCGTCGGCCACCACCTGCTTCGCCTGGCCAAGCCCTTGCCACCTGCCCGTCTGCGTCAAGGCCGCCTGCCTCCCGAGCGCTTTCCCCAACCTTGGCTGCCACCGCAGCGCCGCCAGGCCCCTACCTCCTCCTCGCGAGCTCGCTTCCCGAGCCCCTCGCCTCTCCTTTCCGTGCGTAGCCGCCTCCTCGACCATCCATGCGCGTGTCCCCGCAGGAAGCCCTGTAGTACCTGGCGGCCCTCGTCGTACCTCCAGCGCGCAAGCCCGCAAGCCCTGGCAACCTCCACCTCCTAGGCCTTAAACCCCGCGTCGGCCTCTTATGTTTAGCACCGGGAGCCCCAACTCTGGTTCTTCTTCCTCTTTGGCAAGGATGTGCATTTGCCGCAGTTCAGATAGTCCAAGGTGCTCGTATCCGTGTGGTCGCTTCTCGTGGTGATGTTCACCTTCGCTTCCCTGGTGCGACTCAAGTCCAAGTCGACGACCGTAGCATGCCAAGTTTTGAACGCCAAGACCGCCGACAAGGAACCGAAGGACGCCGAACGCCAAGTTCTACTTTCCGCACGCCAAGACCGACCCGATACGAGGACCCGTCAAGATCTTCGTGACGACAAGATCGACACCGACCAGGGCGGATCCGATGTGACCCCGACGCCCACCAAGTTCTTCTCCTTGGATGCGACAAGATCTACTTCCGTTGTCCGAGACCGTTCCCATCGAACCTCGCCCCCGTTGAACCCTGTCAAACCCCGAACCCCTCGGAACCAAGATCTTCCGAACCCAGATGTGTGACCCCGATCCGAGCCCCTATTTTATAAATGCCATCTATATAAATTGTTGCATATTAAATTGCCATACTTGCATACATGTTGTGGGTTTGGGGGCATTATGCCGATTCACCTCTAATTAATTATGGGATCCATATGCGGGCAAATCTAGTCTCATATTGGTTCCATTTAAATTTGTGCATCGAACCGATGATATATTTTGCCATGTTAAGAAAACATTTAAATTGGGGGCATGTAAACAACATGAACAATATAATTAATTGCCGGGACCCCGGTTTCGCTTAATATGATCTAATTGCATTGCACCTTTGCCATGTCATGCATCATACATGCATCATGCCCGATCTTCTTCCGTTGTATTAAATAGTGCATCCGGTGTTTGTGCTAGTGTTTTGCTTCTTCACGGACTAGGCCGATGAGTTGTTGCGAGTGTCGACCCGAGCTTGTATGAACCTTCAGCAATGTTTTCAGGCGAGCATTTCCCCCTTTCTACCTATCTTACTTTTATAGTATTTATTCCCTCCTGTTGATCTATTGCTATCTGTGTTGCGATGCTCTAGTTTTCGTGCCCGTGTTATCCCTTGCAGCCTTATATTGCCTTGGACACCTCCTATTACCTGTTGTTTGGTAGATAGTTGGACCCGCGCGTCGTAGTCGCTTGCTCAAGTGCTGTTGCGTGTCGTCAAGTACCACAATTGTTGGAGTATTGCCGCATGTTTAATGTTGGAGATGACCATGGCTTTAATTATCGTTTAATTCAATTATCGTTTATTAACTAAAATTGAAGTAGGTAAATGCAGAGGCACCGGTGGGTGATAGATAATATTTGGTTTCCGACCGCTCACTGGTGTCCCGTAGGACCCCAAGTTCTTGACACCTGTTCCGAGATCGAGCGCGCTAACCACATGTGGGATGTATGGGCACCCCCATCGATTTAGTACCTGATTCCAAATCTTGTCTGGGGCCACAAGTAGTTTGGGGCTTTATTACTATTCTGTACTTATGCCATGCTTTACTGATTTATTTACGATTGCGAGGAGCACTGATCGTTAGGATCGTGACCCGTTTTCAGATCGACAAGCCCGAGAGTTTCGGGTTCCCGATCGTTCTACCCACAAACCCCGAGTCCGTCTCGAGCCCGCCTACTTCGCTATGGTGTACTTAGTGGGTGGCCCCGTGCTTGCTTTGGGTCCGGGAAACGCCGTGTCCGAAACCCCACGACATACCGCTGGGTGTATGTTTTGTGATCTTGTACCTACCGATCCGACAACAAGGGTGTAGGTGCGTGGAAACTTTGGTGCACCCTCAGGTTAAATCTTTTCGAGAAGCCGTGTCCGCGTTATGGACGACTTGGAGCACAGGTCTCGATCATAGACAACTATAACTAAAGTTTCTGTTATAAATTGACTTGTATCCGATATGACTAGTAATCGCTTCACTACAATGTAATGGCTAAATAAAAGTACCAACAACCGCTGGGTTTGGGGATATCTCATGCTAATTGTATCGACTAGTAAGTGTTGCAACTACAACGGAATGGTTAACTAAAATTGCCCAACGCTTATTATATCGTGATGATTATCTATATCGACTAGTAATTGCTGCAACGATAATCGAATGAATAAACCGCCAACGGTGTGAGTTCCTCGGTTGACTTCCTCGTCGGTCTCGAGGGGAAATACCAGGATGGGTATGTTTGATGGTAGCATCAGTTGGTTCGAATAGGTCTTTCTTATCCCTCTCGATAGCCGCCGCTTATATCGAGTCTCTATAGGTTGTTTAGTGCATGCCGCCGCCGATCCACCATACCTATGTAGGCGAGGACCGCCAATTCTAGCCTCGCCGCACCTGGCCTTAATCGACCGCTCTCTTTTTCCTTTGCCCTTTGTCGGCACCCCTTTTGTTTAAGCAGGTTTTGAGATCGACGTCGTTAGCAGGGTTACCCTTCCGGCTTGGCCTGGGCAGGGTTATGGACGCCATTGGTTATTCTTCAGGGCTCTTAGCCCCATTTGCCTCTTGTCCGTAGCTAGACGCTCTATCGTTTTCAAGGTGATTTGGATCTTTGTATATTATCTCTATATTCTTGACTCATTGAGTCGCTGTTATATATATCTGTTCTGTGGGTCCCATCGAGGACTGTTGTGTAATGTTATTACTTCGTTTTCCACCCGCACGAAAGTGCCTGGTGGGCACCTTTGAATCGTTTCTATGCGGGTTTGGCGGGAAGCGCTAAAACTTGCATAGGGTCGATTCTGAGGGTGTTACATTCCCCAACTCCGAAACAGGACTTCCTTATATGAATCTTATTCTCCGGACCATTCCGGATCTCCTCGTGATATCCCGGATCCCATTCAAGACTCCGAACAACATTCGGTCTCTTACTCATCATTCCATAACTACTCAACAACATCGAATCCTTAAGTGTGTCTCCCTACGGTTCGTGAATTATGCGGACATGATCGAGACACTTCTCCGATCAATAACCAATAGAGGAATCTGGAAATTCATATGGCTCCCACATATTTATACGATTACTTTGCGATCGAATGAACCAATTACATACGATACCAATTTCCCTTTGTCTCACGATAGTTTACTTATCCAAGGTTATGATCGTCGGTATCTCTGCATACCTAGTTCAACCTCGTTACTGATAAGTACTCTTTTCTCGTTCCCGCAGTATGTGATCCCTTGTGAGCCAGTCACATGCTTGCAAGCTAATTGGATGACATTCCACCGAGAGGGCCCGGAGTATATCTATCCGTCATATGGATGGACAAATCCCACTCTTGATCCATGTGTCTCAACCAATACTTTCCAAACACTCAATGCCACCTTTATAGCCACCCTGTTACGGTGTGGTGTTTGATTTCATCAAAGCATCCTTTTGGTAAATGTGATATGCATGATCTCATGGTCGAAGGAATTAGGTTACTATGTATCAGAAAGCTTATAGCAAATGAACTATATTAAATGACTTGATCTTCATGCTACGCTTAACTATAGGAGTATGTCCATCATATCATTCTCCTAATGATATGCCCCTGTTGTTAATAACATCTCTATGTTCATGATCAGGAAACCATGATCATATATTAACCAACAAGCTAGTTTAACAAGAGGCTTTACTAGGGACTCTTTTATGTTTACAAATCACACAAGTATTAATGTTTCCTGTTAATACAATTATAGCATGGTATGTAAACATTTATCATAAGTATGAAGATATGATAATAACCACTTTATTATTGCCTCTTGGGCATATCTCCAACAGTCTCCCACTTGCACTAGAGTCAATAATCTAATTTCAAACCTTTGTGTATTCAACACCTGTGGCTTTCTAGTGTTGTATGTACACGATTGCTAGTGGTCAACTGATCTCCGGATCTGACACTTCCAGGTCCGTGTGTAATTGCATGTCTTTGCGTTTCTACGCATCACTCATTCTCTAATGAGATGGCTTTGTATAATTTTTGGTCCTTTGGTGAGACCTTTAGTTCTTTTGGGGTAAAAACATGTTGATAATATTGTCGTACAATATATCTTCATAGTATTATCCCACTGTGAACCACACCTAGTTTGATAACAAACTACTTGACACAAATGCCCTCTTTAGATGCTATTATAGCTGTTATATACTTAGCCTTTTGTTGTAGTATCTTTCACAATGTCTTAAATTTGGAACTCATCCAAATCCATTATGGAACTTACTTTCCATTATATTGTGCCACCCTTAGTTTAGACTGAGATAAACTTAATTTGTACTTTGCGACAAAACTAGTATCAATGTAGTAATTTTACAATGAACTAACCATCTATTTGTCACTTCTACAAATAATATACTCTTAGTTCTTCCAAAAGATCATAAGAATATCCTTACTATTGTCCAATGATCAACTTATGAATCATTCTGGTATATGCTCATAACATTTAGAGTATAGGACATATCTGGATTTGTACATATCACAGTATGATTGATATAAATACTCTTTGTGATTTCATACATCAAGTATCAATCTATACTTGAATCTTTGTTTCACTTACCCAGTGTCAATACACTTGAATATATCATCAATATTGAACTCATTCAATCCTTTCTATGTGAAAAGAACCTTTCTTGTAGTTTCTATATTGAACTCATTCAATACATCATCTATGTACTTTCGGCACAACCATATTAGCGTCTATTGATGCCAAATATTTGGGTTTTGCCTAAGTCTTTCATCGGGATGAAATTCTTAATATGTGTTAATAAAAGATACATCTTTTCCAATCAACAATATGTCCTCCACATAATGTATTAGAAATATGTCTTAGCGCTCCCACTTAATTTCTTGCAAATGCAAGCATCTTCATCGTCTCTGATGAATTTAAACTCTTTTAACAATTTCATCATTGTGAAGATTCCAACTCCGCGATGCTTAATTCAACCATTTGAAGTTTGCATATGCATTTAGCATCCTTTGAATTAACAAAATCCTATGGACCGTGTCATGCACACGTCCTAGGTAACAATTCTATTAGAAGAACTTGTTTTGTTTATTCAACTACCATATAACAAAATTATATGTAGTGGTTGCTAGATTAATCCGTCTAGACTAAATATCGCTATGAAAGATCAAATCTTGTCATATACAACCTTTGAACATTGTTGTGAATACTTTCCCAACATGTCGACTATTTCATAGATGTGAAACATCCATGTCTTATTTCTTTTATAGATCCAAATACGACTGTAAGGTCTTGTACCTTTTCAGAGGGTCTTTCAAGTTCAAAGCTTGATCTCTCGTATATGGAACTATCACGGAATTTCTGGCTTCAAGCCATTTGACGGAGTCAGGGCCCATCATCGCTTCTTTGTATGTAGTCATATCATTATTGTCAAATAATGATTTAATCAAATCTTGGTATTTGATTGTTTACCCGACCTACTTGCTTCAATAGAAACTTTGACCTTCGTAACCACAACCTTTGAGGCACGTGAGCCATGAGCATTGTTGCTGCCTCCGGAACACTTTTCGGCGCTGCGCAACTTTGCACATATAGCTAAGGTTCCTTTAACCTTATCAAAGTTCTATTTTCCTCCTACTTATCTTTTCACGAAAAATTCCTTCTCAAAGAAACTTGACGTTCTAAGCGACAAACACTTTTGTCTCCGGTGTTTATGGAGGAATACTTAACAGTTATTCGAAATAACATACAAAGAAAGGTTCATCCGACTTGGGTTGCAAACATCCTTTTTATGCATAGCATGCCAATGTTTAAGAAAGGACAACTTGGGTTTTATCCCAAACCATAACTTTATATGGTGTCATTTCAACGGATTATGATGGAGCTCTTTTCAGTGGAAAAACGGTAGTCTCTAAAGCTTTTAATCTTTAAAATATAATGACAGTTCTATGAATTACACCTTTGATCTTACCATGTCAAACAAGGTTTAATTACATATCTCGAACACTCCATACTCTTATGGTGTTTCGGGAAATGCAAATCCACGGAACGATTCCTTAAATCTTAGTTATTATGCTAAACTTGTAACTCAAATATCTTCCTTTATGATCTTATCATAAACTATTTATATTCTTGTTACAATGATTTTGCACTTCATCTTGAAAGCCTTTGAACTTTTCAAATGTTTCATACTTTATCCTTATTAAGTAAATATTCATATATTCACTCAAATTTTCGGAGAAAGCATATGAAGTTGAAATCCATCGCTCTTGACTACACATAATGGACTTCGTACAACAATATGTATAAGTTCCAATAAGCTAGTCATTCGTTCCTTTTTGGCCTATGAACGAAGTTTTAATTATCTCTAGGAAAGTTTCATAAGCGTCATTTGATCAAAAATCAAAAGACTCCAAAATTCCATCCACATGGAGTTTCTTCATGTTTTCTTTCCAATATAATTTAAACGGCGATGTCACTTCCGAAGTGATCTTTCAATCAATCTGTCTTTCGACATTTTTAGCACTAGTTTTATGGATGTGATTTCTCCAATGAGATTTGTGAATCATCCATCTTTTATGGATTATGGAAATTATTTGAACAACCCTTTTGTTCTCATAATACCTGATAAAACAAATCCTGAAGGCAAGCTTTGATGTTTAACGAGCAACACAATAACCCTTTATTTGTTCTCGATGAACATCATCACATATTCTTTTGCTAGTTACTTAGGCCATTGTAGTTCATGAATTGTGTTGTTTCGTATGACGATTCATACCAACAAATTCAGTATCAAATACTTAGGAACCACATTGTTTAATAAGCAAAGAATATAGCCATAACACGTATATCATCTATATACTTAAGATGAACAATTCTAGTCTTTTCTTTTCTGCCACATACTTATGAGATTCTCTTCAAGATTTTCTTTTCAGTTTGAAAGAATCTATCAACATCAATAGTGGAGTCATACATATGACACATAGTCCAAAGCGTGTATAGTTAAATACCAATGTCTTTGGACTTGCACTTTGAAGTAGATCACCATTATCAAATGTTTGGTGTTCTTTCAAATTCCTTTCTTTAGTAATCTCTTGGTGTAGTAAACATTTTACCTACATCAAATATTCACCCTCATCATGGAATTATCCATGATCAAGCTACTTTTAGCTTGTACCAGTGAATCGCGAGTATAATGTTGCTCTCCAAAACCTTTTGGAGGTTTAGGACAACTAGTGTCTCCAACCTTTTGCAAATTCTCATCAAATATGAGAACATGTCTTTTACCATATTATACTCTATCATGTTGCAACCAAAATTTCGTTTCAGATATCACAATATCTTCCACACATCATGGTTTCTGAAACAACTCTTTCAGATCCTAGATAACCTTGATATTAAGACAATCCTTTGAATATCAAGAATCATGGAGACAAACATGATACTCATACACTAACTCTTGGAATTGTCACTCTTGTTTTAATACCAATTATTAAACTTCATGGAGTAACCGGAACTTACTGAAAGTTTGCAATAGGACTTTTAAAACTTTAGATTAACACTTCAAAACAATACGATACCAGTTCGTAAAGTAACTAACCAAAATTCTATAGTTCTATCATCTCAATTATAACTAAGCGCAAGGTGGTAAACGGATGCCAATGACTACAACAACTATGCAATTCACTTTGATTTAATTTATGATAAATAGTGTTTAACTTTTAATTATATTGTTGTTGAACTCCCACTCAAAACAATATCCCTCACATTGTTTTAGTGATCACACGAACCAAATCCACCACATCAAAACCGATCATCACGAGAGTTGATGTAGCTTAAATGGCGAACAATCAACATGTTCATCATATCTACTATATGACTCATGCTTTACCTTTCGGTGATCCGTGTTCCGAGACCATGTCTGTACATGCTAGGCTCGTCAAGATCAACCTTAGCTTCCGCACAATCTGGCTTGCTCACGTTGTATACACTCGCAGAATCTAACACACCCGATCATCACGTGGTGCTTCGAAACAATGAGATTTAGCAACGGTGCTTACTAAGGATGAACACTTTAAAACTTGAAATTGTGTTCTTGAGGGATCATCTTATAATGCTACCGTCGTGAACTAAGCAATACAAGATGCATAAAAGGATTAACATCACATGCAATTCATAATATGTGATATGATATGGCCTTTCTTCTTGTGCTTCCGATCTCCATCTTCAAGCACGAACATGATCTCCATCATCACCGGCATTGCATCAAGGTCAATAACGCCGCTCCATGGTTGTCGTCCACCAGCTTCAACTATTACAACTACTTTGAACAGACAAGCGGGTCTTAACAGAATTTAAAGATAACCATATGGCTCCTGCCGGTTGCCAACTTACAATAAGGAACATTGCATACATCATATATAATCACAATCATGGCCATATCACATCACAGCACACCCCTGCAAAACAAAGTTAGACGCCTCTACTTTCTTTGCATGTTTTACGTGGTTTGGGGCTTTCATTAAGTGTCGTTCTAACTTACGAACAAGAACCACAACATTGATACTAGTATTGTCAATCACCCGTTGTAAATTGAATCTTAACTATGTTGGGAGAAACAGGCACCCGCAAAGCCACTTATGCAATACAAGTTGCATGTCAAGCGTGGAGCAAGTCTCATGAACGATGTCATGTAAGGTTAGCCCGGGCCGCTTCATCCCACCATCCCGCAAGATGCAAAGTACACAAGAAGCAATCGACAACAAAAGCATCAACGCCCACAATGACCATTGTGTTCTACTCGTGCAACAGATCTACATATAGACACGGCTCTGATACCACTGTAGGGGTTCATAGCATGGAAAACAAAAAATTTCTACCGCATGCAAACAAACAAGCCAAGATATATCTACTAGATTGTAGCAATGAATCGATAGAGGAACTCACCCTCGAAGATTCCAAAGCGGTTAACGAGAGCAGATTCTCGTGGGTGATGTAGTCGTACACTTCCCGATCTCAAGATCGCGTAGACGATCCTTCCGGCGCTGCGTTCCGGCAGCGCTTCCGTAGTCGGTCACACGTTCGGTACTCGAAGAAGACCTTCCTCTCCCTTGTTCCAGTAGGCAGCGGAGGTTGTAGCACTCCTCGCGATTCCGGCAGTACGACGGCGTGGTACCGGAAGTAGAGGGGAGATCTCGTAGGGCTTCTCCTTAAGCCAGAGCGAGTATGGTGGACTATGAGAGAGCCTTGGTGATCTAGGGTTTAGACACACCAATTAGAAGGGGCTAAACCAGTGGCTAGGGCAATTAGAAGATCTAACTCGGCGGCTTGGGAGAAATCCCTAGGCTGTGGCTAGGGTTTAGGTTTAGAGGGAGGCAACTTGTGTGTCTAGGAGGGGAGCCCTGCCCCTCCTCTTATAGGTGGAGGGAGGCGCGCCTGGGGAGGGGAGTCCCTCCCCAACTCGGACCCAAGGTGGGCCGGCGGTGGGAGGAGGAACTCCTCCCCCAAGTCGGTTTCAAACCTCCTTCTCCTCTTTCCCAAAACTAGCCGTTTGACTTTCAAACTAGCCGTTTGACTTTTCAAACTAGGATTTGAATAAAACCCTCTATTTGGTACAGCGATGACACCAAGTACATAATGCAATCATACCAACTTGATATAACACATTCATGTACCAATAGGAACTTAGATCTCTGTGACCATTCCGGATCTCCTCGTGATATCCCGGATCCCATCCGAGACTCCGAACAACATTCGGTCTCTTACTCATCATTCCATAACTACTCAACAACATCGAATCCTTAAGTGTGTCTCCCTACGGTTCGTGAATTATGCGGACATGATCGAGACACTTCTCCGATCAATAACCAATAGAGGAATATGGAAATTCATATGGCTCCCACATATTTCTACGATTACTTTGCGATCGAATGAACCACTTACATACGATACCAATTTCCCTTTGTCTCACAATAGTTTACTTATCCGAGGTTATGATCGTCGGTATCTCTGCATACCTAGTTCAACCTCGCATCGATAAGTACTCTTTTCTCGCTCAGCGGTATGTGATCCCTTGTGATCCAGTCACATGCTTGCAAGCTAATTGGATGAAATTCCACCGAGAGGGCCCAGAGTATATCTATCCGTCATATGGATGGACAAATCCCACTCTTGATCCATGTGTCTCAACCAATACTTTCCGAACACTCAATGCCACCTTTATAGCCACCCTGTTACGGTGTGGTGTTTGATGTCATCAAAGCATCCTTTCGGTAAAGGTGATATGCATGATCTCATGGTCGAAGGAATTAGGTTACTATGTATCAGAAAGCTTATAGCAAATGAACTATATTAAATGACTTGATCTTTATGCTACGCTTAACTATAGGAGTATGTCCATCATATCATTCTCCTAATGATATGACCCTGTTGTTAATAACATCTCTATGTTCATGATCAGGAAACCATGATCATATATTAACCAACAAGCTAGTTTAACAAGAGGCTTTACTAGGGACTCTTTTATGTTTACAAATCACACAAGTATTAATGTTTCCTGTTAATACAATTATAGCATGGTATGTAAACATTTATCATAAGTATGAAGATATGACAATAACCACTTTATTATTGCCTCTTGGGCATATCTCTAACAGGATGATAGGTTGGAACGCATCCATTTGGTCTAAGGGAAGGCTTCTGAAAGGTCCTGCCTTGGTGAAAATCAAGTCTTGTGGGGAAAGTGTACAACCTCTGCAGATGGAAGAATCTAAGTACTTAGCCATGTCCCTGGAAAAGGACAACTTGATCATCAAGACATGGAAGCTATCCAGAATCTCCTCATCCCAATTTCTAAGTAAAACTTGTGGTTGAACAAGGGTGAAGGACCCCAATGTCTATTGGTGGTTCCTTGGGAAACGTTTTTGACAAAGAAAAACTTAGTGATTTTCAACTAATAGGCAAAAATAATTTTGAGCAAAGCAAGCCTAAGCTACACTTAGCCAAATTGCATATAGTATCTAGTACACCAATATTCTTCTAAGGTATCACTTGCCAATACTATTCCAATGTATTGACCCACTGTGGCTATAACTTGTGATGTTGCAGGATATTCTGATGATGATTAGGAGTCATGAGTCTACACTCAACATGCTTGCCTGTGGCACATGAAGATGAAGACTTATTTATCTATTTACTTATTTAAACTCTTGTACTAGGCCTGTGGCCATGGAGTTGTAAAGACTATGTTTGTCTCTGGAATGACTGTAATAATGACCTTTGTTTCTGTGTACTTCATCCTAAACTGTGGATGCTAGCATTGATCCAGGGACTAGCATTGCAATCACACGGATCCTTTTCCTTTATAACAGAGGGATCTTACAGATGGTATCAGAGCACTGTGTTGCCTGTAGGATTATGACCCTAGGATTGGAAACCACTAAGGAAAAATTTTCAACAACTTCCACACTTGTCTTTTCTTCTCGTAAACTTTTCTAATCTTCTTTCTCATCTCTATTTGTAGATGAACTCCATCAATGAAGCCGTGAAGAAGGGACCACTCATGACTATGACTTTGGAATGTGAGACAGAGTTCCCAAAGGCTCTCAAGGACCTCATGGTTGCCATGGGAATACATGGTGTAGCTGTGTACAAAGGTTTTCCTGTGATGGATGAAGGAGTTGAGTACTGGTGGGTGCAACTTCACTTGTATAAAAACAAGGAATACAACCACAAGGACTCAGGATTCTGCATGGTCACCAACACAATGATGCACACCACATTCTTTGATTAAGCAAGGGATGCAGCTTGGAGGGCCATCAAAGAACTTGGTGATAGAATCAAGTGCAGAATGCTTAACACTCAGAATGATCTTAAGGAAGAGAATAAACATGCCCAAAAGTTAGAGGCTACCAACCAAAGCCTAAGGAAGGACATCATAGATTTAGCAATGGAGTCTTGTGATCTAGACAAACAGATTGCCTCTAGGGATGCCCTGTTAGCCAACTTGGCAAGTGAGATGGGATTGTAATGTGCCACATTAGTTGGACCACCACACTTATCATTTTGTTTTCCAAAAATGTTGTCTAAATAAGTTGAACCTTGGATGCTTGTAATGGATTTTATGTATGCCATGACTTGTGTGTTTTCCAATGTTATGCTTGTGATGCTCTGTCTTGAAATTTATTTATTGTGTTGATTCTAACTTTTTCTATCTTATTAAATAGATGCCTAATGTTACCATCAACACTGTTGAAGAGTTCCAAGGAACTCGTTTTGGCCCTCGTATTATTTAGCTCACTAGTTTGCTCAATCTCCCTCTTCCTACCATCATGGTGCTTCCCCTCACCAAGTTTGAGAGGAAAGACCTTTGGGGCTTCAAGGTCAATCAGCCCGGACGCCAGACTGAGCCTACCACGGAGGCTATCATCTTCAAGCTCATGCACGATGACAAGGAGAGAGGCCTAGAGGTAGTTATGCAGGACTTGATTGGATGTCTGTTAGGGAGACACTCTCGACAGGTTATAGGTACTCACTTCCACGCCTTCAGTAGACGTGATGAGGATGGAGAGGCCATCGACTTCGAGGACACTTCGAGGGAGACATCAGAGCCGATTCGTCAATACCTCCAGGACTTAGAGGTTCTCCTTAGGCACGTGGACACTGATATGACCAACGTCATGCTCAGCAATGACAAACTCCAGGTGCAGCTTCGTGATAAGGACAAGCTCTTCGCGGAGCAAGATGAGATAGTCAAGGAGATGGATGTCAAGTTCGAGAGTCAGGACAGAAAGTTCAAGAGTCAAGAGAAGCGAGTCCAAGATAGGAACAAGAGGATTCGAGACATGACTGCAGAACTAGAGAACAAGGACTTAGAGCTCGAGCATCAGCAGACTATGATTGAGAGGCTTCATTCTCAGAAGAGGGCTCTCAAAGCCAAAGTAGAGACCTTGGCCACCAATGTCGAGGAATACAAGACCGCTATGGAGAATGCATGTCTTACCTTTGTTGAGGAGGAGGTTGATGCCGAGGAGTAGTGATGACTACTCATTTATCAGTTATTTATCATGCTTTTCATTGATTCGCAATGACCATCCAACATGTGGATGGCTTGCTATTGGTGTGTTTACTTTGCAAACTTGTCGTTTATGTTGTTGAACTATTTTTTTATTATGATGCATGTTTGGTGATTGTTTATGTGATGTATTGTGCATGTTAGAATCTATGGGTATCTCATTCTTATCTCTATTGAACAAACCACAGATGCCTCCCCGTCGTGCCAATCCCAACCCCAACAATAACAACATCACCCCTGAGATGCAGCAAATGATGACAGCTCAGACTCAGCTAATGCAGATGATGACTACGTTCATCCAGAATCAGAACAACAACAATAACAACAATAACAATAACAACAATCAGAACAACCCACCTAGTTTTGACATGCTTACCAGGTTCTTGAGATTGAGGCCAGCAAAGTTCTCAAGAACAACTGATCCTATGGTGGCCAATGATTGGCTACACTCTGTGAACAAGGACTTGGTAACAGTTGGCTGTACTGATGAAGAGAAAGTCAGATTTGCAGCTCACTTGTTGGAAGGACCAGCAACTACTTGGTGGGATAACTTCCAAATCACCACTCCCATTGAGGATGTGACATGGGCTATCTTTGAAGATGGTTTCCGTACTGCTCACATCTCATCCGAAGTGATGAGTTTGAAGAAGAAATAGTTCCATAACTTGAAGCAGCGCCACCACAGCGTGGCTGAATATATTGAAGAGTTCAACAATCTGGCGCGTTATGCACCGGATGAAGTTGACACTAATGCTAAGAGGAAGGAAAAGTTTCTTGAAGGCCTGAATGATGAATTGAACCTGCAGTTACAAGTGGCCTATGTTCCCACATACCAGTCTCTTTGTGACAAGGCTGCTATATTGGGGAACAAAATGAAACAAGTGGAAAGAAGGAAGAGAAAGCACTTTGACAAGCACAGCTCGGGATCGTCTCACAAACGTTCCCATTATGATGATAGTGGGAGTTCAGGATCCCACAAGCATGGGAAATTCAACAAGCACCACAACCACAACCGTCATCATGACCACAAGAATCACCGTAGTCATGACAATGACAAGTACAAGAATCACAAGGGTGGATATAAGAGCCACCACAGTGGTAGTGTAAGTGGCAGTGGAAGCCATCCTGTCAAGAAGGATCTTAGTCAGGTTGAGTGTTTCAAGTGCAAGAAGATGGGGCATTATGCAAATGAATGCCTAGAAAAGAAATTTGAAGGACCCAACAAGCCCAACCCTTTTCAAAAGGGACAAGTGAACCACATCAATGTGGAGGAGATTTATGAGGAACCTAATGCTGTTGCTGGTAAGTTCAAACTCAATTCTGTTCCAGCATTTGTTCTCTTTGATACTGGTGCATCTCATTCATTCATATAAAGAGCATTTGTTGAAAGAAATGAACTACCGGTAGAAACTATTGGGTGCCCTATAAAAGTAAGTTCTCTTGGCGGAGAAATGATAGTGAATTTAGGATGTCATGATCTAGTCATAGAGTTTGGGAAGTATAAGTTTCCCGTTAACTTGATAATCCTAAACTCCCAAGGATTGGATGTCATTTTGGGAATGGACTGGATGACTAAGCACAAGGGAGTGATAGATTATGCAAACCATACTGTCTCACTCACAACTCTAGAAAACAAAAGAATCAGATTCAAGACCAACTTTGAATCAAAAAGGAGTAAGCTAAATTCTCTTAAGGGGGTTAGCATGGACAGTGTGCCTATTGTGTGTGAGTATCCAGATGTGTTTCCGGAAGAATTGTCGGGAATGCCACCAGATAAAGATGTGGAATTTCTTATTGATTTGCTACCAGGATCTGGACCAATAGCAAAAAGACCATACAAGATGTCAGTTGATGAGTTGAAAGAACTCAAGAAGCAGCTTGGAGAACAGTTGCAGAAAGGTTTTATCCAACCAAGTTCCTCATCTTGGGGAGCACCAGTTTTGTTTGTGGAAAAGAAGGATAGAAGTCAAAGGTTATGCATAGATTATCGTTCACTGAATGAGGTGACTATCAAGAACAAATACCCTTTGCCTAGAATCAATGACTTGTTTGATCAGTTGGAAGGAGCTTGTGTGTTCTCAAAGATTGATCTCCGGTCAGGTTATTTTCAGCTGAAAATAAGGGAACAAGATATACCCAAGACAGATTGTATGAGTATACCGTGATGCCATTTGGTTTGACCAATGCACCAACATACTTCATGAATATGTTGAACAAGGTGTTCATGGAATTCCTTGATAAGTTTGTTGTCGTTTTCATCGATGACATTCTAATCTACTCCAAGAGCAAGGAAGAGCATGAGGGACATTTACGATTGATACTAGAGAAGCTTAGAGAGCATAAGCTATATGCCAAATTCAGCAAGTGTGAATTTTGGTTAAATGAAGTTGGATTTCTTGGACACGTTGTGTCAGGAGATGGTGTAGCAGTTGATCATGCAGAAGTTTCAGCTGTAACTGAATGGGAATCTCCTAAGTCAGTAAAAGAAGTTCGTAGTTTCCTTGGCTTGGCAGGATACTACAGAAGGTTTATTGAGAATTTCTCCAAGGTAGCAAAACCTATGACAGAATTGTTGAAGAAAGACAAGAAATTTGCTTGGTCTGAAGGTTGTGAAATCAGCTTTCAAGAATTGAAGAAGAGACTAGTGACAGCACCAGCCTTGTGTTTGCCAGATTTGGAGAAGGATTTCCAAGTGTATTGTGATGCATCTCATCATGGATTAGGTGCAGTACTTATGCAAGAAGGGCAAGTTGTGGCTTATGCCTCGAGACAACTCAAAACTCATGAAGTAAACTACCCTACTCATGATTTAAAGTTAGCCTCTGTTGTCCATGCACTCAAAACATGGAGACACTATCTTTTGGGAAAGCGATGTGAAGTGTTCACAGATCACAAAAGTTTGAAGTATATCTTCACCCAGAAGTAAATTAACATGAGACAAAGAAGATGGTTAGAACTCATTAAGGACTATGACTTAAGTTTGCAATACCACCCCGGTAAAGCAAATGTTGTAGCGGATGCTCTAAGCCGTAAGGTTTTTGTGAATGGCCTTACTAAGGGAGAATTGCCAGATGATCTGTGTGCCCAATTTAGAGATCTCAGATTGGAGATTGTGCCGGAAGGACATCTCATGTATTTGGATGTTCAACCCACTTTGTTGCATAAGATCAAAGAAGCCCAGAAGACTGATAAGGAAATTGAAGAGATTAAGGAAAAGATTGGCAAGGGAAAAGCCAAAGGATTTCATGAAGACGAACAGGGTACTTTATGGCATGGAAAACGTATCTGTGTTCCACAAGATCCGGAACTTCGGAAACTGATTTTACAAGAAGCACACAACTCACCATATTCCATTCATCCGGGTAACACCAAAATGTACATGGATATGAAGGAAAGATTTTGGTGGAATAATCTCAAGAAGGACATCGCTGAACATATTGCTTTGTGTGATGTATGTAGTAGAGTGAAAGCGGAACATCAAAAACCAGCATGATTGCTTCAACCACTACCTATTCCTGATGGGAAGTGGGACAAGATTGGTATGGATTTCATTACCGGATTACCAAGGACCCGGTCAGGATTGATTCTATTTGGGTAGTAGTGGATCGCCTAACTAAAGTGGCACATTTCATACCCGTGAAGACAACCTATACAAGTGCTAAGTTGGCCAAGATCTATATAAGTAGAATTATATGTCTACATGGAGTACCCAAGAGTATTGTGTCTGATAGAGGAACACAATTCACTTCTCATTTTTGGAGGCAACTACATGAGTCATTAGGAACGAGGTTGTAATTCAGCACTGCTTTTCATCCTCAGACTGATGGACAGACTGAAAGGACTAATCAGATTCTTGAAGATATGTTTAGGGCATGTGCCCTAGACTATGGAGCCAGTTGGGATGAAAGTCTGACTTACGTAGAATTCTCTTATAATAACAGCTATCAAGCCAGTATTGAGATGGCACCATTTGAGTTTCTCTATGGGAGAAAGTGTACCACCCCATTGTTATGGAATGGTGTGGGGGAAAGAAGTTTGTTCGGACCAGAACTTATCAAAGAGTCTGAAGAGAAAGTCAAACTAGTTAAGGACAGATTGAAGATAGCACAGTCCCGATAGAAAAGCTACGCAGATCCTAAGCGTAGAGAAGTCACCTATGAAGTAGGTGATAGAGCTTATCTTAGAGTGTCACCACTCCGTGGAGTGAAGAGATTTGGTGTCAAAGGAAAATTGGCCCCAAGATATGTTGGACCATTCAAGATTCTGAGTCGCAAAGGAGAAGTAGCCTATGAGATTGAATTGCTAGAGTCTTTGGCAGCTGTTCATAATGTGTTTCATGTGAGTCAGCTTAAGAAATGTCATCCGGAAATGGAAGAGACTTCTTTGAAGGATACTATACCTATGGAAGAAGTCCAATTGGAAAGTGATCTTACTTATGAAGAGAAACCCATCAAGATTCTTGAGACTGCAGAAAGAGTTACTTGGACTAAGACTATCAAGTTCTGCAAAGTTCAATGGAACCATCATTCCGAAGAAGAAGCAACATGGGAAAGAGAAGATGATGTTCGGAAAGACCACCCTCACCTATTTGCTAGCCAATCCGAATCTCGAGGGCGAGATTCACCTTAAGGGGGTTAGATTTGTAACATCCCTAAAATCATGTTTCAAACTCATTCATATCATCCATGCATCCATGATCATTTAGGGTTTCATTTAAAAATCATTTAAAAAACAAGAGCATATATTGCTCATTATTTTATGTATGAATACTTTAGCCTTTGGGCTACTTGCTAATGAGTAAGGTGCAAATATTTATTCAGTAGTGTTTTTTATTCAAACATAAGTGATTTCAAAAGCTTGAATAAAATTTACAAACAAAGTGTGAAATAAAACCAAGATTATGCCAATTATTATATCACATAATGGCTTGGTTTTATTCTATTTCTCAAATGACCCAAGTTGGTTTTATAAAAAGATAGGTTTGACACTTATTTGAGTGCAAGATTCACTGTACAAAAGTCCAGAGAAGATTTGAAATCAAACAGATTTGAAATTGGAGTTTGAAATCAGTTTAGAAATTCAAACAGAAAAAGAAAAGGGAATAAGGAGAAAAAAACAAGCCAAACAGCTAAACAGGCCCAACCAGCCCAGTTCGACCAAACCTAGCCCAACTACCCCTCCCGCGAATCGTTTTCCTCTACCCGCAGACATACCCCCAGAGTCACTGACGCAAGGACCCCACCTCCCCTCTGTTTCTCTCACTGACAACGCGGCCCGCGCAACGGTTTTCTTCTCCACCACGCGGACGTGTTCTTCCCCAAATCACGCCGAGCGTTTCCTGGTTATTTCGCGTCGTCAATTCCCGTTGAATGCTGGAGTGATTCATGCCCTCGTCTCGCCTACTTAAAGCCCCTCTGCCCCCTCTCCATTTTCCCCCAGACCCCGAGCACACAGCGCCCCCAGGCTGCCTGTAATCGCCCTTGCACCGTCGCAGACAGAGCCCACTCCGGCGACAAATCCCGGTGAGCTCCATGCGCGCCTTCCACTCTGATTCATGCAGACAGCTTCACAACATCCTTGCGCTCCTACTGACGCCCTTAGTTCATCCTGTACTGCCCCAGATCGTCGACTCCATCAAGCACCGCAAGTTCCCCACGACGTCTCCAACTCCGGCGACAAAATTCGGTGAGCCTCGTGTTCCCCTCTGTTTCTGAATCATACGAGCATGTTCGCCTGCATCTAGCGCACCTGCTGATACTTTTTGTTTGGATCCTCGAGCCCCAGAACGTCGCATTCAACTCCGACAGAGAGCATCTGATGCCGCCAGCAACTCCGACGAGCTCGTGCTGCTGTGTCCGTGCGCCCCTTGTCAAGCCATCGCCACGTTGAGCTTCAGTACATCACCACGAGTCTGGTAAGCATCTCCGGTGACCCCAAAACCCCCTGTAGTCACCGCGCCGCCGTGGACAGAGCCACCGCCGCCAGTCGCCACCGCTAGGACCTCCAAAGTTTGGTCGCTTGATCGCGCACCGTTGGATCCAGATCTGACGGGCTAGATAGAACACTTAAGCGAAGGGGTACGAATATATCTGGGCCATGCAGATTAAGTTAGATCTAACAGCTTACGTGTGCGATCCTGAGCGAACCGGTACGCACCAATCAGAACATGACGTGTGGCTAGGATTTAGATTTAAAATCAGAATTTGAATCTATTAGATGTTTGATTTTGTTTTAATCATAACTTTTGATTCCCACGTCCAAATTTAATGAATTTTATATCAATGGAATCAGAAGAGAAAGCGCTTTCCATATATGCAATGTGTTTAACTTTTTGCTTCTGTTAAAATGGTTTTATTTACAGAAACATGTGTAGGCCTATTATGTGTATATAAATTATTTGAGAAATGTTTTAGTGTTTAAATAAAGGTTGTTTGGCAAGTTTTGAACTTGTTTATGAACCAGTACTGTGCACTTGTATTTTTGAGTTTAGAAAAATCATCACATATCATATTGCATGCATCCATATATATTTTTTCTTGTATTTATTTTGTATGTGATTTGTTGCTATGATTTTATGTGTAGATTTTGGTGCAAATAGTGATTGTGATTGTGAGGAGTGTAGCTACTCTCCAAACTACCAAGGCAAGTGGTGCTACATGATATTTTTATCCCTATGTTTTTCTACTATGCATTAGAAATATTTTTGCTAGTCTTGCATGGTTATATTTTGCTTATATTCTATGCTTGGGAAATCCTAGTAGTGGTAGAATTGCTAGAAATTTCTAAGTTAAGATGCTTATGTATGCCATGCTTAGCCTAGCTAGTAGCAACCAAGGGTGGTGAATTATTCATGCTATGCTAAAATATTTCTAAGTCTTTGGACTTGTGTTTTTACTTAATAAAACAACTAAGTGAATGAAACACCTAGGTGGAATGGAAGGAATGGTTTATGTTGAGTGGTTACACAAGGCCCATTTCTATGGTTTACCTTGTGTATCTCACTTGTGGAAAGCCACCCAGGAACAAAGGGATTTGAGAGGCCAAATGTTAAGAAGCTTCTAGTGCAGCCACTTGGCAATATGGGCTCTGCCTGGATCACATGGGTTGCAATAACTTAGCCATTTGGACAGTTGGTGGTAGTGTGATGATAGGTTGGAACGCGTCCATTTGGTCTAAGGGAAGGCTTCTGAAAGGTCCTGTCTTGGTGAAAATCAAGTCTTGTGGGGAAATTGCACAACCTCTGCAGATGGAAGAATCTAAGTACTTAGCCATGTCCCTGGAAAAGGATAACTTGTGCATCAAGACATGGAAGCTATCAAGAATCTCCTCATCCCAATTTCTAAGTAAAACTTGTGGTTGAACAAGGGTGAAGGACCCCAATGTCTATTGGTGGTTCCTTGGGAAAAGTTTTTGACAAAGAAAAACTTAGTGATTTTCAACTAATAGGCAAAACTAATTTTGAGCAAAGCAAGCCTAAGCTACACTTAGCCAAATTGCATTTAGTATCTAGTCCACCAATATTCTTCTAAGGTATCACTTGCCAATACTATTCCAATGTATTGACCCACGGTGGCTGTAACTTGTGATGTTGCAGGATATTCTGATGATGATTAGGAGTCATGAGTCTACACTCAACATGCTTGCCTGTGGCACATGAAGATGGAGACTTATTTATCTATTTACTTATTTAAACTCTTGTACTAGGCCTGTGGCCATGGAGTTGTAAATACTATGTTTGTCTCTGGAATGACTGTAATAATGACCTTTGTTTCTATGTACTTCATCTTAAACTGTGGATGCTAGCATTGATCCAGGGACTAGCATTGCAATCACAGGGATCCTTTTCCTTTATAAAGGAGGGATCTTATAAGTCAACACCTTTTGCTCCTCGTTGGTATTGACACTCATATTTATCGAAAGTACTACGATACACCCCCTATACTTGTGGGTCATCAAGACTATTTTCTGGCGCCATTGTCGGGGAGTGAAGCGCTATTGAAGAGTGGAACTAGTAAATGAAACTTCTACTTTGAGTATTGTTTTTATTTCTGTTTGTTACTTTGTTTCCAATATGGATAACCCACTTGGTTTTCTGTTTGGGAAAACTACTACCACTGTTAGGGTAGTACATGAACCACCACCTATTGAGATAGATCCTTTTAAGATACCTATAAGTATTGTTGATTGTGTTATGGATAATTATTATTTAGGGGATGGAACTTTCCACCCTGGTGATCACTTGCTCTTTATCCGTGAATTATGCGGGTTCTTTAAGTGTGTAGGTATCACAACTGAACAAGTGAAGAAGAAGTTACTCTCTACATCATTGAAAGGAAGAGATGAAGAATGGTATAAGCTGCTGAAGAATGGACAATCCATGGAATGGGAGGAAATAGTACCTCTCTTTTATTCTAAATTCTATCCTCCCGATGAGATTCATAAGGATAGGAATCTAATATATAACTTTTGGCCCCGTGATGGAGAGAGTACATCTCAAGCTTGGGGGAGATTGAAGTTACTAATGCTTAAATTTCCTATTCATGAACTCCTTAACAATATTATTATCAATAACTTTTATGCTAGGCTTTCTCTTCATGATAAAGATTTACTAGATGCTTCTTGTGCTGGATCATTCACACGTATGAAGGAAGAAGCTAAATGGGATCTCATAGACCGTATTCAAGAGAACACTAAATCATGGGAGAATGACAAAGGAATAAAGTCAGGTATAAACTATGATTATGAATGCATTAAATCTTTATGGGAACTGATGACTTCCGTGATATTAGTACTGAGTATGGTCTTGATTCTCAAAGTATTGCCAATTGTTTTAAGGCCTTTGCCTCTTACATAGAAATTCCTAAAAAGAAGTGGAATAAGTACCATGCTCCTTATAAAGATGTTGTCAATCATGTTCCTGTTAGAAACACCGAATTTTGTACTATTGATCATATTTTTCCTGAACCTTATGTTGAGAAAACACCTTTCCCAGCTAAGGTAAAGGAGTATTCTATGATAATTAGTGTGAATAACAAAGGTACAAAGAAAACTGTGGAACATGATGAGCAAATAAACATTGAACATGTAGTATCCATTGAGAAAGATCTTGTCACTAAAAACGTAGAAGTTGGGCACATTGTCTTCTGTGAAGACGCTTCTAATATTGTCTCCCATCCTAGAAAAACTAGGAAAACTAGTCCTTGTGCTTTCTGTCAGAATTGGTGATCATTGCTATTATGGTTTATGTGATATTGGTGCTAGTTCTAGTGCTATTCCTTATGAGCTTTATAGGGAAATCATGCATGAAATTGGTCCTTGTGATCTTGAGGACATTGATGTGGTTATTCACCTTGCTAACAAGGAAACCTTTTGCCCTATTGGTATTGTAAGAGATGTGGAGGTTCTTTTTGGTAATATTAAATATCCTGTTGATTTTCTAGTGCTTAGTTCAGCAGCTAGTAAAACTTGTCCTATTATCTTTGGTAGACCTTTCTTGAACACTTATGGAGCTATTATAGATTGTAAAAAGGAGAAAGTTTTAACTAAGTTTGATGGAGATTCTTATGAGTTTAACTTTTCCAAATTTGCTAAAGCTCCTTATGAAAATAGCTTGCCTAATGAAGATTTTAGGGTTGAACAGATTTCTTCTATTGATCTAGTTTATGACCTTGGACCTCTTTTTGATGATTGTAAGTATGCTCATTCTAAGGATAGAGTTGTTTCTTGTGATAGTTATATTGTCAAGTTTATTCGAAGTGCTACTAAAAGTTATTATGAGAGAGGGAAACATTGTTTTATGCATCTCAATAACATTAAGTTTCCCCGTTTTATGTTGAAAGCTTTGAAGTTGCATTTGTTTTGTCTTCCTATGCTAGTGGCCTTTTGTTTCAATAATTTGTTTTCTCATGAGACTCCATTGCATAGGAAGTGGGTTAGGCTCAAGTGTGTTGGATATTTTCTTCTTGATGCTCTCTTTCACTTCAAATCTATATCTCCTTTATGAGCATCTTTGAAATTATCAAGCCTAACTTAAAGGCATTAAAGAAAAGTACTTCTTGGAAGATAACCCAATAGTTTTGTTGAGTCTTGGAAGTTATTACCTCAGTAATAACCGCTCCTTATCCTTTTTGTTTTGGTCTTTGTGTCAAGATCAACTACTTTTGAGAAGTAGAGGAGTTGTGAAAAGTGGCTGTCCTGGGATAGATTTTTGTGTTGCATTGTAAAAATTCGTGAAGGAGCTCAGTACAACAGATGGAGCTTCATTTTTCTGTGCTTGTTCTCCAAGTTGTTATACAACTTTAATTAGTTTTGCACTTTTTTATTTGAGCAACAAAAGTTCTTAGAAAAAATCAATCACTTGCTGGTTAGTTTTGACAGATTTCTGCCATCATTTGCATTTTCCTCTTTAATTGATTCCCTTTTAGTTTCTTTTTGAGTTTTTTTGAAAGGATTTGCTACAGTAGCTTTTGTTTTGATGGATTTCAGTTGAAGTTTGAACCTAAAGGTTTATTGTTTTTGCATACACTAATGTGTCCAATGAGGTTTGTGTAAGGCCTAGTAAGAAAAGGAATTTCCAGGAGAAGGGGAAAAGAAATCTGTAGATTTCTTCTTTTATTAGGTAAAAAGTGGTGAAAACATAAGGTTCGTGAAAGCCTAATATTTTTTATATTTTTGATGTTTTTATTACATACGGAAGGTTACAAGACGAAACAGGGGAGGAAATGGAGGATAGGTGGGCCACACCCACCCCAAAGCGCCCCCCACTGGTGGGGTGTGAGCCTCGAGTCCGTCTCCCTCGCTGCACAGTACCTTCCTTATGTCTTGAAACTTTGTAATATATAACCTCCCAGATCCCCCGAGGTTCGTATATCGTGTTCTCGTCGTGTTTTCATTTCGATATGTTTCTGTCAGGAAATCTTCTCAAGTTTAGAGCACCATGGTCTCCGCCAACGACAAAGGCAAGAAGCCCGTGGAAGATGATCCTCAAAACCCCAAGGAGGAGGAGATCTTGGTTGAGGATGAAGAAGATGTGGAGGAGGACGAGCATCCATACACCCGCGCTACCGTTGCAAGCATTGGAGTGGTGGAAAACCCTACCAATCTTAGGAGGACAACACGGATGCCTACATGTCAACACCCAGATTTTTGATCCCAGATGCCTATTATGCCATAGATCGCAATCCCAGGATTACCATTTTTGCGAGACATAACAGATTGGTACCATATTTCATCATCCATTAAAAACCATAATAAAGGTATTACAAATAAAGGATCTCATGATCCAGTCTTAATATAATCAGCACAACGGAAAAATAATAAATCTAGCGTGGTCGAGACTCCATATTCAGGGTCACATGCAATGATGACGATGGGAGATGATCCTAGCTGTCATAGACTTCCTGATGTCCATCATCCTGGTAGTCCTCCTCATAGTCTGGCCATAGGAATAGCCAGGGACAAAGCCATGAGTACTCTTTAAGTACTCACAAACTATCACTAACAAGTAAACTAGTTTGAGTAGGAATCCTAAGCTCTAGGTTTATTTGAAAAAAGTCAGGTTTATCTCAAACTGAGTTTAGAAGTAAAGAAAACTAGTTTAATGTTTTACAACACCTAAGTGGGAACTTAGTTTTCATGTTCACAACCCTGTTGTGGTCAAGTCAAAGTCATAGTTCATTTCACAAGTCATTTTGAAAACATCTGACGACGGAACATTATGGCCACTCCAACTGTCCATAACCGCTAACGCGACTATTCGAATAGTTTGACACTCTGCAGAGGTGGTACACTTTCACCACAACATTCGATACATCCGTCAGGGACAAACCCTTAATCATCATACTTAGTATACGAATAATCAATCTTAACCTTTCAATTACACACCCTAGTATATGCACCTTCCCTATGAGTTTGGCCTCCCAACCATGACCATTTGTCATCTTGGGAACTGCATAGGTGGACATTCATTACGAGGTAGACTCAGCTCAAACCTCTTCCGCAAGGGAACCCATACTAAGACATATAAACTTCCAGTCAAGCCCTACCTAATTCGGATATTGTGGTTGTACGGTAAAATTGGAATGGTATCGCATCCGAACCCAACCATCAGTTTTTATAAAGGGCCAAGGCTCATGCCTCAACATTTTCATCATCAAATCATCTGGTGTTCATACACATGTCAAAACATTTCAATAGAATGAATCTTCATTCCAAGGTTTTCATAATAATTTTCACCAAGTATTCCCATCTAAAGTGATCAACTTTTATAATTATCACTAGCCACGAAAGTTGAGAGTATTCACTAATGAGGGGTGCTAATCAAGTGTGACTATCCAAATCTAGTCTCATGCCTTAGTATTACATCTAGTTCTAACTACTTAGGCCAAGTTTTATGCTCTTTATGCTATCTATACTATTTTTCCAAAACTCACAAAGCACTAACTAAAAGTACTAAAGAACTTTGGTAACGCAAAAAGGGTAAAGCTTTCAAGTAAAACTGGGAATTGGTATAATCAAGGTTGCATAACCAAAGCATGCCTAATGCATCTTGTATAGGTTACATGCAAAGTTCTAGCTTGCAAGTGTTAGCTTAAACAGTGTAGCTTGATAGGATGGCTTGCCTTGATTGGTGCAGTGGTTGAAGTTTTCTTCTTCTTCTTCTTCTTCTTCTTCTTCTTCTTCTTCTTCTTCTTCGTAGTACTCCTCCTCCTCGTAGCCTTGGTCGGTAATAGCATCTATAAATAAATATGAGGTACACAATCACCAAACAATACTTAAATACCTCTATTTATGTGGTGACCCAGCATACCACTGCATGATTTAGTACACTATAGTCGTTGATATAACACCAATGAAACACCGTTCACTAGTATTACATCCCTCATAGTGGTACAACAGAAAGACAGCAGGTCCAAGACATGACTATAGGTTACAACTCAACTCTTTACACAAGATCCATAGAACACTCTAGGTTAAAGAGAGAGAAAGATACTTCTTACAAAGAAGAATCAGAAATAAATAACTCAAAAATATCATACTATTAAGACTAGTATTTTAGCTAATGGTCTGGCATTGCTGCTATTGCAATATGCTATAGAAATGGGTTCTTTGGCTAGATATTATATTCCTATCTAATCAGTAACTTCGTCTTCACTTGAGTTGGTGTATATGTTGACTTTCTTGACTTCATTGAAGAGCTTTAGCTTTTGATGATGATTCCTGGAGCATGACTTGATGTAGACATCGTATGTACTGGCTTTAGAACCTAGCAAGGGTTAAGAAGATACGTTGAGTACGAGCGTACTCAAAAAGTTCACTAGAAAAGGAGTGTTTGATGCACTATATCTACAGCCACAGACCGTAGGTCGTAGCAATGCAAGTTTTCGTAAACATTTCTTCAAAGGTTGCTTTTATTCTGAAAGCTATGTTCATCAGCCTTCACGGGTTTACCGGAACTTTCATGGAGTTCCTTTCCACGCTGTCAGCCTCCTTCCTAACAGGAGTAACAAGTTACAGTTCTTACACTCTACAGAGGTGTGTTACTTTACCCATGAGAGAGCTTAGCCTTGTTGCACAACCAAGACATGACCTTGTCCATACTTCCTTGGTATGGGGACCAATCTAAGATCCAAGCCAATAACTTCCCCCTTTGCGACCCCGCATGTCTCCTTGGTGTACACCATGCCCACCCATTGAATTACGACAATGGTTTGTATAGACCGTTAGATGCCAAAACTATCGTGGGACGTTGAGGGTTCCCACCCATATGCTGCATATCCTCTATGAATTACCAATTAATATGCATGCTACGAGTGATAACAGCCACGACCTTCACATCCAGCTACATGCGAGAGGAAGAAGATACAGCTGACTTATCTGTCCCATTCCAAATCTCATGGTTAACGCGTGATATAGGGCGCAAGAATCACTGGCGACATTGGTTGTTAAGTCCTAGATAATATGTTCCTTTACCACCGGAACTTTCATAGCAGGTTTTTACCTCATGGTAAATAACCTATAATCACATTATTATGAAAATAGTGTTTTCGGACCTTTTTCAAATGCAGGTGATAACAACACTATATTTGTAAAATATTTTACAAAAAATAATCAAAGGACATGAGCAAGTGTGAACTTGCCTTTTGTGAGTGCAAGATTATGCACTCATGGTCTTCAAGAGAATATAAGATCCAATATCTGAAATCAGCATCATTGGTCCGATAAGGACTAATGTTTAAAGAAGCAAGACGCTATTATGCATAAGTAATGTAATGCAATTTCGTAAACTCGAATCCCGGGGATAACGTTGTTCTAGGGTTTGGATACTGGAAATGATGTCTTTGAAATGTGTTGTACTTTTAGATCAGTTTCACACTTTGTGCTTCTTGTTAAGGTTTGTGAGTGTGTGTTAAACACCATGTAACTATAATAACATAAAACAATGAGATACACACAAATGTGAAATGCTATTCAAGATTTTTTACACTATAATTGTTTATCTTCAAATTTTACTCTACAAGTAATGTTACTTATAAAGAACTTAAGTGTTATCAATCCTAAGTATACAAGTAAAGTATAAAGTAATGTGATTACGATTAATTGTCATCTGTTAACTTAAGTGGCAAAATGAATAACTTTTGAAGAAAAGATTCGTTTTCTCAGGTCTAAACAATATTTGTGGTTAATCAAATGTGGTTGAAGCTGTTTGTGCTTGCTTGAATAGTTTGGACTTGAGATGATTTATGATTTAATTATAATAGACCAAAGTTAACTATAAAACACATAACAAAGTTTTTAGCCTTATATTTAAAGTCTTGTAGACTAAAGTTAACTTTAAAGACATAGATAGACTTATGGTGTATTACTTATGATACTTGTATCTTGTTCACTTTATATTGTTTCCTAAGTTACTTAAGAATAGTATTACTTCTATCTGAGTAGTGGTTTCTTAATTGTCTAGTGGAATAGAATCATTTATCTTTTTATAAAGGTGTGGTTAGGATTTATAATCAAAGAAGTAACATTACTTAACTATTTATGGATTCACTATAGTGTTTTGATTTGTTATAAACTTTTGGTTGAAGTAAGTAAAAAGTTCTTATTTAATTCTAAATTATTCTTGAAGATTTTATACTTTATATAAATCTTTTTAGCACATATGGTTGAATGATAATTCAATAAAATTGTATTTAAAATGTGTTAAACCATTTTGACTTCATAATATCAATGTTTGAGACTAATACTATTTATTAGACTCAATTGATAAATTTTAAAATATTAGCAAATTTTATTTACCATTATATGAATTATTGATTAAGGAAATTGTTTTTAAATTCAAGTTATTAGGGTACTAAGTTTTTATTTACTTTAAAAGTGGAATGTTATATTTTTAACATGTAGGTATTATTTTTGTGATCATTTTGGTATATTACATTTATTTTTTATGATTTATAAATAATAATATATGATTTTTATAAGATTTATTACTTTATAAATATTTAATAAATGATAAATATTTAATTAAGTGAACTAATAATGCATGATTATAGTTTTAAATTATAGTTCTTATTTTTCTAAGATTTTTTGTATTTTATTTATATTTTTAACATTTACCATTATTAAAATATGAATTATCAAAGTATTAATATTTCTAAAATCTTTATTAAATAATAATTATTTAAATTGTTGTCATAATAATGTTTGATAATTGTTTAATGTTATAGATTTTATTTTTCTGAAAATTTTCATATATTAAACATAATTTTCTGAATTATAGAACAATAGTTATAGAATTTACAATGTTTAATCAATTTCTGAAAATAATAAAATGAATTACTACATCATTGTGACATCATCACAGAGTTGTGGTTATTTTACACCGGGGTAGAACTTACCCACAGTGAATGACAGAAGGGCCCAAGGCCACCTCTCTTGCCACGCGAGCAAGGATGGACCCACCCCGGTGTTGACCGAGACTTGGTCACACGGCGGAGTCAACTGACGCCGGCGACCCTACGGTGGCGGCGCTACGGTGCATGCGGCGATGAGTTTATGCTTGAATCGAAAGGTCCTCTTCCTAGGCTACCTAAAAACGGTGGCGCAGAGTTCTGGGGCGGTCTAAAACCTCACCGGCGATAACGACAACGGAACAAGCACGACGGCGCTCGGTGAAAGGACGACACAGAGGACGAGGAGGTCCAAGAGAGGGTTCTTTCAAACCAGGAGCTTACCCTCTTTGCGATAGGATGCTCGACGAGGCCGGAGGAAGGCTGTAGCAGCAGTAATGGTGACGGCGGTGGTCGTCAGGCTCCAGGAAGATGGAGTCACGGGCGTCGATTGGGGGCTCCCATCCTTAATTTAATTGGTGAGGAGGAATATGGAGGCGAGGCGGAGCTCCTAGCGCTGTCTCCAAATCACGGGGTGGCGAGGAACGAAGGTTATTCATCAGCGGTTTAGGCTAGGGTTTCGATTGCCGACGGAAAAGAGAGGAAGAGAATGGGCGAGTGGGTGAGGATGAGAAGGAGCGTCGCGGTGGCGTTCTTATCCCCAGGGTGACGTCGGTGGCTGCACGAATCGTAGAACATCGGCGTTGCACGGCAGAGCACTCGCCAGCGAGCTACTTCCAGTCGACGAGGAAGATGATGACGACATTTCGTGGAAAAACCCCTGGAGTTCTTCTGATTCACTCCACAGTCCTTCCACGGCCCCATTAGTCAGCCAGAGAGAAAGACAGGTCGGGCCGGTTGTTGGGCTGCTACTGGGCTTCGGTGGAACGCACGTGAGCGACAGAGAAGGAAAGGAAAGATATGGGCCGGCCTGGTTGCTGTTCTGGCTCCAGTTTTAGTTAAGCAAAACCTTTTTATTTTCTATTTTCATTAAACCCTTTCAAATATGAATTTTTATAAGGATTTAAACACCCAGAATTTTATAGAGCACATTAAATAATGCAGGAATATTAGAAACTAAGTGGTGTTGATACCTTTCTTGATTTTCTTATAATTTTTGATCTAATAGGAAATTATTTTATTGAGTGCAATATTTATCACTTAGGGTTTTACAGATTTTCCTTTTATATATATATTTATTGAGAACTTATAAAATTATTTTTATTTCCTCTTTATGAATGTAATGGTAATGGTTTAATGTAGCTAAAGATATGCATAGAGTATAACCATATTTATTACTATATAGCAATCATTATATAAGATGGTTTAATAATTAAGGTTCTTAAAATGGTAAATTCTTTTACTCATAGTTCACTAATAGGTGAATCCTAACCACCCTACTTATTTAAAAATATTCAAAGATGATTTCTTGAACCAGTTATTCACTACTTTCTTAAGTGTGGTTAAAATATGGATATAATATTAGGATATAATGGTTTGTAGCACTATCCATTTATGTTTGTGATCTTTAAAGATATACCCTTTAAAATAGAAGGTTATTTTATGGGAGGTCTTATGGAAATAATTGATAAAGATAACTCCTAAGTACATATAATTATGATAGTTAGGAATGACAAGGATGTGCTTAAGTGATTTGCTATAGGAAATATTCCTATAAAGCTTCGTGGAAATAAAATGATAGATCAATCAGATGAAATGGATATTATGTTTGGTTAAAGATTTAGGGTTTAGTGTTTACCAAGAATTCCTATCTTCCATAATTCATAATTCTTGACTTCTACTTAAAGAATTCCTTTCCTAGATATACTACTTCTTCAAATCCATCATCATGTGCTAACATGATGAACTTTGCTTCACAAGAATATTCTTACCCATCTTTTATTCTTCTAAATCCATTTATAATTCCATGAGCTTGACACTAAAGCCTTTCATAATCTGCTCACATCTATAATTGGGTTACATCAAACTACTCTGGTAATGATAACCTCTAATCCACTAAGTAGTTACTTCTAACTCCATTCCTATACTTCCTTTATCCCATCACTAATATTACTTCAATAAACGTATACATCAAATCCTACTTCACCTCAAGTGCTTAGTATTTCCAAAGAGGAACATACTACTTCTTTATTCCAATGTTGCTCTAACATCATCTTAATCATACTATCTTGTCTATACTTAACTCCAGTATCTTATTTCCCAACTTCTATGTATACCATTATGACTTGTCATGACTAATCTAGGGAAACATATCTATACTAGGGTTCAATCATGTTTTATCCACAAATGTCACTTATACATGATATAAGCATTCAATCTTGGTGAATAAGGCATGATCATTATAATCCTATGATCCTTTATGGTTTAGGTTTCCAGTTGGCTAACCAAGGCTTCATCAATATAACACTACAGTTGTATTATGGTTATCTTCTCAATGTATCTGTTTGACTAAGATAGATTATTCATTTACTATACCTACTTGATTCAATAGGACTACTCCTAGTAACTAACTTCAATTTTCATCTTTATAAGCTTCTAGATGACTCTTCTATTCATTCAGTATTGAGTTAACTCCATCAATTATCACATTAATCTTATTCTCTTCCAACACTCACATCCTATAGATGATATCTAGATATAGCATTACCACCTACCTCTTCTTACTTCTATCTTTATAGGCTTGAGTGAATGCTATGTTAAGAGCAAGAATTGATAGATCAAGGATTGATAGATTAAGAATTGGTGAATCAATAGTTGATTACTCAACATTGATGAACAATAGATATTAGAAGAATATCCAATAGAGATGGTAAGGATTGATATGGAAAGAAAGATACATGGTGAATGATCGAGACTTGGTTTTCTTCCTACTCAATCTCACTAAAGAGTTAAGGTTAGATATTACCATGATACTCATGGTATAGGTAGATGAGATTATGATAGATCAAGAATTGGTTGTTACATTCTTATTACTTAAATTATGTTTATAACTTAGTATTCATGAGTGTGTAATGAATACTAGGATATGATTACTTAAGGATCAAATATAAACTATTAAGTATTGTATTAAGGTTTAATTTTTATTGCATTTGATCTACCCTTAGATCAAATCTCCTTTACCCAAAATAAGGTTTTAACAAAGGTCTTATTGAAACTTATCACATTCAACTTGATGATCTACTTCAATTCCATCAAGTTGAGAGAAGCTTCAATCACTTTGACAAGTTTTGTTAAAAAGCATGAAAATTATTCGGATTTTCTATGCATGAATGCAATGCACACATCTGTGTTCAGCTTATTTCTAAGCTCTAATGCTGGGATGTTACAATTTAGCACACAAAGGTTCACACTAGATGATCTAGCATCATCACAATCATCATATGAAATAAATACCTAGTCTTATTTATTTTATTTTAGAAAAGTAATTTCTACTCATTGAAAACTACTTAAGATTTAATATTCTCCAATTAAAATATGGGATCATGTTGACACATGTCATCACCACATATTATAATTCTTTAGTTCCTTAACCTGATTAGGTATCCTAATTCCACTTCTTTATTTGATCATCGAACTTCTTTACTATATTATGTAAAGTCTAGGAAGTTTCACTAAACAGAGTTTTCAATTTCTATTAGTCACTAGTTGTGGCCAAAATACTATATTTGGTTTGTCATTGTATGGTTTATACTAATGGTCCTTCCGAAGATTGGACTTGAACTCATTTAGTCCTTACCCATTGGAATTTCTTGTTCCTCTATACCTGTCCAATTGGATGTGCTCTATTACTTCTTAAGGATCATTTAAGAGTTGTTTCATTTAGCATTAGTCTATTAGATTAATCTATTTTATCTCCTTCAAACTTTTACCTTATTAAGTTTTAGATAATCTTTTACTATCACCTTAAGTACTTATTCAACTTCCATTTAATAATTGCCTTTAAGGTTTGAGTACTACTACCTTGAAATAAACTTCTATCTTTCATCCAAACTTACTTCTAAGAGTACTTTTATAATGATGGTTTCTTTTATCCTTCTAAAAATAAGGCTTAATGTTGGCATAGGTTAGTATTTCCTCTCCAACCTTTACTTGGAAAGTTAGATAGCAATACTTCCGTTTACTGTTTACTCTCCCCTTAGGGTTTACTAATAGTCTTCAAACTATTTATATAGTATTTGTTGGCTTTATAATTAGAATATTGGTCTCTATCCATCTTATTCTCTACCTAGTTAGGTTCTCATGAAAGATTGTACGGTGTATCCACCCAATTGTGGATCTCCTAAGTGAATCTTTCATCATATTTGTCTTAATTACTATTTGGACATTTTTGCGATGATAGGCATGTCTTTGCGAAGTGTCTCGAAAGACGATTGCTTAAATTTTATACTCATTTATGTCTTAATTAACTTAGGCCAAGTTTTATGCTCTTTATGAAACCATTAAGATGATTTGGTTAACTATGTCAACCAACACCGGCTGCGGACAAGATACCAACTGTGGATCAGAATACCGACTATGGATCAAATACGAGCTGCGGATCATCCTAGGTTGTAGGTATTACCCTACGGTTTCCGACACACTTCTGGCATTCTCTCTGAATTGTCAGAGCTTGAGTATCATTTTTGGTTCCAAAAAATTATTCTTTGCACCTATTCATGATACTTCCATGAACTTGGTACTACTACATCATTAGCATCTTAGCAACATTACCTACTGATGTCTACGCACTTATATTCTTGTAGACAGTTGTTGGGCCTCCAAGTGCAGAGGTTTGTAGAACAACAATAAGTTTCCCTTAAGTGGATCACCCAAGGTTTATGGAACTCAAGGAGGAAGTGGTAAAAGGTATTCCCTCTCAAGCAACCCTGCAATCAAGATACAAGAAGTTTCTTGTGTCCCCAACACACCTAATATACTTGTTAGATGTATAGGTGCACTAGTTCGGCGAAGAGATAGTGAAATACAAGTGGTAATGGTGCCAGAGAAGAGCTTCTGACTTGTTGTTGACGTGGGGTAACGGTGCTAGAAAAGAGCTTGACGTGGAGGAAAGGTAACCTCCCCGGCAAACGGAATAAAGAAGGAAGCAAGCAAACATGCAACAGATCTAGTAGCAAACGGTGTTTCAATGTTTATAAACAAGGCCTAGGGATCATACTTTCACTAGTGAACACTCTCTCATATAAGTATCCTCTCTTCATGATAATACTCTTACCTACTCTCCGGTTGGACACTCTAATCCATGGTAGGGCTATAACAACACACCTCAAAGTCCGCCTTCCCCAATCTAGATAACCCCACACTGTCACCTTGAGCGCTAGATGGTTCCAACAAACACCACAATTTCATAGAGACATCCAACTCCAAATATAACTCATAACAAATATTCAATCTAGCCAAAGTGCCACACACGGTATGCCTGCTATCACTTTCACACACGTGGGGAAAAGCATAGATCTATTAAAGTACAAAGAGTATTTATGTAGACTCAAGCCTAAGTGCCACCATGGCGTGCACACTGTCACTTTCACACACATGGGGAGAGCAGAGATCTAATGAATCACTTGAGTAGCAAGGTAGATCTACTTGATTACAACGCTTATGACCACAAGATCATGCATAGAGAGAGAGATGAACACATAGCTACCGGTAGAGCCCTTAGCCCTGAGGAAGAACTACTCCCTCCTCATCATGGGAATCAGCAAAGGTGATGAAGATGGCGATGGAGATCGATGGAGATGGCTCCGGGGGCACTTCCCCGTCCCGGCAGGCTGCCGGAACAGAGACTTTCTGTCCCCCGAATCTCCACTTTAGTGGCGGCGGCGCATCAGAGGTTTTTGTGGATTTCTTTTGGGATCCTTAGGGTTTTCTCATCGGGGGCTTCATATAGGTGCAGGAAGCAAGGTCGGTTGGGATCTAGGGGGCCCACACCCTCCCCAGGCGCCCCCAGGGCTTGCCCGCACCTCGGGGGTTTGGCCACCCTGTGGCCCCCCTACGGCTCTGCTTCCTGGTTCTGTGTTGCTCCGGGAAAATAATAACTTTGTCTTTTGTCCCGTCCAATTCTGAGAATATTGATTTTCTGCCTTTCTGGAACCAAAAACAGAATAAAACAAGCAACTGACACTATGACAACTTGTTAATAGGTTAGTTCAACACCTCAAAGTATAGACAAAGCAAAGCAAAGTAGATACAAAACAATCATGGAACATCAAAAATTATAGATATGTTTCTGACGTATCAAGCATCCCCAAGCTTAACTCCTGCTCATCCTCGAGTAGGTAAGTGATAAAAAGAATAATTTTTGAGGTGATATGCACCCTCACAATAAAGATCCAACCATTTGCAAACACTGAAAGCTGGGATCAGGGAACTCTAAACATGTACATGAAAGATGGAGTTCTAACAATAGGACATAGTAACTATGCATGCAACATGAAAGGCTACAAACAAAGATCATGAATAACATGCATTGAAAAACGTTTGTTTGTTTCACATACAGAAAACATAGCATAGTGGCATTCAGCTTATCCCTTATAGAGTAGCAATATAGATGCATAGGACACCTTCAAAGTTCACAAGGGTGACTAGAAACAAATAGCACAAGAACAAGTAATATCACAATATGCATCAATCAATAACCTTTGGAATAGTGCACATAGAATGACAACTATGCTCTCTTAATGGTGCCTAAAGGTAGAAGGTGGAGGATCAATAGTGTTGGAAGAAAGGCCTTTTTTATAAACTAAGCATGGATTACATGTTTCAAAAAGAGCTTCCAAAAATTATGGTATTTGTTAGCTTTCAGCCCTCATTGCCCCTATCATAAGCATCTTGAAGTGGTTAAGGTTAAAGTGGCAAAGATGGAGTATATGCTTGATGAAGTATAAGTTGGCAATCTCATGTCCCTTGAATACGAGGGCCACACCTCATGCATACTCAACTTTGGGCCCAGGTAAGTTCTTGTCATTGTAAGTATTTGCATATCATTGAGAACCGCCAACGGGGTACCCCTTGCACATGATACAGGAGCTTTCCCATAACCAAAATGACAAGGCAAGCACACAATGAGCATCTCAACAATCTTTTTATTTACCACATGCATAGCTTTTTATTGAGGATGCTTCATAGATATCTCATTATGATGATGCTGCAAGTTTCCACCATGATTAGGCATGGCTTAGGCTAGCGGCCCAGGCATTTCTCTAACACAGGATACAAACTCCGTGGACTTACAAGTTCCCTCTTTATTTCACACCGGTGACATCCATAGACAAAAGAACATGATATCAACTGAGTACAACAAGGTACAAGTGCAATGTTGAAAATGTTCCCCGTGACAGCACGATTCTGCTAATTCCAACTTATAAGTGAAAGCATATACAAAAAAGTTGTCACAATGGTTCAAGTTTATTAGGGGCAAAGAATAAAGTGCGCCATCAAGTTCATGAGGGCTTTAATCACTAAGTTTTCACATAACAAAATAGTTTTTAATTGGAAGATAGTTGAAAACAAGAATATACTTGGAATGGTGTAACACACCATGCATAGGAGTTTATAGTGAACACTTTGGAATAACTTGGTTTCTTGGGAGTTGGAAGCATGAGTATAACTTACTCATACAAGTGGAGGCTAGCAAAAGACTGGGATCAACCAACTAAGAGAGCAATAATGGCCATAATTATGCAATGCAACAAAGCAAACTAATCAAAGTAAAGAGTGGTACTACAAGTCAAGGACTGAATGATCATAGAGGCTAATGGTGACTTGTCATAGTCATAACATGGTGCGAGCATGTGCCAAGTCAACCCAAGCAAAACATCAAAGGAGAATACCACAATACTATGCTTTTGCATGCTAAAACAACGCATAATTTCTTCAAGGCACACTAAGCAATCTAAATTGTTTGGAACAAGACATGCTACAAAAATAATCACTAAGCATAATGTTAAAACAACACCTAGCATGTCATGCTAAAGTCTAAGTCATAGTCAATGCAAGCTCCTCTTGCACTTCGAGCAAGAACTTACTACTCCTTTCCAAACACCAAGCAAACTTATTTGCAAAACAACACAGCGAGAGCGGGGGGTCCAAACTACTAAATAAAACTAAACAAACTAAGAAAAGCAAACGAAAATAAGACGCTCCAAGAACAACACAATTGTGCATGAAACAATAAAATTGAAGTGTCTAGACATACCTAAGCTTTTTATTGATGAAGAAGGGGATGCCTTGGGCATCCCCAAGCTTTGACGCTTGTACCTCTTGGATATTTCTTGGGGTGACACCATGGTGGCATCCCCAAGCTTGAGCTTTTGTCCATTCTTCATCTCATTGCATCATTCTATCTGTACACCTGAAATTTTTTCCTTCATACAAAACTTCACACAATCTTCATTAGCAACATTAGCTTATTCAAAAGATATTAGACCGCGGGCAAAGCTTTGGAACATCAAGGCTTTTAACTAAAAACACAAGCTACTGAAGTAACTCCTTCAAATAAACTCAATTTACCTGAAGAGAGCTCAAAAAGGAATCAATAAGAAGCAAATGCAAATAATGGCAGAAATCTGTCAAAACAGACCAGCAGGTAGAAATGAATTTTTTAGAACATATTCTGTTGCTCAAATCAAAAAGTGTTGAACTAACGAAAGTTAGCCAACATACTGGGGGATTTATTCGTAAATGTTGAGCTCAATATGAGTTACAGAGCCTCCTCACGAATGTTTTTGGTGGAGGACATAAATCTGTTTCAGGACAGCAACTCCCCAAATCTTAGTTCCCTCTCATTAGAGGTCATTCTTGGCACAAAAAGAAAACAAAAAGGATAAGGAGAGGTAATTACAGTAGTAATAACTTCCAAGACTCAAGGAAACTCTTGGGTTATCTCCCAACAAGTATTTTTCTTTAATGCCTTTAAGTTAGGCTTGATAGCCTGAGAAGATGCTCACATAAGAATTGTGAATTGATGTCAAAGAGAGCATCAAGAAGCAAATTCGAAACACACTTAAGTCTAACCCATTTCCTATGAAATGGAATCTTGTAAATAAACAAGTCTTGAAAGCACAAAGCAACAAGCATAGGAAAGCAAAACAAGTGCAACTTCAAGATTTTCAACATAAAGAGGGGAAACTTAATATTTTTGAGATGCATAAAACCATGTTTCCCTCTCTCATAATAAATTTCAGTAGCAACATGAATAAAATTAACAATATAACTATCACATAAAAAAATATTATCATGTGCCACATGCATAAAATGATTATTACTCTCCATATAAGCATAGTCATTCTTATTAATCATAGTGAGAGCAAAATCAACAAAGTAGCTATCACTATTATTCTCATCACCATAATCATCAAATATAGGAGGCATATTGTAATCACAATAAATTTTCTCCTCAATAGTAGGTGGACTTAAAATACCATAATCATCATTGCAATCATCATAAATTGGAGGTAAAGTATCATCATAAGCAATAGAATAGCTATCTTTCAAAGCTGGGGAACTAAAAAGATCATTTTCATCAAAACTAGCTTCCCCAAGCTTAGAATTTTCCATCGCATTAGAAATAATGGTGTCCAAAGAATTCATACTAATAACATTGCTATTATCATGCAAATAAAGATCCATAGGTTTTTTAATTTTCTCTTCAAACACTTCATGTCCTAACTCAAGATAGATGCTATAAAGCTCTCTAATTTGTTGTTGTTTTCCATTAAGCCTAACTAGTGCTTGATATAAAGGAAATAACTTCGAGCACTCACACCGGAGGATGTGAGTACCTTTTACCTTATGTAACATCCCTAAAATCATGTTTCAAACTCATGCATATCATCCATGCATCCATGATCATGTAAGGTTTCATTTCAAAAATCAATTCAAAAACAGGAGCATATGAGCTCATTATTTTATGTGATCAACATTAAATCAAATGCTACTCTCCAATGAGAGATTGTTGTTCATGAATCAAACCTTGTTACTCTCAGATTTTTTTACTTGATTACTAATACTTAAACAAAAATTTCAAAACAAATTTGATTTGAAAACTATTTTCAGAACCTATTTAAAACTAGTGCTATGTGACTGTTTATTTTGTTTCATTCCAATTGACCAGGCAAGTGCAAAGTGACCACTTGGTTTTGTGCACAATTATATGAAGGTTGCACTCTGCAAAAACCCAGAACAATTTGAATTCAAATGGCATTTGAATTTGTTTGAAAATGGATTCAGAAAATCAAAACAGAAATAGAAAAATGAATAGAGAAAAGAAAAAGGGCCGGCGCCAGACATTCCGCCCAACAGAGAAACCAGCCCATTTAGCCCACCCAAGTCCCCCTTTTCTCTCTCTCACTCGTGGAAAAACCCACTGGGTCGCTGACAGCCTGGACCCATCCCCCACACCTTTCCTCTCGCTGACGACTGGGCCTCACTGCCGCGTCACCCTTCGTCCTCAATCAGCGCCGACGACCACCTCGCCGCTGCCGTTTCCGCCGCGTTGATTCCGTGCTTAATTGCCATTTATACCACGCGTGATCCTCGCCCCCGCTCTGGCTATAATACCCCTCCCCTCGCCGCTCATTTCCCCTCACCTAGCGCCACCACTCCGCCACCAGGCTGCACGAATTTGAGCCACTCCGCCGCGGCACAGACGCACTCCGATGACCAATCTCGGTGAGTTCTGACCGCCCCCTGTCTCTAGTTCAAACCATTGTGACCAGCGTGTCCTTGCGCGTTCACTGATGCCTTCTGCTTGCTTTCTCGTGACCCAGGACGACGCCTTCATTCACGCCCGCGAACACCTGAGCCGCCGCTCGACTCCGACGTGCAATCCAGGTAAAACGAGACCGCCCCTTGCCTTCCCTCCAATGCTATAAGATCCCTCCTTTGTAAAGGAGAAGGATCCCTGTGATTGCAATGCTAGTCCCTGGATCATTGCTAGCATCCATAGTTTAAGATGAAGTACACAAATACAAAGGTCATTTATTACATCCATTCCATAGATAAAACATAGTCTTTTACAACTCAAGGCCACAGGCCTAGTACAAGAGTTTTGTAATAAGTAAATAAACATAAGTCTTCATCTTCATGTGCCACAGGCAAGCATGTTGAGTGTAGACTCATGACACCTAATCATCATCGGAGTAACCTGCAACATCACAAGTTACAGCCACAGTGGGTCAATACTTTGGAATAGTATTGGCAAGTGATACCTTAGTAAATTTTAAGTGGACTATATTACTATATGCATTTTGGCTAATTGTAGCTTGGCTTGCTTTGCTCAAAAATAGGTTTTTCCTATTAGTTTAAATCACTAAGTTTTTCTTTGTCAAAACATTTCCCAAGAATCCACCAATAGACATTGGGGTCCTTTACCCTTGTTCACCCACAAATTTTTACTTAGAAGTTGGAGTGATGAGATTCTTGATATCTTCCATGTCTTGATGCTCAAGTTGTCCATTTCCATGGACTTGGCTAAATACTTAGATTTTTCCATCTGCAGAGGTTGTGCACTTTCCCCACCAGACTTGGTTTCCCAAGAGAGGACCTTTCAGAAGCCTTCCCTTAGTCAAATGGACGCGTTCCAACCTATCATTCCCACTACCACCAACTGTCCAAATGACTAAGTTCTAGCAACCTATGTGATCAAGGCAGAGCCCATATTGCCAAGTGGCTGCACTATAAGCTTCTCAACACTTGGCCTCTAAAATCCCTTTGTGCCTGGGTGGCATACCACAAGTGAGATACACAAGATAAACCATGTCCATGGGCCTTGTGTAACCACTCAACCAAAAACCACCATTCAAGTCCCATTCCACCCAGGAGATTCATTGACTTAGTTGTTTTATTAAGAAAAACATAAGTCCAAAGACTTAGAAATATTTTCATCATAGCATGTATATACTTTACCAACCCTTGTTTGCTACTAGCTAGGCTAAGCATGGCATAGTAACTTAACTTAGGAAAATTTCCTAGCAATTCTACAACTACTTAGGATTTCCCAACATAGCATTTGGCAAAAATAGTAACATGCAAGACTTAGCAAAATTTCTAATGCTTGTACAAAATTTAGGGATGGAAATATTCATGAAGTACCACTTGCCTTGGTAGTTGGGAGAGTAGCACTCTTCACAATCACAATCACTAGCACCAAAGTCTACACAAAGAATATAACCACAATCACATACAAGTCATATACAAACAAAAACATATATGCATGCAATGCAAAAATGCTAAGTGATGATTTTTGAAAATTCCACCAAGCAAGTGCATGATACTGAAACATAACCAAGTCAAAACTTGCTAAATCATACTTATTTAGCACTAAATAAATTCCTAAACAATTTCTATACTCAAAATAGTCCTAAACAAGTTTCTGCATAGAAAGTCATTTTAACAGAAACTTTTTACTAAACACATTGCATAAACAGAAAGGGCTTGTCTCCCTGATTCCAACGATATCAAATTTGCAAAAATCTAACGTGGGAATCGAAAGTTATAGCCATTTCAATTTTGGATCAAAATCTGATTTCAAATCTGTTTTTGAATCAAACCCTAGCCACTCATCATATCCTTACTGGCGTGTACCGCTTCACTCCGGATCGCGCTTGCTAGCCGTAGGATTTAACTAACGATGCACGGTTCGGATCTAATCATATCGCTTCGCTAAGTGAACTAATCCTACACGCTGGATCTGGATCTGACGGCTACAATTCATCTAACCAAAATCGAGCGGCGGTAGCGGCGGCGACTGGCGGCGGCGTGGCGCTACAGGTCGTCCGGAGGGGCAGGAGGATGCTCACCAGGTTCGCAACGTCGATGGGAAGCTCAACTTGGCAGCGGCTTGACGAGGGGCGCACGGGCACGGTTGTTGGGGCTCGTCGGAGTTGCGGCGGCGTCTGTCGCTTGTAGTCGAGGTCGCTGGCGAGGTTCCGCGTCGTCCTAGTACAAGGCAGAGGGTTCAGAATATGCACAAGTGACTGGCGAACCAGTTGGTATCAAAGGGAAGGCAAGGGGCGTTCGGGACTTACCGCTATTTCTCGCCGGATTCGAGCGACGGCGCAGGTGGTTGCGGTCGTGAACGGAAACGGTGACCTGGGTCACGAGAAGGCAAAAGAAAAGTGTCAGCAGATGCACAAGATCATGCTGGACATGGTGGTTTGAACCAGAGAGAGGGGGGCGGTCGAGGCTCACCGGAATTAGTCGCCGGAGTCGTCGGTACTGCGGGGTTTCGAGGTCAAATGCGCGCAGCCTGGTGGCGGAATGAGCGAGGAGAGTGGGGGGAAATGACCGCGGTGCAGAGGGGATTATGTAGGCGAGAGGGGAGCGGCGATTAAGCACGGAATCAAGGCAATTAAACGAAGAATCAATCGCGGAAGTGATGGACGGAGGAAACGGCCGGCGACGGGGTCGGGCGCGATTTGGGGAAGACGAGGGTGATCTAGCGAGGTCCACCAGTCAGCGAGTGAGACTGAGAGGGGGTGGGGTCTGGGTGTCGCTGTCAGGTGGGTGTGTCACAAGCGAAGCGAGAGAGTGGCCGGGTGGGCTAGTTGGGCCGGTTCTGCTGCTGGGCTAGAATAGGGGCGCCTGGCCCTTTTCTTTTGTTTATTCCTTTTTGTTTTTCTGTTTTGATTTTCAGGAATGGTTTTCAAATGAATTCAAACTCTTTTGAATTCAAATCTTTCAGGGGTTTTTGCAGTGTGCAACAGTCTCAAATCTAGGCATAAAACCATGTGGTTACTTTGCAAAGGCTTGGTCATTTTTGGAGAAACAAAATATCAGGAGCTTTGCACTTGATTTGCAAATGTTTGAAAAATGGTTTTTGAACCATTTCTATTTTGTAAAGCTTGGTTCAAATTCCACACTCAATCCATTCAACAAAGGATACAAACAACCTAGTTTTTAAAACATTCAAACTCTCAAATGGGGATGGCCATTTGATTTAAGTTTGCTCACATGAAATGATAGCACTATATGCTTTTGTTTTTCTGAAACGAGTTTTGAAATTGATCTCAATTCTATATGCATGCATGAATGATATGCAAACTTTGAAATCATAATTTTAGGGATGTTACAAATCTAACCCCCTTAAGGTTAATCTCTCCCTCGAGATTCGGATTGGCTAGCAAATAGGTGAGGGTGGTCTTTCCGAAGATCATCTTCTCTTTCCCATGTTGCTTCCTCTTCGGTATGATGATTCCACTGTACTTTGCAGAACTTGATAGTCTTTGTCCTTGTGACTCTTTCTGCAGTCTCAAGAATCTTGATAGGTTTCTCTTCATAAGTGAGGTCACTTTCTAGTTGAACCTCCTCCAAGGGTATAGTATCCTTCAAAGAAGTTTCTTCCATTTCTGTGTGACATTTCTTAAGCTGACTCACATGAAACACATTATGGACAACTGATAGAGATTCTGGAAGATCCATTTCATAGGCAACTTCTCCTTTGCGACTCAAGATCTTGAATGGCCCAACATAGATTGGCGCCAATTTTCCTTTGACTCCGAATCTTTTCACTCCGCGAAGTGGAGACGATCTAAGATAGGCTCTATCACCCACTTCGTAGATGACTTCTCTACGCTTAGGATCCGCGTAGCTTTTTCTGTCGGGACTGTGCTATCTTCAACCTGTCCTTAACCAATTTTACCTTCTCTTCGGCTTCTTTGATAAGATCTGGCCCGAATAAACTTCTTTCTCCCACACCATTCCATAACAATGGGGTGGTACATTTTCTTCCGTAGAGAAACTCAAACGGTGCCATCTCAATGCTGGCTTGATAGCTGTTGTTATAAGAAAATTCTGCGTAAGGCAGACTTTCATCCCAACTGGCTCCATAGTCTAGGGCACATGCCCTCAACATGTCTTCCAGAATTTGATTAGTCCTTTCCGTTTGACCATCGGTTTGAGGATGAAAAGCAGTGCTGAATTCCAACCTCGTTCCCAATGAATCGTGTAACTGTCTCCAAAAATGGGAAGTGAATTAGGTTCCCCTATCAGACACAATACTCTTGGGCACTCCATGTAGACATACAATTCTACTCATGTAGATTTTGGCTAGCTTAGCACTTGTATAAGTTGTCTTCACGGGTATGAAATGAGCCACTTTTGTTAGGCGATCCACTACTACCCATATGGAATCATATCCTGATCTGGTCCTTGGTAATCCGGTAATGAAATCCATACCAATCTTGTCCCATTTCCAATCAGGAATAGGTAGTGGTTGAAGCAACCCTGCTGGTTTCTGATGCTCCGCTTTCACTCTACTACACACATCACACAAGGCAATATGTTCGGCGATGTCCCTTTTGAGATTATTCCACCAAAATCTTTCTTTCATGTCCATGTACATTTTGGTATTATCCGGGTGAATAGAATACGGAGAGTTGTGTGCTTCTTGCAAAATCAGTTTCCGCAATTCCGGATCTTGTGGAACACAAATACGTTTCCCATGCCATAAAGTACCTTGTTCGTCTTCATGGAAATTTTTAGCTTTTCCTTGGCCAATCTTTTCCTTAATCTCTTCAATTTCCTTATCCGTCTTCTGAGCTTCTCGGATCTTGTCCAACAAAGTGGGTTGAACATCCAAAGACATGAGATGTCCTTCAGGCACAATCTCCAATCTGAGTTCTCTGAATTGAGTACACAAATCATCTGGCAATTCTCCTTTGGTAAGGCCATTCACCAATACCTTATGACTTAGAGCATCTGCTACAACATTTGCTTTACCGGGGTGGTATTGCAAACTTAAGTCATAATCCTTGATAAGCTCTAGCCATCTTCTTTGCCTCATATTTTTCCTTCTGGGTGAAGATATATTTCAAACTCTTGTGATCAGTGAACACTTCACAATGCTTTCCTAAAAGGTAGTGCCTCCATGTTTTGAGTGCATGGGCGACAGAGTCTAACTCCAAATCATGAGTAGGGTAGTTTACCTCATGAGTTTTGAGTTGTCTCGAGGCATAAGCCACAACTTTACCGTCTTGCATAAGTACTGCACCCAAACCTTGATGAGATGCATCACAATATACTTGGAAATCCTTTTCCAAATCTGGCAGACATAGAACTGGTGCTGTCACAAGTCTCTTCTTTAATTCTTGAAAGCTGACTTCACAACCTTTAGACCAAGCAAACTTCTTGTCTTTCTTTAACAACTTAGTCATAGGCTTAGCAACCTTTGAGAAATTCTCAATGAACCTTCTGTAGTAACCTGCTAAGCCAAGGAAACTACGAACCTCTTTCATGTTCTTAGGAGATTCCCATTTAGTCATAGCTGAAACTTTAGCAGGATCAACTGCTACACCATCCTTTGTCATAACATGACCAAGAAAACCAACTTCTTCTAACCAGAACTCACATTTGCTAAATTTGGCATAAAGTTTATGTTCTCTCAACTTCTCAAGTATCAAACGCAGGTGCCCTTCATGTTCTTCTTTTCTCTTGGAGTAGACTAAAATGTCATCAATAAAAACGACAACGAACTTGTCAAGGAATTCCATGAACACTTTGTTCATCATATTCATGAAGTATGCTGGAGCATTGGTCAAGCCAAAAGGCATTACGGTATACTCATACAATCCATACCTGGTGGTGAATGTCGTTTTAGGTATGTCTTGTTCTCTTATCTTGAGTTGAAAATATCCTGACCTTAGATCAATCTTTGAGAACACACATGCTCCTTCTAGCTGATCAAACAAGTCATTGATTCTAGTGAAAGGATATTTGTTCTTGATAGTTACCTCGTTGAGTGATCGGTAATCTATGCATAACCTTTGACTTCTATCTTTCTTCTCCACAAATAAAACTGGGGCTCCCCAAGATGAAGAACTGGGTTGAATAAATCCTTTCTGCAACTGTTCTCCTAGTTGCTTCTTGAGCTCCTTCAGTTCATCAACTGACATTTTATACGGTCTCTTTGCTATTGGTCCAGACCTTGGAACCAAATCTATCAGAAACTCCACATCCCTATCTGGTGGTATTCCTGGCAATTCTTCCGGAAACACATCCGGATACTCACTCACGATTGGTACACTGTCCATGCTAACCCCCTTAAGAGAATTAAGCATACTCCTTTTTTCTTCAAAGCTGGTCTTGAATCTGATCCTTTTATTTTCTGGAGTTGTGAGTGAGACAGTATGGCTGGCACAATCTATCACTCCTTTGTACTTGGTCATCCAGTCCATTCCCAGAATGACATCCAAACCTTGGGAGTTTAGAATTATCAAGTTAACGGGAAACTTATACTTCCCAAATTCTATGACTAGATCATGGCATCCTGAATTCACTAACATTTCTCCACCAGGAGAACTTACTTTTATAGGACACCCAATAGTTTCTACCAGAAGTTCATTTCTTTCAACAAATGCTCTTGATATGAATGAATGCGATGCACCAGTATCAAAGAGTACAAATGTTGGAATGGAATTGAGTCTGAACTTACCAGCAACAGCGTCAGGGTCCTCATAGACCTCCTCCACACTGATGTGGTTCACCTGACCTTTCTGAAAAGGATTGGGCTTGACAGGTCCTTCAACTTTCTTTCGGGGCACTCATTTGCATAGTGTCCCATGTTCTTGCATTTGAAGCATTCAACCTGACTGATATATCTCTTAGCAGGCTGACTTCCACTTCCACTACCATTACCACTGTGGTGGATCTTATGTCCACTCTTGTGGTTCTTGTACTTGTCATTGTCATGACTACGATGATGCTTGTTGTCATGATGGTTGTGGTTGTGGTGCTTGTTGAATTTCCCATGCTTGTGGGATCCTGAGCTTCCACTGTCATCATAGTGAGATCGTTTGTGAGACGATCCCGAGCTGTGCTTGTCGGAGTGCTTTCTCTTTCTACTCTCGACTTGCTTCATTTTGTTCTCCAATATAGCAGCCTTGTCACAGAGCGACTGATAAGTGGGAACATATGCCACAGCCAGCTGCAGATTCAGCTCATCATTCAAGCCTTCCAGAAATTTTTCCTTTCTCTTGGCATCTGTGTCAACCTCATCTGGTGCATAACGCGCCAGATTGTTGAACTCTTCAATGTATTCAGCCACTATGGCCGCTTGCATTGTGGAACTCCTTCTTTTTTAGGCTCATTATTCCTGATGAGATATGAGCAGTGCGAAAGCCATCCTCAAAGATAGCCCAAGTCACCTCATCTATAGGAGTGGTGATTTGGAAGTTGTCCCACCAAGTGGCGGCTGGCCCTTCCAGCAGATGTGCTGCAAATCTGACCTTTTCAGCATCCGTGCAGCCCACGGTTACTAAGTCCTTGTTTACAGAACATAGCCAATCATTGGCCACCATGGGATCAGTTGTCCCCGAGAACTTAGCTGGCCTCAATCGCAGAAATCTGGTGAGCATATCAAAGCCCAGAGGGTTGTTGTTGTTATTGGGGTTGTTGTTGTTGTTTTGGTTCTGAATGAATGTTGTCATCATCTGCATGAGCTGTGTTTGAGCAGTCATCATTTGTTGCATTTCTGGTGTGATGTTGTTGTTGGGGTTGGGGTTTGCGCGATGGGGAGGCATCTGTGTTTTGTTCAAATAGAGATAGGAATGAGATACCCATAGATGTTTTCATGCACATTACATCACATATGCAAACACAAGCATGCAACAGAAAAAGTTCAACAACAAGATAACAAGTTCAGAAAGTAAAACACACAAGTGGCAAGCCATCCACATGTCGGATGGTCTAATAACAAGTTCACAAATAACAAGTATGATAATAACAGATAAACGAGTAGTCAAGTCTACTCATCAGCATCAATCTCCTCCTCGACAAAGGTAAGACCTGCATTCTCCATCGAGGTCTTGTTCTCCTCAATGGTAGTGGTCAAGGACTCAATCTTGGCCTTGAGAGCCCTCTTCTGGGAACGAAGCCTCTCTATCACCATCTGCTGCTGCTCTAGCTCGAAGTCCTTGGACTTCAGTTCTTCAGTCATGTCCCGGATCTTCTTGTTCCTATCCTGGACACGTTTCTCCTGACTCTTGAACTTCCGGTCCTGGGTATCGAACTTCGCCTCCACTTCCTTGACTATCTCGTCCTGCTGCGCGAAGAGCTTGTCCTTCTCGCTTGCACTGAGCTCGTCATTACCGAGCATGACATTGGTCTGTCCGTGTCCACGTGCCTAATGAGAGACTCTAAGTCCCGGAGATACGACGTATCGGCTCGCCACGCCCCTCGAGTCGCCCTCAAGTCGATGGACTCTCCACCTCATCACGTCTTCCAAGACGTGAAGTGGGTGCCTCTAACCTGTGGGAGTGCCAGCCTAGCAGACGCCCTATCGTCCTGCATGACTACCTCCATGCCTCTCTCCCGTCATCGTGCATAAGCTTGAAGACGATGGCCTCGAGTAGGCTGGCTCAAGGCGTCCGGGCTGGTTCACCTTGAAGCCCCAGAGGTCCTTCCTCTTGAACTTGGTGAGTGGATGCACCATGATGGTGGGAAGAGGGAGATTGAGCAAAGTGGTAAGCTCAACGATACGAGGACCAAAGAGGGTAACCTGGAACTCCTCAACAGTGCTGATGGTAATAGGCATCTATTTATAAGATAGAAAAGTTAGAACAACACTATTTAAGATAAAACAAAGACAAACATCACATACATATCCTTGGAACACAAAAATCACACAAGTCATGCATACATGAATCCATTACATCAACCAAGGTCCAAACTTATTTAAGGTATCATTTTGGAAAATAAGGTGATAGGTGATGGTCCAACTAACGAAGTGCGTTTACAATCCTATCTCACTGGATCTGTTGGCTAACACAATGTTCCTAGAGGCAATCAGCCTATCTTGGACACATGATTCCATCACTAAGTCTATAATATCTCCTCTTAAGGTTTGGTTGGTGGCTTCCAACTCTTGGGTATGTTCCTTCTCTTTCTCTAAGTCTTTTTGGAGGTTGAGCATTCTGCACTTGACTCTAGCACTAAGTTCTTTGATAGTCCTCCAAGCTTCTTCTCTTGCTGACTCAAAGAATGTGGTATGCACCACAGTGTTGGTGTACATGAAGAATCCTTTTTTTTTGTGGTTGTCTTCCTTGTTTTTGTACAAGTGAAGTTGCATCCACCAGTACTCAACTCCTTCATCCATCACTGGAAAGCCTTTGTACACAGCTGCACCATGTACTCCCATTGCCACCATGAGGTCCTTGAGAATTTTGGGAAACTCAGTCTCATACTCCAAGGTCATGGTCATGAGTGGTCCTTTCTTTATGGCTTCGTTGATGGAGTTCATCTACAAATAGAGATGAGAATGAGAAGATTAGAAAAGTTTACGAGAAGAATAGACAAGTGTAGAAGTAGTTGAAATTTTTTCCTTAGTGGTTTCCAATCCTAGGGTCATAATCCTACAGGCAACACAGTGCTCTGATACCATCTGTAAGATCTCTCCTTTGTAAAGGAAAAGGATCCCTGTGATTGCAATGCTAGTCCCTGGATCATTGCTAGCATCCACTGTTTAAGATGAAGTACACAGATACAAAGGTCATTTATTACATCCATTCCAGAGATAAAACATAGTCTTTTACAACTCAAGGCCACAGGCCTAGTACAAGAGTTTTGGAATAAGTAAATAAACATAAGTCTTCATCTTCATGTGCCACAGGCAAGCATGTTGAGTGTACACTCATGACACCTAATCATCATCGGAGTAACCTGCAACATCACAAGTTACAGCCACAGTGGGTCAATACTTTGGAATAGTATTGGAAAGTGATACCTTAGTAAATTTTAAGTGGACTATATTACTATATGCATTTTGGCTAAGTGTAGCTTGGCTTGCTTTGCTCAAAATAGGTTTTTCCTATTAGTTGAAATCACCAAGTTTTTCTTTGTCAAAACATTTCCCAAGAATCCACCAATAGACATTGGGGTCCTTTACCCTTGTTCACCCACAAATTTTTACTTAGAAGTTGGAGTGATGAGATTCTTGATAGCTTCCATGTCTTGATGCTCAAGTTGTCCATTGCCATGGACTTGGCTAAGTACTTAGATTTTTCCATCTGCAGAGGTTGTGCACTTTCCCCACCAGACTTGGTTTCCCAAGACAGGACCTTTCAGAAGCCTTCCCTTAGTCAAATGGACGCGTTCCAACCTATCATTCCCACTACCACCAACTGTCCAAATGACTAAGTTCTAGCAACCTATGTGATCAAGGCAGAGCCCATATTGCCAAGTGGCTGCACTATAAGCTTCTCAACACTTGGCCTCTAAAATCCCTTTGTGCCTGGGTGGCATACCACAAGTGAGACACACAAGGTAAACCATGTCCATGGGCCTTGTGTAACCACTCTACCAAAAACCACCATTCAAGTCCCATTCCACCCAGGAGATTCATTGACTTATTTGTTTATTAAGAAAAAAATAAGTCCAAAGACTTAGAAATATTTTCATCATAGCATGTATATACTTTACCAACCCTTGTTTGCTACTAGCTAGGCTAAGCATGGCATAGTAACTTAACTTAGGAAAATTTCCTAGCAATTCTACAACTACTTAGGATTTCCCAACATAGCATTTGGCAAAAATAGTAACATGCAAGACTTAGCAAAATTTCTAATGCTTGTACAAAATTTAGGGATGGAAATATCCATGAAGTACCACTTGCCTTGGTAGTTGGGAGAGTAGCACTCTTCACAATCACAATCACTAGCACCAAAGTCTACACAAAGAATATAACCACAATAACATACAAGTCATATACAAACAAAAACATATATGCATGCAATGCAAAAATGCTAAGTGATGATTTTTGAAAATTCCACCAAGCAAGTGCATGATACTGAAACATAACCAAGTCAAAAACTTGCTAAATCAAACTTATTTAGCACTAAAACAAATTCCTAAACAATTTCTATACTCAAAATAGTCCTAAACAAGTTTCTGCATAGAAAGTCATTTTAACAGAAACTTTTTACTAAACACATTACATAAACAGAAAGGGCTTGTCTCCCTGATTCCAACGATATCAAGTTTGCAAAAATCTAACGTGGGAATCGAAAGTTATAGCCATTTCAATTTTGGATCAAAATCTGATTTCAAATCTGTTTTTGAATCAAACCCTAGCCACGCGTCATATCCTTACTGGCGCGTACCGCTTCGCTCCGGATCGCGCTTGCTAGCCGTAGGATCTAACTAACGATGCACGGTTCGGATCTAATCATATCGCTTCGCTAAGTGAACTAATCCTACACGCTGGATCTGGATCTGACGGCTACAATTCATCTAACCAAAATCGAGCGGCGGTAGCGGCGGCGACTGGCGGCGGCGAGCTCTGTCTGCGGCGGCGCGGCGCTACAGGTCGTCCGGAGGGGCAGGAGGATGCTCACCAGGTTCACAACGTCAAGGGGAAGCTCAACTTCGAAGCGGCTTGACGAGGGGCGCACGGGCACGGTTGTTGGGGCTCGTCGGAGTTGCTACGGCGTCTGTGATGGGCGGAGGAAACGGCCGGCGACGGGGTCGGGCGCGATTTGGGGAAGACGAGGGTGAGCTGGCGAGGTCCACCAGTCAGCGAGTGAGACTGAGAGGGGGTGGGGTCTGGGTGTCAGCGTCTGTGTGGGTGTGTCCGCGCGTGCGAGCGAGCGAGAGAGTGGCCGGGTGGGCTAGTTGGGCCGGTTCTGCTGCTGGGCTAGAATAGGGGCGCCTGGCCCTTTTCTTTTGTTTATTCCTTTTTGTTTTTCTGTTTTGATTTTCAGGAATGGTTTTCAAATGAATTCAAACTCTTTTGAATTCAAATCTTTCAGGGGTTTTTGCAGTGTGCAACAGTCTCAAATCTAGGCATAAAACCATGTGGTTACTTTGCAAAGGCTTGGTCATTTTTGGAGAAACAAAATATCAGGAGCTTTGCACTTGATTTGCAAATGTTTGAAAAATGGTTTTTGAACCATTTCTATTTTGTAAAGCTTGGTTCAAATTCCACACTCAATCCATTCAACAAAGGAGACAAACAACCTAGTTTTTAAAACATTCAAACTCTCAAATGGGGATGGCCATTTGATTTAAGTTTGCTCACATGAAATGATAGCACTATATGCTTTTGTTTTTCTGAAACGAGTTTTGAAATTGATCTCAATTCTATATGCATGCATGAATGATATGCAAACTTTGAAATCATAATTTTAGGGGTGTTACAAATGCTATCATGATCGCCAAGTCCTTGCGCACCTCCTAATCCCTTTGGCTCGTGCCAGGCCGACGCAGAACCTCGGCAACGTCTTCGACAACAAGCATCTGACGCCGCCAGCAACTCCGACGAGCTCCCTCGGCCATTACAGCGCGCCCCTTGCCAAGCCACCACCACCTTGAGCATCAGCAGCACACGGCGAGCTTGGCTAGCCCCTTATCCCTCTCCCGCACGACCTAGAACGCCGGTAGCAGCTCTGAAAGAGATGCTGCCGCCAGTCGCCGCCGCTAGCGCCGCCCGTCTGTGGTTAATTAGATTAGGGCCGTATGATTTAGATCTAACGAGTAGGATTAGATCTGTGTCGAAGAGGTACACATTAGATCTGGCCATGCATATTCACTTAAATCGTGTGGCTCTCGTCGATCGATCCGCCCGAACCGGTACGCACCAATCAGAACATGACGCGTGGCTAGGGTTTAGATATAAAATCAGAATTTGAATCTATTAGATGTTTAAACTTGTTTTAATCATAACTTTTGATTCCCACATCCAAATTTGATGAATTTTATATCAATGGAATCAGGAGAGAAAGCCCTTTCCATATATGCAATGTGTTTAACATTTTGCTTCTGTAAAAATGGTTTTATATACAGAAACATGTGTAGGCCTATTTTGGGTATATTAATTATTTGAGGAATGTTTAGTGTTCAAATAAAGGTTGTTTGGCAAGTTTTGAACTTGTTTATGAACCAATACTATGCACTTGTCTTGTTGAGTTTAGAAAATCATCACATATCATGTTGCATGCATTCATATATTTTTGCTTGTATTTATTTTGTATGTGATTTCGTGCTATGATTTTATGTGTAGATTTTGGTGCAAATAGTGATTGTGATTGTGAGGATTGTAGCTACTCTCCAAACTACCAAGGCAAGTGGCGCTTCATGATTTTTATCCCTATGTTTTTCTACTATGCATTAGAAATATTTTGCTAGTCTTGCATGGTTATATTTTGCTTATATGGTATGCTTGGGAAATCCTAGTAGTTGTAGAATTGCTATAAATTTCTAAGTTAAGATGCTTATATATGCCATGCTTAGCCTAGCTAGTAGCAACCAAGGGTGGTGAATTATTCATGCTATGCTAAAATATTTCTAAGTCTTTGGACTTGTGTTTTTACTTAATAAAACAACTAAGTGAATGAAACACCTAGGTGGAATGGAAGGAATGGTTTATGTTGAGTGGTTACACAAGGCCCATTTCTATGGTTTACCTTGTGTATCTCACTTGTGGAAAGCCACCCAGGAACAAAGGTATTTGAGAGGCCAAATGTTAAGAAGCTTCTAGTGCAGCCACTTGGCAATATGGGCTCTGCCTGGATCACATAGGTTGCAATAACTTAGCCATTTGGACAGTTGGTGGTAGTGGGATGATAGGTTGGAACGCGTCCATTTGGTCTAAGGGAAGGTTCTGAAAGGTCCTGTCTTGGTGAAAATCAAGTCTTGCGGGGAAAGTGCACAACCTCTGCAGATGGATGAATCTAAGTACTTAGCCATGTCCCTGGAAAGGACAACTTGAGCATCAAGACATGGAAGCTATCAAGAATCTCCTCATCCCAATTTCTAAGTAAAACTTGTGGTTGAACAAGGGTGAAGGACCCCAATGTCTATTGGTGGTTCCTTGGGAAATTTTTTGACAAAGAAAAACTTAGTGTTTTCAACTAATAGGCAAAACCTATTTTGAGCAAAGCAATCCTAAGCTACACTTAGCCAAATTGCATATAGTATCTATTCCACCAATATTCTACTAAGGTATCACTTGCCAATTCTATTCCAATGTATTGACCCACTGTGGCTGTAACTTGTGATGTTGCAGGTTATTCTGATGATGATTAGGAGTCATGAGTCTGCACTCAACATGCTTGCCTGTGGCACATGAAGATGAAGACTTATTTACCTTATTACTTATTTAAACTCTTATACTAGGCCTATGGCCATGGAGTTGTAAAAGACTATGTTGTCTCTGGAATGACTGTAATAATGATGCACACTACATTCTTTGATTCAGCAAGGGATGCAGCTTGGAGGGCCATCAAAGAACTTGGTGATAGAATCAAGTGCAGAATTCTTAACACTCAGAATGATCTTAAGGAAGAGAAGAAACATGCCCAAGAGTTAGAGGCTACCAACCAAAGCCTAAGGAAGGACATTATAGACTTAGCAATGGAGTCTTGTGATCTAGACAAACAAATTGCCTCTAGGGATGCCCTGTTAGCCAACTTGGCAAGTGAGATGGGATTGTAATGTACCACATTAGTTGGACCACCACACTTATCATTTTATTTTCCAAAATGTTGTCTAAATAAGTTGAACCTTGGTTGTTTGTAATGGATCCATGTATGCCATGACTTGTGTGTTTGATTTCCAAAGTTATGCATGTGATGCCTTGTCTTGTGACTTGTCTTAAAATTGTGTTGATTCTAAGTTTTTCTATCTTATTAAATAGATGCCTAATGTTACCATCAACACTGTTGAAGAGTTCCAAGGAACTCGTTTCGGCCCTCGTAATATTGAACTCACTACTTTGCTCAATCTCCCTCTTCCTACCATCATGGTGCTTCCCCTCACCAAGTTTGAGAGGAAATACCTTTGGGGTTTCAAGGTCAATCAGCCAGGACGCCAGACTGAGCCAGTCACGGAGGCCATCATCTTCAAGCTCATGCATGATGACAAGGAGAGAGGCCTAGAGGTAGTCATGCAGGACTTGATTGGACGTCTGTTAGGGAGACACTCTCGACAGGTTAGAGGTACTCACTTCCACGCCTTCGGTAGACGTGATGAAGATGGTGAGGCCATTGACTTCGAGGACACTTCAAGGGAGACAGCAGAGCCGATTCGTCTATACCTCCAGGACTTAGAGGTTCTTTTTAGGCACGTGGACACTGATAGGACCAACGTCATGCTCAGCAATGACGAACTCTGTGTGCAGCCGGAGAAGGACAAGCTCTTCGCGGAGCAAGATGAGATAGTCAAGGAGATGGAGGCCAAGTTCGAGAGTCAGGACAGAAAGTTCAAGAGTCAAGAGAAGCGAGTCCAAGATAGGAACAAGAGGAGTCGAGACATGACTGCAGAACTAGAGAACAAGGACTTAGAGCTCGAGCATCAGCAGACTGTGATTGAGAGGCTTCGTTCTCAGAAGAGGGCTCTCAAAGCCAAAGTAGAGACCTTGACCACCAATGTCGAGGAATACAAGACCGCTATGGAGAATGCAGGTCTTACCTTTGTTGAGGAGGAGGTTGATGCCGAGGAGTAGTGATGACTACTCATTTATCATTTATTTATCATGCTTTTCATTGAGTCGCAATGACCATCCAACATGTGGATGGCTTGCTATTGGTGTGTTTACTTTGCAAACTTGTCGTTTATGTTGTTGAACTATTTTTATTATGATGCATGTTTGGTGATTGTTTATGTGATGTATTGTGCATGTTAGCATCTATGGGTATCTCATTCTTATCTCTATTGAACAAACCACATATGCCTCCCCGTCATGCCAATCCCAACCCTAACAACAACAACATCACCCCTGAGATGCAGCAAATGATGATAGCTCAGACTCAGCTGATGCAGATGATGACTATGTTCATCCAGAATTAGAACAACAACAACAACAACAACAATAACAACAATAACAATAACAACAATCAGAACAACCCACCCGGTTTTGACATGCTTACCAGGTTCTTGAGATTGAGGCCACCAAAGTTCTCAGGGACAACTGATCCTATGGTGGCCAATGATTGGCTACGCTCAGTGAACAAGGACTTGGTAACAGTTGGCTGTACTGATGAAGAGAAAGTCAGATTTGCAGCTCACTTGTTGGAAGGACCAGCAGCTACTTGGTGGGATAACTTCCAGATCACCACTCCCATTGCAGATGTGACATGGGCTATCTTTGAAGATGGTTTCCATACTGATCACATCTCATCCGGAGTCATGAGCCTGAAGAAGAAAGATTTCCATAACCTGAAGCAACGCCACCACAGCGTGGCTGAATATATTGAAGAGTTCAACAATCTGGCGCGTTATGCACCGGATGAAGTTGACACTGATGCTAAGAGGAAGGAAAAGTTTCTTGAAGGCCTGAATGATGAATTGAACCTGCAATTATCAGTGGCCTATGTTCCCACATACCAGTCTCTTTGTGACAAGGCTACTATATTGGAGAACAAAATGAAACAAGTGGAAAGCAGGAAGAGAAAGCACTCTGACAAGCACAGCTCGGGATCGTCTCACAAACGTTCCCATTATGATGATAGTGGGAGTTCAGGATCCCACAAGCATGGGAAATTCAACAAGCACCACAACCACAACCGTCATCATGACAACAAGAGCCACCGTAGTCATGACAATGACAAGTACAAGAATCACAAGGGTGGATATAAGAGCCACCACGGTGGCATTGGAAGTGGTAGTGGAAGCCAGCCTGTCAAGAAGGATCTTATTCAAGTTGAGTGTTTCAAATGCAAGAAGATGGGGCATTATGCAAGTGAATGCCCAGAAAAGAAAGTTGAAGGACCCAACAAGCCCAACCCTTTTCAAAAGGGACAAGTGAACCACATCAATGTGGAGGAGATTTATGAGGAACCTGATGCTGTTGCTGGTAAGTTCAAACTCAATTCTGTTCCAGCATTTGTTCTCTTTGATGCTGGTGTATCTCATTCATTCATATCAAGAGCATTTGTTGAAAGAAATGAACTACCGGTAGAAACTATTGGGTGCCCTATAAAAGTAAGTTCTCCTGGCGTAGAAATGATAGTGAATTCAGGATGTCATGATCTAGTTATAGAGTTTGGAAAGTATAAGTTTCCCGTTAACTTGATGATCCTAAATTCCCAAGGATTGGATGTCATTTTGGGAATGGACTGGATGACTAAGCACAAGGGAGTGATAGATTGTACAAACCATACTGTCTCACTCACAACTCCAGAAAACAAAAGAATCAGATTCAAGACCAACTTTGAATCAAAAAGGAGTAAGATAAATTCTCTTAAGGGGGTTAGCATGGACAGTGTGCCTATTGTGTGTGAGTATCCAGATGTGTTTCCGGAAGAATTGCCGGGAATGCCACCAGATAGAGATGTGGAGTTTCTTATTGATTTGCTACCAGGATCTGGACCAATAGAGAAAAGGCCATACAAGATGTCAGTTGATGAGTTGAAAGAACTCAAGAAGCAACTTGGAGAACAGTTGCAAAAAGGTTTTATCCAACCAAGTTCCTCATCTTGGGGAGCACTAGTTTTTTTTGTGGAAAATAAAGATAGAAGTCAAAGGTTATGCATAGATTACCGTTCACTCAATGAGGTGACTATCAAGAACAAATACCCTTTGCCTAGAATCAATGACTGGTTTGATCAGTTAGAAGGAGCTTGTGTGTTCTCAAAGATTGATCTCCGGTCAGGTTATTTTCAGCTGAAAATAAGGGAACAAGACATACCCAAGACAGCTTTCACCACAAGGTATGGATTGTATGAGTATACCGTGATGCCATTTGGTTTGACCAATGCACCAACATACTTCATGAATATGATGAACAAGGTGTTCATGGAATTCCTTGATAAGTTTGTTGTCGTTTTCATCGATGACATTCTAATCTACTCCAAGAGCAAGGAAGAGCATGAGGGACATTTACGATTGATACTAGAGAAGCTTAGAGAGCATAAGCTATATGCCAAATTCAGCAAGTGTGAATTTTGGTTAAATGAAGTTGGATTTCTTGGACACGTTGTGTCAGGAGATGGTGTAGCAGTTGATCCTACTAAATTTTCAGCTGTAACTGAATGGGAATCACCTAAGTCAGTGAAATAAGTTCGTAGTTTCCTTGGCTTAACAGGTTACTACAGGAGGCTCATTGAGAATTTCTCTAAGGTAGCTAAGCCTATGACAGAATTGCTAAAGAAAGACAAGAAATTTGCTTGGTCTGAAGGTTGTGAAATCAACTTTCAAGAATTGAAGAAGAGACTATTGACAGCACCAGTCTTGTGTTTGCCAGATTTGGAGAAGGATTTCCAAGTGTATTGTGATGCATCTCATCATGGATTAGGTGCAGTAGTTATGTAAGAAGGAAAAGTTGTGGCTTATGCCTCGAGAAAACTCAAAACTCATGAAGTAAACTACCCTACTCATGATTTAGAGTTAGCCTCTATTGTCCATGCACTCAAAACATGGAGACATTATCTTTTGGGAAAGCGATGTGAAGTGTTCACAGATCACAAGAGTTTGAAGTATATCTTCACCCAGAAAGAAATTAACATGAGGCAAAGAAGATGGCTAGAACTCATCAAGGACTATGACTTGAGTTTGCAATACCACCCCGGTAAAGAAAATGTTGTAGCGGATGCTCTAAGATGTAAAGTTTTTGTGAATGGCCTTACCAAGGGAGAATTGCCAGATGATCTGTGTGCCCAATTTAGAGATATCAGATTGGAGATTGTGCCTGAAGGACATCTTATGTCTTTGGATGTTCAACCCACTTTGTTGGACAAAATCAAAGAAGCCCAAAAGGCAGATAAGGAAATTGAAGAGATTAAGGAAAGGATTAGCATGGGAACTCAATTCACTTCTCATTTTTGGAGGCAATTACATGAGTCATTGGGAACGAGGTTGGAATTTAGCACTGCTTTTCATCCTCAAACTGATGGACAAACAGAAAGGACTAATCAGATTCTTGAAGATATGTTGAGAGCATGTGCTCTAGACTATGGAGCCAGTTGGGATGAAAGTCTGCCTTACGCAGAATTTTCTTATAATAACAGCTATCAAGCCAGTATTGAGATGGCACCATTCGAGTTTCTCTATGGGAGAAAGTGTACCACCCCATTGCTATGGAATGGTGTGGGAGAAAGAAGCTTGTTCGGACCAGAACTTATCAAAGAGGCTGAAGAGAAAGTCAAGCTAGTTAAGGACAGATTGAAGATAACACAGTCCCGACAGAAAAGCTATGCAGATCCTAAGCGTAGAGAAGTCACCTATGAAGTTGGTGATAGAGCCTATCTTAGAGTGTCACCACTTCGTGGAGTGAAGAGGTTTGGTGTCAAAGTTAAATTGGCCCCAAGGTATGTTGGGCCGCTCAAGATTCTGAGTCGTAAAGGAGAAGTTGCTTATGAGATTGAATTGCCAGAGTCTTTATCAGCAGTTCATAATGTGTTTCATGTGAGTCAGCTTAAGAAATGCCATCCAGAAATGGAAGAGACTTCTTTGAAGGATGCTATACCTATGGAAGAGGTTCAATTGGAAAGTGATCTCACATATGAAGAAAAACCTATCAAGATTCTTGAGACTGCAGAGAGAGTTACTCGGACTAAGACTATCAAGTTCTGCAAAGTTCAATGGAACCATCATTCCGAGGAAGAAGCAACATGGGAAAGGGCAGATGATCTTCGGAAAGACCACCCTCACCTATTTGCTAGCCAATCCGAATATTGAGGGCGAGATTCACCTTAAGGGGGTTAGATTTTTAACATCCCTAAAATCATGTTTCAAACTCATGCATATCATTCATGCATCCATGATCATGTAAGGTTTCATTTCAAAAATCAATTCAAAAATAGGAGCATATGAGCTCATTATTTTATGCCCTGTTCAAAAAATAGGCCGAATCAATGATTAATAGTCCGATTAATCGCTAGTAGGGACCTGACCGTGTCGATTAGCACTAATATTTTTTATTAATCGTTTAGCCCGATTAATAGGTCTGAAACTCCGATTACTTGGTATGTTCCCGATTAACCACTACACTTGGTCAAAAATTTGCCAAATTCTCAACACATATCACCCATCCATCCGCTAGCCCACCCCCAATGAAGTAGGTTTTGCGAAGCTCCCGCTCTATCCCTGCCTCTTGGAGCTTGATTTCCGCCATCACCAACCAGTTCCTTGTCATTGTTGACCAGTTCCTCGTAGTTGCCGACCAGACCTTACATACAAGAGCTCGAGCGCCTTGAGGATCTCATCCGGGAGCTTAAGGCTGCCTTTAATAGGGTAGATGGTTGAGGTGCAAGAGGATTCATGCGTGTTTTAGGTGCTATTTTTTGTAGGCTACACCGATTAATAGCCGACCGATTAAAGCAGTTAATCGTCCGTATTCCGATTAGTCGCTACTCATAAGCCAACCGAGCAGTTAACGATTACCGATTTACTTACCATTGATTTTATGTGATCAACATTAAATCAAATGCTACTCTCCAATGAGAGATTGTTGTTCATGAATCAAACCTTGTTACTCTCAGATTGTTTTTCTTGATTACTAATACTTAAACAAAAATTTCAAATCAAACTTGATTTGAAAACTATTTTTAGAACTTATTTAAAACTAGTGTTATGTCACTCTTTATTTTGTTTCATTCCAAGTGACCAGGCAAGTGCAAAGTGACCACTTGGTTTTGTGCACAATTATATGAAGGTTGCACTCTGCAAAAACCCAGAACAATTTGAATTCAAACGGCATTGAATTTGTTTGAAAATGGATTCGGAAAATCAAAATAGAAATAGAAAAATGAATAGAGAAAAGAAAAAGGGCCGGTGCCAGACATTCAGCCCAACAGAGAAACCAGCCCATTTAGCCCACCCGGGTCCCCCTTTTCTCTCTCTCACTTGCGGAAAAACCCACTGGGTCGCTGACAGCCTGGACCCATCCCCCACACCTTTCCTCTCGCTGACGACTGGGCCTCACTGCCGCGTCACCCTTCGTCCTCAATCAGCGCCGACGACCACCTCGCCGCTGCCGTTTCCGCCGCGTTGATTCCGCGCTTAATTGCCATTGATACCACGCGTGATCCTCGGCCCCGCTCTGGCTATAAGACCCCCTCCCCTCGCCGCTCATTTCCCCTCACCTAGCGCCACCACTCCGCCACCAGGCTCCACGAATTCGAGCCACTCCGCCGCGGCACATGCGCACTCCGACGACCAATCTCGGTGAGTTCTGACCGCCCCCTGTCTCTGGTTCAAACCATCATGAACAGTGTGTCCTTGCGCGTTCACTGATGCCTTCTTCTTGCTTTCTCGTGACCCAGGACGACGCCTTCGTTCACGCCAGCGAACACCTGAGCCGCCGCTCGACTCCGACGTGCAATCCAGGTAAAACGAGACCGTCCCTTGCCTTACCTCCAATGCTATCATGATCGCCAAGTCCTTGCGCACCTCCTAATCCCTTTGGCTCGTGCTAGGCCGACGCAGAACCTCGGCAACGTCTTCGACATCAAGCATCTGACGCCGCCAGCAACTCCGACGAGCTCCCTCGGCCACTACAGCGCGCCCCTTGCCAAGCCACCACCACCTTGAGCATCAGCAGCACACGGCGAGCTTGGTAAGCCCCTTCTCCCTCTCCCGCGCGACCTAGAACACCGGTAGCAGCTCTGACAGAGACGTCGCCGCCAGTCGCCGCCCCTAGCGCCGCCCTTCTGTGGTCAATTAGATTAGGGCCGTAGGATTTAGATCTAACGAGTAGGATTAGATCTGTGTCGAAGAGGTACGCCTTAGATCTGGCCGTGCATCTTCACTTAAATCGTGTGGCTCTCGTTGATCGATCCGCCCGAACCGGTACGCACCAATCAGAACATGACGCGTGTCTAGGGTTTAGATTTAAAATCAGAATTTGAATCTATTAGATGTTTAAACTTGTTTTAATCATAACTTTTGATTCCCACGTCCAAATTTGATGAATTTTATATCAATGGAATCAGGAGAGAAAGCCCTTTCCATATATGCAATGTGTTTAACATTTTGCTTCTTTTAAAATGGTTTTATATACAGAAACATGTGTAGGCCTATTTTGGGTATATTAATTATTTGAGGAATGTTTAGTGTTCAAATAAAGGTTGTTTGGCAAGTATTGAACTTTTTTATGAACCAGTACTGTGCACTTGTCTTGTTGAGTTTAGAAAATCATCACATATCATGTTGCATGCATTCATATATTTTTGCTTGTATTTATCTTGTATGTGATTTGGTGCTATGATTTTATGTGTAGATTTTGGTGCAAATAGTGATTGTGATTGTGAGGATTGTAGCTACTCTCCAAACTACCAAGGCAAGTGGCGCTTCATGATTTTTATCCCTATGTTTTTCTACTATGCATTAGAAATATTTTGCTAGTCTTGCATGGTTATATTTTTCTTATATGGTATGCTTGGGAAATGCTAGTAGTTGTAGAATTGCTAGAAATTTCTAAGTTAAGATGCTTATCTATTCCATGCTTAGCCTAGCTAGTAGCAACCAAGGGTGGAGAATTATTCATGCTATGCTAAAATATTTCTAATTCTTTGGACTTGGTGTTTTTACTTAATAAAACAACTAAGTGAATGAAACACCTGGGTTGAATGGAAGGAATGGTTTATGTTGAGTGGTTACACAAGGCCCATTTCTATGGTTTACCTTGTGTATCTCACTTGTGGAAAGCCACCCAGGAACAAAGGTATTTGAGAGGCCAAATGTTAAGAAGCTTCTAGTGCAGCCACTTGGCAATATGGGCTCTGCCTGGATCACATAGGTTGCAATAACTTAGCCATTTGGACAGTTGGTGGTAGTGGGATGATAGGTTGGAACGCGTCCATTTGGTCTAAGGGAAGTCTTCTGAAAGGTCCTGTCTTGGTGAAAATCAAGTCTTGTGGGGAAAGTGCACAACCTCTGCAGATGGATGAATCTAAGTACTTATCCATGTCCCTGGAAAAGGACAACTTGAGCATCAAGACATGGAAGCTATCAAGAATCTCCTCATCCCAATTTCTAAGTAAAACTTGTGGTTGAACAAGGGTGAAGGACCCCAATGTCTATTGGTGGTTCCTTGGGAAATTTTTTGACAAAGAAAAACTTAGTGTTTTCAACTAATAGGCAAAACCTATTTTGAGCAAAGCAATCCTAAGCTACACTTAGCCAAATTGCATATAGTATCTATTCCACCAATATTCTACTAAGGTATCACTTGCCAATTCTATTCCAATGTATTGACCCACTGTGGCTGTAACTTGTGATGTTGCAGGTTATTCTGATGATGATTAGGAGTCATGAGTATACACTCAACATGCTTGCCTGTGGCACATGAAGAGGAAGACTTATTTACCTTATTACTTATTTAAACTCTTATACTAGGCCTATGGCCATGGAGTTGTAAAAGACTATGTTGTCTCTGGAATGACTGTAATAATGACCTTTGTTTCTGTGTACTTCATCTTAAACTGTGGATGCTAGCATTGATCCAGGGACTAGCATTGAAATCACAGGGATCCTTTCCTTTACAAAGGAGGGATCTTACACCTTACCTCCCCGGCAACGACATCAGAAAAGTGCTTGATGTCTACGCACTTCTATTCTTGTAGACAGTTGCTGGGCCTCCAAGTGCAGAGGTTTGTAGAACAGCAGCAAGTTTCCCTTAAGTGGATCACCAAAGGTTTATCGAACTCAGGGAGGAAGTGGTCAAAGGTATTCCCTCTCAAGCAACCCTGCAATCAAGATACAAGAAGTTTCTTGTGTCCCCAACACACCTAATATACTTGTTAGATGTATAGGTGCACTAGTTCGGCGAAGAGATAGTGAAATACAAGTGGTAATGGTGCCAGAGAAGAGCTTCTGACTTGTTGTTGAAGTGGGGTAACGGTGCTAGAAAAGATCTTGATGTGGAGGAAAGGTAACCTCCCCGGCAAACGGAATAAAGAAGGAAGCAAGAAAACATGCAACAGATCTAGTAGCAAACGGTGTTTCAATGTTTAGAAACAAGGCCTAGGGATCATACTTTCACTAGTGAACACTCTCTCATATAAGTATCCTCTCTTCATGATACTACTCTTACCTACTCTCCGGTTGGACACTCTAATCCATGGTAGGGCTATAACAACACACCTCAAAGTCCGCCTTCCCCAATCTAGATAACCCCACACTGTCACCTTGAGCGCTAGATGGTTCCAACAAACACCACAATTTCATAGAGACATCCAACTCCAAATATAACTCATAAAAAATATTCAATCTAGACAAAGTGCCACACATGGTATGCCCGCTGTCACTTTCACACACATGGGGAAAAGCATAGATCTATTAAAGCACAAAGAGTATTTATGTAGACTCAAGCCTAAGTGCCACCATGGCGTGCATGCTGTCACTTTCACACACATGGGGAGAGCAAAGATCTAATGAAGCACTGTAGTAGCAAGGTAGATCTACTTGATTACAAAGCTCATGACCACAATGTTAGAGATATGCCCTAGAGGCAATAATAAATGTAGTTATTATTATATCTTGGTGTTTATGATAAATGTTTACATTCATGTTATAATAGTATTATCATGAAACATTAATACTTGTGTGATTTGTAAACTTAAATGAAGTCCCTAGTAAAGCCTCTTTATAATACTAGCTTGTTGGTTAATAAATGATTGTGGTTTCCCTATCATGAACATTGAGATGTTATTAACAACAAGATCATATCGTTAGGAGAATGATATGATGGACATACTCCTATAGATAAGCATAGCATAAAGATCAAGTCATTTTAATAGTTCATTTGCTATATGCTTTCTGATACATAGTAACCTAATTCCTTCGACCATGAGATCATGCATATCACCATCACCGGAAGGATGCTTTGATGACATCAAACACCACACCATAACTGGGTGGCTATAAAGGTGACATTGAGTGTTCGGAAAGTATTGGTTGGGACACATGGATCAAGAGTGGGATTTGTCCATCCATATGACGGATAGATATACTCTGGGCCCTCTCGGTGGAATGTCATACAATTAGCTTGCAAGCATGTGACTGGCTCACAAGGGATCACATATCACGGGAACGAGAAAAGAGTACTTATCGATGTGAGGTTGAACTAGGTATGCAGAGACACCGACGATCAAAACCTCGGATAAGTAAACTATCGTGAGACAAAGGGAAATTGGTATCGTATGTAAGTGGTTCATTCAATCACAAAGTAATCGTAGAAATATGTGGGAGCCATATGAATTTCCAGATTCCTCTATTGGTTATTGTTCGGACAAGTGTCTCGATCATGTCCGCATAATTCACGAACCGTAGGGAGACACACTTAAGGATTCAATACTGTTGAGTAGTTATGGAATGATGAGTAAGAGACCGAATGTTGTTCATAGTCTCGTATGAGATCCGGGATATCACGAGGAGATCCGGAATGGTCCGGAGAATAAGATTCATATAAGGAAAGTCCTGTTTTGGAGTTGGGGAATGATTCCGGTGTTTTCACCAGGAATGTTCTAGAAGGGTCCGGAAGGTCCGGCACTTCGGAGGGGAAGGGTACATGAATGTATCATAACAATGTGGAATGGTTGCATCATACTAGGTATCATGGCTGAGCAAAATAAAGGGATAAATCAAATCCTAGTTTGAAAAGTCAAACGCTAATTTGAAAAGTCAACGGCTATTTTGTTTGGTGGAGGGAGAGTAGGAAACCTACTTGGGGAGGAAGTCCCTCTCCCTCCACCGCCGGCCAAGGAGGACGAGTTGGGGAGGGACTCCCCTCCCCTTGGCCGCACCCTCCCACCTATATAAGGAGGGGCAGGGCTGCCCCTCCTAGACCTACACCTTGCCCCTCTAAACCCTAACCCTAGCCGCCGGCCACCAAACCGCCGCCCTAGGGTTTCTCCCAAGCCGCCGAGTTGGGGATTCTACTTGCCCTAGCCGCCGGCCTAGCTCCCTCTACTTGGTGAGTCTAAACTCTAGATCACCGAAGCCTCTCTCATAGTCCACCATACTGCCTCGGCTTACGAAGCCTGCGAGATCTCCCTCTACTTGGTACCACGTCATGCTGCGGAATCGCGAGGAGAGTGCTACAACCTCCGCTTTCTTTGGAACAAGGGAGAGGAAGGTCTTCGTCGAGTACCGAACGTGTGACCGATCATGGAAGTCTTTTAACGCAGCGCCGGAAGGATCGTCTACACGATCTTGAGATCGGGAAGAGTACGACTACATCACCCACGAGAATCTGCTCTCGTTAAACACTTTGGAATCTTCGAGGGTGAGTTATTATATCGACTCGTTGCTACAATCTAGTAGATAGATCTTGGCTTGTTTGTTTGTATGCGGTAGAAATTTTTTGTTTTCCATGCTAGGAACCCCTACAGTGGTATCAGAGCCGTGTCTATATGTAGATCTGTTGCACGAGTAGACCACAATGGTCATTATGGGCGGTGGTGCTTTTATTATCAATTGCTTCTTGTGTACTTTGCATATTGCAGTATGATGGGATGAAGCGGCCCGGGCTAACCTTACATGACATCGTTCATGAGACTTGCTCCACGCTCAACATGCAACTTGTATTGCATAAGTGGCTTTGCGGGTGTCTGTCTCTCCCATTATAGTATAGATCCAATTTACAACGGGCACTTGATGAAGGGTTCGCAGCATAGAAAACAAAAATTTTCCTACGATGTGAACTATATACCAAGATCTATATACTAGATACAAACAACGGGCGGATGTATATTCGTAGAGAACATACCCTTGAAGACCGACAAAGCTTAACGAGTTCAACTCGTGGTTGATGTAGACGATCTCTTGCCGATCTCAAGATCGAGAGGAAGTCCTAGCGCCGCAAATCAGCAAGATCCGCTCGCACACACGCTCGAGGCACCGAGCAACCTCGCCTCCTCTCGGCGATGCAGTGAAGCACAACTCTTTCTTGCTGAATAGCCACCGGGAACATGTATCTCGCTAGTCCGAGACCATGGGGGATAAATTCTAGAGGGGGAGAGAGATCCTTCATGAGGAGGTGTGAGAGACAAGTGAGGAGGGGGGCTCATTTTATAGGAGGAGGGGGAACCCCAAGGGGTGGCAGGCGCATGGGGGCTGCCCTCCCCTCTTCATGTGGGTGGACACTCCACTCACAAAACTCCTCTAAATTCCCTCCACTCAAAGTCCACTCAAAATTCCCATTAAATTTCCACCAAATTTAATGCAAACTCTCATTAAATAAAACTCTTTATTTTATTCAGAATTTTGTCAATTACTTTAATGACAAACATTCACAAAACCTTGCTAGAATTCTATTTCACATGCATAACCACTTTATGCAATTTCACCCGAAAACCTGTTTGAGATCTAGTGAAATAAATTCCTGCTTGTTCATTCTTTTCGGCATGAAACATTTGCTCCAATTGGATGTCGGTGTCTCTTAAGTGTGTCACCCTACGGTTCGTGAATAATGCGGACATGATCGAGACCCTCTCGGATCAATAATCGAAGCGGGATCTGAGACCCATCTTGACTCCCACATTCAACGATGACTTTCTTGTGATCGTCGGAACCTTTTACGCTAGTATCTTAATCCCTTTGTTTCACGATATATTACATGTCCGAGATTCGATCATCGGTATCTCCATACCTAGTTTGATCTCGCTTCGACATGCACTCTTTTCTCGTTCTGTGATATAACATTCTAGTGATCAAATCACTTGCTTGCAAGCTAATCAATGTGATATCACCGAGAGGGCCCAGTATATCTATCCGTCATCGGGATGAACAAATTCCAATCTCGATCCATGAGCCTCAACATAACACTTTATTAGTTCGAATCCATCTTTATAATCACCCTTACGGTGTGACGTTTGATGTTATCAAGAAACTCTTCGGTGTTAGTGATTGACATGATCTCATGGTCTAAGGATTAGGATCACTTCGTAAGTTGTTATAGCAATATAAACACAATGACTTTGATCGTAATGTTATACTTCGGATGAATGTTCATCACATCATTACACTAATGTTGTGATCCCGTTATTAACAACATCCAATGTCCATGATCAGGAAACCTTGATCATCTTGTTAATCAATGAGCTAGTTTATGAGAGAGGCATAACTAGGAACTTTCTGTTTGTTTATTAAACACACATGTATTAACGTTTCCGTATTAATACAATTATAGCATGCAAAATAAACATCTATCATATACTTGGAATACACATAATAAACACTTTATTATTGCCTCTCAGGGCATATTCCTTGATCTCCCACTTGCACTAGAGACAATAATCTAGTTACATAGTGATAAATCTAACACCCATTGAGTTCTCGTGTTGATCATGTTTTGCTCTAGGAGAGTTTTAGTCAACGGATCTGCTACATTGAGATCCGTATGTACTTCTAAATCTTTATATCTCCATCCTTGACATGCTCATGGATGGAGTGAAACCGCGCTTAATATGCTTGGAATGCTTGTGAGACCTTGGCTCTTTGGCATTGGCAATGGCACCATTGTTGTCACAATAGATCACCATTGGGTCCAACGCGTTTGCCACAACTCCTAGTTCGGATATGAACTCCTTCATCCAAATCGCTTCGAGCCGCTCAAGCAAAGAACATATTCGCCTCCGTTGATCCCGCTACCACAGGTTGTTTGGAGCTCCTCCAACTAACGCTCCGCCATTCATGAGAAATACGATCCGGATTGAGACTTAGAGTCATCCGGATCGGTGTCAAAGCTAGCGTCGACATAACACTTAGCGACGAGCTCTTCTTCACCTCCGTATACAAGAAACATATCCTTAGTTCTTCGTAAGTACTTAAGGATATTCTTGACCGCTATCCATGTTAGAACTGGATCGATTGGTACCTACTAGTCAAACTAATAGCATGTGCCACATCCGGTCTTGTACATAGCATGGCATACATTATAGAGCCTATGGCTGAAGCATAGGGGACGTTGTCCATTATCTCTCTTTCTTCCGCCAAGCGGACTTTGAGTCTTACTCAATGTCTTGCCTTGCAACATAGGTAAGAACCCTTCTTACTTCCGTCCATTTTAAACTTCTTTAAAATCTTATCAAGGTATGTACTGCGATAGCCCTATTAGGCGCCTAGATCTATCTCTATAGATCTTTATGCCTAATATGTATGACTTCACCTAGGTCCTTCATTGAAAATTTCTTTGTTTAGATAACTTTTAACACTGTTTAAAGTTCTATATCATTCGATCAATAATATGTCATCCACATATAATATCGTAAAATGCCACATTGCTCCCACTCACTTTCTTGTAAATACAAGCTTCTCCATAAGTTTGGACAAATCCAAACTCTTTGATCACCTCATCAAAGCGGAGATTCCAACTTCGTGATGCTTGCTTCAATCCATAGATGGATCGCTGAAGCTTGCACACCTTGTTAGCATCCTTAGGATCGACAAAACCCTTTGGTTGTATCATATACAACTCTTCTTCAATATTACATTGAGAAACGCGGTTTTGACATCCATCTGCCATATTTCATAATCGAAATATGCAGCAATTGCTAACATAATCCTAACTGACTTTAGCATCGCTACGGGAGAGAAAGTCTCATCGTAGTCAACTCCTTGAATTTGTCAAAACCCCTTTGCGACAAGTCGAGCTTTATAGATGGTCACATTACCATCAGCATCAGTTTTCCTTTTGAAAATCCATTTGTTCTCCACGGCCTTTCGGTCGTGAGGTAATTCCACCAAGTTCCAAACTTGATTTTCATACATGGATTCCATCTCGGATTTCATGGCTTCTAACCATTTGTTGGAATCCGGGCTCATCATCGCTTCTTCATACGTCGCAGGGTCATCATTTTCATCAACCATGAAATTCATGACAGGATTTCCGTACAGCTCGGGAGCTGCACGCGTCCTGTTTGACCTGCGAGGTTCGGTAGTACTCCCTTTCGGAGTTTCATTATCATTATCATTAGTTCCCTCTTCAGCGGGTGGAGCCAACTCCGGAACAACTTCCGGCACTACGCTACTCGCCATACTTTGAAGAGAAGGTTCCACAACCTCTTCGAGTTCTACCTTTCGACTACTCACACCTTTCGCGAGAAACTCTTTCTCTAGAAAGGATCCATTCTTGGCAACAAAAACCTTGCCCTCGGATCTGTGATAGAAGGAATACCCAATTGTTTCTTTAGGGTATCCTATGAAGACGCATTTTTCCGCTTTGGGTTCGAGTTTATCCGGTTGAAGTTTCTTCACATAAACATCGCATCCCCAAACTTTAAGAAATGACAGCTTAGGTTTGTTTCCAAACCACAATTCATACGGTGTCTTTTCAACGGATTTAGATGGTGCCCGATTTAAAGTGAATGCAGCAGTTTCTAGTGCATAACCCCAAAATGACAACGGCAAGTCCGTCAGATACATCATAGATCGAACCATATCTAATAAAGTACGATTACGACGTTCCGACACACCATTTCATTGTGGTGTTCCGGCAGGTGTGAGTTGTGAAACAATTCCACACTCTTTCATGTGAGTGCTAAACTCGTAACTTAGATACTCACCTCCACGGTCGGACCGTAGAAATTTGATCTTTCTATTACGATGATTTTCCACTTCATTCTGAAATTCCTTGAACTTTTCAAAGGTTTCAGACTTGTGTTTCATCAAGTAGATATAACCGTATCTACTCAAATCATCCGTGAAAGTAACAAAATAACGATATCCACCTCGCGCCGACACACTCATTGGACCACATACATCAGAATGTATGATTTCCAATAAATCTGTCGCCCGTTCCATTGAACCGGAAAACGGCGTTCTAGTCATCTTGCCCATAAGGCATGGCTCACATGTATCAAATGATTCATAATCAAGTGATTCCAAAAGTCCATCCGAATGGAGCTTCTTCATGCGTTTAATGCCAATATGACCTAGACGGCAGTGCCACATATATGCGGATATATCATCATTAAGTTTAATCCTTTTAGCATCAACATTATGAATATGTGTAACATTATCATTGAGATCTAATAGAAATAAACCATTCATCATCGGTGCATGACCATAAAAGATTTCATTCATATAAATGGAACAACCATTGTTCTCAGATTTAAATGAATAACCACTTTGCATCAAACACGATCCAGATACAATGTTCATGCTCAGTGCAGGCACCAGATAACATTTATTCAAGTTTATAACTAATCCCGACGGTAAGTGGAGAGGCAGCGTTCCGACGGAGATTACATCAATGTTTGATCCATTGCCGACACGCATCTTGACCTCACCCCTTGCTAGCGGTCGCTTGTTCCGCAGCCCCTGATTCGAGTTACAAATATTAGCAACTGAACCGGTATCAAATACCCAGGTGCTACTGCGAGCACTAGTCAAGTACACATCAATAACATGTATATCATATATACCTTTGTTTGCCTTGCCGGCCTTCTTGTCTGCCAGATACTTGGGGCAGTTGCGCTTCCAGTGGCCAGTCCCCTTACAATAGTAGCACTCGGAATCAGACTTAGGTCCAACTCGGGGTTTCTTTTCAGGCGCGGCAACAGGCTTGCCGCCCTTACTTCCCTTCCATTTTCCCTTCTTGTCTTTCTTGAAACCAGTGTTCCTATTGATCATCAACACTTGATGTTCCTTTTTGATCTCCACTTCTGCAGTTTTAAGCATTGACAGAAGCTCGGGGAGAGACTTCTTCATGCCTTGCATATTATAGTTCATCACGAAGCTCTTATAGCTAGGTGGCAGAGACTGCAGAACACGATGGATGCCTAAGTCAATGGGAATCGATATTCCCAAGGACACAAGCTTATCGGTGTAACCCGACATCTTGAGTACATGCTCACTAACGGAGCTGTGCTCTTCCATCATGCAGCTAAAGAACTTTTCTGAAGCATTGTAGCTCTCTACAGCAGCATGTGTGTCGAAAATCATTTTCAACTCACCCATTATATCAAATGCATTGCCGTTTTCGAAACGCTTTCGAAGTTCCGGCTCTAGCCCATACAATATGCCGCAATGAACTAAGTTGTGGTCCTCCTGACGAGTCTGATAGACATTCTTCTCCTCGTCAGGGGCATCATCAAAAGGTGGGGGGGCCTAACGGCGCTTCTAGCACATATTGCTTTTGTGCAGCAGAGAGGAGAATCCTCAAATTCATGTCCCATTCAGTAAAGTTGCTACCGTTCGTTGCTAGTTTCTCTTTCTCCATGAACACATTGAAATTAAAAGCAGGTGGTGCCATCTACAACAGAATTTGTAAAGTTTAGACTAAGTGTATGATAGATCGAGTTCAACTAATCTATATTACGAATGAACTCCCACTCAAAAGAGACATCCCTCGTGTCCTTTTGGTGATTACATGAACCAAATCCACTACACCAAGTTCGATCATCACGTGAGTTGGTATAGCTTCAAAGGCGAGCATCAAATGGGCATCATATCAACTATATGACTCATGCTTAACCTTTGATTACGTGTTCGAGGCCATGTCTATACATGCTAGGCTCGCCAAGTTAGAACCTTAGTATTTGCGTGTGTAAGCTTTTACACCGAAATATGGTCGTGGATCCAAGAACACCCGATCATCACGTGATGTCTTGGAGCGACGAAAACATAATCGGTGCATACTAAAGGAAGAACACATTCTTATCTTGATATTTAAATGAGGGATCATCTTATTATGCTAACAAAGCGCTAAACAAGCAATATAAGATGCAATCAAACATCATATGTTTATTAGTGAAATTATATGGTTCCCGCAGATGATCTCTATCATGTGCATCGTGGTATGATCACTATCATACCTATATTTGTAAATCCAAGGTCTATGGATTTTACACGCTATGTGTGTTGTAAGAGTATCAACTCATACTTCTACTTACAACACTACCATATCATAACACTAGCCCAGCAACAATCTAAACTAGACGCCTCTAATTTATCCATTGCAAGTTTTACGTGGCTTAGGGCTTTCGAGATAGAACCGTTCTTACCTACGAACATGAACCACAACGAGGATAATCAAATTGTTGACAACTCGCTTGCAAAATAGATATTGACTATAGTAGGAGAGACAGACACCCGCTAGCCACTTATGCAAACTAGTTGCATGTCAAGCGTGGAACAGGTCTCATGAATGAGGACATGTAAAGTTTGTCCGCCGCTTCATCCCACTATGCCACCAATATCCAAAATCACAACAAAGGAGCAACAACATGATCATCATCGCCCACATACTCATATGTGTACTACCGTGTAAAGTATCTACGCATAGATCCGGCTCGATACTTTGAAGGGTTCGCAGCATAGAAAACAAAAAATTTCCTACGATGTGAACTATATACCAAGATCTATATACTAGATACAAACAACGGGCGGATGTATATCCGTAGAGAACATACCCTTGAAGACCGACAAAGCTTAACGAGTTCAACTCGTGGTTGATGTAGACGATCTCTTGCCGATCTCAAGATCGAGAGGAAGTCCTAGCGCCGCAAATCAGCAGCGCATCCGTGCTCGCACACACGTTCGAGGCACCGAGCAACCTCCGCCTCCTCGCTCCAGCGATGCAGCGGAAGCACAACTCTTTCTTGCCGAATAGCCACCGGGAACATGTATCTCGCTAGTCCGAGACCATGGGGGATAAATTCTAGAGGGGGAGAGAGATCCTTCGCGAGGAGGTGTGAGAGACAAGTGAGGAGGGGCTCCTTTTATAGGAGGAGGGGGGGAACCCCAAGGGGGTGGCCGGCGCATGGGGGCTGCCCCCTTGCCCTCCCCTCTTCATGTGGGTGGACACTCCACTCACAAAACTCCTCTAAATTCCCTCCACTCAAAAGTCCACTCAAAATTCCCATTAAATTTCCACCAAATTTAATGCAAACTCTCATTAAATAAAACTCTTTTATTTTATTCAGAATTTTGTCAATTACTTTAATGAAAAACATTCACAAATAACCCCTTGCTAGAATTCTATTTCACATGCATAACCACTTTATGCAATTTCACCCGAAAACCTGTTTCGGTATCTAGTGAAATAAATTCCTGCGCTTGTTCATTCTTTCGGCATGAAACATTTGCTCCAATTGGATGTCGGTTTCTCTTAAGTGTGTCACCCTATGGTTCGTGAATAATGCGGACATGATCGAGACCCCTCTCGGATCAATAATCAGAAGCGGGATCTGGAGACCCATACTGACTCCCACACATTCAACGATGACTTTCTTGTGATCGTCGGAACCTTTTACGCTAGTATCTTAATCCCTTTGTTTCACGATATATTACATGTCCGAGATTCGATCATCGGTATCTCCATACCTAGTTTGATCTCGTTACCGACATGCACTCTTTTCACGTTCCTATGATATAACATTCTAGTGATCAAATCACTTGCTTGCAAGCTAATCAATGTGATATCACCGAGAGGGCCCAGAGTATATCTATCCGTCATCGGGATGAACAAATTCCAATCTCGATCCATGAGCCTCAACATAACACTTTATTAGTTCTGAATCTATCTTTATAATCACCCTGTTACGGTGTGACGTTTGATGTTATCAAGAAACTCTTCCGGTGTTAGTGATTGACATGATCTCATGGTCTAAGGATTAGGATCACTTCGTAAGTTGTTATAGCAATATAAACACAATGACTTTGATCGTAATGCTATACTTCGGATGAATGTTCATCACATCATTACACTAATGTTGTGATCCCGTTATTAACAACATCCAATGTCCATGATCAGGAAACCTTGATCATCTTGTTAATCAACGAGCTAGTTTATGAGAGAGGCATAACTAGGAACTTTCTGTTTGTTTATTAAACACACATGTATTAACGTTTCCGTATTAATACAATTATATCATGCAAAATAAACATCTATCATATACTTGGAATACACATAATAAACACTTTATTATTGCCTCTCAGGGCATATTCCCTTCACTTGATAGTTCAAACATCAACGTTGTGGTTCTTGTTCGTAAGTTAGATCGACACTTATTGAAAGCCCCAAACCACGTAAAATATGCAAAGAAATTAGAGGCGTCTAACTTTTTTTTGCAGGGGTGTGCTGTGATGTGATATGGCCATGATTGTGATTATATTTGATGTATGCAATGTTCCTTATTGTAAGTTGGCAACCGGCAGGAGCCATATGGTTGTCTTTAATTTCTGTTAAGACCCGCGTGTCTATTCAAAGTAGTTGTAATAGTTGAAGCTGGTGGACGACAACCATGGAGCAGCGTCATTGACCTTGATGCAATGTCGGTGATGATGGAGATCATGTTCGTGCTTGAAGATGGAGATCGGAAGCACAAAGAAGAAAGGCCATATCATATCACATATTATGAATTGCATGTGATGTTAATCCTTTATGCATCTTGTATTGCTTAGTTAACAACGGTAGCATTATAAGATGATCCCTCATGCACATGAATTTCAAGTTCTATAGTGTTCATCCTTAGTAAGCACCGTTGCTAAAGCTTGTTGTTTCGAAGCACCACGTGATGATCGGGTGTGTTAGATTCTACAAGTGTATACAACGTGAGCAAGCCAGATTTGCTCATGCGGAAGCTAAGGTTTGATCTTGACGAGCCTAGCATGTACAGACATGGTCTCGGAACACAGATCACCGAAAGGTAAAGCATGAATCATATAGTAGATATGATGAACATGTCGATTGTTCGCCATTGAAGCTACATCAACTCTCGTGATGATCGGTTTTGATGTGGTGGATTTGGTTCGTGTGATCACTAAAACAATGTGAGGGATATTGTTTTGAGCGGGAGTTCACCTAGATTATATTAACTATTAATTAGAACTCAATTTGTCATAAACTTAGTCTAAACTATTGCAAATATGTTGTAGATCAATGGCGGCCCCTACCATCAATTTTAATGCGTTCCTAGAGAAAGAAAAGTTGAAAAACAATGGAAGAAACTTCGCGGATTGGTTCCGCAATTTGAGGATTGTCCTCAATGTTGGTAATTTACCTATGTGCTAGATGCACCGCTCGGTGACCCTCCTGCAACTGATGCTACCGATGAAGTAAAGAATGTTTACCTCGCTCAGAAGAATCAGTACTCCACAGTTCAGTGTGCTATCTTGTATGGTTTGGAATCGGAGCTTCAGAAAAGGTTTGAGAATTCAGACCCACATGATATTGTCCATGAACTCAAATTGATTTTTGAGACTCACGCGGCAGTTGAGAGCTATGAGGCTTCTGAAAAGTTCTTTAACTGCAAGATGGAAGAGGGCAGCTCCGTCAGTGAGCATGTGCTTAAGATGTCTGGGCACACAAACAAACTTCAAAGCTTGGGTATAGTGATTCCTAATGCTTTGGGGATTTACCGTGTCCTCCAATCACTACCACCAAGTTACAAGAACTTTGTGATGAACTACAATATGCAAATCATGAACAAGCAGTTGCCAGAACTCTTCTCCATATTAAAATCTGCAGAAGTGGAGATCAAGAAAGAGCACCAAGTGTTGATGGTTAATAAGACCACCAAATTCAAGAAAGGCAAGTCTAAGCAAAAGGGACACTTCAAGAAGGGTGGTAAGAAAGTTGCCGCACCGACGAAGAAGACCAAGGCTGGACCTAAGCCTGATACAGAGTGCTTTTACTGCAAGGGAGAAGGTCACTGGAAGCGGAATTGCCCAAAGTACTTGGCGGATTTGAAAAACGGCAACATCAAGAAGAAAGGTATATCCGATATACATGTTATTGATGTGTATCTCACTAGTACTCGTAGTAGTGCCTGGGTATTTGATACTGGTTCGGTTGCTCATATTTGTAACTCGAAGCAGTCTTTGAATAAACGGAAGCTAGCGAAGAACGAGGTGACGATGCGCGTAGGAAATGGATCAAAGGTTGATGTGATCGCGGTCGGCACGCTACCTCTTCATCTACCATCGGGATTAGTTTTATACTTAAATAATTGTTATTTGGTGCCTGCGTTAAGCATGAAAATTATATCGGGATCTTGTTTATTGCGAGACGGTTACTTGTTTAAGTCCGAGAATAATGGTTGTTTGATTTATATGAGTAATATGTTTTATTCACATGCACCTTTGATAGATGGTCTATTCTTATTGAATCTCGATTGTGGAAATACACATATTAATAACATTGAGGCTAAACTTTTGAAATTGAGCGATAACTGGACCTATATGTGGCACTGTCGTCTTGGTCACATTGGAGTGAAGCGTATGAAGAAACTCCATTCTGATGGACTTCTTGAATCACTTGATTTCGAATCACTTGAAAGATGCGAAGCATGTCTGATGGGTAAAATGACTAAGACTCCATTTTCTGGTATGATGGAGCGAGCTACGGATTTATTGGAAATCATACATACCGATGTGTGTGGTCCAATGAGTGTAGCATCGCGCGGTGGTTATCGTTATGTTCTTACCTTCACGGATGACTTGAGTAGATATGGGTATATATATTTCATGAAACATAAGTCCGAAACTTTCGAGAAGTTTAAGGAATTTCAAAGTGAGGTTGAGAATCAACGTAACAAGAAGATTAAATTTCTACGTTCTGATCGTGGAGGTGAATATCTAAGTTACGAGTTTGGCGAGCATTTAAAGAAATGCAGAATACTTTCACAATTGACACCGCCGGGAACACCACAGCGTAATGGTGTGTCCGAACGTCGTAATCGAACTCTCTTAGATATGGTTCGTTCTATGATGTCACTTACAGATTTACCGCTATCATTTTGGGGTTATGCATTAGAAACAGCCGCATTCACTTTAAATAGGGCACCATCTAAATCCATTGAAACGACACCGTATGAATTATGGTTTGGGAAGAAACCTAAATTGTCGTTCCTTAAAGTTTGGGGTTGCGAAGCCTATGTAAAGAAGTTACAGCCGGACAAGCTTGAAACCAAAGCGGAAAAATGCGTCTTCATAGGATACCCAAAGGAAACTATTGGGTATACCTTCTATCATAGATCCGAAGGCAAAAATCTTCGTTGCCAAGAATGGATCCTTTCTAGAGAAAGAATTTCTCTCGAAAGAAGTGACTGGAAGGAAAGTAGAACTCGACGAGGTTATCAAACCTTCTCTCGAACTTGCGAGTAGCGCAACACCGGAAGAAGTTCCTGTGGTTCCTGCACCAATAAGAGAGGGAGCTAATGATGATGATCATGAAACTTCGGTTGAAGTTGCTACAGAACCTCGCAGGTCAACAAGAACTCGTACCACTCCTGATTGGTATGATCCCGTTATGAGTGTCATGTTGGTGGACAACACCGATGACCCTGCGACATATGAAGAAGCAATGATGAGCCCAAATTCCAATAAATGGCAAGAAGCCATGAAATCCGAGATTGGATCCATGTACGAAAACCAAGTATGGACTTTGGTGGACTACCAGATGGCCGGAAGGCTGTCGAGAACAAATGGATTTTCAAGAAGAAAACAGATGCGAATGGTAATGTTACTGTCTATAAAGCTCGACTTGTCGCAAAAGGGTTTCGATAAATTCAAGGAGTTGACTACGATGAGACTTTCTCACCTGTAGTGAAGCTAAAGTCTGTGAGGATTATGTTAGCAATCGATGCATACACTACAACAAAATTATCATGTAAACACGCACAATCTGAGGTCTACAGACGTTTTATAGCATCTTTACACCATCGTAGAGTCGCTGTTGTAAAGCATCTCACGAGCGTCTCCTTATGCACCGTCTCAAACATCAGTGGGACGCTTTGATTAGCATGTCTACAAAATGATGAGACGTTTATATTGCATCTTTACAAGTCTAAAGACGCTTTCATACATGGATTTGAATGTCGTCTCTATCATCCCTAGAGACGTGAAATTGCGTCTCAAATATAAGTACATCGTAGCTTCAATCCGGAGTATTATTGATGCTAATTTTCCTTTTTATTTGAAATATTATTTGCTTGCCAAACCGAAAGAATACACATCACGTCTTCTGGAGTATTGCTTCTAGTTTTCCCATTTTTTTGAAATATTAGTATAGCTTGTCGAACTGAAACAATACACAACATCATGTCTTCCTGATGTAGGCATTTCATATATAAAATAGCACGGTTCAAATATAAGATCAAGAAATAGATTAGCTCGTGGAGAAGTAATTACATTACAACCATTTATATTATCCAAAATCCAGAGCTACAATTGGAATCTTAAATAAGTACATGCATTCTGTCTCGAAATGATATAATATTATCTATCTACGAACTTTGTTTTTACAAGTATCCCATATCTTCAGTGCCCTTCACAACATGCATGTCCCTTGCAATCAATTTAACAACCTGCAGTTCATGTAAGTTAACGAGACATAAGCTCCTTGACACAATGCATCACACCAATTTAAATATAAATTTTGGATCGTGCCTCACTTTAGAGCAAGGCAAGAGAGGAAGCCAACTGACAGAGCAAAAGAACATTCTACGGTTCGCACTTGGTACATGCGATATACTTACTGTTTCATTAGCCAATTCAGTTGAAACTTCTCCAAGAACTCTGCAAGAAAAACACTCGCTATATGTACATCATTTTAATATTTTAAAAGAAAAGTGTATCAAATGTCAAAATTGTTTCATGTTTCAAGAACTATACCAAGAGTCAGCTAACCAGAATGTCTCTTCGGATATTTTTCCATAGAAAATTCAGCAGATGTAAAATGTTCTGTTTAAATGAAAAAACAGTATCCATGCCATTAGTCCAAGCCATTACCATGTGCTCCTGTTTGTAAACAAATCCAAACAATAAAACATAAAATTTCAACTAGAAATATCAGATCGAGTAACATAAATGGATTTGGTGAGGAAAATTAGGTTAGTATGAACTGTACTGGCCACGAAATTCATGTCAGAACCACACCGTGGAAGAATCACATAATTACTATTCCATACATGGAATCTGCAACCAATCGAGTTGTCCTCTAGCCAGCAATTCTATAATTTCTGTAACATATTGCTTTTATAGATGCGTGTACAAAAAACTTACCTAAGCATGAGGTTCTAGGTTCTTTACTATAGCTCGGATGTACTGTGCATGAGTGTAAAATCACCATTTGGTTTCTGTTCAAACCAACCGAAAGTAAAAACTGATGCCAATCTCACCCTTGTATCATACGAAGCTTTTAGTTGAATTGTGTGTAAGGAGAGGGGAAATAAAATCAAATATATATATATATATATATGTACTTCTAATCATTCACATAATCACTCATTTTTAAGTAACGCACAATGAGAAACAGAACCTACTGGGGGGCAAACCTGTACCCGTTGAAGCAAGTAAGGAAGCAAGTAAGGAACCTGTATCCGGTGATGGTTGGGCTGGGCATGGAGAGGCTTGGCCTGGAGCTTGCGGCACACGTTGAAGTCGGTGATTATCTGGTGGATGTCGAGGGGTAGGCTCTGCTCGCTGGCTGGCGAGAGGCGGCTGATGCAGATCTCGCTGCCGAACGGCGGCGTTCCCTCGGGCCAGGGCTTGAGGGTGGAAGCATCTGGCTCACCGAGAAACATGTCGCCGTTGAAGATCCGCATGCTGCCCTACAGAGAGCTGCCGCCGAGGTTCCACCCACGAGTTGCGGCGGGCGGAACACGCCATGGGGGAATCGGAGGAGCTGGATACTGGGAAGGGATGGAAGGGGAATGGAGCATCAGAAGACGTGCGCTCCCCTCTTAGATTGCCGTCGAGCCATGGATTTTGGTAATACCTGGGGAAAGGACGAACAAAAAATCTAGCGGCGGCGATCTAGGTTTTGCAAGGTCATTTTTCTAAGTCATGGGGGAGAGGGAAAAAACTGATCAGATAGCCATCGTGGGTGGTGATAACAGGTGGAATCTAAATCTGAGCATGTATTTTGAGACGACTTGGTGAATGTCTCAAAAAACGTCTTTATCGAACGTTCGATTATCATATAGAGACGAAGATAGAAAGCATCTAGTCAACAATGTCTCTACGTGACAATTTTGTTGTAGTGATATTATGATTATGAGATATGGCAGATGGATGTCAAAACAGCGTTCCTCAATGGAGACATTGATGAAGAGTTGTATATGATGCAACCCAAAGGTTTTGTCGATCCTAAGGATGCTAACAAGGTATGCAAACTTCAACGGTCCATTTATGGATTGAAGCAAGCATCCCGAAGTTGGAATCAACGTTTTGATAAGGTGATCAAAAGTTTTGGTTTTATACAAACTTATGGAGAAGCTTGTATTTACAAGAAAGTGAGTGGGAGCTCTGTAGCATTCTTAATACTATATGTAGATGACATATTGTTGATTGGGAATGATGTAGACATTCTTAATAGTGTCAAAGAATATTTGAATAATAGTTTTTCAATGAAAGATCTTGGCGAAGCAGCTTACATATTGGGCATAAAGATTTATAGATATAGATCGAGACGTCTAATATCATTGTCACAAAGTACATATTTGGACAAAGTTCTAAAGAGGTTTGGAATGGAAGATAGCAAGAAAGGGTTCTTGCCCATGTTGCCGAATACGACGTTGAGTAAAACTCAAAGTCCAACAACGGCAGAAGATAGAGAAAGGATGAGTAAAACTCCCTATGCCTCAGCCATAGGATCTCTAATGTATGTCATGCTATGTACTAGACCCGACATTGCATATGATGTTAGTTTGACTAGCAGATATCAAAGTGATCCAGGAGTGGATCATTGGACATCGGACAAAAACATCCTTAAGTACTTGAGAAGAACTAAGGATATGGTTCTTTCTTATGAAGGTGATGAACAGCTCGTTGTTAATGGTTACACCGATGCTAGTTGGAACACCGATCCGGATGATTCTAAATCACAATCTGGATACGTATTTATTTTGAATGGTGCGCAGTTAGCTGGAGGAGTGCAAAGAAAAGTATTGTGGCGAGATCTTCAACTGAATCAGAATACATGGCTGCTTCGGAGGCTTCACAAGAAGCGATATGGATGAAAGAGTTCATTACAGAGCCCGGTGTGGTTCCAAGTGCGATGGACCCAATGTCTATCTACTGTAATAACATGGGCGCCATAGCCAATGCGCAAGAACCAAGGTCACACAGGAAGCTGAAGCACATCAAGCTACGTTTCCACGCTATTCGAGAACATGTCCAAGATGGTGACATAAAGATTTGCAAAGTACACACAGATCTGAATGTGGCGGATCCGTTGACTAAACCTCTCCCGAGGGAAAAACATGACCAACACCAAACTGCCATGGGTGTTCGGTATATTATCATGTAATCTAGATTAGTTGACTCTAGTGTAAGTGGGAGACTGTTAGAGATATGCCCTAGAGGCAATAATAAATGTAGTTATTATTATATCTTTGTGTTTATGATAAATGTTTACATTCATGCTATAATAGTATTATCAAGGAAACATTAATAAGTCCCTAGTAAAGCCTCTTTATAATACTAGCTTGTTGTCACATCCCAAAAAAATTCAAATTTTGAAATATGAAAAATAAATAAACAAAATAAATAGTTGTTAAAATTTAGGGTGAAAAGAAACTTTTTGATTCCAAAGGGAAACATCAAAACCTATTTTGATCAAATAGAATCCTAGGGGGATTTTAAAAAAAGATAAACAAATAATAAATAAAGTTATAATAGTTGGAATCACCATTTTTTGATATTTAAATAAAAAGATATAGATTTTAAAAGATAACAGGAAAAGAAATAATAATAAAATACTAAAGCTATAAGTGTATTTATTAAAATAAAAGATGTTGAAAAGTTTTCTAATTTAAATAATATACTCAATAGTATTTCAATGTTCAAAAACTCGGCTGGTTATGATTAATCGCGACTAGACAGTTGACCGTGTCAAATATATCAAATCGGACAGATACTCGTTTGGACTATTTAATCGGTATTAAATGCAATTTACGATTAATCGATGCAACCAAAACATCAAAATTTGGCACTCTGCCCGACCCACCCCTGCAGCACCGTTCGCTAACCCAGATAACGCTCTATCCTAGTCTTACGTTCTCCGCCGCCGCGACCCACCATATTCCGGCGATATAAAATAATATGTTGTTTTGTATTGTTTTTAAATCAGTTCCAACTATAATGAAATTAAATAAACATATATAAAAAGGAGAATATTTCTTAAAGTATTTCTGTATTGTTATTTGCAACTATTTTTGATTGTCCAATTTGTTTTTATTTGGGTTCTTCATTTGAAACTGAACTTTAGGCATACGTACGCACGATGCATGTGCATGCGGTAATATTCGACCGTACGTGACTAATACTCTGTCCTTTTTTTTTTGCCGATGCATTAGCCCAGCGGCCTGACCGAGCTGAATCGTTGTACAGCCAGGAAGTTTAACCGAACGTTGTTTGACTAGCACATACACATACGCCATAGTCTGGACATAACACGTCCAGTCTCAATCGCACCAACACGACAGAGTCCGTGAAATAGAAACGTAGTCTCTCTTCTCGTCTTCCTGCATGCAGTCGCAGGGTAGGCGTCAGCCTGAAGCGCGCCTGCCATAAAGGCCATAAACACCAGCAGAAACTGGTGCCATTACCTCTTATTAATTTTCCAATCAAGTACTTAACGTTCTCCTTCTATACAACCGCAAACTAAGACTCAATTTGCTCATTTAAATTCGTTTTGGTTTTTGATTTTCTTTATTTTGCTTCTTTCCAAAAGTCCCATGGGATTTGATCCTGTAGCAATGCACGCTGTGCATGCATGTCTTTGTCCTCTTTCGGTATATATACGTTGCACCCGATTGTACCATCTTTTCTTATTCTTTTTCTTTCTATTCATTTCTGGTGTAAGGTGATGCATACATCGAATCCTATATTTTTTCTTGCTTTGTCCTTTTTGTTTTCTTGACCGAGCTAAACACCATGTGTACTAATATAAGTATATATTCTATTCTCTCTTTTCTTATTTTTTTCTTTAACCACACCGAGTAGACTGGATGAAGTGTACGTACCAAGTATTACAACCAGCTGAAGCGTTGTTTTTCTTGGTCTCTTCATGCACGCATGCACTTGTAACATCACCATCAATTCCATAAACGCAACATGAACTGATGTCATCACTCGCCCTTATTAAGAACAATACAACGCCCGTGGACTACTTTTGCCATTCTATGTAGCCACACAGACTTTAAGCTCCTATCCCAATTTCATCTTGGAGAGCTCTGCTAGACCACCGCTGGACTCTACCCGTGATCATGGTAGCTTCGGCCATAAGGGGATGAACGGGCGCCGCGCCACCAGGCAGCGCGAGTAGGAGAAGATGATCCAAGGCGTCAGGAGCTGCAGCCGTTGATCATCTAGGAAGTACTTTGTCAGTCCATCAATTCGGTTCATCAACTTTATCAGGAGTTTACATCGTATTTGGTAAGCTCCGTGAGAAATCCTTGTACCCACATCCTAGCTACACATATGCCTACCTCCAGGACATGATTGTTCATCATATTGTTGCAGTTCGCCGCGCCGTCGACGTCGCACGTTGCTTCAGCCGTAGATTGTCGACACTGTTGGGGACGAACAACCTCTCAATCACGTCTCATAGCACCGCCTCGACGTCCTCTACGCCGTCCGCATCTTCTTCTACTTCACGTACGTTCCTAGCGACGGAAACGGCAACGCCAAGTCCGTGCCCGCAAATCCGGCGAACTTCTCCGGCGAGATTTTCCGGTGAGCCATCCTGGATCATTAGATCTTCATCTAAAGGTCATTATAGGTCACTTGAACAAAGGGGTATCCTCCAATTAGAATCTGCCGAGTGTCATATCTATTCCTATTTTCGGTTTTTTAGACATAAGAACACACAAACTTGCAAAAATCATATCTTTAGTTCCGTATATCCAAATTTAGAAAATAATATGTCTATGGATTCAAAAAAAACGAGAAGAACACAGTGGAGCCATAATTCGGTATTTTTGACTCTGTTAAAATCACGTTTTATACACAACCATTTGTGGAGTATTTTGAGTATAAAAATTGTTGTGTAAATTATTTTTTAAGTAAATACTTTTTGCAAATGGTTGTAAATTGAACCCTCTGTACAGTAAGACAAAAATATAATTTTATTCTAGTATAAATAAGACCGTGGAAATTATTTAGTGAGAATGACCTTTCCAACTATTAGAAAATGTTGCTAATTATTACAATTGCACAAATGGTTGCATTTGTAATCTTGAAAATATAAAATGTTCATAAATCACTTAGTAATGTTCAGAACCTTGTTATAAAAATTTGTACAATAAAAATTGTCACCTTGCATGTTTGCATACTTTGCATGATTTTTGTGTTGCCATTAGTGTTGATCTTGTGTATGTTTTGTCTTGGTTGTTTTGCTTGATAGATTGTGTTGATTGTCAAGTGTGTTATTACGAAGAGTGTACCCACACCACCAACTACTAAGGCAAGTGACACTATCATCCATGTCCTACTATTTTCATTATACTTAGTAGATTTTTGTAGCATGCATGATAGGACTACTATATTTCTATGCTATGCCATATCCTATTAGGATATCCTTATATCTTCCTTAGTGAAAACATTGTAGTTGTAGTATACTTAGCCCTGCTATATATTTGGGATGGGATACATGATATGATTATATGAAGTGTTGGAAAAAATATATGTTTTATATAACAAAACAAGTACTCAATGAACCACCTGGGTGGAAAGAGGAAACTCAAGTTTTAGACAAGGTGCAAACAAAGGGAACCATGTTTATATGACTATCTTTTTGTTTGTGCACTAGAAGAAAACCACCCAGGGACTTAGAGATTGAACATGTTTCTCGTACAGTGGCTTCCGTGTACAGCCACATGCTAAAATGGGCTCTGGCTTAGTCAACAACATAGTGGAAGACCCATGCATTGGCATCTTCAGGTTAACTAGAATTGTGTATGGAAATATATCCCTACATTCGTGCCTGGTAGACAAGCTAGCATTGTGTATTGGGAGGACTTCTATGCAAAGACTTTGTCACATTCTCGATCTTCCGGTACTCCATTTGGTGAGTACTTATCCAGTGGCCACTAGTGGCATCAAGACGAGATTGTGTCATGTGGGTAAAGTGTACAACTTCTACAGAAGATCAAATTCTAAGTACTTAGCCGTGTCCCCGGTTATGGACAATACTGAGCAACTAAGTCCTGAAGCTATGAAATATCTCGACATTCCAATTTCTCAAAGTAAAACTTGATGGTGACAACAAGGGATTTTGAAGCACTTGGAGTTTTCCAAGAAAAGATTTGACAAAAGATCAAAAACTATTTTGAAAAGATAGGATAAAACTATATTGCTTTCTGCAAAAGAGCCTAAACCCTACTTAGCCAAGTATGCATGTAAATGATAGGATCCACTTATTTCTACATAGTAGTGAAACTTGCCAATACAATTCAAATGTATTGACCCTTGTGGCTGCAACTTATATGTTGCAGGTTTGTTTGATGTTAGTGAAGTGTGATGATTAGGATTACAAGTCTACAACCAACATGATTGCCTGTGGCACTTTGAAGATGAAGGACCCCATGCTATTGTTATATTCTGCTGCATTGTAATGAGATAGCCAAATGAGCTATGTAAGATGTAATAATTTATTTTATTCCTGGTTAGAAAGTTGTATTATGACCTTTGTTTCTTGATATTACATCTTAACAGTGGATGCTAGCTATTGATCCAGGGACTAGCATTGTAAACACAGGGATCTCTACCTTATTAAAGGTTGGGAACCTTACACTTGTTGGTTAATAAATGATTGTGGTTTCCCTATCATGAACATTGAGATGTTATTAACAACAAGATCATATCGTTAGGAGAATGATATGATGGACATACTCCTATAGATAAGCATAGCATAAAGATCAAGTCATTTTAATAGTTCATTTGCTATATGCTTTCTGATACATAGTAACCTAATTCCTTCGACCATGAGATCATGCATATCACCATCACCGGAAGGATGATTTTATGACATCAAACACCACACCGTAACTGGGTGGCTATAAAGGTGGCATTGAGTGTTCAGAAAGTATTGGTTGAGACACATGGATCATGAGTGGGATTTGTCCATCCATATGACGGATAGATATACTCTGGGCCCTCTCGGTGGAATGTCATCCAATTAGCTTGCAAGCATGTGACTGTCTCACAAGGGATCACATATCACGGGAACGAGAAAATAGTACTTATCAGTAACGAGGTTGAACTAGGTATGCAGAGATACTGACGATCAAAACCTCGGATAAGTAAACTATCATGAGACAAAGGGAAATTGGTATCGTATGTAAGTGGTTCATTCGATCGCAAAGTAATCGTAGAAATATGTGAGAGCCATATGAATTTCCAGATTCCTCTATTGGTTATTGTTCGGAGAAGTGTCTCGATCATGTCCGCATAATTCACGAACCGTAGGGAGACACACTTAAGGATTTGACGTTGTTGAGTAGTTATGGAATGATGAGTAAGAGACCGAATGTTGTTCGGAGTCTTGGATGGGATCCGGGATATCACAAGGAGATCCAGAATGGTCCAAAGAATAAGATTCATATAAGGAAAGTCCTGTTTCGGGGTTGGAGAATAGTTCCGGTGTTTTCATCGGGAATGTTCTAGAAGGTTCCGTAATGTCCGGCACTCCGGAGGGGAAGGGTACATGAATGTGTCATAACAAGTTGGAATGGTTGCATCATGTACTAGGTGTCATAGCGCCCTCCCACCTATATAAGGAGGGGCTGGGCTGCCCCTCCTAGACCTACACCTTGCCCCTCTAAACCCTAACCCTAGCCGCCGGCCACCAAACCGCCGCCCTAGGGTTTCTCCCAAGCCGCCGAGTTGGGGCTTCTACTTGCCCTAGCCGCCGGCCTAGCTCCCTCTACTTGGTGAGTCTAAACTCTAGATCACCGAGGCCTCTCTCATAGTCCACCATACTCGCTTCGGCTTAAGGCGAAGCCCTGCGAGATCTCCCCTCTACTTCCGGTACCACGCCGTCGTGCTGCCAGAATCGCGAGGAGAGTGATACAACCTCCGCTGCCTGCTGGAACAAGGGAGAGGAAGGTCTTTGTCGAGTACCGAACGTGTGACCGACTGTGGAAGCGCTGCCGAAACGCAGCGCCGGAAGGATCGTCTACACGATCTTGAGATCGGGAAGAGTATGACTACATCACCCACGAGAATCCGCTCTCGTTAAACACTTTGGAATCTTCGAGGGCGAGTTATTCTATCGACTTGTTGCTACAATCTAGTAGATAGATCTTGGCTTGTTTGTTTGTATGCGGTAGAAAATTTTGTTTTCCATGCTACGAACCCCTACACACAAGATCATGCATAGAGAGAGATGAACACATAGCTATCGGTAGAGCCCTTAGCCCTGAGGAAGAACTACTCCCTCCTCATCATGGGAATCAGCAATGGTGATGAAGATGGCAATGGAGATCGATGGAGATGGCTCTAGGGGCACTTCCCCGTCCCGGCAGGGTGCCAGAACATAGACTTTCTGTCCCCCGAATCTCCCCTTCGGTGGCGGCGACGCAGCAGAGGTTTTCGTGGATTTCTTCTGGGATCCTTAGGGTTTTCTCATCGGGGGCTTCATATAGGTGCAGGAGGCAAGGTCGGTGGGGAGCCAGGGGGCCCACACCCTCCCAAGGCTCCCCCTAGGGCTTGCCCGCGCCTATGGGTGTTCGGCCACCCTGTGGCCCCCCTCCGGCTCTACTTCGTGGTTCCGTTTTTCTCCGGGAAAAATAATAACTTTGGCTTTTGTCCCGTCCAATTCCGAGAATATTGATTTTATGCATTTCTCGAACCAAAAATAGAAGAAAATAAGCAACTGGCACTGTGGCAACTTGTTAATAGGTTAGTTCCATAAAAGATATAAAAACACCTCAAAGTATAGACAAAGCAAAGCAAAGTAGATACAAAACAAGCATGGAACATCAAAAATTATAGATACGTTTCTGACGTATCACCTACTTTGAATGAACCTTAAGTTCATCACTTCTTGTTGCTCCTTATAATCCCTACATTAATCTGCCTTCTCATAGCTGGGTAAGAATGATCTGAGCTTGATCCATGCTCCAAATTGAGTTGATACTCCTTACACTTTGCTTCATTCTTCATGTAAGTCTTCATCTTGGTCTTTGGAAATCGTCACTCCCTTACACAAATTCCAAATCCTATCTAGGTCTATAACATCAAGTAATAACTGGGTGTTGCAACATGCATTTGCACACCAAGTCAAACTTTATGTACAGATCTAGTCAATCAAGAAGATCCAAGAAAAACAAATAAATCCAAATGTGGTACATATAACACACAATATTCTAAGCCCGAAATATAGTAGTTGAGTATAGTATCTCTAGAATTCAGGTTTAGTTGTGTAGTATATGACACCTCCTCATATAGGTTTACGTTGTGATACTTAGCACTTAGGGTCAAACTATACTTTGTCTCAATATTTACCCTAATTGCTCAATTGCAACAAGATAAATTTAGGCAAAGTGGTCTCAATTTGGTTTCGACTAACCTTTGGTCTCACTTTTAGAAGGATTAACTATAACCAACCTTTCCTTATTAGTAAACTAACCTCACATGTAAAGACTATCAATATTCTATGTACTACTTTAAACCAAAGATTATTTGAATTTTCTAGTACTCATGACTTCTATGATAGTTCTACCATGTTATTTTCTTATTTCTACCTCAAGATAATTTACTAATTACTTGTCATATTTACACCTATATCATGGTTTCGAAGCTCATCTCACCATGATCTTGTTATGTTTTTACCTATTTACATGATTCATGAGCTAATCTAACCATGACAACTTTACTTCTCATTGTACTATCATTGATTCTTATCATAATTTTACTTCGTCACGGGAATTCTCAAGTGAATCCCACATGATTACTACCCATTACATCAACATTAACCCTAATGATATTCCTCATGTTGTCTTTGGTTACCAATTAACAATGATTCCACTATGCTACTTGAATTCTAGGGTTAGGCTATGCCATTAGGACTACTTCAATTGATGTCTTACTCTTGATCCTAATCTATTGTGGTCGATTGGCTTTCGTATAGTATCTTGGTGGTTTATGTCTCCTTCGAAAGACACTAAATAGAATTATACTGAGAAAGGATAAAATAATTACTCCTAGGAAAGAATGACTTAAGTATCGAGTGAAAAATTTATCCTCAAGTGGATACTTCTCACAAGTCATCACAATATTTGGTTTAGATAAGATGGCTCCTATAGTCACTATCCAACCTACAGATCTTCCTAAAAGGGTTTTAATCTCAAGGTCAAAGCATATGCTCTGATACCAACTGTGGTGACCCAGCATACCACTGCATGATGTAGTACACTATAGTCGTTGATATAACACCAATGAAACACCGTTCACTAGTATTACATCCCTCAGAGTGGTACAATAGAAACACAGTAGGTCCAAGACATGACTCTAGGTTACATATCAACTCTTTACACAAGATCCAGAGAACACTCTAGGTTAAAGAGAGAGAAAGACACTTCTTACAAAGAAGAATCAAAAATAAATAACTCAAAAACTATCATACTATTAAGACTAGTATTTTATCTAATGGTCTGGCATTGCTGCTATTGCAATATGCTATAGAAATGGGTTCTATGGCTAGAGATTATATTCCTATCTAATCAGTAACTTCGTCTTCACTTGAGTTGGTGTATATGTTGACTTTCTTGACTTCATTGAAGAGCTTTAGCTTTTGATGATGATTCCCGGAGAATGATTTGATGTAGACATCGTCTATACTGGCTTTAGAACCTAGCAAGAGTTAAGAAGATACATTGAGTACGAGCATACTCAGCAAGTTCACTAGAAAATGAGTGTTTGATGCACTATATCTATAGCCACAGACCTTAGGTCGTAGCAATGAAAGTTTTTGTAAACATTTCTTTGAAGGTTGCTTTTATTCTGAAAAGCTATGTCCGTCAGCCTTCAGGGTTTACCAGAACTTTCATAGAGTTCCTTTCCCGTCGCGTTCGCAGCTCCTTCCCGGAATAGGGAGTAACAAGTTATAGTTCTTACACTCTGCAGAGGTGCGTTACTTTACCCATGAGAGACCTTAGCCTTGTTGCACAACCAAGACATGACCTTGTCCATACTTCCTTGGTATGGGGCCTAGTATAATATCCAAGCCAATCACTACCTCCTTCGTGACCCTGCATGTCTCCTTGGTGTACACCATGCCCACCCATTGAATTACGGCAATGGTTTGTATAGATCGTTAGATGCCAGAACTATCATGGGACGTTGAGGGTTCCCACCCATATGCTGCATATCCTCTACGAATTACCAATTAATATGCACGCTACGAGTGATAACAGCCACGACCTGCACATCTGGCTACATGCGAGGGGAAGAAGATACAACTGACTTCTCTGTCCCATTCCAAATCTCATGGTTAACGAGTGATATACGACGTAAGAATCACTGTCGACATTGGTTGTTAAGTCCTAGATAATATGTTCCTTTACCACCGGAAATTTCATAGTAGGTTTTTACCTCAAGGTAAATAACCTATAATCACATTATTATGAAAATAGTGTTTTCGTACCTTTTTCAAATGCAGGTGATGACAACACTGGATTTGTAAAATACTTTACAGAAAATAATCAAAGGACATGGGCAAGTCTGAACTTTCCTTTTGTGATTGCAAGATTATGCACTCACGATCTTCAAGACAATATAAGATCCAATATCTGAAATCAGCATCATTGGTCCGGTAAGGACTAATGTTTAAAGAAGCAAGATGCTATTATGCATAAGTAATGTAATGCAATTTCGTAAACTCGAATCCCGGGGATAACGTTGTTCTAGGGTTTGGATACTGGAAATGATGTCTTTGAAATGTGTTGTAAGTTTCACACTTTGTGCTTCTTGTTAAGGTTTGTGAGTGGTGTGAAACATGTAATTATAATAACATAAAACAATGAGATACACACAAATGTGAAATGCTATTCAAGATTGTTTACACTATAATTGTTTATCTTCAAATTTTACTCTACAAGTAATATTACTTATAAAGAACTTAAGTGTTATCAATCTTAAGTATACAAGTAAAGTATAAAGTAATGTGATTACGATTAATTGTCATCTATTAACTTAAGTGGCAAAACGAATAACTTTTGAAGAAAAGATTCCTTTTCTCAGGTCTAAACAATATTTGTGGTTAATCAAATATGGTTGAAGGTGTTTGTGCTTGCTTGAATAGTTTGGACTTGATATGATGTATGATTTAATTATAATAGACCAAAGTTAACTATAAAACACATAACAAAGTTTTTAGCCTTATATTTAAAGTCTTGTGGACTAAAGTTAACTTTAAAGACATAGATAGACTTATGGTGTATTACTTATGATACTTGTATCTTGTTCACTTTATATTGTTTCCTTAAAGTTACTTAAGAATGTTATTACTTCTATTTGAGTAGTGGTTTCTTAATTGTCTAGTGGAATAGAATCATTTATCTTTTTCTAAAGGTGTGGTTATGATTTATAATCAAGGAAGTAACATTACTTAACTATTTATGGATTCACTATAGTGTTTTGATTTGTTTATAAACTTGTGGTTGAAGTAAGTAAAAAGTTCTTATTTAATTCTAAATTATTCTTGAAGATTTTATACTTTATATAAATCTTTTTAGCACATATGGTTGAATGATAATTCAATAAAATTGTATTTGAAATGTGTTAAACCATTTTGACTTCATAATATCAATGTTCAAGACTAATACTATTTATTAGACTCAATTGATAAATTTTAAAATATTAGCAAATTTTATTTACCCTTATATGAATTATTGATTAAGGAAATTGGTTTTAAATTCAAGTTATTAGGGTACTAAGTTTTTATTTACTTTAAAAGTGGAATGTTATATTTTTAACATGTAGGTATTATTTTTGTGATCATTTTGGTATATTACATTTATTTTTATGATTTATAAATAATAAGATATGATATTTATAAGATTTATTACTTTATAAATACTTAATAAATGATAAAGATTTAATTAAGTGAAATGTAATGCATGATTATAGTTTTAATTTATAGTTCTTATTTTTCTAAGATTTTTGGTATTTTATTTATATTTTTAACATTTACCATTATTAAAATATGAATTATCAAAGTATTAATATTTCGAAATATTTATTAAATAATAATTATTTAAATTGTTGTCATAATAATGTTTGATAATGGTTTAATGTTATATATTTTATTTTTCTGAAAATTTTCATATATTAAACATATTTTTCTGAATTATAGAACAATAGTTATTGAATTTATAATGTTTAATCAATTTGTGAAAATAATAAAATGAATTACTGCATCATTGTGACATTAGCACAGAGTTGTGGTTGTTTTACACCGGGGTAGAACTTACCCACAGTGAATGACAGAAGGGCCCAAGGCAACCTCTGCTGTCCCGCGGGCAAGGATGGACCCACCCCGGTGTTGACCGAGACTTGGTCACACGGCGGAGTCAACTGACGCCGGCGACCCTACGGTGGCGGCGCTAAGGTGCATGCAGCGATGAATTTCTGCACGAATCGTAAGCTCATCTTCCTAGGCTACCTAAAAATGGCGGCGCAGAGTTCTGGGGCGGTCTAAAACTTCACCGGCGATGACGACAACGGAACAAGCACGGCGGCGCTCGGTGACAGGACGACACAGAGGACGAGGAGGTCCCGGAGAGGGTTCTTTTGAACCAGGAGCTTACCCTCTTTGCGATATGATGCTCGACGAGGCCGGAGGAAGGCTGTAGCAGCAGTAATGGTGACGGCGGTGGTCGCCGGCCTCCAGGAAGATGGAGTCACAAGCCTCGATTGGGGGCTCCCCTCCTTAATTCAATTGGTGAGGAGGAAGATGGAGGCGAGGCGGAGCTCCTAGCGCTTTCTCTAGAGCATTGGGTGGCGAGGAATGACGGTGATTCATCGGTGGTTTAGGCTAGGGTTTCAGTTGCCGACGGAAAAGGGAGGAAGAGAATGGGCGAGTGGGTGAGGATGAGAAGGAGCGTCGCGGTGGCGTTCTTATCCCCCAGCACTACTAGGAAAATGTCCTTTAGTGGCGCACCATGAAACATCATCTGTGGCGCACTAGCAGTGCACCACGTGCCTTGCGCCACGGCTATCTCTCAGCCGTGGTGGACTGCCTAGTGCGCCACAGAAGTTTAGATACAGGCGTGGCGCACATGCTAGTGCGCCACAGAAGTTTGGCCAGGTGCGCCACGCGTATGAAACGTTAACCGTGGCGCACTAGGTGCTGTGCGCCACAGATATAAATTTCAAAATTCAAAAAAAAGCAGCAGATCTGGATCTCGCTGCCGCTGCTGCGTCGTCGGTGTCGCCGCTGCCGCCTCGTCGTCACCTCGTTGTCGTCGTCACCTCGTTGTCGTCGTCGGAACTGCAAGGAGGAGGAGGAGAATAGGAGGAAGAGGAGGAGAAGAAGAAGAGGAGGCAGAGGAGGAGGAGAAGAAGAGGAGGAAGAGAAGGAGAAGAAGAAGAGGAGGCAGAGGAGGAAGATGAGGAGAAGAAGAGGAGGCAGAGGAGGAAGAGGAGGAGAAGAAGAGGAGGAGGAGAAGAAGAGAGGGAGGTAGGAAGAGATGGAGGAAGAGAGGGAGGAAGGGAGGTCGACGTCGCCCGTTGTCACTGCGAGGAGGAGGAGAAGGAGGTCGACGTCGCGCCGTCACTGCAAGGAGAGGAGAAGGGGAAGGAGGAGAAGGGAGAAGGGAGAAGGAAGAAGGAAGAAGGAGAAGGGAAAGGGAGAGGTAGAGGGAAAAGGGGAAGGGAAAAGGGGAAAGGAAAAGGGGAAAGGAAAAGGGAGGAGGGCGGGGTGGGGATTCAAATTTGAATCCCGCCCAAGCTTATCCGTGGCGCACTAGGTGTAGGTGCGCTACGGATAAGTCGCCCTGTTTTTTTTCTGCAGGAAAAAACGGTTTTTTGACCGTTACTTTTTACTCTTTTCGAATTTTGAAAATCTAAAAAATCGCTAAATGACCGTAGGTACGGTCGTTGCGAGCAGATGCGAAATCTCGTTCTCGTCATTTTGGTATATTATACGATTTTTTTCGATATCGTATGCAAAAGTTACGGCCTTTTTACCGTGGCATGAATTTTTTTTGCAAATAAAGTCAAAACTCATTTTTGTTAATTTTACTAGAAGCTATACCACATTACCTACCTAAATATGAAAGGATTTAATTTTTTGAAGTGTTTATCATTTTATTTTATTTTTTGCAAACCCTAAAAAGGCGATCCACGGGGGGGGGGGGGGGGGTGGTGGGGTTGATGCATGCCACTTAGCCGTAGGGCACTATGCCATGTGCGCCATGGATGTTTGTACTCCCTGTGGCGCACTAGGCCGAGTGCGCCACCGATGTTTGTGGCCGTTTCACAGCAGAGGGGGGCGTGCGCTTAGGCGTAGCGCACCCCCCCATGTGCGCCACAGATGACACTAACAACCGTGGCGCACATGACTATAGTGCGTTACAGATGTTTGGCGTGCGTCCAACAGGGCTCTGGATCACACACATCTGTGGCGCACTATAGTCATGTGCGCCACGGTTGTTCTAGTTACTAGTAGGGCACTGCCCACAGGTGAGACACGCCTGTTTTAGCCGTGGGGCACTTCAACCATGTGAGCCACGGATGTGCTGATTACCTATAGCTGTTTTCCTAGTAGTGCAGGGTGACGTCGACGGCTGCACGAATCGTAGCGCATCGCGGCGTACGGCGGAGCACTCGCCAACGAGCTACTTCCAGTCAACGAGGCAGACGACGACGGCATTTTGTGGAAAACCCCTGACGTTCTTCTGATTCACTCTGCAGTCCTTCCATGGCCCCACTAATCAGCCAGAGAGAAAGACAGGTCGGGCCGGTTGTTGGGCTGCTACTAGGCTTCGGTGGAACGCACGTGAGCGACAGGGAAGGAAATGAAAGATTTGGGCCGGCCTGGTTGCTGTCCTGGCTCCAGTTTTAGTTAAGCAAAACCTTTTTATTTTCTGTTTTCATTAAACCCTTTCAAATATGAATTTTTATAAGGATTTAATCATCCAGAATTTTTATAGAGCACATTAAATAATGTAGGAATATTAGAAACTAAATGGTGTTGATACCTTTCTTGATTTTCTTATAATTTTTGATCTAATAGGAAACTATTTTATTAAGTGCAATATTTATCACTTAGGGTTTTAGAGATTTGCCTTATATATATATTTATTAAGAACTTATAAAATGATTTTTATTTCCTCTTGATGAATGTAATGGTTTAATGTATCTAAAGATATACATAGAGTATAACCATATTTATTACTATATAGCAATCATTATATAAGATGGTTTAATAATTAAGGTTCTTAAAATGGTAAATTCTTTTACTCATAATTCACTAATAGGTGAATCCTAACCACCCTACTTATTTAAAAATATTCAAAGATGATTTCTTGAACCAGTTATTCACTACTTTCTTAAGTGTGGTTAAAATATGGATATAATATTAGGATATAATGGTTTGTAGAACTATCCATTTATGTTTGTGATCTTTAAAGATATCCCCTTTAAAATAGAAGGTTATTATATGGGAGGTCTTATGGAAAATAATTGATAAAGATAACTCCTAAGTACATATAATTATGATAGTTAGGAATGACAAGGATGTGCTTAAGTGATTTTCAATAGAAAATATTCCTATAAAGCTTTGTGGAAATAAAATGATAGATCAATCAGATGAAATGGATATTATGTTTGGTTAAAGATTTAGGGTTTAGTGTTTACCAAGAATTCCTATCTTCCATAATTCATAATTCTTGATTTCTACTTAAAGAATTCCTTTCCTAGATATACTACTTCTTCAAATCCATCATCATGTGCTAACATGATGAACTTTGCTTCACAAGAATATTCTTACCCATATTTTATTCTTCTAAATCCATTTATAATTCCTATGAGCTTGACACTAAAGCCTTTCATAATCTGCTCACATCTATAATTGGGTTATATCAAACTACTCTGGTAATGATAACGTCTAATCCACTAAGTAGTTACTTCTAACTCCATTCTTATACTTCCTTTATCCCATCACTAATATTACTTCAATAAATGTATACATCAAATCCTACTTCACCTCAAGTGCTTAGTATTTCCAAAGAGGAAAATACTACTTATTTATTCCAATGTTGCTCTAACATCATATTAATCATACTATCTTGTCTCTACTTAACTCCAGTATCTTATTTCCCAACTTCTGTGTATACCATTATGACTTGTCATGACTAATCTAGGGTAACATATCTATACTAGGGTTCAATCATGTTTTATCCACCAATGTCACTTATACATGATATAAGCATTCAATCTTGGTGAATAAGGCATGATCATTATAATCCTTTGATCCTTTATGGTTTAGGTTTCTATTTGGCTAACCAAGGCTTCATCAATACAACACTATAGTTGTATTATGATTATCTTCTCAATGTATCTATTTGACTAAGAGCGATTATTCATTTACTATACCTACTTGATTCAATAGGACTACTCCTGGTAGCTAACTTCAATGTTCATCTTTATAAGCTTCTAGATGACTCTTCTATTCATTCAGGATTGAGTTAACTCCATGAATTATCACATTGATCTTATTCTCTTCCAACACTCACATCCTATAGATGATATCTAGATCTAGCATTACCACCTACCTCTTCTTCTATCTTTATAGGCTTGAGTGAATGCTATGTTAAGAGCAAAGAGTTAATAGATCAAGGATTGATAGATTAAAAATTGGTGAATCAATAGTTGATTACTCAACATTGATGAACAATAGATATTAGAATAAGATCCAATAGAGATGGTAAGGATTGATATGGAAAGAAAGATACATGGTGAATGATCTTGACTTGGTTTCCTTCCTACTCAATCTCACTAAAGAGTTAAGGTTAGATATTACCATGATACTTATGGTATAGGTAGATGATATTATGATAGATCAAGAATTGGTTGTTACATTCTTATTACTTAAGTTATGTTTATAACTTCGTATTCATGAGTGTGTAATGAATACTAGGATATGATTTCTTAAGGATCAAATATAAACCATTAAGTATTGTATTAAGGTTTAATTTTATTGCATTTGATCTATCCTTAGATAAAATCTCCTTTACCCAAAATAAGGTTTTAACAAAGGTCATACCGCAGTCAACTTGATGATCTACTTCAATTCCATCAAGTTGAGAGAAGCTTCAATCACTTTGACAAGTTTTGTTCAAAAGCGCGAAAATTATTCGGATTTTCTATGCATGAATGCAATGCACACATTTGTGTTCAGCTTATTTCTAAGCTCTAATGCTGGGATGTTACAATTTAGCACAAAGGTTCACACTAGATGATCTAGCATCATCACAATCATCATATGAAATAAAGACCTAGTCTTATTTATTTTATTTTAGAAAATTAATTTCTACTCATTGAAAACTACTTAAGATTTAATATTCTCCAATTAAAATAAGGGATCATGTTGACACATGTCATCACCACATATTCTAATACTTGGGAATGTGATTTAAAGTGGTGGTCACATTTTATAAAGTTTAAAATGATTATTTTAAATAATTAAAGTGACTAGAAATGCCTATGTAGCATTATTTTAGTACTAGTCCAAGCTCACTGCATGTAAACCTAATTAATTTTACATATTCAGAAATATATTGTCAAATGTGATTTTTGAGAGTTGGAATCAACTCAAAAGAATTTATGGTTGATTTTTGAAAAATGTTTGAATATGGAAAAGTCTCGGTCTTATTATTTTTACTATAGGTGATCTATAATTCCAAATGGTTTGAATCCAACGGGTTTGGATTGATATTTTCAATACCTTTCTAGAAAAATTGGAATCATACAATTTGATTAAGTAAATCTCTTTGAATTGAATTTCAAAGTCACGGACTGAACTAGGTTTTAACTAAAATGGAAAAAGGTTAATTGAATCTCTGGGCTACGCGCGGGAATGTTACTGGGCCGGCCCAACTGCACAGCGCGCACGCAGCAGGCTGCTGACAGGGGGGTCATACTAGTCAGTGGCTCAATCTAAACGAAGCGGTACCTTTTAATCTGATCCCTACGATTAGAACGAGATCTACGGCCTATGTTCGTCGTCTTCGTCGGGACTGAACCCTAACGGCGATGGTGGGGGTACGCGGTGTCTTACCAGGGCTCCAACTTGGGTTGGCGATGGGGGAGAACGATGTCGTCGACGACGGCGGTTCGAACGGTGGTCGCGACAGCTTCTGGGGTGGCTCCAATCAACGGATCCTCTGGGGAAATTCCGGCAGGCTGGAGCTCGCCTTGCTCTAGGGAAAGGTGTGGGGTGGTTCTGAGAGAGAGGGGAGTGAGATGGTGTGAAGAATTGGGGCGGGGGTGGCCTCTATTTATACACTGGCGATGGGGACCGAGCGGGATGGTCAGGGCTCATCGGTGATGACGATGTAGTGAGCTAACGGCATGGCTGAGGGCGTAGGACGGTGTTGTGTCTCCTGGCGGCCATCACTGGCTTAGTGGCGCGACACGGGGCAGTCGAGAATGGTCGGGCACGGTCGTTGCTCTGAGAGGAAATGGCGGTGTTTGGGACGTTGTACAGAGGCTTCGTGTCGCGTGGCGGCAAACGGTCGTGTCTGAGGGGTAGCTTGGGTCGTGGCGAATGCAGTTAAGCGCAGTGAGGGTGAGGCGCGGTGTGTGCGCGTGTGTAGGCTGCGGCGCTCTGGAGCGCTCTCGCCATGGCGCAGAGAAAATGGGCGTGGTGATTGTCTGGTGTTCCAGGGCTTGGATGATCTCGAGGGGTGGATAGGGAGTCGCGGTGGATGGTGACATCCCTCCTAGACATCATGGACGGGCGCGGCGCTTCCTCCTGCGTGCTGGCCATGGTCGGCCGGCAATGGTGGCTCGGATGGCGCGTCACTGGTGCAACGGCGAGGAAGGGGGCGGCTTCAATGCAGTGTTGGGTGCTGGGGGAGACAAGGGCTAGTAGTGGCGACTAGTGGACAAGTCATTGATCAAGAACAATAGAAGTTAGGCAAGTTTGATCTGTGCTCAGTAGGTGTTTGATGAAATGGCCGCATGAATTCAAAGTTTTAATTTTTGAATGAATTTTGGTGAGTGCTCTGGTCATAAGCTTGGTAGTCTCTAGTTGCTTGGGTTTGGCAAGGTGAAGTGGTTTGGTTGGTTTTTGAGAAATGGCCATCTTAGTATCTATTAAGGAGTCAGTTTTGAATTATCCTTTAAACATATTTGGAAATTTTTTCTGTTGGTTTGTAAAGTGGGCTTGGGTTCAATTTTACTTGGTCTATCAAGGGGTGAAAAGAATTGGATTTGTTTCTGTTAGAAATCTTTGACTAGGAACACCCAAAGTGGTCTAGTGAATAAGTTTGGCCAAAATGACCATTTGCTCATAATCCTTATATTTGATTTTATCTTCATTTTATTCTTCTTGGAAATGATCTATATGATATTGTTTTCATCTTTAAACCAATCCTTATCATTCATAGCAATCAAACATGGCATTGCAAGCATTCAAGCATTAATCACACACACATGCATTTATATTAATTTTAATAATAAAAGTTTTTGTTAACCCTAAACTTGGGTGATTAGAACTTTATAATCTTGCTTAATATTTTTGGGGTTTTAAAAACCTTCCCTCCTTAAACAAAATCTCGTCCCGAGATTTAAGAAAAATAAAACTACGAACTAAAGAGATCTGGAAACTCAGTTCTAATGTAATCTTCTCGTTCCCAAGTAGCTTTTTCTTCAGTATGGTTACTCCACTGGATCTTGAGAAACTTGATACTCTGGGTTCTGGTGGTTCTGAAGGATTCTTCCAAAATACGAATGGGTACTTCAGTATATGTTAGGTCCTTGTTGATCTCTATGGTTCTGTGATCAATATTCTTGAAAACTTCGGTCTTCTCTTAGGATGTCGGGTCCGAAAATCTGACTCTCTACTACTTCCGACCAATTCAGTGGGGTACGACACTTCCTTCCATACATAAATTCAATTGGGGCCATTTGCAAACTAGCTTGGTAACTGTTGTTGTATGAGAATTCTGCAAAAGGTAGATAGTTCTCCCATTTAGATCCGTATTCCAACACACAAGCTCTCAACATATCTTCGAGTATCTAGTTTACTCACTCCGTTTGTCCATCAGTTTGCGGGTGATAAGCTATGCTGAAATCCAGTCTGGTTCCTAATCCTTCTTGGACTTTCTTCCAAAACCTCGAGGTAAACTAGGTTCCTCGATCCGACACAATGTTCTTGGGGATTCCATGTAAACTGACTATCCTAGCAATGTACAATTCTGCTAGGTTTGAGCTCTGATAAGTGGTCTTGACCAGTAAGAAATGAGCTACTTTAGAAAGTCCATCCACTATGACCCAAATAGAGTAATTTCGCCTACTAGATGTAGGCAAACCGGTGATAAAATCCATTCCAACTGAATCCCATTTCCATTCTGGGATCTGCAATGGTTGCAAAAGTCCTGCGGGTCTCTGATGTCCCGCTTTGACTCTCCGACAGATATCACATTTGTCTATGTAGCTTCCGATTTCTCTCTTCATCTTGTGCCACCAAAATTGCTCCTTCAAATCCTGATACATCTTGGTTCCTCCAGGGTGGATAGAATAAAGAGTATCATGGGCTTCTTGCAAAATAGCTTGTTTCAACTCTGAATCTGCAGGCACACAGATACGTCCTTTGTACCACAAAACTCCTTCCTCATTTTCGGTGAATCCGGGCACCTTCCCTGTACCGATATGACATTTGATTCCGTCGATACTAGCATTTCCTTTCTGCGCCTCTTTGATCTAACTGATCAAAGTGGGTTGAAGTTCTATTCTAGCCAAAAATCCTTTACTAACTAGCTCCACTCTGAAATTTTCCATCTCCTCATGCAAACTTGGCTGGTCTTCTTTATCATGGTGTTCAATCGACATGGCAATCTGCTAAGAGCATCTTCTACCACATTGGCATTGCCGGGGTGATAGTGAATGTAAAGGTCATAGTCCTTGATTAGCTCTATCCATCTAATTTGCCTCATATTTAGCTCCTTCTGGGTGAAAATATACTTCAGACTCTTGTGATCTGAATAAATCTCACACCGATTACCCATGAGGTAATGCCGCCATGTCCTCAAGGCTAAAACTATAGCTGCTAGTTCAAGGTCATGGGTAGGGTAATTCTGCTCATGTTGCTTTAGTTGTTGGGATAGATAGGATATGACTTTGCCTTCTTGCATCAGCACACATCCGAGACCAATCTTGGATGCGTCACAATACACATCAAAAGGCTTCTAGATATCTGGCATAATCAAGATTGGGGCTAAAATCAATCTCTTCTTGAGCTCTTGAAAACTTGCCTCACATTTGTCCGTCCATTCAAACTTCTTATCTTTCTTCAACAACTGGGTCACAGGTCTTGCGATACTCAAGAATCCTTCTATGAACTTGCGGTAATATCCCGCTAATCCTAGAAATGCGCGAACTTGGGTTTGAGTGGTTGGGGCTTGCCATTCTTCAACATCCTTAACCTTGGCAGGGTCGACAGCAATTCCTCCTGCCAACACGATATGTCCTAGGAATCCTACTTCCTTTAACCATAACTCACATTTGCTAAACCTGGCATACAACTGAATCTCTCTAAGGGTTTCAAGGATGGTCCTCAGGTGTAGCTCATGGTCTTCTTCTGATTTGGAATAGATCAGAATATCGTCGATGAAAACAACGACAAACTTATCCAGGAAGTTCATAAAAATCTTATTCATGAGGTTCATGAAATAAGCGGGGGCATTGGTTAGTCCAAAAGACATGATAGTGTACTCATACAATCCATATATGGTGGTGAATGCAGTCTTTAGAATATCCGCTGCGTGAATCTTGAGTTGATGATAACCAGTTCTAAGATCAATCTTAGAAAACACTTTGGCACCGGTCAACTGGTCAAACAGATCTTCTATCTTCGGCAGTGGGTACTTGTTCTTGATGGTGACATCATTCAGCTTCCGATAATCCATGCACAAACGGTTACCTCCATCTTTCTTATCCACAAACAAAACATGTGATCTCCATGGCGACACACTTGGTTGAATCAGACCTATCTCCAGCATAGCATCCAGTTGCTTCTTCAGCTCCACTAATTCAGACGGGTTCATACTATAAGGTCTTTGGGCTATGGGTCCAGTTCCAAGGATTACTTCAATGATAAACTCGATGTCCTGATCTGGGGGCATAACGGGCAATATATCTAGGAATACGTCGGGGTATTCACAGACTACTCTGACTTGGTCAATGGTTGGTTGGGCTAGACTCTTGTTGCACTTGAATTGACGAGGAAAAGTGTAACATCCCAAAAATACTAAGCTTGGATCATCAAGCATTAGTCACCAACATTTAGGGTTAACAAAAACTTTTCTAAATAAAATTATAAATGCATGCATATGAGTATGCATGGATTTTGAAATTCTTTGGAACCACCTTGTTTGATTGTTTCATTGCTTGTAAAATGTTTCTTAGGTGAAATAAACATCATCTAAAACATTTCCCACACTTTTCCTAAAGACAAGTAAATCAAAACACATATATTAAAGGAATGGTCACTTTGACCAATTTAACTCCCATGCCTACTTTGGCTGTCTCAAACTTTCAAAACCTAACAGAAATTTTTCTGGATCTTTGCACCCCTTGAATGTACTCCTAACAAAGTATCAAGTCCCACCTTATGATCATCCAGAAACTTTTAAATGCATAGTTTAAATGACAATTCAAAATTGAATCTTCATCATATGGGAAGATCCCACTTTTTCAAAAAACCACTCAAACAAGCTCAACTTTCAAAACCCAAGCATCTGCAGACTCACTAGCACCAACCTAGCAAACCCACCAAAAATCTTTTCAAAATTCAAAACTTGAATTCATGCGGCCATTTCATCAAACAGGTTACAGATACAAATCAAACAAACATCAAAAACTATAGTGTGTAGTAAAATTGGCCTAACTTGTTCCCTATTTAGCTCACAACCAGCTCAGTAGATCATCTAGGAAGATTAACCAAGCACTAGCACCACTGTGATCTTGCCATTGCCATCAATGGTGAACAGCCCAGCACACCCATGTCACCCCATAGTCGACAGCAAGCTAGGAGGAGACACAAGCCTAGCCAACATGTCTGGGAGGCATCCCACCGTCCACCGCCACTCCCTGTCCACCGCTCAAACCTTGCCAACCACTGGACCACACGCACGGACCGCGCCCAGACCGCCAGCGACCATGCCGAGCATGCGCCAGAGCACCACCCTCGACCGAAGCCCACATACCATGCGCCGCCCTCGTCGCGTGCATACACAATCCCCACCGACCCAGGAGACCGCCATACACCCCCGTTCGCCGCCCCGTGACGTACAACCACCACTCACCGTCGAGGACGCCGCCTCTGCCGCGTAGAGCATCGCATGTTCCAGACCAAACCGCACCGCCCCACGCCTCGAAACCATGTCGTTGAGCATCGCCAGGGAACTCCGCACCGTCCCCTACCATCGCCCATGCCAATATCCGCCTGTAACATCGCCCCCAACGAGCTCACCTTGCGCCCCGTCGGTCCCCTCGCTCGACTATAAATAGAGGCCACCCCTGCTCGATTTATTCACACCATCTCACTCCCCTCTCGTCACTGATCGTGCCACACCGTTACCAGAGCAAGGCAAGCACCACCTCGCCGGAATTTCACCGGAGCCCGCCGCCTCTGGAGAAGAAGGGAGCCATCGATTTCGTCCACCCCAGGAGCTGCCGCGACCACCCCTGAGTTCGTCGTCGTCGACTTCATTGTTTGCCCGCCTCGCCGACCCTCGCAAGCACCCGGTGATCCCCCAGCAACCCTCACTGGCCGTGCTAGGTTTCTTTCTCGCCGACGTTGTCTCGCGTCGACGATGATTCCCAGCCGTTGGATTAGAATCAGATCGAACGACCCACGTTGCCCCGTATCGCTTCGCCCCTCCCTGTCTCACTGGCAAGTGGGGACACCCACTTAAGCAGCCCGCGGGAGCACTGCGCTTAGCAGGCCGGCCCATTAACTTTTCCCGCGCAGCCCAGTGATTTGAATTAAATTTTTTTCTTTGTAATTCAAACACACTTCTATACACAACTTCAAAAATCAACCCAGATCGATTCAGTGCACCAAATTGAATGAAACCAATTTTGTTGGAAAGGCCTGTGAATGCTGAATCCAAGCCCGTTCGATTCAAGTCATTTGGATCTATAGATCATATTTAGTAAAAATAACAAGGCAGAAGCTTTTCTGCATTCAAACATTTTTCAAATTTAAACCATACTAGCTTTTGAGTTGATTCCAACTCTCAAAAATCACATTTAACCATACCTTTCAGAATATATAAAAATATATAGGTTTACTTGCAGAAATAGTGTTCAGGTAATAAAAGAATGCTACATAGGCATTTCTAGTCATTTTATTGAAATAAAATAAAAGGTTAAAACCTTATTAAATTGTGACACCACTTTAAATCACATTCCCTTGGACTACAATATGTGGTGATGACATGTGTCAACATGATCCCATGCTTGGTTTGGAGAATATTAAATCTTAAGTAGTTTTTCAATGAGTAGAAATTACTTTTCTAAAAATAAAAGGAATTAAACCAAGCTTTAATCTTGTAATGTTAGTGATGATGCTAGATCATCTATAGGACCCTTTTGTGTGATGATTGCAAGTAGTTAAGTATTGTTTGGTGATTGTGTACATCGTATTTATTTATAGACGCTAGTACCGACCAAGGATACGAGGAGGAAGGAGGATACTACGAAGAGGAAGCCGAGGAGAACTTCAACCACTGCTCTGCACAAGGCAAGCCAATACTTGCAAGCTATTAACTTAGCAAGCTTATACTATACCTATGCAAGCCTAATACTACTAGTGAATGTGCAAGCTAACCCTTGCAAGATATTCTACTGATGCAAACAAACCCTTACTTGTTACCATGCCAACTATATGCCTTAAGCATATGTGATCATACCCACTTGATAACCCAATCCTAGTTTTATTTGCAAGCTTTCTACTTTATTTCTTTATCAAAGCTACTTCCTTAGAGAGTACTCAAGTGACTTGTAGATTCTAAGGATATATTTGAAGATTGCATAAAGAGCATAAAATTTGGCCTAAGCTAGAAAATCTTGATGTCATCCTAAGGCATGAGATTGAACTTAGTTGAAACCCCACTAGTGTACCCACCCCCACTTGTAGATGCTAGTGCTAAGCATAAAACTTGATCAACTTTAGATGGGATTACTTGGTGAAAATGGTTATGAAAACCTTAGAATGATGGATCATTCTACTGAGATGTTTTGACATGTGTTTCCGAACACCAGATGATTATGGTGATGAAAATGTTGAGGCATGAGCCTTAGCCCTTTATAAAACTGATGGTTGTCTGAATGCGATACCATTCCAATTTTATCGTACAACCACAATACCCGAAGATTGGGTAGGGCTTGACTGGAAACTTATATACCCTAGTATTAGTTCCCTCATGGCCAAGGTCTGAGCTGAGGCTACCTTGTGAAGATTGTCCACCTGTGCAGTACCCAAGATGACAGTTGGTCATGGTTGGGAGGCCAAACTCACAGGAGAGGTTCTTATACTAGGGCATGTAATTGAAAGGTTAGGATTGATTATCCGCATACTGAGTATGGTGAATTCATGATTTTTTCCTGACAGATGTATCGAATGTTGTGCTGAAAGTGTACAATCTCTACAGAGTGTCAAACTATTCGAATAGCCGCGTCCGCGGTTATGGAAAGTTGGAGTGGCCATACTGTTCCCCTGTCAGACTTTTCAAAATTGATTTGTGAAATGAATTGAGACTTTGACTTGACCACAACAGGGTTGTGACATGAGTTACAAGACCCACTTAGGAGTTATAAAATTGTGACTAGCTTTAGAACTTAGTAGAGATAAATCTGGCTTTTGCAAAACAACCCTAGATCCTAGTGTCCTATTATCCAAAAACCCCTTTACCTGTTAGTATTAGTTTGCGAGTACTTAAAGAGTACTCATGGCTTTGTCTCTGGCTATTCCCATGGCCAGACTATGAAGAGGAGTACCTGGAAGACGGACCCCAGGAAGGTTACGACAACTAGGATCATCTCCCGTCGTCAGCATTGCCTGTGACCCGAAGATGGAGCTTCGCCTACGCTACCGTTATTATTACGTATTCCGCTGCTTGACGTTGTATTAAGAACTGGATCATGAGATCCCTATTTGTGTAAGAACTTATGTACGGTTGTAATGGATGATGTACTATGGTATCCAATTTTGTTATGTCTCGCAAAAATGGTAATCCTGGGATTGCGATGTATGGCATAACATGCATCTAGGATTGAAAAATCCGGGTGTTGACATAAAGTCTCAGATACATGCTCTAATGATACTCTAGTGGTACTAGTCATGGTTATGGCTTTCTTGGGACAGTTGATTAATTATTTATGTTTCAACATCCAATCCATTCCTAGTACTACTTCCAAACCTTTGGTTCCAAGTACTATTAGATTAGCATAAAAATCTATTCCATGGATTCTGATAGGTACGGCCTTGCAAATTTGTCTATCTTTGGTGGTTCAACCAGGTATTTGAACTATCATAACATGCTTCAATTTTGTTGGTTGAATCTTACTAGTGCATGCAATTTCTTCTGTAACAAACAAGTGCGATGCTCCAGAATCAAACAACACTCTTGCAAGTACTGAGTTAACAGAAAACATTCCCAGCACGACATCTGGCGCTTCCTGAGCTTCTTCAGCATTCATGTGAAATAGACGGCTGTTGTGGTTGAGTGAGTTCCCTGGGGAAAATCTCCTCCCAGGCTATGAAGAGGAGTACCTGGAAGACGGACCCCAGGAAGGTTACGACAACTAGGATCATCTCCCATCGTCAGCATTGCCTGTGACCTGGAGATGGAGCTTCGCCTACGCTACCGTTATTATTACGTATTCCGCTGCTTGATGTTGTATTAAGAACTGGATCATGAGATCCCTATTTTGTAAGAACTTATGTACGGTTGTAATGGATGATGTACTATGGTATCCAATTCTGTTATGTCTCGCAAAAATGGTAATCCTAGGATTGCGATGTATGGCATAACAGGCATCTAGGATTGAAAAATCCGGGTGTTGACAAGTTGGTATCAGAGCCATCCTGACCATAGGAGACCCTAGTTAGACTGGACGTTTGAACCAAAAACTTAGTTTAAAAACCAAAGAAAACAAATATTTACAAAAACTTATTCTCATTCTTATCTCTTTGATTCTTTCATAAAAATTCATGTTCCTCAAAAACTCTTGCAAATTACATAAAATTTTGACACACTGGATCACTCTGCTAACCTACTCATCCTCTATTTTTATAGATGGACGTGAAGTACAGCAAGTTTTACCAACTGGGGAATGGAGGAGACCTTATCTTTGAGAGGGATTTGGACCAGCTTTCGGAACTTCTGGAGCGTCCACACCCCGAGTTCTTTGGAGCTCAGCTCAATGATCAAGGAGGAGAAGATCTAAAGTGGATAATTGTTGCAAGTCTCCGAGGAAAGATTGAACCTCCCACTGCGGAGGGAATTCAGTTTACCTTGAGGGAAAACAACTGGCTCGATGGACTTGCCAGGGCCATGCAGGAAGCTCATTCTCGTCTGTGTGGGCAGAGCATCAATCAGATCAAGGGTACTCGCTTTGAGTTTTGCCCAAGGCGTGATGCAAATGGACAACCAATGGAAGCCCCATACCACCCCGAGCTGAAGACTCAATTGTACCACCTTAGCTTCATGATGTACGATCGTCAGCAGGAATTGGACAACTGCCATGACTACTGCAACCACAAGTCTGCCATCATCAAGACGAAAGATCAGACCATCGCCATGCTAGCAAAGGATCGCAAGTCTTGCCGCCGTCAGCTCGACAAGAAGGAGCGCATCATTGCCCGTCTTCGCCACCGCATCTCATCTTTGGAGGAGACCATCCACGAGAGAGACATGCAGTTGGAGGAAAGGGAGAATGCCGGAGAGGATCTTCGTGGAGACCCTTACTCCTATCTCAACGATGACGATGATTTTCTGGAGGATCAGGCTATGGATTTCTTCACCGATGAGGACGATTTCGCCTTCATCGATGATGATGAGGATGATGAAGCCACAGATTCCAAGGAGTAGTAGCACTTGAGCACTAGCGTAGTGAATAGTATTCGGTCCCACTGTATTGTAGTTCTTAGAATGGTTCTTAAAACCATCTGTTTTTCTTTGTTGTGGTGTGTGTTGTATTGGGTGCTATGAATGAATGAATGAAAAAGCAAGTTGCTAGAAAAATCTGAGTCAAACTTTAAAAACTTTTCAAAGACCCAAAACCTTAGAAATTTCCCTCTTTTCTCATGATCTATCTAAATCTTCAGATGCCACGTGGAGGAAGTGGTTCAGCCCCGGACCCGATGTTGCAGATTCTGCAAATGTTGACTTCTGACCGCGAAGCTGAAAGAGCGGAATGTCAAGCCAACCTAGCCACCCTGCAGGAAATAGTCCAACTTGCCCACAACAACTAAGTCCACGGAAATCAGGACAACCATGGATCTAAGCTCAAGAATTTCCAGAACACCAACCCACCTGTTTTCACTAAGTCGGAAGAGCCCCTAGACGCCGATGATTGGCTGCAAACCATGGAAAATAACCTGGATGTCGCTGGAGTGGAAGCCAACGAGAAAGTTCTGTTTGCCACCCATTATCTAGCCGGAGATGCCAGGGCATGGTGGAACAGTGTTCGTGCAATGACCGGAGGCCAGATGATGACCTGGGAGGAATTCAAGGTCAAGTTTAGCAGAACCCATGTGCCACCAGGTTTGATCAAGAGAATGAGAGACGAGTTCAGAGAGCTGAAGCAAGGAAGGATGACTGTAGTGGAATACCATGACAAATTTTTGTCATGAGCTAGGTATGCCCCGGACGAGATAGACACCGAAGCCAAGAACAAAGAAAGATTCCTGAATGGTCTGCATGACGAGATGCATACAGTGTTAGTCAATATCCCCTTTGCGGATATTGAAGCCCTTGTCGACTCTGCTATCCAGATGGAAGGAAAGATCAACCAAGCCAATGAGAACCGCAAGCGTCGTATGATGCATCAACCAGGAACCCATCAGACCCCAAAGTATCGCCCCAACCCATCTCTAGGATTTGCCCCAAGAACCAACAGACCCCCGATGAACCGTCCAACCTATCCCAACCGTGGAAACCCTAGACCCGGAGGAAATCACAACAACCCCGGCAACTCTAGCAATTTCAACCGTGCCCCACCCAAGTTCAACAACAACAATGCTACCGCCAACACCAACCCTGCCCCTAGGACTGGAAGTAATGTTGTGCCTGTCGTAGCCAAGGACAAGTCGCAAGTGACTTGTTATGACTGTGGAAATAAAGGCCACTATTCCAACGAGTGCCCCAACAAGAAGAATGCTATAGCCCGCAATGCCAATGGCCCAGCTCAGCAGCAGCGTCGTGTTCATCCAGGAAGAAGGTTTGCCCCAGGGAATTCACTCAACCGCAATGGCCGTCTTTTTCTCATGCATGCTGAAGAAGCTCAGGAAGCGCCAGACGTTGTGCTGGGTATGTTTTCTGTTAATTCAGTACTTGCACGAGTGTTGTTTGACTCTGGTGCATCGCATTCATTTGTCACCGAAGAATTTGCATGCACTAGTAAAATTCAACCAACCAAACTGAAGCATGTCATGATTGTTCAAATTCCCGGATCAACCACTAAGGCTAGGCAAATTTGCAAAGCCGTCCCTATCCGAATCCATGGCATAGATTTTTATGCAAATCTGATAGTTTCGAACTAAAGGTTTGGAAGTAGTACTAGGAATGGATTGGATGTCCAAACATAAAGGATTGATTGACTGTGCCAAGAAAGCCATCACTATGACCAGTACCGCCGGAATATCAGTCGAGCATATATCTGAAACCTTACCTCGCCAATTCAAGTGTAACAAGAGTATAGCCCAACCTACCATTGACCAAGTCCGGATAGTTTGTGAATACCCCGATGTATTTCCAGATGTTTTGCCCGGTATGCCCCCAGATCGGGATATCGAGTTTATCATTGAACTAATTCCCGGAACAGGACCCATAGCCCAGAGACCCTATAGTATGAACCCGTCGGAACTAGAAGAATTGAAGAAACAACTGGATTCCATGCTAGAAATTGGATTGATTCAACCAAGTGCGTCCCCATGGAGATCACCTGTCTTGTTTGTGGACAAGAAGGATGGAGGTAACTGTTTGTGTACGTATTATCGGAAGTTGAATGATGTCACCATCAAGAACAAGTACCCCTTGCCCAAGATCGAAGATTTGTTTGATCAGTTGACCGGTGCCAAAGTATTTTCTAAGATTGATCTTAGAACTGGCTATCACCAACTCAAAATTCGTGTGGAGGATATTCCAAAGACTGCCTTTACCACCAGATATGGATTGTATGAGTATACAGTCATGTCTTTCGGATTAACCAATGCCCCCGCTTTTTTTCATGAACCTCATGAATAAGATTTTTATGGACTTCCTGGATAAGTTTGTCATTGTTTTCATCGATGACATTCTGATTAATTCCAAATCAGAAGAAGAACATGAGCTACACCTAAGGACCATTCTTGGAACCCTTAGAGAGCATCAGTTGTATGCCAAGTTTAGCAAATGTCAATTCTGGTTACAGGAGGTAGGATTCCTCGGTCAAATTGTATCAGCCGGAGGAATTGCCGTTGACCCTGCCAAAGTGAAAGATGTAGAAGATTGGCAAGCCCCAACCACTCAAACCCAAGTTCGTGCATTTCTCAGATTGGCGGGATATTACCGCAAATTCGTAGAAGGATTCTCGAGTATCGCTCGACCCATGACCCAATTGCTGAAGAAGGACAAGAAGTTTGAATGGACCGACAAATATGAAGCGAGTTTTCAAGAACTCAAGAGGAGATTGATTTCAACCCCCATCTTGATCATGCCGGATATCACGAAGCCCTTCGATGTGTATTGTGACGCATCCAAGATTGGTCTCGGATGTGTGCTAATGCAAGAAGGCAAAGTTATATCTTATCTATCCCGACATTTGAAGCAACATGAGCAAAATTACCCAACCCATGACCTCGAACTCGCAGCCGTAGTTCTAGCCCTAAAAACATGGAGACATTACCTAATGGGAAACCATTGTGAGATTTATTTGGATCACAAGAGCCTAAAGTATATATTCACTCAGAAGGAGCTGAATATGAGGCAGAGAAGATGGATTGAGCTAATCAAGGATTACGATCTGGACATTCACTATCACCCTGGTAAAGCCAACATAGTAGGCGATGCCCTTAGCAGATTGCCGTGCCGCTTGAACTCCATGATTTTGAAGGAGCAACCAAGTTTGCACAAAGAGATGGAAGATTTTCGAATGGAATTAGTAAGTGAAGGATTTTTGGCTAGCATAGAAATTCAGCCCACTTTGATCAGTCAGATTAAAGAGGCGCCGAAGGGAAATGCCAGTATCGACGGAATCAAGCGTCGTATCGATACAGGCAAAGTACCCGGATTCACCGAAGACAAAGAAGGAGTTTTGTGGTACAAAGGACGCCTTTGTGTACCATCAGATTCTGAGTTGAAAGAAGTTATTTTGAAGGAGGCTCATGATACTCTTTATTCTATCCATCCCAGAGGAACTAAGATGTATCAAGATTTGAAAGAGCAATTTTGGTGGCATAAGATGAAGAGAGAAATCGGAAGCTATATCGCCAAGTGTGATATATGTCAGCGAGTCAAGGCCGGACATCAAAGACCCGCTGGATTGTTGCAACCTTTGCAGATTCCAGAATGGATATGGGATTCTGTAGGAATGGACTTTATCACTGGACAACCTACTTCTAGTAGGGGAAATGACTATATCTAGGTCATAGTGGACAGATTGTCCAAAGTCGCCCATTTCTTGCTAGTCAAAACAACATATCAGAGTTTGAAGCTAGCGGAGTTATACATCGCTAGAATCGTCAGTTTACACGGAGTCCCTAAGAACATTGTATCAGATCGAGGAACGCAGTTTACCTCGAGATTCTGGAAGAAAGTCCAAGAAGGTTTAGGAACCCGCCTAGATTTCAGTACCACGTATCACCCTCAGACCGATGGACAAACAGAGCGAGTAAATCAAATACTCAAAGATATGCTTAGAGCATGTGCGTTAGAATATGGATCCAAGTGGGAAGACTGTCTGCCGTTTGCAGAATTTTCCTACAACAACAGTTACCAAGCCAGTTTGCAAATGGCCCCATTTGAGTTCATGTACGGAAGGAAGTGTCGTACCCCTTTGAACTGGTTGGAAGTAGGAGGGAGTCAGATTTTTGGACCCGATATCCTACGAGAAGCAGAAGAGAAGGTTCACAAGATTCGTGAGCACCTCAAGACCGCCCAATCTAGACAGAAGAGTTACGCCGACAAGAGACGTAGAGACCTCGCCTTCAACATAGGAGATTTTGTTTATCTGAAAGTTTCGCCATTGAAGGGAATGCAGCGTTTCCAACTCAAAGGAAAGTTAGCCCCCAGATATATCGGACCTTTCAAAATTCTGAACCGTCGAGGAGAAGTATCGTATTAATTGGAGCTACCCGAAGAGATGTCAGCCGTGCACAATGTGTTCCATATCTCGTTACTTCGCAAGTGTCTCGAAATCCCCAAGAAGACCGAAGTGTTCAAGAATATCGACCATCGGACCATAGAGATAAACGATGACCTAACCTATCCTGAAGTACCCATCTGTATTTTGGAAGAAGCCTTTTGAACTACCCGAACCCGAAGCATCAAGTTTCTCAAGATTCAGTGGAGCAACCACACAGAAGAGGAAGCTACCTGGGAGCGCGAAGATCACATCAGGACGGAGTTTCCCGATCTCTTCAAATCCTAGGTAATCTTTTCGTCCTTTTTCAAATCTCGGGACCAGATTTTGTTTAAGGGGGAAGGTTTGTAACATCCCAAAAATACTAACCTTGGATCATCAAGCATTAGTCACCAAAATTTAGGGTTAACAAAAACTTTTCTAAATAAAATTATGAATGCATGCATATGAGTATGCATAGATTTTGAAATTCTTTGGAACCACCTTGTTTGATTGTTTCATTGCTTGTAAAATGTTTCTTAGGTGAAATAAACATCATCTAAAACATTTCCCACACTTTTCCTAAAGACAAGTAAATCAAAACACATATATTAAAGGAATGGTCACTTTGACCAATTTAACTCCCATGCCTACTTTGGCTATCTCAAACTTTCAAAACCTAACAGAAACTTTTCTGGATCTTTGCACCCCTTAAATGTACTCCTAACAAAGTATCAAGTCCCACCTTGTGATCATCCAGAAACTTTCAAATGCATAGTGTAAATGACAATTCAAAATTGAATCTTCATCATATGGGAAGATCCCACTTTTTCAAAAAACCACTCAAACAAGCTCAACTTTCAAAACCCAAGCATCTGCAGACTCACCAGCACCAACCTAGAAAACCCACCAAAAATCTTTTCAAAATTCAAAACTTGAATTCATGCGGCCATTTCATCAAACAGGTTGCAGATACAAATCAAACAAACATCAAACACTATAGTGTGCAGTAAAATTGGCCTAACTTGTTCCCTATTTAGCTCACAACCAGCTCAGTAGATCATCTAGGAAGATTAACCAAGCACTAGCACCACTATGAGCTTGCCATTTCCATCAATGGTGAACAGCCGAGCACACCCATGCCACCCCATAGTCGACAGCAAGCTAGGAGGAGAAACAAGCCTAGCCAGCATGTCTGGGAGGCAGCCCGCCGTCCACCGCCACTCCCTGTCCACCACTCGAACCTTGCCAACCACTGGACCATATGCACGGACCGCGCCCAGACCACCAACGACCATGCCGAGCGTGCGCCAGAGCACCACCCTCGACCGAAGCCCACAGACCGCGCGCCGCCCTCGCCGCGTGCATACACAATCCCCACCGACCCAGGAGACCGCCAGACACCCCCGTTCGCCGCCCCGTGACGTACAGCCACCGCTCGCCGTCGAAGACGCCGCCTCTGCCGCGCAGAGCGTCGCATGTTCCAGACCAAACCGCACCGCCCCACGCCTCGAAACCATGTCGTTGAGCATCGCCAGGGAACACCGCACCGTCCCCTACCATCGCCCATGCCAATAGCCGTCTGTAACATCGCCCCCGACGAGCTCACCTTGCGCCCCGTCGGTCCCCTCGCTCGACTATAAATAGAGGCCACCCCTGCTCGATTTCTTCACACCATCTCACTCCCCTCTCTTCACTGATGGTGCCACACCGTTCCCAGAGCAAGGCAAGCACCACCTCGCCAGAATTTCACCAGAGCCCGCCGCCTCTGGAAAAGAAGGGAGCCATCGAGTTCGTCCACCCCAGGAGCTGCCGCGACCACCCCTGAGTTCGCCGTCGTCGACTTCGTCGTTCGCCCGCCTCGTCGACCCTCGCCAGCACCCCGGTGATCCCCCAGCAACCCTCACTGGCCGCGCTAGGTTTCTTTCTCGCCGGCGTTGTCTCGCGTCGACGATGACTCCCAGCCGTTGGATTAGAATCAGATCGAACGACCCACATTGCCTCGTACCGCTTCGCCCCTCCCTGTCTCACTGGCAAGTGGGGACACCCACTTAAGCAGCCCGTGGGAGCACTGCACTTAGCAGGCCGCCCCAGTAACTTTTCCCGCAGCCCAGTGATTTGAATTAAATCTTTTTCTTTTTAATTCAAACACACTTCTGTACCCAACTTCAAAAATCAACCTAGATCGATTCAGCACACCAAATTGAATGAAACCAATTTTGTTGGAAAGGCATGTGAATGCTGAATCCAATCCCGTTGGATTCAAGTAATTTGGATCTATAGATCATCTTTAGTAAAAATAACAAGGCAGAAGCTTTTCTGCATTCAAACATTTTTCAAATTTAAACCATACTAGATTTTGAGTTGATTCCAACTCTCAATAATCACATTTAACCATACCTTTCAGAATATATAAAAATATATAGGTTTCGTTGCAGAAATAGTGTTCAAGTAATAAAAGAATGCTACATAGGCATTTCTAGTCATTTTATTGAAATAAAATAAAAGGGTAAAACCTTATTAAATTGTGACACCACTTTAAATCACATTCCCTTGGACTACAATATGTGGTGATGACATGTGTCAACATGATCCCATGCTTGGTTTGGAGAATATTAAATCTTAAGTAGTTTTTCAATGAGTAGAAATTACTTTTCTAAAAATAAAAGGAATTAAACCAAGCTTTATTCTTGTAATGTTAGTGATGATGCTAGATCATCTATAGGACCCTTTTGTGTGATGATTGCAAGTAGTTAAGTATTGTTTGGTGATTGTGTACATCGTATTTATTTATAGACGCTAGTACCGACCAAGGATACGAGGAGGAAGGAGGATACTATGAAGAGGAAGCCGAGGAGAACTTCAACCACTGCTCTGCACAAGGCAAGCCAATACTTGCAAGCTATTAACTTAGCAAGATGATACTATACCTATGAAAGCCTAATACTACTAGTGAATGTTCAAGCTAACCCTTGCAAGATATTCTACTGATGCAAACAAACCCTTACTTGTTACCATGCCAACTATATGCCTTAAGCATATGTGATCATACCCACTTGATAACCCAATCCTAGTTTTATTTGCAAGCTTTCTACTTTATTTCTTTATCAAAGCTACTTCCTTAGAGAGTACTCAAGTGACTTGTAGATTCTAAGGAGATATTTGAAGATTGCATAAAGAGCATAAAATTTGGCCTTAGCTAGATAATCTTGATGTCATCCTAAGGCATGAGATTGAACTTAGTTGAAACCCCACTAGTGTACCCACCCCCACTTGTAGATGCTAGTGCTAAGCATAAAACTTGATCAACTTTAGATGGGATTACTTGGTGAAAATGGTTATGAAAACCTTAGAATGAAGGATCATTCTACTGAGATGTTTTGACATGTGTTTCCGAACACCAGATGATTATGGTGATGAAAATGTTGAGGCATGAGCCTTAGCCCTTTACAAAACTGATGGTTGTCTGAATGCGATACCATTCCAATTTTATCGTACAACCACAATACCCGAAGATTGGGTAGGGCTTGACTGGAAACTTATATACCCTAGTATTAGTTCCCTCATGGCCAAGGTCTGAGCTGAGGCTACCTTGTGAAGATTGTCCACCTGTGCAATACCCAAGATGACAGTTGGTCATGGTTGGGAGGCCAAACTCACAGGAGAGGTGCTTATACTAGGGCGTGTAATTGAAAGGTTAGGATTGATTATCCGCATACTGAGTATGGTGAATTCATGATTTGTTCCTGACGGATGTATCGAATGTTGTGCTGAAAGTGTACAATCTCTACAGAGTGTCAAACTATTCGAATAGCTACTTCCGCGGTTATGGACAGTTGGAGTGGCCATACTGTTCCCCCGTCAGACTTTTCAAAATTGATTTGTGAAATGAATTGAGACTTTGACTTGACCACAACAGGGTTGTGACATGAGTTACAAGACCCACTTAGGAGTTATAAAATTGTGACTAGCTTTAGAACTTAGTAGAGATAAATCTGGCTTTTGCAAAACAACCCTAGAGCCTAGTGTCCTATTATCCAAAAACCCCTTTACCTGTTAGTATTAGTTTGCGAGTACTTAAAGAGTACGCATGGCTTTGTCTCTGGCTATTCCCATGTCCAGACTATGAAGAGGAGTACCTGGAAGACGGACCCCAGGAAGGTTACGGCAACTAGGATCATCTCCCGTCGTCAGCATTTCCTGTGACCCGAAGATGGAGCTTCGCCTACGCTACCGTTATTATTACGTATTCCGCTGCTTGACGTTGTATTAAGAACTGGATCATGAGATCCCTATTTCTGTAAGAACTTATGTACGGCTGTAATGATTATGTACTATGGTATCCAATTCTGTTATGTCTCGCAAAAATGGTAATCCTGGGATTGCGATGTATGGCATAACAGGCATCTAGGATTGAAAAATCCGGGTGTTGACATAAAGTCTCAGATACATGCTCTAATGATACTCTAGTGGTACTAGTCATGGTTATGGCTTTCTTGGGACAGTCGATTAATTATTTATGTTTCAACATCCAATCCATTCCTAGTACTACTTCCAAACCTTTGGTTCCAAGTACTATTAGATTAGCATAAAAATCTATTCCATGGATTCTGATAGGTACGGCCTTGCAAATTTGTCTATCTTTGGTGGTTGAACCAGGTATTTGAACTATCATAACATGCTTCAATTTTGTTGGTTGAATCTTACTAGTGCATGCAAATTCTTCTGTAAAAAACAAGTGTGATGCTCCAGAATCAAACAACACTCTTGCAAGTACTGAGTTAACAGAAAACATTCCCAGCACGACATCTGGCGCTTCCTGAGCTTCTTCAGCATTCATGTGAAACAGACGGCTGTTGTGGTTGAGTGAGTTCCCTGGGGCAAATCTCCTCCCAGGCTGAACACGGTGTTGCTGCTGAGCTGGGGCATTCACATTGGTTGCTGCAAGCTTCTTGGGGCACTTGTTGGAGTAGTGAACCCTGATTCCGAATTCAAAACAAGTAACCTAAGACTTGTCTTTTCCTGCAACAAGCACGACATTGCTTCCAATACTTGGGGTAGTATTGTTGTTGTTGGTGTTGTTGTTGTTGTTGTTGGACTTGGGCGGTGCATAGTTGAAGTTGTTGGAGTTGCCGGGGTTGTTGTTGTGGTTTCCTCCGGGCCATGGGTTTCCTCCTCCACGGTTGGGATAGTTCGGACGGGACATAGGGGGTCTATTGTTTCTCGGGTCATATCCTGCAGACGGTTTGGGGCGATACTTCGGGGTATGGTGGGATCCTGGTTGATGCATCATTCGATGCTTGCTATTCTCATTGGCTTCGTTGATCTTGCCTTCCTTCAGGATTGCAGAATCCACTAAATCTTCACGGTCAACAAAGGGAATGTTGACCAGCATTGTCTGCATCTCATCATGCACACCATTCAAGAATCTCTCCTTCTTCTTGGCTTCAGTACCAATCTCATCAGGGGCATACCTAGACAGAGACAGAAATCTATCATGATACTCTACCACAGTTATCCTTCCCTGCTTCAGCTCCTTGAATTCATCCCTCATCCACAGAATCAAACCGGGTGGCACATGGGTTCGGCTGAACTTGAGTTTGAATTCATCCCAAGCCATCGTCTGTCCTCTATTCATGGTGCAAATGCTATTCCACCAAGCTCTTGCATCACCTACCAGATAGTGGGTGGCAAACAGTACTTTTTCATTGGCCTCCACTCCTACGACCTCTAAGTTGTTCTCCATGGTCTTCAGCCAGTCATCAGCATCTAATGGCTCTTCAGACTTACTAAATATGGGGGGGATTGGTGTTTTGAAAGTTCTTGAGCTTGGATCCATGGTTATCCTGGTTTCCATGGCCTAGATTATTATTGTCCATCCGAGCTATCTGTTGAAGGGTGGCTAAGTTAGCTTGACGTTCAGCTCTTCCATCTTCACGGTCAACAACCAACATTTGCAAGATTTGCAGCATTGGATCCTGAGATGAACTTCTCCCTCCGCAAGGCATCTGAAGATTGAGATAGATCATGAGACAAGAGGGAAATTTCTAAGGCTCAGGGATTTGTTTTTGAAAAGCTTTGAAACTTTGAGTTTGACTCTGGTTTTGCCAACTAGCAACTCTATTTTCATTCATTCGTTCATTCATATCACCCAATACAAACACACTCCACACTAGGGTAACAGATGGTTTTAGGAACCATTCTGTGAAGCTATGATACAGTGGGACCGGATAAAACTCACACCTACGATAGTGATCAAGTGCTACTACTCATCAGAACCGGTGGCTTCTTCATCATCAATGAAGGCGGAATCATCATCATCAGTGTGGAAATCCATGTCGAGGTCCTCCAGGTAGTCATCATCATTGCTGAGGTAGGAGTAGGGATCTCCACGGATGTCTTCCCCTTCGTTATCCCTTTCCTCAAGCTGCATGTCCTGCTCATGGATGGTCTCCTCCAAGTCTGACACTATGTGACGAAGGCGAGCAATGATGCGATCCTTCTTGTCACGTAGACGGCGAAGTGACTTGCGCTCCTTCACAAGGATGGCGAGGGTCTGGTCCTTCTTGACTGCAATGGCATAGTTGTGGTTGGCGTAGGTGCGGGCATTGTCCTACTCCTTCTGCCTGTCATACAACATGAAGTCGAGATGATCCACCTGATGCTTTAGCTCCGGGTGGTCTGGCACCTCCAATGGCTGTCCCATAGCATCACGCCTTGTGTACTAAGCAAAACGGGTGCAATTGATCTGGTTGATGCTTTGCCCACACAGACGGGCAAGAGCTTCCTGCATAGCCCTGATGGCGCTGCTTCAACGAGGGAGCGCTTCGTCGGGAAACCCCAAGAGCAAGGTGTGATGTAGCATAGTAGCAAGTATTTCCTCAGTAAGAAACCGAGGTTATCGAACTAGTAGGAGAAAGGAAACATCTCAAAGGTGTTGCAAGCAATGTGGAAACCTGCACAACACAAACTCAAGACTTTGCCCCAACTAATAGTGAGGTTGTCAATCTCACTGATTGGTGTAACAAAGGATTAACTGTATGGTGTGGAAGGTGATGATGGTTTGCAGAAAGTAAACAGTAACAGTGGAAGATGTATCAATGGTAAAGATTGGATCGGGGTCCATAGTTCACTAGAGGTGTTCTCCTTAGATAAAAAAACATGGCATGCAGGGTAAACAGATTACAGCAGGGCAATTGATAGGACTGAGCAAGGCATACCAATGCAATACTAGACATAAAGATCCTATGAGATCCGATTGGGCAATACAACAAGATACATAGACCGCCATCCAACTGCATCTATGACTAGAAGTCCACCTTTGGGTTATCATCCAAACCCCCTCCAGTATTAAGTTGCAAGCAACAGACAACTGCTTTAAGCAAAGTGTGTAAGGTAAACAATCCACGTGTTCCATGAACAAGAGACCGTTGTTTTCTACCTAGTGGCAACAACACATCTACAACCTTAGAGATTTCTGTCACTTCCCTTAGATTAAATAGAGGCATGAACCCACTATCGAGCATAAATACCCCCTCTTGGAGTCACTAGCAACTACTTGGACAAGATAGGTACTAGCAATGGAGAGCATGCAAGATAACAAACAACAGAGACATGGTAGAATCAATAAGACAAAATGATTAATCAATCTGACATAGTAATCTCAATATCCATCAGATCCTCGCAAACACAACATGCATGATTACAAATAGATGAGATCTTGATCATGAACGGAGCTCACAAGATCTAGACATGAAAGCACAAAGGAGGAGATACAACCATCTAGCTACTACATGGACCCGTAGTCCAAGGTAGAACTACTCACGCTTCATACCTAAGGCTGGCGTGATGAAGAAGAAGGCCTCCTGGATGATCTCCCCTCTGACAGGGTGTCGGGAAGAGCTTCAGATCCCCCCGATCTAGGGACGATGCTGGCGGCGGCTACAGACGGTTTCATGGAATATTGATCGGGTACTTAGGGTTTAGGCATCAGGGGCTTCTTATAGGATAAGAGGCGAGGCTGGGAGGCGGCCAGGGGGCCCACACCCTGCTCAGGCGCGACCCAGGGTGGACCCACGCCTGGGGGGTGCGGCCACCCTGTGAAGCTCCTCCGTCTCTCCTCTGGACTCCGTGTTCTCCTCGGTGAAATATTGACTTTGGCTTTTGTCACGTCCAATTCCGAGAATATTTCCTTACTAGCTTTTCTCGAACCAAAAATAGCAGAAAACAAGCAACTGGCACTGTGGCAACTTGTTAATAGGTTAGTCCCAGAAAACATATAAAAAGCACCTCAAAATGTGGACAAAGAAAAGCAAAGTAGATACTAAACAAGCATGGAACATCAAAAATTATAGATATGTTTCCGACATATCAAGCATCCCCAAGCTTAACTCATGCTCGTCCTCAAGTAGGTAAGTGATAAAATAATAATTTTTTAGGTGACATGCACCATCAAAACCAAGATCAAACCATTTGCAAGCATTGAAAGCTCTGATCAAAGAACTCTAAACATGTGCATGAAAGATGAAGTTCTAACAATAATACAAAGTAACTATGCATGCAACATGAAAGGCTACAAACAAAGATCATGAATAACATGCATTGAAAAACGTTTGTTTGTTCCACATACAGAAAATATGGCATAGTGGCATTCATCTTGTCCCTCATGGAGTAGCAAATAGATGCATAGGACACCTTCAAAGTTCATAAGAGTGACTAGATACAAATAGCACAAAAACAAGTAATACAACAATATGCATCAATCAATAAGTTTTGGGACAATGCACATAGAACTAAGAAAGGCAACTATGCTCTCTTAACTGGTGCCTAAAGGTAGAAGGTGGAGACTCAATATAATGGTGGAAGAAAGGCCCTTCATAAGGGAAGTAGGGATTTCAAGTTTCAAAAAGAGCTTCCAAAAATTATGGTACTTGTTAGCTTTCGGCCCTCATTGCCCCTATCATAAGCATCTTGAAGTGATTAAGGTTAAAGTGAACAAACTATGGAGTATATGCTTGACAAAGTATAAGTTGGCAATCTCATGTCCCTTGAATACGAGGGCCGCTCCTCATGCTACTCAAGTTTAGTTACTTGGAAGTTCTTGTCATAGTAAGTAGATGTGTATCACAGAGAACCGCCAATGGGGTACCCCTTGCACATGGTATAAGAGCTTTCCCATAACCAAAATGACAAGGCAAGCAGACAATGAGCATCTCAACATTCTTCTTATTTACCATGGGATATGGTGTTTTTTATCTCTTTCCTCTTTTCTCAATATGTCTCTTTTTCTCAATCTCTTCTTTTATAAGAAGAATGCTTCATAGATGTCACTATGGTGATGCTGCAAGTTTCCATCATGATTAGACATGGCTTAGGCTAGCGTCCCAGGCGTTTATCTAACACAAAATACATAACTCCATGTACTTACAAGATCCCTTTTCATTTCACACCGATGACATACATAGACAAAAGAGCATGATATCAATTTTGTACAAAGTACAAGTGCAATGTTGAAAGCGTTCCCCATGAAAACATGGTTCTGCTAATTACAACATATAAGTGCAAGCATATACAACATAGATGACACAGTGGTTCAAGTTTATTAGGGGCAAGAAATATAAAGTATGCCATCAAGTTTGTGAGATCTTTAATCACTAAGTTTTCACATAACAAAATACTTTTTAATTGGAAGATAGCTGAAAACAAGAATATACTTGTAATGGTGTAACACACCATGCATAGGAATTTATAGTGGACACTTTGGAATAAATTAGTTTCTTGGGAGTTGGAAGCATGAGTAGAGCTTACTCATACAAGTGGAGGCTAGCAAAAGACTGGGAGCGACCAACTAAGAGAGCAATAATGGCCATAATCATGCAGAGCGACAAAACATTACTAATCAAAGCATAGAGTGGTACTACAAGTCAAGGACTAAATGATCATATAGGCTATGGTGATTTTTTCATAGTCATAACATGGTGTGAGCATGTGCCAAGTCAACCCAAACAAAGCATCAAAGTAGAATACCACAATACTATGCTTTTGTATGCTAAAACAACGCATGATTCCTTCAAGGCACACTAAGCAATCCCAATTGTTTGGAACAATTCATTCTACAACAATAATCACTAAGCATAAGGTAAAAACAACACCTAGCATGACATGCTAAAGTCTAAGTCACAGTTAAAGCAAGCTCCTCTTGCACTATTCAAGAAAGAAATTTCTACTCCTTTCCAACACCAATCAATTTATTTGAAACAACACAACGAGAACGGGGGTCCAAACTACTTTATTCAAGCAAACTAAACAAACTAAGCAAAGAAAACGAAAACTAAGATGATCCAAGAACAACTCAATAGGGCATGAAACAATAAAAACGAAGTGTCTAGAAAGACCTGAGCTTTTTATTGATGAAGAAGGGGATTCCTTGGGCATCCCAAAGCTTTAACGCTTGTACCTCTTGGGGTGACACCAGGGGGGCATCCCCAAGCTTGAGCTTTTGTCCATTCTTCATCTTATTACATCATTCTCTCTCTACACCTGGAAATTTTCCTTCATACAAAACTTCACACAATCTTCATTAGCAATATTAGTGTATTCAAAAGATAATAGACCCTTGGGTTTAGCTTTGGAACAACAAAACTTTCACTAAAAACACAAGCTACTGAAACAATTCCCTCAAAAATCTCAATTTCCCAAAAGAACCCAAAAAGGAATCAATAAGAAGCAAATGCAAATAATGGCAGAAATCTATCAAAACAGACCAGCAGGTAGAAACCGATTTTTTCAAAGACCTTCTGTTGCTCAAATAAAAGTGTTGAACTAACGAAATTTATCTAACATACTGGGGGATTTATTTGTAAATTCTCAGCTCAATCCGATTTACATAGATTCCTCACGAATTTTTATGGTGGAGCACAAAAATCTGTTTTGGGACAGCAACTCCGCAAATCTTACTTCCCTCTCATTAGAGGTCATTCTTGGCACAAAAAGCAAACAAAAAGGATAAGGAGAGGTCATTACTGAAGTAATAAATTCCAATACTCAAGAAAACTCTTGGGTTATCTCCCAACAAGTACTTTTGTTTAACGCCTTTAAGTTAGGCACAATAGTTTGAGGAGATGCTCACATAAGAAATATGAATTGAAGTAAAAGAGAGAATCAAGAGCAAATTCTAAACACACTTAAGTATAACCCACTTCCTATGCATAGGAATATTGTAATAAAATAAATCAAAGAAGCACAAAGCAACAAGCATAGGAAAGAAAAACAAGTGCAACTTTAAGATTTTCAACATACAGAGGGGAAACTTAATATTGTTGAGATACATAAGACCATGTTTCCCTCTCTCATAATAACTTTTAGTAGACTCATGAATAAACTCAACAATATAATTATCACATAAAGCATGCTTTTCATGATCTACAGACACATAATTTCTATCAGGTTCAAAAATAGTGGGATTAAAACCTTCGAACCTACTTTTAACAATTTTATAACAAGTTGACTGATCATTTAATATAGGACCATCATCTAGAGCTTTATCATAAACATTTTCTAAGCAAAACTCTTTAGTACCATGCATTTCAAAGTTAGGCACAAATATAGGATTATCATAGATAACAGGAGCATAACTATTATCACAAGTTTTACCCATCGCAGATATTTCAAAAGAATCCACAGGAACATAACATTCATCCTCCTTTGGTAAGCATGGGGGACAATCAAATAATGTAAGAGGTAAAGAGTTACTCTCATTAGAAGGTAGGCATGGGTAGCTAATCCATTCTTCCTCCCTTTTTTCATCACTCTTCTCCTCTTTTTCATCTAATGAGCTTCCAGTTTCAGCAATTTCTTCTTCCCTCCTGCAAGGCATTAGTCTCTTCCGGTTGTGGAAAGCACTTATTAAAATATTCAAGAATATAACCATTTTCTTCCTTGTAATTATCAAATCAAAATTTAAGTATCTCATAAATCTCATATTCATAAGGTGCATCATCAGTATTTTCAAGCAAACTGGCAAGTTCAAATGCACCCTTGAAAGCAATAAATTCTTCAATTTGTTCCACATCATAAAAGTCATAATTTCCTTTAACATTAGAAGATATGGTGACATTATCATTATACTCACATTGAAAATGCAAGTGTTTATACCTCCTACAGCAACAAGATTTATCAAAGCAATAAGTAACATTATAAGTAGAGCACACCTCTCTAGCAATAGTATTCAATTTATTAATTTGATCCCATAAGTGTTTCCCTTTTTGTGACAAGCGGTGTTCCTTATAAAAATAATTTTGTTCTTCCGTGAACCCACCTTGCCAATAAGAACTAGTTTCAAAGAAACCATCCATTGATAGAAAGCATGACAAAGCAAGGCAATAACGGACCAGCAACTAGAGCAGGAACTAATTTTTTGTGTTTTTTTTATAAGAGAAAGAAAACCAAACTAAACTATTTTTTTGGAGTTTTTGATAAAACGATGCAAACAAAACCAAGCAAAAGAAACTAAGAAAAACAAAAATAAAGTAAAGAGAAAGGTTGAGGAGGACTCTGTCACATCCCAAGATTTTCCAAATCTTGTAATGTGAAAAATAAAATAAACAAAATAAATTTTCGTTGAAAATCAGGGTGAAAAGAAACTTTTGTTTCTAAATAGAAACTTAAAATCCCATCTTGAACAAACTTTGGTAAAAGTTTGAATCCATCAAAAATCCAAATCAAGGGAAATGCATTCCTCAATGAGTGTATCTGGAAAATTAAACACTTGGAAAAATAAATCCAAACCCTAAACCCTAATGGAATAAAATCATTTCCAAAATTATCTCCAAGCCTATGGATTTGATCCATATAAAAATTTGTCAACAAACATCCACAAATGATCAAGAAGGACAAATAGAAATATTATAAGACCATAGAAATTGGTTTCACTTAAATTGGAACCATGGATAAAATCTTATGAATTTAATTAAGACAAGGAATTAAATTCCCAAAGCTAACCAAGCCCTCATCTAAATTCCATACCAAATGGTGAACAAATAATCCTAAAGACATTTAAAAGATAAACAAATATTAAACAAGATTTTACAAATTGAAATCACCAAGTTTGGACTTCTAAATAAAAAGATATGAATTTTATAAGATGAGGAAAGAAATATTAATTAAAGAATATTCAAAAGACCAAACTAAATCTTGGACTAATCCATTAAGCAATGGAATGAGTATAATCCAAATCCAAATAAAATAAAAGGATAAAGAATTTTCCAAAATAAAATGAAATGGCAATAACCATTCTATCCCTATTTTATAAATACAAATCTCTAACAAGAATGATCTTTTAAATCATGAGAAAATGATAATTGGAATTTACCAAGTGAATAAAAGTTGTTTAATCAACTTAAATGAAATGAATCCTTCAAATAAAAATTGGGGAAATAAAATTATATTAAAATTCCATTGGAATTAGAACAAATACCCAATCCTAAATGAATTAATAAATCATATTAAATTATTCCAAATAATTCAAGATGAATTATTTGACACCCAAATAACCAAATAAAAAACCTACTAAAAAGAATTGGAAGGTTTTGGAAAATCAAATGGTGTTTAGAAATATTATTAAATCTTATATGATTTAAAACTAGATCCTATTTTGAATAATTAAAAGGTCTTAAAAGAATAAATAAATTATTCTTAAATGATTCCAGAATGTTTTACAAATCAGTATTTAAACCTACACAAAATTTGACAAAAGTTTGAATTCAAATAGGTGTTTGAATTGGTTGTCCAAAATCCAAACAGAATAAAGGAAAAGAAAAAAAGAAAAACAAACAGAGTAAAAAAAATGTGAAAGGACCCAGCCCAACTAGCCTAGCCCACTAAGCCCAGTCCAGCCCATCTTCCCTCTCCCGCGGAAAAACGGTTCACACTCACTTATAAACCCGCAAGGACGCTGACAGGTGGACCCCGTTCCCTCACTTTCTCTCGCTGCCAGACGACCCCACGACCACGTCAGCTTCTTCCCCACGCGACCTGATCTTCCTCCCGTTAGTACCGATTGATTCGCATCGTCAATTCACTTCAATGCCGCGTGATCAATGCCCCCTGACCACACTCGCTTAAATGCCCGTTTCTCCTCTTCCTTTCCCCCCAAACATCACGCCTCGAGAGCCACCAAGCTGCTCCCATTTTGTGTCTCCGGCGAGCTCACCGAGCGATTCCGGCCAACCACCGTCACCCCTTGCCTCCCCGAGCACACAGGCACGTTCCCCAGACCCAGGCGCACCTCTCCGTATCGTCATCTCACCCGCGAGTGCCCTGCAAGCTTGGCAACGTCTTCGACTGAGCGCCACCGTCAAACTACATCAACTCCGATGACCCTCCCTGTAAGCAGCTGTCCACCCCTCTCCTTCCCGATGACACTCGCCACACTCGCCCGCATCTAACCACGCCTTTGTTTTGCCTTGGGGTGAACTGCAGCGTCGCCCTCGACGACCTCCAGAGACGCCTGACGCCGCCAGCGACTCCGGCGAGGAATTGCCACCATCCCTGTGCGCCCCTCGTCGAACCAACAGCACGTTGAGCTTCGGCACCTCCTTGCAAACACAGTGAGACCTCTCCCCCTCTCCCTTGCGTCCTGTATCACCAGCTCCGCCGCGAGCAGAGCCAGCGCCGCCAGTCGCCGCCGCCAGCGCCGCTGAGTAATGGTCAACGCAGTCAGGTCCGTAGGATTTTGATCTGACGGATGCGATAGAACGTGAGTGAAAGGGTAAGTTTGCATCTGTGCCGCACGATTCTAATTAGATCCAACGCACCACGTAGCTCGATCCTGGCGAACTGGTACAGGCGAATTAGAACTTGACACGTGGCTCAACTCGTTTGAATTAAAACAGAATAGATCTATTAGATGTGCCAATTTGAAAAATCCATAACTTTCAAACCACACGTCCAAAATTTGCAAATTTTATATAAATGGATTCATAAAAACAAGCCATAGCCAACCATGCACTTTGTTTAGTAAAAAGCTTCTGTTAAAATGTTTGTTTTTGCAGAAACTTATGTATGCTTGTTTAGGTTATAAAAATTATTCTAAAATGATTTTGGGGATAAAATCTTTGGCAAATGGTTTTTTTGAACCTACTGACCCTAGGAAACAAATTGTGGTTTCAAAAATGTATTGGGTGAAACAAAAGAATGAATCTTGGATTTAAACCAATTCTAGTCAAATAAAAATATGGTTTAATTATTAAAAATGGTTTTGGAAGAAAACCTTTGAGAAATATCTTGAAATAAACTCTCTGTCCCTAACACCAAGTTTTATGGTTTAAAACATATTTTGTGAACCCTATAGATTAATGCCTTATTGAAAACATTTTACACCACATAAAATGTTACCTTGTTTCAAAAAGGGTTTATAAAGTGAAACCTATTGCAAATGACTTTGCCACTTTATAAAATGACCAATAGGTGTTTCCAAATGTTTACAACCTACTAGAAACCACTTTTACAAATAAAACAACCTATTGCATGCTTGCATGTATTACTTTGATTTTATCATTCTATGTGATGAATTGCTTGAATGGTAGATTGAAATATTGTTTGCTTGATTGAATTGTAGTGATTTGAAGTGAGTGAACATTGCAAAGATCAAGGAGTGAACTTATACTCTCTACCAAAAAGGAAAGTGATGCTTCATACTATGTCCCATTATTTTCACTATGCATTAGTGATATTTCTAAGTAGGACTTGCATGGAATTTTTGATAAGTATAAACTATGATATGGGAAATCCTAGTAGATGAAACCTTAGTAGAAATTTCCTAAGTTAAGATTCCTACTACTATCATGCTTAGCTTAGCTTATCTAGTAGAAAACAAGGGTGAATTATATATTCATGCTATGGAAAATTTCTAAGTCTGAGGACTTGGGTTTTGTTTAATAAAACAACTAAGTGAATGAATCACCTGGGTGGAATGGAAGGAATGGTTTGTGTTGAGTGGTTACACAAGGCCAGGGGACTGGTGAACCTTGTGTATCGCACTTGTGGATGGCCACCCAGGAACAAAGAGATTTGAGATGTCAAATGTTGAGAAGCTTCAAGTGCAGCCACTTGGCATTATGAGCTCCGCCTGGATCATATGGGTTGCAATAACTTATCCAAATGGACAGTTGGTGGTAGGGGAATGATAGGTTGGAACGCGTCCATTCTGGTCTAAGGGAAGGCTTCTGAAAGATCTTGTCTTGGTGAAACCAAGTCTTGTGGGGAAAGTGCACCACCTCTGCAGAGTGTAAAATCTAAGTACTTAGCCATGTCCCTGGCAAAGGACAATTTGAGCATCAAGACATGGAAGCTATCAAGAATCTCCTCATCCCAATTTCTAAGTTAAAAACTTTTGGGTGAACAAGGGTTGAAGGATCACCAATTTCTATTGGGAGATGCCTTGGGTGATTTTGTCAAGCAAAAAAATTAGTGTTTTCAAATGATAAGGAAAAATCTATTTCGAGCAAAGCAAGCCTAAGCTCCACTTAGCCAAATGCATATAGATGATAGACTCCACTATACTACCATAGTATCACTTGCCAATACAATTCAAATGTATTGACCATTGTGGCTGTAACTTATTATGTTGCAGGTTTGTTTGATGTTAATGAAGTTTATTGATTAGGATTACAAGTCTACAACCAACATGTCTGCCTGTGGAACTTTGAAGATGAAGGACCCCATGATATTGTTATATTCTGCTGCATTGTAATGAGATAGCCAAATGAGCTATGTAAGATGTAATAAATTATTTTATTCCTGGTTATAAAGTTGTATTATGACCTTTGTTTCTTGATATTACATCTTAACTGTGGATGCTAGCTATTGATCCAGGGACTAGCATTGTAAACACAGGGATCTCTACCTTATTAAAGGTTGGGAACCTTACAGATGGTATTAGAGAATTATGTTGCCTGTAGGATTTGTAAACCTAGGATTGGACAAAACCCTTAGAAAAATAGGAGTTGTATTTGTTCCAAAACTTATTTACAAACAATCTTGTAAACTCTTTCCTCAACCATTTTGGTTTTGATTCTACATCTCTTCTATTTCAAACTTGATGGATAAAGCCTACCCCATGGCCAAAGACTTCATCATGTGCAAAGGACTTCATCAACTCTAATGAATTCAACTTCTTCAACTCTAATGACTTCAATATCTTCAACATTTGCACCAAGGACTTCAACTTGGATATCACTAAGGACTACAAGTGAGACAAGAAATAGTACTCAAGACTTGAAGACAAGGGAAACACAACTTAGAAGGAACCATCATCACTTTGAAACAAGAAATTCTCCAAGGATACAAAGATCTTGTTCATGAAGAATCAACTAAGAAGGATGGAAAGATCTCAAGTGAACCATATAGTTGGACCACCATATTTAGTTTAAGTCAAACCCACCAACCTATGTGGTGTAACAAAAATATTTTTGGTTGCCTAAAATTGTGCTTGAACTTTGATGTTTGAGTGAAATGTTTGGTTGTGATTGCTTGCACTTTGCTTGTGTGAATTGTGATGTGTGTGATTAGAATTGATTCCTTAGAAATATTTTGCCTATTCTAATCCCAATCCAACCAAAACAGATGACTTCTCCAAGAAACTCCAACATCAAGGATGGTGACAACAACAACCAAGAGGACAACATGAGAGAACTCATAGTAACCCAAACCTAGTTGAACCAAGTGACAGCTCAATTTATAGCCAACACCAGTGAGGTAGATCCAACCATGCAAAGGTTTTTGGAAACCCAAACCCAATTGTTGCATAAGGTGACAGATCAAATGATCAACATGGGAAACAACTCTTCCAAAGAAGGTTGTGACAACAAGGATGACAAATATGTTATTCTAGATGGAACCCAAGCTTGCAATATTTGTGGAGACAAGGATCACACTTCCAAGGAGCATGAAGATCAATGCCCCAACTGTGAAGAGAAACATCCAGCTAACCAATGCCCCACATCCCAAGCTACTTGCTTCCTATGTGAAGGAAATAATCATGTTCCTATCCAATGCCCCTATCTATTCCATAGTTCAACAAAGGAAACAAGGTAGAGTGCATCAACAGCTTGTAAACCCTCATGAAGGAACAACTTATACCAATAAGGATGAAGGCAAAGTCAAAACTATTCATCATAAGGCCAAATCCAAAGTGATCACAAAGTGTTGCTACTCTTGTGAAGAAGAAGGTCATATCTCTAGTAAATGCACCAAGAAGAGAGAAAGATTTCCCACCTTTGTGGTGAAGTATGAAGAGCATGAATTAGAAGAACTCCTAGCTTTGGAGAAACCCAAGAAGAAGAATAAATTCCCCAACCCAAACAAGAAGGATATTACCCAAGAGCAATGTTACACTTGCAAAGAGATGGGACACTATGCCAATGAATGCCCAGAAAAGAAGAAGAACCAAGGAAACAAACAAAAGGCAATGATACCAAAGGGAAAGAAAGATATCCGCCAAGTGATGGGTTTCAAATGCAAAGAGCTAGGCCATTATGCAGACAAGTGTCCAGAGAAGTTTCAACAAGATCCCAAGCAAGCCAAGATGTAATCTAGTTGGAAATTTTTTTAAGGGTGGTAGTACCCTAGATGCTTTGAGCCAATTTGTAACCCTAGCCTCCCCAAATCTCGGGACGAGATTTATTTTAAGGGTGGTAGCCTGTCACATCCCAAGATTTTCCAAATCTTGTAATGTGAAAAATAAAATAAACAAAATAAATTTTTGTTGAAAATCAGGGTGAAAAGAAACTTTTGTTTCTAAATAGAAACTTAAAATCCCATCTTGAACAAACTTTGGTAAAAGTTTGAATCCAACAAAAATCCAAATCAAGGGAAATGCATTCCTCAATGAGTGTATCTGGAAAATTAGACACTTGGAAAAATAAATCCAAAACCGAAACACTAATGGAATAAAATCATTTCCAAAATTATCTCCAAGCCTATGGATTTGATACATATAAAAATTTGTCAACAAACATTCACAAATGATCAAGAAGGACAAATAGAAATATTATAAGACCATAGAAATTGGTTTCACTTAAATTGGAACCATGGATAAAATCTTATGAATTTAATTAAGACAAGGAATTAAATTCCCAAAGATAACCAAGCCCTTATCTAAAATCCATTCCAAATGGTGAACAAATAATCCTAAAGACATTTAAAAGATAAACAAATATTAAACAAGATTTTACAAATTGGAATCACCAAGTTTGGACCTCTAAATAAAAAGATATGAATTTTATAAGATGAGGAAAGAAATATTAATTAAAGAATATTCAAAAGACCAAACTAAATCTTGGCCTAATCCTTTAAGCAATTGAATGAGTATAATCCAAATCCAAATAAAATAAAAGGATAAAGAATTTTCCAAAATAAAATGAAATGGCAATAACCATTCTATCCCTATTTTATAAATACAAATCTCTAATAAGAATGATCTTTTAAATCATGAGAAAATGATAATTGGAATTTACCAAGTGAATAAAAGTTTTTTAATCAACTTAAATGAAATGAATCCTTCAAATAAAAATTGGGGAAATAAAATTATATTAAAATTCCATTGGAATTGAAACAAATACCCAATCCTAAATGAATTAATAAATCATATTAAATTATTCCAAATAATTCAAGATGAATTATTTGACACCCAAATAACCAAATAAAAAACCTACTGAAAAGAACTGGAAGGTTTTGGAAAATCAAATGGTGTTTAGAAATATTATTAAATCTTATATGATTTAAAACTAGAACCTATTTTGTATAATTAAAAGGCCTTAAAAGAATAAATAAATTATTCTTAAATGATTCCATAATGTTTTACAAATCAGTATTTAAACCTACACGAAATTTGACAAAAGTTTGAATTCAAATAGGTGTTTGAATTGGTTGTCCAAAATCCAAACAGAATAAAGGAAAAGGAAAAAAGAAAAACAAAAAGAGTAAAAAAATGTGAAAGGACCTAGCCCAACTAGCCTAGCCCACTAAGCCCAGTCCAGCCCATCTTCCCTCTCCCGCGGAAAAATGGTTCACACTCACTTATAAACCCGCAAGGACGCTGACAAGTGGACCCCATTCCCTCACTTTCTCTCTCGCTGCCAGACGACCCCACGACCACGTCAGCTTCTTCCCCACGCGACCTGTTCTTCCTCCCGTTACTGCCGATTGATTCGCATCGTCAATTCACTTCAATGCCGAGTGATCAACGCCCCCTGACCACACTCGCTTAAACGCCCGTTTATCCTCTTCCTTTCCCCTCAAACATCACGCCTCGAGAGCCACCAGGCTGCTCCCATTTTGCATTGCACTGCCGCTGTCTCCGGCGAGCTCACCGAGCGATTCCGGCCAACCACCGTCGCCCCTTGCCTCCCCGAGCGCACAGGAACGTTCCCCAGACCCAGGCGCACCTCCCCGTATCGTCAGCTCACTCGCGAGTGCCCTGCAAGCTCGGCAACGTCTTCGACTGAGCGCCACCGTCAAACTACATCAACTCCGGTGACCCTCCCTGTAAGCAGCTGTCCACCCCTCTCCTTCCCGATGACACTCCTGCACTCGCCACACTCGCCCGCATCTAACCATGCCTTTGTTTTGCCTTGGGGTGAACTGTAGCATCGCCCTCGACGACCTCTAGAGCCGCCTGACGCCGCCAGCGACTCCGGCGAGGAATTGCCACCATCCCTGTGCGCCCCTCGTCGAACCAACATCACGTTGAGCTTTGGCACCTCCTTGCGAACACAGTGAGCCCTCTCCCCCTCTCCCTTGCGTCCTGTATCACCAGCTCCGCCGCGAGCAGAGCCAGCGCCGCCAGTCGCCGCCGCCAGCGCCGCTGAGTAATGGTCAACGCAGTCAGGTCCGTAAGATTTTGATCTGACGGATGCGATAGAACATGAGTGAACGGGTAAGTTTGCATCTGTGCCGCATGATTCTAATTAGATCCAACGCACCACGTAGCTCGATCCTGGCGAACTGTTACAGGCGAATTAGAACTTGACACGTGGCTCAGCTCGTTTGAATTAAAACAGAATAGATCTATTAGATGTGCCAATTTAAAAAATCCATAACTTTCAAACCACACGTCAAAATTTTGCAAATTTTATATCAATGGATTCAGAAAAACAAGCCCTAGCCAACCATGCACTTTGTTTAGTAAAAATCTTCTGTTAAAATGTTTGTTTTTGCAGAAACTTATGTATGCTTGTTTAGGTTATAAAAATTATTCTAAAGGGGATAAAATCTTTGGAAAATGGTTTGTTTTGAACCTACTGACCCTAGGAAACAAATTGTGGTTTCAAAAATATATTTGGTGAAACAAAAGAATGAATCTTGGATTTAAACCAATTCTAGTCAAATAAAAATATGGTTTAATTATTAAAAATGGTTTTGGAAGAAAACCTTTGAGAAATATCTTGAAATAAACTCTCTGTCCCTAACACCAAGTTTTATGGTTTGAAAACATATTTTGTGAACCCTATAGATTAATGCCTTATTGAAAACATTTTACACCACATAAAATGTTACCTTGTTTTAAAAAGGGTTTAAAAGTGAAAACTATTGCAAATGACTTTGCCACTTTATAAAATGACCAATAGGTGTTTCCAAATGTTTACAACCTACTAGAAACCACTTTTACAAATAAAACAACCTATTGCATGCTTGCATGCATTACTTTGATTTTATCATTCTATGTGATGAATTGCTTGAATGGTAGATTGAAATATTGTTTGCTTGATTGAATTGTAGTGATTTGAAGTGAGTGAACATTGCAAAGATCAAGGAGTGAACTTATACTCTCTACCAAAAAGGCAAGTGATGCTTCATACTTTGTCCCATTATTTTCACTATGCATTAGTGATATTTCTAAGTAGGACTTGCATGGAATTTTTGCTAGGTTTAAACTATGCTATGGGAAATCCTAGTAGATGAAACCTTAGTATAAATTATCTAAGTTAAGATTCCTACTACTATCATGCTTAGCTTAGCAAGTAGAAAACAAGGGTGAATTATATATTCATGCTATGGAAAATTTCTAAGTCTGAGGACTTGGGTTTTGTTTAATAAAACAACTAAGTGAATGAATCACCTGGGTGGAATGGAAGGAATGGTTTCTGTTGAGTGGTTACACAAGGCCAGGGGACTGGTGAACCTTGTGTATCTCACTTGTGGATGGCCACCCAGGAACAAAGAGATTTGAGATGTCAAATGTTGAGAAGCTTCAAGTGCAGCCACTTGGCATTATGGGCTCTGCCTGGATCATATAGGTTGCAATAACTTAGCCAAATGGACAGTTGGTGGTAGGGGAATGATAGGTTGGAACGCGTCCATTTTGGTCTAAGGGAAGGCTTCTGAAAGATCTTGTCTTGGTGAAACCAAGTCTTGTGGGGAAAGTGCACCACCTCTGTAGAGTGTAAAATCTAAGTACTTAGACATGTCCCTGGCAAAGGACAATATGAGCATCAAGACATGGAAGCTATCAAGAATCTCTTCATCCCAATTTCTAAGTTAAAAACTTGTGGGTGAACAAGGGTTGAAGGATCACCAATTTCTATTGGGAGATGCCTTGGGTGATTTTGTCAAGCAAAAAAATTAGTGTTTTCAAATGATAAGAAAAAATCTATTTTGAGCAAAGCAAGCCTAAGCTCCACTTAGCCAAATGCATATAGATGATAGACTCCACTATACTACCATAGTATCACTTGCCAATACAATTCAAATGTATTGACCATTGTGGCTGTAACTTATTATGTTGCAGGTTTGTTTGATGTTAATGAAGTTTATTGATTAGGATTACAAGTCTACAACTAACATGTCTGCTTGTGGCACTTTGAAGATGAAGGACCCCATGATATTTATATATTCTGCTGCATTGTAATGAGATAGCCAAATGAGCTATGTAAGATGTAATAAATTATTTTATTCCTAGTTATAAAGTTGTATTATGACCTTTGTTTCTTGATATTATATCTTAACTGTGGATGCTAGCTATTGATCCAGGGACTAGCATTGTAAACACAGGGATCTCTACCTTATTAAAGGTTGGGAACCTTATAGACTCCCCTTGTGAAGACGTCCTTAGCCTCCCCGGCAACGGCGCCAGAAAATCTTGATGGCGTTGCGCCAATGTGGGAGAGCTTCGTCGGGAAACCCCAGGAGCAAGGTGTGATGCAGCACAACAACAAGTCATCCCTCAGTAAGAAATCGAGTTTATCGAACCATTAGGAGGAAGGAAACGTCTCAAAGGTATTGCAAGCAACATGGAAACCTGCACAACACAAACTCAAGACTTTGCCCCAACTAACAGTGAGGTTGTTAATCTCACCGGTTGCTGTAACAAAGGATTAACTGTTTGGTGTGGAAGGTGATGATGGTTTGCAGAAAGTAAACAGTAACAGTGGAAGATGTATCAATGGTAAAAATTGGACCGAGGTCCATAGTTCACTAGAGGTGTTCTCCATAGATAAACAAACATGGCATGTAGGGTAAACAAATTACAGCAGGGCAATTGACAGGACTAAGCAAGGCATAATAATGCAATACTAGACATAAAGATCCTACAAGATTCGATTGGGCAATACAACAATATACATAGACTGCCATCCAATTGCATCTATGACTAGAAGTCCACCTTTGGGTTATCATCCGAACCCCCTCTAGTATTAAGTTGCAAGAAACAGACAACTGCTTTAAGCAAAGTGTGTAAGGTAAACAATCCACTTGTTCCATGAACAAGAGACCGTTGTTTTCTCCCTAGTGGCAACATCACATCTACAACCTTAGAAATTTATGTCACTTCCCTTAGATTAAATAGAGGCATGAACCCACTATCGAGCATAAATACCCCCCCTTGGAGTCACTAGCAACTACTTGGCCAAGGTAGCTACTAACAACGGAGAGCATTCAAGATCACAAACAACACAGACATGATAGAATCAATAAGACAAAACCATTAATCAATCTGACATAGTAATCTCAATATCCATCGGATCCCCGCAAACACAACATGCATGATTAAAAATAGATGAGATCTTGATCATGAACGGAGCTCACAAGATCTAGACATGAAAGCACAAAGGAGGAGATACAACCATGTAGCTACTACATGGACCCGTAGTCCAAGGTGGAACTACTCACGCTTCATACCGGAGGCTGGCATGATGAAGAAGAAGGCCTCCGGGATGATCTCTCCTCCGGCAGGGTGCCGGGAAGAGCTTCAGATCCCCCTGATCTAGGGACGATGGTGGCGGCGGATATAGACGGTTTCATGGAATATTGATCGGGTACTTATGGTTTAGGCATCGGGGGATTCTTATAGGCGAAGAGGCAAGGCTGGGAGGCGGACTGGGGGCCCACACCCTGCCTAGGCGTTGCCCAGGGTGGGCCCATGCCTGGGGGGTGCGGCCGCCCTGTGGCGCCCCTCCGTCTCTCCTATGGACTCTGTGTTCTCCTCGGTGAAATATTGACCTTGGCTTTTGTCCCGTCCAATTCTAAGAATATTTCCTTACTAGATTTTCTGGAACAAAAAAATCAGAAAACAGGCAACTTGTTAATAAGTTAGTACCAGAAAACATATAAAAAGCACCTAGAAGTGTGGAGAAAGCAAAGCAAAGTAGATACTAAACAAACATGGAACATCAAAAATTATAGATATGTTTCTGATGTATCAAGCCCTGGCGAGTCCATCTAGCGAGTTGTTCTCCCTCAAGCTAAATTGGACCCCCTCTGAGGTAGGTGCCTCCATCTTGCCTCTGAGGTTTGCAACTATCAGCCACTATAGTTCTCCTCATTGCTGATCATTGAGCTGTGCTCCAAAGAACTCGGGGTGCGGGCGCTCAAGAAGTTCCGAGAGTTGGCTTAAATCATGCTCGAAGATGAGCTCCCCTCCGTTGCCCAACTGGTAGAACTTTCTATACTTGACTTCCATCTATAAGAATGTAGGATGCGTAAGTTAGTGAGGTGATCAAGTGTGTCAAATTTTATGTAAGCTTGCAAGAATTTTTGAGGAACATGAATTTTGTTGAAAGAATCTTAGTGATAAGAATGAGAATAGGTTTTCATAAATACTCACTTCTTTTGTTTTGAAACTAGGTTTTTGATTCAAGCGTCCATTCTAACTAGGGTCTCCTATGGTTAGGATGGCTCTGATACCAACTTGTCAACACCCGGATTTTTAATCCCAGATGCCTGTTATGCCATAGATCGCAATCCCAGGATTACCATTTTTCTGAGACCTAACAGATTGGTACCATAGTTCATCATCCATTACAAACCATAATAAAGGTCTTACAAATCAAGGATCTCATGATCCAGTCTTAATACAATCAACACAGCGGAAAAATAATAAATCTAGCGTGGTCGAGGCTCCATCTTCAGGGTCACAGGCAATGCTGACGATGGGAGATGATCCTAGTTGTCATAGACTTCCTGCTGTCCATCATCCTGGTAGTCCTCCTCATAGTCTGGCCATAGGAATATCCAGGGACAAAGCCATGAGTACTCTTTAAGTACTCGCAAACTATCACTAACAAGTAAAGTAGTTCGAGTAGGAATCCTAAGCTCTAGGTTTATTGGCGAAAAGCCAAGTTTATCTCAAACTGAGTTTAAAAGTAAAGAAAACCAGTTTAATGTTTTACAACACCTAAGTGGGAACTTAGTTTTCATGTTCACAACCCTGTTGTGGTCAAGTCAAAGTCATAGTTCATTTCATAAGTCATTTTGAAAACATCTGACGACGGAATAGTATGGCCACTCCAACTGTCCATAACCACGAACGCGGCTATTCGAATAGTTTGACACTCTGCAGAGGTGGTACACTTTCACCACAACATTTGATACATCTGTCAGGGACAAACCCTTAATCATCATACTTAGTATACAGATAATCAATCCTAACCTTTCAATTACACACCCTAGTATAGGCACCTCCCCTATGAGTTTGGCCTCCCAACCATGACCATTTGTCATCTTGGGAACCATGACCATTCTAACTACTTAGGCCAAGTTTTATGCTCTTTATGCTATCTATACTATTTTTCCAAAACTCACAAAGCACTAACTAAAAGTACTAAAGAACTTTGGTAAAGCAAAAGGGTAAAGCTTGCAAGTAAAACTAGGAATTGGTATAATCAAGGTTGCATAACCAAAGCATGCCTAATGCATCTTGTATAGGTTATATGCAAATTTCTAGCTTGCAAGTGTTAGCTTGCAAAGTGTAGCTTTCTAGGATGGCTTGCCTTGATTGGTGCAGTGGTTGAAGTTTTATTCTTCTTCGTAGTACTCCTCCTCCTCATAGCCTTGGTCGGTACTGGCGTCTATAAATAAATACGAGGTACACAATCACCAAAAAATACTTAACTACCTCTATTTAGCACACAAAGGTTCACACTAGATGATCTAGCATCATCGCAATCATCACATGAAATAAAGACCCAGTCTTATTTATTTTATTTTAGAAAAGTAATTTCTACTCATCGAAAACTACTTAAGATTTAATATTCTCCAATTAAAAGATGGGATCATGTTGACACATGAATCACCACATATTCTAATACTTGGGAATGTGATTTAAAGTGGTGGTCATATTTTATAAAGTTTAAAATGATTATTTTAAATAATTAAAGTGACTAGAAATGCCTATGTAGCATTTTTTTAGTATTATTCCAAGCTCACTGCATGTAAACCTAAATATTTTTACATATTCAGAAATATCTTGTCAAATGTGATTTTTGAGAGTTGGAATCAACTCAAAAGCATTTATGGTTGATTTTTGAAAAATGTTTGAATGTGGAAAAGTCTCTGTCTTGTTATTTTTACTATAGGTGATCTATAATTCCAAATGGTTTGAATCCAACGGGCTTCGATTGATATTTTCAATACCTTTCTAGCAAAATTGGAATCATACAATTTGGTTTAGTAAATCTATTTGAATTGAATTTCAAAGTCACTGAGTGAACTAGGTTTTAACTAAAATGGAAAAAGGTTATTTTAATCTCTGGGCTACACGCGGGAATGTTACTGGGCCGGCCAAATTGCACAGCACGCGCGCAGCGGGCTGCTGATAGGGGGGTCCTACTAGTTAGTGGCTCAATCTAAACGAAGCGGTACCTTTCAATCTGAGCCCTATGATTAGAACGAGATCTACGGCCTACGTTCATCCTATCCGTCGGATAGCTCCGGCGGGACTAAAACCTAACGGCGATGGTGGGGGTATGCGGTAGCTTACCAAGCCTCCAGCTAGGGTTGGCGATGGGGGCGAACGATGTTGCCGATGACGGCGGTTCAAACTATGGTCGCGGTGGCTCCTAGGGTTGCTCCAATCAACGGCTCCTCTTCTCCTTTGCAGCGGCGGACTCCGGTGAAATTCTGGCATAATAGAGATTGCCTTGCTCCTGGGAAAGGTGTGGGGTGGTTCTGAGAGAGAGGGGAGTGAGATGGTGTGAAGAATTGAGGCGGGGGTGGCCTCTATTTATACACCGGCGATAGGGACCGAGCGGGATGGTCAGGGCTCGTCGGTGACGACGATGCAGTGAGATAACGACATGGCTGAGGGTGTAGGACGGTGTGGTGTCTCCTGGCGATCATAACTGGATTAATGGCGCGGAACGGGGCGGTCGAGAACAGTCGGGCGCGGTCATTGCTCTGAGCGGAAACGGCGGTGTTCGAGACGATGTACAGAGGCTTCGTGTCGCGTGGCGGCGAACGGTCGTGTCTGAGGGGTAGCTAGGGTCATGGCGAATGCAGTTAAGAGCTTAAGGGCGAGGCGCGGCGTGTGTGCGCGTGTCGGCTGCGGTGCTCTGGCGCGCTCTCGGCATGGAGCAGAGAAAATGGGCGTGGTGATTGTCTAGTGGTCCAGGGCTTAGCTGAGCTCGAGGGGTGGACAGGGAGTGGCGGTGTACGGTGGCCTGCCTCCTAGACATCATGGACAGGTGTGGCTCTTCCTCATGCGTGCTGGCTATGGTCGGTCGGCAATGATAGCTCGGGTGGCGCGTCACTGGTGCAACGGCGAGGAAGGGGGAGGCTTCAATGTAGTGTTGGGTGCTGGGGGAACCAAGGGCTAGTAGTGGCGACAAGTAGTGGAGAAGGCATTGATCAAGAACAGTAGAAGTTAGGCAAGTTTGATCTGTGCTCACCAGGTGTTTGATGAAATGGCCGCATGAATTCAAAGTTTGAATTTTTGGATGAATTTTGGTGAGTTCTCTGGTCATAAGCTTGGTAGTCTCTGGTTGCTTGGGTTTGTCAAGGTGAAGTGGTTTGGTTGGTTTTTGAGAAATGGCCATCTTAGTATCTATTAAGGTGTCACATCCCAAGATTTTCGAAATCTTGTAATGTGAAAAATAAATGAATAACATAAAACTTTGTTGATTTTCAGGGTGAGAAGAAACTTTTTGAATCCTTTTGAAAACTTTCAAAACCTATTTGGATCAAATAAAATCTTAAAGGGATTTAAAAAAAGTTAAATAAACAATAAAGTTAAAAATATTTGGAATTACTATTTTTGGATCTTTTAATAAAAAGATTTGGTTTTCAAATGAAAAGGGTAGAAATATAAATAAGGATTATTTTATAAGCCAAATTAAAACTTGGCCAAGCCTTTGAACTAAAATATTTCTATTTGATAAAAAAAGTAAAGGTTTATTTAAAATAAAATAATAACGATTTAATATCCAAGTTTATTAAAAATAAAGGTTTTACTATTTTAATTAAAACATTAAAAACTTGTTAAATTATTTTAAACAAGTTTTCCAAGTATTCTTTATTTTTCAAATAAAACCTACTGATTTGGTTTTTGAAATATTTAGATTTCAAATGGAGATTTTAAATAAATTAAAACCCATTTGATTTATTAACTAATGTCCATTCTATTTAATTATAAATGGATCCTAAAATAAAAATATTATTTTGTTTTTGGACTTGGTTTATTGTTGTTAAACAGAACCAAAATTCAATGCAAAGTTTGGAGGAGTTTTGAATTGATTTGAATGTTTGATTTGTTTGTTTGAATTTCAAAACAGAAAATAGAAATGGAAAAAGGAAAAGTTTCAGAACAAAAAAAAATGTGTAAAGGACACAGCCCAACCGACCAGCCCAACAAGCCCAACAGCAAGCCCACCCCACTCTCTCTCGCGAAACGTTTTCTACACACAGTCTCGCACCCGCGAAGTCGCAGACAGGTGGACCCTCTCCCTCTATTTCTTCCTCGCTGACGCCCGGACCCCACATCGCCACCTCAGCGTCGTCTTTCCTCTGACCACGTCGCCTCGCCGTTTCCTGTCCTTTACTCCGGCGATCAATTCGTGTTGATAGCGGCCATTACTCCACCGCGCGACCACGCTGTTTTTAAACGCCCGCGTCTTACCTCTCTTTTCCCCCAGACAGCTCTCTTCCTCTGCCTCCAGGCTGCGACAATTTCGCCTCGCATCGCCACTGCCTCCGGCGAGTTCCGCGAACAATTCCGGCCAGCAGACACCGCCCCTCGCCTCCTGGACCAAGTTCACGCACTCCCCAGCCTCTGGCGCTTCTCCCCGAGCCTTCCGTTCACTCACGGGCGCCCCAGAACCTCGACTTCGACAACCTCTGAGCGCCGCCGCGTCTGCTTCTCTCTCCGGCGAGTTTTTCTGGTAAGTCTAGACCACCCCGAGCCCTTTCAATCACGCACGCATCATCGCCTTGGCTTTGCGCGTCTGACCATACTTTCCGTTTGTCTCCTCATGACCCGTAGCACCGTCCTCAACGATGACAGAGCGTGGCCGAGGTGTAGCTCCACTCCGGCGAGCGATTAAACCCGCTCCAGTGCGCCCCTCGCCAGACCAGAACCACCTCGAGCTTCACCTCGACCTCGCGAGCACGGTGAGCATCCTCTTTTCCTCCTTTGCTTCCTGTAGCCGCCGCAACATCATCGTCTGACCGCGCCGCCGCCGTTCACCACCGCTAGCGTCGTCGGTTTATGTCCAGTAGCTGTGAGTCGTTGGATTTTAATCCTACGCACGCGATAGATCACTTAAACGCTGAAGGGGTACGCAACTAGAGCTGTGCGATCTGCTTAGATCCAACGAACCACAGAGCGCAATCCGCGCGAACCGATACCGCCCAATGAGAACACGCCGCGTGGCCAGCTTTTGATTTAAAACAGAATTAGAATCTGATTTAGATGCAGATTTGAAAACCTTGTAACTTTTGATCCACACGTCCAAAATTTGCAAACTTTATATCAATGGAATCAGTGTAACAAGCCCTAGCCAACCATGCAATTTGTTTAGTAAAAAGCTTCTGGTAAAATGTTTGTTTTTGCAGAAACATTTGTATGCTTGTTTAGGTTATAAAAATTATTCCAAAATGTTTTTAGGGTTGAAATCTTTGCAAATTGGTTTTTTGTGAACTTACTGACCCTAGTAACCAACCCATGGATTTAAAAATGGATTTTGTGAAGTTTAGGAATAAAAACTTGAATTTGCTCATTTCTAGTCAAATAAAAATATTGATTTTGATATGAAAATGATTTTTGAGAAAAACCATTGGAAATTGTTTTGATTCAAACCTACTGACCCTAAAACACCAAGTTTGGTGAATTAACAACTTATTTGGTGAACAACATAAAATTGTTGCTTTGCTAAAAACAATTTCAATCACATGAAATGATGATTGGATTTAAAAATGGTTTATAGATAAAACTCTTTTGCAAATGACTTTGCCACTTTGGAAAAATGACCACTTTGAATCTTACAAAGTTTAGAGCCTAGTGGAGACCACCATTGAAAATAAAACTATCTTTTGCATGCTTTCATGCATGACTTGTTTTCTATGATTTCATGTGTGATGAATTGTTTGATTATGGTTTGGAATGCTAGTTGAATCTATGTTTGCTTGATTGATTTGTAGTGAAGCTAGAAGAGTGTGATATTAGCAAGATCAAGAAGTGAACCAACACTCCCTACCAAAAAGGCAAGTGACACTATCATCCAAAGTCCTACTATTTTAATTATACTTAGTGGATTTTGAAAACATGCATGAAAAGGATTTCTATACTTAAGCTATGCTAAATCCTAATAGGATACCCTTATACATTCCTTAGTGAAAACAATGTCGTTGTAAAATGCTTAGCCAAGCTATATATTTTGAGAAGAGATACATGTTGAGATTTTATGAAGTTGAGAAAATACTTATGTTTTATATAATAAAACAAGTACTCAATGAACCACCTGGGTGGACAAGGATACTCAAGTTTTGGACAAGGTGGCAACAAAAGGAACCATGTCGATGGCAATCTCTTTGTGTTGTGCACCAAAAGAAAACCACCAAGGGACTTAGAGATTGAACATGTTTCTCCAACAGTGGCTTCCGTGTACAGCCACATGCTATTATGGCTCTGGCTTAGTCAACTACATTGGGAAGACCCATGCATTATCTTCAGGTTAACTGAAAATGAGGGAACTCGGAACCCTACATGGGTGCCTGAAGACAAGCTAGCAATGGTGTATGGGAGGACCCTATGGAAATACTTCGTCACATTCTCAATCTGCCAGTACTCCATCTTGGTGAGTACTTATCCAGCGGCCACTGGTGGCAACAAGATGAGAGTGTGTCATGTGGGTAAGGTGTACAACTTCTGCAGAAGATAAAGATTCTAAGTACTTAGCCGTGTCCCCGGTTATGGACAATATTGAGCAACTAAAGGCCTGAAGCTATGGGAAATCTCGACATTCCAATTTCTAAAAGAAAAACTATTAAGTGACAACAAAAGGCTTGAAGCACTTGGGGATTTACCAAGGAGCTCAAGAGAATTTGATAAAAACTTGAAGTACTTGGGGTGTACCAAGGAGCTCAAGAGAATTTGATAAAAACTTGAAGTACTTGGGGTGTACCAAGGAGCTCAAGAGATTTTGATAAAAACTTAAAGCACTTGGGGATTTACCAAGGAGCTCAAGATATTTGGATAAAAACTTGAAGTACTTGGGGATTTACCAAGGAGCTCAAGAGATTTTGACAAAGACTTGAAACACTTGGGGATTTACCAAGGAGTTCAGAAAGATTTGACAAAAGATCAAAACTATTTTGAAAAGATAGGATAAAATTATTGCTTTATGCAAATGATCCTTAAACCCTACTTAGCCAAATATGCATGTAATGATAGGATCCACTTATATTCAACATAGTAGTGAAACTTGCCAATACAATTCAAATGTATTGACCCTTGTGGCTATAACTTGTTATGTTGCAGGTTTGTTTTATGTTAAGTGTGTTGATTAGGATTACAAAGTTTACAACCAACATGTTTGCCTGTGGCACTTTGAAGATGAAGGACCCCATGCTTATAGATTTTCTGCTGCAATGTAATGTAATAGCCAAATGAGCTATGTAAGATGTAATAAAATTATGTTATTCCTGGTTATAAAGTTATATTATGACCTTTGTTTCTTGATATTACATCTTAACTGTGGATTCTAGCTATTGATCCAGGGACTAGCATTGTAAACACAGGGATCTCTACCTTATTAAAGGTTGGGACCTCTACAGATGGTATCAGAGCATTGTGTTGCCTGTAGGATTTGTAAACCTAGGATTGGACAAAACCCCTTAGAAAAATAGGAGTTATATTTGTTCCAACACCTATTTACAAACAATCTTGTAAACTCTTTCCCCAACCATTTTGGTTTTGATTCTACATCTCTTCTAATTTCAACTTGATGGAAAAACCTACCCCATGGCCAAAGACTTCACCATGTGCAAAGGACTTCATCAACTCTAATGACTTCAACATCTTCAACTCTAATGACTTCAACATCTTCAGCATTTTCACCAAGGACTTCAACTTTGGATAGCACTAAGGACTACAAGTGAGACAAGAAATATTGACTAAGACTTGAAGACTAAGGAAACACAATTAGAAGGAACCATCATCACCTTTGAAGTTTGTGGCCAAGAATCTTTCCTAAGGAAACGCAAGTTAGAAGGAGCCCACATCACTTGAAGATTTATGACCAAAGGTTTTCCCAAAGAAACCATGATCTCATGCAAGAAGAATCAACCAAGAAGGATGGAAAGATGACAAGTGAACCATATAGATGGACCACCGTATTTTATTTAAATCAAACACACCAATTTGTGTGGTGTATCAAAAATATTTTGTTGCCTAAAAATGTGCTTGAACTTCATTGTTTGAGTGAAATGTTTGTTTGTGATTGCTTGCACATTGCTTGTGTAAATTGTGATGAATGTGATTAGAATCCTTATTTATAAATGTCTTGCCTATTCTAATCTCAATTCAACCCAAACAGATGACTACTCCAAGAGACTCCAACATCAAGGTTGATGACAACAACACCAACCAAGAGGACAACATGGAGAAACTCATAGCAACCCAAAACCAGTTGAACCAAATGACAGCTCAGTTCATAGCCAACACTAGTGGGGAAGATCCAACCTTGCAAAAGTTTTTGGAAGACCAAGACCAAATGTTGCATAAGGTGACAGACCAAATGCTCCACATGGAAAGAAATTTTTCCAAAGGAGACAAGGATGTTATTCTAAAAGGAACCAAAGCTTGCAATATTTGTGGAGACAAGGATCACACTTCCAAGGAGCATGGAGATCAATGCCCTAACTGTGAAGAGAAACATCCTGTTGGCCAATGTCCCACCTCTCAAGCTACTTTCTACCTATGTGAAGGAAACAACCATGTCCCTATCCAATGCCCCATCTATTCCATTGTGGAACAAAGGAAACAAGGTGGAGAGCAAAAAATGATTGCAAACTATCAAGAGGGATCCAAATCTATCAAGAAGAATGATGACAAAGGAAAAGCTCCACTTATACCTCCATGCAATACAACCCAATTCAAAGGACCAAATAAGAGGCATATGAATTATACAAGGAGCAATAGAAGGTCCAAGAAACAAGTAGACATTCCTACCTACCAGATAACATATGAGCAACATGAACTAGATGCACTCCTAGCTTTGGAGAAACCCAAAAAGAAGGACAAAATCCATGTACAATGTCATCATTGTAAAGAAATGGGACACTATTCCAGTGAATGTCCAGAGAAACAGAAGTATAAAGAGATTGGCCAAGTATGGTGCAACAACTGCAAAGATCTAGTCCATTATGCAACAACTTGTCCACAAGAGACACGTGAAGAACTCAAAGTTATCATATGTTTCAATTGCAAAGAACCAGGACATTATGCAAGCAATTGTCTAGAAAAGATGAAGAACAATATAAACAAGCCTATGAAGGATCTCAGCCTTGGCCCATGAGTCAAGTGTGGAAACAAAGGACACTATGCAGATGTTTGCCTAGAGAAGTTTCCCCAAGATCCCAAGCAAGCCAACATGTAATTTAGTTGGAAAATTTTTAAGGGTGGTAGTACCCTAGATGCTTTGAGCCTACATGTAACCCTAGCCTTCCCAAATCTCGGGACGAGATTTATTTAAGGTTGGTAGCCTGTCACATCCCAAGATTTTCCAAATCTTGTAATGTGAAAAATAAATGAATAAAATAAAACTTTGTTGATTTTCAGGGTGAGAAGAAACTTTTTGAATCCTTTTGGGAACTTTCAAAACCTATTTGGATCAAATAAAATCTTAAAGGGATTTAAAAAAGATAAATAAACAATAAAGTTAAAAATATTTGGAATTACTATTTTTGGATCTTTTAATAAAAAGATTTGGTTTTCAAATGAAAAGGGTAGAAATATAAATAAGGATTATTTTATAAGCCAAATTAAAACTTGGCCAAGCCTTTGAACTAAAATATTTCTATTTGATAAAAATAGTAAAGGTTTATTTAAAATAAAATAAAAACGATTTAATATCCAAGTTTATTAAAAATAAAGGTTTCACTATTTTAATTAAAACATTAAAAACTTGTTAAATTATTTTAAACAAGTTTTCCAAGTATTCTTTATTTTTCAAATAAAACCTACTGATTTGGTTTTTGAAATATTTAGATTTCAAATGGAGATTTTAAATAAATTAAAACCCATTTGATTTATTAACTAATGTCCATTCTATTTAATTATAAATGGATCCTAAAATAAAAATATTATTTTATTTTTGGACTTGGTTTATTGTTGTTAAACAGAACCAAAATTCAATGCAAAGTTTGGAGGAGTTTTGAATTGATTTGAATGTTTGATTTGTTTGTTTGAATTTCAAAACAGAAAATAAAAATGGAAAAAGGAAAAGTTTCAGAACAAAAAAAATGTGTAAAGGACACAGCCCAACTGCAAGCCCACCCCTCTCTCTCCCGCGAAATGTTTTCTACACACAGTCTCGCACCCGCGAAGTCGCAGACAGGTGGACCCTCTCCCTCTCTTTCTTCCTCGCTGACGCCCGGACCCCACAAAGCCACCTCAGCGTCTTCTTCCCCCTGACCACGTCGCCTCGCCATTTCCTGTCCTTTACTCGGGCAATCAATTCGCGTTGATAGCGGCCATTACTCCACCCCGCGACCACGCTGTTTTAAACGCCCGCGTCTTACCTCTCTTTTCCCCCAGACAGCTCTCTTCCTCTGCCTCCAGGCTGCGACAATTTCGCCTCGCATCGCCACTGCCTCCGGCGAGTTCCGCAAACAATTCCGGCCAGCAGACACCGCCCCTCGCCTCCTCGACCAAGCTCACGCACTCCCCAGCCTCTGGCGCTTCTCCCCGAGCCTTCCGTTCACTCGCGGGCGTCCCAGAACCTCGACTTCGACAACCTCTGAGCGCCGCCGCGTCTGCTTCTCTCTCCGGCGAGTTTTTCTGGTAAGTCTAGACCACCCCGAGCCCTTTCAATCACGCACGCATCATCGCCTTGGCTTTGCGCGTCTGACCATACTTTCCGTTTGTCTCCTCGTGACCCGTAGCACCGTCCTCAACGACGACAGAGCGTGGTCGAGGCGTAGCTCCACTCCGGCGAGCAATTAAACCCGCTCCAGTGTGCCCCTCGCCAGCCCAGAACCACCTCGAGCTTCACCTCGACCTCGCGAGCACGGTGAGCATCCTATTTTCCTCCTTTGCTTCCTGTAGCAACCGCAGCGTCATCGTCTGACCGCGCCGCCGCCGTTCACCACCGCTAGCGCCGTCGGTTTATGTCTAGTAGCTGTGAGTCGTTGGATTTTAATCGTACGCACGCGATAGATCACTTAAATGCTGAACGGGTACGCAACCAGAGCCGTGCGATCTGCTTAGATCCAACGAACCATAGAGCGCAATCCGCGCGAACCGGTACCGCCTAATGAGAACACGCCGCGTGGCCAGCTTTTGATTTAAAACAGAATTAGAATCTGATTTAGATGCAGATTTGAAAACCTTGTAACTTTTGATCCACACGTCCAAAATTTGCAAACTTTATATCAATGGAATCAGTGGAACAAGCCCTAGCCAACCATGCAATTTGTTTAGTAAAAAGCTTCTGGTAAAATGTTTGTTTTTGCAGAAACATTTGTATGCTTGTTTAGGTTATAAAAATTATTCCAAAATGTTTTTAGGGTTGAAATCTTTGCAAATTGGTTTGTTGTGAACTTACTGACCCTAGGAACCAACCCATGGATTTAAAAATGGATTTTGTGAAGTTTAGGAATAAAAACTTGAATTTGCTCATTTCTAGTAAATAAAAATATTGATTTTGATATGAAAATGATTTTTGAGAAAAACCATTGGAAAATGTTTTGATTCAAACCTACTGACCCTAAAACACCAAGTTTGGTGAATTAACAACTTATTTGGTGAACAACATAAAAATTTTGCTTTGCTAAAAACAATTTCAATCACATGAAATGATGATTGGATTTAAAAATGGTTTATAGATAAAACTCTTTTGCAAATGACTTTGCCACTTTGGAAAAATGACCACTTTGAATCTTACAAAGTTTAGAGCCTAGTGGATACCACCATTGCAAATAAAACTATCTTTTGCATGCTTGCATGCATGACTTGTTTTCTATGATTTCATGTGTGATGAATTGTTTGATTATGGTTTGGAATGCTAGTTGAATCTATGTTTGGTTGATTGATTTTTAGTTAAGATAGAAGAGTGTGATATTATCAAGATCAAGAAGTGAACACTATCATCGCCACTACCAAAAAGGCAAGTGACACTATCATCCAAAGTCCTACTATTTTCATTATACTTAGTGGATTTTGAAAACATGCATGAAAAGGATTTCTATACTTAAGCTATGCTAAATCCTAATAGGATACCCTTATACATTCCTTAGTGAAAAAAATGTAGTTGTAAAATGCTTAGGCAAGCTATATATTTTGAGAAGAGATACATGTTGAGATTTTATGAAGTTGAGAAAAGACTTATGTTTTATATAATAAAACAAGTACTCAATGAACCACCTGGGTGGACAAGGATACTCAAGTTTTGGACAAGGTGGCAAAAAAACGAACCATGTCGATAGCAATCTCTTTGTGTTGTCCACCAAAAGAAAACCACCCAGGGACTTAGAGATTGAACATGTTTCTCCAACAGTGTCTTCCGTGTACAACCACATGCTATTATGGCTCTGGCTTAGTCAACTACATTAGGAAGACCCATGCATTGTCTTCAGGTTAACTGAAAATGAGGGAACTCGGAACCCTACATGGGTGCCTGAAGACAAGCTAGCAATGGTGTATGGGAGGACCCTATGGAAAGACTTCGTCACATTCTCAATCTGCCAGTACTCCATCTTGGTGAGTACTTATCCAGCGGCCACTGGTGGCAACAGGATGAGAGTGTGTCATGTGGGTAAAATGTACAACTTCTGCAGAAGATAAAAATTCTAAGTACTTAGCCGTGTCCCCGGTTATGGACAATACTGAGCAACTAAATACCTGAAGCTATGGGAAATCTCGACATTCCAATTTCTAAAAGAAAAACTATTAAGTGACAACAAAAGGCTTGAAGCACTTGGGGATTTACCAAGGAGCTCAAGAGAATTTGATAAAAACTTGAAGTACTTGGGGTGTACCAAGGAGCTCAAGAGAATTTGATAAAAACTTGAAGTACTTGGGGTGTACCAAGGAGCTCAAGAGATTTTGATAAAAACTTGAAGCACTTGGGGATTTACCAAGGAGCTCAAGAGATTTGGATAAAAACTTGAAGTACTTGGGGATTTACCAAGGAGCTCAAGAGATTTTGACAAAGACTTGAAACACTTGGGGATTTACCAAGGAGTTCAGAAAGATTTGACAAAAGATCAAAACTATTTTGAAAAGATAGGATAAAATTATTGCTTTATGCAAATGAGCCTTAAACCCTACTTAGCCAAATATGCATGTAATGATAGGATCCACTTATATTCAACATAGTAGTGAAACTTGCCAATACAATTCAAATGTATTGACCCTTGTGGCTGTAACTTGTTATGTTGCAGGTTTGTTTGATGTTAAGTGTGTTCATTAGGATTACAAAGTCTACAACCAACATGTTTGCCTGTGGCACTTTGAAGATGAAGGACCCCATGCTTATAGATTTTCTGCTGCAATGTAATGTAATAGCCAAATGAGCTATGTAAGATGTAATAAAATTATGTTATTCCTGGTTATAAATTTATATTATGACCTTTGTTTCTTGATATTACATCTTAACTGTGGATGCTAGCTATTGATCCAGGGACTAGCATTGTAAACACAGGGATCTCTACCTTATTAAAGGTTGGGACCTCTACATATGGATTCAGGTTTGAATTGTCCTTTAAACAGATTTGGAAATTGTTTCTATTGGTTTGTAAAGTGGGATTGGGTTCACTTTTACTTGGTCTAGCAAGGGGTGAAAAGAATTGGATTTGTTTCTGTTGGAAATCTTTGACTAGGAACACCCAAAGTGGTCTAGTGAACAAGTTTGGCCAAAATGACATTTGCTCATAATCCTTATATTTGATTTTCTCTTCATCTGATTCTGCTTGGAAATGATCTAGATGATATTGTTTTCATCTTTAAACCAATCCTTATCATTCATAGCAATCAAACATGGCATTGCAAGCATTCAAGCATTAATCACATAGACATGCATTTATATTAATTTTAATAATAAAAGTTTTTGTTAACCCTAAACTTGGGTGATTAGAACTTAATAATCTTGCTTAATATTTTTGGGGTGTTACACTACAGGAGGGAGAGCTTCGCGTCATATCCTCGCTCCACGGTCACTTCCTTCACGTACCAAGAACCCCTTCCATACTCTCATAATTGAGCAACAATACCAAAAGGTGCCCAAAGGGAATTTGCCCTCTGTTTGGGATCTGCCTCGTTCTAACCATGCAGGGAAGGAACACACTAAGAAGGAAGAGTGGGGAAAGAATAACAAGGACTGGGATTCTCTGTCCGACATGATCATGAACCGTATTGAGCATAACTTGGAGTTGATTCGTACTCTAACCTTTGAGATTGAGGATTTGAGGGAACTGATTAAAGAGCTTATCAAGATAACACCATCGCCACCGAAGGAGTAATTCGTCATCAGGTTTTGCATCCCCTTGGCTTGTTCCAAGCTTGGGGGAGTGACGCGGTATCACATCATTATCTTTTATCTTTTTACCTTTTTAGTAGATTCATATCTTGGGTAGAGAAGTTATCTTATAGATTGTTTTGCATATGGAAGTATCTCTCCTTTTAGTTGGTTATCTATGCATCCCTTGGTGTGAGTGCCTTTATGGAATATTAATGAGAAGTTTCATCTTTTACTTTTTGCACTTCTTAATTTAGTTTGCAATCTCTATTATATAATTGATCTTGTTGATCAGTATTGGTATCACTTTGGGAGCATCAAGTAGATCTAAATTGGTTTTGGCAAACCAAGCTCTGGTCAATAGCAACAACTTTTTGAGGTTTGAAAGGAAAAGAGAAAAAGCTTACAGGTATTTTGTATCATTTATTTTCTTTCTTGATTGTCTCATAAGCTTAGTATTCTTTATTTAAGATCTTTTGTGTCTTCAAGGAAGATTGCATGTTTGGCTTTATCACTTGTAGGTTTGCTTGTTTCCTTCAACTCTTTTGCTTGCTACCCAGCCTTGCTAGCCAAAAACCTGTTTTGAGAGGGCATACTTCTCAGGCATCCAACCCTTTAAACCAAAACCCGTGCCATTTGTGTCCACCATATCTACCTACTAGCATTATTGCTATTCCAAGTAAATTCTCAAGCTTCATCTATCTTTCAAATTAAAAATTATTTTGTTATGTGAAAACTAGTTAGTAAAGCTCTCACGAACTTGATGGCACACCTTATAGTCTTGCCCCTAATAAACTTGAACCATTGTGTCATTGAAGTTGTATATGCTTGCATCTATACGTTGGGATTAGCAGAACCGTGCTGTCACGGGGAACGCTTTCAACGCCTATAAATACATACCCATTTGATATCATGCTCTTTTGTTTGCGGATGTCGTCGGTGTGAAATAAAAGGGGAGATTGTAAGTCCATTGAGTTATGTATCTGTGTTAGAGAAACGCTTGGGCCGCTAGCCTAAGCCATGCCTAATCATGGTGCAAACTTGCAGCATCACCATAATGAGCAATCTATGAAGCTTTCTTCTTATAATAAAAAAGAGAGACATATTGAAAAGAGGAAAGAGAGAAAAAGTGCCATTTTCCCATGGCAAATAAGAAGATTGCTAAGATGCTCATTGTCTGCTTGCCTTGTCATTTTGATTATGGGATAGCTCCTGTATCATGTGCAAGGGGTACCCCGTTGGCGGTTCTCTATGATACGTGTACTTACAATGACAAGAACTTATCAGTAACTAAAGTTGAGTAGCGTGAGGAGCGGCCCTCGCACTCAAGGGATATGAGATTGCCAACTTATATTTCGTCAAGCATATACTCCATCTTTGTTCACTTTAACCTTAATCACCTCAAGATGCTTATGATAGGGGCAATGAGAGCTCAAAGCTAGTAAATACCACAATCTTTTGAAAGCTCTTTATGAATTTGAAATCCCTGCTTCACTCTATAAAGGGCCTTTCTCCTACTTCTAAGTTGAGTCTGTAAACCTACTTCCTCTCTGTCTCCAGCAAACATTTGAGTTGTTGTGTTTCAAGCATTCATATGAGGATTTATTCACTCATGTTCTTTATCTTCCTTGTTTGCACAAGACTCTTATCTAATGAGTATTACTTTGAAATCTATCATTGTGAAAAACCTTTTATGTTTGAGCAAAGAGTACTCTTGTTTAAAACCTCTTTACAAAAACTTTGCTTGAAAACTGTTTGCCAGCTATTCTCTGACCAAGAACATTGCCAATCCCAATTATGATTTATCTTTATGCATCTTTATTGTGACTCCTATACTTGTTGCAAGCTAAGTATATGATGGTGAGTTGCTTTCTTCTATGAGTTGTGTATTGGTAAGTGTGATACTTCTTGTCCATATTCTTTTATCGACACTTCACTCCATAAACCTGTGGACATGTTTATTGATCTCATTTTTCGCTTGGGGATAAGCGAAGGTCTAAGCTCGGGGGAGTTGATACATCCAATTTGCATCACCATTCTATATCATAATTTGCCTCTATTCATTGATATATTTCATATTAAGAGGTCATACTTATGTATTTTCATCTGTTTTTGCATGTTGGATGATTCTTGGAGGATTGTAAGATCCCACCCTTATAAAGGTAAGGATCCATGTGATTGCAATGCTAGTCCCAGGATCAATTGGTAGCATCCACAGTTTAAGATGAAGTACACAGAAACAAAGGTCATTATTACATCGTCATTCCAGAGATAACATAGTCTTTTACAACTCCATGGCAGTAGGCCTAATACAAGAGTTTAATCATATCAATATAAATAAAGTCTTCATCTTCATGTGCCACAAGCAAGCATGTTGAGTGTAGCCTCATAACCCCTAATCATCATCAGAGTAACCTGCAACATCACAAGTTACAGCCACAGTGGGTCAATACATTGGAATAGTATTGGCAAGTGATACCTTAGTAAAATATTAGCATCTAGTTACTACATGAATTTGTCTAAGTGTAGCTTAGGCTTGCCTTGCTCAAAATAGGTTTTACCTATTAGTTGAAAACACTAAGTTTTTCATTGACAAAACTTTCCCAAGGAACCACCAATAGAAATTGGTGAACCTTCACCCTTGTTTAACCACAAGTTTTAACTTATAAAATTGGGATGAGGAGATTCTTGATAGCTTCCATGTCTTGATTCTCAAATTGTCCAATACCAGGGACATGGCTAAGTACTTAGATTCTTCCTTCTGCAGAGGTTGTGCACTTTCCCCACAAGACTTGATTTTCACCAAGACAGGACCTTTTAGAAGCCTTCCCTTAGACCAAATGGACGCGTTCCAACCTATCATCCCACTACGACCAACCGTCCAAATGGCTAAGTTATTGCAACCTATATGATCCAGGCAGAGCCCATAATGCCATGTGGCTGCACTAGAAGCTTCTTAACATTTGGCATCTCAAATCCCTTTGTTCCTGGGTGGCTTTCCACAAGTGAGATACACAAGGTAAACCATATAAATGGGCCTTGTGTAACCACTCAACACAAACCATTCTTTCCATTCCACCCAGGTGTTCACTTAGTTGTTTCATTAAGCAAAACATAAGTCAAATACTTAGAAATAATTCTCATAGCATGAATATATAATCCACCCTTAGTTGCTACTAGCTAGGCTAAGCATGGCAATAGCAAGTATCTTAACTTAGAGGAAATTCTAACAATTCTACAACTACTAGGATTTCCCAAGCATAGCATATTAATACTTAGCAAAATATTCATGCAAGCCCTATACAAAATAATTCTAGTGCATAGGTAAAAATATTGGGACAAAAATATATGAATCACCACTTGCCTTGGTAGTTTGGGGAGTAGCAACAATCTTCACAACCACAATCACTATTAGCACCAAGATCTACACATAAAATAATGGCACCAAATTCACATATCAAATATACAAACAAAAATATATGAATGCATGCAAATGCTATGAGATGATTTTTCTAAACCAAACAAGACAAGTGAAACAGTACTGAATCATCAACAAGACAAATACACACTAGACAAACTTTATTTAGTCTCTAAATCATTTTTCATATAATTTCTATACTCAAAATAAGCCTACAAATGTCTCTATAAAAATAATCAATTTTACAGAACCAAAACATTAAAAACATTGCATAATTGGATAGAATTCTTTCTTCTGATTCCAATGATATAAAATTTGCAAAATTTGAACGTGTGGATCAAAAGTTATGAATTTTGCAAGTTTGAATCACTAATAGATCTAATTCAGATTTTTAAAACGAATAATGTGCAGCCACACGCATACGATTTGTCTATACCGCTTCGCACGGATTGGCCGATGCAGTGCGTTGGATCTAAAGTAGATCGCACGGATCAGATCAAAAGATACCCCTTCGGGTTATGTTCTATCGTAGCCACTGGATCAAGATCCTACGGCCGTTGATCAAACGACCAACAATTGGCGGCGCGCGGCGATGGTGAGCGGCGCGCGCTCGGTGTATGGCGTTGCGGCGGCTAATGGAAGCGAGGAAGAGATTGGGGAGGCTCACCAGACTCGCAGAGACGTGTTGGAGCTCAACGTGGCAGTAGTTTGTCGAGGGGCGCACGGACACAATGACAGGACCTCGTCGGAGTTGCTGGCGGCGTCGGGTGCTTGCAGACAAAGACGTTGCCGAGGCTCTGGATCACCCTAGCATGAACCAGATGGGTCAGGAGGTGCGCAAAGGCCACGGCGAACACGATAGCATCAAAGGGAGGCAAGGGGCGGTCGCGTTTTACCAGGATTGCACATCAGAGACGAGCGGTGGTTCTGTCGCTTGCGGACGCGAACGGGGTCGGCGACCTGGGTCACGATAAGGCAAATGAAAGGCATCATGTGATGCGCAAGGATATGCTGGTCACGCCCGTTTGAATCAGAGACAGGGGACGGTTGGAGCTCGCCGAAATCGCACGCCGGAGTTCGTCGGGCAGCGGTGGTTTGAGTTTGAATGCGCGCAGTCTGGTGGCGGAGTGAGCGGGTAAAGTGAGGGGAAATGATCGCGACGGTGTGGGGTTTAAATATCAGGTGAGGGCTGGGTGAATTACTGGCGAAATCGAAGGAATTGATTCGGTTTAAATTCGCGAGGTAACGGCGGCGACGACGTGTTCATCGCGCAGATTCTGGGGAGGACGATGACGACGTGGCGATGGGGCCACTGATCAGTCTCTGGTGGGTTGGTTCGGCGCGGGTGGGAGAGAGAGGGAGATGGAAATGGCCCGGGTGGGCTTCGCGGGCTGCAACTGCTGTTGGTCTGAAAGAGTGGCGCCGACCCTTTTTCTATTCTTTATCCTTTTTCTTTTTGTGTTTGAATTTCCAAGAACCAAATTCAAATGAGTTTTAAACCAAGTTGAATTCAAATTTGTTCTCGATTTTTGTAGAGTGAAACCTGCACATATTTAGGTATAAAAGCATGCTGTTTCACCAAACTTGCTTTGGTCCTTTGGAGTTTTAAAATAAAACAGTGCCTTTTACCCAAGATTTAATAAAGATATAAAAATGGTTTTAAAGTCATATTTTGTTTTCAAATTTTTGTCCAAGCTTTGGAATACAACCATCAACCATAGGACTAAATACATTTGGTTTAAAACAAGCAATCTCATATTAGAGAGTAGCTTTGGGTCAAAGTTAGCTCACATAAAATAACAAACACTCAAAATGTTTCTAGTTTTGAAATGACCATGAAAATGATCCTAAAATGATTATGAATGCATGTATGATATGCAAACTTTGAAAACATGATTTTTAGGGATGTTACAAATCTAACCCCCTTAAGGTGAATCTCGCCCTCGAGATTCGGATTGGCTAGCAAATAGGTGAGGGTGGTCTTTCCGAAGATCATCTTCTCTTCCCCATGTTGCTTCTTCTTCGGAATGATGGTTCCATTGAACTTTGCAGAATTTGATAGTCTTAGTCCGAGTAACTCTTTTTGCAGTCTCAAGAATCTTGATGGGTTTTTCCTCATAAGTGAGATCACTTTCCAATTGGACCTCCTCCAAAGGTATAGTATCCTTCAAAGAAGTCTCTTCCATCTCTGGATGACATTTCTTTAGCTGACTCACATGAAACACATTGTGAACTCCAGACAATGATTCTGGCAATTTAATTTCATAAGCTACTTCTCCTTTATGACTCAGAATCTTGAATGGTCCAACATATCTTGGGGCCAATTTTCCTTTGACTCCAAATCTCTTCACTCCACGAAGTGGTGATACTCTAATATAAGCTCTATCAACCACTTCACAGGTGACTTCTCTACGCTTAGGATCTGCGTATCTCTTTTGTCGGGACTGTGCTATTTTAAATCTGTCCTTTACTAGCTTGACTTTCTCTTCAGCCTCTTTGATCAGTTCTGGTCCGAACAAATTTCTTTCTCTCACACCATTCCATAGCAATGGGGTAGTACACTTTCTCCCATAGAGAAACTCAAATGGTGCCATCTCAATACTGGCTTGATAGCTGTTATTGTAAGAGAACTCTGCCTAAGGCAGACTTTCATCCCAACTAGCTCTATAGTCTAGGGCACATGCCCTCAACATATTTTCTAGAATCTGGTTGGTACTTTTTGTCTGTCCATCAGTCTGAGGATGAAAAGTAGTGCTGAATTCCAATCTTGTTCCCAATGACTCATGTAGTTGCCTCCAAAAAATGAGAAGTGAATTGAGTTCCCCTATCAGACACAATACTCTTGGGGTACTCCATGCAGACACACAATCCTATTCATATAGATCTTGGCTAACTTCGCACTTGTATAGGTTGTCTTCACGGGTATGAAATGAGCCACTTTAGTGAGGTGATCCACTACTACCCAAATAGAATCATATCCAGACCCGGTCCTTGGAAATTCGGTGATGAAATCCATGCCAATCTTGTCCCACTTCCAATCAGGAATAGGTAGTGGTTGTAACAATCCTGCTGGTTTCTGATGTTCCGCTTTCACTCTACTACATACATCACACAAAGCAATATATTCGAAAATGCTTTCTTGAGATTATTCCACAAAAATCTTTCCTTCATATCCATGTACATTTTGGTGTTACCCGGATGAATGGAATATGGTGAGTTGTGTGCTTCTTGTAAAATTAGTTTCCAAAGCTCCGGATCTTACGGAACGCAGATACGTTTTCCATACCATAAAGTACCTTGTTCGTCTTCATGGAATCCTTTGGCTTTTCCTTTGCCAATCTTTTCCTTAATCTTTTCAATTTCCTTGTCCGACTTTTGGGCTTCCTTGATTTCGTCCAACAAAGTGGGTTGAACATCCAATGACATGAGATGTCCTTCAGGCACAATCTCCAATCTGAGATCTCTAAATTGGGCACACAGATCATCTGGCAACTCTCCCTAAGTAAGGCCATTCACAAATACTTTACGGCTTAGTGCATCTGCTACAACATTCGCTTTACCGGGGTGGTATTGCAAACTTAAGTCATAGTCCTTGATGAGTTCTAGCCATCTTCTTTGTCTCATGTTGATTTCTTTTTGAGTGAAGATATACTTCAAACTTTTGTGATCTGTGAACACTTCACATCGCTTTCCAAAAAGATAATGCCTCCATGTTTTGAGTGCATGGACAACAGTGGCTAACTCTAAATCATGAGTAGAATAATTTACCTCATGAGTTTTGAGTTGTCTCGAGGCATAAGCCACAACTTTCCCTTCTTGCATTCGAACTGCACCTAATCCATGATGAGATGCATCACAATACACTTGGAAATCTTTCTCCAAATCTGGCAGACATAGGACCGGTGTTGTCACTAGTCTCTTTTTCAATTCTTGGAAACTGAGTTCACATCCTTCAATCCAAGAAAATTTCTTGTCTTTCTTTAGTAACTCCGTCATTGGCTTAGCTACCTTGGAGAAATTCTCAATGAATCTTCTGTAGTTTCCTGCCAAGCCAAGGAAACTACGAACTTCCTTCACTGACTTAGGAGATTCCCATTCAGTTACAGCTGACACCTTTGCGGGATCAACTGCTACACCATCTCCTGACACAACGTGTCCAAGAAATCCAACTTCATTCAACCAGAACTCACACTTGCTGAATTTGACATACAGCTTATGCTCTCTAAGCTTCTCAAGTATCAAACGCAAATGTCCTTCATGCTCTTATTTTCTCTTGGAGTAGATCAAAATGTCATCAATGAAAACGACAACAAACTTGTCAAGGAACTCCATGAACACCTTGTTCATCATATTTATGAAGTAAGCTGGTGCATTGGTCAAACCAAATGGCATCACTATATACTCATACAATCCATACCTAGTGGTGAAAGTTGTCTTAGGTATGTCTTGTTCCCTTATCTTAAGCTAAAAATAACCTGACTAGAGATCAATCTTTGAGAATACACAGGCTCCTTCTAACTGATCAAACAAGTCATTGATTCTAGGCAAAGGATATTTGTTCTTGATAGTCACCTCATTGAGTGAACGATAATCTATGCATAACCTTTGACTTCTATCTTTCTTTTCCACAAATAAGACTGGTGCTCCCCAAGATGAAGAACTTGGTTGAATAAATCCTTTCTGCAATTGTTCTCCAAGTTGTTTCTTGAGTTCTTTCAATTCATCAACTGACATCTTGTAAGGTCTCTTTGCTATTGGTCTTGATCTTGGCAGCAAGTCAATCAGAAATTCCACATCTCTATCTATTGGCATTCCCGGCAATTCTTCTGGAAACACATCCGGATATTCTCTCACAATTGGCACACTGTCTATGCTAACCCCCTTAAGAGAATTTAGCTTACTCCCTTTTGATTAAAAGTTAGTCTTGAATCTAATCCTTTTATTATCCGGGGTTGTGAGTGTGACAGTATGATTGGCACAATCTAGCACTCCCTTGTGCTTAGTCATCCAGTCCACTCCCAAAATGACATCCAATCCTTGGGAATTTAGGATTATCAGATTAACGGGAAACTTATACTTCCCAAACTCTATGACTAGGTCATGACATCCTGAGTTCACTTTCATTTCTCCACCAGGAGAACTTACTTTTATAGGACACCCAATAGTTTCAACTGGAAGTTCATTTCTTTCAACAAATGCTCTTGATATGAATGAATGCAATGCGCCAGTATCAAAAATAACAAGTGCTGGAACAGAGTTGAGTTTAAACTTACCAGCCACAGCATCAAGTTCCTCATAGATCTCTTCCACATTGATGTGGTTCACCTGTCCCTTCTGGAAAGGGTTGGGCTTGTTGGCACCTTCCACCTTATTTCCTGGGCACTCCTTTGCATAATGCCCCATCTTCTTGCACTTGAAGCATTCAACCTGACTGAGATCCTTCTTGACAGGCTGGCTTCCACTACCACTTCCACTTCCATTGTGGTGGCTCTTATATCCACCCTTGTCGTTCTTGTACTTGTCACTATCATGACTACGATGATGCTTGTTGTCATGATGGCGGTTGTGGTTGTGGTGGCTGTTGTACTTTCCATGCTTGTGGGATCCGGAACTCCCACTATCATCATAATGGGAATGCTTGTGAGACGATCCCGAGCTGTGCTTGTCAGAGTTGTGCTTCCTCTTTCTACTTTCAACCTGTTTCATCTTATTCTCTAAGATGGTAGCCTTGTAACGAAGGGATTGATAGGTGGGGACATAGGCCACAGATAACTGCAGGTTCAGTTCATCATTCAATCCTTCGAGGAACTTATCTTTCCTCTTGGCATCGGTATCAACTTCATTCGGTGCATAACGTGCCAGATTGTTGAACTCCTCAATATATTCAGCCACGCTGCGGTGGCGCTGCTTCAGATTATGAAACTCCTTCTTCTTCAAATTCATCACTCCGAATGAGATGTGAGCTGTACGGAAACCATCTTCAAAGATAGCCCATGTCACATCCTCAATGGGAGTGGTGATCTGGAAGTTATCCCACCAAGTAGCTGTTGGTCCTTCCAACAGGTGTGCTGCAAACCTGACTTTATCCTCGCCGGTGCAGCCGGCAATTACCAAATCCTTGTTCACCGAACGTAGCCAATCATTGGCCACCATGGGATCAGTGGTTCCTGAGAACTTTGCAGGCCTCAGTCTTAGGAATCTGGTGAGCATGTCAAATCCTGGTGGATTGTTCTGATTGTTGTTGTTGTTGTTGTTGTTGTTGTTGTTGTTGTTATTGTTGTTATTGTTGTTGTTGTTGTTGTTGTTGTTGTTGTTGTTGTTGTTCTGATTCTGGATGAAAGTGGTCATCATCTGCATCAGCTGTGCCTGTGCTGTCATCAGCCACTGCATCTCGGGGGTGACATTGTTGTTGTTCGGGTTGGGGTTGGCACGTCGAGGAGGCATCTGTGGTTTTCATAAGGATAAGAATGAGATACCCATAGATGCTTATTATGCACAAAACATCACATAGACAATCACCAAAACAACATCAAAATAAGATAAGGTTCAACAACATAAACAACAAGTTTGAAAAGAAAACACACCATAGCAAGCCATCCACATGTTGGATGGTCATTGCGACTCAATAATCATAAGCATGGTAAATGAAAGATAAATGAGTAGTCATCACTACTCCTCTGCATCAACCTCCTCATCAACAAGTGTAAGACCTGCATTCTCCATAGCGGTCTTGTACTGCTCGACATTGGTAGTCAAGGCCTCTACCTTGGCTTTAAGAGCCCTCTTCTGTGATCGAAGTCTCTCAATCACACCCTGCTGATGCTCGAGCTCGAAGTCCTTGGCCTCTAGTTCTGCATTCATCTCTCGAATCCTCTTGTTCCTATCTTGGACTGTTTTCTCTTGGCTCTTGAACTTCCTGTCCTGGATCTCAAACTTAGCCTCCATTTCCATGACTATCTCGTCTTGCTCCACGAAGAGCTTGTCCTTCTCATGAAGCTGCACCTGGAGCTCTTCATTGCTAAGCAAAACGTTGGTACTATCAGTATCTAGGTGCCTAAGAAGAACCTCTAAGTCCTGAAGGTACAGACGAATCGGCTCTGCCGTATCTTTAGCAGCATCCTCGAACTCAATAGCCTCACCCTCCTCGTCACGTCTGCCGAAGGCGTGAAAGTGAGTACCCTAAGCTCCCTGGAGTGCCTCCCTAACAGACGCCCAAGTAAATCCTGCATGACTACCTCTAAGCCTCTCTCTTTTTCGTCATGCATTAGCTTGAAGGTGGTAGCCTCCGTGGCTGGCTCAGTCTGGCATCCTGGCTGAGTAAATTTGAAGCCCCAAAGGTCCTTCCTCTCAAACTTGGTGAGGGGAAGCATCATGATGCTAGGAAACGGAGGATTGAGCACACTAGTGAGCTCAATAAGACGAGTGCAAAAACGAGTTCCCTTGAACTCTTCAGCCGTGCTGATAGTAACATTAGGCATCTATTTTATAAGATAGAGAAAAGTTAGATTCAACTTCAATAGAGATAATTCACAAGGCAAAGCATCACATGCATATCTTTGGCAATCAAACACACAAGTCATGGCATACATAAATCCATTACAAGCATTCCAAGGTTCAATATAACTTTGATAAAATTTTGGAAATAAAACGATAAATGTGGTGGTCCAACTAACGAAGTACACTACAACTCTCACTCACTAGACAAAATGGCTATCAACGCATCCTTAGTAGCCATCTGTCTATGTTGTTCACAAGATTCCCAAATCAAGTCTATGATGTCTTCCCTTAGTTGTTGGTTGGTAGTCTCCAACTCTTGGGTATGCTTCTTTTCTTCCCTAAGGTCATTTTGGGTGTTAAGCATTCTGCACTTGAGTCTATCACCAAGCTCTTTGATGGCCTTCCAAGCTGCATCCCTTGCAGAGTCAAAGAATGTGGTGTGCATCACTGAGTTGGTGACCATCCAGAATCCTGATTCCTTGTGGTTGACTTCCTTGTTTTTATACAAGTAATTTGCACCCACCAGTACTCCTCTCCTTCATCCATCACAGGGAACACTTTGTACACAGCTGCACCACGTATCCACATGGTAACCATAAGGTTCTTGAGGGCTTTTGGAAATTCAGTCTCACACTCCAAAGTCATGGTCATGAGTGGTCCCTTCCTTACGGCTTCGTTGATGGAGTTCATCTACAAATAGAGATGAGAAAGAAGAATTAGAAAAGTTTACGAGAAGAAAAAGACAAGTGTGGAAATTGTTGAAATTTTTTCCTTGGTGGTTTCTAATCCAATCCTAGGGTCATAATCCTACAGGCAACACAGTGCTCTGATACCATATGTAAGATCCCACCCTTATAAAGGTAAGGATCCCTGTGATTGCAATGCTAGTCCCTGGATCAACTGCTAGCATCCATAGTTTAAGATGAAGTACACAGAAACAAAGGTCATTATTACATCATCATTCCAGATATAACATAGTCTTTTACAACTCCATGGCCATAGGCCTAATACAAGAGTTTAATCATATCAATATAAATGAAGTCTTCATCTTCATGTGCCACAGGCAAGCATGTTGAGTGTAGACTCATAACCCCTAATCATCATTAGAGTAACCTGCAACATCACAAGTTACAGCTACAGTGGGTCAATACATTGGAATAGTATTGGCAAGTGATACCTTAGTAAAATATTAGCATCTAGTTACTACATGAATTTGGCTAAGTGTATCTTAGGCTTTCCTTGCTCAAAATAGGTTTTACCTATTAGTTGAAAACACTAAGTTTTTCTTTGACAAAACTTTCCCAAGGAACCACCAATAGAAATTGGTGAACCTTCACCCTTGTTTAACCACAAGTTTTAACTTAGAAAATTGGGATGAGGAGATTTTGATAGCTTCCATGTCTTGATGCTCAAATTGTCCAATACCAGCTACATGGCTAAGTACTTAAATTCTTCCTTCTGCAGAGGTTGTGAACTTTCCCCACAAGACTTGATTTTCACCAAGACAGGACCTTTAAGAAGCCTTCCCTTAGACCAAACGGACGCGTTCCAACCTATCATCCCACTACCACCAACTATCGAAATGGCTAAGTTATTGCAACCTATATGATCCAGGCAGAGCCCATAATGCCATGTGGCTGCACTAGAAGCTTCTTAACATTTGGCATCTCAAATCCCTTTGTTCTTGGGTGGCTTTCCACAAGTGAGATACACAAGGTAAACCATAGAAATGGGCCTTGTGTAACCACTCAATAAAAACCATTCTTTCCATTCCACCCAGGTGTTTCATTCACTTAGTTGTTTTATTAAGCAAAACACAAGTCAAATACTTAGAGATAATTCTCATAGCATGAATATATAATCCACCCTTGGTTCCTACTAGCTAGGCTAAGCATGGCAATAACAAGTATCTTAACTTAGAGGAAATTCTAACAATTCTACAACTACTAGGATTTCCCAAGCATAACATATTAATACGTAGCAAACTATTCATGCAAGCCCTATACAAAATAATTCTAGTGCATAGGTTAAAATATTGGGACAAAATATATGAAGAACCACTTGCCTTGGTAGTTTGGGGAGTATCAACAATCTTCACAACCACAATCATTATTAGCAACAAGATCTACACATAAAATAATGGCACCAAATTCACATATCAAATATACAAACAAAAATATATGAATGCATGCAAATGCTATGAGATGATTTTTCTAAACCAAACAAGACAAGTGAAACAGTACTGAATCATCAACAAGACAAATACACACTAGACAAACTTTATTTAGTCTCTAAATCATTTTTCAAATAATTTCTATACTCAAAATAAGCCTACAAATGTCTCTGTAAAAATAATCAACGTTATAGAAGCAAAACATTAAACACATTGCATAATTCGATAGAATTCGTTCTTCTGATTCCAATGATATAAAATTTGCAAAATTTGAACGTGTGGATCAAAAGTTATGAATTTTGCAAGTTTGAATCACTAATAGATCTAATTCAGATTTTTAAAACGAATAATAGGCCACGCGTCACGTCCTGATTCGTCTATACCGCTTCGCGCAGATCGGCCGATGCGGTGCGTTGGATCTAAAGTAGATCGCATGGATCAGATCAAAAGATACCCCTTCAGGTTATGTTCTATCGTAGCCACTGGATCAAGATCCTACGGCCGTTGATCAAACGACCAACAACTGGCCGCGCGCGGCGACGGTGAGCGGTGGAGAGCTCGGTCTACGGTGTTGCGGCGGCTACTGGAAGCGAGGAAGAGATTGGGGAGGCTCACCAGACTCGCAGAGACGTGCTGGAGCTCAACGTGGCAGTAGTTTGTCGAGGGGCGCACGGACACAGCGACATGACCTCGTCGGAGTTGCTGGCGGCGTCGGGTGCTTGCAGACGAAGACGTTTCCAAGGCTATGGATCGCCCTAGCATGAACCAGATGGGTCAGGAGGTGCGCAAGGCCACGGCGAACATGATAGCATCAAAGGGAAGGCAAGGGGCGGTCGCATTTTACCTGGATTGCACGTTGGAGTCGAGCGGTGGTTCTGTCGCTGGCGGACGCGAATGGGGTCGGCGACCTGGGTCACGAGAAGGCAAATGAAAGGCATCAGGGGATGCACAAGGATATGATGGTCACGCTCGTTTGAATCAGAGACAGGGGGAAGCCGGAGCTCACCGAAATCGCACGCCGGAGTTCGTCGGGCAGCGGCGGTTTGAGTTCGAATGCGCGCAACCTGGTGGCGGAGTGAGTGGGGAAAGTGAGGGGAAATGATCGCGACGGTGTGGGGTTTAAGTAGCAGATGAGGGCTGGGAGAATTACTGGCGAAATCAAAGGAATTGATTCGGTTCAAATTCGCGAGGTAACGGCGGCGACGACGTGTTCATCGCGCGTATTATGGGGAGGACGATGACGACGTGGCGATGGGGCCACTGATCAGTCTCTGGTGGGTTGGTTCGGCGCGGGTGAGAGAGAGGGAGAGGGAAATGGGCCGGGTGGGCTTCCCGGGCTGCAACTGTTGTTGGGCTGAAAGAGTGGCGCCGGCCCTTTTTCTATTCTTTATCGTTTTTCTTTTTCTGTTTGAATTTCCAAGAACCAAATTCAAATGAGTTTTAAACCAAGTTGAATTCAAATTTGTTCTAGATTTTTGTAGAGTGAAACCTGCACATATTTAGGTATAAAAGCATGCTGTTTCACCAAACTTGCTTTGGTCCTTTGGAGTTTTAAAATAAAGCAGTGCCTTTTACCCAAGATTTAATAAAGATATAAAAATGGTTTTAAAGTCATATTTTGTTTTGAAATTTTTCTCCAAGCTTTGGAATACAACCATCAACCATAGGACTAAATACATTTGGTTTAAAACAAGCAATCTCATATTAGAGAGTAGCTTTGGGTCAAAGTTAGCTCACATAAAATAACAGACACTCAAAATGTTTCTAGTTTTGAAATGACCATGAAAATGATCCTAAAATGATTATGAATGCATGGATGATATGCAAACTTTGAAAACATGATTTTTAGGGCTGTTACAAGGATGAACTGCCAGAGTCGGGATTCTGATGGAAAAAGCAGTGTTGTGGTGCAATTTCGCGAAGATCAGAAAAATACCAGAAAAACTACGGAAAATCCTATTTTACCAGAAGACGAAGAATGCTAGAAGGGGAGGCGGAGATGGGCCACAGGGGGCCCACAACCCCCAGGCGCGGGCCACCCTAGGCCACACCTACAGGGGGTGTGGCCCACCTAGCCCACCTCTAGCTCCGCCCTCTCGCCTATATCTTCTCCTCAAAACCCTAATACACGGGGAGCGACCATAGAAATATTCCGCCGCATCTATGGTTGGAAAAAACCGAGAGAGAAAGAGCTCTCCGGCAGACAGATTTCTGCCAGGAAAATTCCTTCCCAGAGAGGGTAGATCGTCGCCTTCAACACCATCATCAAGCTAGACTTCATCAGGATCATCATCATCATCCACACCATCATCTCCACCAGCATCATCATCACCACTCCATCCCGTTGTAACAATTGTGTTGAATCTTGCATTGTTCTTATGGGAAACTTTCCCGGTGTTGATTACTATTGTAGTTGATGCTTGTGTGTGGAACCGTTGGATTATTGTTTATGTTCAAATTGTTATCCATCACCATATCATCTTTGATCTTGATCCATATGATGTCTCGTGAGTAGTTCATTTAGTTCTTGAGGACATGGGAGAAGGCATGTTGTTAGTAGTGGATTTGTGTTGATGTATTATTCAATGGTTTAATATTTAAGTTGTGGTGCTATTCTTCTAGTGGTGTCATGTGAACGTCGACTACATGATACTTCAGCATTTATGGTCCTAGGGGAATGCATTGTGTATTTGTCTACTAATTGTGGGGTTGCCGGAGTGACAGAAACCTAAACCCCCATTAGGAAACCATTGCACAAGGGAGTGTAGGATCTCAGAGTTTAAGGTTGTGGTTAGGTTTATATCTTAATTGCTTTCTTGTAGTTGTGGATGCTTGAAAGGGGTTTAATCACAAGTATGTATTAGTCCAGGTATGGTCGGTACATTAGCACAGGTTCACCCACACAACACTTACAAAACCAAAGAAGACTACTCAGCTAGATGAAGCGAAAGCACTTGACAGAATTCCCATGTGTCCTCGAGAACGTTTGGTCTTTATTAGTATTTCCACCGGCTTGTCCTTTGTTAAGAAAGGATTGGGCCACTTGTTGCAATTGTTTGTTGTTTTATTTCCTTGCACTTTATTTGTTTGCTTTATCAAAAACCCCCTAAAAATCCGTTTGCTAAGTATTTACAAAGATTTCCATCTCAATACCACTAGTCAACACCTTCTGCTCCTTGTTGGGATCGACACTCCTATTTATCGAAAGTACTACGATACACCCCCTATACTTGTGGGTCATAAGTAGCCAAGGAGGAGAAGATGATGGTGAGCCTAGTCACATGGAGGATCTCAATAACTTGGAAAAAAGATTGAGCTCCACCCTGGGCAACGATATCAAACAATTGCACAATCTACTTGAGCAACTTGTTAAAGATAAACTTGCATCATCATCTCCTCCCCCTCGAGAGTAAGATCCACCATTGCCAAAGGGGAATGCCTCAGCATCTCCCGCGGGTGTGGTGGTGGGGGGTAATCCAGACAACTCTAATTCCTCCACAAAAAGGGATAGTGGGAAAGGAGAGCACCATGAGGCTCAAGGATGGTACTCTCCAGACCCTCAAATTCCTCACCCTCATATAAACAATTGAGGAGACCCACCTAAGCTTGTTGCATCTACTTTTTCTCTATGGCAATCACTAATGAAATCTCATGTGCGCAGCTCTTGTATTGAGTTATGGAATATCATTGAAGAAGGACTCCATATTGTGGATCCAACCAACTTGACAAGAAGAGAAGTTATCAATATTCAACTCAATGCCACCGCTTTGCACATGATTCAACAAGGATTGGGTACAAAAGATTACCCTCACATTGAACACCTCAACACCACCAAGGAAGCTTGGGATGATCTCACAGAGTTGTATGTTGGAAATGAGAGCATGAGAAGGAACCGGTATGATGCACTAAGCAATGAAGCTGAAGGCTTCTATATGAAGGATGGTGAAGATCATGAAGACATGTATCGTAGTCTCAAGTCCACCGCCACCGCCTTAGGAATGTGGGTGCCTCACATGTGGATGATGCTTGGATAAAAAGGAAATATGTGAGTGCACTCATGCCCTTTGAGCCCACCGATTTGAAGAGCCTACAAGGAAGACACAACTACCACCTCATGACCTCAATGAAGTTATGCAAGAGATGGCCTCTTTCAAGGTTGCCGCCAAGAATGCCAAACATGCCCATGCTCAAGCCCTTGGAATGAGCAATGGTGTCAACCTTGCATTAAAGTCCAAAGTTGTGGAGTATGTGGATGAAGATGATAGTGATGAAGGCTTATCCATGAGCCATCCCAATAATGTCAAGATTGCTCATGGTGAATATATGGCCTTCTATGCAAAGAACTTTTGGAAAGATCCCTCCAAGCCTAAGATGTAAATGCAATGAAGAAGCAACCCGAATGGACAAAGAGACAATGTCACTAAAATGAGAACTTGCTTCGTGACCGCTATCACTTTGTGGCGGGTTGTACCTATGAGAAAAGAGAAGATCATGGGGGTAAACTTGTGTTAAAGAAAACCTCCAAAGTTCCTTTCAACAAACCCTTCATCAAGAAGATTCCCATCAACAAGAAGTCGGGGGAAATTATATTGATCACCCATGAAGAATTCTCCTCCGACAATGAAGATGATGAAGAGGAAACATTAAGTGGCGTGGCTGCTCTTGCCACTACTTCTACACCCACATTCTCCCTCTTTGACTCTCCAAATGAGAATATCTCCAACAAGAACTTCACTTGTCTTATGGCAAGAGGAAGGAAGGTATCATCATCATCACACCCCTACTCCTTGATTAAGGATGAAATTGATGATGAGATATCTCTTGAGGTTAAAAAGGAAATAATTGCTTTTGATGAGTTCATGAATAACTTACAAGGGGAACACAGGAGACATTTTGTGGACCTATTAGATCAACTTTCTCACACACAGGAGCTTCTTTATGAGAGATATAAACTAGGGAGAGAACACATGATTGAGGAAGAAGCTCTAAATAATGCTCTAGAAGAAGAACAAGAGACTAGGATGTCCCTTGAACTAAAACTTGATGGGGATAATGGCATAATTGTTAATAGGCTCGTCAAGGAACGAGACCATTCTATTGCTAAATATAAAAAGGCTAAAAAGGACAAGAGCCGAGGACTTTAGGATGCTTGACAAGGCTCACAAGGCCTTGGAGAGTGAAATCTTGTTACTCACAAAGTCTCGTAATAAGCTTCAAACTCAATTGACCAATATTTCTTCACCTAGCACTTTCATTTCTTCTAGTTGTACAAATATGCTTGAAGAAAATGCTAGGTTGAAGGGGGAGCTAGCTAAGGCCACCTTTCCAAAAGGAAACAAGTCCATTGATGACCTCTTGAGCAAGCAGTTTCCAAATGGTGAGAAAGGGGGCATTGGCTATGTATCCAAAGCCAAGAAGAAGAAGAACAACAACAAGAAGGCCAAGCCCGCACAAGAAAAATACAAGTCCATTGTGGTAGTAAGACCACAAGTGGCAAAACTATGTCTCATGATGACTTTGCGGGAAGTGCTAACCCTCACTATGTTTTAATGCGTGATTATTATGGTGATTTGTATGCACAATATGTTGGCCCATTTGATGGTTACATTGCTTGGTCTATTTGGGTTCCCAAGAACCTTGTTGCTAACAAAAGAGGCCGCATTGAAAAATGGGTACCTAAAAGCTAGTTTGATCTTTTGTAGACCTATGCTTCCGAAGGTTCAAAGTGGGTGCTTGATAGTGGATGCACAATTCATATGACCGGAAGCACATCTATTGTCAAGGAGTTGAGACCAAATGATGATCAAATATCCGTGACATATGCCGACAAGTATAAGTCTAAGGTAATGGGTTTCAGCAAGGTTGTCGTTGCCCACGACATTACACTCGTGGACGTCATGTGATGATGGCTAGCAGGATTGACGTGGAGCCTGTTGGGAACCCCAAGAGCAAGGTGTGAAGCAGCACAACAGCAAGTTTTCTCTCAGTAAGAAACTAAGGTTATCGAACCAGTATGTAACATCCCTAAAAATCATGTTTTCAAAGTTTTCATATCATCCATGCATTCATAATCATTTTAGGATCATTTTCATGGTCATTTCAAAACTAGAAACATTTTGAGTGTCTGTTATTTTATGTGAGCTAACTTTGACCCAAAGCTACTCTCTAATATGAGATTGCTTGTATTAAACCAAATGTTTAGTCCTATGGTTGATGGTTGTATTCCAAAGCTTGGAAAAAAATTTCAAAACAAAATATGACTTTAAAACCATTTTTATATCTTTATTAAATCTTGGGTAAAAGGCACTGTTTTATTTTAAAACTCCAAAGGACCAAAGTAAGTTTAGTGAAACAGCATGCTTTTATACCTAAATATGTGCAGGTTTCACTCTACAAAAATCCAGAACAAATTCGAATTCAACTTGGTTTAAAACTCATTTGAATTTGGTTCCTGGAAATTCAAACAGAAAAAGAAAAAGGGTCGGTGCCACTCTTTCAGCCCAACAGCAGTTGCAGCCCACGAAGCCCACCTGGGATATTTCCCTCTCCCTCTATCTCTCACCCGCGCCGAACCAACCCACCAGAGAATGATCAGTGGCCCCATCTCCACGTCGTCATCGTCCTCCCCAGAATCCGCGCGATGAACATGTCGTCGCCGCTGTTACCTCGTGAATTTAAACCGAATCAATTCATTTGATTTCGCCAGTAATTCGCCCAGCCCTCACCTGCTACTTAAACCCCACACCGTAGCGATCATTTCTCCTCACTTTCCCCGCTCACTCCGCCACCAGGCTGCGCGCATTCGAACTCAAACCGCCGCTGCCCGACGAACTCCGTCGTGCGATTTCGGTGAGCTCCGACCGCCCCACTGTCTCTGATTCAAACGGGCATGACCAGCATATCCTTGCGCATCCCCTGATTCCTTTCATTTGCCTTCTCGTGACCTAGGTCGCCAACCCTGTTCGCGTCCGCAAGCGACAGAACCACCGCTCGACTCCGACGTGCAATCCAGGTAAAACGCGACCGCCCATTGCCTTCCCTTCGATGCTATCGTGTTCTCTATGGCCTTGCGCACCTCCTAACCCATCTGGTTCATGCTAGGGCAATCCAGAGCCTCGGAAACGTCTTCATCCGCAAGCACACGACGCCGCCAGCAACTCTGACGAGGTCCTGTTGCTGTGTCCGTGCGCCCCTCGACAAACTACTGCCACGTTGAACTACAGCACGTCTCTGCGAGTCTGGTGAGCCTCCCCAATCTCTTCCTCGCTTCCAGTAGCCGCCGCAACGCCGTAGACCGAGCGCTCCGCCGCTCACCGTCGCCGCGCGCCGCCAGTTGTTGGTCGTTTGATCAACGGTCGTAGGATCTTGATCCAGTGGCTACGATAGAACATAACCTGAAGGGGTATCTTTTGATCTGATCCATGTGATCTACTTTAGATCCAACACATCGCATCGGCCGATCTGCGCGAAGCGGTATAGACGAATCAGGACGTGACGCGTGGCCTATTATTCGTTTTAAAAATCTGAATTAGATCTATTAGTGATTCAAACTTGCAAAATTCATAACTTTTGATCCACACGTTCAAATTTTGCAAATTTTATATCATTGGAATCAGAAGAACGAATTCTATCCAATTATGCAATGTGTTTAATGTTTTGCTTCTATAAAATTGATTATTTTTATAGAGACATTTGTAGGCTTATTTTGAGTATAGAAATTATTTGAAAAATGATTTAGAGACTAAATAAATTTTGTCTAGTATGTATTTGTCTTGTTGATGGTTCAGTACTGTTTCACTTGTATTGTTTGGTTTAGAAAAATCATCTCATAGAATTTGCATGCATTCATATATTTTTGTTTGTATATTTGATATGTGAATTTGGTGCCATTATTTTATGTGTAGATCTTGGTGCTAATAGTGATTGTGGTTGTGAAGATTGTTGCTACTCCCCAAACTACCAAGGCAAGTGATGCTTCATATATTTTTGTCCCAATATTTTTACCTATGCACTAGAATTATTTTGTATAGGGATTGCATGAATATTTTGCTAAGTATTAATATGCTATGCTTGGGAAATCCTAGTAGTTGTAGAATTGTTAGAATTTCCTCTAAGTTAAGATACTTGCTATTTCCGTGCTTAGCCTAGCTAGTAGCAACCAAGGGTGGATTATATATTCATGCTATGAGAATTATGTCTAAGTATTTGACTTATGTTTTGCTTAATAAAACAACTAAGTGAATGAAACACCTGGTTTGTGTTGAGTGGTTACACAAGGCCCATTTATATGGTTTACCTTGTGTATCTCACATGTGGAAAGCCACCTAGGAACAAAGGGATTTGAGATGCCAAATGTTAAGAAGCTTGTAGTGCAGCCACATGGCATTATGGGCTCTGCCTAGATCATATAGGTTGCAATAACTTAGCCATTTGGACAGTTGGTGGTAGTGGGATGATAGGTTGGAACACGTCCATTTGATTTAAGGGAAGGCTTCTTAAAGTTCATGTCTTGGTGAAAATCAAGTCTTGTGGGGAAAGTGCACAACCTCTACAGAAGGAAGAATCTAAGTACTTAGCCATGTCCCTGGTATTGGACAATTTGAGCATCAAGACATGGAAGCTATCAAGAATCTCCTCATCCCAATTTTCTAAGTTAAAACTTGTGGTTAAACAAGGGTGAAGGTTCACCAATTTATATTGGTGGTTCCTTGGGAAAGTTTTGTCAAAGAAAAACTTGGTGTTTTCAACTAATAGGTAAAACCTATTTTGAGCAAGGGAAGCCTAAGCTACACTTAGCCAAATTCATGTAGTAACTAGATGCTAATATTTTACTAAGGTATCACTTGCCAATACTATTCCAATGTATTGACTCGCTGTGGCTATAACTTGTGATGTTGCAGGTTACTCTGATGATGATTAGGGGTTATGAGTCTACACTCAACATGCTTGCCTGTGGCACGTGAAGATGAAGACTTTATTTATATTGTTATGATTAAACTCTTGTATTAGGCCTATGGCCATGGAGTTGTAAAAGACTATGTTATCTCTGGAATGACGATGTAATAATGAACTTTTTTCTGTGTACTTCATCTTAAATTGTGGATGCTAGCAAATGATTCAGGGACTAGCATTGCAATCACAGGGATCCTTACCTTTATAAGGGTGGGATCTTACACAGTAGGAGGAAGGAAACGTCACACAGGTGTTGCTAGCAACGCGGAGACCTGCACAACACAAACTCAAGACTTTGCCCCAACGAATCAGTGAGGTTGTCAAGCTCACCGGTTTGTTGTAACAAAGGATTAAACGTATGGTGTGGAAGTTAATGGTTTGCAGCAAGTAAACAATTAATAGTGGAAGAAGTATCAATGGTAAAGATTGGACCGGGGTCCATAGTTCACTAGAGGTGCTCTCCTTAGATAAACAACATGGCATGAAGGGTAAACAAATTACAGCAGGGCAATTGACAGGAACTGAGCAAGGCATAACAATGCAATTACTAGTCAGAAAGATCCTATGAGATTCGATTGGGTAATACAACAAGATACACAGACCGCCATCCAACTGCATTTATGAATAGAAGTCCACCTTCAGGTTATCATCCGAACCCCCTCCAGTATTAAGTTGCAAGCAACAGACAACTGCTTTAAGCAAAGTGTGTAAGGTGCACAAGAGACCGTTGTTTTCTCCCTAGTGGCAAAAACACATCTACAACCGAAGAGATTTCTGTCACTTTGTAACATCCCAAAAATACTAAGCTTCGATCATCAAATTCTAATCATCAAAATTAGGGTTAACAAAAACTTTTCTAAATGAAATCAGGAATGCATGCATATGTGTATGCATGGATTTTGCAATCCTTTAAAACCACCTTGTTTGTTTGTTCCATTGCTTGTAAAATGTTTCTTAGGTGAAATAAACATCATCTAAAACATTTCCCACACTTTTCCTAAAGACAAGTAAATCAAAACACATATATGAAATGAATGGTCATTTTGGCCAATTTAACTCACATGCCTACTTTGGCTGTCTCAAACTTGCAGAACCTAACAGAAACTTTTCTGGATCTTTGCACCCCTTGAATGTACTCATAACAAGGTATCAAGGCCCACTTTGTGATCATCCAGAAACTTTCAAATGCATAGTTTAAATGAAAATTCAAAATTGAATCTTTATCATATGGGAAGATCCCACTTTTTCAAAAACTACTCAAACAAGCTCAATTTTCAAAACCCAAGCATCTGCAGACTCACCAGCACCAATCTAGCAAACCCACCAAAATCATTTCAAAATTCAAAACTTGATTTCATGCGGCCATTTCATCAAACAGGTTGCAGACACAAATCAAACAAACATCAAACACTATTGTGAGCAGTGATTCTTGCCTAACTGGTTCCCCATTTAGCTCACACACAACTCAGTATATCATCTAGGAAGATTAGCCAGGCACTAGCACCACTGTGAGCTTGCCATTGTCATCAATGGTGAATAGCCGAGCACCCTCTTGCCACCCCATAGTCGACAGCAAGCTAGGAGCAGCAGCCAGCCTAGCCAGCGTGTCTGGGAGGCAGCCCATCGTCCACCGCCACTCACTGTCCTAGCCGCGAGCGTTGCCAAGCCCTGGACCACGCGCACAAGCCGCGCCCAGACCATGCCGAGCGTGCGCCAGAGCGCCACCCTCGACCATCACCCACAAACTGCGCACCGCCCTCGCCGCGTGCATACACAATCCCCACCGACCCAGGAGACCGCCAGACATCCCCGTTTGCCGCCCCATGCCGCACAGCCACCGCCCGCCGTCGAAGACGCCGCCTCTGCCGCGCAGAGCACCGCCCCATGCCTCGAGACCATGTCGTTGAGCATCGCCAGGAGACACCGCACCGTCCCCTACCCTTGTGCATGCCTTTATCCGCCTGTAACATCGCCCTCGACGAGCTCACCGTGCGCCCCGACAGTCCCCTCGCTCGACTATAAATAGAGGCCACCCCCGCACGATTTCTTCACACCATCTCACTCCCCTCTCCTCACTGATCGTGCCACACCATCTCAGAGCAAGGCGAGCACCACCTCGCCGGAATTTCACTGGAGTCTGCCGCTACCGGAGAAGAAGGGAGCCAGCGATTGGAGCCGCCTCAGGAGCTGCCGCGACCACCCCTGAGTTCGCCGTCGTCGACTTCGTCGTTCGCCCGCCTCGCTGACCCTCGCCAGCACCCCGGTGAGCCCCCAGCGACCCTCACTGGCCACGCTAGGTTTCGTTCTCGCCGGAGTTGTCTCGTGTCAACGATGACTCCCAGCCGTTAGATTAGAACTAGATCGAACGATCCACGTTACCCCATACCGCTTCGCCCAACCCCGTGTCACTGACGAGTGGGGACACCCACTTAAGCAGCCCGCGGGAGCACTGCGCTTAGCAGCCGCCCGATAACTTTTCGCGCAGCCCAGTTATTCAAATTAAACTTTTTCTATTTCAATTCAAACACACTTCTGTACCCAACTTCAAAAATCAACCCAGATCGATTCAGTGCACCAAATTGAATGAAACCAATTTTGTTGGAAAGGTCTGTGAATGCTGAATCCAAGCCCGTTGGATTCAAGTCATTTGGATCTATAGATCACCCATAGTAAAAATAACAAGGCAGAAGCTTTTCTGCATTCAAACATTTTTCAAATTTAAACCATAATAGCTTTTGAGTTGATTCCAACTCTCAAAAATCACATTTAACCATACCTTTCGGAATATATAAAAATATATAGGTTTACTTGCAGAATAATGTTCAAGTAATAAAAGAATGCTACATAAGCATCTAGCCACTTTAATTAATTAAAATAAAAGGGTAAAACATTATTAAATTGTGACACCACTTTAAATCACATTCCCATGGACTACAATATGTGATGATGACATGTGTCAACATGATCCCATGTTGGGTTTGGAGAATATTAAATCTTAAGTAGTTTTTCAATGAGTAGAAATTACTTTCCTAAAAATAAAAATATTTAAACCAAGCCTTAACCTTGTAATGTTAGGGATGATGTTAGATCATCCATAGGACCCTTGTGTGTGATGATTGCAAGTATTTAAGTATTGTTTGGTGATTGTGTACCTCGTATTTATTCATAGACGCTAGTATCGACCAAGGATACGAGGAGGAAGGAGGATACTACGAAGAAGAAGCCGAGGAGAACTTCAACCACTGCTCTGCACAAGGCAAGCCTAATGCTATTAGTTGATTGTGCAAGCTAGTAACCCTGCAAGCTAACACTTGCAATTTAGCAAGCTTATACTGATATTGTGCAAGCTGAGACTATACCTATGCAAGCCCATACTTGTTACTATGCCTTAAGCATATTAGATCATACCCATTTGATAAACCAATCCTAGTTTTATGTGCAAGCTTCTTACTTTATTTCTTTATCAAAGCTTACTTAGAGTTTACTTAAGTGACTGGTAGATATTGGAAAGATGCTGAAGGTTGCATAAAGAGCATAAAATTTTGCCTAAGTTAGAAACCTTGACATCATCCTGAGACATAAGGTTGTACTTAGTTGAAACTCCACTAGTTACCACCCCTCATCATTACTACCCCCACCTGTAGATGCTAGAGCTAAGCATAAAACTTGATAAACTTTAGATGGGATTACTTGGTGGAAAATGGTTATGAAAACCTTGGAATGATGGATCATTCTATTGAAATGTTTTGGACATGTGTTTCCAAACACTTGAGAATTTTGGTGATAAAAATGTTGAGGCATGAGCCTTAGCCCTTTATAAAACTAATGGTTATCTGGATGCGATACCATTCCAATTTTATCGTACAACCACAATACCCGAATATTGGGTAGGGCTTGACTGGAAACTTATATTCCTTAGTATTAGTTCCCTCACGGCCAAGGTTTGAGCTGAGGCTACCTTGTGAAGATTGTCCACATGTGCAGTACCCAAGATGACAGTTGGTCATGGTTGGGAGGCCAAACTCACAGGAGAGGTGCTTATTCTAGGGCGTGTAATCGAAAGGTTAGGATTGATTATCCGCATACTGAGTATGGTGAATTCAGGATTTGTTCCCGACGGATGTATCGAATGTTGTGGTGAAAGTGTACAATCTCTGCAGAGTGTCAAACTATTCGAATACCTGCGTCCGCGGTTATGGACAGTTGGAGTGGCCATACTGTTCCCCCGTCAGACTTTTCAAAATGACCTGTGAGATGAATTGAGACTTTGACTTGACCACAACAGAGTTGTGATATGAAATACAAGTTCCCTCTTAGGATTTATAAAATTGTGACTAGCTTTGGAGCTTAGTAGAGATAAATCTGGATTTTGCAAAACAACCCTAGAGCCTAGTGTCCTATTATCCAAAAAACCCCTTTACCTATTAGTATTAGTTTGCGAGTACTTAAAGAGTACTCATGGCTTTGTCCCTGGCTATTCCCATGGCCAGACTATGAAGAGGAGTACCTGGAAGATGGACCCCAGGAAGGTTACGACAACTAGGATCATCTCCCATCGTCAGCATTGCCTGTGACCCCGAAGATGGAGCTTAGCATTGCCTGTGACCCCGAAGATGGAGCTTCTCCTACGCTACCGTTATTGTTACGTATTCCGCTGCTTGATGTTGTATTAAGAACTGGATCATGAGGTCCCTATTTGTGTAAGAACTTATGTATCGTTTGTAATGGATGATGTACTATGGTATCCAATTCTGTTATGTCTCGCAAAAATGGTAATCCTGGGATTGCGATGTATGGCATAACAGGCATCTAGGATTGAAAAATCCGGGTGTTGACAAGTTGGTATCAGATCCATCCTGACCATAGGAGACCCTAGTTAGACTGGACGTTTGAATCAAAAACTTAGTTTCAAAATCAAAGAAAACAAATATTTACAAAAACTTATTCTCATTCTTATCTCTTTGATTCTTTCAGAAAAATTCATGTTCCTCAAAAACTCTTGCAAAATACATAAAATTTTGACACACTTGATCACTCTGCTAATCTACTCATCCTCTATTTCTATAGATGGACGTGAAGTACAGCAAGTTTTACCAACTTGGGAATGGGGGAGACCTTATCTTTGAGAGGGATCTGGATCAGCTTTCGGAACTTCTAGAGCGTCCGCACCCCGAGTTCTTTGGAGCTCAGCTCAATGATCAAGGAGGAGAAGATCTGCAGTGGCTAATTGTTGCAAGTCTTCGAGGAAAGATTGAACCTCCCACTACGGAGGGAATTCAGTTTACCTTGAGGGAAAACAACTGGATCGATGGACTTGCCAGAGCAATGCAGGAAGCTCTTTCCCGTCTGTGTGGACAGAGCATCAATCAGATCAAGGGTACTCGCTTTGAGTTTTGCCCAAGACGTGATGCAAATGGACAACCACTGGAAGCCCCATACCACCCCGAGCTGAAGACTCAATTGGACCACCTTAGCTTCATGATGTATGATCGTCAGCAGGAGTTGGACAACTGTCGTGACTATTGCAACCACAAGTCTGCCATCATCAAGACGAAGGATCAGACCATAGCCATGCTAGCAAAGGATCGCAAGTCTCGCCACCGTCATCTCGACAAAAAGGAGCGCATTATTGCCCGTCTTCGCCACCGCATCTCATCTCTGGAGGAGACCATCCACGAGAGAGACATGCAGTTGGAGGAAAGGGAGAATGCCGGAGAGGATCTTCGTGGAGACCCTTACTCTTATCTCAGCGATGACGATGATTTTCTGGAGGATCAGGCCATGGACTTCTTCACCGATGAGGATGATTTCGCCTTCATCGATGATGCTGAAGATGATGAAGCCACAGACTCTGAGGAGTAGTAGCACTGAGCACTAGCGTAGTGAGTAGTAGTCGGTCCCACTATATCGTAATTTCCAGAATGGTTCTTAAAACCATCTGTTTTTCTTTGTTGTGGTGTGTGTTGTACTGTGTGCTATGAGTGAATGAATGAAAAATCAAGTTGCCAGAAAAATATGAGTCAAACATTTAAAACTTTTCAAAGACCCAAGACCTTAGAAACTTCCCTCTTTTCTCATGATCTATATCAATCTTCAGATGCCACGTGGAGGAAGTGGTTCAGCCCAGGACCCGATGTTGCAGATCCTGCAAATGTTGACTTCTGACCGCGAAGCTGAAAGAGCGGAACGTCAAGCCAACCTAGCCACTCTGCAACAGATAGCCCAGCTAGCCCACAACAACCAAGGCCACGGAAATCAGGACAACCATGGATCTAAGCTGAAGAATTTCCAGAATACTAACCCACCCGTTTTCACCAAGTCAGAAGAACCCCTAGATGCCGATGATTGGCTGCAAACCATGGAAAACAACCTAGAAGTTGCCGGAGTGGAAGCCAACGAGAAAGTCCTGTTCGCCACCCATTATCTAGCCGGAGATGCCAGGGCATGGTGGAATAGTGTCCATGCAATGATCGGAGGCCAGATGATGACCTGGGAGGAATTCAAGGTCAAGTTTAGCAGAACCCATGTGCCACCAGGTTTGATCAAGAGAATGAGAGACGAGTTCAGAGAGCTAAAGCAAGGAAGGATGACTGTAGTGGAATACCGTGACAAATTTTTGTCATTAGCTAGGTATGCCCCGGACGAGATAGACACCGAAGCCAAGAAGAAAGAAAGATTCCTGAATGGTCTGCATGACGAGATGCAGACTGTGTTAGTCAATATCCCCTTTGCTGATATTGAAGCCCTTGTCGACTCTGCTATCCAGATGGAAGGAAAGATCAACCAAGCCAATGAGAACCGCAAGCGTCGCATGATGCATCAACCCGGAACCCATCAGACCCCAAAGTATCGCCCCAACCCATCTCCAGGATTTGCCCCAAGAACTAACAGACCCCCTATGACCCGTCCGACCTACCCCAACCATGGAAACCCTAGACCCGAAGGAAATCACAACAACCCCGGCAACTCTAGCAATTTCACCCGTGCCCAACCCAAGTTCAACACCAACAATGCTACCGCCAACACCAACACTGCCCCGAGGACTGGAAGCAATGCTGTGCCTGTCGCAGCCAAGGACAAGTCACAAGTGACCTGTTATGACTGTGGAAATAAAGGCCACTATTCCAACGAGTGCCCCAACAATAAGAATGCTACAGCCCCTAATGCCAATGCCCCAGCTCAGCAACAGCGTCGTGTCCAGCCAGGGAGAATATTTGCCCTAGAGAATTCACTCAACCGCAATGGCCGTCTTTTTCTCATGCATGCTGAAGAAGCTCAGGAAGCGCCAGACGTCGTGTTGGGTATGTTTTCTGTTAATTCAGTACTTGCAAGAATGTTGTTTGACTCTGGTGCCTCGCATTCATTTGTCACCGAAGAATTTTCCTGCACTAGTAAAATTCAACCAACCAAACTGAAGCATGTTATGATTGTGCAAATTTCCGGATCAACCACCAAGGCTAGGCAAATTTGCAAAGCCGTCCCTATCCGAATCCATGGCATAGATTTTTATGCTAATCTAATAGTACTCGTAACTAAAGGTTTGGAAGTAGTACTAGGAATGGATTGGATGTCCAAACATAAGGGATTGATTGACTATGCTAAGAAAGCCATCACCATGACCAGTACCACCGGAATATCAGTCGAGCATATATCTGAAACCTTACCTCGCCAATTCAAGTGTAACAAGAGTCTAGCCCAACCTACCATTGACCAAGTCTAGATAGTCTGTGAATACCCCGATGTATTTCCAGATGTTTTGCCCGGTATGCCCCCAGATCGGGATATCGAGTTTATCATCGAACTAATCCCTGGAACAGGACCCATAGCCCAGAGACCCTATAGTATGAACCCGTCGGAACTAGCAGAACTGAAGAAGCAACTGGATTCCATGCTAGAAATTGGATTGATTCAACCAAGTGCGTCACCTTGGAGATCACCTGTCTTATTTGTGGACAAGAAAGATGGAGGTAACCGTTTGTGTACGGATTATCGGAAGTTGAATGATGTCACCATCAAGAAAAAGTACCCCTTGCCCAAGATAGAAGATTTGTTTGATCGGTTGACCGGTGCCCAGGTGTTTTCTAAGATTGATCTTAGAACTGGCTATCATCAACTCAAAATTCGTGCAGAGGATATTCCAAAGACTGCCTTTACCACCAGATATAGATTGTACAAGTATACAGTCATGTCTTTTGGATTAACCAATGCCCCCGCTTATTTCATGAACCTCATGAATAAGATTTTTATGGACTTCCTGGATAAGTTTGTCGTTGTTTTCATCGATGACATTCTGATTTATTCCAAATCAGAAGAAGAAGAACATGAGCTACACCTAAGGACCATTCTTGGAACCCTTAGAGAGCATCAGCTGTATGCAAAGTTTAGCGAATGTGAATTCTGGTTACAGGAGGTAGGATTCCTCGGTCACATTGTATCAGCCGGAGGAATTGCCGTTGACCCTGCCAAAGTGAAAGATGTAGAAGATTGGCAAGCCCCAACCACTCAAACCCAAGTTCGTGCATTTCTCGGATTGGCGGGATATTACCGCAAATTCGTAGAAGGATTCTCGAGTATCGCCAGACCAATGACCCAATTGTTGAAGAAGGACAAGAAGTTTGAATGGACCGACAAATGTGAAGCGAGTTTTCAAGAACTCAAGAGGAGATTGATTTCAGCCCCAATCTTGATCATGCCGGATATCACGAAGCCCTTCGATGTGTATTGTGACGCATCCAAGATTGGTCTCGGATGTGTTCTAATGCAAGAAGGCAAAGTTATATCTTATCTATCTCGACAATTGAAGCAACACGAGCAAAACTATCCAACCCATGACCTCGAACTCGCAGCAGTAGTCCTAGCCCTGAAGACATGGAGACATTACCTAATGGGAAACCGTTGTGAGATTTATTCGGATCACAAGAGCCTAAAGTATATATTCACTCAGAAGGAGTTGAATATGAGGCAGAGAAGATGGATTGAGCTAATCAAAGATTACGACCTGGACATTCACTATCACCCTGGTAAAGCCAACGTGGTAGCCGATGCCCTTAGCAGATTGCCGTGCCGCTTGAACTCCATGATTTTGAAGGAGCAACCAAGTTTGCACAAGGAGATGGAAGATTTTCGAATGGAATTAGTAAGTGAAGGATTTTTGGCTAGCATAGAACTTCAGCCCACTTTGATCAGTCAGATTAAAGAGGCGCAGAAGGGAAATGCCAGTATCGACGGAATCAAGCGTCGTATCGGTACGGGCAAAGTACCCGGATTCACCGAGGACAAAGAAGGAGTTTTGTGGTACAAAGGAAGCCTTTGTGTACCAGCAGATTCGGAGTTGAAAGAAGTTATCTTGAAGGAGGCTCATGATACTCTTTATTCTATCCATCCCGGAGGGACTAAGATGTATCAATATTTGAAAGAGCAATTTTGGTGGCATAAGATGAAGAGAGAAATCGGAAGCTATATCGCCAAGTGTGATATATGTCAGCGAGTCAAGGCAGGACATCAAAGACCTGCTGGATTGTTGCAACCTTTGCAAATTCCGGAATGGAAATGGGATTCTGTAGGAATGGACTTTATCACTGGACTACCTACTTCTAGTAGGGGAAATGACTCTATCTGGGTCATAGTGGATAAATTGTCCAAAGTCGCCCATTTCTTGCCCGTTAAAACCACCTATCAGAGTTTGAAGCTAGCAGATTTATACATCGCTAGAATCGTCAGTTTGCACGGAGTCCCCAAGAACATAGTATCAGATCGAGGAACTCAGTTTACCTCGAGATTCTAGAAGAAAGTCCAAGATGGTTTAGGAACCCGCCTAGATTTCAGTACCGCGTATCACCCTCAGACCGATGGACAAACGGAGCGAGTAAATCAAATACTCGAAGATATGCTCAGAGCATGTGTGCTAGAATATGGATCCAAGTGGGAAGACTGTCTGCCGTTTGCAGAAATTTCCTACAACAATAGTTACCAAGCCAGTTTGCAAATGGCCCCATTTGAATTCATGTACGGAATAAAGTGTCGCACCCCTTTGAACTTGTCGGAAGTAGGAGAGAGTCAGATTTTTGGACCCGACATCCTCCGAGAAGCAGAAGAGAAGGTTCACAAGATTCGTGAGCACCTCAAGACCGCCCAATCCCGACAGAAGAGTTACGCCGACAAGAGACGTCGAGATCTCGCCTTCAACATAGGAGATTTTGTTTATCTAAAAGTATCGCCATTGAAAGGAATGCAGCGTTTCCAACTCAAAGAAAGTTAGCCCCCAGATATATCAGACCTTTCAAAATTCTGAACCGTTGAGGAGAAGTATCATATCAATTGGAACTACATGAAGAGATGTCAGCTGTGCACAATGTGTTCCATATCTCGTTACTTCGCAAGTGTCTCGAAGTCCCCGAGAAGACCGAAGTGTTCAAGAATATCGACCACCGGACCATAGAGATCAACGATGACCTGACCTATCCTGAAGTACCCATCCGCATTTTGGAAGAAGCTTTTCGAACTACCCGAATCCAAAGCATCAAGTTTCTCAAGATTCAGTGGAGCAACCACATAGAAGAGGAAGCTACCTGGGAGCGCGAAGATCACATCAGGACAGAGTTTCCCGATCTCTTCAAATCCTAGGTAATCTTTTCGTCCTTTTTCAAATCTCGGGACGAGATTTTGTTTAAGGGGGTAAGGTTCGTAACATCCCAAAAATACTAAGCTTGGATCATCAAATTCTAATCATCAAAATTAGGGTTAACAAAAACTTTTCTAAATGAAATCAGGAATGCATGCATATGTGTATGCATGGATTTTGCAATCCTTTAAAACCACCTTGTTTGTTTGTTCCATTGCTTGTAAAATGTTTCTTAGGTGAAATAAACATCATCTAAAACATTTCCCACACTTTTCCTAAAGACAAGTAAATCAAAACACATATGAAATGAATGGTCATTTTGGCCAATTTAACTCACATGCCTACTTTGGCCGTCTCAAACTTGCAGAACCTAACAGAAAATTTTCTGGATCTTTACACCCCTTGAATGTACTCATAACAAGGTATCAAGGCCCACTTTGTGATCATCCAGAAACTTTCAAATGCATAGTTTAAATGACAATTCAAAATTGAATCTTTATCATATGGGAAGATCCCACTTTTTCAAAAACTACTCAAACAAGCTCAATTTTCAAAACCCAAGCATCTGCAGATTCACCAGCACCAATCTAGCAAACCCACCAAAAATCATTTCAAAATTCAAAACTTGATTTCATGCGGCCATTTCATCAAACAGGTTGCAGACACAAATCAAACAAACATCAAACACTATTGTGGCGGTGATTCTTGCCTAGCGGTTCCCCATTTAGCTCACACACAACTCAGTATATCATCTAGGAAGATTAGCGGCACTAGCACCACTGAGCTTGCCATTGTCATCAATGGTGAATAGCCGAGCACCCTCTTGCCACCCCATAGTCGACAAGCTAGGAGTGACCGGCCTAGCCAGCTGTATGCGGGAGGCAGCCCACCGTCCACCGCCACTCATTGTCCCAGCCGCGAGCGTTGCCAAGCCCTGTAACACGCGCACAAGCCGCGCCCAGACCATGCCGAGCGTGCGCCAGAGCGCCACCCTCGAGGGTCACCCACAGACCGCGCGCCGCCCTCGCCGCGTGCATACACAATCCCCACCGACCCAGGAGACCGCCAGACATCCCCGTTTGCCGCCCCGTGCCGCACAGCCACCGCCCACCGTCGAAGACGCCGCCTCTACCATGCAGAGCACCTCCCGTTCCAGACCAAACCACACCGCCCCATACCTCGAGACCATGACGTTGAGCATCGCCAGGAGACACCGCACCGTCCCCTACCCTTGCCCATGCCTTTAGCCGCCTGTAACATCGCCCCCGACGAGCTCACCGTGCGCCCCGACGGTCCCCTCGCTCGACTATAAATAGAGGCCACCCCACATGATTTCTTCACACCATCTCACTCCCCTCTCCTCACTGATCGTGCCACACCATTCTCAGAGCAAGGCGAGCAGCACCTCGCCAGAATTTCACTGGAGCTGCATTGCCGGAGAAGAAGGGCCAGCGATTGAGCCGCCCAGAGCTGCCGCGACCACCCCTGAGTTCGCCGTCGTCGACCGTGGATTCGCTCGCCTCGCCGACCCTCTTGACACCGGTGAGCCCCGGTGACCCTCACGGGCGCGCTGGTTTCGTTCTCGCCGGAGTTGTCTCGCGTCGCGATGACTCCCGTTAGATTAGAACTAGATCGAACGATCCACGTTACCCCATATCGCTTCGCCCAGCCCCGTGTCACTGACGAGTGGGGACACCCACTTAAGCAGCCCGCGGGAGCACTGCGCTTAGCAGGCCGGCCCAGTAACTTTTCCCGCGCAGCCTAGTTATTCAAACACACTTCTGTACCCAACTTCAAAAATCAACCCAGATCGATTCAGTGCACCAAATTGAATGAAACCAATTTTGTTGGAAAGGTCTGTGAATGCTGAATCGAAGCCCGTTGGATTCAAGTCATTTGGATCTATAGATCACCCATGGTAAAAATAACAAGGCAGAAGCTTTTATGCATTCAAACATTTTTCAAATTTAAACCATAATAGCTTTTGAGTTGATTCCAACTCTCAAAAATCACATATAACCATACCTTTCAGAATATATAAAAATATATAGGTTTACTTGCAGAAATAATGTTCAAGTAATAAAAGAATGCTACATAAGCATTTCTAGCCACTTTAATTAATTAAAATAAAAGGGTAAAACATTATTAAATTGTGACACCACTTTAAATCACATTCCCATGGACTACAATATGTGGTGATGACATGTGTCAACATGATCCCATGTTGGGTTTGTAGAATATTAAATCTTAAGTAGTTTTTCAATGAGTAGAAATTACTTTCCTAAAAATAAAAAGATTTAAACCAAGCCTTAACCTTGTAATGTTAGGGATGATGCTAGATTATCCATAGGACCCTTGTGTGTGATGATTGCAAGTAGTTAATTATTGTTTGGTGATTGTGTACCTTGTATTTATTCATAGACGCTAGTACCGACCAAGGATACGAGGAGGAAGGAGGATACTACGAAGAAGAAGCCGAGGAGAACTTCAACCACTGCTCTGCACAAGGCAAGCCTAATGCTATTAGTTGATTGTGCAAGCTAGTAACCCTGCAAGCTAACACTTGCAATTTAGCAAGCTTATACTGATATTGTGCAAGCTGAGACTATACCTATGCAAGCCCATACTTGTTACTATGCCTTAAGTGACTGGTAGATAAACCAATCCTAGTTTTATGTGTAAGATTCTTACTTTATTTCTTTATCAAATATTACTTAGAGTTTACTTAAGTGACTGGTAGATATTGGAAAGATGCTGAAGGTTGCATAAAGAGCATAAAATTTGGCCTAAGTTAGAAACCTTGACATCAGCCTAAGACATAAGGTTGTACTTAGTTGAAACTCCACTAGTTACCACCCCTCATCATTACTACCCCCACCTGTAGATGCTAGTGCTAAGCATAAAACTTGATAAACTTTAGATGGGATTACTTGGTGGAAAAATGGTTATGAAAACCTTGGAATGATGGATCATTCTATTGAAATGTTTTGGACATGTGTTTCCAAACACTTGAGAATTTTGGTGATAAAAATGTTGAGGCATGAGCCTTAGCCCTTTATAAAACTAATGGTTATCTGGATGCGATACCATTCCAATTTTATCGTACAACCACAATACCCGAATATTGGGTAGGGCTTGACTGGAAACTTATATTCCTTAGTATTAGTTCCCTCACGGCCAAGGTTTGAGCTGAGGCTACCTTGTGAAGATTTTCCACCTGTGCAGTACCCAAGATGACAGTTGGTCATGGTTGGGAGGCCAAACTCACAGGAGAGGTGCTTATACTAGGGCGTGTAATCGAAAGGTTAGGATTGATTATCCGCATACTGAGTATGGTGAATTCAGGATTTGTTCCTGACGGATGTATCGAATGTTGTGGTGAAAGTGTACAATCTCTGCAGAGTGTCAAACTATTCGAATAGGCGTCATGATTATGGACAGTTGGAGTGGCCATACTGTTCCCCCGTCAGACTTTTCAAAATGACATGTGAGATGAATTGAGACTTTGACTTGACCACAACAGAGTTGTGATATGAAATACAAGTTCCCGCTTAGGATTTATAAAATTGTGACTAGCTTTGGAGCTTAGTAGAGATAAATCTGGCTTTTGCAAAACAACCCTAGAGCCTAGTGTCCTATTATCCAAAAAACCCCTTTACCTATTAGTATTAGTTTGCGAGTACTTAAAGAGTACTCATGGCTTTGTCCCTGGCTATTCCCATGGCCAGACTATGAAGAGGAGTACCTGGAAGATGGACCCCAGGAAGGTTACGACAACTAGGATCATCTCCCATCGTCAGCATTGCCTGTGACCCCAAAGATGGAGCTTCTCCTACGCTACCGTTATTGTTACGTATTCCGCTGCTTGATGTTGTATTAAGAACTAGATCATGAGATCCCTATTTGTGTAAGAACTTATGTATCGTTTGTAATGGATGATGTACTATGGTATCCAATTCTGTTATGACTCGCAAAAATGGTAATCCTGGGATTGTGATGTATGGCATAACAGGCATCTAGGATTGAAAAATCCGGGTGTTGACACACTTCCCTTGGAAACTAGAGGCATGAACCCACTATCGAGCATAAATACCCCCTCTTGGAGTCACTTGCAACTACTTGGCCAAGATAGCTACTAACAAAGGAGAGCATGCAAGATCACAAACAACACAGACATGATAGAATCATAAAGACAAAACCATTAATCAAACCAACATAATAATCTCAATATCCATCGGATCCCTGCAAACACAACATGCATTATTACAAATAGATTAGATCTTGATCATGAACGGAGCTCACAAGATCTATACATGAAAGCACAAGGAGGAGATACAACCATCTAGCTACTACATGGACCCATAGTCCAAGGTGGAACTACTCATGCATCATACCGGAGAGAAGGCCTCCGGGATGATCTCCCCTCCGGCAGGGTGCCGAGAAGAACTTCAGACCCCCCTGATCTAGGGACGATGGTGGCGGCGGCTACAGACGGTTTCGTGGAGATTTGATCGGGTGCTTAGGGTTTCTGCATCGGGGGCTTGTTATAGGCGAAGGGGGAGGCCAAGGCGGTGGCCAGGGTCCCAACACGCTGCGTAGGCACGGGCCCACCCCTGGACGCGCCTAGGGGGGGTCTGGGTGCCCTAGACTTCTTGTTCCCCACGGAAAGTTATTGACTTTGGCGTTTCTTTCGTCCAATTCCGAGAATATTTCCTTACTAGCTTTTCTGGAACCAAAAACAACAGAAAACAGGTAACTGGCACTATGTCAACTTGTTAATAGGTTAGTACCAGAAAACATGTAGAAAGCACCTCAAAGTGTAGACAAAGCAAAGAAAAGTAGATACTAAACAAGCATGGAGCATAAAAAATTATAGATACATTTCCAACGTATCAAGCATCCCCAAGCTTAACTCCTGCTCGTCCTCGAGTAGGTAAGTGATAAAAGAATAATTTTTGAGGTGACATGCACCCTCACAATAAAGATCTAACCATTTCCAAGAATTGAAAGCTGGGATCAAAGAACTCTAAACATGTGCATGAAAGATGGAGTTCTAACAATAGGACATAGTAACTATGCATGCAACATGAAAGGCTACAAACAAAGATCATGAATAATATGCATTGAAAAACGTTTGTTTGTTTCACATACAGAAAACTTAGCATAGTGCCAATCATCTTGTCCCTCATAGAGTAGAAATATAGATGCATAGGACACCTTCAAACTTCACAAGGGTGACTAGAAACATATAGCACAAGAACAAGTAATATCACAATATGCATCAATCAATAAGCTTTGGAACATTGTACATAAAATGACAACTATGCTCTCTTAATGGTGCCTAAAGGTAGAAGGTGGAGACTCAATAATGGTGGAAGAAAGGCCTTTTTGTAAAGGAAGCAGGGATTTCAAGTTTCAAAAAGAGCTTCCAAAAATTATGGTACTTGTTAGCTTTCAGCCCTCATTGCCCCTATCATAAGCATCTTGAAGTGATTAAGGTTAAAGTGAACTAACTATGGAGTATATGCTTGACAAAGTATAAGTTGGCAATCTCAAGTCCCTTGAATACGAGGGCCACACCTCATGCTACTCAACTTCAGTCACAGGTAAGTCCTTGTCATTGTAAGTATTTGCATATCATAGAGAACCGCCAACGGGGTACCCCTTGCACATGGTACATGAGCTTTCCCATAACCAAAATGACAAGGCAAGCAGACAATGAGCATCTCAACGATCTTTTTATTTACTATATGCATAGCTTTTTATTGAGGATGATTCATAGATAGCTCACTATGGTGATGCTGCAAGTTTCCACCATGATTAGGCATGGCTTAGGCTAGCGGCTCAGGCGTTTCTCTAACACAGAATATAAACTCCATGGACTTACAAGTTCCCTCTTTATTTCACACCGGTGACATCCATAGAAAAAAGAGCATGATATCAACTGAGTACAAAGCACAAGTGCAATGTTGAAAACGTTCCTCGTGACAGCACGGTTTTGCTAATTCCAACGTATAAGTGCAAGCATATACAACATAGACGTTACAATGGTTCAAGTTTATTAGGGGCAAATAATATAAAGTGTGCCATCAAGTTCGTGAGGGCTTTAATCACTAAGTTTTCACATAAGAAAATAGTTTTTAATTGGAAGATAGCTGAAAACAAGAATATACTTGGAATGGTGTAATACACCATGCATAGGAGTTTATAGTGGACACTTTGGAATAACTTGGTTTCTTGGGAGTTGGAAGCATAAGTAGAGCTCACTCATACAAGTGGAGGCTAGCAAAAGACTGGGAGCAACCATATAAGAGAGCATAATGGCCATAATCATGCAGAGCAACAAAGCATTACTAATCAAAGCATAGAGTGGTACTACCAGCCAAGGACTAAATGATCATAGAGGCTAATGGTGACTTGTGAGATTCATAACATGGTGTGAGCATGTGCCAAGTCAACCCAAATAAAGCATCAAAGGAGAATACCACAATACTATGCTTTTGCATGCTAAAGCAACGCATAATTTCTTCAGGGAACAATAAGCAATCCCAATTGTTTGGAACAAGACATGATACAGCAATAATCACTAAGCATAAGGTTAAAACAACACCTAGCATGTCATGCTAAAGTCTAAGTCACGGTCAATGCAATCTCCTCTTGCACTTACAAGCAAGAACTTACTACTCCTTTCCGACACCAAGCAACTTATTTGCAAAACAACACGGCAAGAACGGGGGTCCAAACTACTTTATTCAAGCAAACTAAACAACCTAATAAAAGCAAACGAAAACTAAGATGCTCCAAGAACAACACAACTGTGCATAAAACAATAAAAACAAAGTGTCTAGACAGACCTGAGCTTTTTATTGATGAAGAAGGGGATACCTTGGGCATCCCCAAGATTTTACGCTTGTACCTCTTGGATATTTCCTGGGGTGACACCATGGTGGCATCCCCAAGCTTGAGCTTTTGCCCATTCTTCATCTCATTACATCATTCTCTCCCTACACCTGGAATTTTTCCTTCATACAAAACTTCACACAATCTTCATTAGCAACATTAGTTTATTCAAAAGATATTAGACCTCTGGCAAAGCTTTGGAACAGCAAGGATTTTCACTAAAAACACAAGCTACTGTAGTAACTCCTTCAAAATTCTCAATTCCCTAAAATAGAACTCAAAAGGAATCAATAAGAAGCAAATGCAAATAATGGCAGAAATCTGTCAAAATAGACCAGCAGGTAGAAACCTATTTTTTCGAACATATTATGTTGCTCAAATCAAAAAGTGTTGAACTAAAGAAAGTTATCTAAAATACTGGGGCATTTATTCGTAAATTGTGATCTCATTCTGAGTTAGAGAGACTCCTCACAAATTTTTTTGGTGGAGGACAAAAATCTGTTTCGGTACAGCAACTCCCCAAATCTTACTTCCCTCTCATTAGAGGTCATTCTTGTCACAAAAAGCAAACAAATTAGGATAAGGAGAGGTCATTACTGAATTAATAACTTCCAATACTCAAGGAAACTCTTGGGTTATCTCCCAACAAGTACTTTTATTTAACACCTTTAAGTTAGGCACAAGAAGCAAGAAGAATCAAGTATTTTCAAATGATGAAGCATTAACATCAATACTTGCAAAGTCTTCAACTATGAAAGGTATCTCATCCAAGTGGGTTTTGGAGGATCCCTTCTCATCTCTCTTCGGTCTACTACTTTCATCAAAATGATTTTCGGGAGCAATCCAATCAAAATTCTTTTCAAAGGCTTCATGCATTCCAACAAGCTTAAAGGGTATGGGTATCTTAAATTCTTCTCTAGGCTTAGTTTTATCAGAAATAACCACAACATCTACACTTGAGCCTAGCATATTGAAACGCTCAAAGACCTTTTTGGCTTCCCTAGCAACATCATGGAATTCTTTTAATAAAGTTTCAAGAATGAATTCCCTCTTTTAAACATTCTTTTCTTCTTTTAGTTTTAGGAACAAGAATTGTATGAATGGGTTAAGGCTAACAAACCTAGCCTCCAACATATGAACTAAAGAAGCTGCAGCAATCTCATAATTAGGAGCAAGTTCTTCTATAGATTTATCCTTAATGTCATCATGCTTGCTAACATGATTAAAGAATTCTTCAATATTATCTTTCCCAATTATGGAGCCACTACCTATTGCAAGATCTTTCAGGGCGAACTTGGGGAACAACATGGTGATCTAGAGCAAGGTGGCAACTAGAGTAGGAACTGATTTTTTTGTGTTTTTGAATAAAGCAAGCAAACCAAACTAGACTAATTTTTTTGGGTTTTTGAAAAGAGGCAAACAAAACCAAGCAAAGGAAACAAAGCAAAGTAAAAACAAAGTAAAGAGAAAGGAAGTGGAGGACTCCCCTTGTGAAGACATCCTTAGCCTCCCCGGCAACGGCGCTAGAAAATCTTGATGATGGCTAGCACGGTTGACGTGGATCATGTTGGAAACCCCAAGAGCAAGGTGTGAAGCAGCACAGCAGCAAGTTTTCCCTCGGTAAGAAACCGAGGTTATCGAACCAGTAGGAGGAAGGAAATGTCACACAGGTGTTGCTAGCAACGCGGAGACCTGCACAACACAAACTCAAGACTTTGCCCCAACGATTCAGAGAGGTTGTCAAGCTCACCGGTTTGCTGTAACAAAGGAATAAACATATGGTGTGGAAGGTAATGGTTTGCAGCAAGTAAACAAGTAACAGTGGAAGATGTATCAATGGTAAAGATTGGATCGGGGTCCATAGTTCACTAGAGGTGCTCTCCTTAGATAAACAATATGTCATGAAGGGTAAACAAATTACATCATGGCAATTGACAGGAACTGAGCAAGGAATAACAATGCAATTACTACTCAGAAAGATCCTATGAGATTCGATTGGGCAATACAACAAGATACATAGACCGCCATCCAACTGCATCTATTACTAGAAGTCCACCTTCAGGTTATCATCCGAACCCCCTCCAGTATTAAGTTGCAAGCAACATACAACTGCTTTCAGCAAAGTGTGTAAGGTAAACAGTCCACATGTTCCATGAACAAGAGACTGTTGTTTTCTCCCTAGTGGCAACATCACATCTACAACCGAAGATATTTCTGTCACTTCCCTTGGAAACTAGAGGCATGAACCCACTATCGAGCATAAATACCCCCTCTTGGAGTCGCTAGAAACTACTTGGCCAAGATAGCTACTAACAACGGAGAGCTTGCAAGATCACAAACAACACAGACATGATAGAATCATAAAGACAAAACCATTAATCAAACCAACATAATAATCTCAATATCCATCGGATCCCCGCAAACACAACATGCATGATTACATATATATTAGATCTTGATCATGAACGGAGCTCACAAGATCTATACATGAAAGCACAAGGAGGAGATACAACCATCTAGCTACTACATGGACCCATAGTCTGTGGCATCCCGCAAAACCACTACTAGAAAATCGCGTTGTTTTTGTGCATTGCATCGTCATCATCATGCATTTGTTTGTCTGAAACTATTTCCAATAAGACTATTTTTGTTTTCTAAAAATGCCCTTCTCTTATTTCAAAATAAGTCTTATAAATACCTGTCAAATTATTTGCCTACAAGTTATTTGCTAAAAAGATTTGAAACAAAAACAACACCGTAAATATTTACAAACTAACACAAAGCCCCAAACCCTAAACCTATTCCCACCCAATCCTATTCTACCCACCACTCACAGCTCGCCACCTCACCCCTCCCCCAATTTCCTACCCACCTTGCCACCTCACCAATCCACCCCTTTTCCCCCCTCTCTCTCTTTCTCACCCAGCCATCCACACACCCCTCTCTCTTACACCCTGGCCCCACGCCACACACACACCCAGCAGCCCCACTCCTTCCCCCCTGGCCCACATGCCAGCCCGCCTCACTCCTCTCCACTCACCCTCCCACCTGACCCCCAGCATGGGCCCCGTCCCAGACCCCACACTGGGTCCACCCCACCCCGCGTGGCCCCGACCCCACCCCTCCGGCCCCACCACTCCTTCTCTCCCCTCCCCACCCTTTCTCTCTCCCCGACGCGCCCGCTCTCCCCTGGTCTCCTCCGTCCTCCCGCGTTCACCCTCCGCCTCCCCCACGACGTGCCGTGCCGCCTCCAGCTCCCCTCCTCCGGCCACCCTTCTTCCCTCCCGCCTCGCTCGCGTCAAGGCTCCCCTCGCCCTCTCTTCTCGTCGGCTCGCCCGCCGACTCAAGAACCCAGGCCGCCTCCACCGCTTCAGGCCCCCCCCGCTTCACCTCTCCTCTCCTCCTCCGGCGCCTCCCCGTCGAGCTCAGCTCGCCGCCGCCGCCCTGGGTCCGAGCCCCGCCTCCACATCCTCCCCGGCCTCCACCGTCTCGCCGCGCCTCCTCCCTTGGCGTCTGCAAGCCGCCTGCCCTCTCCTTCCCGACCCGACCCCGGCCCCTTCCCTCGGCCGAGCCACCTCCTCGTCTCCCTCGCCATCGCCGTCCCTCCGTCCATGCCTCCGCTGTTTCCTCCGTCGGCCGACCCGCCCAGCCGGCGCGTCCTCCCCTCGCCTCTCCGCCGCTCTCCACGCCACCACCCACCTCCCGCCTCTGCCTAGCTCGCGCCCGCGAGCTCCGTCCCCCTCCGCTCGCGCGCCGACGCTGCCGGAGCCGCCGGAGCCCTCCCCGCCTCGCCAGCTCGCTTCTGCCATCTCCCCGACCGGCCCTTCTCCGTCGCCCCCGGACGCCGCGAGCCCGTCACCATCCGCGAACCTCGCCGGATCCCCCTCCTGCCAAGCCGGTTCCCCTGCAGGCGCGCCTCCCGACGTTCCTCTGCGTCCGGCCGACGCCGCTGCGAGCACTCCTCGATGGCCCTCCCCTCGCCGTCAGCGCCTCCTCGTCCCTGACGCCTACCTCGTCGGCTCGCGTCGCCGGAGCCTCCCCAGAACACCGCTCTGCCTCTGTTCCGTCGGGGCCGCCCCAACGCGTTTCGAGCCGGTTCCTCTGGTTGCAGTTGCGCGGCCTGCGTGCGCCCTGGTGGCCTGGTCGCCTTCTCCCCCTGTCGAGACGGGGCTGCTAGTGATGTACATCCTTGGAGCTCTGAACGTGCAGAGTTGGTGGTGAACTATGATGATGGTGATGCCACCCAAGCAGTACCGCAACCCCTCGAGAGTGCTATTCCTTTGGCTCGTCAAGCTCTCCTTCCCGGAGGCGTAGAAACAAGATCGTCAACATGGACTCGAAGACCCGGATGCCGAAGCCCGTTCCTGGATCCGATGGCCGGACCCTGAAGACCGATCTAGAGCGCCAAGGCCTTCGCATGGAGTCGGCAAGATAATCCTGAAACACCAAGATCAACTTCGCGGGCACCGAGCATCAAGATCTTCTCCGCAGATCGCCGAGAACACGGAACGCCAAGTTCTCCCCCTTGAACGCCAAGACCGTCAACATGACCTGAAGACCACGGATGCGCCAAGATCTACTCCGTTATCCGAGAACGATACCGCCGAGACCGAACCCCAGATCCGGACCCTGAGACCGAACCCCGAACCCTCGGAACCCCAAGATCATCGATCCCTGATGTGTGAAACTTCTCCCGAGAACCCTATTTTATAAATTGCCAACTATATAAATTGTTGCATATTTAATTGTTTATGCATGCATACTTGTCATGTGGTTTGGGGGCATTATGCCGATTCACCTCATAATTAAATATGGGGCCCATATGCGGGCAAATCTAGCCTTATATTGGCCTCATTTAAATTTGTGTAGAGAACCGGTAACTTATCTTGCCCTGTTATTACAACAATTAAATTGCGGGGTAGTTAAACAACTTGAACCATTTAATTAAATGTCGGGACCCCGGTTCCACTTAATATGACCTAATCGCATTGCACCGCATTTCTTCCATGTCATACATCATGCATGCATCATGCCCGATCTTCTGTCGTTGTATTAAATAGTGCATCCGGTGTTTATTCTAGTGTTTTGCTTCTTCGCGGATAAGGCCGTTGAGTTGATGTGAGCTTCGCCCCGATCTTCGGATGACCCTTCGGCACTGTTTTCAGGTGAGCATCTCCCCCTTTCTACCTATCTTACTTTTATAGTATTTATTTCCCTCCTGTTGATCTATTTCTATCTGTATTGCGATGCTCTAGTTTTCGTACCCGCGACATCCCTTGCAGCCTTATATTGCCTTGGACACATCCTATTACCTGTTGTTTGGTAGATAGTTGGACTTGCGCGTCGTAGTCGCTTGCTCAAGTGCTGTTGCGTGACGTCCGGTACCACAGTTGTTGGATTATGGCCGCCTGTTTGATGTTGGAGATGTTCATGGCTTTAATTACTGTTCACTTTAATTCCTGTTTAACAACTAAAATTGAAGTAGGTAAGCAGAGGCACAGGTGGGCAATAGATGTTATTTGGTTGTTAACCGTCCACTTGTGTCCCGTAGGACCCCGAGTACTTGATACCTGTTCCTTGATTTTTCGCGCTATCCACATCCGGGAGGATTATGGGACCCCCCTGAGCCAGAGCATGATTCATTCTTATTTCTTGGGGCCACAAACTAGTTTGAGGTTTTATTTACTATCCTGTACTTATGCCATGCTACTGCTTTATTACGATTGTGCGATGGATAGCACACTGTACTGTTTAGGTAAGCGGACTGTTTTCGCGGTATCGACAAGCCCAGTTTTGGGTTCCTAGTCGTTTACAGCCATTGACGCAAACCTTGAGTCCGTCTCGGAGTAAGCTAACTTCGTTGCGGGTCTACTCAATGGGGTGGCCCCCCGAAATATTTCTGAATCCTGTGATTTCTTTGTCGTGAAGGCCTCGTTGTGTTTTGATTTGGTTTTTCCGAGGTTGATCGAGTGTGTGTTGCTATTGGTGCACCCCGGCCGGGTAAAACTTTCTGAAAGCCGTGTCCGCGGTTATGGACGACACACGATATCTCGATCATAGACAACTATAACTAAAGTAGTGATATAAATTTGACTTTATAATGACTAGTAATCAGCTTCACTATAATGGAATGGCTAAATAATACTGCCCACAATTGCTTGTTTGGATTGTCGCTTGCGACCATTGTACCTGACTAGTAAGTATCGCAACTTCTAGCGGAATGGCTTAATAAAAGTACCAACAAGCTTTGGGTTTTGGGTTATCTCATGCTAATTGTATCGACTAGTAAGTGTTGCAACTACAATGGAATGGTCAAATAAAAGTGCCCTTTGCTTATTTTATCGGGATGATTATCTATACTTGACTAGTAATTGCTGCAGCGATAACCGAATAAGTAAAAGCCCCTTTGTGTGAGTTCCTCGGTTGACTTCCTCGTTTGGTCTCGAGAAACACGGGATGGGTTTGTTTGATGGTAGCATCGAGTTGGTTCGAATAGGTCTTTCTTACCCTCTCGATAGCCGCCCGGTTGTATCGAGTCTCTATAGGCTGTTTAGCGCATGTTGCTTGCCGCTTGATCCACCATACCTATGTGGCGAGGACCGGAATTCTAGTCTCGCTGTCTTGGCCTCGATCGATGCTCCTCTTTTTCCTTTACCCTTTGTCGGCACCCTTTTGTTTAAGCAGGTTTTGAGATCGGCGTCGTTAGCGAGGTTACCCTTCCTTGGCACAGCGGGGTTATGGATGCCATTGGTTATTCTTGAGGCTCTTAGCCCCATTTGCATCTTGTCCGTAGTCGGACTGTATCATTTTCAAGGTGATTTGGATCTTTGTATTGTATATCGTATTCTTGACTCATTGAGTCGTGTTGTATATATATATACTGTGGGACCCATCGAGGGCTGTTGTGTAATGTTATTACGTTTTCCACCGCACGAAAGTGCTGGTGGGCACCTTTGAATCGTTTCTGCGGGTTTGGCGGGAATCGCTGAAACTTGCATAGGTCCGATTCGAGGGTGTTCTGAGTGGTATCGAGCTCGGCGATTGCGATACCCACAAGTCGACTGGGATAACCTAGCTAACGGCCGAAGTAGAGTGTCAAAACTATTTTTGCAAAATCGGTTGGATAGTTCTGATTAGGTCTGATTTTATTCCTTACCCCTCTGCTATTCTCCTCTTACCTCTGCGTGTTTTGAATCCACTCTCTTACCTTTCTTCAAGTCCAGGATTTCTCGTGGTTGGGTTCCGTCGTACCTTCAGGGCTTCGCTTCCTCTTTTGGTAACGGTGTTTCTACATCCGGTCCCCCTGCCAACTGAGTGGTCCTTTATCTGTGGTACCATTCTTTGTTCCTTGTTTGTGCCTTCCGGTGTTTCCGACGCGACGACATCATCTACGCCAGATCCGACGCAGAGTCTGCATCACTCCTTTGTTTCTGAACCTCGATTGTCGAGATCTTCAGTCTAATTCCGAGAGTTGGTTGCATAATCCGCCTATTCATATGCAGAGTAATGGTTTGGGTGCGCGATGGACTGATCACCATCCGACTACTCTTATCATTCGCTCTTGTACATCGAATCAGTGGATCCAGCGATTTTACTCCGTTCACGGAAGCTAGAGGTGGCTTTATTTGTTGATACCTCTACCTTCGACCTTTTTGTTTCCGGAGTGTTTCCCTCGACGGTCACGGACAACGACCTCTTGTTTGTGGTGTCGCGAGGATCTACACGATACGAGAAGATCCAGACCGCCGACCTTTTTCCCGGTACTAGGAGGCGGATCTCGAGGGCGAGATCCATTGTTAGTGGTGTCAAATTGTGGCATCCCGCAAAACCACTACTAGAAAATCGCGTTGTTTTTGTGCATTGCATCGTCATCATCATGCATTTGTTTGTCTGAAACTATTTCCAATAAGCCTATTTTTGTTTTCTAAAAATGCCCTTCTCTTATTTCAAAATAAGTCTTATAAATACCTGTCAAATTATTTGCCTACAAGTTATTTGCTAAAAAGATTTGAAACAAAAACAACACCGTAAATATTTACAAACTAACACAAAGCCCCAAACCCTAAACCTATTCCCACCCAATCCTATTCTACCCACCACTCACAGCTCGCCACCTCACCCCTCCCCCAATTTCCTACCCACCTTGCCACCTCACCAATCCACCCCTTTTCCCCCCTCTCTCTTTCTCACCCAGCCATCCACACACCCCTCTCTTACACCCTGGCCCCACACACACCCAGCAGCCCCACTCCTTCCCCCCTGGCCCACATGCCAGCCCGCCTCCTCTCTCCCACTCCCTCCCACTGACCCCCACGGCCATGGGCCCGCGTCCCCAGACCCCCACCTGTCAGTCCCGGTCCACCCCACCCTGCGTGGCCCCGACCCCACCTCGCTCGCGTCCGGCGCCTCCCCCTCGCCCCTCTCTTCTCGTCGGCTCGCCCCGCCGCCGACTCTCAGCAACCCCGAGCGCCGCCTCCACCGCTCCAGGCCCCCCCGCGTCACCTCTCCTCTCCTCCTCCGGCGCCTCCCCGTCGAGCTCAGCTCGCCGCCGCCGCCCTGGGTCCGAGCCCCGCCTCCGCATCCTCCCCGGCCTCCACCGTATCGCCGCCGCCCTCCTCCCCTCCGCAGCGTCCGCGAGCCGCCCCGGCCGGCGTCTCCCGCCTCTCCTGCCCGACCCGACCGCGGCCCCTTCCCCTCTGGCCGCGAGCCACCGACCTCCCTCGTCTCCCTCGCCATCGCCGTCCCCCTCCGTCCGTGGCCTCCGCCCGTTTCCTTCGTCGTCCGACCCCGCCGCCGCCGGCGCGTCCTCCCCTCGCCTCTCTGCCGCCGCTCTCCACGCCACCACCCACCTCCCGCCTCTGCCTGCTTCGCGCCGCGCCTCTCCCCTCAAGCTCATGGCCGTCAGCCGGAGCCCTCCCCGCCTCGCCAGCTCGCTTCTGCCATCTCCCCGACCGGCCCTTCTCCGTCGCCCCCGGACGCCGCGAGCCCGTCAACATCCGCGAACCTTGCCGGATCCCCCTCCTGCCAAGCCGGTTCCCATGCAGGCGCGCCTCCCGACGTTCCTCTGCGTCCGGCCGACGCCGCTGCGAGCACTCCTCGATGGCCCTCCCCTCGCCGTCAGCGCCTCCTCGTCCCTGACGCCTACCTCGTCGGCTCGCGTCGCCAGAGCCTCCCCAGAACACCGCTCTGCCTCTGTTCCGTCGGGGCCGCCCCAACGCGTTTCAAGCCGGTTCCTACGGTTGCGATTCTGCGGCTGCGTGCGCCACAGTGGCACGGTCGCCTTCTCCCCTGTCGAGGCAGGCTGCTAGTGATGTACATCCTTGGAGCTCTGAACGTGCAGAGTTGGTGGTGAACTATGATGATGGTGATGCCACCCAAGCAGTACCGCAACCCCTCGAGAGTGCTATTCCTTTGGCTCGTCAAGCTCTCCTTCCCGGAGGCGTAGAAACAAGATCGTCAACATGGACTCGAAGACCCGGATGCCGAAGCCCGTTCCTGGATCCAATGGCCGGACCCTGAAGACCGATCTAGAGCGCCAAGGCCTTCGCATGGAGTCGGCAAGATCATCCTGAAACACCAAGATCAACTTCGCGGGCACCGAGCATCAAGATCTTCTCCGCAGATCGCCGAGAACACGAAACGCCAAGTTCTCCCCCTTGAACGCCAAGACCGTCAACATGACCCGAAGACCACGGATGCGCCAAGATCTACTCCGTTATCCGAGAACGATACCGCCCAGACCGAACCCCAGATCCGGACCCTCAGACCGAACCCCGAACCCTCGGAACCACAAGATCGTCGATCCCTGATGTGTGAACCTTCTCCCGAGAACCCTATTTTATAAATTGCCAACTATATAAATTGTTGCATATTTAATTGTTTATGCATGCATACTTGTCATGTGGTTTGGGGGCATTATGCCGATTCACCTCATAATTAAATATGGGGCCCATATGCGGGCAAATCTAGCCTTATATTGGCCTCATTTAAATTTGTGTAGCGAACCGGTAACTTATCTTGCCCTGTTATTACAACATTTAAATTGCGGGGTAGTTAAACAACTTGAACCATTTAATTAAATGTCGGGACCCCGGTTCCACTTAATATGACCTAATCGCATTGCACCGCATTTCTGCCATGTCATACATCATGCATGCATCATGCCCGATCTTCTGCCATTATATTAAATAGTGCATCCGGTGTTTATTCTAGTGTTTTGCTTCTTCGCGGATAAGGCCGTTGAGTTGATGTGAGCTTCGCCCCGATCTTCGGATGACCCTTCGGCAATGTTTTCAGGCGAGCATCTACCCTTTTCTACCTATATTACTTTTATAGTATTTATTTCCCTCCTGTTGATCTATTGCTATCTGTATTGCGATGCTCTAGTTTTCGTACCCGCGACATCCCTTGCAGCCTTATATTGCCTTGGACACATCCTATTACCTGTTGTTTGGTAGATAGTTGGACTTGCGCGTCGTAGTCGCTTGCTCAAGTGCTGTTGCGTGACGTCCGGTACCACAGTTGTTGGAGTATGGCCGCCTGTTTGATGTTGGAGATGTTAATGGCTTTAATTACTGTTCACTTTAATTACTGTTTAACAACTAAAATTGAAGTAGGTAAGCAGAGGCACAGGTGGGCAATAGATGTTATTGGGTTGTTAACCGTCCACTTGTGTCCCGTAGGACCCCGAGTACTTGATACCTGTTCCTTGATTTTTCGCGCTATCCACATCCGAGAAGATTATGGGACCCCCCTGAGCCAGAGAATGATTCATTCTTATTTCTTGGGGCCACAAACTAGTTTGAGGTTTTATTTACTATCCTGTACTTATGCCATGCTACTGCTTTATTACGATTGTGCGATGGATAGCACCTTTGTCTTTAGGTAAGCGGAGTGTTTTAGCGGTATCGACAAGCCAGTTTGGGTTCCCGATCGTTTACCATTGGCGCAAACCTTGAGTCCGTCTCGGAGTCAGCTAACCGTTCTTGGGTCTACTCAATGGGGTGGCCCCAATATTTCTGAATCCTGTGATTGCTTTGTCGTGAAGGCCTCGTTGGGTTTTGATTTGGTTTTCGAGGTTGATCGAGTGTGTGTTGCTATTGGTGCACCCGGCTGGGTAAAACTTTCGAAAAGCCGTGTCATGGTTATGGACGACCTGGAGCACAGTATCTCGATCATAGACAACTATAACTAAAGTAGTGCTATCAATTTGACTTTATAATGACTAGTAATCAGCTTCACTATAATGGAATGGCTAAATAATACTGCCCACAATTGCTTGTTTGGATTGTCGCTTGCGAACATTGTACCTGACTAGTAAGTATCGCAACTACAACGGAATGGCTTAATAAAAGTACCAACAACTGCTGGGTTTTGGGTTATCTCATGCTAATTGTATCTGACTAGTAAGTGTTGCAACTACAATGGAATGGTCAAATAAAAGTGCCCACTGCTTATTTTATCAGGATGATTATCTATACTTGACTAGTAATTGCTGCAACGATAACCGAATAAGTAAAACTGCCCACTGTGTGAGTTCCTCGGTTGACTTCCTCGTTTGGTCTCGAGGGGGAAACACCAGGATGGGTTTGTTTGATGGTAGCATCAGGTTGGTTCCGAATAGGTCTTTCTTACCCCTCTCTGATAGCCGCCAGTTGTATCGAGTCTCTATAGGCTGTTTAGCGCATGTTGCCGCTTCAGTCCACCATACCTATGTAGGCGAGGACCGCCGAATTCTAGTCTCGCCGTGTACTGGCCTCAGTACTAACGCTCCTCTTTTTCCTTTGCCCTTTGTCGGCACCCCTTTTGTTTAAGCAGGTTTTCAGATCGACGTCGTTAGCAGGGTTACCCTTCCGGCTTGGCAGGGGTTATGGGCCATTGGTTATTCTTGAGGCTCTTAGCCCCATTTGCATCTTGTCCATAGTCGGATGCTGTATAATTTTCAAGGTGATTTGGATCTTTGTATTGTATCGTATTCTTAACTCATTGAGTCGTGTTGTATATATATACATTACATGGGACCCATCGTGTGTAATGTTATTTACCCGTGCCAATGCTTAGGCACCTTCCCAGTGTCCTTGAATGGACTGCGTTCGGCGGAATCTTCATAGAATTCCCGAAAGGTCATGGGTCCGATTCGAGCTCGGCGGTCACTTCGGCGGTTGCAATACCCACAAGAGATACCAGCAAGTCAAAATTTCTTGAGGATAAACTAGTAAAAAGTAGAGTGTCAAAACTTTTTTTTTTTAAGGTGATGATGATAGTTCTGATTGATTTTTTTTCTCCTCTTCTCTCTTACTCTCCTTGTTACCTCTGTATTTTTTTACTTCCCTTCTTACCTTCTTCAGTTCGTGATTTCGTTTGTTTGGTCTTCGACTTCGCTTTCTCTTGGCTTTCTGCAGTTGTTCACACACATCCCCCCCGCAACTGAGTGGTCCTTTATCCGTGGTACCATTCTTTGTTCCTTGTTTGTGCCTTCCGGTGTTTATTTGACGACATCATCTACGCGAGATCGGCGGAGTCTGCATCACTCTTTTGTTTCTGAACCTCGATTGTCGAGATCTTCAGTCTAATTCCGAGAGTTGGTTGCATAATCCGCCTATTCGTATGCAGAGTAATGGTTTGGGTGCGCGATGGACTGATCACCATCCGACTACTCTTATCATTCGCTCTTGTACATCGAATCAGTGGATCCAGCGATTTTACTCCGTTCACGGAAGCTAGAGGTGGCTTTATTTGTTGATACCTCTACCTTCGACCTTTTTGTTTCCGGAGTGTTTCCCTCGACGGTCACGGACAACGACCTCTTGTTAGTGGTGTCGCGAGGATCTACACGATGCGAGAAGATCCAGACCGCCGACCTTTTTCCCGGTACTAGGAGGCGGATCTCGAGGGCGAGATCCATTGTTAGTGGTGTCGAATTGTGGCATCCCGCAAAACCACTACTAGAAAATCGCGTTGTTTTTGTGCATTGCATCGTCGTCATCATGCATTTGTTTGTCTGAAACTATTTCCAATAAGCCTATTTTTGTTTTCTAAAAATGCCCTTCTCTTATTTCAAAATAAGTCTTATAAATACCTGTCAAATTATTTGCCTACAAGTTATTTGCTAAAAAGATTTGAAACAAAAACAACACCGTAAATATTTCCAACTAACACAAAGCCCCAAACCCTAAACCTATTCCCACCCAATCCTATTCTACCCACCACTCACAGCTCGCCACCTCACCCCTCCCCCAATTTCCTACCCACCTTGCCACCTCACCAATCCACCCCTTTTCCCCCCTCTCTCTCTTTCTCACCCAGCCATCCACACACCCCTCTCTCTCCCTCTCTCTTACACCCTGGCCCCACGCCACACACACACCCAGCAGCCCCACTCCTTCCCCCTGGCCCACATGCCAGCCCGCCTCACTCCTCTCCACTCACCCTCCCACCTGACCCCCAGCATGGGCTGGGCCCGTCCCAGACCCCCATCAGTCAGTCCACCCCACCCCGCGTGGCCCCGACCCCACCCCTCCGGCCCCACCACTCCTTCTCTCCCCTCCCCACCCTTTCTCTCTCCCCGACGCGCCCGCTCTCCCCTGGTCTCCTCCGTCCTCCCCGCCGGTCACCCCCTCCTCCGCCTCCCCCACGACGCGCCGTGCCGCCTCCGGCTCCCCTCCTCCGGCCACCCTTCTTCCCCGCCGGCCGCACCTCTCCTGCCTCGCTCGCGTCCGGCGCCTCCCCCTCGCCCTTGTCTTCTCGTCGGCTCGCCCCGCCGCCGACTCTCAGCAACCCCGAGCGCCGCCTCCACCGCTCCAGGCCCACCCCCGCGTCACCTCTCCTCTCCTCCTCCGGCGCCTCCCTGTCGAGCTCAGCTCGCCGCCGCCGCCCTGGGTCCGAGCCTCGCCTCCGCATCCTCCCCGTCCTCCACCGTATCGCCGCCCTCCTCCTCCGTCCATGGCCGCCCGGGCGTCTCCGCCTCTCTGACCCGACCGCGGCCCCTTCCCCTCTGGCCGCGAGCCGCCGACCTCCCTCGTCTCCCTCGCCATCGTCGTCCCCCTCCGTTCGTGGCCTCCGCCCGTTTCCTCCGTCGGTCGACACCGCCGCCGCGCCGGCGCGTCCTCCCCTCGCCTCTCCGCCGCTGCTCTCCACGCCACCACCCACCTCCCGCCTCTGCCCTCGCGCCCATGGCTCCTTCCCCCGCTCGCCATGGCGCTGCGGGAGCCGGGAACCCTCCCGCCTCGCTCGCTTCTGCCAACTCCCCGACCGGCCCTTCTCCGTAGCCCCCGGACGCCGTGAGCCCGTCACCATCCGCGAACCTCGCCGGATCCCCCTCCTGCCAAGCCGGTTCCCCTGCAGGCGCGCCTCCCGACATTCCTCTGTGTCCGGCCGACGCTGCTGCGAGCACTCCTCGATGGCCCTCCCCTCGCCGTCAGCGCCTCCTCGTCCCTGACGCCTACCTCGTCGGCTCGCGTCGCCGGAGCCTCCCCAGAACACCGCTCTGCCTCTGTTCCGTCGGGTCCGCCCCAACGCGTTTCGAGCCGGTTCCTCTGGTTGCAGTTGCGCGGCCTGCGTGCGCCCTGGTGGCCTGGTCGCCTTCTCCCCCTGTCGAGACGGGGCTGCTAGTGATGTACATCCTTGGAGCTCTGAACGTGCAGAGTTGGTGGTGAACTATGATGATGGTGATGCCACCCAAGCAGTACCGCAACCCCTCGAGAGTGCTATTCCTTTGGCTCATCAAGCTCTCCTTCCCGGAGGCGTAGAAACAAGATCGTCAACATGGACTCGAAGACCCAGATGCCGAAGCCCGTTCCTGGATCCGATGGCCGGACCCTGAAGACCGATCTAGAGCGCCAAGGCCTTCGCATGGAGTCGGCAAGATCATCCTGAAACACCAAGATCAACTTCGCGGGCACCGAGCATCAAGATCTTCTCCGCAGATCGCCGAGAACACGGAACGCCAAGTTCTCCCCCTTGAACGCCAAGACCGTCAACATGACTCGAAGACCACGGATGCGCCAAGATCTACTCCGTTATCCGAGAACGATACCGCCGAGACCGAACCCCATATCCGGACCCTGAGACCGAACCCCGAACCCTCGGAACCCCAAGATCGTCGATCCCTGATGTGTGAACCTTCTCCCGAGAACCCTATTTTATAAATTGCCAACTATATAAATTGTTGCATATTTAATTGGTTATGCATGCATACTTGTCATGTGGTTTGGGGGCATTATGCCGATTCACCTCATAATTAAATATGGGGCCCATATGCAGGCAAATCTAGCCTTATATTGGCCTCATTTAAATTTGTGTAGCGAACCGGTAACTTATCTTGCCCTGTTATTACAACATTTAAATTGCGGGGTAGTTAAACAACTTGAACCATTTAATTAAATGTCGGGACCCCGGTTCCACTTAATATGACCTAATCGCATTGCACCGCATTTCTGCCATGTCATACATCATGCATGCATCATGCCCGATCTTCTGCCGTTGTATTAAATAGTGCATCTGGTGTTTATTCTAGTGTTTTGCTTCTTCGCGGATAAGGCCGTTGAGTTGATGTGAGCTTCGCCCCGATCTTCGGATGACCCTTCAGCAATGTTTTCAGGCGAGCATCTCCCCCTTTCTACCTATCTTACTTTTATAGTATTTATTTCCCTCCTGTTGATCTATTGCTATCTGTATTGCGATGCTCTAGTTTTCGTACCCGCGACATCCCTTGCAGCCTTATATAGCCTTGGACACATCCTATTACCTGTTGTTTGGTAGATAGTTGGACTTGCGCGTCGTAGTCGCTTGCTCAAGTGCTGTTGTGTGACGTCCGGTACCACAGTTGTTGGAGTATGGCCGCCTGTTTGATGTTGGAGATGTTCATGGCTTTAATTACTGTTCACTTTAATTCCTGTTTAACAACTAAAATTGAAGTAGGTAAGCAGAGGCACAGGTGGGCAATAGATGTTATTTGGTTGTTAACCGTCCACTTGTGTCCCGTAGGACCCCGAGTACTTGATACCTGTTCCTTGATTTTTCGCGCTATCCACATCCAGGAGGATTATGGGACCCCCCTGAGCCAGAGCATGATTCATTCTTATTTCTTGGGGACACAAACTAGTTTGAGGTTTTATTTACTATCCTGTACTTATGCCATGCTACTGCTTTATTACGATTGTGCGATGGATAGCACACTGTACTGTTTAGGTAAGCGGAGTGTTTTCGCGGTATCGACAAGCCCAGTTTTGGGTTCCCAGTCGTTTACAGCCATTGACGCAAACCTTGAGTCCGTCTCGGTCGGCCTAACTTCGTTGAGTCTACTCAATGGGGTGGCCCCAAATATTTCTGAATCTGTGATTGCTTTGTCGTGAAGGCCTCGTTGGGTTTTGATTTGGTTTTCCGAGGTTGATCGAGTGTGTGTTGCTATTGGTGCACCCGGGTAAAACTTTCGAAGCCGTGTCGCGGTTATGGACGACACAGGAGCCTGATATCTCGATCATAGACAACTATAACTAAAGTAGTGCTATAAATTTGACTTTATAATGACTAGTAATCAGCTTCACTATAATGGAATGGCTAAATAATACTGCCCACAATTGCTTGTTTGGATTGTCGCTTGCGACCATTGTACCTGACTAGTAAGTATCGCAACTACAACGGAATGGCTTAATAAAAGTACCAACAACTGCTGGGTTTTGGGTTATCTCATGCTAATTGTATCTGACTAGTAAGTGTTGCAACTACAATGGAATGGTCAAATAAAAGTGCCCACTGCTTATTTTATCAGGATGATTATCTATACTTGACTAGTAATTGCTGCAACGATAACCGAATAAGTAAAACTGCCCACTGTGTGAGTTCCTCGGTTGACTTCCTCGTTTGGTCTCGAGGGGGAAACACCAGGATGGGTTTGTTTGATGGTAGCATCAGGTTGGTTCCGAATAGGTCTTTCTTACCCCTCTCTGATAGCCGCCAGTTGTATCGAGTCTCTATAGGCTGTTTAGCGCATGTTTGCCGCTTGATCCACCATACCTATGTGGCGAGGACCGCGAATTCTAGTCTCGCCGTGTCTTGGCCTCGTCTTGATGCTCCTCTTTTCCTTTGCCCTTTGTCGGCACCCCTTTTGTTTAAGCAGGTTTTGAGATCGGCGTCGTTAGCGGGTTACCCTTCCGGCTTGGCACAGGGGGTTATGGACGCCATTGGTTATTCTTCAGGGCTCTTAGCCCCATTTGCATCTTGTCCGTAGTCGGACGCTGTATCATTTTCAAGGTGATTTGGATCTTTGTATTGTATATCTGTATTCTTGACTCATTGAGTCGTGTTGTATATATATCTGTTCTGTGGGACCCATCGAGGGCTGTTGTGTAATGTTATTACTTCGTTTTCCACCCGCACGAAAGTGCCTGGTGGGCACCTTTGAATCGTTTCTATGCGGGTTTGGCGGGAATCGCTGAAACTTGCATAGGTCCGATTCTGAGGGTGTTACATAGTCCAAGGTGGAACTACTCACGCATCATACCGGAGAGAAGGCCTCTGGGATGATCTCCCCTCCGGCAGGGTGCCAGGAAGAACTTCAGATCCCTCCCCCCCCGATCTAGGGACGATGGTGGCGGCACCTACATACGTTCTCATGGAGATTTGATCGGGTGCTTAGGGTTTCTGCATCGGGGGCTTCTTATAGGCGAAGGGGGAGGCCGAGGCGGTGGCCAGGGGCCCCACACCTAGCCTAGGTGCGGGCCCACCCCTAGCCACGCCTAGGAGGGTCTGGGCGCCCTGGCCCGCTTCTCCGTCTCCCCTCTGGACTTCTTGTTCCCCACGGAAAGTTATTGACTTTGGCTTTTGTTCCATCCAATTCCGAGAATATTTCCTTACTAGCTTTTCTGGAACCAAAAACAGCAGAAAACAGGCAGCTGGCACTGTGGAAACTTGTTAATAGGTTAGTACCAGAAAATATGTAGAAAGCACCTCAAATTGTCGACAAAGCAAAGCAAAGTAGATACTAAACAAGCTTGGAGCATCAAAAATTATAGATATGTTTCCGACGTATCATCATGCTTGTTGATACCCTTGGCTATAATTTACTTTCAGTCCATGCTCTTGGAAATATGGGCTTTGCCGTCTTTATTGATAATGATATCCTAATGTGGAGAAAGTCTCTCAAGGTCGATTTCATCGGGTACATCGAAAATGACTTGTATGTGGTAGACTTTTAGGGGAAAACCACTACAAGTGCGATGTGCTTATTCAGAAAGGACGATGTGGGTTGGTTATGGCATCACCGTATAGCCCATGTCAACATGAGAACTTCGCAAAGTCTTCACAAGGATGGCCATATTGTTGGACTAAAAGAAAATGTTTGCTTTGCCAAAGATCGTGTTTGCAGGGCTTGTGTTGAAGGAAAAAATGCATGACTCTCCCCACAAGCCGAACAACTACGTCAAGTCCAAGAGGATCCTTGAGCTCCTTCATGTGGATATCTTTAGTCCTCCATCTCATGCAAGTCTTGGTGGGAAGAAATATTGTTTGGTGATTGTTGATGACTATTCAAGATACACATGGGTATATTTCTTCAAGCTAAAAGTGAGACCCAAGAGAAATTCATCGACTTCATCAACATGGTTCAATGTCAATACAATGTCCCTGTGTTGGTTATAAGGAGTGACAACGGCATCGAATTCAAGAATTACACCTTGAATGGATTTCTTAGTGATGAGGGGATAAAACACCAATATTCCTCTGCATATACCCCTCAACAAAATGGTGTAGCCGAGAGGAAGAACCGGACTCTTATTGATATGGCTAGGACCATGTTGGCGGAGTTTAAATCTCTATACATTTTTTTGGCTGAAGCAATCTCCACCGCATGTCATGCATCGAACCGGCTCTACCTCCGCAAAAAATTGATCAAGACTCCATATGAAATTCTTACCGGTAACAAGCCCAGCATATCTTACTTCCGGGTGTTTGGCTGTAAGTGTTTCTATATCAAAAAGGGTGTTCATTTGTATAAATTCGATTCCAAAGCATTTGAGGGTATTTTTGTTGGCTATGGTCTCGAATCTCACACTTATAGAATCTATGATAAGCTCTCTGGAGTTTTCATAGAATCTTGTAGTGTGGTTTTCAAAGAATATGATGTTCCCGAAGGAGGGCGTGTTGATGTTTGTGATGCAGGTGATGAAACGCCTCAGGATGCCATAGGAAGAATGGGTGTGGGATTTATCCACCTCGTTGAGGAAACCCTTATGGCGGATCGAGAAGAACTATGCTCTACTCAAGTGGAGCCCTCATCTTCACAGCATCAACAAGCTCCTTCTATCGAGGAGGACAATGACCCGAGCCAAAGACAAGCTGTGGACCCTCAACATGTTGATCAGGTAGATACCTCTAGTCAGGAGGAGCTCGAGTCACCATTTTCTAGAATGTCAAGTGCTGCTCGGTCTATTACACAAGGAATATCTGTATAATCTGCCATAAGAGCATCTCAACTCCAGTCTAGTAGTGTGCCTGATCAAGACCAAGGTCAATATTTGCCTCTTGATGAAGAGAATGATTTTGATGATGATCAAGGTCAAGTTAATGGTCAAGACGAGGACCAAAATGATGAAGAGATCCTCCAAGAAACAACAAGGAGATCGAAACTCATCGCAAAGCTAGAATGGATAGAATGTTGGAATTAAGAGACCACTCTCTAGAGAATGTGGTTGGAAATCTAAGGAGTGGAATGTCTACTAGAGCACAATTGAAGAGGTTTAGTGAACACCAAGCACACATCTCCATGATATAACCAAAGAAAGTATGGGAAGCTCTTGAAGATTCGGATTGGTTGGAAGCAATGCACAAAGAGCTCAACAACTTTGAGAGAAATAAAGTATGGAAGTTAGTTGAAAAGCCAAAGGATTGCCGCAATGTTATACGCACCAAGTGGATATTCAAGAACAAGCAAGATGAGCATGGAATTGTTGTAAGGAACAAGGCTAGATTGGTTGCACAAGGGTTCTATCAAATTGAAGGCATTGATTATGGAGAGACATATGCACCCGTGGCTCACCTTGAGTCCATTTGTATCCTTTTTGCTTATGCTACACATCATAACTTTAAGTTGAAACAAATGGATGTAGAAAGTGCATTTCTTAATGGTCCATTGAATGAGTTGGTATATGTAAAGAAACCCCCAGTGTTCAAGGTTCCCAACTTCCCAAACCATGTCTACAAATTTGATAAGGCGCTCTATGGGCTCAAACAAGCCCCACGCATGTGGTATGAGCACCTTAGAGAGTAGTTGTTAGACCGTGGGTTTGAGGTTGGGAAAATCGATCCCACTCTTTTTACTAAGAAGATCAATGGGGAGCTTTTTGTATGCCAAATATATGTTGATGATATATCTTTGGCTCATCTAACAAAGCTTTTAACGATGAATTCTCAAAGCTGATGACTAATAGGTTCTAGATGTCTATGATGGGGAGTTAAGAGTATTTCTTGGTTTTGAGATCAAGCAAGTAAGAGGAGGAACATTCTTCAACCAATCCAAGTATACTCAAGATATGCTCAAAAGGTTCAACATGAAAGATTTAAATAGAGCTCCTACTCCCATGGCAACAAAGAATCATCTTGAACTAAATCCAAATGGTAAAGATGTGGATCAAAAGGTATACCGGTCTATGATTGGTTCTTTGCTTTACCTTGTGCATCTAGACCAGATATTGTGTTGAGTGCAGGAGTGTGTGCAAGATATCAAGCGACTCCTAAAGAAAGCCATTTGATGGCAGTCAAGAGAATCTTTCTATATTTGGTTCATACCCCCAAACTATGGTATTTGGTATCTTCATGGCTCAACATTTGCTCTTTGTGGATACACGGACTCAGATTGGGATGGTGATAAGGATGATATAAAATCAACCTCCTGGGCTTGCCAATTCCTTGGTAGGTCCTTGGTGGGTTGGTCTTCTAAGAAGCAAAATTGTATATCTCTCTCCACCGCCGAAGCCGAGTATGTGGTAGCTGCTAGTGCTTGTACTCAATTGCTATGGATGAGTCAAACTTTAAAGGAATACAGTGTCCATCGTAACAAAGTGCCTCTTCTATGTGACAATGAAAGTGCTATCAAGATTGCTTACAACCCGGTGGATCACACAAGGACAAAGCATATTGAGATTCGTCATCACTTCATTAGAGATCATGTTGCTCGAGGTGATATTGAGCTATCTTATGTGCAAACCAAAGACCAACTTGCTGACATCTTTACGAAGCCACTTGATGAAGCAAGGTTTTGTTATTTGAGGAATGAACCAAATATCATAGATTCAAGGAGCTTGACTTGATCACCTTGCATACTCACCTATGTCTTGACTCTTATTTGGTTTAGATGCAGGCATGGAGATAGGGGGAGTGCGGTCCTAATACATTGGGCTATCCCTCCCCCCATAATGCCAACATTAAGAAATTCAATTCTCTTAATATCATTTTGTGATATGTGAGCTTCATTGATGAGTAGTGGCTATGAACCCAAGGATAATTCTTCGCGGTGCCATGCCACAAACTCTTACATGGTGGCCTCGGCCACCGCCCTCTTCTTATTGAAGAGTTGGTTCTTGGTTTGTGTCTATTTGGAGCTTTATTTAACATTTTAGTGGATTTCTATGGTTTTTCTTGATTCTTCACAGTGTGACATCTTAACCCAAGCCTATACCTTATCTTAAACACTCCATCCCTCATATATGTCCCCAAACGCTAAAACCTGGTGTATTTGGTCGAGGAGGACCGGAGTCTCCGGTGTGCTCACACCGGAGTCTCCGGTGTAGACAGGAGTCTTCGGTCCAGCCGGTTTTCAGGCACCACTTAAGGGAGGTCAGGGTGAACTGAAACAGATAGTTTCATTCTTCTACCCCGACCTCTCCTCTCAACCCTGTCGCATCCCCTTCCAAATCACCTCCCCGGAGGTCACGAAGCCCCCGAGATCTGCCGTGCCGTTGGCCATCTTCCTCCCCTCCACCATTGGGCCCTTCCCACCAGTGGAATCGATCCAATGGACAGATCTGGTACCTCTCCTCCCCTTTTTCACCTAGGGTTCATCCCTTGATTTGTTTTTGAGGATTGGTACTGATTTTTTCCACTTGATTCACTTGTATGCATGCACACTATCACTTTAGCCTTGTTTCCTTGCCCGATATGTTCAAATCATTGCCTCCCTAAGCCTCCCAGTGCATACCCGACTATCTCGTCTGGAGACTCTGGTCTGAGCCGGAAACTCCGGTGTGCAGTGAGGAGACTCCGGTGTGGAATGACTCAAACTGGTCCAGCAAAGTATCAAGGCTATTGTGATTGCATTTCTGGGACAAATATGCTTACCTCCATGCTATCTCCCTCATTGTTGTTCACAGGTTCTGGTTCTCGTCGTCCCCCTCGCACCAAGGCCAAGTCAAAGAGGGTTGATCCGTGATATGATGAGTCTGAGGGTCGGTATGTTGTGCCCCCGTCCAACCAGAAACAGCAGGCCCGTGATGTTGCATACATGAGGAGGGATAATGATCGGATTGAGGAAGAGAACCGTGCCAAGAGGGAAAAGTACGACAATCTCTAATCTTTGGCCCGCGTGTCAAAAAAAGGAGTTATGTGAGCTGCGCAAGACACCGTTCTATGACTTGCCTCGGACCAGCGATGACCCATGCTATTGGAGGAAGGAGCAAGTTGTGTTCATGAAAGACATTTACAACAAGCTCACCAAGTCACATGTGTGCCCCCAGAAGTACATGAGTGTAGATCAGATGCGGACCAACCCATACTTCACTGATGCACTGTGGATTTTTGAGAAGCTAGGGATGTTCAAGTTGATGGAGCTCCGTGAGGATTACAACATCACCCTTGTGCAGCAGTTCTATGCCACAGTAGTGTTTGGGTCTGACCAAGCAAGGACTATGACCTAGATGACTGGAGACCACCGCTACACTGCTAATTTCTATAACTTTGTTGATGCCATATTTGGGACCTTTCAGGGTGTGTCTACTCATGTTGGGGAGCGTATGCACTCAGCAGCTCTTGGGGAGAACAAGAACAAGCTTGCCACTTTGTATGGCAGCGAGGGAGTTGTGGGCGAGTCCAAGGGCCTCAAGCCCCTCTACAATCTAATGTTGATGATATTCCGCCATACCATTTCCCCCAGTGCTGGAAATGATGATGCCATCAGATGTGGTTTGGTCAACTTACTATACCACACCCACAAGATTTACCTGGCTGGCCCCGAGGCAGACGCGACTCCTATTGACATCATGGATTTCATATTTGTGGAGATGTACCATGCCATATTGTACAAGAAGGCTCCCCCATATGCACTTGTTATGAGACTCATCAACACCCAGGCTCACGGTTCACCTCTTTCTTTGCCTCCCAACCTTATGGAGCATACCCTTGTATCACTGCAGCAGAAAGGTCGCATGGGGCCTCCTCCTAGACGCTCATATGCCAATGAGGAGGAAGAGATCACTAAGACTGAGAGGGCCCCCTCTCCTCCTAGGGCTCGGAGGAAGAGTGCCTCCAATGCACCCATGCCTCCCATGACACGCGAGTATGTACATGAGAAGGTCAAGAAGGCATCATTATGGGAGAGGACCCTCTGTTGTATGAATGTGGACATCCGCAAGCAACAACATGCCTCCTACAAGAGCAACCGTCGCATGGATAAACTTCTCAAGGAGATCAAGGCTCAGGTGTGGCATCCCGCAAAACCACTACTAGAAAATCGCGTTGTTTTTGTGCATTGCATCGTCATGACCGCATGCTCATGTCATCATGCCGCATTGCATTTGAGCATTGTCAACATCTTGCATCTGGTCGCATAAAACTATTTTTGGAAAAGCCTGGTTTTGTTTTCAAAACGCCCCGTCTTTAATTCAACTCAAAACCGGGTCTCCGGAATATTTGTTTTGTCTACCCGCGGTTTGCAAAAGTCCCATTTGTAATTAATAAAATATTGAATTATTTTCAGTAGGGGCAGTCGAACGGGCCGATTCGACCCGAACGACCACCCCCAGAATAAACGGTCCATTTAAATCGGTCCACCCCTTAGTCCTAAAACTACCCAACCTATCCTACCCACCCTGCCTCCACCTCACCCCCTCCAATCATCGCGCGCCACCTCATCCTCCCTCACCACTCCCACCACTCAGATGCTGCCACTTGGCTCACCTCCTCTCTCCCTCTCCCCTTCCTCTCTCCACCTGCCCACACAAGCCACACACGCCACCTCCAGCCGACAGCCCCTGGCCACACCCTGCCTCATGGACCCGCTCTCTCCCTTCTCTCTCTCCCCCGCGTCCTCACCCTTCTCCCTCGCCTTGGCCGGCACCCGTCGTCCGCACCCCTCCTCCCCACGCCGCTCCGCCTCCCGAGCCGCTCCTCTCTCCTCCGGCGCCGCTCCAGCGCCCTTAAGCTCTGCCCCCGCCGTTTCCGCCGCTGCACCTGGCCTCGCCCCTCTTCTTGGCGTCCAGCGTCCCAGCGTCCGCCCCGTTGGCCGCCGTCTGCTGAGCGCGCTCGCCAGTCCTCCGCCACCGCCTCAGAGCTCCGCCGAGCCTCCCCGACCTTGCGTGTCAGCGACCCCGCGCGCCGACTCCGGCCACCCCCCTTCCGCCTCCGGCCTCCCTCCCCGCGACCTCGACCCTCTGCCTCTCCCACCTCCCGGCCAGCCTCGCAGCTCCGCCCTGGCGCCGCCGTCGCCGGTGGGCCCGCCTCGCCGAGCTCCGCCACGCCTCCTCTCGCCCTTCTCCGGCGGGCCCCTCTGCTAGCGCGCCCGTTCCGTCCCCGAGCAGCCCCGAGCTCCGTCGGCCCCGCGGTCCAGCGCCCTCCCTCCGCCGTCCGCCGGCCTCAACCACCGTCGGCCGCGCCCCGCCTCCGCGCTCGCCGGTGACCACCTCCATGCCAAGGCCCCCTCCCGCAGCACCCGAGGCGCCTACCTCCTGTTCGAAACAAGGCCCAACGCGGCAACGCTAGAAGCCTGCTTCTACAGCAGCACCATCGTCGCCCTAAGCGCCCCTGTGACCCCAGACCCCCTCGACAAGATCCTCCTCGACCATTGAACGGGCACCAAGTTCTCCCCCCGGAACCGTCAAGACCACCGTCACGGCCGACATGATCTTCCTCGGTGACAACGACAAATCGGACAAGGATCACCAAAAATAACTGCCGACAAGATCTCCAGCATGGATAAGATGCCCAGACCCCGAAGACCGATCCCGGCAACCCCACATGCGACAAGACCTTCGCCCCGAATGCGGAATCGAGAACCCGAACGCCAAGAACGCCGATGCGGATACGACAAGCACTTCACCCCGGATGCGTCAAGTACTCCTCGAGGACGTCGAGTACTTCCCCCGGATCCGAAGACCACGGATGCGATAAGACCTACCCCGCTATCCGAGAACGTTCCCGTCGAACCCTGGACCCTGTCGAACCCCGAACCCCGGAACCCCAAGATCTGCCGAACCCTAATGTGTGAACCCCTTTCCGAGAACCCTATTTTATAAATGGTCAACCATATGAATTGTTGCACATTAAATCATTCATCTCGCATGCATATCATGTGGTTTGGGGGCCTTGTGCCGATTCACCTCTAATTAAATATGGGGCCCATATGCGGGCAAACTCTAGTCTCATATTGGCCTCATTTAAACATGTGAGCGAACCGGTTCCATCTGTTGTCTTGCTAAACAACATTTAAATTGCGGGGTATCTAAATAACTTGAATCAAATAATTAATTGCCGGGACCCCGGTTCCACTTAATATTGACCTAATTGCATCGCATCTTTGCCATGCCATACATCATGCATGCATCATGCCGATCTTTTGCCGTAGTATTAAATATTGCATCCGGTGTTTATTCTAGTGTTTTGCTTCTTCGCGGATAAGGCCGTTGAGTTGATGCGAGTGTCGACCCGATCTTCGGTTGAACCTTCGGCAATGTTTTCAGGCGAGCATCTCCCCCTTTCTACCTATCTTACTTTTATAGTATTTATTCCCTCCTGTTGATCTATTGCTATCTGTGTTGCGATGCTCTAGTTTCGTACCCGTGATATCCCTTGCAGCCTTATATTGCCTTGGACACACCCTATTACCTGTTGTTTGGTAGATAGTTGGACTTATGCGTCGTAGTCGCTTGCTCGATCTTTGTGCGTGTCGTCAAGTGCCACGATTGTTGGTGTATTGCCGCATGTTGATGTTGGAGATGATCATGGTTTTACTTATCGCTCACTTTAATTCATGTTTAACAACTAAAATTGAAGTAAGCGAGAGGCATCGGTGGGTGATAGATAATATTTGGTTTCGAGCCCACTTGTGTCCGTGGGACCCAGTATTTGATACTGTTCCTTGATTTATCGCGCTATCCACATCCGGAGGTATATGGGACCCCCGAGCGAGCTTGATTCGGTCTTATTTCTTGGGGCCACAAACTAGTTTGAGGTTTTATTTACGATCTGTACTTATGCCATGCTACTGCTTTATTTAAATTGTGCGACAGATAGCACCTTTGTCTTGTTTAGGATCGGGACACGTTTACTGTGTGTCGACAAGCCCGATTTGGGTTCCCGATCGCTCCTGACCGTCCACCCAAACCTTGAGTCCGTCTCGGAGCTAGCTTGCCGTTGGGTAAGACTCAAGGGTGGCCCCTGAAATATTTCTGAATCCTGTGATTGCTTTGTCGTGAAAGCCTCGTTGGGTTTTGATTTGGTTTTCGAGGTTGATCGGCGTGTGTTGCTATTGGTGCACCCGGCGGGTAAAACTTTACGGCCGTGTCCGCGGTTATGGACGACTTGGAGCACAGTATCTCGATCATAGACAAGCATAACTAAAGTATTACTATAAATGTGACTCTATAATGACTAGTAATCAGCTTCACTATAATGGAATGGCTAAATAAAACTGCCAACAATTGCTTGTTTGGGTCGTCGCCAGCGACCATTTTACCTGCCTAGTAAGTATGGCAACTATAACGGAATGGCTAAATAAAAGTACCAACAACTGCTGGGTTTTGGGTTATCTCATGCTATCTGTATCTGAGTAGTAAGTGTCGCAACTATAACGGAATGGTTAACTAAAAGTGCCCACTGCTTAATTTATCAGGATGACTATCTATACCTGACTAGTAATCTTTGTTGCGATAATCGAATAAGTAAAGCTTAGCTGTGTGAGTTCATCGGTTGACTTCTCGTTCTCGTTTGGTCTCGAGGATGCGGAGATGGGTTTGTTTGGAGTTAGTATCAGCTGCTTCGGATAGGTCTTTCTTACCCTCTCGATAACCGCGGTTGTATCGAGTCTCTATAGGTTGTCTAGTGCATGTTGCCGCCGCTTGATCCACCATACCTTTGTAAGGCGAGGACCGCCGAATTCTAGCCTCGCCGTGTACTGGCCTCAGTACTGACGCTCCTCTTTTTCCTTTGCCCTTTGTCGGCACCCATTTTTGTTTAAGCAGGTTTTGAGATCGACGTCGTTAGCAGGGTTACCCTTCCGGCTTGGCCTGGGCAGGGTTATGGGCCATTGGTTATTCTTGGGGCTCTTAGCCCCATTTTCATCTTGTCCGTAGTCGGACGCTCTATCATTCAAGGTGATTTGGATCTTTGTATATTATATCTATATTCTTGACTCATTGAGTGTTGTTATATATCTATACGTGGGCCCCATCGAGGACTGTTGTGTAATGTTATTACCGTTATCCACCCGCGAAAGTGCTGGTGAGCACCTTTGAATCGTTTCTATGCGGGTTTGGCGGGTTTCGCTAAAACTTGCATAGGTCCGATCTCGAGGGTGTTCTGAGTGGTATCAGAGCTCAGCAGTTGCGATACCCCACAAGTCCAGCCTGTAGGATAACCTAGCTAACGGCCGCAGTAGAGTGTCAAAACTATTTTTGCAAAATCGGTTGGATAGATCTGATTAGGTCTGGTTTTACTCCTTACCCCTATGCTGTTCTCCTCTTACCTCTACGTGTTTTGAATCCGCTCTCTTCTCTCTCTTCGAGTCCAGGATTTCTCGTGGTTGAGTTTCCGTCGTACCTTCAGGGTTTCGCTTTCTCCCTTTTGTAACGGAGGTGCTACGATCATCAATCTGCAACTTGTCTGTTGTACCCTTCATCCAATCTTTTGTTCTTGAGCTCTTGATCCATATGTGTTCCTTGCTGGATATCCGTGTCGTTGAAAAACATATGAGAAGGACGAGCATTGGTGAAGTTGGAGTTAACCTTGAGCATGTGTTGTTCATGCCAATGGAACCATCGCGGAACCTAATCAGTGTGTCTTTCATAGGATTCCTGTTGTATCTTCTGGCGCTTTCCGATGTGATGACCTCCTCTACATCAGATCCAACGCAGAGCTGGCATCATCCCTTTGTTCCGAATACCGCTTGTGAAGATCTTCATTCTAAAATCTCGAGAGTTGAGTTGCCTGATTTTCCTATTCATGTATAGAGTTGATAGTTTGGGTACGGGATGGATTGATCGCCCTGACCAACTCTTATTGTTCGCTCTGTACATCGAACTGGTGGATCAATGTAACTTTTCCTCTTCTAATGGAAGTTAGAGGTGGCCTTATCGTTTGATACCTCTACCTTCGTCCTTTGTTCCTCCGGAGTGTACTCTCGACGATCAGGAACAACGACCCTTTGTTGGTGGTGTCGCCGATTTCAATATGGAGGGTGAACCCTTGTTAGTGGTGTCGCGAGGATCAATATGACGCGAGAAGATGCAGATCGCCGACCTTCCTTCCGGTACCATGAGGCGGATCTCGAGGGCGAGATCCATTGTTAGTGGTGTCGAATTGTGGCATCCCGCAAAACCACTACTAGAAAATCGCGTTGTTTTTGTGCATTGCATCGTCATGACCGCATGCTCATGTCATCATGCCGCATTGCATTTGAGCATTGTCAACATCTTGCATCTGGTCGCATAAAACTATTTTTGGAAAAGCCTGGTTTTGTTTTCAAAACGCCCCGTCTTTAATTCAACTCAAAACCGGGTCTCCGGAATATTTGTTTTGTCTACCCGCGGTTTGCAAAAGTCCCATTTGTAATTAATAAAATATTGAATTATTTTCAGTAGGGGCAGTCGAACGGGCCGATTCGACCCGAACGACCACCCCCAGAATAAACGGTCCATTTAAATCGGTCCACCCCTTAGTCCTAAAACTACCCAACCTATCCTACTCACCCTGCCTCCACCTCACCCCCTCCAATCATCGCGCGCCACCTCATCCTCCCTCACCACTCCCACCACTCAGATGTTGCCACTTGGCTCACCTCCTCTCTCCCTCTCCCCTTCCTCTCTCCACCTGCCCACACAAGCCACACACGCCACCTCCAGCCGACAGCCCCTGGCCACCTGGCCCCACCTGCCCTGCGGGCCCTCTCTCTCCCTTCTCTCTCTCCCCCGCGTCCTCACCCTTCTCCCCTCGCGCGGCGCAGCACCCGTCGTCCCGCACCCCTCCTCCCCAACGCCGCTCCGCCTCCGCCCGAGCCGCCGCTCCCTCTCTCCTCCGGCGCCGCGCCGCTCCACCCCGCGCCCCACCAAGCTCCGCCCGGCCGCCCGTTTCCGCCGCCTGGCCGGCCTCGCCCCTCTTCACTGGCGTCCGGTGTCCCAGCGTCCTCCCCGTTGGCGCCGTCTGCCTTGCGCCGCCCAGGCTCCATGCCGCCGCCGCTCGCCGGTCCTCCGCCACCGCCTCAGAGCTCCGTCGAGCCTCCCGACCTTCGTCAGCGTCAGCTCCAGCCACCCCTTCGCATCCGGCATGGCTCGTCGCCGCCACGCCTCCGGCCTCCCTCCCCGCAACCTCGACCCTTTGCCTCTCCCACCTCCCGGCCAGCCTCGCAGAGCCACCGCTTCCCCAGCCGTCGCTGGCCTGCCTCGCCGAGCTCCGTCGCGCCTCCTCTCTCCCTTCTCCGGCGGGCCCCTCTGCTAGCGCGCTCGTTCCGTCCCCGAGCAGCCCCGAGCTCCGTCGGCCCCGCGGTCCAGCGCCCTCCCTCCGCCGTTCGCCGGGCCCACCGCCGGCCTCAACCACCGTCGGCCGCGCCCCCCGCCTCCGCGCTCGCTGGTGACCACCTCCGCGCCAAGGCCCCTCCCGCAGCACCCGAGGCGCCTACCTCCTGTTCGAAACGAGGCCCAACGCGGCAACGCTAGAAGCCTGCTTCTACAGCAGCACCATCGTCGCCCTAAGCGCCCCTGTGACCCCAGACCCCCTCGACAAGATCCTCCTCGACCATTGAACGGGCACCAAGTTCTCCCCCCGGAACCGTCAAGACCACCGTCACGGCCGACATGATCTTCCTCGGTCACAACGACAAATCGGACAAGGATCACCAAAAATAACTGCCGACAAGATCTCCAGCATGGATAAGATGCCGGACCAAGACCGATCCGGCGACCCATGCGACAAGACCTTCATACGAATGCGGAATCGAGAACCCGAGCGCCAAGAACGCCCGATCACGGATACGACAAGCACTTCACCCCGGATGCGTCAAGTACTCCTCGAGGACGCCGAGTACTTCCCCCGGATCCGAAGACCACGGATGCGATAAGACCTACCCCCGCTATCCGAGAACGTTCCCGTCGAACCCTGGACCCTGTCGAACCCCGAACCCCGTTACCCCAAGATCTGCCGAACCCTAATGTGTGAACCCCTTTCCGAGAACCCTATTTTATAAATGGTCAACCATATGAATTGTTGCACATTAAATCATTCATCTCGCATGCATATCATGTGGTTTGGGGGCCTTGTGCCGATTCACCTCTAATTAAATATGGGGCCCATATGCGGGCAAACTCTAGTCTCATATTGGCCTCATTTAAACATGTGTAGCGAACCGGTTCCATCTGTTGTCTTGCTAAACAACATTTAAATTGCGGGGTATCTAAATAACTTGAATCAAATAATTAATTGTCGGGACCCCGGTTCCACTTAATATTGACCTAATTGCATCGCATCTTTGCCATGCCATACATCATGCATGCATCATGCCGATCTTTTGCCGTAGTATTAAATATTGCATCCGGTGTTTATTCTAGTGTTTTGCTTCTTCGCGGATAAGGCCGTTGAGTTGATGCGAGTGTCGACCCGATCTTCGGTTGAACCTTCGGCAATGTTTTCAGGCGAGCATCTCCCCCTTTCTTCCTATCTTACTTTTATAGTATTTATTCCCTCCTGTTGATCTATTGCTATCGGTGTTGCGATGCTCTAGTTTCCGTACCCGTGATATCCCTTGCAGCCCTATATTGCCTTGGACACACCCTATTACCTGTTCTTTGGTAGATAGTTGGACTTGCGCGTCGTAGTCGCTTGCTCCAGTGCTGTTGCGTGTCGTCAAGTGCCACAGTTGTTGGTGTATTGCCGCATGTTGATGTTGGAGATGATCATGGTTTTACTTATCGCTCACTTTAATTCATGTTTAACAACTAAAATTGAAGTAAGCAGAGGCATCGGTGGGTGATAGATAATATTTGGTTTCCGAACGCCCACTTGTGTCCCGTAGGACCCCGAGTATTTGATACCTGTTCCTTGATTTATCGCGCTATCCACATCCGGGAGGTATATGGGACCCCCTGAGCCAGAGCTTGATTCAGTCTTATTTCTTGGGGCCACAAACTAGTTTGAGGTTTTATTTACGATCATGTACTTATGCCATGCTACTGCTTTATTTAAATTGTGCGACAGATAGCACCTGTACTGTTTAGGATCGGGACACGTTTACGCGGTGTCGACAAGCCCGATTTTGGGTTCCCGATCGCTCCTGACCGTCCACCCAAACCTTGAGTCCGTCTCGGAGCTAGCTTACTTCGTTGCGGGTAAGACTCCAAGGGGTGGCCCCCTAAAATATTTCTGAATCCTGTGATTGCTTTGTCGTGAAAGCCTCGTTGGGTTTTGATTTGGTTTTTCCGAGGTTGATCGAGCGTGTGTTGCTATTGGTGCACCCCGGCCGGGTAAAACTTTCTGAAAGCCGTGTCCGCGGTTATGGACGACTTGGAGCACAGTATCTCGATCATAGACAAGCATAACTAAAGTAGTACTATAAATGTGACTCTATAATGACTAGTAATCAGCTTCACTATAATGGAATGGCTAAATAAAACTGCCAACAATTGCTTGTTTGGGTCGTTGCCAGCGACCATTTTACCTGCCTAGTAAGTATGGCAACTATAACGGAATGGCTAAATAAAAGTACCAACAACTGCTGGGTTTTGGGTTATCTCATGCTATCTGTATCTGACTAGTAAGTGTCGCAACTATAACGGAATGGTTAACTAAAAGTGCCCACTGCTTACTTTATCAGGATGACTATCTATACCTGACTAGTAATTGCTGCAACGATAACTGAATAAGTAAAACTGCCAACTGTGTGAGTTCATCGGTTGACTTCCTCGTTTGGTCTCGAGGGGGAAACGCCAGGATGGGTTTGTTTGGAGTTAGTATCAGGCTGCTTCCGGATAGGTCTTTCTTACCCCTCTCTGATAACCGCCAGTTGTATCGAGTCTCTATAGGTTGTCTAGTGCATGTTGCCGCTGCCGCGATCCACCATACCTATGTGGCGAGGACCTTGAATTCTAGCCTCGCGTGTCTGGCCTCGATCTTGGCTCCTCTTTTTCCTTTGCCCTTTGTCGGCACCCCTTTTGTTTAAGCAGGTTTTGAGATCGACGCCGTTAGCAGGGTTACCCTTCCGGCTTGGCCTGGGCAGGGTTATGGGCGCCATTGGTTATTCTTCAGGGCTCTTAGCCCCATTTGCATCTTGTCCGTAGTCGGACGCTCTATCATTTCAAGGTGATTTGGATCTTTGTATATTATATCTGTATTCTTGACTCATTGAGTCGCTGTTATATATATCTGTTCTGTGGGCCCCATCGAGGACTGTTGTGTAATGTTATTACTTCGTTTTCCACCCGCACGAAAGTGCCTGGTGGGCACCTTTGAATCGTTTCTATGCGGGTTTGGCGGGTTTCGCTAAAACTTGCATAGGTCCGATTCTGAGGGTGTTACATCAGGGAGAACAGGAAGATGAGGAAGGAGATGATGAGTACACAAATGAGCATGGCGCTCAACCATTCATCGAGTCATACTACACACTCTCTTTTGGGGCATGGAATGCCCAACATGACAGTTTGGTGGATTGGAAGACCTTCTCTGATGTCACCTCTGGATTTGGGTACCAGAGTATGTCTTCTTCTCGCCCTCACGAAAAAGGTTCTGCATCCACAGATGGTGATGATGACTATGAGGAGGAGGATGAGGAACAGGATATGGATGCGGAAGATGAGGATGATGACGACGAGGACTATTGATCCCTAGGGCTCTAGCATAGGTCTTTTATTTTTTTCGGTGTTTCGATGCCAAAGGGGGAGAATACATTGTCATCGGGATTTGCATGGGTTGGATTTGGCTTTGGATTTTTATGCTTGTTGTTGAATCTCGAACTTTATTTGCTTTATGTTGCCTTGGTTTGTGAGATACTATGTGTGTGAGGACACATTTTCTCCTATGTTATTGTAACTTGTGTGACAACTATGTTTAGCATCTATTACCTGTCGTGCATGATTTACTTGTTTATCCTAATGCACATAGTCAGGGGGAGCATTGTTATACACTGTCATATCTTATTACAAATAATTCCATGCAAAATCACTTGTTGTCATCGAACACCAAAAAGGGGGAGATTGAAAGGACATTTACTGTCTTAATCACTTTTGGTGTTTGTTAACAACTCGTAGATCATTTTACATTATGCTAATGTCTACAGGTTAATATAATGCAAAGTGAAAAGGACCTTGGCCTAAGAAATTATCCATGCAAGCAGTTGTAGATTTCTGGGAAATCTAGGCCGGAGTCTCTGGTCTACACAGACCGGAGTCTCCGGTGTGGTTTGGAGTTTCCCCAAGAATCTCCGGAGGGGCCTCCAGAAAACTTCTTGGGACATTCTGTATGGGGGTTCGAAGATCCACCAGAGAATGACCGGAGTCTCCGGCCCAAGCCTCAGACCGGAGTCTCCGGTGTGGCTGGACCGGAGTCTCCGGTCCATAGGGTCCGGAAACTTTGAAGAATCTCCAGAGGAGATTTTCCCAGGGGCGCTGGGACAATCAGAAGGGTGGTCCGGAGGTCGGTCCGGAGATTGGCCGGAGTCTCCGGTGCAGACTGGACTGGAGTCTCCAGTCTGACAGGTAGTCCAATGGTCAGAAAACGGTTTAGTGAAGGGTGGCCTATAAATAGGGGACCTTATCCCCTTCCTCCATAAGCTCGACCCACTAAAGAACACCATCACCATTTGAGCCACCAAATCAACAAGATCTCTTCATCCAACCATCCAAAGTCATTGATCTTTGGAGAATCGAAGGAGGACTTGATCTACAGCTTCACCAAGAGATATCTTCATTTCCCCTCATTCACTTGAGGGCCCCCATGCTCTAGTGTTTCTTTGGACACCCTAGATTTTGATTTGGTTCTTACAAGCTTGTCTTTGATTGTTTGACAACTTGCTTGTATTCGGGAGCCTCCAATTAGGTTGTGGATGTGTGCCTCAAACTTGTTGTAAAGGTGTCGGATTCCACCTCGAAGGTTGTCGATATAGTCGAAGAGGTGAATCGAACCCTTTGGGGTGAGGTTCATCGGAGAACAAGGGAGGCCTCTCGTGGCGTTGGTGGTTTGAAACCACCCCCTCTCCAAACGTAGATGTACTTCCCCTCAAAAGGAAGGAACTACAGGAAACAAACCATTGTGTCTCCGCGTGCTCCACTTTGGTTACTTCTATCCTTTACCGCACTTTACTTTACTTATTCTTTCTTAGTGTATGTGCTAGTTTGACATATAGGTAAATTCACCTTATTTTCATAATCTAGAGAATTTACCTTTCGTGTCAAACCCTAATTTGAAAAGGAGTAAAATTTGAAGTAGCACCTATTCACCCCTCCCCCTCTAGGTGCCCATATGATCCTTTCAAAGAGGTTTCCCCATGGAGTATGGGGGGTCAATTTGCAAGTCTTCATCAAGCAAGAGCGAGCTAGAGCAAACAAGAAAGGTGTTCCATCTTGAGAAGGTCGGTCTACATCAAGCTCAAGTGGAATGCTCAAGGCAAAGGTATATTCTTGATAGGGTTTCTCGTTTCCTGGTCTCATGTTGTTAGTTGAGAGATGTCAACACCCGGATTTTTAATCACAGATGCCTGTTATGCCATACATCGCAATCCCAGGATTACCATTTTTGTGAGACATAATAGATTGGATATCACAGTACATCATCCATTACAAACCATACATAAGGTCTGACACAATAAGGATCTCATGATCCAGTCTTAATACAATTCAAGCAGCGGAATAACGTAATAATAACGATGGCGTAGGCGAAGCTCCATGTTCATGGTCACAAGCAATGCTGATGATGGGAGATGATCCTAGTTGTCGTAACCTTCCTGCTGTCCGTCTTCCTGATACTCCTCTTCATAGTCTGGCCACGGGAATAGCCAGGGGCAAAGCCATGAGTACTCTTTAAGTACTCACAAACTAATACTAACAAGTGAAGTGGGTTTGAGTAGGATATACTAAGCTCTAGGGTTGTTTTGCAAAAATCCAGATTTACCTCTACTAAGTTCAAAAGCAAAGAAAGCTAGTTGAACATTTTGTAACACCTAAGTGGGAACTTGAATTTCATATCACAATTCTGTTGTGGTCAAGTCCAGTCATAAATCATTTCATATGTCATTTTGAAAACATCTGACGATGGAACAGTATGGCCACTCCAACTGTCCATAACCGCGGACGTGGCTATTCGAATAGTTTGACACTCTGCAGAGATTGTACACTTTCACCACAACATTCGATACATCCGTTAGGAACAAATCCTGAATTCACCATACTCGGTATGCGGATAATCAATCCTAACCTTTCAATTACACGCCCTAGTATATGCACCTCTCCTATGAGTTTGGCCTCCCAACCATGACCAACTGTCATCTTGGGTACTGCACAGGTGGACAATCTTCACAAGGTAGCCTCAGCTCAAACCTTGGACGCAAGGGAACCCATACTAAGGTATATAAATTTCCAGTCAAGCCCTACCCAAATTTCGGGTATTGTGGTTGTACGGTAAAATTGGAATGGTATCGCATCCAGACAACCATCAGTTTTGTAAAGGGCTAAGGCTCACGCCCTAAAATTTTCATCATCAAAATCATCTGGTGTTCAAGAACACATGTCAAAACATTTCAGTAGAATGACTCATCATTCTAAGGTTTTCATAACCATTTTCACCAAGTATTCCCATCTAAAGTTGATCAAGTTTTATGCTTAGCACTAGCATCTACAGGTGGGGGATAAACACTAATAAAGGGTGATAAGCAAGTGTATCTTATCTAAGTTCAATCTCATGCCTCAGGATGACATCAAGATTTATCTAACTTAGGCCAGGTTTTATGCTCTTTATGCTACCTTCAAATATCCTTCTAATGTCTACAAGTCACCAAGTAAACTTAAATAAAAGCTTTGATAAAGAAATAAAAGAATTAAGCTTGCAAGTAAAACTGAGATTTGGTATTATCAAATGTATCTAACTAAGCATGCTTAATGCATTGCACAGGTTATCTAACTTTCATAGTTGCAAGTGTTAGCTTGCAAAGTCAACTGGTAGTATTAGGCTTGCTTAGATAGTAGCTTGCTCAGTTAATAGCTTGCAAATATTAGCTTGCCTTGTGCAGAGCAGTGGTTGAAGTTATCCTCGGCTTCTTCCTCGTAGTATCCTCATTCCTCCTCGTATTCTTGGTCGGTACTATCGTCTAGAAATAAATACGAGGTACATAATCACCAAATAATACTTAACTATTTCTATTTATCACACCAAGGTTTTCACTAGATGATATAGGATCATCACAAACATTACAACCATTAATGCAAATAGTTTTATTTCCTTTATTTTAGAAAAGTAATTTCTACTCATTGAAAAACTACTTAAGATTTAATATTCTCCAACTAAAATATGGGATCATGTTGACACATGTCATCCACACATATTTCAGTACATGGGAATGTGATTTAAAGTGGTGTAATAATTTAATAAGGTTTAACCTTTTTATTTTAATTAAATAAAAGTGACTAGAAATGCCCATGGGGCATTATTTTATTACTTGACCATTATTTATGCAGGTAAACCTATATATTTTTATATATTCTGAAAGGTATGGTTAAATGTGATTTTTGAGAGTTGGAATCAACTCAAAAGCTTTCATGGTTGAATTTCGAAAAATGTTTGAATGCAGAAAAGCTTTTGCCTTGTTATTTTTACCATGGATGATCTACAAATCTAAATGGTTTGAATCCAACGGGCTTAGATTAAGCACTCCAGTACCTTTCTAACAAAATTGGTTTCATGCATTTTGGTTTAGTGAACCGAGCTGGGTTGATTTTTGAATCTGGGTACAGAACTGAGTTTGAATTTAAATGAATAAATCTAAGTTTGAATTGTTGGGTCGTGCGGGATGTTTAACTGGGCCGGCCCACTACGCATAGCGTGCGCGGGCTGGTTAAGTGAACGACCCCACTCGTTAGTGAGACAGTGAGTGACGAAGCGGTACGGGGCGATCTAGGACATGCGATCTAACTCTAATCGAATGGTTGAGGTTCATCGTCCACGTCGGGCAATGCCAGTGAGAGAGAACCCTAGCGCGGCCAGTGGGGGTCGACAGGGGCTCACCAGGGCTCCGGCAATGGTCGGCGATGGGGGCGAACGACGAAGTCGACGGCAGCGATCCTCCTGGTACCGGCAGCTTCTCCTGGGGCGGCTCCAATCGACGATGCCTCTCCTCCTCTGCAGCGGCGAACTCCGGTAAAATTCCGGCCACCTGGTGCTCGCCTTGATCCGGGAGTGAGTGGGTGTGATCAGTGAGAGGTGGGGAGTGAGATGGTGTGCTCAAATTGAATGGGGGTGGCCTCCTTTTATAGTGCCTGAAGGGGACCGAATGGCGCGGGTGGATCTCATTGTGGTCATCGTCACAACGTGCTAATGGCATGTGCGATGATAGGGGGTAGTGCGTTGCCTCCTGGCGAAGCTCAACATCTTGATGGCGCGGCGTGGAGCGGTGAGGAACGGTTGGAACGTCGCGGCGCTCTGGGCGGGTCCGACGGCAAGTTTAATGGCGCATGGGTTGTCCTGGTCACGCGGCGGCGAACAGGGTTGTCTGGCGGGGTGCTGGGATGTTGGCGATCACGTACGCAAGCGGCGAGGGCGGCGCGCGGTCTATAGGCTAGTGTCGCGTGCGGCGCTCTGGCGCGCTCTCGGATCGCACGCAGAGAGACTGGGTGCGTGCTTGGCAGGTGGTCCAGGGGCTGGCAATGCTCGAGGCTGGGACAAGGGTGGCGGTGGACGGTGCTGCGTGTCCCAGACAAGGTTGGCGAGGCTAGTGCTTCCTCTAGCTCTCTGGCGACATGGGGGTGGCAATGGTGCTCTCGGCATGGTCACCATTGATGGCTATGCTTGCCCACAATGGTGCTAAGGATTGTTAAAGAGGCTAGATAATCTACTAAGAGCTTGATTCAACCAAGAGGGAACAAGGTTGGCCACAATCACTGCTGCAAATAATGTTTGATGTTTTGTTGTTTGCTGATCACAAGGTGTTTGATGAAATGGCCGAAAGAAATTCAAATTTGAATTTTGGATTCAAACTTGGTGGGTTTGCTAGGCACATACTAGGGAGTATCTGGTTAGTTGGATTGGTCAAGGGGCACTGGTTTGGTTGGGTTTTGAAAAGGTGTGATCTTCACATATGATAAAGATTCAATTGTAAATTTCCATTTGAATGGGGTTGCTAAATGTTTATGTAAGTTTGAAAGGTGGGCTTTGATTCACTTTTACTTGGTCTTGCAAGGGGTGAAAAGAATTGGAAAAGTTTATGTTTGAAATCTTGGACTAGAAACACTCAAAGTGACCTAGTGATCGAGATTAGCAAAAATGACCATTTGCTTTATTTGTTTTGTTTTTGAGTTTCTCTTGATTTGTTTCTTCTTGTAAATGTTGTTGGAGATATGCCCTAGAGGCAATAATAAAAGTGGTTATTATTATATCTTTGTGTTTATGATAAATGTTTACATTCATGCTATAACAGTATTAACCGGAAACATTAATACTTGTGTGATTTGTAAATTAAATTAGAGTCCCTAGTAAAGCCTCTTTAATAATACTAGCTTGTTGGTTAATAGATGATTGTGGTTTATCGATCATGAACATTGAGATGTTGTTAACAAAAAGATCATATCATTAGGAGAATGGTATGATGGACATACTCCTATAGATAAGCGTAGCATAAAGATCAAGTCATTTCAATAGTTCGTTTGCTATAAGCTTTCTGATACATAGTAACCTAATTCCTTCGACCATGAGATCATGATAATCACCATCACCGGAAGGATGCTTTGATGACATCAAACACCACAACGTAACTGGGTGGCTATAAAGGTGGCATTGAGCATTCGAAAAGTATGGGTTGAGGCACATGGATCAAGAGTGGGATTTGTCCATCCGTATGATGGATAGATATACTATGGGCCCTCTCGGTGGAATGTCATCTAATTAGCTTGCAAGCATGTGAATGTCTCACAAGGGATCACATATCACGGGAACGAGAAAAGAGTACTTATCGGTAACGAGGTTGAACTAGGTATGCAGATATACCGACGATCAAAACCTCAGATAAGTAAACTATCATGAGACAAAGGGAAATTAGTATTGTATGTAAGTGGTTCATTCGATCGTAAAGTAATCGTAGAAATATGTGGGAGCCATATGAATTTCCAGATTCCTCTATTGGTTATTGATCGGAGAAGTGCCTCGGTCATGTCCGCATAATTCGCGAACCGTGGGGAGACACACTTAAGGATTCGATGTTGTTTACTAGATATGGAATGTTAATAAGGGATACCGAATGTTGTTCGGAGTCTCGGATGGGATCCGGGATATCACCAGGAGATCCAGAATGGTCCGGAGAATAGGATTCAGATAAGGAAAGTCCAATTTCGGAGTTTGGGAAAGTTTCCGATGTTTTCATTGGAGAGGTTCTAGAAGGGTCTAGAAGGTTCACCGGACCGGAAGGGGAATGGTCCATGAATGTGTCATGGATATGTGGAATGATTGGATCATATCCTAGGTCACTTGGTGTTAGCATTTGCAAGAGAGAAATAAAGCTCTAAATTGAAAGTCAAACGGGAAGTTTGAAAAGTCAAACTGGAACAATGGTTTCCTAGTGGGAGAAGAAACAAGTCCTTCTCTCAATCCAACTTGGGTTTGGGTTTGGATTCAAACCCACCCCTCCCAAGGCTGCCCCTCCCTCTCATAAATACATGGGGAGGGCTACCCCAACACAACAAGAGCCAAGCCCTCCCCACACACGCGTCGCCGCCGCCGTCGCGCCCTAGCCGTCGTCGCCGTCGCGCCGCCTTACCGCAAGCTGCGTCGCCGCCACCCCGCGTTGTCGTCGGTTCGTCGTCGCCGCCCTAGCCTCCGCCGACACCTCCTCCTCCTCCCGGTCATCTAGACCCTAGATCTCCGGGAAACCCTAATCCACCATAACTCGCACCGGCTTAGGCGAAGCCCTGCGGGATCTTCACTCTACTTCCGACACCACGCCGTCGTGCTGCCGAAATCACGAGGGGAGAACTACAACCTCCGCTGCCTACTGGAACAAGGGAGAGGAAGGTCTTCATCAAGTACCGAACATGTGACCGACTGCGGAAGTGCTGCCAGAACGCGGCACCGGAAGGATCGTCTACGCGATCTTGAGATCGACAAGAGTACGACTACATCACCCACGAGAATCTGCTCTCGTTAACCGCTTTGGAATCTTCGAGGGTGAGTGCTTCTATCGACTCGTTGCTACAATCTAGTAGATAGATCTTGGCTTGTTTGTGTGCATGCGGTAGAAATTTTTTGTTTTCCATGCTACGAACCCCTACAGTGGTATCAGAGTCGTGTCTATATGTAGATCTGTTGCACGAGTAGAACACAATGGTCATTATGGGCGGTGGTGCTTTTATTATAAATTGCTTTTTGTGTACTTTGCATCTTGCGGTATGATGGGATGAAGCGGCCCGGGCTAACCTTACATGACATCGTTCATGAGACTTGCTCCACGCTCAACATGCAACTTGTATTGCATAAGTGGCTTTGCGGGTGTCTGTCTCTCCCATCATAGTATAGATTCAATTTACAACGGGCACTTGATAGTTCAAGCATCAACGTTGTGGTTCTTGTTCGTAAGTTAGAACGACACTTATTGAAATCCCCAAACCACGTAAAACATGCAAAGAAAATTAGAGGCGTCTAACTTTGTTTTGCAGGAGTGTGCTCTGATGTGATATGGCCATGATTGTGATTATATATGATGTATGCAATGTTCCTTATTGTAAGTTGGCAACCGACAGGAGCCATATGGTTGTCTATTAAATTCCGTTAAGACCTGCGTGTCTATTCAAAGTAGTTGTAATAGTTGATGCTGGTGGACGACAACCATGAAGCGACGCCATTGACCTTGACGCCATACCGGTGATGATGGAGATCATGTTCGTGCTTGAAGATGGAGATCGGAAGCACAAGAAGAAAGGTCATATCATATCACATATTATGAATTGCATGTGATGTTAATCCTTTTATGCATCTTGTATTGCTTAGTTCACGACGGCAGCATTATAAGATGATCCCTCAAGCACACATTTTCAAGTTTTAAAGTGTTCATCCTTAGTAAGCACCGTTGCTAAAGCTCGTTGTTTCGAAGCACCACGTGATGATCGGGTGTGCTAGATTCTGCGAGTGTATACAACATGAGCAAGCCAGATTTGCTCATGCGGAAGCTAAGGTTTGATCTTGACGAGCCTAGCATGTACAGACATGGTCTCAGAACACGGATCACCGAAAGGTAAAGCATGAGTCATATAGTAGATATGATGAACATGTTGATTGTTCGCCATTGAAGCTACATCAACTCACGTGATGATCAGTTTTGATGTGGTGGATTTGGTTCATGTGATCACTAAAACAATTTGAGAGATATTGTTTTTAGTGGGAGTTCACCTAGATTAATTCAACTATTAATTAGAACTCAATTTGTCATAAACTTAGTCTAAACTATTGCAAATATGTTGTAGATCAATGGCGGCCCCTACCATCAATTTTAATGCGTTCCTAGAGAAAGAAAAGTTGAAAAACAATGGAAGCAACTTCACGGATTGGTTCCGCAATTTGAGGATTGTCCTCAATGCTGGTAATTTGACCTATGTGCTAGATGCACCGCTAGGTAACCCGCCTGCAGCTGATGCTACCGATGAGGTATAGAATGTTTTCCTCGCTCGGAAGAATCAGTACTCCATTGTTTAGTGCGCTATCTTGTATGGTTTGGAATCGGAGCTTCAGAGGTTTGAGAACCATAATCCACATGATATTGTCCATGAACTCAAAATGATATTTGAGGCTCACGCGGCAGTTGAGAGTTATGAGGCTTTTGAAAAGTTCTTTAACTGCAAGATGGAAGAGGGCAGCTCCGTCAGTGAGCACGTGCTTAAGATGTCTGGGCACGCAAGCAAGCTTCAAAGCTTGGGAATAGTGATTCCTAATGCTTTGGGGATTCACCGTGTCCTCCAATCACTACCACCAAGTTACAAGAACTTTGTGATGAACTAAAATATGCAAAACATGGACAAGTCGTTGCCAGAACTCTTCTCTATGTTAAAGTCTGCAGAAGTGGAGATCAAGAAATAGCACCAAGTGTTGTTGGTCAATAAGACCACAAAATTCAAGAAGCAAGGAAAGTATAAGAAAAAGGGAAACTTCAAGAAGGAAGGTAAGAAAGTTACCGCGCCGGCGAAGAAGACCAAGGCTGTGCCTAAGGCTGATATTGAGTGCTTTTACTGAGAGGGAGAGGGTCACTCGAAGCGGAATTTCCCAAAGTACTTGGCAGATTTGAAGAACGGCAACATCAAGAAGAAAGGTATATTCGATATACATGTTATTGATGTGTATCTCACTAGTACTCGTAGTAGTTCCTAGGTATTTGATACTGGTTCGGTTGCTCATATTTGTAACTCGAAACAGGTGCTACAGAATAAACAGAAGCTAGCGAAGGAGAAGGTGACGATGCGCGTTGGAAATGGATCAAAGGTTGATGTGATCGCGGTCGGCACGCTACCTCTTCATCTACCATCGGGATTAGTCTTATACTTAAATAATTGTTATTTGGTGCCTGCGTTGAGCATGAACATTATATCCGTATCATGTTTATTGCGAGACGGTTACTTGTTTAAATCCGAGAATAATGGTTGTTCTATTTATATGAGTAATATGTTTTATGAACATGCACCTTTGATAGATGGTCTATTCTTATTGAATCTCGGTTGATAGTAATACACACATTAATAACATCGAAGCTAAACATTTGAAATTGAGTGATAACTCGACCTATATGTGGCACTGTCATCTTGGTCATATTGGAGTGAAGCGTATGAAGAAACTCCATTCCGATGGACTTCTTGAATCACTTGATTTTGAATCACTTGAAAGATGCGAAGCATGTCTGATGGGTAAAATGACAAAGACTCCATTTTCTGGTATGATGGAGCGAGCTATAGACTTATTGGAAATCATACATACCGATGTGTGTGGCCCAATGAGTGTAGCATCACGTGGTGGTTATCGTTATGTTCTTACCTTCACAGATGACTTGAGTAGATATGGGTATATCTATTTCATGAAACATAAGTCCGAAACTTTCGAGAAGTTTAAGGAATTTCAAAGTGAGGTAGACAATCAACGTAATAAGAAGATTAAATTTCCACGATCTAATCGTGGAGGTGAATATCTAAGTTACAAGTTTGGCGAGCATTTGAAGAAATGCGGAATACTTTCACAATTGACACCGCCGGGAACACCACAACGTAATGGTGTGTCCGAATGTCGTAATGGTTCGTTTTATGATGTCACTTACAAATTTACCGCTATCGTTTTGGGGTTCTGCATTAGAAACAGCCGCATTCACTTTAAATAGGGCACCATCTAAATCCATTGAAATGACACCGTATGAATTATGGTTTGGGAAGAAACCTAAATTGTCGTTCCTAAAAGTTTGGGGTTGTGAAGCTTACGTAAAGAAGTTACAGCCCGACAAGCTTGAACCCAAAGCGGAAAAATGCGTCTTCATAGGATACCCGAAGGTAACTATTGGGTATACCTTCTATCATAGATTCGAGGGCAAAATCTTCGTTGCCAAGAATGGATCCTTTCTAGAGAAGGAGTTTCTCTCGAAAGAAGTTACTGGAACGAAAGTAGAACTCGACGAGGTTGTTAAACCTTCTCTCGAACTTGCGAGTAGCGCAGCACCAGAAATAGTTCTTGTGGCGCCTACACCAATGAGAGAGGAATCTAATGATGGTGATCATGAAACTTCGGTTGAAGTTACTACGGAACCTCGCAGGTCGACGAGAACTCGTACCACTCATGATTGGTATGATCCCGTTATGAATGTCATGTTGGTGGACAACACCGATGACCCTGCGACTTATGAGGAAGCGATGATGATCCCAGATTCCAATAAATGGCAAGAAGCCATGAAATCCGAGATTGGATCCATGTACGAAAACCAAGTATGGACTTTGGTGGACTTACCGGATGGCTAGAAGGCTGTCGAGAACAAATGGATTTTCAAGAAGAAAACATATGCTGATGGTAATGTTACTGTATATAAAGCTCGACTTGTCGCAAAAGGGTTTCGACAAATTCAAGGAGTTGACTACGATGAGACTTTCTCACCAGTAGCGAAGCTAAAGTCTGTGAGGATTATGTTAGCAATCGCTGCATATTATGATTATGAGATATGGCAGATGGATGTCAAAACAGCGTTCCTCAATGGAGACATTGATGAAGAGTTGTATATGATGCAACCAAAAGGTTTTGTCGATCCTAAATATGCTAACAAGGTATGCAAACTTCAACGATCCATATATGGATTGAAGCAAGCATCCCGGAGTTGGAATCAATGTTTTGATAAGGTGATCAAAAGCTTTGGTTTTATACAAACTTATGGAGAAGCTTGTATTTACAAGAAAGTGAGTGGGAGCTCTGTAGCATTCTTAATACTATATGTAGATGACATATTGTTGATTGGGAATGATGTAGACCTTCTTAATAGTGTCAAGGAATATTTGAATAATAGTTTTTCAATGAAAGATCTTAGCGAAGCATCTTACATATTAGGCATAATGATTTATAGAGATAGATCGAGACGCCTAATATCATTGTCACAGACTACATATTTAAACAAAGTTCTAAAGAGGTTTGGAATGGAAGATAGCAAGAAAGGGTTCTTGCCCATGTTGCCCAATACGACCTTGAGTAAAACTCAAAGTCCTGCAACGGCAAAAGATAGAGAAAGTATGAGTAAGACTCCCTATGCCTCAGCCATAGGATCTCTTATGTATGCCATGTTATGTACTAGACCCGACATTGCATATGATGTTAGTTTAACTAGCAGATATCAAAGTGATCCAGGAGTGGATCATTGGACAGCGGTCAAAAACATCCTTAAGTACTTGAGAAGAACTAAGGATATGGTTCTTTATTATGGAGGTGATGAATAGCTCGTTGTTAATGGTTACACCGATGCTACTTGGAACACCAATCCGGATGATTCTAAATCACAATTTGTATACGTATTTATTTTGAATGGTGCAGCTATTAGCTGGAGGAGTGCAAAGCAAAGCGTTGTGGCGAGATCTTCAACTGAATCGGAATACATAGCTTCTTCGGAGGCTTCACAAGAGGCAATATGGATGAAGGAGTTCATTATAGAGCTCGGTGTGGTTCCAAGTGCGCTGGACCCAATGTCTATCCATTGTGATAACATGGGTGCCATAGCCAATGCGTAAGAACCAAGGTCACACAAGAAGCTGAAGCATATCAAGCTATGTTTTCACGCTATTTGAGAGCATGTCCAAGATGGTGATATAAAGATTTTCAAAGTACACACGGATCTGAATGTGGCGGATCCGTTGACTAAACCTCTCCCGAGGGCAAAACATGACCAGCACCAAACCGCCATGGGTGTTCGGTATATTACCATGTAATCTAGATTAGTTGACTCTAGTGCAAGTGGGAGACTGTTGGAGATATGCCCTAGAGGCAATAATAAAAGTGGTTATTATTATATATTTGTGTTTATGATAAATGTTTACATTCATGCTATAACAGTATTAACCGGAAACATTAATACTTGTGTGATTTGTAAATTAAATTAGAGTCCCTAGTAAAGCCTCTTTAATAATACTAGATTGTTGGTTAATAGATGATTGTGGTTTCTCGATCATGAACATTGAGATGTTGTTAACAACAAGATCATATCATTAGGAGAATGGTATGATGGATATACTCCTATAGATAAGCGTAGCATAAAGATCAAGTCATTTCAATAGTTTGTTTGCTATAAGCTTTCTGATACATAGTAACCTAATTCCTTCGACCATGAGATCATGCTAATCACCATCACCGGAAGGATGCTTTGATGACATCAAAAACCACACCGTAATTGGGTGGCTATAAAGGTGGCATTGAGTATACAGAAAGTATGGGTTGAGGCACATGGATCAAGAGTGGGATTTGTCCATCCATATGACGGATAGATATAATCTGGGCCCTCTCGGTGGAATGTCATCTAATTAGCTTGCAAGCATGTGACTGGCTCACAAGGGATCACATATCACGAGAACGATAAAATAGTACTTATCGGTAACGAGGTTGAACTAGGTATGCAGAGATATCGGCGATCAAAACCTCAGATAAGTAAACTATCGTGAGACAAAGGGAAATTGGTATCGTATGAAAGTGGTTCATTCGATCGCAAAGTAATCGTAGAAATATGTGGGAGCCATATGATTTTCCAGATTCCTCTATTGGTTATTGATCGGAGAAGTGTCTCGGTCATGTCTGCATAATTCGCGAACCGTGGGGAGACACACTTAAGGATTCGATGTTGTTTAGTAGATATGGAATGTTAATAAGGGAACCGAATGTTGTTCGGAGTCTCGGATGGGATCCGGTATATCACGAGGAGATCCAAAATGGTCCGGAGAATAAGATTCATATAAGGAAAGTCCAATTTCGGAGTTTGGGAAAGTTTCCGATGTTTTCATCGGAGAGGTTCTAGAAGGGTCTAGAAGGTTCACCGGACCTAAAGGGGAATGGTCCATGAATGTGTCATGGATATGTGGAATGATTGGATCATATCCTAGGTCACTTGGTGTTGGCATTTGCAAGAGAGAAATAAAGCTCTAAATTGAAAGTCAAACGGGAAGACATGCAGCTCGAGGCTCGAGGCTCGGGTCGGGCTCGAAAAGGCTCAGCTCGGGCTCGACTCGGCTTGAAGGATGGTCAAGCCAAGCCTAAACCTTGTTATTCAGTCTCGAGGCTCGACAATCCTGCTCGGTGAAGCTTGCAAGCCAACTCGAAAGCTCGATGAAATTAAAAAATTCGCCATGACCTTTGCTGAAATTGTAAGAATTCACAGTTTTATACAAGATTTGATCATGAGTTCACAAATACGTCAACAAAATAGTCTAACAAGTTAAAAAAAGTACCAATAACCATAATAGTTCCATTACAACACAAGTTTCATAACACAAACTGACCACTTAGTCCAACAGGAGTCTCATACATGAGTACATGACAAACACAGGAACATAGTTCAACTTCAACAAAAGTAACAGGAGCCATGGTATCATAAATCTGATCATAAACATCAACCATTAACATCTCCTTGGCCTCTACCCTTGTTGCCATCTCCTGCAGCTCATTCATACACTCATATGTCGAATCTGTTTATCACAAAGACAAAAATAAATCATCACATACATGGTTTTGCATCAGATATGTTACAGTAAGTGAGCAAAATGGCATTATATAATGAGTTTTGCATTACTTGTGTTCTTGTACAAAAAATTACAGCAAGTAGAGAAACAAAATAGCACTATATACTTACTAGTTGCTCCCCACCACGCTTTTTGGAAATGGAATACACTCGACATCATCAATATCATCTAGTTCCTAAAAGAGTGATGTAGAGGTCCCAACCTTTAATAAGGTAGAGATCCCTGTGTTTACAATGCTAGTCCCTGGATCAATAGCTAGAATCCACAGTTAAGATGTAATATCAAGAAACAAAGGTCATAATATAACTTTATAACCAGGAATAACATAATTTTATTACATTTTTACATAGCACATCTGGCTATTACATTGCATTGTAGCAGAATATCTATAAGCATGGGGTCCTTCATCTTCAAAGTGCCACAGGCAAACATGTTGGTTGTAGACTTGTAATCCTAATCAATCAACTTCACTAATATCAATCAAACATGCAACAATACAAGTTACAGCCACAAGGGTCAATACATTTGAATTGTATTGGCAAGTTTCACTACTATGTAGATTATAAGTGGATCCTATCAATACATGCATATTTGGCTAAGTAGGGTTTTAGGCTCATTTGCAGAAAGCAATAATTTATCCTATCTTTTCAAAATAGTTTTGATCTTTTGTCAAAATCTTTCTGAGCTCCTTGGTACAACCCAAGTGCTTCAAGTCTTTGTCAAAATCTTTTGAGCTCCTTGGTACACCCCAAGTGCTTCAAGTCTTTTGTTAAAATCTTTTGAGCTCCTTGGTACACCCCAAGTGCTTCAAGTCTTTTTTGTTGTCACTTTCAAGTTTTTCTTTTAGAAATTGGAATGTCGAGATTTCCCATAGCTTCAGGCCTTAGTTGCTCAGTATTGTCCATAACCGGGGACACGGCTAAGTACTTAGAATTTTATCTTCTGCAGAAGTTGTACACTTTACCCACATGATACAATCTCATCTTGTTGCCACCAGTGGCCGCTGGATAAGTACTCACCAAGATGGAGTACTGGCAGATTGAGAATGTGACGAAGTCTTTCCATAGGGTCCTCCCATACATAATGCCAGCTTGTCTTCAGGCACCAATGTAGGGTTCCTAGTTCCCTCATTACAGTAACCTGAAGAGGCCAATGCATGGGTCTTCCACAATGTAATTGACTAAGCTAGTGCCCATTTAGCATGTGGCTGTACACGAAAGCCACTGTACGAGAAACATGTTCAATCTCTAAGTCCCTAGTTGGTTTTCATCTGGTGCACAACAAAAGAGATTGCCATATAAACATGGTTCCTCTTGTTGCCACCTTTTCCAAAACTTGAGTATCCTTGTCCACCCAGATGGTTCATTGAGTACTTGTTTTATTATATAAAACATAAGTCTTTTCTCAACTTCATAAAACTCAACATGTATCTCTTCTCAATATATATAGCATGGCTAAGCATTTTACAACTACATTGTTTTCTCTAAGGAATATATATAAGGGTATCCTATTAGGATTTAGCAAAGCAAAATATAGTAGTCCTTATCATGCATGTTTCAAAATCCACTAAGTGTAATGAAAATATTAGGACTTGGATGATAGTGTCACTTGCCTTTTTGGTAGAGGATGTTGGTTTACTTCTTGATCTTGCTAATATCACACTCTTCTAATCTTCACTACAAATCAATCAAGCAAACACAAATTCAACTAGCATTCCAAAACAATATTCAATCAAATTAATCACACATAAATTCATAGAAACCAAGTCATGCATGCAAGCATGCAAAGATAATTTTATTTGCAAAAGTGGTTTCTACTAGGCTCTAAACATTGTAAGGTTCAAAGTGGTCATTTTCTAAAGTGGCAAAACCATTTGCAAAAGGGTTTTATCTATAGATCATTTTTAAATCAAATCATTATTTCATGTGGTGGAAAAATGCTTTTAGCATGGCAACAATTTATATTGTTCACCAAACAAGTTGTTAATTCACCCAACTTGGTGTTTAGGGTCAGTAGGTTTGAATCAAATCATTTTCCAAAAAGTTTTACTCAAAAATCATTTCCATAGCAAAACCAATATTTTTATTTGACTAGAAATGAGCTAATTCAATTATTCAAGCCTAATCTTCACCAAATACATTTTTAAATCCATAAGTTGGTTCCTAGGGTCAGTAGGTTCACAACAAACCAATTTGCAAAGAATTTATCCCAAAAATCATTTTGGAATAATTTTTATAACCTTATCAAGCATACAAAAGTTTCTGCAAAAACAAACATTTTACTAGAAGCTTTTTACTAAACAAATTGCATGGTTGGATAGGGCTTGTCTTGCTGATTCCATTGATATAAAATTTGCAAACTTTGGACATTTGGATCAAAAGTTATGGGGTTTACAAATTTGCATCTAAATCAGATTCTAAAATCTGTTTTAAATCAACTAGTGCCACGCGTCTGTTTCTGGTTCGCTGATACCGGTTCGCGTGGATTGCGCAACTACAGCCGTTGGATCTAAGTGAGACGGTGCGGTTCAGATTAGCCCGTACCTCTTCGTTTAATGATTCTTTCTAAGCCGCCAAATGGGGATCTAACGGTGTAAAATGGTTTGACCAAACTCGAGCGGCGCCGACGGTGGCTGGTGGCGGCGCACGGTCAGACGGTGTGCTAGCGGGTTGAAGAAGACGACCCGCTGGCGTGGGGCCTGCCTGTCAGTGAGGGAGAGAGAGGGAAAGAGGGGCCACTGGCCAGTGTCTGCGTGGGTGGGTCTTCCGGTGGAAAACGATTCGCGCGTGGGGTAAGTAGCTGGGCTGAAACTGGGCTTGCTGGGCCAGGTGGATTGGGTTGTTGTCTGGTTCTTTTTTTTTTGTTCAGTAAACTTTTTCTTTGTCTATTTGTTTTTCCTGTTTTGAAACTCAAACAACAAATCAAACTCTCAAATGATTTGAAAACTTTTTGCCAAACGTTGCATTGATTTTAGTGCTGTTTAACAACACAAATCAAGGTCCAAAATAGAATAATATATTTTATTCTTTTTAGGATCCATTTATTAATTAATTAAATAAAATAGTCCTTAGTTATTAAATCAAATAGGATTTGATTTATTTAAAAACTCCATTTGAAATCTAAATATTATCAAAACCAAATCAGTAGGTTTTATTTGAAAATAAAATACTTGGAAAACTTGTTTAAAATAATTTAACAAGTTTTTGATGTTTAATTAAAATGGTAAAACCCTTTATTTTAATAAAATTAGATATTAATAAACCCTCATTATTTTATTTAAATAACCCTTTACTCCTTTAATCAAAACAAAATATTTTACTTCAAAAACTTGGCCAAGGTTTAATTTGGCTCTATAAAATAATCCTTATTTATAAATCTACCTTTTCATTTGAAAACCAAATCTTTTTATTAAAGGATCCAAAAATTGTAATTTCACTTATTTAAAATTTTCTTTATTAAATGTTTATCTTTTCAAATCCCTTTAGGATTTGTTTGATCAAAATAGGTTTGAAGGTTTCCATTTGGAATCAAAAGTTTCTTCTCACCCTGAAATCAAAAAAGTTTTATTTTTATTCATTTATTTTTCACATAACAAGATTTGGAAAATCTTGGGATGTGACAGGCTACCACCCTTAAAATAAATCTCGTCCCGAGATTTGGGAAGGCTAGGGTTACAAGTTGGCTCAAAGCATCTAGGGTACTACCACCCTTAAAAATGTTTCATCTAAATTACATCTTGGCTTGCTTGGGATCTTGGGGAAACTTCTCTAGGAAAACATCTGCATAATGTCCTTTGTTTCCACACTTGAAACATGTGACAAGGCTGAGATCCTTCATAGTCTTGTTTATCTTGTGCTTCATCTTTTCTGGACAGTTGCTTGCATAATGTCCTTGGTTACCACAACTGAAACATGTGATAAGTTTGAGTTCTTCACGTATCTGTTGTGGACAAGTTGCTGCATAATGGCCTAGCTTTTTGCAGTTGTTGCACCATACTTGGCCAATCTCCTTATACTTCTGTTTCTCTGGACATTCACTGGAATAGTGTCCCATTTCTTTACAATGATTACATTGCACATGGCTTTTGTCCTTCTTTTTCTTGGGTTTCTCCAATGCTAGGAGTGCTTCTAGTTCATGTTCTTCATATGTTATCTTATAGGTAGGAATGTCTACCTGTTTCTTTGACCTTCTGTTAGACCCCTCCTTTATAAAGGAAAGGATCCCTGTGATTGCAATGCTAGTCCCTGGATCAATGCTAGCATCCACAGTTTAAGATGAAGTACACAGATACAAAGGTCGTTTATTACATTCATTCCAGAGATAAAACATAGTCTTTTACAACTCAGGGCCATAGGCCTAATACAAGAGTTTAAGGAATAATTAAATAAACATAAGTCTTCATCTTTATGTGCCACAGGCAAGCATGTTGAGTGTAGACTCATGACTCCTACTCATCATCGGAGTAACCTGCAACATCACAAGTTACAACCACAGAGGGTCAATACTTTGGAATAGTAATGGCAAGTGATACCTTAGTATATTTTAAGTGGACTATATTACTATATGCATTTGGCTAAGTGTAGCTTGGCTTGCTTTGCTTGAAAATAAATTTTACCTATTAGTTGAAATCACTAAGTTTTTCTTTGTCCAAAACATTCCCAAGGAACCACCAATAGACATTGAGGTCCTTCACCCTTGTTCACCCACAAATTTTACTTAGAAGTTGGAGTGATGAGATTCTTGTAGCTTCCATGTCTTGATGCTCAAATTGTCCATTTCCTTGGACTAGGCTAAGTACTTAGGTTTTCCATCTGCAGAGGTTATGCACTTTCCCCACCAGACTTGGTTTCCCAAGACAGGACATTTCAGAAGCCTTTCCTTAGTCAAATGGACGCTTTCCAACCTATCATCCCAACTACCACCAACTGTCCAAGTGACTAAGTTCTAGCAACCTATATGATCAAGGCAGAGCCCATATTGCCAAGTGGTTGCACTGTAAGCTTTCTCAACACTTGGCTTCCAAATCCCTTTGTGCCTGGGTGGCATACCACAAGTGAGATACACAACCCAAGTCCATGGCCTTGTGTAACCACTCAACATAACCCAATCCTTCCATTCCACCCAGGAGGTTCATTTGACTTAGTTGTTTTATTAAGAAAGCATAAGTCTCATGACTTAGAAATATTTTCACCATAGTAAGCATAGATTTTCACCAACCTTGTTTGCTAAATAGCTAGGCTAAGCATGGTAAGATAACTTAACTTAGGAAAATTACCTAACAAATCTACAATTCCACACTACTTAGGATTTCCCAACTTAGCATTAGGCAAAAATAGCATGCAATACTTAGTAAAATATCTAATGCTAGTACAAAACATAGGATAGAAATATTCATGAAAATATCACTTGCCTTGCTAGTGGGGAGAGTAGCACTCTTCACAATCAAAATCACTAGCAAAATCTACACAAAAATTATAGCATACAATTACACACAATTATATACAACCAAAAATAATATGTATGCATGCATGCAAGAATTTACTAAGTGGTGATTTTGAAAACTCTACCAATCATGCACATGTTTACAGAAACTTAACAAGTCACAAGTTTGCCAACTAAACTTATTTGGCACCAATACAATTTACCAAAATAAATCTATACTTAAAATAGCCTTAAACATGTTCTACAAATAAAGTCATTTTAACTGTTACTATTTGTTAAAAAAAATTGGATATTTAGAAAGGTCTTGTTTCACTGAATCCAACGGTATAAAGTTTGTAAAATTCTAACGTGGCATTCAAAAGTTATAGCAGTTTGAAGTTTGGATCTAAATCTGATTCAAATTTCTGTTTTTGAATTATCCCTAGCAACGTGTCGCAGCCTCACTGACGCGTACCGATTCGGTTGGATCGCGCTCTGTGGACCGCATGATCTAAGTGGGATTTGGCGGCTCAGATGCGCGCGTACCTCTTCGATTAAGATCTATCCTAGCCCTACGATGCAGATCCAACGGACCAAATCATCAAGCCACAAACTGGCGGTGCTAGCGGCGTAGTCCGGCGGCGGCGCGTCTGACTATGGTGGCGCCGGTGCTCTAGGTCGTCCGAGGAAGCAAGAAAGCGCTTACCAGGACCGCGGTGGCGTGCTGAAGCTCGAGGTGGCTCTGGTTTGTCAAGGGGTGTGCTGACGCGGTGACGATTCCTCGTCGGAGTTGAGTCTGGCGACAGATGGTTCTGCTCGAGGTCGAAGGCGACGTTGTGGATCACTAGGAGCAAACGGAGGATATGGTCAGATGCAGGAGACAACGGCGAATATGCGTGCGTGAAAAACAAGGCTTGGGGCGGTTTGGTCTTACCACCGGAAGTCGTCGGAGTTGATGCCGAAGACGGTGGCGTCCAGTCGTCGACGTTGCTGGAGCTACAGGTCATGCGAAGGTAAGTGGGAGGTGTCAGTAGATGCGCCGAGACTCACTGGACAAGACAGCATGAATGAGAGGCAGAGGGGAACACGAGACTCACCGGAATTCGCCGGCGCAGTCGTCGGAGACGGCGGGGTTGCAGAGAGCAATGTGTGCAGCCTGGGGGCGTTCTGTGCTTGGGGTTTGGGAGAGAAGAGAGAGGGGGCGGAGGGGGTTTATGTATCCTGCTCGCGAGCGAGAATCACTCGTGCCTTAACTCGAATTTAAGCGGCGTAATCAACAGGAAACGGCCGCGTCAATTTTGGGGACGAACAGGTCGTGGGGGGGTGGAGACGACAATGCTCGGGTGGGCCGCGATTGTCAGCGAGAGAGGGAAGTGGAAGCGGGTCCCTCCTATCAGTGAGTTGGTGGGTGCGAGAGTGGGTAAAGAAAACGGTTCGCGGGGTGTGCACTACTGGGATGGTCTGGGCCGTGTTGGGCTGGGTCGGCCAGATTGGCTGGTTTGGTTATTTTTTCCTTCTCATTTCCTTTTCTTTTTCAGATTGAATTTCCAGAAATGGTTTTTAAACCTAATTTCAAATCTGTTTGAATCCAAAACTTTACAGGACTTTTGTAAAATAAAACTTGCTCTTAATTGAGTGTCAAACACATCTAAACATTTCAGAACACTTGGGTCCTTTTGCAAATAATTTAAACTATGCCTTTATGAGAGGTGATAATAGGCATAGGATTTGTTTTAATTCATATTTTGCTTTTGATATTTTGTTCAAGCTTTTGAGACCACTTAAGTTTGAATTCAAAACATTCTGAATGAATAACATCATCTTTCCCAAAAGCATGTAGCACAAGGCTAGGGTTTTCATACATAAAATAATGAGCCACAAATGCTCCTGTTTCTGAAATGATTTTGAGAAAACTCTAAATGATGATGAATGCAAGGATGCTATGAATGAGTTTTGGAATATGAATTTAGGGATGTTACAAATCTAACCCCCTTAAGATGAATCTCGCCCTCGAGATTCGGATTGGCTAGCAAATAGGTGAGGGTGGTCTTTCTGAAGATCATCTTCTCTTTCCCATGTTGCTTCTTCTTCGGAGTGATGATTCCATTGTACCTTGCAAAACTTGATAGTTTCTGTCCTTGTGACTCTTTCTGCAGTCTCAAGAATTTTGACAGGCTTTTCTTCATAGGTGAGGTCACTTTCTAGTTGAACCTCTTCCAAAGGTATGGTATCCTTCAAAGAAGATTCTTCCATCTCTGGGTGACATTTCTTAAGCTGACTCACATGGAACACATTATGGACAGCTGACAGAGATTCTGGCAATTCAACTTCATATGCAACTTCTCCCTTGCGACTTAGAATTTTGAATGGCCCAACATATCTTGGTGCCAACTTTCCTTTGAATCCAAATCTTTTCACTCCACGAAGTGGTGATACTCTAAGATAAGCTCTATCCCCAACTTCGTAGGTGACTTCTCTACGCTTAGAATCCGCGTAGCTTTTCATCGGGACTATGCTATCTTCAACTGTCCTTAACCAATTTGACTTTCTCTTGGCGTCTTTGATAAGATCAGGTCCAAATAAACTTCTTTCTCCTCCATTCCATAGCAATGGGGTGGTACACTTCCTTAGTAGAAACTCAAATGGTGCCATCCCAATACTAGATTGATAACTGTTGTTGTAAGAGAACTCTGCGTAGGGCAGACTTTCTTCCCAACTTGCTCCATAATCTAAGGCACATGCCCTCAACATGTCTTCAAGAATCTGATTAGTCCTTTCTGTTTGTCCATCAGTTTGAGGATGAAAAGCAGTGCTGAATTCCATCCTCGTTCCTAAGGATTCATGAAGCTGTCTCCAAAAGTGAGAAGTGAACTGAGTTCCTCTATCTGACACAATACTCTTAGGCACACCGTGAAGGCATACAATTCTGCTCATGTAGATCTTTGCTAACTTGGCACTTGTATAAGTTGTCTTCACGGGTATAAAATGAGCCACTTTAGTTAAGCGATCCACTACTACCCATATGGAATCATACCCTGACCTGGTCCTTGGTAATCCGGTAATGAAATCCATACCAATATTTTCCCACTTCCATTCAGGAATAGGCAGTGGTTGAAGCAAACCCACTGGTTTATGATGCTCTGCTTTTACTCTGCTACACACATCACACAAAGCAATATGTTCGGCGATGTCCCTCTTGAGATTGTTCCACCAAAATCTTTCTTTCATTTCCATGTACATCTTGGTGTTTCCTGGGTGAATAGAATACGGAGAGTTGTGGGATTCCTGTAAAATCAGTTTCCGCAACTCCGGGTCTTGTGGAACACATATACGTTTTCCATGCCATAAAGTACCTTGTTCATCTATATGGAAACTCTTAGCTTTCCCCAGACTTATGTTTTCCTTAATCTTTTCAATTTCCTTATCAGTCTTCTGAGCTTCTCGGATCTTGTCCAACAAAGTGGGTTGAACATCTAAGGATATGAGATGTCCTTCAGGCACAATCTCCAATCTGAGTTCTTTGAATTGCTTACACAAGTCTTCTGGCAATTCTCCTTTGGTAAGGCCATTTACAAACGTCTTACGACTTAGAGCATCTGCTACTACATTTGCTTTACCGGGGTGGTATTGCAAACTTATGTCGTAATCCTTTATAAGCTCTAGCCATCTCCTTTGTCTCATATTGATTTCCTTCTGGGTGAAGATATACTTCAAACTCTTATGATCGGTGAATACTTCACAACGTTTTCCCAAAAGGTAATGTCTCCACGTTTTGAGTGCATGGACGATAGAGGCCAACTCCAAATCATGAGTAGGATAGTTTAATTCATGAGTTTTGAGTTGTCTCAAAGCATAGGCTACAACTTTACCGTCTTGCATAAGTACGGCACCCAAACCTTGATGAGACGCATCACAATATACTTGGAAATCTTTTTCCAAATCTGGCAGACATAGTACCGGTGCTGTTACAAGTCTCTTCTTTAATTCCTGAAATCTGACTTCACAACCTTCAGACCAAGCAAATTTCTTGTCCTTCTTCAGCAATTCAGTCATTGGCTTAGCAACTTTTGAGAAATTCTCAATGAATCTTCTGTAGTATCCTGCTAAGCCGAGGAAACTACGAACTTCTTTCACATTCTTAGGAGATTCCCATTCTGTCACAGATGAAACCTTAGCAGGATCAACTGCTACACCATCCTTTGTCATAACATGACCAAGAAAACCAACTTCCTCTAACCAGAACTCACACTTGCTGAATTTGGCATAAAGTTTATGTTCCCTCAGTTTCTCAAGTATCAAGCGTAAGTGTCTTTCATGTTCTTCCTTGCTCTTGGAGTAGACTAAGATGTCATCGATGAAAACAACAAAAAACTTGTCGAGAAATTCCATGAACACCTATTCATCATATTCATGAAGTATGCTGGAGCGTTGGTTAAACCAAAAGGCATCACAGTGTACTCATACAATCCATACCTTGTGGTGAATGTTGTTTTAGGTATGTCTTGCTCTCTTATCTTGAGTTGAAAATAACCTGACCGGAGATCAATCTTCGAGAACACACATGCTCCTTCTAGCTGGTCAAACAAGTCGTTGATTCTTGGCAAAGGATATTTGTTCTTGATGGTTACCTCGTTGAGAGAACGGTAGTCAATACATAATCTTTGTGTTCTATCCTTCTTCTCTACGAACAATACTGGGGCTCCCCAGGATGAAGAACTTGGTTGAATAAACCCTTTCTGCAACTGTTCTCCTAGCTGCTTCTTGAGCTCTTTCAGTTCATCAACTGACATTTTGTACGGTCTCTTAGCTATTGGTCCAGAACCTGGTACCAAATCTATCAGAAACTCCACATCTCTATCCGGTGGCATTCCTGGCAACTCTTCCGGAAATACATCCGGATACTCACACACAATTGGCACACTGTCCATGCTAACCCCCTTAAGAGAATTCAGCTTACTTCCCTTGGATTCAAAGTTTGACTTGAATTTTATTCTTTTTCCTTCTGGGGTTGTGAGTGTAACTGTACGATTGGCACAATCTAGTACTCCCTCATACTTAGCCATCCAATCCATTCCAAAAATCACATCCAATCCTTGGTAATTCAGGATTATTAGGTTCACTGGAAACTTATGTTTTCCAAACTCTATGACTAAGTCATGACATCCTGAGTTTACTATCATTTCTCCACCAGGAGAACTTACTCTTATTGGACACCCAATGGTTTCTACCGGTAGTTCATTTCTTTCAACAAATTCTTTTGATATGAATGAATGAGATGCACCGGTATCAAAGAGTACAAATGCTGAAATTGAATTGAGTCTGAACTTACCAGCAACGGCATCAGGCTCCTCATAGACCTCCTCCACATTGATGTGGTTAACCTGTCCCTTCTGAAAAGGATTTGGCTTGTTAGGTCCTTCTACTTTCTTCTCAGGGCACTCATTAGCATAATGTCCTAGCTTCTTGCACTTGAAGCACTCAACCTGACTGATGTCCTTTTTAGGAGGCTGGCTTCCACTTCCACTACCATTTCCACTATAGTGGCTCTTATGTCCACCCTTGTGGTTCTTGTACTTGTCATTGTCATGACTGCGATGATGCTTGTTGTCATGACGGTTGTGGTTGTGGTGCTTGTTGAATTTCCCATGCTTATGGGATCCTGAGCTGCCACTGTCATCATAGTGAGATCGTTTGTGAGATGAGTTGTGCTTGTCGGAATGTTTCCTCTTCCTACTCTCGACTTGCTTTATTTTACTCTCCAAAATTGCAGCCTTGTCACACAAAGACTGATAAGTTGGAACATATGCCACAGACAGCTGTAGATTCAGCTCATCATTCAAGCCCTCCAAAAACTTTTCCTTTCTTTTGGCATCTGTGTCAACTTCATCCGGTGCATAGCGCGCCAGATTGTTGAACTCTTCTATGTATTCTGCCACACTGCGATGGCGCTGCTTCAGGTTGTGAACCTCTTTCTTTTTCAGGTTCATCATTCCTGATGAGATATGAGCAGTGCGAAAGCCATCTTCAAAGATAGCCCAAGTCACCTCATCAATAGGAGTGGTGATTTGAAAGTTGTCCCACCATGTGGCGGCTGGTCCTTCCAACAGATGTCTTTGCGAACACGACTTTTTCAAAATGCAGCCCACGGTCACTAAGTCCTTGTTCACAGAACGTAGCCAGTCATTGGCTACCATGGGGTCAGTTGTTCCCGAAAACTTAGCTGGCCTCAAACACAGAAATCTGGTGAGCATATCAAAACCCGGAGGGTTGTTGTTGTTGTTGTTATTGGGGTTGTTGTTGTTGTTATTCTGGTTTTGGATGAATGTTGTCATCATTTGCATAAGTTGTGTTTGCGCATTCATCATTTGTTGCATTTCCGGGGTGATGTTGTTGTGGTTGGGGTTTGCGCGACGGGGGGGCATCTGTGGTTTGTTCAAATAGATAAGAATGAGATACCCATAGATGTTTTATGCACAATACATCACAAGCAATTCATATAGGATGCAACTCAAGAATAAAAGTTCAACAACCAGAATATGAGTTCATGAAATAAAACACACAAGTGGCAAGTCATCCACATGTCGGATGGTCCAATAATGAGTTCACAAATAACAAGTACGAATATAAAAGATAAACGAGTAGTCAAGTCTACTCATCAGCATCAATCTCCTCCTCGACGAAGGTAAGACCTGCGTTCTCCATCGCGGTCTTGTTCTCCTCAATCGTAGTGGTCAAGGAATCGACCTTGGCCTTGAGAGCCCTCTTCTGGGAGCGAAGCCTCTCAATAACCATCTGCTGCTACTCAAGCTCGAAATCCTTGGACTTCAGTTCCGCGGTCATGTCCCGGATCTTCTTGTTCCTATCCTGGACGCGTTTCTCCTGACTCTTGAACTTGCGGTCCTGGGCCTCGAACTTCGTCTCCATTTCCTTGATCATCTCATCCTGCTGTGCGAAAAGTTTGTCCTTCTCGTGAAGCTGTACCTGGAGCTCGTCATTGCCAAGCATGACGTTCGTCCTGTCCGTGTCCACGTGCCTGAGGAGAGTCTCTAAGTCCTGGAGGTAGAGACGTATCGGCTCTGCCGCGTCCCTCGAGTCGTCCTCAAAGTCAATGGACTCTCCATCAACATCACGCCTTCCGAAGACGTGGAAGTGAGTGCCCCTAACCTATCGGGAGTGACGGCCTAACAGACGTCCTATCAGGTCCTGCAAGACTACCTCCTTGCCTCTCTCCCTGTCGTCGTGCATCAGCTTGAAGACGATGGCCTCTGTAGTAGGCTCAGTCTGGCGTCCTGGCTGGTTCACCTTGAAGCCCCAGAGGTCCTTCCTCTCGAACTTGGTGAGTGGGTACACCGTGATGGTGGGAAGAGGGAGATCGAGCAAAGTGGTAAGCTCAATGATACGGGGTCCGAAACGGGTAACCTGTAGCTCCTCAACGGTGCTGATGGTAATAGGCATCTATTTATAAGATTGAAAAGTTAGAACAACACAATTTAAGATAAATACAAGACAACCATCTCATACATAACCATGGAACACAAACATCACACAAGTCATGCATACATAAATCCATTACATCATTCAAGGTCCAACTTATTTAAGGTATCATTTGGAAAATAAGGTGATAGATGGTGGTCACTAACAAAGTGTGCTCATAGGCCTATCTCACTGGATCTGGTGGCTATCACAATGTTTCTAGAGGCAATCCACCTATCCTGTTCACATGATTCCATCACTAAGTCTATTATATCTCCCCTTAACTCTTGGTTGGTAGCTTCCAACTCTTGGGTAAGTTCCTTCTCTTTCTCTAAGTCTTTTTGGAGGTTGAGCATTCTGCACTTGACTCTAGCACTTAGTTCTTTGATAGTCCTCCAAGCTGCATCTCTGGCTGACTCAAAGAATGTGGTGTGCATTACAGTGTTGGTGTACATGCAGAATCCCCTTTCTTTGTGGTTGTCTTCCTTGTTTTTGTACAAGTGAAGTTACACCCACCAATACTCCACTCCTTCATCCATCATTGGAAAGCCTTTGTATATAGCTGCTCCATGTGCCTCCATTGCTACCATGAGGTCCTTGAGAATCTTGGGAAACTCAGTTTCACACTCCAAGGTCATGGTCATGAGTGGTCCTTTCTTCACGGCTTCGTTGATGGAGTTCATCTACAAATGGAGATGAGAATGAGAAGATTAGAAAAGTTTTACGAGAAGAATAGACAAGTGTAGAAGTAATTGAAAATTTTTCCTTAGTGGTTTTCAAATCCTAGGGTCATAATCCTGCAGGCAACACAGTGCTCTGATACCATCTGTTATACCCCTCCTTTATAAAGGAAAGGATCCCTGTGATTGCAATGCTAGTCCCTGGATCAATGCTAGCATCCACAGTTTAAGATGAAGTACACAGATACAAAGGTCGTTTATTACATTCATTCCAGAGATAAAACACAGTCTTTTACAACTCAGGGCCATAGGCCTAATACAAGAGTTTAAGGAATAAGTAAATAAACATAAGTCTTCATCTTCATGTGCCATAGGCAAGCATGTTGAGTGTAGACTCATGACTCCTACTCATCATCGGAGTAACTTTGCAACATCACAAGTTCTGACCACGGAGGGTCAATACTTTGGAATAGTATTGGCAAGTGATACCTTAGTATATTTTAAGTGGACTATATTACTATATGCATTTGGCTAAGTGTAGCTTGGCTTGCTTTGCTTGAAAATAAATTTTACCTATTAGTTTAAATCACTAAGTTTTGCTTTGTCCAAAACATTCCCAAGGAACCACCAATAGACATTGAGGTCCTTCACCCTTGTTCACCCACAAATTTTACTTAGAAGTTGGAGTGATGAGATTCTTGTAGCTTCCATGTCTTGATGCTCAAATTGTCCATTTCCTTGGACTAGGCTAAGTACTTAGGTTTTCCATCTGCAGAGGTTGTGCACTTTCCCCACCAGACTTGGTTTCCCAAGACAGGACCTTTCAGAAGCCTTTCCTTAGTCAAATGGACGCGTTCCAACCTATCATCCCAACTACCACCAACTGTCCAAGTGACTAAGTTCTAGCAACCTATATGATCAAGGCAGAGCCCATATTGCCAAGTGGTTGCACTATAAGCTTTCTCAACACTTGGCTTCCAAATCCCTTTGTGCCTGGGTGGCATACCACAAGTGAGATACACAACCCAAGTCCATGGCCTTGTGTAACCACTCAACATAACCCAATCCTTCCATTCCACCCAGGAGGTTCATTTGACTTAGTTGTTTTATTAAGAAAGCATAAGTCTCATGACTTAGAAATATTTTCACCATAGTAAGCATAGATTTTCACCAACCTTGTTTGCTAAATAGCTAGGCTAAGCATGGTAAGATAACTTAACTTAGGAAAATTCCCTAACAAATCTACAATTCCACACTACTTAGGATTTCCCAACTTAGCATTAGGCAAAAATAGCATGCAATACTTAGTAAAATATCTAATGCTAGTACAAAACATAGGATAGAAATATTCATGAAAATATCACTTGCCTTGGTAGTGGGGAGAGTAGCACTCTTCACAATCACAATCACTAGCAAAATCTACACAAAAATTATAGCATACAATTACACACAATTATATACAACCAAAAATAATATGTATGCATGCATGCAAGAATTTACTAAGTGGTGATTTTGAAAACTCTACCAAGCATGCACATGTTTACAGAAACTTAACAAGTCACAAGTTTGCCAACTAAACTTATTTGGCACCAATACAATTTACCAAAATAAATCTATTCTTAAAATAGCCTTAAACATGTTCTACAAATAAAGTCATTTTAACTGTTACTATTTGTTAAACAAATTGGATATTTAGAAAGGTCTTGTTTCACTGAATCCAACGGTATAAAGTTTGTAAAATTCTAACGTGGCATTCAAAAGTTATAGCAGTTTGAAGTTTGGATCTAAATCTGATTCAAATTTCTGTTTTTGAATTATCCCTAGCCACGTGTCGCAGCCTCACTGGCGCGTACCGATTCGGTTGGATCGCGCTCTGTGGACCGCACGATCTAAGTGGGATCTGGCGGCTCAGATGCGCGTGTACCTCTTCGATTAAGATCTATCCTAGCCCTACGATGCAGATCCAACGGACCAAATCATCAAGCCACAAACTGGCGGTGCTAACGGCGTAGTCCGGCGGCGGCGCGTCTGACTACGGTGGCGCCGGTGCTCTAGGTCGTCCGGGGAAGCAAGAAAGCGCTTACCAGGACCGTGGTGGCGTGCTGAAGCTCGAGGTGGCTCTGGTTTGTCAGGGGTGTGCTGACGCGGTGACGATTCCTTGTCGGAGTTGAGTCTGGCGACAGATGGTTCTGCTCGAGGTCGAAGGCGACGTTGTGTATCACTAGGAGGCAAACGGAGGATATGGTCAGATGCAGGAGACTACGGCGAAGATGTGTGCGTGAAAAACAAGGCTTGGGGCGGTCTGGTCTTACCACCGGAGGTCGTCGGAGTTGATGCCGAAGACGGTGGCGGCCAGTCGTCGACGTTGCTGGAGCTATAGGTCATGCGAAGGTAAGTGGGAGGTGTCAGTAGATGCACCGAGACTCACTGGACAAGACAGCATGAATGAGAGGCAGAGGGGAACACGAGACTCACCGGAATTCGTCGTGATCGTCGGAGGCAGCGGGGTTGAAGAGCAATGTCGCGACCTAGGCGGCCTGCTTGGGGTTTGGGGAGAAGAGAGAGGCGGAGGGGGTTTATGTAGCCTTTCGCGGCGAGAATCACTCGTGCCTTAACTCGAATTTAAGCGGCGTAATCGACAGGAAACGGTCGCGTCAATTTTGGGGACGAACAGGTCGTGGGGGGGTGGAGACGACGATGCTCGGGTGGGCCGCGGTTGTCAGCGAGAGAGGGAAGTGGAAGCGGGTCCCTCCTGTCAGTGAGTTGGTGGGTGCGAGAGCGGGTAAAGAAAACGGTTCATGGTGTGCACTCTTGGGCTGGTGCAGGCCGTGTTGGAGTCGGCCAGATTGGCTGGTTTGGTTATTTTTTCCTTCTCATTTCCTTTTCTTTTTCAGATTGAATTTCCAGAAATGGTTTTTAAACCTAATTTCAAATCTGTTTGAATCCAAAACTTTACAGGACTTTTGTAAAATAAAACTTGCTCTTAATTGAGTGTCAAACACATCTAAACATTTCAGAACACTTGGGTCCTTTTGCAAATAATTTAAACTATGCCTTTATGAGAGGTGATAATAGGCATAGGATTTGTTTTAATTCATATTTTGCTTTTGATATTTTGTTCAAGCTTTTGAGACCACTTAAGTTTGAATTCAAAACATTCTGAATGAATAACATCATATTTCCCAAAAGCATGTAGCACAAGGCTAGGGTTTTCATACATAAAATAATGAGCCACAAATGCTCCTGTTTCTGAAATGATTTTGAGAAAACTCTAAATGATGATGAATGCAAGGATGCTATGAATGAGTTTTGGAATATGAATTTAGGGATGTTACACCTTCTATTGCTCCTTGGAAAATTCATATGCCTCTTCTTTGGTCCTTTAAATTGGGTTGTTTTGCATGGAGGTATAAGTGGAGATTTTCCTTTGTCCTCATCCTTCTTAGTAGACTTGGCTACTTCTTGATAGTTTGCAATCATTTGTTGCACTCCACCTTGTTTCCTTTGTTAAACTATGGGATAGATGGGGCATTGGATAGGGACATGATTATTTCCTTCACATAGGTAACAAGTAGCTTGAGATGTGGGACATTGGCCAGCTGGATGTTTCTCTTCACAGTTGGGGCATTGATCTCCATGCTCCTTGGAAGTGTGATCCTTGTCTCCACAAATATTGCAAGCTTTGGTTCCTTCTAGAACAACATCTTTGTCATCCTTGTTGTCATAAACTCCTTTGGAAAAGTTGCTTTCCATGTTGAGCATTTGATCTGTCACCTTATGCAACATTTGGGCTTGGTTTTCCAAAAACTTTTGCAGGGTTGGATCTTCCCCACTGGTGTTGGCTATGAATTGAGTTGTCCTTTGGTTCAACTGGTTTTGGGTTGCTATGAGTTCTCTCATGTTGTCCTCTTGGTTGGTGTTGTTGTCATCAACTTTGATGTTGGAGTCTCTTGGAGTAGTCATCTTTTTGGGTTGAATTAAGGTTAGAATAGGCAAAATATCTCTAAGGGAATAATTCCAATCACACACTTCACAATGCACACAAAAAATGTGCAAGCAATCACAAACAAACACTCCTTTCAAACAAAAGTTTTCAAGTATATTCTTAGGCAACCAAAAATATTTTTGTTACACCACATAAATTGGTGTGTTTGACTTAACTAAATATGGTGGTCTATCTATATGGTTCACTTGAGATCTTTCCTCCTCCTTTTTGGTTGTTTCATCTTGCATGAGATCACGGTTTCCTTGGGAAAAACTCTTGGTCACAAAACTTTAAAGGTGATGGTTTCCTTCTAAGTTGTGTTTCTTTAGTCTCCAAATCTTGAGCAAGATTTCTTGTCTCACTTATCCTTAGTGATATACAAGATTGAAATCCTTGGTCAACATGCTGAAGATGTTGAAGTCATTAGAGGTGAAGATGTTGAAGCCATTAGAGTTGATGAAGTCCTTTGCACATGGTGAAGTCTTTTGCCATGGGGTAGGTTTTTCCATCAAGTTGAAAATAGAAGAGATGTAGAGTCAAAACCAAAATGGTTGAGGAAAGAGTTTACAAGATGGTTTGTAAATAAGTTTTGGAACAAATACAACTCCTATTTTTCTAAAGGTTTTTGTACAATCCTAGGTTTACAAATCCTACAGGCAACACAATGCTCTGATACCATCTGTAGAGGTCCCAACCTTTCATAAGGTAGAGATCCCTGTGTTTACAATGCTAGTCCCTGGATCAATAGCTAGAATCCACAGTTAAGATGTAATATCAAGAAACAAAGGTCATAATATAAATTTATAACCAGGAATAACATAATTTTATTACATCTTACATAGCTCATCTGGCTATTACATTACATTGTAGCAGAATATCTATAAGCATGGGGTCCTTCATATTCAAAGTGCCACAGGCAAACATGTTGGTTGTAGACTTGTAATCCTAATCAATCAACTTCACTAATATCAATCAAACCTGCAACAATACAAGTTACAGCCACAAGGGTCAATACATTTGAATTGTATTGGCAAGTTTCACTACTATGTAGAATATAAGTGGATCCTATCAATACATGCATATTTGGCTAAGTAGGGTTTTAGGCTCATTTGCAGAAAGCAATAATTTATCCTATCTTTTCAAAATAGTTTTGATCTTTTGTCAAAATCTTTCTGAGCTCCTTGGTACACCCCAAGTGCTTCAAGTCTTTGTCAAAATATTTTGAGCTCCTTGGTACACCCCAAGTGCTTCAAGTCTTTTGTTAAAATCTTTTGAGATCCTTGGTACACCCCAAGTGCTTCAAGTCTTTTTTGTTGTCACTTTCAAGTTTTTCTTTTAGAAATTGGAATGTTGAGATTTCCCATAGCTTCAGGCCTTAGTTGCTCAGTATTGTCCATAACCGGGGACACGGCTAAGTACTTAGAATTTTATCTTCTGCAGAAGTTGTACACTTTACCCACATGACACAATCTCATCTTGTTGCCACGGTGGCCTGGATAAGTACTCACCAAGATGGAGTACTGGCAGATTGAGAATGTGACGAAGTCTTTCCATAGGGTCCTCCCATACATAATGCCAGCTTGTCTTCAGGCACTAATGTAGGGTTCCTAGTTCCCTCATTCCAGTAACCTGAAGAGCCCAATGCATGGGTCTTCCACAATGTAATTGACTAAGCCAGTGCCCATTTAGCATGTGGCTGTACACGGAAGCCACTATACGAGAAACAAGTTCAATCTCTAAGTCCCTGGGTGGTTTTCATCTGGTGCACAACAAAAGAGATTGACATATAAACGTGGTTACTCTTGTTGCCACCTTTTCCAAAACTTGAGTATCCTTGTCCACCCAGGTGGTTCATTGAGTACTTATTTTATTATATAAAACATAAGTCTTTTCTCAACTTCATAAAACTCAACATGTATCTCTTCTCAATATATATAGCATGGCTAAGAATTTTACAACTACATTGTTTTCTCTAAGGAATATATATAAGGGTATCCTATTAGTATTTAGCAAAGCAAAATATAGTAGTCCTTATCATGCATGTTTCAAAATCCACCAAGTGTAATGAAAATATTAGGACTTGGATGATAGTGTCACTTTCCTTTTTGGTAGAGGATGTTGGTTTACTTCTTGATCTTGCTAATATCACACTCTTCTAATCTTCACTAAAAATCAATCAAGCAAACACAAATTCAACTAGCATTCCAAAACAATATTCAATCAAATTAATCACACATAAAATCATAGAAACCAAGTCATGCATGCAAGCATGCAAAGATAATTTTATTTGCAAAAGTGGTTTCTACTAGGCTCTAAACATTGTAATGTTCAAAGTGGTCATTTTCTAAAGTGGCAAAACCATTTGCAAAAGGGTTTTATCTATAGATCATTTTTAAATCAAATCATTATTTCATGTGGTGGAAAAATGCTTTTAGCATGCCAACAATTTATATTGTTCACCAAACAAGTTGTTAATTCACCCAACTTGGTGTTTAGGGTCAGTATGTTTGAATCAAATCATTTTCCAAAAGGTTTTACTCAAAAATCATTTCCATAGCAAAACCAATATTTTTATTTGACTAGAAATGAGCTAATTCAATTATTCAAGCCTAATCTTCACCAAATACATTTTTAAATCCATAAGTTGGTTCCTAGGGTCAGTAGGTTCACAACAAACCAATTTGCAAATAATTTATCCCAAAAATCATTTTGGAATAATTTTTATAACCTAAGCAAGCATACAAAAGTTTCTGCAAAAACAAACATTTTACCAGAAGCTTTTTACTAAACAAATTGCATGGTTGGCTAGGGCTTGTCTTGCTGATTCCATTGATATAAAATTTGCAAACTTTGGACGTGTGGATCAAAAGTTATGGGGTTTACAAATTTGCATCTAAATCAGATTCTAAAATCTGTTTTAAATCAACTAGTGCCAGCGTCATTTACGGTTCACGTGACGGTTCGTGGATTGCGCAACTACGGCCGTTGGATCTAAGTGAGATGGTGCGGTTTAGATTAGCCCGTACCTCTTCGTTTAATGATTCTTTCTAAGCCGCCAGATGGGGATCTAACGGTGTAAAATTGTTTGACCAAACTCGAGCGGCGCCGATGGTGGCTGGCGGCGGCGCACGGTCAGACGGTGTGCTAGCGGCGGTTACATGAAGCAAATGAGGAAACGGGGGTGATCACCGTGCTTGCAGGTTTGCGGTGAAGCTCGAGGTGGTACTGGCTGGCGAAGGGGCGCACGGAGGTGATCGGAATCGCTCGCCGGAGTGGAGTTGCGCCTCGGGTTCGTACGGTCGTCGACGGGGGCGGGGCTACAAGGTGTGCCAAATCGAAATAAGGGGTGCGTTAGAAGCGCATGGTACCAGGGAACATGTGAGCATCAATGAATGGCTTCGGGATGCAGGCTTACCGAAGTCTCACGGAGGAGGAAATGGCGGTCTTGGCGGCGCTCATATGAAGACGAAGTCGATGTTCTGGGGTGCCCGCGAGTGAATGAGTGGCACGGGGAGATGCGCCAGGAGGTGGGAAGCAAGCTCGCGTGCACGGGGAAAAACCTCGTCGGAGCAGTGGGGGTGCGGGCTCGAATTGGGGCAGCCTAGAGGCAGAGAGGGGGAGCTATCTGGGGGATATGAGAGAAGGGAGAGGGGCGTTTATGCGCGCGTGGTCGCATGGGGGAGTTATGGTCGCTGTTAACGCGAATTGATCGTCGGCGTTACTGGCTGCAACGGCAGGGAGGAATTGCCGCGGGTTGAAGACGACGACCCGCTGGCGTGGGGCCTGTCAAGATGAGAGAGAGGAAGCAGGGGCCTTGGCCGATGTCTGCGTGGGTGGGTCTTCCGGTGGAAAACGATTCGCGCGTGGGGTAAGTAGCTGGGCTGAAACTGGGCTTGCTGGGCCAGGTGGATTGGGTTGTTGTCTGGTTCATTTTCTTTTTGTTCAGTAAACTTTTTCTTTTTCTATTTGTTTTTCCTGTTTTGAAATTCAAACAACAAATCAAACTCTCAAATGATTTCAAAACTTTTTGCCAAACTTTGCATTGATTTTAGTTCTGTTTAACAACACAAATCAAGGTCCAAAATAGAATAATATATTTTATTCTTTTTAGGATCCATTTATTAATTAATTAAATAAAATAGTCCTTAGTTATTAAATCAAATAGGATTTGATTTATTTAAAAACTCCATTTGAAATCTAAATATTATCAAAACCAAATCAGTAGGTTTTATTTGAAAATAAAATACTTGGAAAACTTGTTTAAAATAATTTAACAAATTTTTGATGTTTAATTAAAATGGTAAAACCCTTTATTTTAATAAAATTAGATATTAATAAACCCTCATTATTTTATTTAAATAACCCTTTACTCCTTTAATCAAAGCAAAATATTTTACTTCAAAAACTTGGCCAAGGTTTAATTTGGCTCTATAAAATAATCCTTATTTATAAATCTACTTTTTCATTTGAAAACCAAATCTTTTTATTAAAGGATCCAAAAATTGTAATTTCACTTATTTAAATTTTTCTTTATTAAATGTTTATCTTTTCAAATACCTTTAGGATTTGTTTGATCAAAATAGGTTTGAAGGTTTCCATTTGGAATCAAAAGTTTCTTCTCGCCCTGAAATCAACAAAGTTTTATTTTTATTCATTTATTTTTCACATAACAAGATTTGGAAAATCTTGGGATGTGACAAGTGAAAATGATGAAAGTTAGGTAAGCACAAGACATAGTATAGTAGACTAACTAGCAACAAAATGAATCAACAAGGCACATACCACATCTAGCGTGACTTTGTTGTCATTGTGAGCACCTTTAATCCAACTAGAAGCACACACCAGCGCCTCCACCATCGCTGGGTTTAGAGAGCTCCTATAGTCATCTAGAACTCGCCCCCGGTGCTAAAAGTAGACTCCAAAGACACAGAAGTCGCCGGTATAGACAAGAAATTCTTTGCCATCTTTGACATGACAGGGTATCTATGGGCATTCAGCTTCCACCACAATAGCACATCAAAAAAAATTTAGCAAGCTCTCATTTGCCTCACCAAGATACTTATCAATCTCATTCTTTGATGTCTCCATAGAAGTCTCACTTAAGTATGAGGTAAACTCGCTAGCACTTGATGGCAAAGATGAACTTGTATCCATAGGTGTAGATGAGGATGCAGCAGATCTATAAGAATCAGCTTTCTCATAACGATGATGTATATCATAAGTGTCATACAGCTTTGTCAACTCGGTTTCGATCAAATTATATTCAGTAGTAGCTTTCTCTTCAGAATAGATCTTTCTAAAACCCCACTTAATGTCTTTCAGCTTGTACCTTGGGTCAAGAATAGTAGCAATCACCATGACATTATTGGGTTCTTCCCATTACTTGTTGAATTTGTCCAACATTGCCTCCCCCATAGTTTTCAAAGATGGGTTGGTGGATCTACATGCCTCTGTAAGTGTAATCTTGACATTGACAATCTGAGGGTAAAATATATTCGAAGTATGATATGTAGAGCCAGAGAATGCAGTGGACACCTCATCCAGAGAAGCAAGTATAGGTGTAATGGTATTGAACAATGTCCATTCATCATTTGATGGCTTCCATTTATAATTTGCGTCATTGTCCGCATAAGAGTCTATTGCATCTCTATAGGTAATGGCTGTTCTTAACATGTGGTAACTTGAATTCCACCTTGTGGTCACATCTAGTTTCAGCCCCTCTCCAATTGTGATTGCAAGAAACCGACAAATTTCTACAAACTTGTGCAATCGAGATACCGACTTCTTGATGTACTTAATAGATTCCATCACATTGGTTGTTAAAGGGGAGATGGTTGCAGTCCCATCAGTGACCACCAAATTAATAATATGAGCACAACAATGAACATGGAAATATTTAGGAACAAAACAATAGGAGCTTCTAGCAGCAAACATAGCCTTCAAATTGCGGACAGCTACATCATTCTTGGCTGCATTATCTAGAGTGATCGAAATGATTTTATCTTCTATCTTCCATGCAGCCACACACTCAAAAACAGCTTGAGAAATCACATTTCCACTATTTGGAGGGTCCAACTCCACGAAATTCAGCACACGACATTGCATTTTCCAATATTTATCAATAAAATGTGCAACTAAACACATGTAGGAAAGTGTTTGGTTGGATGTCCACAAATCAGTAGTTAAAGCTATGTTATCCACACCTTTAAGAACCTTCATAAGGCTATCTCTCTCAGATTCGAACACCTTCATGCATTCTTTTCTAATGGTTTTTCTACCAATAAACTCATACCGAGGATTTAAATATTTCATCACTATGTTGAACCATGTGTGCTCTACCATCTTAAATGGATAATCATGACAAATCAACATCTTAGCAATTAATTTTTTAGCTTATTCTTGACTATACTCCCTAGAAGATTCCAAAACAGGAATACCTGTATCACTTGCATTAGATGGCTGAAAGTTGAGAAGGGTTTGACTAGCCACCTTTGCCATAGCGACCTTATAATCTGGACATGCTTTGCTATAGTGTCGTAGCAGATGGGAAGTGGCTCCCCCATTGTCCTTGTTGTAGGAGAAAAACTTCTTGCAATACTTGCATTGTGCCATTATCATCTCAACAGTAGGATCCTCTTTGGATGGCCGAGGAACCTTATCGAAGTGCTCCCATACAACTGACTTAGACTTGGCACTCGATTCAACAATAACCTTCGGACCAACCTTCATTCCCTATTGCCGCTTCTTTCCTCTCTGAGAACCCCACCATCACCATTAGTACCAGCAAAATTCCTATCATCGGATATGTCAATATGACCACTAACAAATACATCATCATCCGACATCGCATCATTCTTGTCATAAGAATTTTCTTCCTCATCGGTCTCAATTGTTTGAGCCTGCACATAGAGTAATCACAAAGATTAAATCAATACAATATATGTACTACTATTGCGGGTTCAATTACAAAATGGTGAAACAAAATTACCATTTGTGGAGGCAAATTGGTTGCTGCCTGCTGCGACAAATTAGGTATTACTGGTTGCGACGACGATGCATGTATAGTTGAAGATATGTCGAGCATAGCCGCAGTCCGCGATTGCATTGCCTTGTTGTATGCATGACTCTTTCCCTGCCCTTGCGGCTTCCTCGGGCATGCTTGCGATCCTTCACTCTCCCGCCCCGGTTGCATTTTCTCTATAATGAACAGACCAAGACAATATCAAATGAACAGACCAAGACCAAGACAATATCAAATGCATAGATCAAGACAATATCTAGAATTCACAACAATGGTACTAACTAAATGGTTCCTAATGTGTAGCAGGGACAAAATTCAACTAAGCATAGTATAGTAGACTACACATGAACAATATCTAGATTGCTACATTTTTCCCACATGCACAGGGACGAAATTCAACTAAGCAGGGATGAAACACAGGAAATTTCAACCAACAATTTTCATGAACAGGGACTAAGCAGCAAAATTCAACTAAGCAGGGAAATTCAAATAAGCAGGGAAATTTTCAAGTACAAAGGAAGTCGCCTAGAGGGGGAGTGAATAGGCTTTTAAAAATATTACGGTTTAGGCTCAAGTAAATGCGGAATAAAACTAACGTTTAATTTATTGAGCACAAAACCTAGCTACTAAGTTTACCTAAGTGCATCAACAACCTATGCTAAGCAATACAAGCAACAAGGTGATAGCAAGAAATAAATACTTCAAGCACGATGGCTATCACAATGTAAAGTGCATAAGTAAAGGGCTCAGTTGAGAGATAACCGATGGACGCGGAGACGAAGATTTGTTTCCCGGAGTTCACTTCCAAAGAAGCTACGTCTCTGTTGGAGAGGTGTGATGGCGCAATGCTCTCCGAACGCCACAAATGGCTCACCTTGAGGTGTGGTGGCTCGATGCTCACTCAACGCCACACAAGGCCTCACCTCGGATGCGGAAGCACGCAACTCACCGACGCCACAAAAGGCTCACCCTATTCTCCCAAGTGTGCACCACAAAAGGCGGGCCCTTGCTCCACTATGGGACGCTTGAGGGCGGTCACCGAACCCGTACAAGATTGGGGCTAACTCCACAACTCAATTGAAGGCTCCCAACAACAAAGCAACAAAATGCTACAATGCCACAAAAGGCCAACAAAGCCACAAGAGGCTACAAGACCACAAAAGGTTAACAAGACCACAAAAGTGTAGGGGTTCGTAGCATGGAAAACAAAAAATTTCTATCGCATACAAACAAACAAGCCAAGATCTATCTACTAGATTGTAGCAACGAGTCGATGGAATAACTCACCCTCGAAGATTCCAAAGCGGTTAACGAGAGCAGATTCTCGTGGGTGATGTAGTCGTACTCTTTCCGATCTCAAGATTGCGTAGACGATCCTTCCTACAAGGCTCGGCAGCTTTCCATGATCGGTCACACGTTCGGTACTCGACGAAGACCTTCCTCTCCCTTGTTCCAGGCAGCGGAGGTTGTAGCACTCTCCTCGCGATTCCAACGGCCTGGTACCTAAGTAGAGGAGATCCCAGGCAGGCTTAAGCCGGAGCGAGTATGGTGGAGTATGAGAGAGAGCTATTAGTGGTCTAGGGTTTAGACACACCAATTATAAGGCTCTAATCCGAAGGCTAGGGCAATTAGAAGCTCTAAACCAAAGCGGCTCTAAACCGGAGTCTAGGGCTAAGATTTAGATTAGAGGATAGGAACTTGTGTGTCTAGAGGAGGAGGCCCTGCCCCTCCTTTTATAGGTGGAGGGGCCTGGCGCGCCAGGGGAGGGAGGGGATTCCCTCCCCAACTTGGCCTAGGATGGGCCGCCGGCTTGGAGGAGAGGGACTCCTCCTCCAAGTTGGTTTCAACCTCCTCTTGCTTGTTTCCCACAGTTTCCTGTTTCCCACAGTTTCCTGTTTTCCACAGTTTCCTGTTTTAGCCGTTTGACTTTCAAACTGGCAGTTTGACTTTTCAGTTTTGGAACAGCAAGAACACTTAGTACATGATGCAATCATTCAATGACACATTCATGTACCCTCCCCCCCCGGAGTGCCGGACAATCCGGAACCTTCTAGAACATTCCCGATGAAAACACCGGAATCATTCCCGAACTCTGAAACGGGACTTTCCTTATATGAATCTTATTCTCCGGACCATTCTGGATCACCTCGTGATATCCCGGATCCCATCCGAGACTCCGAACAACATTCGGTCTCTTTCTCATAATACCATAACTACTCAAACAACGTCGAATCCTTAAGTGTGTCTCCCTACGGTTCGTGAATTATGCGGACATGATCGAGACACTTCTCGAACAATAACCAATAGAGGAATGGAAATTCATATGGCTCCCACATATTTCTCGATTACTTTGCGATCGAATGAACCACTTACATACGATACCAATTTCCCTTTGTCTCACGATAGTTTACTTATCCGAGGTTATGATCGCGGTATCTCTGCATACCTAGTTCAACCTCGTTCGATAAGTACTCTTTTCTCATTCCCGTGATATGTGATCCCTTGTGACCCGGTCACATGCTTGCAAGCTAATTGGATGACATTCCACCGAGGGGCCCAGTATATCTATCTCATATGGATGGACAAATCCCTCTTGATCCATGTGTTTCAACCAATACTTTCCGAACACTCAATGCCACCTTTATATCCACCCGGTTATGGTGTGGTGTTTGATGTCATCAAAGCATCCATCCGGTAAAGGTGATATGCATGATCTCATGGTCGAAGGAATTAGGTTACTATGTATCGAAAGCATATAGCAATTGAACTATTGAAATGACTTGATCTTTATGCTACGCTTATCTATAGGAGTATGTCCATCACATCATTCTCCTAATGATATGATCTTGTTGTTAATAACATCTCTATGTTCATGATCAGGAAACCATGATCATATATTAACCAACAAGCTAGTTTAACAAGAGGCTTTACTAGGGACTCTTATTTTAGTTTACAAATCACACAAGTATTAATGTTTCCGGTTAATACAATTATAGCATGGTATGTAAACATTTATCATAAGTGTGAAGATATGATAATAACCACTTTATTATTGCCTCTTGGGCATATCTCCAACAGTCTCCCACTTGCACTAGAGTCAATAATCTAGTTTCAAACCTTTGTGTATTCAACACCTATGGCTTTCCGGTGTTGTATGTACACGATTGCTAGTGGTAAACTGATCTCCGGATCTGACACTTCCAGGTCCGTGTGTAATTGCATGTATTTGCGTCTCTACGCATCACTCATTCTCTAATGAGATGGCTTCGCACAAATTTGGTCCTTTGGTGTGACCTTTAGTTCTTCGGGGTTAAAACATGTTGATAATATTGTCGCACAATATATCTTCATAGTATTATCCCACTGTGAACTACACATAGTTTGATAACAAACTACTTGACACAAATGCCCTCTTTTGCTGCTAAAATAGCAGTCATATACTTAGCCTTTTGTTGTAGTATCTGTCACAATGTCTTAACTTTGGAACTCATCCAAATCCATTATGGAACTCACTTTCCATTATATTGTGCCACCCTTAGTTTAGATTGAGATAAACTTAATTTGTACTTTGTGACAAAACTAGTATCAATGTAGTACTTTTACAATGAACTAACCATCTATTTGTCACTTCTACAAATATTATACTCTTAGTTCTTCCAAAAGATCATAAGAATATCCTTACTATTGTCCAATGATCATCTTACGAATCATTCCGGTATATGCTCACAACATTTAGAGCATAGGACATATCTGGATTTGTACATATCACAAGATGATTGATATAAATACTCTTTGTGATTTCATACATCAAGTATCAATCTATACTTGATTATTTGTTTCACTTTACCAAATGTCAATACACTTGAATATATCATCAACATTTGAACTCTTTCAATCCTTTCTGTGCGACAAGAACCTTTCTTGTAGTTTCTATATTGAACTCATTCAATATCTCGTCTATGTATACGGCACAACCATATTAGCGTCTATTGATGCCAAATATTTGGGTTTTGCCTAAGTCTTTCATCGGGATGAAACTCTTAATATGTGTTAATAAAAGATACATTATTTCCAATCAAAAATATGTCTTCCACATAATGTATTAGAAACATGTCTTAGCGCTCCCACTTAATTTCTTGCAAATGCAAGCATCTCCATCGTCTCTGATAAACTTTTAAACTCCTTTAACAGTTTCATCACAGTGAAGATTCCAACTCCGCGATGATCACTTTAACCATTGAAGTTTGCATATGCTTTTAGCATCCTTTTGAATTAACAAAACCCTATGGACCATGTTATGCACATGTCCTAGGTAACGATTCTATTAGAAGAACTTGTTTTGTTTATTCAACTACCATATAACAAATTATATGTAGTGGTTGCTACATTAATCCGTCTAGACTAAATATCACTATGAAAGATCAAATCTTGTCATATACAACTTTTGAACATTGTTGTGAACTCTTTCCCAACATGTCGATAATTTCATAGATGTAAAACATCCATGTCTATTTCTTTATAGATCCAGACACAACTGTAAGGTCTTACACCTTTCTCGAGGGTCCTTCAAGTTCAAAACTTGATTTCTCGTGTATGGAACTATCACGGATTTTCTGGCTTCAAGCCATTTGACGGAGTCAGGGCCCATCATCGCTTCTTTGCATGTAGTCGGTTCATTATTCTCAAATAATGATTCAACCCTCAAATCTTGGTATTTGATTGTTTACCCGATCTACTTGTTTCAATAGGAACTTAGATCTCCGTGACCAAAACCTTTGAGGCACGTGAGCCATGAGCATTGTTGCTGCCTCTGGAACACTTTTCGGCGCTGTGCAACTTTGCACATATAGCTGAGGTTCTTTTAACCTTATCAAAGTTCTATTGTCCTCCCACTTTTCTTTTCACCAAAAATTCCTTCCCAAAGAAACTTGACGTTCTAAGCGACAAACACTTTTTTCTCTGGTGTTATGGAGGAATACTTAACAAAGACAGGTTCATCCGACTTTGGTTGCAAACATCTTTCTTATGTATAGCATACCAATGTTTAAGAAAGGACAACTTGGGTTTTATCCCAAACCATAACTTTATATGGTGTCATTTCAACGGATTATGATGGAGCTCTTTTCAGTGGAAAAACGGTAATCTCTAAAGCTTTTAATCTTTAAAATACAATGGCATTTTTATGAATTACACCTTCGATCTTACCATGTCAAACAAGGTTTAATTACATATCTCGAACGCTCCATACTCTTATGGTGTTTCGGGAAAATTCAAATCCACGGAACGATTCCTTAAATCTTAGGTATTATGCTAAACTTGTAACTCAAATATCTTCCTTTATGATCTTATCATAAACTATTTATATTCTTGTTACAATGATTTTGCACTTCATCTTGAAAGTCTTTGAACTTTTCAAATATTTCATACTTCATCCTTTTTAAGTAAATATTCATATATTCAATCAAATTTTCGGAGAAAGCATATGAAGTTGAAATCCATCGCTCTTGACTACACATAATGGATTTCGTACAACAATATGTACAAGTTCCAATAAGCTAGTCATTCGTTCCCTTTTGGCCTATGAACGAAGTTTTAATTATCTCTAGGAAAGTTTCACAAGCGTCATTTGATCAAAATCAAAAGACTCCAAAATTCCATCCACATGGAGTTTCTTCATGTTTTCTTTCCAACATAATTTAAACGGCGATGTTACTTCCTAAGTGATCTTACAATCAATTTGTCTTTCGACATTTTTAGCACTAGTTTTATGGATGTGATTTCTCCAACGAGATTTGTGAATCATCCATCTTTTATGGATTACGGAAATTATTTGAACAACCCTTTTGTTCTCATAATACCTGATAAAACAAATCCTGAAGGCAAGCTTTGATGTTTAACGAGCAACACAATAACCCTTTATTTGTTCTCAATAAACATCATCACATATTCTTTTGCTAGTTACTTAGGCCATTGTAGTTCATGAATTGTGTTGTTTCGTATGACGATTCATACCAACAAATTCAGTATCAAATACTTAGAAACCACATTGTTTAATAAGCAAAGAATATAGCCATAACACGTATATCATCTATATACTCAAGCTGAACAATTCTAGTCTTTTCTTTTTTGCCATATATTTATGAGATTCTCTTTCAGTATTTCCTTTTCTATTTGAAAGAATCTATCAACATCAATAGTGGAGTCATACATATGACATATAGTCCAAAGCGTGTATAGTTAAATACCAATGTCTTTGGACTTGCACTTTGAAGTAGATTACCATCATCAAATGTTTGGTGTTCTTTCAAATTCCTTTCTTTAGTAATCTCTTGGTGTAGTAAACATTTTACCTACATCAAATATTCACCCTTATCATGGAATCGTCCATGATCAAGCTACTTTTAGCTTATAACGATGAATTATGAGCATAATGTTGCTATCCAAAACCTTTTGGAGGATTAGGACATCAAGTGTCTCCAACCTTTTGCAAATTCTCATCAAATATGAGAACATGACTTTTGCCATATTATACTCTATCATGTTGTAACCAATACTTTTTTGAGATATCACAATATCTTCCACACATCATGGTTTACGAAACAACTCTTTGGATCCTAGATAACCTTGATATTAAGAGATTCCTTTGAATATCAAGAATCATGGAGACAAACATGATACTTATATACTAACACTTGGAATTGTTACTCTTGATTTAATACTAATTATTAAACTTCATGGAGTAGGAACTTCTTGAAAGTTTGCAATAGGACTTTTAAACTTTAGATTAACACTTCAAAACAATACGATACCAGTTAAGTAACTAACCAGAATTCTATAGTTCTATCATCTCAATTATAACTAAGCGCAAGGTGGTAGCGGATGCCAATGACTACAACAACTATGCAAATTCACTTTGATTTAGTTTATGATAAATTGAGTTCTAATTAATAATTAAATTAATTTAGGTGAACTCCCACTCAAAACAATATCCCTCACATTGTTTTAGTGATCACACGAACCAAATCCACCACATCAAAACCGATCATCACGAGAGTTGATATAGCTTCAATGGCGAACAATCAACATGTTCATCATATCTACTATATGACTCATGCTCTACCTTTCGGTAATCCGTGTTCCTGAGGCCATGTCTGTACATGCTAGGCTCGTCAAGATCAAACCTTAGTTTCTGCATGAGCAAATCTGGCTTGCTCATGTTGTATACACTTGCAGAATCTAACACACCCGATCATCACGTGGTGCTTCGAAACAACAAGCTTTAGCAACGGTGCATACTAAGGGTGAACACATAAGAACTTGAAATTGTGTGCTTGAGGGATCATCTTATAATGCTACCGTCGTCTACTAAGCAATACAAGATGCATAAAGGATTAACATCACATGCAATTCATAATATGTGATATGATATGGCCTTTCTTCTTTGTGCTTCCGATCTCCATCTTCAAGCACGAACATGATCTTCATCATCACCGGCATTGCATCAAGGTCAATGACGCTGCTCCATGGTTGTCTTCCACCGGCTTCAACTATTACAACTACTTTGAATAGACACGCGGGTCTTAACAGAAATTAAAGACAACCATATGGCTCACATGGTTCTTGACTTACAATAAGGAACATTGCATACATCATATATAATCACAATCATGGCCATATCACATCACTGTACACCCCTGCAAAACAAAGTTAGACGCTTCTAATTTTCTTTGCATGTTTTACGTGGTTTGGGGCTTTCAATAAGTGTCGTTCTAACTTACGAACAAGAACCACAACATTGATACTAGTATTGTCAATCACCCTTTGTAAATTGGATCTTAACTATGCTAGGAGAAACAGGCACCCGCAAAGCCACTTATGCAATACAAGTTGCATGTCAAGCGTGGAGCAAGTCTCATGAACAATGTCATGTAAGGTTAGCCCGGGCCTCTTCATCCCAACATACCGCAAGATGCAAAGTACACAAGAAGCAATCGACAATAAAAGCATCAACGCCCACAATGACCATTGTGTTCTACTCGTGCAACAGATCTACATATAGACACGGCTCTGATACCACTGTAGGGGTTCGTAGCATGGAAAACAAAAAATTTCTATCGCATACAAACAAACAAGACAAGATCTATCTACTAGATTGTAGCAACGAGTCGATGGAATAACTCACCCTCGAAGATTCCAAAGCGGTTAACGAGAGCAGATTCTCGTGGGTGATGTAGTCGTACTCTTTCCGATCTCAAGATTGCGTGAGCGATCCTTCCGCTGCGTTCGGCAGCTTCCACGATCGGTCACACGTTCGATACTCGACGAAGACCTTCCTCTCCCTTGTTCCAGGCAGCGGAGGTTGTAGCACTCTCTCGTGATTCCGGCAAGACAACTGGCGTGGTACAGGAAGTAGAGGTAGATCATGAGGCTTCGCCTTAAGCCGGGCGAGTATGGTGGAGTATGAGAGATAGCTATTAGTGGTCTAGGGTTTAGACACACCAATTAGAAGGCTCTAATCAAGGCTAGGGCAATTAGAAGCTCTAAACCAAAGCGGCTCTAAACCGGTCTAGGGCTAAGATTTAGATTAGAGGATAGGAACTTGTGTGTCTAGAGGAGGCCCGCCTCCTTTTATAGGTGGAGGGGCTTTGGCCGCGAGGAGGAGGAGTCCCTCCCCAACTCGGCCTAGGCCTCGGCTTGGAGGAGAGGGCTCCTCCTCCAAGTTGGTTTCAACCTCCTCTTGCTTGTTTCCCACAGTTTCTGTTTCCCACAGTTTCTGTTTTCCACAGTTTCTGTTTTAGCGTTTGACTTTCAAGCTGGGTTTGACTTTTCAGTTTTGGAACAGCAAGAACACTTAGTACATGATGCAATCATTCAATGACACATTCATGTACCCTCCCCGAGTGCGGACAATCCAGAACCTTCTAGAACATTCCCGATGAAAACAGGAATCATTCCCGAACTCAAAGCGGGACTTTCCTTATATGAATCTTATTCTCCGGACCATTCCGGATCACCTCGTGATATCCCGGATCCCATCCGAGACTCCGAACAACATTCGGTCTCTTTCTCATAATACCATAACTACTCAAACAACGTCAAATCCTTAAGTGTGTCTCCCTATGGTTCGTGAATTATGCGGACATGATCGAGACACTTCTCCGAACAATAACCAATAGAGGAATCTGGAAATTCATATGGATCCCACATATTTCTACGATTACTTTGCGATCGAATGAACCACTTACATACGATACCAATTTCCCTTTGTCTCACGATAGTTTACTTATCTGAGGTTATGCTCGTCGGTATCTCTGCATACCTAGTTCAACCTCGTTACCGATAAGTACTCTTTTCTCGTTCCCGTGATATGTGATCCCTTGTGACCCAGTCACATGCTTGCAAGATAATTGGATGACATTCCACCGAGAGGGCCCAGAGTATATCTATCCGTCATATGGATGGACAAATCCCACTCTTGATACATGTGTTTCAACCAATACTTTCCAAACACTCAATGCCACCTTTATAGCCACCCAGTTACGGTGTGGTGTTTGATGTCATCAAAGCATCCATCCGGTAAAGGTGATATGCATGATCTCATGGTCGAAGGAATTAGGTTACTATGTATCAGAAAGCATATAGCAATTGAACTATTGAAATGACTTGATCTTTATGCTACGCTTATCTATAGGAGTATGTCCATCACATCATTCTCCTAATGATATGATCTTGTTGTTAATAACATCTCTATGTTCATGATCAGGAAACCATGATCATATATTAACCAACAAGCTAGTTTAACAAGAGTCTTTACTAGGGACTCTTATTTTAGTTTACAAATCACACAAGTATTAATGTTTCCGGTTAATACAATTATAGCATGGTATGTAAAAATTTATCATAAGTGTGAAGATATGATAATAACCACTTTATTATTGCCTCTTGGGCATATCTCCAACAAAAAGGTCAACAAGCCAACCACACAACCGTCTAGGGTTCCAAGAACCCAAGAGTAACAAGCCCACAAGCTTGTACTCGCCGAATCTCCGAGGAGAACTCAAACCTATGCACCAAATGCAAGGGCAAGTCCTTCTCTCCCAAATTCCAACAAATCTACAAAAGCTATTGGAGGAATAAGGGAGGAAGAACACAAGAGGAGAACTCAAACCTATGCACCAAATGAAAGGGCAAGTCCTTCTCTCCCAAATTCCAACAAAACTACAAAAGATATTGGGGGAATAAGGGAGGAAGAACACAAGAGGAGAACACAAAACTCTCCAAGATCTAGATCCCAATGATTCCTTCACAAAGAAGGGATTTGACTTGGTGGGATTGTAGATCTAGATCTCCTCTCACTTTTCCCTCAAAAAGATGTAAGAATCATGGGAGGGAGAGGGAGTAAGAGAGCTCAAATAGGTCAACAATGGTGGGAAAAAACGAGCTCAAAAGATGGGGAACCATTGGGGAAGAAGCCCCCCTTAAATAGGACAAGGAAAAACTGACCGTTTGAGCCAGATTCGCGCCCCCACCGGAACTTCCGGTCTCCCACCGGAACTTCCGGCAAATAGAAACACAAGTTACTGAACCTGACCGGAACTTTGGTCGGAACTTGGGTCGGAACTTGGGCCGGAACTTCCGCTCAAGCAAAAACACAGGACAACATTGCACTAAAACTTCAATAACTTTTGATCCCGGACTCCGTTTTTGATGATCTTGGGCTCGTTTTGAAGAGAACGAAAAGTTTTAAAAGATTATGCAAAGAAACATAATAGTCCAGCATGGAAGTATAAAACAAAATTGAGAAAGATATGACCTCTCTAGAAGCAATGAACCGGTAAAACCTCCAAAACCCAAAACACAAGAAGTTGAGCTTGGAAACTCCGATTGGGATGAAACCAATTTTGTTGGAAATATAATGATGAATAGAATCCAAAAAAAGTCAAAATATTGGGTATAACCTTGGGAGAAAATACTATGAATATATATGTGAAGTATCCCCCAAGGTGTGGAGCCGGAAAACTCGCAAGATCATAAACCGCAATAAGATATGCAAGTGAAATCCTTAGATGATGAACTAGAGATTGTTATGATGATGACCACAATCTCTAGATCCTCTCATATACAAGAACCAAATAACAACCAAGAAAGATGATGCTATGAATGCAAAGGTTTGAGCTCTCTCCGAACAATGCAAACGAGACACCCGCTTGAGAGCCCCTCTTGATAGAACGACTATCTATCCTAAACCCGGTCTCCCAACTAACAATACAAGACCGGCAAAAGAGAAGCCCTATCAATAACATACCTTTGCCTTGAGAATCCCACTTGAACTTGATGTAGACCGTCTTGTTCTTCTATAGTGGGAACACCTTTCTTGGATGCTCTTGCTTGATGAAGATGAAGACTTGCAAATTGCTCCCCCATACTCCATGGGGAAACCTCTTCTTTGAACTTGTCTTCATCATTCCATGAGCACGAGGGTGGCAAGCTTCAAGCATGAGATCTTCTAGAGATGGCGCATCTTGAGCTCGCCCTTCTTCATCCCTACTTGAGGTTGATCCATCTTGATGCAACTCTTTGCACATGTCTTGATCAACCTTCAAGCTCCTTCTTTCTTCATGATTCCAATGGGCACAAAGCCCTTGGACATTTCTTCATCTTCCAACCTTGAGACCAACACATGGCCCAAGTGATGCCAATGGACAAACCTACAAGTGAAACTCAATTTACACATTAGTCCATAGAGATTGTCATTAATTACCAAAACCACACATGGGGGCATACATGCCCTTTCAGCCGCGCCACCCTCTTGGCGGGACTCCCTCTTGGCTGGCGCTCATAGGCTGAGGGGAGCAGAGCACTGGGATTGGGAAGAAGGGAAGGAGGACGACGTAGGACCTTGGTGGCGCCGTGGCGGCCTGGCAAGCGACGGGGTCGGGAATGAACGAGGAGGACGCTGTCGGTAGGGACCTTGGTGTCGCCGTGTTCGTCGCTAGAGAAAGAAACGAGACGAGAGAGAGAGAGTCCACGGGACGGGGCGGGGTCGGGGGACTCGGGGCCGCGGGGATGGGATTTTTTTCGGGGTAGGGTGGCCGGCTCATCGAGCCGGTCGAACGAGCCACGAGTCGAGCCTCGAGCCCTCTTTGCAGTTATTTTTTAGTACCAAGCCGAGCCTCGGCTCGGCTTGATTTTGCCAAGCTTTCACGAGCCGAGAGACGAGCCGGCTCGGCTCGGCTCGATTCCACCCCTAACTGGAACAATGGTTTCCTAGTGGGAGAAGAAACAAGTCCTTCTCTCAATCCAACTTGGGTTTGGGTTTGGATTCAAACCCACTCCTCCCAAGGCTGCCCCTCCCTCTCATAAATAGAGGGGGAGGGCTGCGCCAACACAACAAGAGCCAAGCCCTCCCCACACATCGGCCGCGCTGGCGCCATCGCCGCTTCTTGCCGGTTCATTGTCGCTACCCTAGCCGCCGACACCTCCTCCTCCTCCCGGTCATCTAAACCCTAGATCTCCGGGAAACCCTAATCCACCATAAATCGCACTGGCTTAGGCGAAGCCCAGCGGGATCTTCCCTCTACTTACGACACCATGCCGTCGTGTCGCCGGAATCGCGAGGGGAGAACTACAACCTCCGCTGCCTGCTGGAACAAGGGAGAGGAAGGTCTTCATCGAGTACCGAACGTGTGACCAACTGTGGAAGCGCTGCCGGAACGCAACGCCGAAAGGATCGTCTACGTGATCTTGAGATTGGCAAGAGTACGACTACATCATCCACGAGAATCTGCTCTCGTTAACCGCTTTGGAATCTTCGAGGGTGAGTGCTTCTATCGACTCGTTGCTACAATCTAGTAGATAGATCTTGGCTTGTATGTGTGCATGCGGTAGAAATTTTTTGTTTTCCATGCTACGAACCCCTACAAATGTTTTAGATGATGTTATTTTCATCTTTAAACCATTCCTTGCTATTTAGGTTAATCACACAAGTCCATTCATGCATTCATACAATCATCACATACACACATGCATTCATTTGGTTTTTATTTAATCAAATTTTTTGTTAACCCTAATTTTAGTGATTAGAAATTGATAATCATGATCAATATTTTTGGGATGTTACAAGAGACCGTGTTTAGGATAGATAGTCGTACTATCAAGAGGGGTTCTCAAGCGGATGACTCGATCGCATCTTTCGGAGAGATCTCAAACCTTTGCATACATAGCATCTTTTTTTTGTTGGTATTTGGATCTTATCCATGAGAGGATCTAGAGCTTGTGGTCATCATCATAACAATCTCTAATTCATAAAATAAGGATTTCTCTTGCATATCGTATTCCGTTCTTGATCATGCGGGTTTTCTGGCTTCACACCTTGGGAGATATCTCACATATATATACTTGATATTTTCTCCCTTTGTGGTATCCAATATTTCATCTATTATTGGATTCTACTTGGTTTTATCATTCCAACAAAATTGGTTTCACCCCATTCAGAGTTCCCAAGCTCAACTTCTTGTATTTTGGGTTTTGGAGGTTTTACTGGTTCAACGCTTCTAGAGAGGTCATACTACCTCCGTTCCTTAGAATAAGGCCTAAAAATTTAGTCAAAAGTCAAACATTGCAAAGTTTGACCAAGTTTATAGAAAAAACTATAAATAACTATGATAATAGATAATTACAATACGAAAATATATTTCATGATGTATCTAATGAGATTGATTTGACCATGAAGAGGTTTATAGTTTTTTCTAAAAGATTGGTCAAACTTTGCAATGTTTGACTTTTGACTAAATTTATATGCCTTATTAACGAATGGAGGAAGTATATTTTTCAATTTGCTTTTATCCTTCCATGTTGTACTACAATTTTCTTTGCATAATATTGTAGAGCTTGTCGTTCTCTTCAAAATGAGCCCAGGATCATCAAAAACAGAGTCCGGAATCAAAAGTTATTAAAGTTTTCGTGCAATGTTATCCAGCGTTTTTGCTTCAGCGGAAGTTCTGGCCCAAATTCTGACCCCAGTTTTGGTGAAGTACTATTTATTTCTGTATCTTGTGTTTTTATTTACCGGTATTTCCGGTGGTGCACCGAAAATTCCGGTGGTGCGTAAATCTGGCCCAAACAGGCAGATTTCTCTTGCCTTTTTAAGGGCCCCCTCTTTCCTATTATTTCCCCAGCTTTTGAGGCCATTTTTGTCGGCTCTTTTACTCTCTCCTCCATTGTTGACCTTCAAAAGCTTGCCCTCTTCCCTTCTCCCTCCCATGATTCTTTCATCTCTTTGAAAGATTTGAGAGAGGAGATCTAGATCTACAACCCCACCTAACCAAATCCCTTCTTTGTGAAGGAATCCTTAGGATCTAGATCTTGGAGAGTTTTGTGTTCTTACTCACTTATTCCCCAAGAGCTTTTGTAGCTTTGTTGGAATTTGGGAGTGAAGGACTTGCCCTTGCATTTGCTGCATATGTTTGAGTTCTCCACGGATATTCAGCGAGTACAAACTTGTGGGCTTGTTACTCTTGGGTTTTTGGAATCTTAGACGGTTGTGTGGTTGTTGTGTTGATTTCTTGAGGCCTCCATTATGGAGTGGCCTCAATCTTGTGGCCTCCTGTGGCTTTGTAGCCTTTTGTGACATTGTTTTTGGAAGCCTCCAATTGAGTTGTGTTAATAGCCCCAACCTTGTACGAGTTTAATGACCTCCCTCAAGTGTCCCTTAGTGGATCATGAGTAGGCCTTTGTGGCGAGCTGACGGGAGAATATGGTGAGCCTATTATGGAATCGGTGAGTTCCGTGCCTTCGTATCCGGGGTGAGGCCTTATGTGGCATTGGGTGAGCATCGAGCCACCACACCTCGAGGTGAGCCACTTGTTCGGAGAGCATTGCGCCATCACACCTCTCCAACAGAGATGTAGCTTCTTTGGAAGTGAACTTCCAGATAAAAATCTTCGTCTCCGCGCCCATCGGTTATCTCTCAACCGAGCCCTTTACTTGTGAATTTTACATTATGATAGCCATCATGCTTGAAATATTTCATCTTGCTATCACCTTGTTGCTTGTCTTGCTTAGCATAGGTTGTTGGTGCACTTAGTTAAACCTAGTGATTAGGTTTTGTGTTTAATAAATTAAACGTTAGTTTTTATTCCGTATTTATTAGAGCCTAAACCGTAATAATTTTAAAAGCCTATTCACCCTCTCTACGAGACGTCCGTTGCACTTTCAGTTTGTTATACAAAGATTTCACAGAAAACTTTCCAGAATTTGTGTACTTCCATTTTGGTTTGTCAGATAGTTCACTTAAAACCACAACAACCAACATGTCTCTGAGTTTTGACCATTGAACTTGAAGATTAGGATCCAACCATCTTCTAAAGGAAAATCTCCACCCAACATCTGCAATTTCCTGGAAGTATCTATTGTTGATTACAAATATTATATAGCATGGGGAATTTCTCACTGGGGGGAACAAACCACACCACTGGTCATTCCAGAAATCACTTTTCCTTCCCCCACCAATGGACATGGATCTCCCAGTCATATAGATTTTCTTGACTTTCAACAGATTTTTCCAACTTGCAGTATCATTTTGTTTACAGGAAACCCTATGGATACCATGCTTGATATTGTATTTGTTTTTTACTGAAGATTGCCAAAGACTTGTATCATTTTCAATCTTCCACCATCATTTGCATAACAAGCAAATATTGAATAGCTTTAAGTTTTTTTCCCTAACCCCCTTTCTTCTTTGGTCTACAAATCATACTCCACTTCAACATATAAGACTTTTTATTATTGTCGATACCTTATCAGAAGAATTTTCAAATGATCTTAGTGAATTCTTCAATATTTGAATCTGACAACACGTAAATAGACATATGATAAATAAGAGAGCCACACAGATTGGATGCGAGTTAATCTTCCTCCAATCGATGAGGAGTGATAACTTGTCAGCGAAAGGATTCAAATCAGCTACATGTAATTTGTGGATCCACACAGTCATATCCAAATACTTAATTGGCCAGCAGCTTAACTGCAAACATGTTGCCAATCATCAAACCTCTATCTGCATCTTCTAAAACCATGAGTACCTTACTTTTATTAAAATTGATTCTCAGGCCAGGCAAAGCCTCAATCAAACATATATAAAATTAGTTTCAATCGAAGGATCTGATCTATGTCATTTTGCACTAATAAATGGTGTCATCAGCATACTAGAGAATTGATACACCATTATCAATTACGCGAGGGACTAAACCAACAATAGAACCACAATTCTGAGCTTATCTAATCATTTTAGCCAAACCTTTAACAGCCGAATTAAAGAGGAAGGGTGAAAAATGATCACCATGTCCATGTCTCACCCTTCTGTTACTACCAAAATCTTTCCTTCTCTTGTTATTTTTCAACACAAAGGATACCGTTCTTCAAAACACATTCAATTAGATCAACCCATTTTCTGCTAGTAAAATCTTTCTGAGAAAAAAATGTTTTTCCAGTGGCTGTCCGTACTTTTTATAGGTGGACAGGTGTTTCCCTGTACTCGTCCCCCTCGATTGGGTGTGTACGTGTTCTGTTACTGCTACTCGGATCAAAGAAATGTGACACGTATCGCCTGATAAAAAGTTCCCAACAATTGTTCGTCGCGCCTGTGCCAGCGACCTGCCTGGCGCGTCCCCCTGTTCTCCTCCTCCGCTCGTTCCTCCCGGCGGCTGCAACGAGGAAGGCGGGCTACCTCCTCGCGCCCCCCGTGTTCGCCCGGCCTCCTCCCCCTCTGCGGTTCCTCCCGGCGGCTGCGACAGCGACGCCCGGCCTCCAGCGGCAGCACCCCGAATCGGCGGTGGGGTTTCTCTGGTGAGCTTCCCTCTCTCCATTTGATGCGGTTGCCAGTTTCTTCTGCCCAATTTCGAACGAGACATATTTTTAGTAACTGACAGAAAGGTGTTATGATTTCTTGACGACATTTTTCGACAGCTGAATTCTCTTCATCTGATAGCACACTGCAAACTGGCATAGAAAACCACAAACATCTCGGTCACAGAGAACACAAGGAATAAACAGAATCATCCAATGCAAACTTATCCGATTATCCTATGCAAATGGAGCACCCCCTGCTGCCCCTGTTCTTATTGACACACCTTGCAATTTCTTGAAGCGGCCACCAGTTCCACATGGACCAGATTTAAATTTCCATTTCAGCTGAATGTACTATATGCAGTCAGCGAGCAAACACGTTTCAATTTTTCGGCTGGCGAGATTTTCTGTAGTTCGAGGTCTGGAGGGTTTCTGGAGAAGTTGTTAGTGTCTTGTTAGTGGATTTTGTTATAGTACCAAGGATGGTACATCCTCATTTCACTTCAGTCTGATTAAAAAGGGCAGTGTCTGGTTAGTGGGAGTGTGTGACTGGAGGTTCGCTGTCTAGATCTGATTTTTAGCTACCATCAAGTTTGGCTGCATCGCCTCCACTTATCTCTGCAACAACCTCGTGCTCTCCTGCTCCTGCTGCGCTGAAGACCTAAGGCAGTTTGACAAAATGCCACACTGCAATTTTGCATTCTGATCAGTCCAGCATGTAATTCACACTGGGGAATGCCGAGCGAGAGAGCTGCGCTTACATGAACTCCTTCGCGGCTGGCACCCTTTTTTGTGTGGTGCGCCACGCCAACGACATTGCTGTGACTTACATAACATTTTGCAACTTATAAACAGCTAAATATTTTGTTGTCTGCAACTTATATTAGAAGACAAGAAAAAACACGAGTGTGGGGGCAGGGTTCTGACAGTAAGTAATGTTATGCTGATCACCTATATGAGTTGATACAATATATTTAGGTTTTTTGAAGAGTTGATACAACATATTTAGGTTTTCTTCGGAGTTGATATAATTAAGTTCATTTCTATTGCTACATCTGAAACTACTTCTAGTTTGTTGCTATTTTTGAACATGTTGTTCCTCTCTACTATGACAAGTATTTATACCCCTATTAGCATTCCATAATGTTGACTGGTATAAAATACATTGATTATCCCGTTACAACCTTTGTTTCATGTCTAGGTAATCGAGGTTTCCCTTCCTTTCTGAAAATGGACTATAGTTCAGATGATGATTCAGAAATTAGCGATTCTGAGATTGATGAGTATGAAGGAAAAATTTATGAAAGCTTGATGTCAGGAGATGTAAAAGCTAACAGTGGTGAGAGTTACAGTTGTATATTCTGCAGTGGAAAGAAGAAGAAAGATTACACTATACATAATCTACTTCAGCATGCCTCAGGAGTAGGTGCAGCACCTAATCGACCGGCAAAAGATAAGGCAACCCACCGTGCCCTTGCCAAGTATTTGAAGGATGGCCTAGCTGGATCCCTTGAGCCACAGCCGCAGCTGATAGCCGTGGAGCCACAGCCTCTTCCAAATAGAAATGAGAAGTTTGTGTGGCCCTGGATGGGTGTTGTAGCTAATGTGCCTACTGAATGGAAGGATGGACGTCAGATTGGAGAAAGTGGAAGTCGTTTGAAGGAACAACTATCACACTTTTGCCCGCTGAAGGTTATTCCTTTATGGACTTCTAGAGGTCATACAGGAAATGCTATTGTTGAGTTTGGAAGAGACTGGAATGGTTTCAGAAATGCACTTGCATTTGAAAAATACTTTGAGGCAGAAGGTTATGGTAAAAGCGACTGGAAGCAAAAACGGAATCAAGGGTCAAATCTTTTTGGCTGGGTTGCAAGGGCTGAAGATCACTGCTCTCCAGGTCTAATTGGAGACCACTTAAGGAAAAATGCTGACTTGAAAACTATCACTGATCTTGAGAACGAAGGAACGGATAAAAATAATAAACTTGTAGCTAATTTAGCCAACCAAATTGAGGTCAAGAATCAGTATTTACAGGAGCTTGAGTTTAGATACAATGAGACAGCTGTGTCACTTGAGAAGATGATGGCAGAAAGGGAAAAACTTCCCCAGGCATATAATGAAGGTCTGTGTTAATTTTTGTTACTTATCCGTATATGGTATGTGTGTGATGCATGTTCTTCTGTCATCAGCACACCCATGTTTCAGTTGTTAAATAATCACATATACTTGATCACTATCAGAAATTCGGAAGATGCAGCAGCTAGCTCACAAACATTCTCAAAAGATCATCGTCGAGAACCAAAATCTGCGTTCAGAACTGGAGTCCAAGATAGGTGAACTTAATGCAAGATCCAAGGAGCTTGATGACCTTGCTGTAAAAAGCGATCATGAGAGAAGGGATCTTGAACAGGAGAAGCAGAAGGTGTGTGATTTATTGTCTTCTTGCATCTCATCTTGTGCACTCTTCTTACATCTTTTGAAGTAGAGTCCAGTGGCCCCACTAATCCTCACATGTATGGCGAGCGCTCGTGAGTTCCAGTGGGACTGTCACACTTTAGGGTTCCGGGACTCCGGGAAAAGCGGGTGCACTGTCTATTCAGCATCTGGGGTGTTCTATTCACCAGCTAGCTAACATGAGCACCCCCTTTATTTTTTCCTGCACGCTTCGCCTGACCATAGGCCCATTATGCTACCGTACGCATTTTTACCTGTCATGCACAACCTCAATAAGTTTATTTTCGGTTGAGAACCTGTAACCTCAATAAGTTCATTCTCAATGAGGTTTTGTACCTGTAACCTGTGTTGCTTTTTACTCGTTTATTTTCGGTTGAGAACTAGAATTTATTATGAGTCATATTCATGCATTTATGGGTCTTATACCATTTTACATAGTGTCTAAGACACTAAAGTTCAGAAGACTAGACCCTGTTGCCTAGAAATATGTGTGCAACTTATGTAACTTTGTTTTTGCTTGAATCCAGAATGCTAGTAAATCAAATCATCTTAAGTTGGCAACAGTGCAACAACAGAGAGCTAACGAGGATGTACTGAGGCTTGTGGGAGATCAGAAGGTATGTGTCCCGGTTTCATTTGTTTGATATGCTGGTTTGGTTTTTGAACGGCATGTCTTGTATATTAGCTTTACTGTATGGAAATTGCAGAGAGAGAAACAAGCTGCTTTAAACAAAATCCTGAAGTTAGAACAGCAGTTGGAGGCAAAACAGATGCTTGAATTAGAAATACAGCAACTGAAGGGAAAATTGGAAGTGATGAAGCATATGCCAGGTCATGAAGATTCAGAATCTATGAAAAAAATTAATAAACTTAGTGAGGAACTGCAAGATAAGATGGATGAACTGGATGCTATGGAGTCACTTAACCAAACTCTGGTAATTAAAGAAAGCAAAAGCAGTACTGAGCTGCAAGAAGCTCGGATGGAGCTGGAAAATGTAAGTTTCTTCTCCAAGTCGACCAAAATGCACAATGTGGACAATGTTATGTTGTTTCAGTGATGCTATCAACCTGTGTAATGTTTTTCTTCAGATCTTACGGCCGTTCACCCTTTCATCTGCTGCATGTTCCACAGGGCTTGCTTGATATTTCAGGTGGCCTAGCACATATAGGAATCAAGAGAATGGGAGAGCTTGACGTGGAAGCATTTTCAAATGCTTGTAGACGTAATTTGTCGAAAGAGGATGCAGAAGTTACGGCTGCCATTCTCTGTTCAAAGTGGGAAGCTGAAATTAGGAATCCAGAATGGCATCCTTTTAGGGTTATCATGGTTGGTGGGATGGAGAAGGTAAGAATCTTCATTTGTAAAATCCACTACCAAGTGTTGAGTTTGTAGTGGTACAAAACTGGCATGCAACATATGCTAAGCTTCTAAATGTTTTGATCTTTTCTTGTTGAATATTTTAATGTTTTTTTTGTGTGTTTTAGTTGTATTTTTTGCTGTGGTGCTTTGTGATGAATACAATTCCATCATGTTGGATGTTAAATGCTAGTACTACTTTTGTTCTGCTATACTGTGCTTATGTACAGTAACTTCCTAGCCACCGTAAAAATTAACTCACTATGGAAATCATCTATGACCATAATTTGCTACTATTTACTATGATGTCCTGGCAATTGTATGGATATTTTCCTATAGGTCTCTGTTACCTCTTCTAACAGTGCATACTATGTTTTAGGAAATTATTGATGCTGATGACGCGAAGCTTCAGGAATTAAAAGAAGAGCATGGTGAAGAAATATATTCTTTGGTGACAAAGGCACTGCGTGAAATTAATGAGCACGGTGCTGGCACAAGATATCCAGTGGGAGAGCTATGGAACTTCAGAGAGGAACGGAAGGCGTCTCTGAAGGAAGCCGTCCAGTGCGTCCTGAGACAGTGGCGAAGCAACAAGAGGAAGCGCTGAGCCGAATGTTGGCCGCCATGGGTGATCTTTGCTTCTTCACTTGGTCTGGACAGAAGCATGCTATTCTAGTAGTGTTCTAATCTCTGGTAGATGTGTAGTATATGAGAGGAGGAGAGGCTCTAGACCTGTTGCAGTAGTAGCATTGGTGAAGCTCCTTCATCCCTACGCGTGACAAAGCTGACGCTGTTTATCTATTATAAGCTCTGTTCTGAAGCACTGGTCTATGCTGTCTATGTTGCTGAGAACTGAGGGGACTGCTTTTGTAGGGCTGTTAACGGAACAAGCAGAATGCAGGTTGTAGTTCAATGTCCATGAAATCTCTGTGAGAAGTGAAACTTCCAGTATTGTCCTTGCTATGGAAGAAGTGGCTTTTGCTTAAAACTTACAATTTCGTCGTACCTCCAGAACCAAAATCTTTTTGAACAGCGAACAACATGGCAGGCCGCAGCTGAAAATGAAGAAAGGAGGAAAAACGGCAGGATGTGTAGGTCGTGTACCCGTTTGGTCCAGGAAAGCAAATCCGGGACGAATGCAAACGCAACACGTTCGTCAACGAAAATGTGAGATAGTACTGTCTAGCCGACGGAGGCGACGATCCGCGAAGTTCCGCGTGTCCCCAGGCATCCGCAGACGTGTCCCGGCAACTGCAGCAAAAGGACATCGGCAAAAAACGTCACCCCTCGGCCAGAGACAGAGCGACAGGGACGGCCAGAGATGGAGATGGCGATAGGAGGAGGAGAAGCAGCGGCGGCACTGGTAGGGAAGGCCGGCGGAGCGACGGCGTCAGGGGAGTACTGGAGCGAGGCGCTCAAATCGTTCCTCGACCACATCCCCGTCTCCTCCGTGTCCGGCGCGGTCCAGTCCTCTTCCTCCCCAGGTACAAGCACGAAGCACGCCTGTTTCTTGCTGTCTTGATTTTGCTGGGGTAGATTGGTGGTCGGTCTCATAGCCGTTTTGGTATATGCAGCGTTGGAGCTCAACCTTGATGACTGCGTGCTGGACGCCATCGGCTCCATGTACCGCAGCAATGTCGGTGGCGCTCTGATCGTCGACGAGGTCCACAGTAACCTCGGCAAGTTCGTCGATCGCGACATAGGCTTAGTTGATTTCCCGAGCCTCGTCTTGTGGGCAATCGAGGTAAGTTTCCTTTTGCCACATGTGCAGGTTTGCTGAGCATCGATGCAAAGATTGTTACTTTTGCTTGACATGTAATCCTGACGACCAGTTCGTCGACTGCATTAATTGCTCCTAGGAACTTGACAGAGTGAGCACTGCACGAGAAGACAAAAGCTCTGACTTCCTCTCGAGTCTGAAATGTCATCCACAGGTTGCAGAAACAAAGGTACTACTATGAATTTCTCTAGTTCCCCTGTTAAGGAATGAAATTTAAGATTTCTCAATGTGTCGACAACATGGAAGCTGTCAATACTACTAATGTCTCGATTGTAACTGAACAGATTGCCTGGTTAGCGAAGCTGTTCCTACTGGAGCCATTCTTCCCCGTTCGGTCACACGACACGCTCTTCCATGCAATGCTTCTCTTCTCCAAGCACCAAAGGCTCAACGTGATACCTGTGGTTGAGTCGGTGAACTCGACTGTTGACGGATTCGTGACTCAGGTACTACTTTTTATTTGCCACTCGTGATGATCTCTGCATTTGAAGACAGAACTGAATCATCATGAAACTAACAGTCAGTTAATGAATGACACCAGAACGCGGTGATAGAGTTGCTTCTCCAATCAAGTGGTCTTGAATGGCTGGATAAGATTGCTGATAAACAACTATCTGAATTTAGGTAAGCTCTGTGCTGAAAATGGCGTACCTATACGAGATTCAGAATTGCCTACTGTCACTAATACACTTGCTTGTTGCCAGGTTTGTCAACGCGAGCAAACCTGTCTCGGTGTACTCGGATCAGACAGCAGCCGATGCCTTCCGTGTTCTTTCCAAGGAGAAACCAGGAGTCGCAGTTATCAACAGGGAAACTCGGTGTTTGACAGGAATGATTCAGTGCAGCGATGTGTACCTGCTGTTGGACGATAGCTCCTTATTCAGCAACAGAAGGCAAGATTTTGTTTTCTCATCTCACTCAAGCGTCAGAATATCTGTTACTGACAAACAAAGTTTCCTGCTTATTTAGGACCCTGAGTGCTGAAGAATTCGTCCAACTGAAGAAAAAGAATGACAAGGGCACCACGGAGCATTCATCAGAATCTGAGAACCAGAGCATCCTCAGCCTCAGAAACAGAGCTCAGCGAAGAACAGGCATGTCGGTGACGAACCGGAAGTCTGACACCCTGAAGCAAGCAATGGAGAACCTAGCAGCTTCAGGAAGCAGCTGCAGCTTCATCGTCGACGAGCATGGGCAAGTAGAAGGAGTAGTGACGACAAGAGACGTCATCTCCGTCTTCTCCCCTCCGTGCATGGACTCGAGGATCGATGGGGGCACCTTCTTCTCGGCTGCGCTTGAGCAGGCCGGCTGCCGGGTTGAGAATGGACAGATGATTAGCAACTCTTAGTTTTACTCAGATTCTGCTTTCTAGGTACGGAACCTTGTCAGTGGTGGTTTCGTCTCGGAGAAGTGCAACCAGGGAGTCACTCCTGTTAATCTAAAAATATGCATATCGTTAGAGCAGAGTGCAGATAATTCAGCAGTTGATCTGATGCTTGCTGTTTACTAATACGTGGCACCGCTAAGTTACTACCATCAAGCGAAAACTCTGTAGTCGGCACGTCATGTTCTGTCTCCTTCACTCATGTCGATATGACGATATCTCGTTTGTCAAAACACTTCTTTACAACTTATGCATGGGATTCACTTACAGACAAGATGTAGGAGGCTTAATTCAGGACACTAAGCTTGTTCTAGGGTTAGCGGCAGAAGGAGGTGATGAGGCGACTGCATTTCCCATAGTGTGTCAAGTGGGATCCCACCTAAATCTAACCTGTAGTTCATTTGTCAAAATGTAGTATAAATTTTTACTAGATTTTAGCAAATAAACTAGAGGTGGGATTTAGGTAGGATCCCACTTGACACCCTAATTTCTCCTCGGCTCGCTTGGGACGCTGAGGGTTCCTTACTCTCCTCTAACCAATATGGTGGCGGGAGTGTGGGGAAATCTTAGATCTATGTGATCACGCCCGTAGGGTCTTCGAGTTCTTCGTCTTCGGTGAAGGGGCATTGACAGCAATGAGAAGGAAGCTCCTTTGGCTAGCCCTAGATCGAATGTCCTTCCTCGGAGTTGCGTCGACAAGTTGGAGGTTGGTGTTGCTCGTTTGCCATTAGGTCTAGAGTGATGCACAGTGTGCGGAGGGAGTGATGTCGAAGTGTACTTATGTCTTCAAGTTAAAAGCTTAGCTAGGTAAGGTTCCATCGGGGAACTTGTGAGCTTTGTGCCCCCCGCCAGCTCTGTCCGACTGGATTGGGATTGTCTCCTGGCCCTTCTAGGTGCTAGCTAGCTTCTTTGGGACAACGATCTCTCAAGTCGTCGGCGTCTTCTGGTCTACATCGGCAACTTCTAGTCCGCTTCTACAAGTTTTTTCTGATATGCCAGAAGCCTGGAGGCAGCAACGAGCTTTGCTCACGGCGCTCCCACCAAGGGCTGCATAAGGAAGATGTTGCTATCCTTTTAAGGTCTTGTGTGTAATTTCTTATTCTTGTAAGGGTAGGTTTCAGTTATTGCATATTCTTAGAGCATGTCTAACAGACCCCTTAAAAGGGCCAAACCCGTATAATAACCGCCGGAATACGGGTTTAAGCTCCACCCGGCCGTCTAGCAGGCCCCATAAAAACGGCCCCCGCTCCGATTTTTGCTGTTTTCAATTACGGGGCGGGCCCTACTTGTGCGGGGTGGGAGCGGGAATAGAGGGCCAAACCAGTATCCTTCCCTCCACCACGCGTGAACGGTTTCAGCGAAACACAACCGCCGTCGCCGCCGCTCGATCTCCTCCGCCCCGCCCTTCCCGGCAACGTCGCGGCTGGATCCCGCTGCCATGGATCCTCCGCAAGGGCCGCCTACCGCCGGCGGTGCATCTCCAACGGCCGCGGTGGTTGATGTCCCCGTCGGAGGTCCGCCCAACGCCGACGACGTGTCGGCCATGATCTTCGCCACCATCCCGTCGAAGAGGAAGAGGATTCCGAAGCAATTCTTCGAAGCCCCTTCGGTGCGCAGCTCGCCCGCGACCTCGCCGGTTGCCAAGAAAGGGGGCAGGATGAATACGAAGGCGGCCGGGCCGAGGGGTGCTCCGCAGCCCAAGGTGAAGACAAAGCAGGTCAGCCGCATTGGCCTCGCGCCTCCACCGTCTTCCAAGGCACGGCCCCTCCTCCCTCCGTTCCGTCCGATGCGATGCCCGCGCCGCCGCCACCCACCATGGACGTAGACAAGGTGTTCGATGTTGAGTCCACAACATCGTACATGGACATGCTCAATGAATCCGCGGTGGATTTGGACGCCGGCATCGATGCGTTCGATGGGGAGTGCAACGTCGAAGAGATTGATGACGAGGAGGAGGATGAGGGTGACGAGGAGGAGGTGGTTGAGGTTGATCCGGCTGTGATGTGGACATCCCTACTATTGATACAACCGTTGTACCTACAGCAACACACATACAAGGACCCATCACAAGATCTCGTGCCAAACAACTGAACTATCAGGTACTTTCGTTTCTTGGAACTATTCCTTACATACATGAGAATATGATGCTGCCTAAATCAGATATGTTTCTTACTCTTAGGAATGATGGACCAAGCATGGATGAGAGGGACAAGCATTGGAGCATGGCCATGCATGGTGATGGCAGCAAGCATGTGATGATCCAAGAGAAGGCCACGGATGAAGATTTCAGAACTTTGAGGCCACCATAATGAAGAAAGAAGGCTTGGACGAAATATTCAAGATCAATACTTTATGAATTCGTCCATAGCATAATATGGTGCTGCGACACCTTTATTTTGGGCCAGGCCCATGTAATTTTCGCCGGATTTTAATTAGCCACTTTTTAGAGTCCGTATTTGAGGGGAAAAGGACTTTTAGGGTTGGATTCGGTCACCACTTCCATGGCTGGCCGAAACCCCACTTCGCCCTTAAATCGCCCATAGCCGAACCTTTAGACTCGGATTTTGTTTAGACATTAAGTTAGCCATAGTCGCAACTTCGCCAAGGCTCGAGCGTCGCAGAGGCCTCTTGTACTTCGCACCTATTCAGGATCCCACCTCTTTCAATAAAGCTTTCCTCTTAATCCGCAATATCTTGATTGCAATATTGGTTCTTACTTGTTCTCGATTTCAGGTAGGAATTAAGACCCTCGCTGGTCAGGCTGATCGTGTTCACGCAGGATCGGTAACCTCCGGGAGCTTGGCCTAGCGATTGCATTGGCGCTCGTGCTCGCGCCGTGTAGTCGGATCGTCAAGCCCGAACTCCATCAAATCGATTATCGCCATCTCATCGAAAGATCGGACACCTTTGCCCTATCAAGTGGTATCATTTGGGTTGCTCGGTGAGATTTTACTGTTTTCGTAGATTAGATCTGTTTTACCTATAACCCACGAAAAAGCCAAAACACGATTAGAGTTTAGATCCATCCCATAACCAATCTACGCCTCGCATTATCTTTTCAGTTTTTGCATTGTTGAATTTGTGTCTACATCGTCGCGTCGAGTTGCTGGTCTTAGTGTCTCGTCCCTTAGAGTTTCGAGTTCTGATCATACTAGTCACCGCCACACTCGCCGATCACCGCCGCCATATACCCTGCCACCATATTCCGCCATATACCCTGCCACCATAAAACCCTAATACTCCGCCACCGCCTTCCTACCGCGACACAGATCCGATCAGTTTTTCTGCCGTGGTACGAGTCCGAGTAGAGTTACTGTTTCCTCGTTATTTCTTTTGACTTTCCTTCTTTGCTGTTTCCGTGTTCAGCTAAAGTCCGTGTCGAGCTAAGAGTCCGGTCGTAAGTCCGGAAGAGCAAAAAAAAAAAAAATGGAACCGCCTCGAAAAATTTTCTGGCTATACTATTTTTCGACCCCGGGGATCACTTTTCTCCATCGGCCGTTATAGCGATATTTTTTTGGCGCCTGCGCGCTTTCCGGAGCAAAATAAAAAAATTTCGAAAAAAATTTTTGGGGGCTAACCTCTTTTTAGACCCCGTAGATCAGTTCTAGACACTCGCCATCATAGTGATTTTCTGCATCTCGGATCGCTTTCCAGGGTGCTATATCATCATACAGTGCTTGTTGTGTCGCGTCGTGACATCGTTGGTGATCTAGGCTCGCGTCTCGTGCGGTCTAGCCTAGGACCAGCCGCAGACCGTCGTTGAGCATTCTTTCAACTTTTGCATTGCTGTTTTGATAATTGCTGACCCTTTTCTAAGCCTTCCCGAGCTCCACGGATACTCTCCACGTGCGGTGTTTCGACTCACGTAATCGCTTGGTTCAATCTCTGGACCCATGATCCTCGTGGTTGCACATCGCCTTTTCTGCTGTTTGGTAAGAACTTGTAAGAGCTTCGTATATTGCTTGACGGATTACGCGTGACTTCCACCATATTCCTGTAGTATATACCTGTGCTTTTTAAGGACTAACCATGACAGATACTTCGCGGAACCCTGCCACCATGACGAACGAAGAACTACATGCCCACTTCTCCGCGCTCCTGGTCAGTCGCGCTGAAGACGTGGACACGCGCCTAGGGGAGTTTGACACCAAGCTCACCAACGCCGTGGACAAGATCGATGGACTCGAGAAATCCTTCAACGCCAAGCTTGACGTTCGGTTCAAGGAGCCGAACGATTGCCCGCGCCCGGCACCCACATGGTGCACGACGCATTCCGATCACGGCTCGGACTGCTGGTACGGCTACCGCCGCACCCCCGGCGGCTCCTGCTGCGACTGACGTTCCTCAGACTTCCGCCGTGGCTGCTGCTGCGACATTGGGGACAGACGACGGGTACTACTACGACCCCGACGACGACGATCTGTTTGACGAGGAGGTTGAACAACCTCCACAGGTACCTGCTGGTCGTCCCCGACATTACTACCGCAACGCTCGCCCACCGGTACGTACTGATGATGATCATGTTGCAAAGCTTAAATTAAATATTCCATCTTTTGAAGGTAAATATAATCCTGATGCATATCTTACATGGGAGATGGAAGTAGAACAACGTTTTGCATGCTTAAAATATCCTGAGAATATGCGTGTTAGTGCTGCTACATGTGAATTTACTAAATTTGCTTCCCTTTGGTGGTCTGAGTATTGTCGTTTAAATCCTACTACTATTCCTAGTACTTGGACTGCTTTAAAAACTGCTATGCGTGTTCGTTTTGTTCCTCCCACTTATCAACGTGATTTACTAAAGAATCTGACACGCTTAGAGCAAGGGAAAAATTCTGTAGAAGAGTATTATCAGGAATTGCAAACGGGGATGGTTAGGTGTGGTCTTGTAGAATCTAATGAACAAATGCTTGCACGTTTCTTTGGTGGATTAAACAAGGACATTCAGCACATATTAGATTATAAGGAATATAATTCTATCACTCGTTTGTTTCATCTTGCTTGCAAAGCTGAACGTGAAGTGCAGGATCGCCAAACACCATGGAGGAGGACTAATAATTCTGCAGGTCGCACATCCACTTGGACATCCCGACAATCAGCGCCTCCTCGTGATTCGCCTCCAGCTACTACCACATCCAAGGCCACCACAAGATTTCCAGCTGCTCCTCCACCATCATCCAATGCTCCTGCTCGTAGTGCATCTTCTATGGCTTCCACGGGTAAGACAAAGGATATACAATGCCGCAAGTGCTGGGGTTTTGGTCATATTGAGAGACCGTGCACAACACAACGTGTGATGATGGTGCGAGAAGACGGTCAATATGATTCAACGAGTGACTTTGATGAAGATACACTAGCCCTTATTTCTGCTCGAGATGGAGACAATTCTGATGATGATGACGAGCCAGAGGTAATGGGAGCTGAAGCTGCTGATCAATACAAGAGTTTAATTACACAACGTGTGTTGAGTGTGCAATTGAGCAAATCTGAGCAAGATCAACGCCACAACCTGTTCCAAACACGTGGTGTTGTCAAGGAAAGAGCTATACGGATCATCATTGATGGAGGGAGTTGTAATAATCTGGCCAGTGTTGACATGGTAGAGAAGCTTGCGCTTCCAACAAGACAACGCCCACATTCATACTACATCCAATGGTTTGAGAGTTCTCGCAAGATCAAGGTAACAAGAACGGTACGCGTGCATTTTACTATTGGTACATATTCTGATTTTGTTGATTGTGATGTTGTACCTATGCAAGCTTGTTCTTTGTTACTTGGTAGACCATGGCAATTTGATAGAGAATCTGTTCATAATGGCAAAACTAACCACTATTCTCTTATGCATGATGGAAAGAAAATTGGTCTAAAACCTATGACTCCCGAACAGATTTTAAAAGATGATCTTGCTAGAGCTAGTAGAGCTAAAACTGAGGAGAAAAATAAAAGTGAGAATCAGATTGTTGCTGCAGATTTTATACCACCAAAGAACACTAAATCTGATTCTACACATGCTACTGAAATTCGTTTGAAGAGTCCATGTATGCTTGCAAATAAAATTGATATTGCTGAACTAGATGTAAACAATACTCAATGTTATGCAATTGTCGCAAAGAGGTTTTGTTTTCATTTGAGGATATGCCTCCTTCTTTGCCACCGCTGTTGCTAACCTTTTGCGAGAATATGAGGACGTATTTCCGCTGAGTTGCCACCAGGACTACCTCCTATTAGAGGAATTGAGCATCAAATTGATCTAATTCCTGGTGCCACGTTGCCCAACCGCGCGCCATATAGAACCAATCCAGAGGAGACAAAGGAGATACAACGCCAAATTCAGGAACTACTCGACAGAGATCATATTCGTGAGTCCCTTAGCCCTTGTGCTGTTCCTATTATTTTGGTGCCTAAGAAAGATGGTTCTTCGCGCATGTGTACTGATTGTAGAGCTATAAATAATATTACTATTCGATATCGTCATCCTATTCCACGTTTAGATGACATGCTTGATGAATTGAGTGGCTCTACCATGTTTTCTAAAGTTGATTTGCGTAGTGGTTACCACCAGATTCGTATGAAATTAGGAGATGAATGGAAAACAGCATTTAAAACTAAGTTCGGTTTATATGAGTGGTTAGTAATGCCGTTTGGTTTAACTAATGCACCTAGCACTTTCATGAGATTAATGAACGAAGTTTTACGTGCTTTCATTGGACGTTTTGTGGTAGTCTACTTTGATGATATTCTGATTTATAGCAAATCTTTAGAGGAACATTTGGACCATTTACGTGCTGTTTTCAATGCTTTACGTGATGCACGTTTGTTTGGTAACCTTGAGAAGTGCACCTTTTGCACCAATCGAGTTGCGTTTCTTGGCTATGTTGTTACATCACAGGGTATTGAAGTGGATCCAGCCAAGATTGAAGCTATTGAGAATTGGCAGCCAAGACGGTCACACAAGTGAGGAGTTTTCTTGGCCTCATTGGTTTTATAGGCGCTTTGTCAAAGACTTTGGATCAATTGCCGCGCTGAATGAGCTTACCAAGAAGGATGTGCCCTTTGTTTGGGCGATGCACAACAACAGCCTTCGTCATATTGAAAGATAAGCTAACACATGCTCCTTACTCCAACTTCCTGATTTTACTAAGACTTTTGAGCTTGAATGTGATGCTAGTGGAATTGGTTTGGGAGGGGTGTTATTACAAGAGGGAAAACTGTTGCATATTTTAGTGAGAAATTGAGTGGGGCTAGTCTGAACTATTCTACTTATGATAAAGAATTATATGCGTTGGTTCGGACATTAGAAACTTGGCAACATTATCTATGGCCTAAGGAATTTGTTATTCATTCCGATCATGAATCTTTGAAGCATATTCGTAGTCAAGCTAAGTTGAATCGTCGTCATGCAAAGTGGGTTGAATTTATTGAGTCTTTTCCTTATGTTATCAAACACAAAAAGGGTAAAGATAATATTATTGCTGATGCTTTGTCACGCCGTTATGCTTTGTTATCTCAACTTGACTTCAAAATATTTGGATTGGAAACTATTAAAGAACAATATGTGCATGATGCTGAATTTAAAGATGTGTTGCAGAATTGTAGAGATGGTAGAACTTGGAACAAGTTCGTCTTCAATGATGGATTTGTGTTCCGTGCTAACAAACTATGCATTCCGATAGCTCTGTTGTCTTTTGCTATTACCGGAGGCGCATGGCGGAGGAATGATGGGACACTTTGGTGTCAAGAAGACGTAGGATGTTCTTTCTGCACACTTCTTTTGGCCACGTATGCGTCGAGATGTTGAGAGATTTGTGGCACGCTGCACTACTTGTCAAAAGCTAAGTCTCGCCTTAATCCACATGGTTTATATATGCCTCTTCCTGTTCCTAGTGTTCCTTGGGAGGATATTTCTATGGACTTTGTTTTGGGATTGCCACGAACACAGAAGGGGAGGGATAGTATTTTTGTTGTTGTGGATCGGTTCTCTAAGATGGCACACTTTATTCCTTGTCATAAAACGGATGATGCTGCGCATATTGCTGATTTGTTCTTTCGTGAAATTGTTCGTTTGCATGGTGTGCCAAATACTATTGTCTCTGATCGTGATACTAAATTTCTTAGCCACTTTTGGAGATGTTTATGGGCTAAGTTGGGGACTAAATTGCTCTTTAGTACTACATGTCATCCCCAAACTGATGGTCAAACTGAAGTAGTAAATAGAACTTTGTCTACTATGTTACGGGCTGTTTTAAAGAAGAACTTAAAATTGTGGGAAGAGTGTTTACCTCATATAGAATTTGCTTATAATCGTTCTTTGCATTCTACCACAAAGATGTGCCCATTTGAGATTGTGTATGGTTTTGTTCCTCGTGCACCTATTGATTTATTGCCTTTACCTTCTTGATTGCAACATAATTTGGATGCTACACAACGCTGAAATGATATTAAACTTGCATAAGACTACTAAAGATAACATTGAACACATGAATGCTAAGTATAAACTTCTTTGGGGATAAAGGGAGAAAGCATGTTGTGTTTGATGTTGGCGATCTTGTTTGGTTACATTTGCGTAAAGATCGTTTTCCTGATTTACGCAAGTCTAAGTTAATGCCACGTGCTGCTGGTCCCTTTAAGGTGTTAGAGAAAATCAATGATAATGCATATAAACTTGAGTTGCTGCAGACTTTGGTGCAGTTAGTCCTACATTTAACATTGCAGATTTGAAGCCTTACTTTGGTGAGGAAGATGAGATTGCGTCGAGGGCGACTTCAATTCAAGAAGGGGAGCATGATGTGGACATCCCTACTATTGATACAACCGTTGTACCTACTGAACACACATACAAGGACCCATCACAAGATCTCGTACAAACAACTGAACTATCGTGTACTTTCGTTTCTTGGAACTATTCCTTACATACATGAGAATATGATGCTGCCTAAATCGATATGTTTCTTACTCTTAGGAATGATGGACCAAGCATGGATGAGAGGGACAAGCATTGGAGCATGGCCATGCATGGTGATGGCATCAAGCATGTGATGATCCAAGAGAAGGCCACGGATGAAGATTTCAGAACTTTGAGGCCACCATAATGAAGAAAGAAGGCTTGGACGAAATATTCAAGATCAATACTTTACGAATTCGTCCATAGCATAATATGGTGCTGCGACACCTTTATTTTGGGCCAGGCCCATGTAATTTTCGCCGGATTTTAATTAGCCACTTTTTAGAGTCCGTATTTGAGGGGAAAAGGACTTTTAGGGTTGGATTCGGTCACCACTTCCATGGCTGGCCGAAACCCCACCTTTTCGCCCTTAAATACGCCCCATAGCCGAACCTTTAGACTCGGATTTTGTTTAGACATTAAGTTAGCCATAGTCGCAACTTCGCCAAGGCTCGAGCGTCGCAGAGGCCTCTTGTACTTCGCACCTATTCAGGATCCCACCTCTTTCAATAAAGCTTTCCTCTTAATCCGCAATATCTTGATTGCAATATTGGTTCTTACTTGTTCTCGATTTCAGGTAGGAATTAAGACCCTCGCTGGTCAGGCTGATCGTGTTCACGCAGGATCGGTAACCTACAGGAGATTGGCCTAGCGATTGCATTGGCGCTCGTGCTCGCACGTGTAGTCGGATCGTCAAGCCCGAACTCCATCAAATCGATTATCGCCATCTCATCGAAAGATCGGACACCTTTGCCCTATCAGGCTGCCGCCGATTCTTCGTCGACGCCGAAGCCACGCATGGCGAACTACAGCGAGATCGAAGACGCCATCTTGGTCCGTGCTTGGAGCAAGGTGGGGATGGATGCGTGCACCGGAGTGGACCAAGGCGGCAAGCGCTATTGGCAGCGCATTGAGGATCTCTACCACCAGCTAAAGCCTCGCACCAAGAACATTGCCTATGATCGCGTTGTGATGTTAAAAACTATGAATTATGCATCACATATTTTGGATGTGCTATGTTTGATCTGAAATTGTTGTGCAAATTGTTGTCTAAAACCCTGTTTTGAGGGGTCGAATTCTGTTTTACGGGATGGGGATACGGGTTCTGCTAGCTCGTCCGAGTTTTCGGTCGGCGAAAAGTGAATACAATGTCCTCTACTCGCATTTTAAGGGACAAAAATATACGGAACATGTTAGACATGCTCTTAGGACTTTTCCGCACAAAAAAGGGTGTAGGAGGCTAGGAAGTGACCACGTCTATCTACTACGCTGAGGCACAGACCAGCCCATCGGCTTTTCAAACATAAAACCAGTGGGTGCACGTGCCATGCACCTACCTAACACTGGAGTATTAGGTACGAGCGGAACGATGGTGCTCTCCCGTGCGTGCGCGGCGCTCACTTGCTCGTCTGTAGTACTGCCCCGTGCAGCGTATGCCATTGCTCTGTGTTATATATAGTCGACGAAGGCAAGAAAGTTGCCAAGCAGCACGGAAATCTAGCTATAGGGCAAAACAAGATCAGGACGGGAAAATCTAAGCTCTCGAGAGAAAGTTGAAGAAGGAGATGAAGAGTGAGATGAACGGAGAAGCAATGAGCGGGAAAAAAGGGCCGGTGGTGGTGACCGGAGCTTCGGGTTTCGTCGGGTCTTGGCTCGTCATGAAGCTCCTGCAGGCGGGGTACACCGTCCGGGCCACCGTGCGCGACCCTGGTGAGCGCTATCTCCCTCTCCGACCTCCGTCTCCTCCCTTGATGGTACGCATTGACACCACATTTGCTCTTTTCTTTCGTCTCAGGGAACGTCGAGAAGACGAAGCCATTGCTGGAGCTTCCCGGAGCGAAGGAGCGGCTGTCGATCTGGAGAGCCGACCTGGGCGAGGAAGGCAGCTTCGACGAGGCCATCAAGGGTTGCACCGGCGTCTTCCACGTCGCCACGCCCATGGACTTCGAGTCCAAAGACCCCGAGGTAACTACTAGTAGAATCGAGCATCCAGCTTCCAGGCTGCCGACCGTAGCAATGGGTTTCAGACTTTCAGTCATGTTAGCACGAACTGATACCGGATCCCGGCTCTGCAGAACGAGGTGATCAAGCCGACGGTGGAAGGGATGCTGAGCATCATGAGAGCGTGCAAGGAGGCCGGCACCGTCAGGCGCGTCGTCTTCACCTCCTCCGCTGGCACCGTCAACATCGAGGAGCGGCAGAGGCCTGCCTACGACCAGGACAACTGGAGCGACATCGACTTCTGCCGCCGCGTCAAGATGACAGGATGGGTCTGGATTCTGCTTCTTCTACCATGTACTTCTTGCTATTTCTGCAACAAGTGCGATAATACTAATGTCTATCCGATCTTCAGATGTACTTCGTGTCCAAGTCCCTGGCAGAGAAGGCCGCCATGGAGTACGCCAAGGAGAACGGCGTGGACTTCATCAGCATCATCCCCACGCTCGTCGTCGGCCCCTTCCTCAGCGCGGGCATGCCGCCCAGCCTGGTCACCGCCCTGGCACTCATCACAGGTACGACACCAAGAATCCCAACTATACTGCCAGACGCCGACCACAGATCATCTTCAGCTGAGAGTCTGATGATGGAGGAAAACCTTGCATTGCATTGCGTTGGCAGGGAACGAAGCCCACTACTCGATCCTGAGGCAGGTGCAGCTGGTCCACCTGGACGACCTCTGCGACTCCATGACGTACCTCTTCGAGCACCCGGACGCCAACGGCCGCTACATCTGCTCCTCCCATGACGTCACCATCCACGGACTCGCCAGGATGCTCCAGGAGAGGTTCCCTGAGTACCAAATCCCGCAGAGGTTCGCAGGAGTGGACGACGACCTCCAGCCCATCCACTTCTCCTCTAAGAAGCTGCTCGACCACGGGTTCAGGTTCAGGTACACCGCCGAGGACATGTTCGACGCCGCAGTCCGGACCTGCAGGGAGAAGGGCCTGATTCCGCTCGGAGCCGACAGTGGAGACGGCCAGGCCAGCGCGGCCAGCAAGCTGGGGGCTGTTCTTGTGGGCGAAGGTCAGGCGATTGGTGCTGAGACATAAGCGCTCCTGCATGTACCACTAGGCTGGCTACATGTGACACATGAAGCGCTGATTCTATTCTGGTTCAGAAATTGCGTTAAGGGAACCCTGTAATTTGTGGGATATCTATCATGAACGGACTTTGAGATGCAGATAGCTAGCAAGGCATAAATAAAAAAAACAAGGGATGCTCTATTATTGAATTGGTAAAATAAGAGCCTGAAAATGTCCCCCTGAACTGCATATTTACATCGATGTAGAGTGTCAATGATATGGCTATATAGATATTAACCTAACTTTCCTGTTCCCCGAGAAATAAAAGAATGGATAACACTAACACTGCCTATCTACCCCCCCTTAGCGCTCTCCGGAATTGAATTTGTTCCAAGCTTCCTGCACAATGGTAACAGATAACAGTTAGCCTCCTTTATTTATTGCAGCAAGCAAATGCAGACTGATAATCAATTAACCTGGAGTAACTTGCTTTACGAATCACTCCACAGAAACAAGTAAATTTCGAAAATCTGCCTGCGGTTTTCAGCTTTAGGCAGAATGTGTTAACAATGAACACACCTTAAGAAGATCAAACACCTTCTCACAGATGTATTTTTGTCTGATTGTAGCACCCCTCTGTTGTACTTTATCGGGATGGACACAAAGGGTTGCCTTCCTGTATGCTTTCTTCACACCAGCAGCTGTAATGAGATCTGTGAGGGGAACCGACTGCCACCCACTGTCCGAACCAAGAATCTGCCCAAAAGGAAAAGGTTTAAAGAGTGATTTGATAAAAATATGTAGTCAGATTCAGTATCACTGCATAAACTGAATGCAGAATTAGTTCTAAGCATAAGTTAATTCAAGTGTACTTCCATGAGAAGATATTTATCCAAATGAAGTGGACAAACAAATAAGCCACAAATCAAATATTAACAAATTCTAGCATAACAATTAAATGATAGGTCAACATGGTTCAATTTAGCATCGAATATCCTTCGTGCATGGGAAACATGCTACAAAGACACTGGAAAACTGTACTGTCAAGCTCTGTTGACTACTCCACACACCCACCCTACGTGATCTTGAAATTCTATACAAACTGGACAAGTGGATATGTAATATGCATCCATTTCACGGCCAAAATTGTGCAAATGATTCCAAACCCAACCAAATTCTAGATTTATTCATTTTTTTTACAGATTAATAAGTCAAGGCTCCCGATTCTCAAAAAGTCATTTGTTAAACCTTCTAAAATGAACTCAGGCACATAATTTACTGGAAGTTAAAAGTACATATATTGCAGAACTAAAAGTGTACATGCAAATGGTGGATAACAGGATAAGGACTCAGTGGAACTGTAAAATTATACGTTAACAATGCAATAATGGTTCAAACAGATATCTAGTAAGTCAACATGCATACATATTGTAATGTAGAGAGCAATGCTCGCAGATTTCCTTCCTTCCCATTTGACCATCTCTTGACTTCAGGATCAAGGAATTCAGCCAATCTCTGTATCAAAAATATATGAGCAACCGACTGTGGAAGAAATAATGTTAAGAGATGGTGCGAACAAAATTTTCTTCCTTGTGAGTGATAGATTAACTGTCTTACGTGTTTCTCTGCTTGCTCCCTCTGAGCCAGCATGTCCCGCATATTCTTTTCGGCTAGAGCTTTTTCCTGAAATTTGGCCATGATGAAACTACCAAGAAATATACAATACTAACAAGTAAAGGAGATAACAAAACATTTGATTATACCGCTCGTTCAGCTGTCCGCTGGTGCCTCTCTGATCTTGCTTTATGTCTGAGAGCTGATTCATATTCAGCTTCTGTAGATAAATGCAAAGACATACAAATAAGGCAAAGGATATAAGTTCACACAAACCATAATGACGTCAATTAGCTGCAAAAAGTATTACAGAAATTTTTACAGTGACATGAAAAATAGTCATTTCCCCATTTGCAGTAAGAGAGGTAGAATACCTTGATTACAAGAATCTGAGCTTCCATAGTTATTAGAAGCTGTCTTCTGAAATTGAGTCTCCTATTTATCAAGAATCAAGACCAAGGATGAGAAATGATATAGGGCAATATTGGTAGCTGCTTAGAGTAAATAAAAAATATTCAGTTTGTTAACTGTGACAAGAACCATTTATAACAACATCAATCACCTGATTAGTAGCCTTACAACTGTCCTTGAATGAGGACCTGACTTTTTCTATTCGCTCCTTAGCATCTGCAGCGGCCTTTGCCTTTCCGATTGCCCTCTCCCGAGCTTCCGCAGTAGCTCTCTCAACTGCTGCACGTTCTGCTTTTATTCTAGCTTCTCTAGAAGCCTTCTCTGTAGCTGATTCATCACTTGCCTTATCTTTCCCTCGTGCTTCTGCAGATGCTTTTTGTCGTGAAGAGGTAATCCTTTCTAAAGCTATTCTTTCAGCCGTTGCACGAGCCTCAGCAAATGCCCTCTCGTGAGCTTCTCTCGTAGCCCTCTGAACAGCAAGTCTGTCTTTTGCCCGCTCTCTCTCCCGGTCCCTCTCCCGCTCCTTCTCTTCTTCAAGTTCTCTTCTCGCTTTCTCTTTACTTTGTTCCTTTTCCATTTTGCATTCCCTCTCTTTATCTTTATATAGGGATGCCTCATTTTCATTTTCTCTTTCCAACTTTCTTATATCATCTCTCCCTTCAACTCTCTGAGCATCAGGGATCTCTTTTCTTGATCTCTGAGCAAACTTTGATGCACTATCCTCCGCAAAGGACTGGTCCTTCAAGTCTAGACTCAATTTTCTGTCTTTGCCATCTTTTTCTTGCATTTTGTCTACAGTCGTTTTCCCTTCTAATGATGTGTATCTTAATGTCGAAATTTCATTATCTGATTTTCTGCAATCCTCAAGATTTTCAACGAAAGGAGTGCTTTCACCAGACGTCGGAGCAGAAACAGATTCAGCACCTTGAGACAAGTGTGGCATGCTAGTGCATGCTTCTGAGAATGAAGACTGCAGATCTTTTGAACATGTGCTCATCTTCATGGTATAATCACTGTAATCATCGGTGATTACTTCAGTTTCAGAATGAAGTACACTACCCTCCCTATGATTCTTTGCAATTATTTCTGCATAGACATCATTTAGTCCTTTGTTGGTGCCAGGTTCCATGGATGTTTGGCTTTCCTTATCATGATTTAACATTTCTTCCACCAGTGTCTTCTCGCTATCCTCCGACAAGTTTTGTTTTGCTTCCCTTAAGTTACCATGGGATACAAGATTCTCAACTCCATCCATTTTGTTTTCCAAGTCTTTAGGACCCGATAATGACCCCTGAGATTCTGGGAGTTGATCTGAGTCTTCGGCAAAACTACCACATGTTCCAACATTGCTTTCCATCAATTCACAATCCTCCACAAATACATTCAGCACTTCTGCTTCATCATTTGTATTAGCATTCAAACTTCTGGGAGTATCACTAGCTTCCTTTTCAGAAGATCCGGCATCCCAGTACACATCTTCCTCTTGAAAATCATCTTCCTCTTGAAAATCTTCATGCGGACCTGTATTTTCCTCAGTTTCAAATTTCTTCACTTCATCATGGATGAGTGTTTCCAAAGGTACTTCAGTTTTTTTCTCGCTTACATTCTGCAGTCTTGCTTCATCAGCAAAACTGAACAACTCGTCTTTCTCGTAAGTTTCACCCTCCTTGTGAACTGTACTCAACATATCTTGATAACATTGTGTTTCATAATATTCCACAGGCTCTTCTAATGTGGGAATTTTCGCTTCGTTATGCCCTCCTGCTTCCTCCTCAGTTTCAAATTTCTTCATTTCTTCATGGATGATTATTTCCGAAGGTACTTCAGTTATTTTTTCTTTTTCATTCTGCAGACATGGTTCACCAACAAAACTAAACACCTTGTCTTTATCGTAAGTTTCAGCCTCCCTGTGAACTGTACTCGACATCTTCTGGGAACAGTGGGTTTCATAATATTCTGCAGGCTCTTCTAATGTGGCAACTTTCACTTGACTTGTCTCAGTTTCATTAATATAAGGAACTTCCAGATGTTCATCTGATATTTGATTCTTTACAGAAGTGCAAGGTGTCTCAGCACATGGAATCTCAGGTCCCTCTTCATTGTTGTTTTCATTGTTAGGTTTTCCTACTGGTGGAGTTTCCTCAGTACTAGCATCACAATAGTTTTTCTTATCATTGGCATGGCCTCCAGATATACAAGCCTCCAAAGAGAGACTGGATATGTCAGGAACAGGTATACCATTTATAGATGAAATCTCAAATATCCCATCATTATCACAACCTTTGGGAGAATTGCTTTTCCCTACATATTTGTTAATATGGGAATCAGTTGTTTCTTGGTATACCGCCCTTTCCTCCCGTAATGAAACTTCAGGAGGTGTAAAACCCTTATGTTCACCCTCCATAGAAGCCACATCATCTTCTCTAGGATTTACACGTTGCATTCTCAGCTCTTTTATGTCATTACCATCACACAAGTTTCCATATCTTTCCAAATCCCCTGTAGTAACCCCTTCGTTTGCTTTCTCAGACTGGTGCTTGGTGAAGAGATTTGCTGTCAGACCATTATCATCAGGAGGTATAGAAGCCTTGTGTTCACCCCCCATAAAAGCTGCATCATCTTCTCTAGGATTTACACGTTGCATTCTCAGCTCTTTTATGTCATTACCAGCCGACAATTTTCCATATTTTCCCAAATCCCCTGTAGTAACCCCTTCTTTTGCTTTCTCAGACTGACTGTGCTTGGTAAAGAGATTTGCCGTCAGACCATTATCATCTCTGCATGCAGCTGTGTTAGTTGTGCATTTCTGATCATGGCTAACCATGTCATAAAATCCAGCAGCTGATGCCCAGTTGCCTAGTTGATCTAGTTTACTTCCACTCTCCATCATCTGCTGAGACTTCCCTGGTGGTAGAACCCCTTTTTCTTCATGATAACAGTCAGCCATCTTAACTTCACTACCGTCTCTGTGCTTATCCAGAAAAGCTAGATCATCATAATTAGTTTCCTCTCCTCCTAACCTTCTGAAGGTTTGCTTTTCTTCAAATGCATACACCTCTTCAGAACTCTTCTCTTCCTTGATTTCTGCCGATTTTGTGCCTCTATGATGACCTGACCTCTTCCGGAGTTTAAAACTATCACCTTTTCTCTCCATCAGTTCTTTTGCAGCTTTTAGCCTTGCTTCAGCAAAATCCATTGCTTCCTTTATAGCAGCAGCAGCAGCAGAGTTAGGATTGACCTCAGAATCTCTATTTGCTTTACTTTCCTTTTTATCAAGCAAATTTGATGGTAGCATTGAAGGTGGCTGTACTTTGATGGGTGGTGTTTGAATGCTGGTGTTGGATACCCTTAAGAATGGATAGTCGGGGGAAGGTACCTCCTCACTTGAGGCTGAATGAGTACTAGACCTCCTCTGGTCTTTTTCATCTTCATAAAGATTTTCGGAAGTGGGAGGACAACTTGAGACATGCTGTTGCTCCTGATTTTCGGAAGTGGGAGGACAGCTTGAGACATGCTGTTGCTCATGAGCTACAGACTCACTACTTGCAGAGAGTGGTGATGGGCTCATCTCCTTGTTTTCACCATTAGCAAGTGTGTCATTTTCCATTGCCGGAACATGATTAGTTGCTGAGTCATTTGACAAATTGCAGGAGTCAACCACATAACTTATTGAAGGTTCCACCATACAGGTAGTTATTTCAACTAGATCATCCAGCCTTCCTCTGGTGGCCTTATTATATGACATGCTGAACTGTTGCTCGCCACCAGAAGGCAAGGAGATTGGAGAAAACTGTTCCTCATCAAACTGTTGTCCATAAACCACATTTGGATAGTGCTGATAGAGTAGAGAAGGCTCAGCATCCAGTTCGCCTGATTCCTTTCGGATTGATGATCTGTAGATTTGAAATTAATGAGCCATAAGTCAGAAGCATAAATGTGCATTTGCTTTTTTCAATAGTAATCAAAACAAGCCTCTGCTGAACAAATGTGAAGAAGATGATGACAACATAACATGAACTTCAAAGCAGGTGATGAAGCATTCCATATGCATAACAAGTGGCTGCTCAAGCAACAAATGAAAACACCATAGTAGTAGGACAAAACAGAGGATTTTCCTTCCACAATACACCCCAGTTTAAGTTTGCAGATCTTACAGAAAAAACGGTTAATAATGGCCAGGGGAAATTCTATAGTAATGTTTTCACCTTGATTTTGAAGACCTATCAAGATCATATTTCCAAAAAAATGGCTTCTTTTTTAAGGAAAAGATGATATCAAAGCGATGGTCTTATAGAGCACAGGCACAAATTGGACAACAACAATGTGCTTTCATGATATCCCCTTCTACATGCTTCCATGGATCAAAGGGGAGAAGTGGAGAAAGGTTCCTGATTGTCGAATGTAAACTGCCTCCAAGCATGAGTAGCAGTGGATGGAGGGGTTTATCCACACACATGGGCAAACATGAACTAACAAATGAAAGAGACATTATGGGTCAAATTACAAGATTTCTGGAACACAGATATGGTTGGTTTGATCTATGCATTTGTATGTTTAAGCTATGAAAATACTGAGAGACGTGGAATCTAGGATAGGAGCAGGATAATCAAGCCACTTACCACTAGTAAAAATTTTTCTTGCCCATTAATAACTACTTTTGCTTTAAGATCTGTAAACACTTTAAGGTGGACTGCCCAAGCAAAACCCTTTATCAATTACATCCTATATTAAGGGCCAATTTTTGGCATATTTATTATGTGCTACTGAAGGAAGAGAATAAAGTATGATATTCCATTATGGCTTTAAGAGAGAGGTTACCAATTAGTTCATCTGTATAGAAACGGCTAAGCAAAAGCACTTTTAAAAAGTCACCACTTTCCACAGTGCCAACCACACCCTAATAGTCTATATGAATCAACTCGGTAGCACTTGGTTACCTTCAGCAAGCTAAAAGTGCCACAAATATGTGAGCTAACAATATACTAGTGGCACAAATATGTGAGCTGACAAAGGCATACAATCATATTTTAACCATAGATCCACTGCTGAATTAGGTGGAGAATAAAAAATAACATGGAGGAGCAATAAAAGTTTTAATTGGGTGGAAAAAGGGGGAAAACACACTACATGAGTAGATTACATAGGTGGATGTTTTCTTAGTAATCCTGTGCTATTTCCAATCTGATAACGTCTTCCAGTGAAATGTACAATCACTATTTCATTTCACCTGTCTACTCTGCAGCTTAGTAATTTAGCCACTGAACTAATCAGGGCTAATGAACTCCGGTTTAGACTAAAGTTTCTAATGGATGGGAGGCTAGGATGATTCATAACTCATCATCACTGGAAGTTGGGACACAACAATGGTCTCGAGAAAAATCAATGAATGGTGTTTGGCATATGATGTACAGATGGCACAGGACTGAAATCCAAGCAACAACTACCAGTATCAAGTATAGAAAACTGATATTTAATGAACCCTGAACAGCGGTATTATAATAAAAGATCTAAAGTGGAGTATGGGTTTCAAGTAATCTCCTAAATTCTTCTGGTTCACACTAACTCAGAAAGTTGAGGAGAAAGGACACCACTTCGTCCGAAAGGAAGCACCTTTCTGCAAAAGAACTGAGCCCAAAGTATGTAGCGAAACCCGACTGTTCAACTGCATTGTTCCACCACATGCACGAGTGCTAAAAAAACAGTATCATGGACTATAAGTAAGCCAGCATTTTCTTTCATCCGTAAGTCTAGCATTTTCGATTACTGAAAGACAAGCAAAAACTGAAGAAGTGATAATTAGCGTACGAAACGGGATACATGAGAATCGCTACACTGTCCACCACCCACCTCGTCACCTCTAATAAGGCTTCTAAACCACGAGCAAAGCAGGCCACACCCAAAAAACAGTGTGCAGACAGTAGCACAGCGGGGGGAAGAAGAAGAAAAGCGAAAATCCTGTAATGGGGGGCAAAATACATACCTCGAGCTCCCGCTCCAGGACGCGATCTCCTCCGCCATTCCCTGCTCCTCCGCGAACACGTCCTCGTAGGGCGCGGCGAACTCCCCAAAGTCGAACCGCGCGAAGATCTCGCCGTACTTCCCCGCGCCGTCGTCGCGGCCGGCCGCTGCCGGGGGCAGGTCGAGGTACGGGATGGAGCAGGAGGCCGCGACGCCGCCGAACACATCCGAGTACGGGACCCCTGCGGAGGGCGCCTCGAACCGCGGGCCCCCGCCGAACACGTCCCCGTACGTCGCCGAGTCCGACGCCTTCCTCCGGTGCCTCCGCGGCCGGTGCCGCGGCGGCGGCAGCGCGGTGGTGAGCTCCTCCATGCCCCGCCTTTCTGTCCCCGGTGTCCTCCTTCCTCGCGGCGAATTGGAGAGTGGGGAGGAGGGGACAGCGAAGCGAGGAGCGGGGAAGGGGAGAGCACCGGACCAGCGGCCGGAGCAGAAGAGTCACGCCTCGCGTCTCGCTGATTCAAATAGCTTTGCAGTAAAGAGCGAGATTTCCGTTGGGGTACGAGGGGCGGAGTTTGGGGGATTCGCGGTGGGCGGGGAATGAGTGGTAGGTCGAGCCGGTGCCGGTAGAGTTCATGGGATCCGAGATTGTTATGGGTCGACGTGGTGGGGCCGAATGTCCAGTCACCAGCATCCTCGCCGTGGGGAAGGGCAGGGGCAGGTCAGGTTGTCTGGAAACTGCAGGTGTGTTTTGTCGGGCAGCAGCTTCCGTCCGTGTTCGCTAAACTTTACTCCTAAAACTTTTTTTCCTTTGCTATCTCTCACACCTATTTACCACACATGAACCTCATCTGTAATACGGAGTACTATATTCCAACCTTACAAACAATTCAAACATTGCCAAAACTAGTGTACATATTTCAACAAATTTAGCAACTTTCCAGATTCAACCAAAATCAATAACATTAGAACATCAAAGAGCATAAATCTAACAACATTCTAAGAAAACAGCATTGTACAACTTCGATAAAAAACACCACTACCATCACCACCACAAAGCACTCGTCGCCGACTTCTCACTTTCTGAGCACCGTGTAACAATGCATCAAAATGAAGGCTTGTTCTCGTTTCTCTTGTTATTTTGCTTGTATAGCTCTCTTTTGGGTGTAGATGCACACTCATGTTGTGAACGCTTGAGGTTATAAAAGATCTAGCCAACTCGATTATTAAAAAAAAACTAGCAGATGTACACTTTGCAGTAACACTACGGATAAGATAACAGATCGGTCGTCCATCATGCATGGCAAGGATGTCATGATAGCAATGCATGGCAATGATTTATCTTTCCTGCGTGAGATGGATTTGCTCCCATGTATGGCGTGTGCATAATCCTAATCTCACTGGGGTTAATTATAAATGCACCCTTTGATACAAATGATTGTCTCTCTTTTTGTCTGGTGTATGTTCATATAGTATCACTAGTAGAAAACAGGCCTTTGTCCAGGCTATTAGTCCCAACTGTGGCTGAGCCGGGACTAATGGCCCTCGCCGGACAGCCCGAGCCATCTAGAACCATAGGTTTCGGCCCGTTAGATCTCATTAGTCTCGGTCTGAGACTTAAACCGGAATTAAAGGGCCCTGGCCCTGCCGCTCGCTGGGGGCACCTCTTTTAGTCCCGGTTTGTATCTCCAACTGGGACTAGTGGTCTGGCCCTATATATATGCATAGCCCCCTCTCCCTCTCAACTGTTTTTTTCCTGGTGGGAGAGAGTGTTGTTGTGCTATTTTTTTTCTTGTCCATACATATGCACTACAGGTGTTCGGTGAAATGTCCATTAGAGCGATGCAAGTTTAGGTCACACAAGACAGACATGATATGAGGTGTCCGAGCCACACTTAAGTTTTCTCATCTTTGTTCCCAAGTGTAATAAAAGGTTAGCAACTATTTTCTCGTTTAGACCGTCGTGCGGTACTAATTTTAGCATAGTGATTGTGTTTGACATATATTTGTATGATACAGATGAGCCATCCATGGATGTACGGTGACCGACGCTCTGCCGCTTTCAGAGAAGGCGTGCATTCTTTTTGAGTTGTGGCCGAGAGAACAAGCGACGGGATGGTTTTATGTGTTGTCCATGTGTTGACTGTAGGAATGAGAAGGCTCACACTTCTGCAAGAGTCATTCAGAGTCACCTGCTTCGGTCTGGTTTTATGTACGGCGGACCAAACACGAAGAAAGAGGGGTTGTAATGGAAGACGGCGATGAAGAAGAGAACAATGATGACAACTACCGATCTATGTGAAGGGATACGGGTAGCTACACTAGCGCAAATCAAAAAAAATCTACCGCGTATACCAGGATTACTATTGTCATAGATCACGGGATTACCACTAGACGCGCAGTTGCGAAATTGATGAAGCGCGTCGAGACAGTGCAGACGTTCCATGTCTCCTCCTTGTCCTCGTCCCACGAGAATCTCCACTTGCCCAGCTCGTCCAAGCGCTACAGATACAGCGCCTCCGAGGTATCCACACGTCTGGTGGGCGTGGGGCCTTGAGGCTGCTAGGTCCGCGCGTGCAACACAGGCGTGAGGTGTGGCGGCTGAGTGGAATGGTCTAACCCTGGTCAGCTCGCCCCACCCTCTCTTATATAGGCGTCCCTAGTGGGCTTCTACATTAGCAGCCCATTAGTAGCCTAAGCCTGGTTTAATTCGAATCTAATCCTCATTAGGCTTTCAGTCCCTTAAGTGTGTGACCCTATAGGTTCATATACGTGTAGACATGACACGAATACACTTATTCTGTCAATAGTTGGTAGCGGCCTCTAGCAAGACGTGCCAACTCCTAAACGCATACAAAGATCATATCGGACGAACCATCACAAGGTTTAGTACATGTCTTTCCCTTTGCCTCATGATATTTGGTCTAGCTCCAAGCTGACCTCTCTTTCTCGATACCGCAACTCGGAATCCCTTTACTAGGTTAACTCTTAACCTTATGTAGCACGGCCATGCATTTCTGGATCTGATCACTCGAGGGGCCCAGAGATATCTCTCTCAAGTAGAGAGGGGTAAATCCCATCTTGATTGAACATGCCTTGCAGCATGTTTCAGGACAAACCCGAAAGCTACCTTTATAACTACCCAGTTACGGAGTAGCGTCTGATAGCCCCAAAGTAGGTCGATCCACATCTCAAGTACATGCGACAATCTCAGGTCTAAGGACAAAATGTACATGATGTGTAGAGAGAGAGAGAGCTGCAACTAATTGCCAGTCTCAAGTTGGGTCAGTCCAACCCCATGTTCATAACATGTGTCCACATCATTGGTTTGACATCTCCATGTCTATGACTTGCGAAACATAGTCATCAACCAATCGATGTGCTAGTCTAATATTCCATGTGTCCTCAGATGAACTCCGACTAGGGACAACTATTAAATAACCATACAAGTAAAGAGTTTCACAAACAATTCACATAATTGCCAATCAATACAAGTTGCCTGATATGGATATTCAAGGAACATTACAATAACTCATGGATACATATGAAATATAATCATCTCTATGATTGCCTCTAGGGCATATTTCCTTCACTATGTTCCTTGAATACGCTGATACCGCAATGGAAGACAATGAAGAAGAAGGAGGTAAAGAACGAGAACCAGACCGGCCCGCTGATGATCTTGGCTGGGTCATTTCTGATGCAAAGCCAGACTGCAACACAGAAAAGGAGAGTTTCCGGTTTGAGCAGATGTTACAGGACCACAACAAATTGTTGTACCCAACTTATGAAGATGGCGGAAGATTTGGGTAGCACTTGAATTGCTTTGTCAAGTGGAAGGCGAGACCGTGTGACTCGAGATTTGAGAAGTTGCTGGTACTCATGAAGAGGTTGCTTCCAAGAAATAACGAATTGCCCGCCAGTACATACGAAGCAAAGAAGCTCGTTTGCCCTCTAGGATTAGATGTGCAGGAGATACATGCGTGCCCTAATGACTGCATCCTCTACCGCGGTGAGAAGTACGAGAATTTGGATAAATGCCCGGTATGCACTGCATTGCGGTATAAGATCAAAAAAGATGACCCTGGTGATGTTGATGGCGAGCCACCCAGGAAGAGGGTTCCTGCCAAGGTGATGTGGTATGCTTCTATAATACCACGATCGAAACATTTGTTCAGAAACAAAGAGCATGCCAAGTTGTTGCGATGGCACATGTAAGAACGTAAAAAAGACAGGATGTTGAGGCACCCCGCTGATGGTCGACAGTGGAGAAAAATCGAGAGAGACTTCCCGGACTTTGCTGGTGACGCACGAAACTTATGGTTTGGTCTAAGTACATATGGCATGAATCCTTTTGGGGAGCAGAGCTGCAGTCACAGCACCTGGCCCGTCACTCTATGTATCTACAACCTTCCTCCTTGGTTGTGCATGAAGCGGAAGTTCATTATGATGCCAGTGCTCATCCAAGGCCCGAAGCAACCCGGCAACGATATTGATGTGTACCTAAGGCCATTAGTTGATGAACTTTTACAGTTGTGGGCCGAACCAGGTTTACGTGTGTGGGATGAGCACAAACAGGAGCCATTCGACCTACGAGCGTTGCTGCTCGTAACAATCAATGATTGGCCTGCTCTTAGTAACATCTCAGGACATACGAATAAGGGATATAATGCATGCACACACTATTTAGATGAGACTAAAAGTATATATCTGGATAAATCTAGGACGAATGTGTACCCTTGCAATCGTCGTTTTCTTCCGCCTAGACACCCCTTAAGGAAAAAAAAGGCAAGCATTTCGATGGCAAGGAAGATCACCGGAAGAAGCCTGCCCCCCGTACTGGTGCTGATGTATTTGGTATGGTCAAGGATTTAAATGTAATATTTGGAAAGGGTCCCGGAGGACAACTGTTCCGAAAGACGCCGACGGAGGCGCACCCATGTGGAAGAATAAATCTATATTTTTTGAGCTACCCTATTGGGAAGTCCATGAGGTCCGCTCTGCAATCGATGTGATGCACCTGACGAAGAATCTTTGCGTGAATATTCTAGGCTTCTTGGGCTTGTATGGGAAGTCAAAATATACACCGGAAGCATGGGAGGACCAGCAACGTCATAAAGGACGAGACTGCAAGCATCCAGGGCAGTTTCAAGGGCCTGCCAGCTACGCTCTTACCAAGGAAGAGAAGGTAATCTTTTTTGAAGTCCTTTTCAGTATCAAGGTCCTGTCTGGCTTCTCGTCCAATATAAAGGGAATAGTTAATATGAAAGAGAAAAAAATCCAAAACCTAAAGTCCCATGACTGCCACGTGCTTATGACGCAATTGCTTCTGGTTGCATTGAGAGGGATTCTACCGGAAAATGTTCGGCTGGCCATTGTGAAGGTATGTGCATTCCTCAATGCAATTTCTTAGAAGGTAATCGATCCAGAAAGTCTATCAGGGTTACAGATTGATGTGGTCCAATGTCTGGTCAGCTTCGAGTTGTTGTACCCTCCATCTTTCTTCAATATTATGACACATCTCCTAGTTCACCTAGTCAAAGAGATTAGAATTCTCGGTCCTGTGTTTCTACACAATATGTTCCCCTTCAAAAGGTTCATGGGAGTCTTAAAGAAATATTTTCATAACCGTGCTAGGCTAGAAGGAAGCATCTCCAAGGGCTATGGAACAGAGGAAGTCATTGAGTTTTGTATTGACTTTCTTCCTGACCTTAAGCCGATTGGTGTTCCTGAATCTCGGTATGATGGGAGGCTGACTGGAAAAGGCACACTAGGAAGGAAAACAATGGTATGTATGGACAGAGATTCTTTCAATAAAGCACACTACACAGTTCTACAGAATTCCACCTTGGTGGCTCCGTATATCGAGAAACACAAGATTATTGTACGCTCGGAAAACCCGGGGATGCCTGACTCCTCGATTAAAGTGGAACACGAGGGCACTTTCGGTAGTTGGTTGCAGAAGCATCTCATGAATAACAACACTGTTGAAGATCAGCTGTACTTGTTGGCACGGTTACCATCTTTGACTATATGTACTTTCTAAGGGTACGAGATAAATGGTAATACATTTTACACGATCGCCCAAGATAAAAAGAGCACCAACCAAAACAGTGGTGTCCGCTTTGATGCAACAGATGACAATGGGAAGAAGGACACATATTATGGGTACATAGAGGAGATATGGGAACTTGAGTATGGACCTACTTTTAAGGTCCCTTTGTTTCGGTGCAAATGGGTCAAGATGACAGGAGGAGGGGTACATGTAGACGAAAAGTATGGCATGACAAGAGTGGATCTTAACAATCTTGCGTACATGGACGAACCATTCATCCTAGCCAACGATGTGGCTCAAGTTTTCTATGTGAAGGACATGTCTACGAAACCGAGAAAAAGAAATCAGCAAAAGAATACATCATCCGATGAGCCAAAGTGTCACATAGTTCTTTCAGGGAAAAGAAACATCGTGGGAGTGGATGACAAGACAGATATGTCAGAAGATTATAATAAGTTTCATGAAATCCCGCCCTTCAAAGTGAAAACTGACCCAAGCCTCCTGTTAAATGATGAAGATTCTCCATGGCTACAACGCAGAACAAAACAACAACACTATATAGGGATGTTGGTGTAATATATTAAACCTTTTATGTAATCATATTGTTAAATGATGAAGATTCTCCATGGCCATGACAGCCGCACTATAAATAGAGGGAAAGGGCAGGGCAGGCTGGGCCAGGCAGCACCAATAATAGGGGTTGAACCTTTAGTCCCGGTTGGAGAAACCAACCGCGATTGAAGGGGTTGCGGTAGGCTGGACCAGGCAGCACCAGTAATAGGGGTTGAACCTTTAATCCCGGTTGGAGAAACCAACCGCGACTGAAGGGATTGCGGCAGGCTGGGCCAGGCATCACCAATAATAGGGGTTGAACCTTTAGTCCCGGTTGGAGAAACCAACCGGGACTGAAGGGATTGCGACAGGCTGGGCCAGGATGCACTAATAATAGGGGTTGAACCTTTAGTCCCGGTTGGAGAAACCAACCACGACTGAAGGGATTGCGGCAGGCTGGGCCAGGTAGCACTAATAATAGGGGTTGAACCTTTAGTCCTGTAACTACCTCGGTGAACTACGCTCCTAGATACAAGCCTGGATGAGTGGTAGTGGTTGAAATAGTACGGTGGGGCCCCAAAAGCCACTCACTGGTAGTCCTTTCAGACGTCCCAACCACTACCCTCTCAACGGGACTGCAGGCGGGCGTGGTCGGCGAAGGATCAACTACGTGCACAAGTGGGTATGTCATAAGCCACCATACAAGAGTACATCGAGCCATACCATCTAGAAAGAAAGGAAATATAGCGCCATACGGCAAGATTCAAATGACCTAGATAAATATATATTTTAGGATAACTCCTCATACAACACACATCGAGTATCATGCAGGCAAGCGAGAATCCGAGTACGGATAAGAAGAAAATCGGCATAAGATGCCATAGAAATAAGCACATCCCAACTACAGGTCTCACGGATCCCGTTCCGGAATCTCTACACCGAGCGATCGTTGCCCACATCTTCGCTTCTTCCACCAAGATCCGTCCTGTGAAGGTACATCCATCTGAATCAAGAATTTATCGTGTGAGACCCTAAGGGTACTCAAGAAGTCTTAATGCCTCTAAAGGGACACAACAGGGTGACGCAATTGCAGTGAAGATAAACCCTAGCAGTTCTACAGATAACGCTAACCATCCGCCTAACCAATGATAGGCGGATGTCCGTGAATTAAGTACAACAGTTATAATGGTAATCTCATCCGATCCATCCTCCTCACCGCTACCAACAAGGAAGCGGACGAACAACCCCCATCCGTTGGCAATTTTATTAACCATTCCATGAGTGTTGCACTATTTACTAGTCAAGTTACTTAGTCGATTAAGGGTACTTTAGTTATGCTTGTCTATGATCAAGAACGTGCTCCAAGTCGTCCATATCCGCGGACACGGCTTTGAAAGTTTTACCGGCGGGTGCACCAATAGCAACACACGCTCGATCAACCTCGGAAAAACCAAATCAAAACCCAACGAGGCTTTCACGGTGAACAATCACAGAATTCAGAAATATTTCAGGGGCCACCCTTAAGTAGATCCCATAGCGGAGATAGTGACTCGAGACGGACTCAAGGTTTGGGTGGATGATGGCCATCGGGAACCGAAAGTGGTGTGGGCTTGTCGATACCGCGTAAACGTGTCCCGATCCTAAACAGTACAGTGTGCTCCTCGCACAATTTAAATACAGAAAGTAGCATGGCATAAGTACAGGATAGTAAATAAAACCTCAAACTAGTTTGTGGCCCCAAGAAATAAGACGAAATCAAGCTCTGGCTCAGGGGGGTCCCATATACCTCCCGGATGTGGATAGCGCGATAAATCAAGGAACAGGAATCAAGTACTCGGGGTCTTACGGGACACAAGTGAGCAGGAAAAACCAAATAGCAGATGTTGCTCACCGGTGCCACTTTCTTTAGTTATCCCATACTACTCAGGTTAAGTTGTTTAGGTACCTCATTATCCATCAGACACTCACATACCCTACACATGCTGTTCTACGACTCGCATGGCTCAAACAACTCCTATAGTAGTGGCTCATGGGATGGAGGAACAAGCTTGGTGGGGTTTAAAAGTAAAGGCTATGCATACTTGGGATTCATTTTAATGCAATCGCGACTCAATGATGCAAGATTAAGATAGAGGCAATAGGTACTGTATGTATGCAAGCATGTGGAAGTGCTTGCCTGTTAACTCAGTTGTAGCAAGGGACGGATCTGGGTAGTGCTCCTGGTTCTCTTGATATAACCCCTGCTCAGTGTCTATCCGAGAAAAACCAAACAAACAAGGCCAACATGAATATAGAGCACAAACATATGAATAAGATGCGTCAAGCAAACAATCATGCCATGATGAATGATGCACACTTTACATGGCAAGTAAGGTAGCATGGCATGGTGAGGTGTGGCAGACAGGTAAATAACATTTTAATGGGGTTTTGGAATCACATTTGTTGCCATAACAGTTGTTGTTCACTATATTTTTATATGATGCATGCTGCAATTGAAGTCAGGGATAGCATAAACAGAAAGGTCTCGTCGAGCTGATCAATTTAGACACATCATTTGCTAAATTTGGATTTAGGAAACAAAAGTTATGAATTATTTAAATTCTAGTGGCAATTGGGTAATTTAAATAAACTTGGAATTTTACTTGTGCAAAATGCAAATTGGATGGCATATTTGGAATCCTCTCATTTTTCTGATATCCAAACATATATTATTTGTCAAGTTTGGATTTATACATGAAAATTTATTTAAATTACTGGTTTGAATTTGAATTTAAATGATTTAAACTAGATTTTTAAAAACAGAATGAGAATTCTGTGTACACCCAATTGCAATGAGCCTCGTCATTGACAGATGGGCGAACCTGAGGCCCACGCGTCTTGTCGGTCTCTGCCACCGTGGCCCTATCCAACCAAGCGGACAGCGTGGTGGGTCGGGTCGGTCCACACGCCAGCGCCTGGACAGAGAGGGACCGCGGGTTAAGCAACAAATTCTCTGGGAGTCTTTTTGCAAAACGTGCACGCGACGCTGACGGGTGGGGCTAAGGGACTGCGGGTTTAGGCGGGAGAAAACGCGAGGTCCTAAACGCAAAGTTGCCGCGCGCTGTCGGACGGCAGCGGCGCAGCGCGCTGCTGGCGGCGGCGTCTGGCCAGATCTTTGGCCGACGATGGCGACGCCGCTGTTGCACCAAACCGCACGGCCCCAAAACGAAAATCGTAGAGGGAGCCACGGCCTACCACATTGACTTAGGGTGCTAGCGCGGAGGGGAGCCATAGCGGGGCGAGCTGAACATGGCGGATCGTCTGCTGCATTCTGTTGCCAGTAGCAGTGCCAGCCAGAGTGTTCGACGAGCAACGCTGACGGCGAGAGGAAGAGGGGGACGTTGTCTGGGGGAAGGAGGAGCTCACCAGCAGCTCGACGGTGCGGTTGGCGAGGCTCGGGAAGGTCTGGATCCGCCGGCGGGCTCGTGGCGAGAAGCGGCAGATCTCTCCGGCCACGACGACGGCGGGGCTGCTCCGGCGAGGCTGGGTCTTCTTGTCTGGCGGCGAGAGCAGACAGAGCCTCGGGATCCGACTCTCTCGACGCCACCAGATCAAGGCAGGCGGGGGCGAGGCTAGGGTTTTAGGTGGCCATGGGAGCTCGGCTCGGGAGAAAGAAGGAGGAGGCGGGGAGAGAGGCTTGAGGGGGGGTGTGAGGATAAGAACGCCAGGAGCAGGTAGGGTTGAGGTAGCTTGCGTGGGGGAGGGGAAAGCACATGGGCTGGTGGTGGCTTGCAAAAGGTGAGGGGGTGGCTCGGGCTAGGCCTCTCCCTTTCCTCCTCTTTTCTGTCCTGTAGCCGAGAGAGGGAGAGAGGAAACCAGGGAGGAGGCAGGTGGGTGGGGTCGCTGTGGCAGAGGGAAAAGAGAGAGGGAGAGGGGGGACTCGGCCATGTGATCAAGAGAGAGAGAGGGACAAGGCCGAGAGAGGGATAGAGAGAGAGGTAGCTAGGGTTTTGTTTAGGGAGGGTGTAGCTTAGGTTTTGTTTAGGGAGAATGGGGGATGGCAAGGTAGATTCTAGGGTGGCTAAGAGAGAGGGTAAGGAAGAGATGGTGGTATATAAGGTTGATCATGCATGCTTCAATTCAAACACACATGATTAAGAAAAAGAGAAAGGGGGAAAGATAGGGAGAGGTGATCAAGATGATGGGGTGGTTCTATTTGGCCCATGCATGATTCAAATAAAGACCAAGCAAGATCCAAAAGAGAGGTGGGTTGATTGGTGCATGCCTCATGAGCACTTATATGTGCATGGGGCATGGTGAGGTAGGGGTTAAGCTAAAGGGGTAAGGTAGGGAGATGATTTGATGAAACAACTACAAGCCCAAAACAAGATTTAAGCAAAGGAAAAGATCCACTTAGAAAACACACAAAAACCAAATACTAGAAAAGGTGGCACTTGCATGGCCCATGCAACATAATTAATGCCAAAAGGTTATATTGTGAAAACAACATTATTTCATGTGGCATTATCTATATGCATTCCCAAAAGATGATCAAGGCCAAGCAAAGATTATGGGTGGAACCCAACCAACCAACATGAGCTAGAGATAACCCAAATTTAAAATGCCAAGCTCATATTAATTGGATGGTGGAATTATAAGGTGGTGAAAGAAAAGGTGGTGGAGTCAATAAGAGAGATGCCCTCAACTCAACTTGGGCATTTAGCAATATATTAAGAACCAAATACAATATCAAGAGGCAACTACAATTAATCATGCACATGAGATAAGAACCAAACAAGAAAGGGTTTTACATGATGCTCAAATGCAAGGTGACATGATGACATGAGCATGATATGATGATGATGCAACAATTATATGTTGGAAGCGGCCCTTTTTATTATTATAACATGTAGCATTACAGGGGTTAGACAACTGGGATGCTACAACTCTCCCCCACTAAACAGGAATCTCGCCCCGAGATTCTAGGAAGAAGAAGAAGATACAAAGAGAGAAGGATGGTTTGCACGGAGTTCATCTTCACGCTCCCATGTGGCTTCATCAACAGAATGGTGTGACCACTGCACCTTGCAAAACCAGATGGACTTGTTGCGAGTCCTCCGTTCTGCGGTCTCAAGGATTTTGGTGGGGTGTTCTTGATAAGACAGATCTTCTTGGAGGTCGATTAGCTCATGATCCACGGTCTTGCCGGGGTCTTTGAAGCACTTCTTGAGCTGAGAGATGTGGAAAACATCATGGACTTTGAGTTTTTCCGGAAGCTCTAGTGCATAAACAACTTCTCCTCTTCTACCACGTATCTTGAAAGGACCGATGTATCTAGGAGCCAACTTTCCTTTGATACCGAAGCGGTGTGTTCCTCTCATGGGAGTGACACGAAGGTAGACGAGATCACCAGGGGCATATACCATATCCGTGTGTTTCCTGTCATAGTTGCTCTTGACGACTTTGAGCAATCTTCGTTCTTCTCCGAATGATATGCACCTTCTCCTCTGCTTGAGTCACAATGTCAGGGCCAAACCAGATTCTTTCTCCTGCACCTGACCAACCAATAGGAGTTCTGCACTTGCGTCCATAGAGAGCCTCGAATGGTGCCATCTTCAGACTCTTCCGAAGCTTTGTTGTAGGAGAATTCAGCATATGGAAGGCATTCCTCCCACTTCATGCCAAAAGAGATGACGCAAGCTCTAAGCATGTCCTCCAATCTGATTGATTCTTTCCACTTGTCCTTGAGGTGAGGGTGGTAAGCGATCTTGAAGTTCAACTTTGTTCCCAAAGCTTTTGGAAACTCTCCCGAACTTTGAGGTGAAGATGCTCCACGGTCGAACTGATTTCAAGTGGAACCCCATACAAAGAGACAATCCTGTTGATATAGAGCTCACCAATCGAATTCCGAAATTGTTTCTTTGATCGGGAAGAAATGAGCCACTTTAGAAAGCACGTCGATGACAACAAAAATTGCATTGTTGCCCTTCTGCGACCTTGGAAAGCCGTGATGAAGTCCATCTCAACTTTCTCCCATTTCCATTAGGAGGTTTCAATGGCTGTAGAAGACCAAATGGTTTCGATGGACAGCCTTGACTGCGATGACATCACATTCGAGACGCATTTAGCACAATACCGCTTCAACCTGTGCCACCAAGATTGTGTTTCAGGTCCATGTACATCTTTGTGCCGCCAGATGGATAGAAAGAACCGAATCATGTGCCTCCTTGAGAACTTGGTCTCTCGGACCGGGTAGTTTGGAACAAACATCCGTGTTCAAGAAGAGCGTGCCTTGATCATCAACATGGAAGGACTCAGATTGGAAGGTCAAGCTTAGCGATGAGCTTTTGGTGCGGATCACCAAGTCGACGAGAGCGAATCTGTTCTTCCAAGAGAGGAGTAGCCGAAGGTTCAGAGATGCCCTTGTTCCACAATTTCTGTGTTCACCGACGGAATTCCTCGCACAAGAGAGGCTGTTGCTCTTCCACCATGAGGTTGTTGACATAAGCTTTTCTGCTAAGCGCATCTACCATGACATTTGCTTTGCCTGGAGTGTAGTTGATGGTCACATCAAAGTCATTGATTGCTTCAATCCATCTCCTCTGCGCCAAGGTTGAGATCCGTTGAGTGAAGATATACTTCAAACTCTTGTGATCCGAGAAGATCTCACAACGGTTACCAAGCAAGTAGTGCCTCCATAGCTTCAAAGCAAAGACAATCTTGCTAGCTCGAGGTCATGTGTGGATAGTTTATTTCATGCGTCTTCAATCGACGAGAGGCATAAGCAACCACCTGTCTCTCTTGCATGAGGACCGCACAATCCTTGCAAAGAGAGGCCGCAGAATATCTGGAAAGGCTTAGATGTATCCGGAGGAACCAAGACTGTGTGGAAGTGAGCTTCTTTGAGTGTCTCAAAAATTTCTTGACACGCAGGAGTCCACAGATATTTCTTGCCTTTCTTGAGGAGGAAGCTTTGCTATCTTCGAAGTTATGCACAAAGCGACGACAATAGCTAGCCAAGCCAAGAAAACTCCGCACTTCCTTGACATTAGCGAGGAAGCCATTCAACTATTGTCTTCACGGTTTGGGTGCCAATGCCCTTAAGAAGATAACATGACCCAAGTATGTTACTTGGTAGCCAAACTCACATTTTGACTTTGCAGCGGTTCTCCACGAAGCTTATTCGGGACACACAGGTGTTCCTCATGCTCCTTAAAGAGAACTTTTACAAAGGTCTCTCAGCTAAGCTTGTTCACACACCGCAGTGTTCCTCATGCTCCTCCTTGGACTTGGAATAAACCAGAATGTCATCCGATACCACAACAAACTTGTCTCAGTACTCCATGAAAACGGTTTTCATCCTCAAAGAAGGTAGGGAGTGCGTTGGTGAGGCTGGTCCATGAAAACGGAGTTCATCGGCTCAAAGAAGGTAGCAGTGCGTTGGTGAGGCGAAAGACATGACCGTGTACTCATACAAAGCCATAGCGGGTGGTGAAAGCTGTTTTGGCACATCTTCTTTGCAAATTTTGATTTGGTGATAACCACTTCTCAAATCCAGCTTAGAGAACACCACACTCCCGCTAGCTGGTCAAAAGATCATTTATCCGTGGAGAGGATATTTGTTCTTGATGGTTTTAGCGTTGAGAGCCCGGTAGTCAACACATAGCCTATCGGTTCTGCCACGCTTCTTCACAAAGATTGTTGGGCTACCCCAAGAAGAAGTCTTGTTGAATGAAACCCAATTTCTCTTGTTCATCAAGTTGTCGCTTGAGTTCCGCCAACTCGAAGGACCCATTTTATATGGCCTCTTGGAGATAGGAGCCGTTCCAGTTCAAGCTCAATCACGAATTCAACCTCGCGATCCGAGGCATACCCGCAACTCTTCAGAAAGACATCCGGGAACTCACAGAATCGGTACCCTCTGAATAGCTTCCATAGCATCATCATTCGAGTCGCCAAGGAATATAGCCGGACAAAGGAGTCGACTTGGAGAAAAGACTATGTGGCCTTGAGGATCTTCGAGAGACACCGAGCTCAAAGACAATCAATCACATTTGCATTTGTCATCAACCAATCCATGCCCAAGATGACATCAATGTCGAGTTGCCCAACAATCAAAGAAGCCAAGAATGAAGATCCACCAATCTCAACTGATTGCCATGGATGATATGCTCACCCTCATGTTTGAACCGGTGATTGTACCACCAACCTCTTAGAGAGAGGAACCATGACTAACTCATTTTCTTACGCAAACTTGTGTGACACAAAGGAATGCGATGCACGAATCAAAGAGAACTCGTGCAGTGGATCGAGTTAACGGAAAGCATACCCATCACAACTCCAAAGTCGAGCTCACTTGAGAGGCGTTGACGTTAGCACGAACAACCGCAGACCCGGCTTAGTGTTGATGTTGAGAGCCCGAGGCGGTGGTGCACGAACCAAGGAGAGCTTGTTGCAGATCTTGGCGGGGTTGAGGGAGAGCTTTGTTCTTCATTGGCGTTCCACTGGGATGTCCATGATCTCCACATGTGTAACAAGCACCGTGAGGACGTGAGCAGAGTAGCTGGGGACTCCGCCAGCGCTCGAGGTAGTGGTGGTTGTAGCCCCGGGAGCCGCAGGTGAAGTTTGGTGGCCTTGACGTGAAACTCGCAGTCTTGGTGGAGCCGGAGCGACGGTGGGGTGTTAGGAACCCACACGCCGCTTAGAAGGAGCTGCCATAATCGTAGAGCTTGATGCATCCGTTATGTTTCTTGGACTCTCAAACATTTGCCCGCTTGCCTCCTCTTGTAGTCTGTGTGCTTGTAGTTCCAGGAAGGTTGCCGGTCTTGCATGCGTGATTGCATACTTGATCGACGCATTGAGCCCTTGCGAACCTTTCTCGCTTCTTCTTGTCATCGATACCTCATCACCACCATAGCGAGACAGTTCATGAAGTTCTGATGTAGGTGTTGACGTTATCATTTCTCGCTTCAGTTGAGGAAAGCCTCCTTCATCCTTTCCATCACAATCTCCGAGAGAAACTGTTCTTTGAAAGCTACAGTGAACCTCTCCCAAGTTGGCTGGAACCCAAAGGCTTGCCTTCAAGTAGTTTTCCCACCAAAGGGCGCATCTCCCTTGAGAAGGTGAGTAGCACACTTGACCCACTCTGCTCGAACATCGCAGCCTCGAGCAACCTTGAGATCTCGCAGCCAATCATCCGCCAAAGAGGTCGGTCGGACACATCAAACCGACGAGGGTTGAACTTGAGGAAGCTCTTGATGTCACCACGCTTGGGAGGTGGAGGAAGTGGAGCAAACTCATTTCTTCCGACGCCTCTCCTCAAAGCTGGCGATTCTCTTGCATGGCTGCCAAAGCATTTGCAATGTTCGACAATACGAGCCCGATTCGGAGGTATGTACCTCGATCGGCGTGGGGAGCCATCCTGTCATAGATATAAAACTCAAGTCAAGATTATAATGCAGAATGATAATAATCCAAAATAGTACCAAGATGGAATTAACCAAGATTACAGGATACAATTCATCGAGATGATATTAAAATATCAACAAAGTTCATAGCACCTAAAAGATATTAAGCATATCGCACACGGTGAAAAGGAGTGTGGTACACAAATATATCAAAGAAAAATTTTCCACAAATTTCGGCATTAAAATACCAATAGATGCGCAAAATTACTTAACGAATCAAGATTAGTGACTCTACCGATTCAATATACAAAAGCGAATGATAAAAGTAGTGGTATGGTCGCGACTCCATCCCGCACTCAAATCATTACTCCGCACATGAACAAGTGGAACACATATCCCAACCCCTTCTTCTCACGACGAAACCTAAAGATTGGTACTACGGAAACGAACACCCCAAACAAGATAGCGTCGGATACAAAGAGGGAAGATAGATTGCGTCGGTTTACAAAAGCCTGTCGGTATGGAATGTACCAACAGTTGATAACCAAGGGCAGATAAGATAACAACTTGGATGCAACAGATAGACAAGGGATTACACACACACACACACAACCTATGGTACTACGGAAACCCAGAACACGTGAATCCTAGTTTGAACTTTGAGAAGAGGATTGAAAACGTTACACTTCCTTACCAGAAAAGGGTGGGTGGAGGGTAAGAAGAAAAGTGGAACCAGTCCTACTCTCGCGTTTTGCTTTTCCCTAATATACATAACTACCAAAATATTTGCTAGACTGACAACGACCGTTTGGCTGAAACCACAAGGTCGGGATGGCTCGATACCAATTGTAACTACCTCGGTGAACTACGCCCTAGATACAAGCCTGGATGAGTGGTAGTGGTTGAAATAGTACTTGGGGCCCCAAAAGCCACTCACCGGTAGTCCTTTCAGACGTCCCAACCACTACCCTCTCAACGGGACCTCAGACGGGCGTGGTCGGCAGCGAAGGGATCAACTACGACACAAGTGGGTATGTACGCAAGCCACCATACAAGAGTACATCGAGCCATACCATCTAGAAAGAAAGGAAATATAGCAACGCCATACGGCAAGATTCAAATGACCTAGATAAATCTATATTTTAGGATAACTCCTCATACAACACACATCGAGTATCATGCGAAGCAAGCAGAATCCGAGTACGGATAAGAAGCAAATCGGCATAAGATGCCATAGAAATAAGCACATCCCAACTACAGGTCTCATGGATCCCGTTCCGGAATCTCTACACCGAGCGATCGTTGCCCACATCTTCGGCTTCTTCCACCCAAGATCCGCCCCGTGAAGGTACATCCATCTGAATCAAGAATTTATCGTGTGAGACCCTAAGGGTACTCAAGAAGTCTTAATGCCTCTAAAGGGGACACAACACGGGGTGACGAATTGCGCAAAGATAAACCCTAGCAGTTCTACAGATAAACGCTAACCATCCGCCTAACCAATGATAGACGGATGTCCGTGAATTAAGTACAACAGTTATAATGGTAATCTCATCCGATCCATCCTCCTCCCTGCTTACCAAAAAGGAAGCGGACGAACAACCCCCCCATCCGTTGGCAATTTTATTAACCATTCCATGAGTGTTGCACTATTTACTAGTCAAGTTACTTAGTCAGATTAAGGCGGTACTTTAGTTATGCTTGTCTATGATTAAGAAACTGTGCTCCAAGTCGTCCATATCCGCGGACACGGATTTCAGAAAGTTTTACCCGGCCGGGGTGCACCAATAGCAACACACGCTCGATCAACCTCGGAAAAACCAAATCAAAACCCAACGAGGCTTTCACGACTGAACAATCACAGAATTCAGAAATATTTCAGGGGGCCACCCCTTAAGTAGATCCCGCAACGGAGATAGGCGACTCGAGGCGGACTCAAGGTTTGGGTGACGGCAGAACGATCGGGAACCCAAAGTGTGGCTGGGCTTGTCGATACAGCGTAACGTGTCCCGATCCTAACAAGCAAAGGTGCACCTCGCACAATTTAAATACGTAGTAGCATGGCATAAGTACAGATAGTAAATAAAACCTCAAACTAGTTTGTGGCCCCAAGAAATAAGACGGAATCAAGCTCGCTCGGGGGTCCCATATACCTCCCGGATGTGGATAGCGCGATAAATCAAGGAACAGGAATCAAGTACTCGGGGTCTTACAGGACACAAGTGAGCAGGAAAAACCAAATAGCAGATGTTGCTCACCGGTTCCACTTTCTTTAGTTATCCCATACTACTCAGGTTAAGTTGTTTAGGTACCTCATTATCCATCAGACACTCACATACCCTACACATGCTATTCTACGACTCGCATGGCTCAAACAACTCCTATAGTAGTGGCTCATGGGATGGAGGAACAAGCTTGGTGGGGTTTAAAAGTAAAGGCTATGCATACTTGGGATTCATTTTAATGCAATCGCGACTCAGTGATGCAAGATTAAGATAGAGGCAATAGGTACTGTATGTATGCAAGCATGTGGAAGTGCTTGCCTGTTAACTCAGTTGTAGCAAGGGACGGATCTGGGTAGTGCTCCTGGTTCTCTTGATATAACCCCGCCAAAGGTTCATCCGAGAAAACCAAACAAACAAGGCCAACATGAATATAGAGCACAAACATATGAATAAGATGCGTCAAGCAAACAATCATGCCATGATGAATGATGCACACTTTACATGGCAAGTAAGGTAGCATGGCATGGTGAGGTGTGGCAGACAGGTAAATAACATTTTAATGGGGTTTTGGAATCACATTTGTTGCCATAACAGTTGTTGTTCACTATATTTTTATATGATGCATGCTGCAATTGAAGTCAGGGATAGCATAAACAGAAAGGTCTCGTCGAGCTGATCAATTTAGACACATCATTTGCTAAATTTGGATTTAGGAAACAAAAGTTATGAATTATTTAAATTCTAGTGGCAATTGGGTAATTTAAATAAACTTGGAATTTTACTTGTGCAAAATGCAAATTGGATGGCATATTTGGAATCCTCTCATTTTTCTGATATCCAAACATATATTATTTGTCAAGTTTGGATTTATACATGAAAAGTTATTTAAATTACTGGTTTGAATTTGAATTTAAATGATTTAAACTAGATTTTTAAAATCAGACAGGCAGAATTCCTGTGTACACCCAGCTGCAGCGAGCCTCAATCGCTGACAGATGGGCCAGGCACAGAGGCCCACGCTTGTCGATCCGCCACTGCGGGCCCTATCCAACCAAGCGGTCGGGTCCACACTTGACAGAGAGGACCATGGTTAAGCAACAAATTCTGGAGTCTTTTGCAAACGCACGCGACGCTGACGGGTGGGGCTAAGGGACTGCGGGTTTAGGCGGGAGAAAACGCGAGGTCCTAAACGCAAAGTTGCCGCCACCGTCGGACGGCGTGGCCTTGGCATTCTTGGCGTCGCCAGATCTTTGGCCGACGATGGCGACGCCGCTGTTGCAAACCGCACGGCCCCAAAACGAAAATCGTAGAGGAGCCACGCCTACCACATTGACTTAGGGTGCTAGCGGAGGAGAGCCGAGCGGGGCGTAGCTCCGAACATGGCGGATCGCCTGCTGCTGCTGTTGAGCATGCACGGGCGCCAAGGCAGAGTGTTCAACAGAATGACGCACGGCGCGAGAGGAAGAGGGGGACGTTGTCTGGAGGAAGGAGGAGCTCACCAGCAGCTCGACGGTGCGAGGCTCGCTCGGAAGGTCTGGATCCGCCCGGGCTCGTGGCGAAGCGCAGATCTCTCGGCCACGACGACGGGCGGGCTGCCCGCGAGGCTACTCTTTGGGTCTTCTTGTCCCGGGCGAAGAGGAAGCGAGACAGGCCTCGGGATCCGCCAGCTCTCTCGACGCCACCAGATCGAAGACGGGCAGAGGGGCGAGGCTAGGGTTTTAGGTGGCCATGGGGAGCTCTGGCTCGGGGAGAAAGAAGGAGGGAGGCAGGGGAAGAGAGGCTTGAGGGGGGGTGTGAGGATAAGAACGCCAGGAGCAGGTAGGGTTGAGGTAGCTTGCGTGGGGGAGGGGAAAGCACATGGGCTGGTGGTGGCTTGCAAAAGGTGAGGGGGTGGCTCGGGCTAGGCCTCTCCCTTTCCTCCTCTTTTCTGTCCTGTAGCCGAGAGAGGGAGAGAGGAAACCAGGGAGGAGGCAGGCGGGTGGGGTCGCTGTGGCAGAGGGAAAAGAGAGAGGGAGAGGGGGGACTCGGCCATGTGATCAAGAGAGAGAGAGGGACAAGGCCGAGAGAGGGAGAGAGAGAGGTAGCTAGGGTTTTGTTTAGGGAGGGTGTAGCTTAGGTTTTGTTTAGGGAGAATGGGGGATGGAAAGGTAGATTCTAGGGTGGCTAAGAGAGAGGGTAAGGAAGAGATGGTGGTATATAAGGTTGATCATGCATGCTTCAATTCAAACACACATGATTAAGAAAAAGAGAAAGGGGGAAAGATAGGGAGAGGTGATCAAGATGATGGGGTGGTTCTATTTGGCCCATGCATGATTCAAATAAAGACCAAGCAAGATCCAAAAGAGAGGTGGGTTGATTGGTGCATGCCTCATGAGCACTTATATGTGCATGGGGCATGGTGAGGTAGGGGTTAAGCTAAAGGGGTAAGGTAGGGAGATGATTTGATGAAACAACTACAAGCCCAAAACAAGATTTAAGCAAAGGAAAAGATCCACTTAGAAAACACACAAAAACCAAATACTAGAAAAGGTGGCACTTGCATGGCCCATGCAACATAATTAATGCCAAAAGGTTATATTGTGAAAACAACATTATTTCATGTGGCATTATCTATATGCATTCCCAAAAGATGGGCAAGGCCAAGCAAAGATTATGGGTGGAACCCAACCAACCAACATGAGCTAGAGATAACCCAAATTTAAAATGCCAAGCTCATATTAATTGGATGGTGGAATTATAAGGTGGTGAAAGAAAAGGTGGTGGAGTCAATAAGAGAGATGCCCTCAACTCAACTTGGGCATTTAGCAATATATTAAGAACCAAATACAATATCAAGAGGCAACTACAATTAATCATGCACATGAGATAAGAACCAAACAAGAAAGGGTTTTACATGATGCTCAAATGCAAGGTGACATGATGACATGAGCATGATATGATGATGATGCAACAATTATATGTTGGAAGCGGCCCTTTTTATTATTATAACATGTAGCATTACAGGGGTTAGACAACTGGGATGCTACAAGTCCCGGTTGGATAAACCTTTAGTTCCGGTTGGAGACACCAACCGGGACACAAAACACGAGTGAGCACTAATAATAGGGGTGAGTGTCGACATTATGTCGTGAGTGTCGACACTATGCCGAGTTGCTTGTACTATAAATAGGCCAGTCCTCCAACTAGTTTGAGGCATCTCCAAGATCAATGGTTTTCGAGAGCAGGGACACCACTACGGCCAGTTTTAGGGAGATGCCGCCGGAGACCAGTCCTCCGACATCTCCAAGAAACTGGTCATAGAGGCACTCCCTAATATGTGAAATTAGGTTAGCTCCCAGGCATATTGATCTAGTTAGAGAAGTTACAAGCAGCAAGATGGTCTTTGAGAGCAGGGACACCACTACGACCAGTTTCAGGGAGATGCCGCCGGAGCCTAGTCCTCCGGCATCTCCAAGAAACTGGTCATAGAAGCACTCCTAATATGTGACCGCACGTGTTTGGAGATCAGATCTTCATGGTAAGTATGAATCGGGACAACATCTTCATAGTTTGGGAAAGTCGTAGTACGAATCGGAACTAAAGGTCCCCCTTTAGTCCCGGTCCAACCATAAAATGAGACTAACACTCAAGACATTTATTAATATTTAAAAACTAAGACTACGGAATCGGGACTAAAGGCCCCCTTTAGTCCCGGTCCAGCCACAAACCGGGACTAACACTTAATACATTTATTAATATTAAAAACCAGGACTAGCTAACACTTAGTACTAAAGTCGCCCCCTTTAGTCATAATCATGCCTAGTTCTATAGTACACAACTTCAGGGTCTTATTCATCATCGTCATCATCATTGTCATCGTCACCTGCCACTCCGGGGATCCTGAGCCTAGCCATGGCATATACCGGGGGCACCTGCCACTCCGACCTCGGATTCACGGCGGGCGGGTGGACTTGTGGGCACCGCAGGCGAGGATGGTCTCCCCGGCGATGTAGCGCATCACGCCTATGATAGTACGGTTCACCCACCACAGACGGCGGTCGGCTTCGTTGTGGTTCACCGGGGGCGGGCCATCACCATCATACCTGGCGAGCTCCCTTTCCTGCCGGTTAGCAAAGAAGGCATTCCAGGTGTCGTAGTTGTCGGGATCCCACTGGGGATCCATCCGCTGCTCCGGCGTGAGCTCGTGGTAGAAGTGGTTCGTGATGGCCGCCTGTCGGGCGGAGCCTTGAGGCACGGGAGGGATAGGAACACCTCCAACGCTCAGCATCCAGCCGACAGGCGGCCGGTATCCTGGTGGGAAAGGGTAGCTTGAGGCGTGTTGGAGATATGCCCAAGAGGCAATAATAAAGTGGTTATTATCATATCTTCACACTTATGATAAATGTTTACATACCATGCTATAATTGTATTAACCGGAAACATTAATACTTGTGTGATTTGTAAACTAAAATAAAGAGTCCCTAGTATAGCCTCTTGTTAAACTAGCTTGTTGGTTAATATATGATCATGGTTTCCTGATCATGAACATAGAGATGTTATTAACAACAGGATCATATCATTAGGAGAATGATGTGATGGACATACTCCTATAAATAAGCGTAGCATAAAGATCAAGTCATTTCAATAGTTCAATTGCTATATGCTTTCTGATACATAGTAACCTAATTCCTTCGACCATGAGATCATGCATATCACCTTTACCGGATGGATGCTTTGGTGACATCAAACACCACACCGTAACTGGGTGGTTATAAAGGTGGCATTGAGTGTTCGGAAAGTATTGGTTGAGACACATGGATCAAGAGTGGGATTTGTCCATCCACATGACGGATAGATATACTCTGGGCCCTCTCGGTGGAATGTCATCCAATTAGCTTGCAAGCATGTGACTTGGTCACAAGGGATCACATATCACGGGAACGAGAAAAGAGTACTTATCAGTAACGAGGTTGAACTAGGTATGCAGAGATACCAACGATCATAACCTCGGATAAGTAACATATCGTGAGACAAAGGGAAATTGGTATCGTATGTAAGTGGTTCATTCGATCGCAAAGTAATCGTAGAAATATGTGGGAGCCATATGAATTTCCGATTCCTCTATTGGTTATTGTTCGAGAAGTGTCTCGATCATGTCCGCATAATTCACGAACCGTAGGGAGACACACTTAAGGATTCGACGTTGTTTGAGTAGTTATGGTATTATGAGAAAGAGACCGAATGTTGTTGGAGTCTGATGGGATCCGGATATCACGAGGTGATCCGGAATGGTCCGAGAATAAAATTCATATAAGGAAAGTCCCGTTTCGAGTTCGGGAATGATTCCGTGTTTTCATCGAATGTTCTAGAAGGTTCGGATTGTCCCAAGACTCGGGGGGAGGGGTACATGAATGTGTCATTACATATTGTAATGATTGCATCATGTACTAAGTGTTCTTGCTGTTCCAAAAACATGAAAGTCAAATTGCCAGTTTGAAAGTCAAACGGCTAAAACAGGAAACTGTGGGAAACAGGAAACTGTGGGAAACAAGCAAGAGGAGTTGGAACCAACCTGGAGGAGGAGTTGGACTCCTCCAGGCCTGGCGCGCCAGCCCCCTCCCATCTATATAAGGAGGGGCAGGGCTCCCCTCCTAGAACACACAAGTTCCTATCTTCTACCTCCGGTTTAGAGCCGTTTTGGTTTAGAGCTTCTAATTGCTTTAGCCTGCGGTTTAGAGCCTTCTAATTGGTTTAGAGCCTTCTAATTGGTGTGTCTAATTACTAGACCACTAATAGCCTCTCTCATAAGCTCCACCATACTCGCACCGGCTTAAGACGAAGCCCTGCGGGATTTCCCTCTACTTAGGTACCACGCCAGTTGCCGGAATCGCGAGGAGAGTGCTACAACCTCCGCTGCCTTTGGAACAAGGGAGAGGAAGGTCTTCGTCGAGTACCGAACGCAGTGACCGATTACGGAGCGCTTGGAACGTGGCGCGGAAGGATCGTCTACACGATCTTGAGATCGGAAAGAGTACGACTACATCACCCACGAATCGCTCTCGTTAACCGCTTTGGAATCTTCGAGGGTAAGTTATTCCATCGACTCGTTGCTACAATCTAGTAGATAGATCTTGGCTTGTTTGTTTGTATGCGATAGAAAATTTTTGTTTTCCATGCTACGAACCCCTACAGTGGTATCAGATCCGTGTCTATATGTAGATCTGTTGCACGAGTAGAACACAATGGTCATTGTGGGCGTTGATGCTTTTATTGTCGATTGCTTCTTGTGTACTTTGCATCTTGCGGTATGTTGGGATGAAGCGGCCCGGGCTAACCTTACATGACATCGTTCATGATACTTGCTCCACGCTTGACATGCAACTTGTATTGCATAAGTGGCTTTGCGGGTGCCTGTTTCTCCTAGCATAGTTAAGATCCAATTTACAACGGGTAAGCAACAATGCTAGTATCAATGTTGTGGTTCATGTTCGTAAGTTAGAACGACACGTATTGAAAGCCCCAAACCACGTAAAACATGCAAAGAAAGTAGAGGCGTCTAACTTTGTTTTGCAGGGGTGTGCAGTGATGTGATATGGCCATGATTGTGATTATATTTGATGTATGCAATGTTCCTTATTGTAAGTTGGCAACCGGCAGGAGCCATATGGTTGTCTTTAATTTATGTTAAGACCCGCGTGTCTATTCAAAGTAGTTGTAATAGTTGAAGCCGGTGGACGACAACCATGGAGAAGCATCATTGATCTTGATGCAATGCCGATGATGATGGAGATCATGTTCGTGCTAGAAGATGGAGATCGGAAGCACAAAGAAGAAAAGGCCATATCATATCACATATTATGAATTGCATGTGATGTTAATCCTTTATGCATCTTGTATTGCTTAGTAGACGATGGTAGCATTATAAGATGATCCCTCATGCACATGAATTTCAAATCATAAAGTGTTCACCCTTAGTTAGCACCGTTGCTAAAGCTTGTTGTTTCGAAACACCACGTGATGATCGTGTGCTAGATTACCGCAAGTGTATACAACGTGAGCAAGCCAGATTTGCTCATGCGAAACTAAGGTTTGATCTTGACGAGCCTAGCATGTACAGACATGGCCTCGTGAACACGGATTACAAAAGGTAGAGCATGAGTCATATAGTAGATATGATGAACATGTCGATTGTTCGCCATTGAAGCTATATCAACTCGTGATGATCGGTTTGATGTGGTGGATTTGGTTCGTGATCACTAAAACAATGTGAGGGATATTGTTTTGAGGAGTTCACCTAGATTAATTTAATTATTAATTAGAACTCAATTTATCATAAACTAAATCAAAGTGAATTTGCATAGTTGTTGTAGTCATTGGCATCCGCTTACCACCTTGCGCTTAGTTATAATTGAGATGATAGAACTATAATTCGTTAATTTACTTTACGAACTGGTATCGTATTGTTTTGAAGTGTTAATATAAAGTTTAAAAGTCCTATTGCAAACTTTCAGTAAGTTCAGGTTACTCCATGACGTTTAATAATTGGTATTAAATCAAGTGTGACAGTTCCACGAGTTGGTATATGAGTATCATGTTTGTCTCCATGATTCTTGATATTCAAAGAATTCTCTTAATATCAAGGTTATCTAGGATCCGAAAGAGTTATTTCGTAAAACCATGATGTGTGGAAGATATTGTGATATCTCAAACAAAGTTTTGGTTGCAACATGATAGAGTATAATATGGCAAAAGTCATGTTCTCATATTTGATGAGAATTTGCAAAAGGTTGGAGACACTCGTTGTCCTGATCCTCCAAAAGGTTTTGGATAGCAACATTATACTCATAATTCATCGTTATAAGCTAAAAGTAGCTTGATCATGGACGATTCCATGTTAAGGGTGAATATTTGATGTAGGTAAAATGTTTACTACACCAAGAGATTACTAAAGAAAGGAATTTGAAAGAACACCAAACATTTGATGATGGTGATCTACTTCAAAGTGCAAGTCCAAAGACATTGGTATTTAACTATACACGCTTTGGACTATATGTCATATGTATGACTCCACTTGATGTTGATAGATTCTTTCAAATGTAGGAAAATCTTGAAGAGAATCTCATAAATATATGGCGTAAAGGAAAAGACTAGAATTGTTCAGTTTAAGTATATAGATGATATACATGTTATGGCTATATTCTTTGCTTATTAAACAATGTGGTTCTTAAGTATTTAATACTGAATTTGTTGGTATGAATCGTCATACAAACAAATGTAATTCATGAACTACAATGGCCTAAGTAACTAGCAAAAGAATATGTGATGATGTTCATCGAGAACAAATAAAGGGTTATTGTGTTGCTCGTTAAACATCAAAGCTTGCCTTCAAGATTTGTTTTATCAGGTATTATGAGAACAAAAGGGTTGTTCAAATAATTGCCGTAATCCATAAAAGATGGACGATTCACAAAATCTCGTTGGAGAAATCACGTCCATAAAACTAGTGCTAAAAATGTCGAAAGACAAATTGATTGAAAGGTCACTTAGGAAGTGACATCGCCGTTTAAATTATATTGGAAAGAACACATGAAGAAACTCCATGTGGATGGAATTTTGGAGTCTTTTGATTTTGATCACATGACGCCAGAAACTTTCCTAGAGATAATTAAAACTTCGTTCATAGGACAAAAGGGAACGAATGACTAGCTTATTGGAAATTGTACATATTGTTGTACAAAGACCATCATGTGTAGTCAAAAGCGATGGATTTCAACTTCATATGCTTTCTCCGAGAATTTGAGTGAATATTTGAATATTTACTTAATTAGGATAAAGTATGAAACACTTGAAAAGTTCAAAGACTTTCAAGATGAAGTGCAAAATCATAGTAACAAGAATATAAATAGTTTATGATAAAGATCATAAAGGGAGATATTTGAGTTACAGAGTTTAGCATAATACCTAAGATTTAAGGAATTGTTCCATGGATTTGCATTTCCTAAAACACCATAAGGGTATGGGCGTCGAGGTATGTAATTAAACCTTGTTTGACATGGTAAGATCAAAGGTATAATTCATAAAAACTGCCATTATATTTTAAAGATTAAAAGCTTTAGAGATTACCGTTTTTCCACTGAAAAGAGCTCCATCATAATCCGTTGAAATGACACCATATAAAGTTATGGTTTGGGATAAAACCCAAGTTGTCCTTTCTTAAACATTGGTATGCTTTGCATAAGAAAGATGTTTTGCAACCAAAGTCGGATAAACCTGTCTTTGAATGTTATTTCGAATAACTGTTAAGTATTCCTCCAAAACACCAGAGACAAAAGTGTTTGTCACTTAAAACGTCAAGTTTCTTTGAGAAGGAATTTTTCGTGAAAAGTTAAGTGGGAGGACAATAGAACTTTGATAAGGTTAAAAGAACCTTAGCTATATGTGCAGAGTTGCGCAAATAAAAGTGTTCAAGGCAAAGAATAAAGCTCATGGCTCACGTACCTCAAAGGTTGTGGTCACGAAGATCTAAGTTCCTATTGAAACAAGTAGATCGGTAAAACAATCAAATACCAAGATTTGAGGGTTGAATCATTATTTGAGAATAATGAACCGGCTACATGCGAAGAAGCGATGATGGGCCCGACTCCGTCAAATGGCTTGAAGCCATAAAATCCGTGATAGTTCCATACACGAGAAATCAAGTTTTGAACTTGAAGGACCCTCGAGAAAGGTGTAAGACCTTACAGTTGTGTTTGGATCTATAAAGAAATAGACATGGATGTTTCACATCTATGAAATAGTCGACATGTTGGGAAAGAGTTCACAACAATGTTCAAAGGTTGTATATGACAAGATTTGATCTTTCATAGCGATGTTTAGTCTAGACGGATTAATGTAGCAACCACTACATATAAATTTTGTTATATGGTAGTTGAATAAACAAAACAAGTTCTTCTAATAGAATTGTTACCTAGGACGTGTGCATGACGCGGTCCAAAGGGTTTTGTTAAATTCAAGGATGCTAAAACATATGCAAACTTCAATGGTTGAAGTAAACGCGTGAGTTGGAATCTTCACTATGATGAAACTGTTAAAGGAGTTTTAAAAGTTCATTAGAGACAATGAAGATGCTTGCATTTGCAAGAAATTAAGTGGGAGCGCTAAGACATATTTCTAATACATTATGTGGAGGACATATTGTTGATTAGAAAAGATCTATCTTTTATTAACACATATTAAGAATTTCATCCCGATGAAAGACTTAGGCAAAACCCAAATATTTGGCATCAATAGACGCTAATATGGTTGTGCCAGAAGTACATAGACAAGATATTGAATGAGTTCAATATAGAAACTACAAGAGAGGTTCTTGTCACACAGAAAGGATTGAATAAGTTCAATGTTGATGATATATTCAAGTGTATTGACATTTGGTAAAGTGAAACAAATAATCAAGTATAGATTGATACTTGATGTATGAAATCACAAAGAGTATTTATATCAATCATACTGTGATATGTACAAATCCAGATATGTCCTATGCTATAAATGTTGTGAGCATATACCAGAATGATTCATAAGATGATCATTGGACAATAGTAAGGATATTCTTATGATCTTTTGGAAGAACTAAGAGTATAATATTTGTAGAAGTGACAAATAGATGGTTAGTTCATTGTAAAAGTACTACATTGATACTAGCTTTGTCACAAAGTACAAATTAAGTTTATCTCAATCTAAACTAAGGGTGGCACAATATAATGGAATGTGAGTTCCATAATGGATTTTGAGGAGTTCCAAAGTTAAGACATTGTGATGATACTACAAAAGGCTAAGTATATGACTGCTATTATAGCAAAAGAGGGCATTTGTGTCAAGTAGTTTGTTATCAAACTAGGTGTAGTTCACGGAGGATAATACTATGAAGATATATTATGCGACAATATTATCAACATGTTTTAACCCCAAAGAACTAAAGGTCACAATCAATGACCAAATTCATACAAAGCCATCTCATTAGAGAATGAGTGATGCGTAGAGACGCAAAGACATGCAATTACACACGGACCTGGAAGTGTCAAGATCCGAAGATCAGTTGACCACTAGCAATCGTGTACATACAACACCGGAAAGCCATAGGTGTTGAATACACAAAGGTTTAAAACTAGATTATTGACTCTAGTGCAAGTGGGAGACTGTTGGAGATATGCCCAAGAGGCAATAATAAAGTGGTTATTATCATATCTTCACACTTATGATAAATGTTTACATACCATGCTATAATTGTATTAACCGGAAACATTAATACTTGTGTGATTTGTAAACTAAAATAAAGAGTCCCTAGTATAGCCTCTTGTTAAACTAGCTTGTTGGTTAATATATGATCATGGTTTCCTGATCATGAACATAGAGATGTTATTAACAACAGGATCATATCATTAGGAGAATGATGTGATGGACATACTCCTATAAATAAGCGTAGCATAAAGATCAAGTCATTTCAATAGTTCAATTGCTATATGCTTTCTGATACATAGTAACCTAATTCCTTCGACCATGAGATCATGCATATCACCTTTACCGGATGGATGCTTTGGTGACATCAAACACCACACCGAATCGGGTGGTTATAAAGGTGGCATTGAGTGTTCGGAAAGTATTGGTTGAGACACATGGATCAAGAGTGGATTTGTCCATCCACATGACGGATAGATATACTGGGCCCTCTCGGTGGAATGTCATCCAATTAGCTTGCAAGCATGTGACTTGGTCACAAGGGATCACATATCACGGGAACGAGAAAAGAGTACTTATCAGTAACGAGGTTGAACTAGGTATGCAGAGATACCAACGATCATAACCTCGGATAAGTAACATATCGTGAGACAAAGGGAAATTGGTATCGTATGTAAGTGGTTCATTCGATCGCAAAGTAATCGTAGAAATATGTGGACGCCATATGAATTTCCAGATTCCTCTATTGGTTCTTGTTCGGAGAAGTGTCTCGATCATGTCCGCATAATTCACGAACCGTAGGGAGACACACTTAAGGATTCGACGTTGTTTGAGTAGTTATGGTATTATGAGAAAGAGACCGAATGTTGTTCGAGTCTCGGATGGGATCCGGATATCACGAGGTGATCCGGAATGGTCCGGAGAATAAGATTCATATAAGGAAAGTCCTGCTTTGAGTTCGGAATGATTCCGTGTTTTCATCGGAATGTTCTAGAAGGTTTTGATTGTCCCAAGACCTGGGAGGGTACATGAATGTGTCATTACATATTGAATGATTTCATCATGTACTAAGTGTTCTTGCTGTTCCAAAACATGAAAGTCAAATTGCCAGTTTGAAAGTCAAACGGCTAAAACAGGAAACTGTGGGAAACAGGAAACTGGGAAACAAGCAAGAGGAGTTGAACCAACCTGGAGGAGGAGTTGGACTCCTCCAGGCCAGCCCCTCCCATCTATATAAGGAGGGCAGGCTCCTCCTAGAACACACAAGTTCCTATCTTCTACCTCCGTTTAGAGCCGCTTTTGGTTTAGAGCTTCTAATTGCTTTAGCCTGGTTTAGAGCCTTCTAATTGGTTTAGAGCCTTCTAATTGGTGTGTCTAATTACTAGACCACTAATAGCCTCTCTCATAAGCTCCACCATACCGCACCGGCTTAAGACGAAGCCTCATGGATTTCCCTCTACTTAGGTACCACGCCGTTGTCTTCGGAATCGCGAGGAGAGTGCTACAACCTCCGCTGCCTGCTGGAACAAGGGAGAGGAAGGTCTTCGTCGAGTACCGAACGTGTGACCGACTACGGGAGCGCTGCCGGAACGTGGCGCCGGAAGGATCGTCTACACGATCTTGAGATCGGAAAGAGTACGACTACATCACCCACGAGAATCTGCTCTCGTTAACCGCTTTGGAATCTTCGAGGGTAAGTTATTCCATCGACTCGTTGCTACAATCTAGTAGATAGATCTTGGCTTGTTTGTTTGTATGCGATAGAAAATTTTTGTTTTCCATGCTACGAACCCCTACAAGGCGCACAACGCCTCCGTCTCCTCGAGGGTCAGAATGGCCCATTAGGCGCTGCCCATTTCTGTGAGAGAGGAAGGTGTGGATGTGTGCATAACCATGGCGCGGTCGGCCTATATATAGATGGAAAGGGCGGGAAAACATGGCAAGATGCGGTGGGAAATGGCGGAAAATATCTTTAGTCCCTGTCAGTGGCTACAACCGAGACTAAAATCTCGGTTTAGAGGAAAGGACGGAAAAACTTGGTGGGAAGCGGTGAGAAATGGCAGAAAAAAATCTTTAGTCCCTGTTAGTGGATACAACCGGGACTAAAGCTTATTCAGAAAATGGATTTGGATTAATTATTCAAATTCAAGAACTTTTCATGTTGGAAGTTTTGTTAAATTCAAAAATATGCAAAAAATAATAGTTAATGCATTTTTAAATTGATAATGGCAAATGGTTAATAATTTGATGATTTAAAATAATTATTTGATAAAACAGAAAATGTATTTGGATTAATTATTCAAATTTCAGAAATTTTCATGTTGAAAGTTTTGTCAAATTCAAAAATATGCAAAAAAAAATAGTTAATGCATTTTTAAATTGATAATGGCAAAATGGTTAATAATTTGACTATTTAAATAATTATTTGATAAAACATAAAATGGATTTGGATTAATTATTCAAATTCAAGAACTTTTGATGTTGAAAGTTTTGTCAAATTCAAAAATATGCAAAAAAAAATAGTTAATGCATTTTTAAATTGATAATGGCAAAATGGTTAATAATTTGACTATTTAAAATAATTATTTGATAAAAAAGAAAATGGATTTGGATTAATTATTCAAATTCAAGAACTTTTGATGTTCAAAGTTTTGTCAAATTCAAAAGTATGCAAAAAAGTATAATTTAAATGTTTTAAATGATATTTTTGAAAAATTGAAAAAAAGCACACACGCCCTGGGGTTTTTGGCCCAGCGCGCAAATTTGGGCTTTTAGTCCCGGCCCAGTTTACCACCGCGCGAAACGAAACGCCCCCCTTTAGTCTCGGTCCGTGGAACCAGCCTGGACTAGAGATCCCCTTTAGTCCCGGCTAGTGCTACGGACCGGGACTAGAGGGGGGTATAAATGTAGCCCTTCTCCCCCGGTGCGTTAAACGCACCGGGAGAAGAGGAGGACAGCAGATGAGCACGCGATGCCGCCAGGCTGCCCAACTCCAACGACGAGCAGCACGCCATCGCGCCCGCGCCCCCCTCTGCGTCGGCCTCCCTCTGTGTCGGCCTATCGCCGCGCCCCGAGCCTACCGTCGCGCCCCCGCCGACCTACGCGCCGCCCTCCGTCGGCGCCGTGCCCCGATCTCCTCCACCGCTAGCCTCCGGCCACCTGTAACTACCTCGGTGAATTACGCTCCTAGATACAAGTTTGGATGAGCGGTAGTGATTGAAATAGTACGGTGGGGCCCCAAAAGCCACTCACGGGTAGACCTTTCGGCCGTCCCAACCACTTCCAACTCATCGGGACCTGTACGGGCGGCATAATCGGCAGGCGAAGGGATCAACTACATACACAAATGAGTATGTATGCAAGCCACCATACAAAAGTACATCAGAGCCATTCCATCTAGAAAGAAAGGAAATATAGCAACGCCATACGGCAAGATTCAAATGACCTAGATAGATATAATATTTTAGGATAATTCCTCATACATCACACATTAGAGTATCAAGCGGAAGCGGCAAAACAAAGTCCGAGTACGGATAAGAAGCAAATCGGCATAAGATGCCTTAGAAATAAGCACATCCCGCCCACAGATCTCACGGATCCCCGTTCCCGGAATCTCTACACCGAACGATCGTTGCCCACATCATCAGCCTCTTCCACCCAGTATCCGTCCTGCGAGTGTACCTGTTCATCTGAACCAATAATTTATTGTGTGAGACCCTAGGGGTACTCAGCAAGTCTTAATGCCTCTAAAGGGGACACAACCTGGGGTGACGCAATTGCAGCGAAAGGTAAACCCTAACAGTTCTATAGATAAACTCTAACCATCCGCCTAACCAAAGATAGACGGATGTCCGTGAATTAAGGACAACAGTTATAACAGTAATATCCACAGATCCATCCTCCTCCTCGCTTACCAACGAGGAAGCGGACGAACAACCCCCCATCCGTTGGCAAATTTTATTAATCATTCCATGAGGGTTGCACTATTTACTAGTCAAATTACTTAGTCAGATTAAAGCGGTACTTTAGTTATGCTTGTCTATGATCGAGAAACTGTGCTCCAAGTCGTCCATAACCGCGGACACGGCTTTCAGAAAGTTTTACCCTGCAGGGGTGCACAAATAACACACACTCGATCAACCTCGGAAAACCAAATCAAAACCCAACGAGGCCTTCACGACAAAGCAATCACAGGATTCAGAATTATTTCAGGGGCCACCCTTGAGTACACCATAGAACGGTTAGTGACTCGACGGACCCGAGGTTTGGGTGGACGTCAGGAGCGACTGGGAACCCAAAACTGGGCTTGTCGACACCGCGAAAACGTGTCCCGATCCTAAACAGTACAGTGTGCTCCTCGCACAATCGTAAATAAAGCAGTAGCATGGCATAAGTACAGGATAGTAAATAAAACCTCAAACTAGTTTGTGGCCCCAAGAAATAAGACGGAATCAAGCTCTGGCTCAGGGGGGTCCCATAAGCCTCCCGGATGTGGATAGCGCGAATATTCTTGGAACAGGAATCAAGTACTCGGGGTCTTACGGGACACAAGTGAGCAGGAAAAACCAAATAGCAAATGTTGCTCACCGGTGCCACTTTCATTAGTTATCCCATTACTACTCAGGTTAAGTTGTTTAGGTACCTCGTTATCCATCAGACTCTCACATACCCTACACATGCTGTTCTATGACTCGCATGGCTCAAACAACTCCTGTAGTAATGGCTCATGGGATGGAGGAACAAGCTTGGTGGGGTTTAAAAGTAAAGGCTATGCAATACTTGGGATTCAATTTAATGCAATCGCGACTCAATGATGCAAGAATAAGATAGAGGCGAGGTCTTGTATGTATGCAAGCATGTGATAGTTCTTGCGGCAACTCGGTTGAAGCGAGACGTGTCAGGTAGTGCTCTGGTTCTCTTGATATATCCCCTCGCCTATTCAAGAAGAACCAAACAAACAAGGGCCAACATAAATAAAGAGCGCAAGCATATGAATAAAATGCGACAAGCAAACAATCATGCCATGATGAATGATGCACAATTTGCATGGCAATAAAGTAGCATGGCATGGGTGAGGTGTGGAATACAAGAATAAATCATTTTATTGAGTTTTGGTCACATTTTATTGTCATAATAGTTGCTTTATACTTTATATTTATATGATGCATGCTGCAATTGAAGTCATGGGTAGCATAAACAGAAAGGTCTCGTCGAGCTGATCATTTTAGACATATCATTTGTTAAATTCGGAGTTATAAAACAAAAGTTATTAATTAATTAAGTTCTAGTGGCATTTTGTTGTAATTTACTCAACTTGGAATTTTAAATGTGCAAAAGGTAATTTGAATAGCATATTTGAAATCCTCACATTTTTCTGATTCAAAAACATATATTATATGCATTATTTGGATTTGTAATCGAAAAGTTATTTGAAATCAGATTGATATTTGAATTTGAATTAATTTGAATTTGATTTGAAATAAAACAGACAGGCTGCTGGACTTTTCTTACACGGGCTAGAGCTACCCCAGTCACTGACTGGTGGGGACACAGGTGGCCTGCCCATCACATACGCCTGGCACAGCGGGACCACGGGTTGGGAGCCCAAAAGGGGGAGGGGCTCTGCGCAAAACAACCAAGAGGCTGTCGGTGGGGTCCGGGGATGGCGGGTTGATAACAAGAAACCCTAGGGGCCTATGAAGGAAAGCGTCTGGGGGGTCGCGGGACTGACGAAACTGAATTTTATCGCTGCAGAAAACTGTTAACTTGCGCAAACTTTGGGCGACGATGGCGAGCAAACTAAGGCAGATCTCCCGATGCCGCAAAAAGAAAACTTGTAGAGGGACGAAAGGGCTACAACTTTTGTCAAGGGGTCGTCGCCGGATCTTGGCCTTAGCGGTGGGGAAACGGCGATGAACAGAGGCGGCATGGGGAGCAGTGAGCACGTCCCTGTCAGGAACCACGGGCGGCAGTGGGGAAACTATGGTCATGGCGAGCTACCATGCGGTAGGGAGGCATAGGGAGGAGGGGAATGGAAAGGGGGGCTTACCACGAGGCCGGCGGTGGTCTCGGAGGGCTCGGGGGGGGGGGATGAGTCGAGGTGGAGAAAGCGACGAACAGCGGCAGAGGGCTCCTGTTTTCAGAGGGAAGGAGATGGTGGCTGCTCCTGGGCGCGTCGAGCTCCTGCTGGCGCTTCTTAGCTACGTCGGGGTTGCGGCCTTCCGCTCCTATTGCAGCCCCGGTCGAAGAGGTCCAACGGGCGGTGAGGATATGCTCGATATCCCTCTGTCCAGGAGAGCTCGAAGAGAAGAGAGGGAGGCAGTATGCAAGGAGCTGAGAGGCGGAGGAGGGAAGGCTAGGGTTCGAGGGGAGGAATGCGCTTGGATAAGAAGGGCAGGGTTCACATGTCTGCCGACGGATGATGAGGACGGCCACCACACCCGTCGCTTTCTCTCATGCCGCGAGAGAGAGGAAGCAGAGACGCGTCGATCGCCAGAAGAAGAACAGAACGAGCGAGACTGACAAGCGGTATTGGGCCAGGGGGTGGGCTGCTGCTGCTCTCGATCGGCTGAGGCGACTGGGCCAAAGTGGCTGCTACCAGGTATGGCTTTCCCCTTTTTTTATTTTGTCTTTTAGTCATTTGTTTGTTATTTTTATTCTATTTCAATTTCCAAACCAGTTTATAATTTCAAAAATCTTTTGAACCTTTTTTTTACCAGGAGGTTTTGAATAGGGGGCTTGACTAAGAGGGGAGGCAAGGGCAAAAGAGATGGAGGATAAGGAGAGAAAGCACACATGATCACATGATCATGCATGGATGGGGATGGATTAAAGGGAGTACGGTCTAGGGTTAGATGGGAGAGGGGTATGATGATTAGGGGGGGGGGGTTAGGGTCTAGCTAGAGGGTAAGAGAGAGAAAAAGAGATAGGGGTTTGGTGGGGTATTAAACAAGCCAAAACAAGATCAAGCAAAGGAAAGGGGTGATCCATGCAAGCAAAACAAAAATAACATTCAAATGTCATGTGGAAGGTGGTACTTGCATGGCCCATGCAAACAATAAATGCCATGCAATCATATTGTGAAAACAACATAAAATCATGTGGCATTATTCCATGCATTTCCAAAAGGTGGAAAAGGCCAAGCATAAGATTATGAGTGGAATCCACCCAACCCACATGAGCTAGAAGTAAACTCAATTAAAATGCCAAGCTCATATTAATTGGATGGTGGAATTATAAGGTGGTGAAGAAAAGGTGGTGGAGCCAATAAGAGATATGCCCCCAAATCAACTTGGGCATTTAACAATATATCAAGAACCAAATACAGATATTAATGCATATGAGATAAGAACCAAAACAAAAGGGTTTTTTGTATGATGCTCAAATGCAAGGTGGCATGATGACATGAACATGACATGATGATGATGCAACAATTATTTGTAGGAAGTGGCCATTTTATTACTAGATCAAGTAGCATTACAGGTGTTAGACAACTAGGATGCTACACCACCGCCTGCCGCCAGGGCCGCCGCCAGGTAGGATTAGTGTTAGGATTTGTTAGGATTAGTGTTAGTTAGGGTTAGTGTTAGGATTAGTGTTAATTAGGATTAGTGTTAGTTAGGATTAGTGTTAGGATTTGTTAGTGTTAGGATTAATTAGTGTTAGGATTTGTTAGTGTTAGGATTTGTTAGTGTTAGGATTTATTATATAGTTATGATTTTTTATATACTTATGATTTTTTATATAGTTTTAGTGTATATTATGATTATGATTAATTAGTGTATATTATGATTATGATTATTATGATTTTATGTATAGTTATATTTTATATCCGCGCTTCTCTCGGATTTTTTTAGTCAAGTGTAAGTTTATCGGTGAAGGGCATGGGCACGGCTTGGTGCCTAGGCCTAGGGTTAGGGTAATTATTGTAAGACCCTCTTTGTAACGGGAGTTAGGGTTAGGGTGTTGGTGCTCGGTGGTGACCGGAGTTAGGGTTAGGGTGGTGGTTCTCGTGGGAAGCCGCTTAGTCGCCCGCCTCTCCCGCGGCCACCATCAGCGGCCACCGCCACCGCACCTCCGGGTTTAGGGTTTAGGTTTTATTTTGTTAAGTCCAAATAAATATTGTGTGCATTTTGCAGGAACTATGGATCCACCTAGTCCAGTCCATAGAGACCTAGATTCGGAACACTTTCTCGAGGATATGATTCACGATGCCGATGAGGGATCTCCCTCGAGGTATGTGAACTCATCCGGTGAGGGAGAGGAGATCAACAGACAAGAGGAAGAAGCCCATGGACGCGTAACGCAGACCGACAAGGTATATATATGATGTCTGATGATCGTCACTAGATGTACCTAGTTGTATATATATTATGTTGACGAATGTTTCTTGTAACATCCCAAAAATCATGGTTTATAAAGTTGCATGTCATTCATGCATCCTTATGCATTTGGGTTCTTTTCAAACAAGGTTTCAAATAAGAAGCCATTTTTTTGCCTATTATTTCATGTAAGAAAGACAATGGCTTTATTTCTATTTCCAAAATATGAGAATACTTTGATTTAACCAGAAAAGTTTAAAAGATGATTTCAAAGCTTGCTCAAAGTTTTCAAAACAAGAATCTAAATTAAAACCATTTATATGCCTATTATAAATAAGGCATGGTTTTATTTTATTTTCAATGGGCCAAAGTATTTTTGAGTACACAACAATGTTTTATACACAAATATGTGCATGGATCACTTTAAAAAAAATCCAGAAATGGTTTGAAATCAAACTCATTTGAATATCATTTGAAAATGGATTCAGAAAATCAAAACAGAAATAGAAAAGGAGAAAAGAAGAAAAAAATAAACGCAGCTAACCTATCTAGCCCAACCCACCCGCGGCCCAGCTACCAGCCCAACAAGCCCACCCGGGAAAACCCCCTCCCCTCTCTGTTTTTCACCTGTGCGCATACCCTCTCCCTCGCTGTCGAGTGGACCGAATGCTATGTCAGCATCGTCGTCCCCAATTTCCGCGCGATGACCCGCTCCACCGTTTCTTCCTTGAAGTGATGCCGCGTTTGATTCTCTTTTAATTCCCATTGATTCCATGCGTAATTGCCACCCTCGCTCTTGATAATTAACCACCTCGCCGCCCCGCATCTTTCCCCTCACTCACCACTGCCTAAGCGCCACCAGGCTGTTCGTATTGGAGCTCACACCGCCGCGGCACCGAACGACTCCGGCGACTGATTCCGGTGAGCCCTGACCGCCCCGTGCCCTCTACTGTTTGCTAACATGTTCCCCTTACTCGTGCGGTTCGCCTAATGCCTCTGGTTTTCCCGCTCGTGACCTAGGTCGTCGTCTTCGTCGAGCTCCTCGAACGGCAGAAGCGCCACTGAACTCCGGTGAGGAATCTAGGTAAAATTCAAGCGCCCCTCGCCTTCTGCCTTACCCTGACGTGTTCGCCTGACCCTTGTGGTCTTGGTTTGTGCTAGGGTGATACAGAGCGTCGTCAACGTCTCCGTCCGCACGAACCCGACGCCACCCGCAACTCCGACGAGCCCTAGCGACCTCTGCAACACGCCCCCGCTCACACCTTCGACACGTTGAGCTTCCTCACGCTCTTGCGAGTCTGGTAAGAAACACCACAACCCCCATCCCCCTCTGTATTCGCCGGACCATCGCCGCCAGTAGCGTCGCCGGCAATGCAGCCACGCGCGCCGCCAGTTCATGGTCAAGCCGCTGTGGGCCGTTAGATCTAGATCCAGCGAGTCAGATTAGATCACTTAGCGAAAGGGTATGATTAGATCTGAGCCATACGATTTACTTTCAATCCTGCGGTCCACAGAGCATGATCCATGCGAAACGGTACCAGCCAATAGAAACATTCCACGTGGCCTAGCCTGTCTGTTTAAGATGCCAGAGATGATTTTTGAATGTTTAAACTTGTAAAATTCATAACTTTTGTTCTGCTTATCAAAAAATACAAATAATATATCAATGGATTCACAAAATTAAATCCCACACATCTGTAAGCTTGGGTTTGTATTTTGTCTCTGTTAAAATAGAATTTTATGCAGAGACATCTGTAGGCTTATCTTGTATATAAAAATTATTTAGAAAATGTTTTTAAAGCCAAATTAAGTTTGTTTAGTGTATAAATGTTTAGTTTCGTGTTTAGTACTATTTACTTGACTTGTTTAGTTCAAGAAAAATCATCACATGGCATTTGCATACATTCATATATTTTTGCTTGAATTGTTTGGAATATAAATTTGATGCTATCATTTTATGTGTAGATTTTGGTGCTAGGGGTGATTGTGATTGTGAATATTGTTGCTACTCCCCCAACTACCAAGGCAAGTGGTGATTCATATTTTTGTCCCAATATTTTGACTATGCATTAGTGATATTTTGTATAGGGCTTGCATGATGTTTTTGCTAAGTATCTATATGCTATGCTTGGGAAATCCTAGTAGATGTAGTCTTGTTAGAACTTTCTCTAAGTTAAGATACTTGCTATATTGCCATGCTTAGCCTAGCTAGTAGCAAACAAGGGTGGATTATATACATGCTATGGAAAATGCTGCTAAGTCTTTGACTTAAGTTTTGCTTAATAAAATAACTACGTGAATGAATCACCTGGGTGGAATGGTATGTTTGGGTTATGTTGAGTGGTTACACAAGGCCCATATCTATGGTCTACCTTGTGTATCACACTTGTGGAAAGCCACCCAGGAACAAAGGGATTTGAGATGCCATATGTTAAGAAGCTTCTAGTGCAACCACATGGCAATATGGGCTCTGCCTGGATCATATAGGTTGCAATAACTTAGCCAAATGGACAATTGGTGGTAGGGGGTGATAAGTTTGGGAACACGTCCATTTTGGTCTAAGGGAAGGCTTCTGAAAGATCTTATCTCGATGCATGTCGAGTCTTGTGGGGAAAGTGCACCACCTCTCGAGAAGGAAGAATCTAAGTACTTAGCCGTGTCCCTGGCAATGGACAATTTGAGCATCAAGACATTGAAGCTATAAAGAATATCCTCATCCCAATTTCTAAGTTAAAAACTTGTGGTTGAACAAGGTTTAAGGTTCACCAATGTCTATTGGTGGTTCCTTGGGAGTTTTTTTCAAACAAAAACTTAGTGTTTTCAACTGATAGGTAAAACCTATTTTGAGAAAAGCAAGCCTAAGCTACACTTAGCCAAATTCATGTAGAAGCTAGAAACTATTATTCTACTAAGGTATCACTTGCCAATACTATTCCAATGTATTGACCCACTGTGGCTGTCACTTGTGATGTTGCAGGTTACTCTGATGAGGATTAGGGTTATGAGTCTACACTCAACATGTTTGCCTGTGGCACATGAAGATGAAGACTTTACTTTATTTTGTTATGTTGAACTCTTGTACTAGCCCATGGATATGGAGTTGTAAATGACTATGTTATCTCTGGAATGACAATGTAATAATGACCTTTGTTTCTGTGTACTTCATCTTAAACTGTGGATGCTAGCATTTGATCCAGGGACTAGCATTGCAATCACAAGGACCTTTACCTTTATAAAGGTGGGGTCTTACAGATGGTATCAGAGCACTGTGTTGCCTGTAGGATTATGACCCTAGGTTGGATTAGACTAAGAATGTTGGGGAGGTGACCCCGGATAGGGTCAAGATAGAGGAAGGACGAAAGGAGTCTCCCTTGTCATAAGCCGAGTTACTATTTATATCGGCCGAGTCATGTAAGAGTCGGCCGAGATAAGCAAGGCCATGATGACTCTGTATGAGTAACACCTTATCCGGCCGACATACGAATTAAGTCGGCCGAGCGAGTCTGAATAACTTGAATGCAGGTGAAGGCCGAGCCGAGTTATGCGAGACAAGTCCGAGTAACATGAAGCTTGCAGGAGAAGGAGGTGCCTATAGCCAAACCCTAGTCACTGGCTAGGAGGAATCTGAACAGAGCCAAGCATAAAGGACAAGGAGCAGAGCAGCAGAAGGGTAGAAGAAGGTCATGGAGGTGACAGTCAGGGAGCCCGAGGCGCGCATGTGGGGCTATCTGGAACATTGCCGTCGATAGAACGGGGACACAGAAAGGGGGTCGCCGAGTTACCATATTGGGACAAGCATATTCCTCGAATATGCTTGCCATGTCAGCCCTAGGAGGAACCAAGGCACCCCTTTATAAGGGGAGACACGGGATCCTGAGAGGGGATCGATTCATTCTACTCCGTAAGGCTCGTGTAGTAGCTCTCTTCTTCCTGCAAACAACTCAAGGAGCACTTGTAGTCCTTAAGAGGAGAAATAAAGATCTACATGTTAGTAATTTGAGTATAGAAATCACTAAATCTTCCCTCCCCGGATCCCTCTAGCATCCATTGGCCCCATACTTTAGCCTACCCATGGCATCTGTCGTGCCATCACCACGCAGTTGGCGCCAACCGTGGGGCCAGAAGCGGTGCTAGCTGGAGTCAAGATCCGGACGGGAAACTTCATCCACACCGGCGAGCGCGTTGTCTCTGGCTTAGTCCAGAGATTCGATCTCTGGGACTATGTCAGCGATAACGCAGGCAGCTTCAGGAGAAAAAGCCTCTGCGCAACGGCGTCTTCATCAACTTGGGCACACACAAGGTCTACGTCGGCGTCGACACCTCCTGCGTTTATCCTCACCAAGTTGTTGATGCAGGAGAGCCTCCCCTCAGTGCCGCTAACGGTCCGCGTGGAGCACGCCCCGTCAGCAGCGTCGAGGTGATGGTCGCAGCCGCAGTACAAGCCGCAGGAGCAGGCGCCGAATCAAGCAAGGACCCGGCGGCATGAGGACATGTGACCACGAAGCAAGCAGCTCCACAGCCCACCGAGGTAGATCCGCTGGCAGCCAAGTCAGCCGAGGTGCAGGAGACAACCCCAAAGGCAACAAGGGTAAGATGGCCACCTTTGGAAAGACCAGATAATATTCTCCAGGCAACTATAGATAATCTAACTACGCCTGTGGCGCCGATACTTGATCCGGCTAATGCTCAGGCAGAGTTAGAAGAGACTAGGAAGAAAGTACTGGTAGAGGCAAAAAAGGTGTCGGCCTTGCGCGAGTCTTTGAACATGACCCTGCGAGAGTATGCTAAGGCAAATAAACTAGATGTTGCCCCCGAGCGGGTAGATGAACTAAGATTGAGAGGAAAAAACCTCATGAATGATATCAACAAAGAGCATGAGATTCATAAGGAATATTCAGTTGATCTAGGCTTGCCGAGGTATAGCACCCCGACAAAGAACCTAAGTGTGGCATCCCGCAAAACCACTATTAGAAAATCGCGTTGTTTTTGTGCATTGCATCATCATGACCTCAGCATGCATCTGTTTGCCTAAAAGTATTTGCTAAAAGCCTAGTTTTGCTTTGTACAAATACCCCTCTTTATTTCAAATGCAAAAAACCCTGATCGTATCGGATATTTTATTTACCTATAAACTAATTGCAAAGTAGTCTTGTTTTAAAATAAACAAAACAAAACAAACAAATATTTTACAAAATGATAAACCTAAAACCCTAAACCCTTTTCTACCTAGTCCTAATCTACCCAGCCCCCTCCACCTTCCCCCAACCTATCCTAGCCTGCCACCTCACCTTTCCCTCCACCTCATCACACCCACCGCCACCTCACCAATCCACCAGCCATCCCCACCCTCTGGCCCACCACTTCCTCCCTCACCCCCCACACCGACCCACTTCACCCCACCCGCCTGCTCCCCCTCTCCCTTACACCCCGGTCCCACCGTCCCTGTCCCTACCTGCCACTCAGCACACACACACACACACCACACAACACCACGCGCGCAGCCAGCCACCCCGCAGCCCCCACTCCCTCCCTGGCCACAGCACGCACGCACCCTGCGCGGCCCACCCCGCGGGTCCCACCTGCCCCGCGTCCCTCACGCCTCTCCCCGACCCGCATGTCTCTTCCCCGCTCGCCCCGTCTCTCCCTCCTTCCCACGCTTGGCGCCAATCCCTCCTCCCGACGCCGCCACCGCCTGACGCCCATCTATCCTTGCGTGCTCCTCCCTCCCTTGTTGCGGCCTGGCCGCCCTTCCTCCTCGCCCTGCCAGCGACCCTCCTCTCCATCGCGCCTGCTGTCCCAGGCCGCCATGCCCGCCGACGACGACCCCCCCTCCGCGTCCTCTTCCCCTCCTCCAGTGCGCCTCTCCTCCGTCGGTGGCGCGCTGCAAGCTCCGGCGCCCTCCCGACGATGCGGCCCGTGCCTCCCGTCTCGAACCCGGGCCCCAACGCCGCCGCCCTCTCCTGGCCGCCTTCATCGCCCGTCACGGCGCCAGCAAGAAGCTCCTGTGGCGTCACCGCCTCGTCCTGCATCTTGGGCACGTCGCGCTGCCATGGCCGCCACCAGCGCGTCCGAGCCATGCCTGCCTCGCCTCGGTCTGCGCCCCGTCGACCCCGCCGACCCTCCTCTCCGGCCTCTCGTCGCCGCCCCGCCATGGTCGTCCCCGACCCCGAGCTCCTCGCCGGCTTGGCCTCTCCGTCGAACCCCTGCACCGCGCCATGCCCGTCTCCCTCGCCTCGGCGCTCGGAACCACCTCCGCGCCGCCGTTATCGACCTTCACTGCGCGGGCGTCCTTGCTCTCTGCTTCGTTTGTGTCCGCTAGCAGCAGCAAGCTGCTGCCCCCGCGTGTGTGCTATCCATATCGCTTGGACCGTTCTGGGAGGATCTGCCTAGTAGGTTGCTGCCCGAGTGGTGTGGAAGTTAGTCGAGATCTCCAACGGCAACCGAAAACCCTCGGCGTTTAGGCCCAAGTGAACCACACCGAGAACACGCGGTACCGGGAGGACGACACCAGACCGAAGCGTCAAGACCTCCTTCATGGAACGCCAAGATCTTCTCGACATCAGGGCCTTCGATATGGTTCCAACAAGATCGCCACACGGACATCAAGTTATCCAACCCTAGAGCCGAAGACCGATCCCGGCGCCCGAAGCCGAGAACCCCGACAAGAACCACGACACGGATACACTAAGTTCTCCATCGAGGACACCAAGGCCGTCGACATGGAACCGAGGGACGTCAAGCACTGCACCCCGGACGCCAAGACCGTCCCGATACACGGACCCGACAAGATCTACGCGACGGCAAGATCGACCGCTTGGACCCAAGTTCTTCGTCACGACAATTTCTCCATCTTGTATCCGATCTCGTCTAGCCGTTCTTCCGTCGAACCCTGAGACCGAACCCCGAACCCCCCGGAACCAAGATCGTCCGAACCCAGATGTGTGACCCTGATCCGAGCCCCTATTTTTATAAATGCCATCTATATAACTTGTTGCATTAAATCATTCATCTCGCATGCATATTTGTGTGGTTTGGGGGCCTTATGCCGTTTCACCATATAATTAAATATGGGGTCCATATGCGGGCAAATCTAGTCTTATATTGGCCTCATTTAAATTTGTGTAGCGAACCGGTGCTATCTTTTGCCATGTTAAGACCACATTTAATTGCGGGGTATCTAAACAACATGAACCGTTTGATTAAATGTCGGGACCCCGGTTCCACTTAATATGATCTAATTGCATCGCATCTTTGCCATGCCAAACATCATACATGCATCATGCCCGATCTTTTGCCGTAGTATTAAATAGTGCATCCGGTGTTTATTCTAGTGTTTTGCTTCTTCGCGGATAAGGCCGTTGAGTTGATGCGAGTGTCGACCCGATCTTCGGTTGAACCTTCGGCAATGTTTATCAGGCGAGCATCTCCCCCTTTCTACCTATCTTACTTTTATAGTATTTATTCCCTCCTGTTGATCTATTGCTATCTGTGTTGCGATGCTCTAGTTTCATACCCGTCATATCCCTTGCAGCCTTATATTGCCTTGTACACATCCTATTACCTGTTGTTTGGTAGATAGTTGGACCTGCGCGTCGTAGTCGCTTGCTCAAGTGCTGTTGCGTGTCGTCAAGTACCACAGTTGTTGCAGTATTGCCATGTGTTTATTGTTGGAGGTGATCTTAACTTTAATTACTGTTTAACAACTAAAATTGAAGTAGGTAAGCAGAGGCACAGGTGGGCAATAGATGTTATTTGGTTGTTAACCGTCCACTTATGTCCCGTAGGACCCCGAGTACTTGATACCTGTTCCTTGAATATTATCCACATCCGGGAGGATTATGGGACCCCCCTGAGCCAGAGCTTGATTCATTCATATTTCTTGGGGCCACAAACTAGTTTGAGGTTTTATTTACTATCCTGTACTTATGCCATGTTTTACTGCTTTATTACGATTGTGCGAGGAGCACCTGTACTGTTTAGGGAAGCGGAGTGTTTTCGCGGTACCGACAAGCCCAGTTTTGGGTTCCCATCGTTCTGACCATCGACGCAAACCTTGAGTCCGTCTCGAGTCACTAGCTTCTTGGGTGTAATCAATGGGGTGGCCCTGAAATATTTCTCAATCTGTGATTGCTTTGTCGTGAAGGCCTCGTTGGGTTTTGATTTGGTTTTTCCGAGGTTGATCGAGTGTGTGTTGCTATTTGTGCACCCCTGCAGGGTAAAACTTTCTGAAAGCCGTGTCCGCGGTTATGGACGACTTGGAGCACAGTATCTCGATCATAGACAACTATAACTAAAGTAGTGCTATAAATTTGACTTTATAATGACTAGTAATCAGCTTCACTATAATGGAATGGCTAAATAAAACTGCCAACAATTGCTTGCTAGGGTTGTCGCTTGCGACCATTGTATCTGACTAGTAAGTATTGCAACTACAACGGAATGGCTAAATAAAAGTACCAACAACTGCTGGGTTTTGGGTTACCTCATGCTAATTGTATCTGACTAGTAAGTGTTGCAACTACAATGGAATGGTCAAATAAAAGTGCCCACTGCTTATTTTATCAGGATGACTATCTATATTTGACTAGTAATTGCTGCAACGATAACTGAATAAATAAAACTGCCAACGGTGTGAGTCCTCGGTTGACTTCCTTGTTTGGTCTCGAGGGGGAAATACCAGGATGGGTTTGTTTGGTGTTAGATTCAGGTTGGTTCTGATTAGGTCTCTCTTACCCCTCTCTGATCGCCGCCAGTTGTATCGAGTCTCTATAGGTTGTTTAGTGCATGCTGCCGCTTCAGCCCACCATACCTATGTAGGCGAGGACCGCCGAATTCTAGCCTCCGTGCATCTTGGCCTCGATCTTGACCGCTCTCTCTTTTTCCTTTGCCCTTGCCGGCACCCCTTTTGTTTAAGCAGGTTTTGAGATCGACGTCGTTAGCAGGGTTACCCTTCCGGCTTGGCCTGGGCAGGGTTATGGACGCCATTGGTTATTCTTCAGGGCTCTTAGCTCAATTTGCATCTTGTCCGTAGCCGGACGCTCTATCATTTTCAAGGTGATTTGGATCTTTGTATATTATATCTGTATTCTTGACTCTTTGAGTCGTTGTTATATATATCTGTTATGTGGGTCCCATCGAGGACTGTTGTGTAATGTTATTACTTCGTTTTCCACCCGCACGAAAGTGCCTGGTGGGCACCTTTGAATCGTTTCTATGCGGGTTTGGCGGGAATCGCTGAAACTTGCATAGGGCCGATTCTGAGGGTGTTATACTAAGGGAGACAAATGCCACTGCATTGGAGTTAGAAGGATTAACCGGCGAAACCCGACAGAAACAGCAAGAAAGAGTGAATGAGCTGGTACGCATTGCGAACCAGCAGAATGAAGAAATGCTTAGGGCTGACCTGACAAGACCGGGAGCCTCGCGTATGGTTCATTCGGCTGGAGAAGCACCCACACTATCAGTGGCAGCAACATCCTCACCCGGAAACAACGCGTGAAAATAGAGAGTAGTAACTTCAGGAAAAAGAAATAAGCAAATTGTTCCGTATGATCTGGCAGTAGCCGGAAAGGTCAATGAAAACAGAGGCAATGGAAGCCGAGGTAACAGTGGCGAAAGAAACCCCGGCCGTGCCAACAAAGGCAACGGAAGTCGAGGTAATGGAGACCTCGGAAGAGGAAATCATGAGAACAATAACCCGATAGAGGGAAGGAGAGACCCACCGCCCGATCCTCAACCGAGGTATGAGCCTTGGCAAGAGCGAGAGGTGAGACCAGCTCACCATAATCAGGCAAACGAGAGGTACAATGATGGTTACTCAGATATGGGGTATGCAGGACATGGTGGAAATAACCATTATGGGATGCAGGAGAGAATCATTTACAAAAACTTGCCGTCAAGTGATGCAAGATTAAAACTAGACAGGTTGTATCGGTCCGAGTTGTTAGAGGAGCAGGGTCCGCCTGGTCCGGCATGTTTCGGACCTTGGATCATGGGCGAGCCACCAGTGCCAAACTTTCAACTGGCAAGGGGCACGAAAACATACAATTGGAGCACAAAACCACAAGATTGGTTGATTGACTATGCCACTGCAGTAAAAATAGCTAGTGGAAACTTGCGATGGGCAGTAAGATATGTCCCGCAAATGCTGGAAGGACCATCCTGAGTATGGCTGAACAATCTGCCAGCAGGCAGTATCAACTGTTGGCTAGATTTTGCAGAGATGTTTGTCAGCAACTTCACCAGTACCTACAAAATGCCAAACAGGCCACAGCAGCTCGCTATGTTCAAGCAGAGGCCGAATGAGACAGATAGAGAATTCTTGACTTGGTGGTGTAACCTTAGAAACTCATGTGAAGGGGTTATAGAATCTCAAGTTATAGCTTGGTTTGCTCAAGGCTGCCGATACGCCAGTGTATTGTGGCAGAGGCTGCAAAGAGATATGCTGACCACCTTGGCAGAAACCACCAGGATAGCAGATTCGTATGCATTGGGGGATCCGACACAACCAGAACTAATGTCGATAGAGCATCAGGAGCATCAAGATCAATATGCAAGAGATGCAACCGGATCATCGAGGCGCAACAAGTTCAGAGGTAGAAGAAGAGAGGAAAGACCGGATTACAGATATGCTTCCAATCTGGTGGCAGCGGTAGTGCAAGATCAACCGAGTCACCGAAACAGTCAGCGACAGAAAAATGGTCCTCAACAGTGGACACCGAGGAACGAAGGGAAGAGACAGTGGACACCAGAACAGAAGAAGCTATGGCAGGAAAGGACGAAATACACGTTTGAGTCCATGTTGGATCAACCGTGTAAGTTCCATACTCCAAATCCGGCCAAGCCGGCTAATCATACGACTCGGCAATGTGCTTGGATGAAAAATGCAATGGGGAACCCGACGAGCATGCAAGCGCCTCCTCATCAAGCGCATCAGCAGCAGCAGCCACAGTTAACTGGAGCAAATGCGCAGCAGTTAATGTTACCCCCACCTCCTCCGAGGTATGATAATTCGGACCGGAGAGACGCAGTGCATCAAGTGATAAATCAAGGTCAGGATGGAAGGGCAAACCCCGGAAATAATGGATGTAATGATTACAGGGATCATCATCAATCATATTGTGTGTTCACAACAGAACAGCAAGACAGGCAAAGTGTACAACGCCGGCATATGGAAGTAAATGCGGTTATGCCGGCGGTACCAAGATATGTGCCTTGGTCAGATCAGGAAATAACCTGGAGCATAAAGGATCACCCAAAAATAATGCCGAATCCAGGGTCGTACGCACTCATACTAGATCCGACATTTGTCGGGCCCAGCATTAATGTGAAATTTTCAAAAGTACTCATTGACAATGGGAGCAGTATCAATATCATGTACAAAGATACGATGCATAAACTCGGAATAGCGCAGAATATGCTGCAATCCACAAGAACCACATTCCATGGAATAGTGCCGGGACTTTCGTGCGAACCCATTGGGAAAGTCCGAGTAGATGTATTATTCGGCACAAGGGAGAATTGCAGAACGAAAAATTTGGAGTTTGAAGTGGTGGACCTAGAAAGTTGCTATCATGCTTTACTCGGACGGACCTAGAGAAAAAAGAAGGATTCAGGAGGTAGCGGCTCTCGCTCAGTCAGCAGCTGAATATGCCGGCATTAGCCAACCCACATGGAAGTGTTTCTTTCCAGCGGACTAAAGAGACAAAAAAGGTCCAGATAGATGAGCAGTTCCTAGAGCGCACCATCACGATTGGTGCCGGCCTAGATGCCAAATAGTAAGGCGAGCTCACCAACTTCCTCCGTGAGAATCGGGATATCTTTGCATGGTCAACTCAAGACCTGCAAGGTGTGCCGAGGGAGTTGGCTGAGCACTCCTTGCATGTAAGGCCAGGAGCAAGGCCGGTGAAGCAACCTCTCCGCCGCTTCGCCGAAGACCGGAGAAAAATAATAGGGAATGAGATAGCTCGGCTCCTTGTGGCCGGGTTCATCATGGAAGTGCTTCATCCGGATTGGCTATCAAATCCGGTGTTAGTAGAAAATAAAAAGGATGACCAAAATGTAGCTGTCGTATGGCGAATGTGTATCGATTACACGAACCTAAACAAGGCGTATCCCAAAGATCCTTTTCCTTTACCTAGGATAGACCAAGCCATTGATTCGACCGCTAGTTGTGAGCTGTTGTCATTTGTAGACGCGTATTCTGGTTTCCACCAGATACCGTTAAATCCGGCCGATCAAATAAAGACTGTGTTTATTACCCTGTACGGGGCTTATTGCTATCGCACCATGCCATTCGGCCTGCGTAATACAAGATAAACATACCAGAGATGCATGCAAAAGTGTCTACATGACCAGATAGAAAAAATGTACAAGTATATGTAGACGATGTGGTTATAAAAACCAAAGAGAGCAAAACGCTCCTGGATGATATTCGGCAGACGTTCGCAAACCTGAGAAGGTTCCGAATGAAGCTTAACCCGGAAAAATGTACCTTCGGTGTGCCGTCTAGGAAATTACTCAGTTTTATCGTATCCAGCCGAGGTATAGAGGCCAATCCAACTAAAATCTGAGCAGTTAAAAAAATGGAATTGCCGAGGTGTCTAAATGATGTACAAAAATTCACGGGCTGTCTGGCCTCGCTGAGTCGATTTGTATGTCGGCTGGGGGAAAAGGCATTACCTATATATCAACTGATGAAAAAGTCTGATAAGTTCATTTGGACACCGCAAGCAGATAATGCGTTTCATGAATTAAAAAAGATGTTGGTCACAACACCAATCCTGGCCTCTCCACTGTCAAAAGAACTTATGTTACTTTATGTAGCTGCCACTAACAGAGTGGTAAGTGCGGTGGTTGTCGTGGAACGGAATGAAGGTGATAAGTCAATACAAAGGCCGGTATATTACCTAAGCGAGGTACTATCGGCCTCAAAAAAGAACTAACCGCACTACCAAAAGATGGCCTATGGAGTATACATGTCGACGAAAAAACTTAAACATTACTTCGAAGAACATCCGATAAGAGTGATTTGTGAAGCACCCATAGCCGAGATATTGAGCAACAAAGATGCAAGTGGCCGAATAGAAAAATGGGCAATCGAGTTATCACCTTATGCTCCGCAATTCGATTGGCGAGATGCAATCAAATCTCAGGCAGTGGACGAATTCTTTGTGGATTGGGCCGAGGTACAATATGAACCACCATTACCAGATCCGAATTATTGGATAATGCATTTCGACGGATCCAAGCTGAGAAATGGCTTGGGGGCAGGGATAGTGTTGACTTCACCGAAAAAAGATCAGCTGAAATATGTGCTGCAAATACATTTCGCCGCATCAAACAATGTAGCCGAGTATGAAGCACTCGTCCATGGGTTAAAGGTGGCAAAGGAAATTGGTATATGTCGGATCCTATACTACGGGGATTCAGATCTAGTAGTACAGCAAGTATCAGGCAATTGGGACGCATTAGATGTGAATATGGCCCTATATAGATTCCATGTGCAAAAAATAAGTGGATACTTCGATGGATGCGAGTTTCATCATATACCTCGGGCGGAAAATGACGCTGCGGACACATTGTCAAAACTCGTATCAACTAGGCAGTCAATTCCCCCAGGTATCGCCCTAGAGCACCTGAGAAAACCATCGATTATACCATCACCAGAGTCCGAGTCAATTCATATCTCAGCAGAATTGAAAGAAGGAAGTGTGCCAATGGAAATCGGCAAAGAATGCAACCCAGGCTCTCTGAAAGTGAACTCTGCCATCGCACGAATAAATACAGAAAAATCCGAAGCTGTTATGTCGGCAAAAAACATGGAAATCGACAGTGAAATTATCCCAGAAAAAATCACGCCGACATGGGCGCAACCCATATTCTCCTTTCTCAAGGACGCAATCTTTATGAGTAATGAGGTACTGGCTAGACAGACAGTAAGAAGAGCAAAAGCTTACACAATCATAAACAATGAGCTATATAAGAGAAGCATCACAAGCGTGCTGCAAAGATGTGTTGACTCGGCAGAAGTCCAGGAAAAACTCCTGGATATACATCAGGGAGAATGCGGTCATCATGCCTCGTCCAGAGCTTTAGTAGCCAAAGCATTCAGGCATGGATTTTATTGGCCGACGGCATTGAAGGAGGCAAAAGAGTTAGTAGAAAAATGTAACGGTTGCCAGAGATACGCCAGCAAGATACATATGCCCTTGTCCGAATTAAAGACAATACCAATTACTTGACCATTTTCTGTATGGTGCTTGGATATGGTAGGTCCGTTCAAGCCAGCCCGGGGCGGTGGACCCACATTCTAGTCATGGTGGATAAATTCACAAAGTGGATCGAAGTAAAACCAATAAGAAAATGTGATGGACCAACAGCAGTAAAATTCCTCAAAGATATTATCTTAAGATACGGTTATCCACACAGTGTTATTACAGACAATGGCACAAATTTTGCTGAAGGAGCCTTTGCTAGATTCTTCCAAGAGAAACACATAATACTAGATGTTGCCTCGGTGGCTCACCCAGCATCAAACGGGCAAGTAGAGAGATCAAATGGGCTGGTATTGTCCGGAATAAAACCTCGGCTTGTCGAACCTTTGCAAAGGTCGGCAGGATGCTGGATCGAAGAACTACTAGCAGTACTGTGGAGCCTCAGGACTACACCAAACAGGTCGACAGGATATACCCCCTTTTTTCTGGTATATGGGGCAGAAGTCGTGCTTCCAGCCGACATAATGCATGATTCGCCACGAGTGACCCAGTACACAACTGCTGAGGTAAATGAGGTAGCTCGGCAAGACGATGTCGATTTGCTAGAAGAGGCCAGGGAATTGGCATTATCAAGATCAACTATCTATCAGCAAGACCTCCGACGATATCACAACAAGAAAGTCAATCCAAGAGTTTTTAAGGAAGGAGATTTGGTTCTTCGGCTAGTGCAGCGCACAGCCGGCATGCACAAACTATCACCCCCATGGGAAGGACCATTCATCGTGAGTAAAGCATTTCACAATGATGCATATTACCTAATCGATGCTCAATCACCAGAAAAGAACAAGGCAAACAAAGCCGGCGACGAATCAAAAAGACCATGGAACATAGCTTTACTTCGCCCATTCTACACTTAGGAGCTATATGCTGTATGTCATAATATGACGCATCAAGTTGGAGTATCAAGCATGTATTGAACCTCGGCACCTCGTGCAGCGACTCGAGGACTGCACAATGTTGTTTCTATTTTTTTAAGACTATGTAGTAAACCTCGGCATCTCGAGCAGTGACTCGGGGACTGCACTGTGTTATTTCTTATTTTGGATTATGTGTTAAACGTCGGCACCTCGAGCAGTGACTCGGGGACTGTACCATGTTATTTCTTATTCCTGAATTATGTGTTAAGTTTCATCACCTCGAGCAGTGACTCGGGGACTACACCGTATTGTCCCTTATTTCGGATTATGCACTAAAACCTCGATACCTTGAGCATTGACTCGGGGACTGCCCCGTGATTGTTTCTTGTTCTAAAAATGCGTATTAAACTTTGGAACCTTGAGCGATGACTCGGGGACTACCCCTTAGTATTCTCTGCATTAACCCATGAATTATATTTCGGCAACCCAGTTCGTAACTCGGGGACTGCCACATGATCCAAGATAATTCTTTGAGCACACGCAAGAACTCGATAACCCGAGTAATAACTCGAGGACTAATTTGTATTACCCACTGTTTGTCGCCAGACACAAAAAAGCTCCATAGCTCAGCTACAGACTCGGGGCCTCCCCAAAATTGATGATCATAACTTGCAAGATATGATATAAACTTCTCTCAGTAATTAGAGGAATAGCAAAGCGAAAACAAACAAAGATTTATAAGGATAATGCAAAAAAGAATAACAAACCCAGCAAATCGAAGTATGATAAGGGATACAACTTATTGTATCACTTTACCAGATATGGGCTTTGAGCTTTGTACTTCAGATAGAAGTTGAAAACACAACAGCTATGCTGTCGAGTTTATAAAGGGCAGGCAAGATAAATGCCGAACTAAGGTCAGCCACATGGAAAAATACAATCCGAACCTACGAAATCAAAGTTCGCCAAAGCAAAGATATAAAGCAATGAGACTTGTTTAAATAAAGTAATAATAATTACCATCACCCGTGCCTCAGCGGCGAAAGGCAAAAAGGTTCGCACCACACCAAAAGCTGTACAATTGTTCCACAGACATCATACGCCCGGCATACCGGGGACTGAAAATAACTTAAAGAGTTTTTTTGAACCTAAACAGCGAAAAGGGCCAGAGCACCCTTAAGGGGAAGCAACATGATCATGAGCATCGGGAATGGCTATCCCGGATGATGGCGGGGCGACCTCGGTCTCCTACGCAGGGGTATTTTTAGGAACTGGGCGCTCCGAGGTAGACAGCACCTCAGCCGAAGTCACTTTGCCTTCAACAGAAGCAATAGTAGCATCGGGGGAAAGCCTCAGCTGCTGAGAAACATTAGCTTGAGCTCGAGAATGCTCAGTCCCTTTAGAGGACGATCGAGCGTTGCCATCCTCATCCGAGCTTGCATTGGAGTCACGGGAGTTGTCTGAGTCACCCTCTGCCTCATCCTGATCGGCCGAATCATCATCAGAGGCATCTTCAACTTCGACATCATCCGTTGGATTGGGAAGAAAACTCGGCCCTTCAATCCAATTATGCACGTCAGCGTACTCAACAAGCTGGAAAGCACGAGCTTGGTGGCGGGCGACGAACTCTGGATCCTCAACCCAACGAGATCCAGTGCGCAAATTCATTAAAGTGTCGAGCGAGATGTCCTCGTACCAAGACAGAACGGCTGTAAGTGCCATATCATCACCAGCCCTCCCAGCAGATTCCCTCTAGATATTTAACTGGTCTGAGATGCCATCAATCTCTCCACAAGTATTTTGACCTCGTCAATATCAGGAGTTCCAGAGGTATTCGGCCAAAGAACATGGTAGGCCCGAATGGCTGCTTGCACCAGATCTCTGCCCATAATCTTCATTGGTCCAATAGCAGCGCCAACGGCAATCAAGAAGTCTTCCATTGAGTATTCTAGACTCAAATCTGCGGGGACACCTCGGCGCTGACGAGCAGAAATCACTGCCTTAGAGCTCACTGGTCTAGCTTCCGGAAAATGATCTACGCGAAAGGAAAACATATCAGTTAAAAATAAGAAAGAGAAGAAGATAACTCGGCCACGGTCGGAAACTTACGATGAATATAACTCAACATTTTCTCGAGATCCTGGGTCCAGTCGGCCTTATTCTTCTCAAAGCGAGTGATTTCCTCGCTCATCATCCGGTTCTTCAGCTCGACAGCATCGAGGAGTTCCTTGTCTTTCTGCAATTGCAGGCTCAGTCGATTCTTTTCTTCAGATAACTCCTGATCAACCTTTTCCAATTAGGATTTCTGCGAAATCTTGAGAGACTCAACCTCGGCACGTAACCGGGTTATCTCATCATCCTTTTCTTTAAGCTGCGTCGAATGAGTGGCGGCTTGTTCTAAAAAATGCAGCATCATGTCAGACATGGATATGCATTCTTGATGCGACGCTGCAAGTGTTTATAACTCGGCTATACCAAAGCCAGAAGGTTATAAGAAACCCAGGATTAGTCTCGAACGAAAATCAATAGACGAGAAGAATAACTAACCTTCCAGAGCTTTAAACTTCTTGGTAAGGCGGGTATTAAGGTTATTGATATTAGCTGCATACCAGCAAATAATGAATTATCACATCAAGCCGATGTTAAGAACTTAAGGAACAATACAAAGATTTATTAAATTACCAGTTTTCTTCACCATGGGGAGAACTTTCTCATATTTCTCTTGCAATTTCTTGTGTGCAAAGAGCAAACTTTGAAATTTGGCCGTCCGCCGATCATGGGCAACCTAAGTACCAAAGTGAATTACACAACTGGATATTCAAAGCTAAAACAGATCCGAATCAAGCAAAACTTAACTCGGATCTAGGTGGCTAGATATTCAAAGCTAAGACAGATCCGAATCAAGCAAAACTTAACTCGGATCTAGGTGGCTGGATATTCAAAGCTAAGACAGATCCGAATCAAGCAAAACTTAACTCAGATCTAGGTGGTTGGATATTCAAAGCTAAGACAGATCTAAATCAAGCAAAACTTAATTCGGATCTAGGTAGCTGGATATTCAGAACTAGAACAGAGCCGAATCAAGTAAAACTTAACTCGGATCTCAGTGGCTGGATAATCAAAGCCGAAATAGATCCGGATTAAGCAAAGCTTAATTCAGAATATGGATGAATCACGATCAATCCAAGTCATACAAGAAATTGACTTAGCGGATAACACATTTGAAGCCTAACAAAGCTTCCAAACGAACAACAAGTTATTCGGTTGCAAGCTTCGGGGACTAGTGTATATATACTATCATTTGAATAACAGACAAAATATCGACAGAAGCGCTTACCTCGTTCATCTTACCACTGTCAAGAACAATCTTAGCAGCCATATGCAAACGACTGCTGATGTCGGAAAGCTGAAATGGCTGGCTACTCGGATTGACGTCAAGCTGATCGGCGGAGTTCCAATTATTGGTGTATTCCACCAAAGAGCCGAGGCTGTTCCCGCTCTCAGTACGGGTCAACACTTTATCTCAGACCCGTTGGGTAACTACCACTGCCGCAGGACTCTTGTGAAGAGTAAGCTGAGTATCAGCGGCCGGGGTGACAACATGCTTAGCAGAGGAAGCCCCCTTGCGGAGTGCATCAGCTATGTTGGGTTGAGAAGAGCTAGCCGACCCCTTCTGATATGCTGAAGGTTTGGTGACAACAACCTTCCTAGTCTTAGAAGAGGTTTCGGCAGGGGAAGCAACCTCAGCACTAGGAGTTGCATCCTTGGATGCAGGAGGAACTATGGTTTCCAAGGGGGCCGAGATGGTAATATCCTCGGCTGGAGTTGAAGTAGCAGCTGGAATTGTGGTGGTCGAAGGAATATCGGGGAAACCTTAGTGGTCATAGCAGGGGCAACAGGTTCAACAGGAGGATCTACTGGCGGAGTTATGTCGGCGTTAACGGTTGAAGCGGTGGGTACATCTCGCCGAGGAGATATCTGAGTTGGCGCAGGAGGAGAGTCAACACGTGAGGGACTAGGAGCCCGAGTATCTTCAAGGGGCGGAGGAGAAGGCTACCGAGTTGTATGGCTTGTCATACTCGGACCACTTGGCTTGGCAGAGAGAGGAGCTCTGCAAAGGACAAAAGGTCGAATCAAAAGACAGAAAGAGAGAAACAAGAAATATGAATGAAAATAAACTCACCCAGTAACCCCAGGAATGGTCTTACGCCTCGGAATATGCTGGGCAGACTTCTTCACTCGCTTCTTGGGAGCATCGTCGGAGGAACCTGCCGGAGCGGTGCGCTTCTTCGAGGCATCAAGAGCTCGAGAAGAAAGAGGCTCGGCGTCGTGCACCTGACCGGCTGGATTAGCTGGGAAAGTAGGAGCCGGAAATGCGTAAGAGATAGGCATCGCGGCAACTACCTCAAGAATTTGGATGTCGTCCGAGTTACCTTCATCCCCGTGGGCCGAGGTCTTGCCACGGGCGCGAGCCGGAGCAACATCCGACTTAGGGACAAACTCTTCCGAGTCAGGTTCCCCGCTGTCCGGGGTATTCCGATCTGTGGTCCACGGAAGAGCCAGAACCTCGGCATCCTCGATCTTTTGCTCCGCAAACCTCTGCGAGAAAAGAAACAAAGTAGAGTTAGCAAAAGAATAGTCACAAACGCGACTCGAAAACAAACACAAATGCGTAAATTTACCTCAGGAGGGGGATCCTGCGAGTGAACGGCTTTAGTACCCATGTCCAGTCCTCCGGCATATCAGTATTGAAGATAGCTCGGACACGCTTATAAATAAGATAGTCGTCGAGCTCAACCATCGAAACTCGATTGGGATCGAGAGGACCACTCATGTAACAAAGCTTGTGAGAGCGAAGCTAGAAAGGGCAGATTCGGCTGCTGACGAATGTGGTCATCAGATCCTCACTGCGGAGCCCGACGCGGATCAACTCCTTGAGCCGAATCTCGAATTCCTCGGCCAAAGCATGGCTCTTCCTGGGATTGTAGTTCCAATTCTTCTTGGAAGGGGTGCCAATAGAAAAGGTAGGGAGCCGAATCTTGTCTTCTTTTCCAGTGTTCTTGACATAGAAAAATGATCTATGCCATTTCTTGCAAGACTCGAGGCCGGCGACACGAGGGAACTCGGAATTTCTCCGAGCTGTAATGGACGCGGCTCCACACTGGGTAAGGGATTTCTCGGAGGGGTGAAGAGATTTGTCTGGAACGACATTAGATCGGATCTGGAAGAATTTAGACCAGACGGACACGGAGGGCCAGAGGCCGAAGTACCCCTCCGAGGCCGAGATGTAAGCAGACAAGGAGGCGATAGCATTAGCCGGAAGGTGATGTGGCTGGAGGCCGAAGTAATCAAGGAATGCCCTAGCAAAATCGCTAAGGGGGAGGCCGAACCCACGAGCAAAGTGGGACATGAAAACAACGTACTCGCCTTCGTCGAGTACATGAGAGGATTCTTTGCCGGGCAAGCGACAGCTTACCTCGGCAGGAATCCGACGTGTCCTAATCAGCCACTCAATCTCACGACGAGTGACAGAGGAGCCCTACCAAGAGTCCCGTTCTGGACCGGACGCAAGGTCATCATCTTCGACGAGCGCTCCACTGGCGGAACTAGACATGGGCTCGCCGGAGGAATCAACGGAGGAGAAACTAGCGGCGGAGCGAGGCCTAGAAGCGCAGGGCCCCGTCGTGATTCTAACGAACGCGGCGGCGCGACAAAGAATAACCACCACGAGGAATCTAGGAAACCGAAGGATAGCCTAGGGCGTAAATCTAGCAGCAGTGCTGTAGAATAACTCACCCGTGGAGGCGGCGAAGAAGCGCACGGCGATGAGGTCGTCGGAGCAGAAGAACTGCAACGTCGCCGTCGAGGAGATTGACAATGGCGCAGCCACCAGCGCACGAACAGAGGCACATGCGCGAGAAGGAAGAATAAGAACGGTGAGCGAAGGGGGAAAGTAAATCCTCTAGCCCCGCACCTCTCCTTGTAACCACGCAGCCCTGGCGGTAGTGGGATCGTGGGTGCGCACGCTAACCATGTAAATCACGCGTGCGGCTGAACCGCTAGCAACTGAGTGGAGCCACACCGAAGACCACACGACGCAGGAGAGGATCGGGCCTCCTGACCGATGCGGTACTCGAGGCGTCACTGCGTGGACGCGACGGGCGCAGTAATCACTGTAGCTTTTCAGTGGGAACTGTAGAGGAACAAAAAACTAGAATAATGATGAGCAGTACACGTAGGACGAGGCGTGCTCAGGAAGCTGCACAGATACCTCGAACAGAAAAAAGTAACTCGGAAATAAGGAGAGACGTATGTTGGGAAACTGATGTGGCCCGGCCGAGGTTACAGGTAGGAACACACCAGCTTCGGGGACTAATGTTGGAGAGGTGACCCCGGATAGGGTCAAGACAGAGGAAGGACGAAAGGAGTCTCCCTTGTCATAAGCCGAGTTACTGTTTATATCCGCCGAGTCATGTAAGAGTCGGCCGAGATAAGCAAGGCCATGACAGCTACAGAAGGAGTAACACCTTATCCGGCCGACATACGAATTAAGTCGGCCGAGAGAGTCTGAATAACTTGAATGCAGGTGAAGGCCGAGCCGAGTTATGCGAGACAAGTCCGAGTAACACGAAGCTTGCAGGAGAAGGAGGTGTCTATAGTCAAACCCTTGTCACTGGCTAGGAGGAATCTGAACAGAGCCAAGAATAAAGGACAAGGAGCAGAGCAGCAGAAGGGCAGAAGAAGGTCACAGAGGTGACAGTCAGGGAGCCCGAGGCGCGCATGTGGGGCTCTCTGGAACATTGTCGTTGATAGCACAGGGACACAGAAAGGGGGTCGCCGAGTTACCATATTGGGACAAGAATATTCCTCGAATATGCTTGCCATGTCAGCCCTAGGAGGAACCAAGGCACCCCTTTATAAGGGGAGACGCGGGCTCCTGAGAGGGGATCGATTCATTCTAAGCCGTAAGGCTTGTGTAGTAGCTCTCTTCTTCCTGCAAACAGCTCAAGGAGCACTTGTAGTCCTTAAGAGGAGAAATAAAGATCTGCATGTTAGTCATTTGAGTATAGAAATCACTACATCTTCCCTCCCCGGATCCCTCTAGCATCCATTGGCCCCATACTTTAGCCTACCCATGGCATCTGACGTGCCACCACCATGACAAATAAACCACTAAGGAAAATTTTAACACTTTGAAAAATTCCACACTTGTCTTTTCTTCCCGTAAACTTTTCTAATCTTCTTTCTCATCTCAATTTTTAGATGAACTCCATCAACGAAGCCATTAGGAAGGGACCACTCATGACCATGACTTTGGAGTGTGAGACTGAATTTCCCAAGGCACTCAAGAACGTTATGGTTACCAAGGGGATACATGGTGCAGTTCTGTACAAGGGATTCCCTATGATGGATGAAGGAGAAGAGTATTGGTGGGTGCAACTTCACTTGTGCAAAAACAAGGAACATAACCACAAAGAGTCAGGATTTTGCATGGTCACCAACTCTAAAATGCACGCAACATTCTTTGACTCTGCAAGAAATGCAACTTGGAATGCCATCAAGGAGCTTGGTGATAGACTCAAGTGCAGAATGCTCAACACTCAAAATGACCTTAGAGAAGAAAAGAAGCATACCCAAGACTTAGATACTACCAATCAACAACTAAGGGGTGACATCATAGACTTAATATGGGAGTCTTGTGAACAAGATAGACAGGTTGCCACTAAGGATGCCCTGATAGCTATTTTGTCTAGTGAGTGAGAATTGTAACGTACTCTATTAGTTGGACCACCACACTTGTCGTTTTACTTCAAAAATTTGTCTAAGTTATGTTGAACCTTGGTGTTTGTAATGGATTTGTGTATGCCATAATTTGTGTGTTTGATGTACTTGTGTTATTTTGTCTTGTGAATTTTCTTTACTTGTGATGATTCTAACCTTTCTCTATCTTATAAAAATAGATGCCTAACGTTGTTACCAGCACTGCCGAGGAGTTCAAGGGAACTCACTTTGGTACTCGTCTCATTGAGCTCACTAGTGTGCTCAACCTTCCGCTTCCTAGTATCACGACACTTCAGCTCATCATGTTTGAGAGGAAGGACCTTTGGGGCTTCAGAGTCACACAACCAGGGCACCAGGTAGAGCCACCCATGGAGGCTATCACTTTCAAGCTGATGCATGATGACAAGGAGAGAGTCTTATATGTAGTCATGCAGGAGTTACTTGGACGCCTGGTTGGGAGGCACTCCACCGAGCTTAGAGGTCTCTACTTTCACCCGTTCGGGAGACACGACAAGGAGGGTGAGGCTATAGAGTACGATGATGCTACTAGGGAGACAATGGAGCCAATTCGTCTGTACTTTCAGGATCTAAAGGGTCTTCTTAGACATCTTGACACTAATAGGACCAACGTCATGCTTAGCAATGACGAGCTCCGGGTTTAGCTGCGGGAGAAGGACAAGCTCTTCGCGGAGCAAGACGAGATTGTCAAAGAGATGGAGGATAGATTTGAAAGCCAGGACAAGAAGTTCAAGAGACAGGAGAAAAGAGTCCAAGACAGGAACAAGAAGACCAGGGAGATGAAGGAGGAGTTAGTGAAGGGTTCGCAGCATAGAAAACAAAAAATTTCCTACGATGTGAACTATATACCAAGATCTATATACTAGATACAAACAACGGGCGGATGTATATCCGTAGAGAACATACCCTTGAAGACCGACAAAGCTTAACGAGTTCAACTCGTGGTTGATGTAGACGATCTCTTGCCGATCTCAAGATCGAGAGGAAGTCCTAGCGCCGCAAATCAGCAGCGCATCCGTGCTCGCACACACGTTCGAGGCACCGAGCAACCTCCGCCTCCTCGCTCCAAATGATGCAGCGGAAGCACAACTATTTCTTGCCGAATAGCCACGGGAACCTGTATCTCGCTAGTCCGAGACCATGGGGATAAATTCTAGGGAGAGAGATCCTTCGCGAGTAGGTGTGTGAGACAAGTGAGGAGGGGCTCCTTTTATAGGAGGAGGGGGGGGACCCCAAGGGGGTGGCCGGCGCATGGGGGCTGCCCCCTTGCCCTCCCCTCTTCATGTGGGTGGACACTCCACTCACAAAACTCCTCTAAATTCCCTCCACTCAAAAGTCCACTCAAAAATCCCATTAAATTTCCACCAAATTTAATGCAAACTCTCATTAAATAAAACTCTTTTATTTTATTCAGAATTTTGTCAATTACTTTAATGACAAACATTCACAAATAACCCCTTGCTAGAATTCTATTTCACATGCATAACCACTTTATGCAATTTCACCCGAAAACCTGTTTCGGTATCTAGTGAAATAAATTCCTGCGCTTGTTCATTCTTTCGGCATGAAACATTTGCTCCAATTGGATGTCGGTGTCTCTTAAGTGTGTCACCCTACGGTTCGTGAATAATGCGGACATGCATGATCGAGACCCCTCTCGGATCAATAATCAGAAGCGGGATCTGGAGACCCATACTGACTCCCATACATTCAACGATGACTTTCTTGTGATCGCCGGAACCTTTTACGCTAGTATCTTAATCCCTTTGTTTCACGATATATTACATGTTCGAGATTCGATCATCGGTATCTCCATACCTAGTTTGATCTCGTTACCGACATGCACTCTTTTCTCGTTCCTGTGATATAACATTCTAGTGATCAAATCACTTGCTTGCAAGCTAATCAATGTGATATCACCGAGAGGGCCCAGAGTATATCTATCCGTCATCGGGATGAACAAATTCCAATCTCGATCCATGAGCCTCAACATAACACTTTATTAGTTCTGAATCCATCTTTATAATCACCCTGTTACGGTGTGACGTTTGATGTTATCAAGAAACTCTTCCGGTGTTAGTGATTGACATGATCTCATGGTCTAAGGATTAGGATCACTTCGTAAGTTGTTATAGCAATATAAACACAATGACTTTGATCGTAATGCTATACTTCAGATGAATGTTCATCACATCATTACACTAATGTTGTGATCCCGTTATTAACAACATCCAATGTCCATGATCAGGAAACCTTGATCATCTTCTTAATCAACGAGCTAGTTTATGAGAGAGGCATAACTAGGAACTTTCTGTTTGTTTATTAAACACACATGTATTAACGTTTCCGTATTAATACAATTATAGCATGCAAAATAAACATCTATCATATACTTGGAATACACATAATAAACACTTTATTATTGCCTCTCAGGGCATATTCCTTGATCTCCCACTTGCACTAGAGACAATAATCTAGTTACATAGTGATAAATCTAACACCCATTGAGTTGGTGTTGATCATGTTTTGCTCTAGGGAGAGTTTTAGTTAACGGATCGCTACATTGAGATCCGTATGTACTTCTAAATCTTTATATCTCCATCCTTGACATGCTCATGGATGGAGTGAAACCGGCAACAATATGCTTGGAATGCTTGTGAGACCTTGGCTCTTTGGCATTGGCAATGGCACCATTGTTGTCACAATAGATCACCATTGGGTCCAACGTTTGCCACAACTCCTAGTTCGGATATGAACTCCTTCATCCAAATCGCTTCTCGAGCTTTTGAAGCGACAACATATTCGGCCTCCGTTGTTGATTCCGCTACCACAGGTTGTTTGGAGCTCCTCCAACTAACGCTCGCCATTCATGAGAAATACGATCCGGATTGAGACTTAGAGTCATCCGGATCGGTGTCAAAAGCGTCGACATAACACTTAGCGACGAGCTCTTCTTCACCTCTCAGTATACAAGAAACATATCCTTAGTTCTTCGTAAGTACTTAAGGATATTCTTGACCGCTATCGATGTTCGAACTGGATCGATTGGTACCTACTAGTCAAACTAATAGCATGTGCCACATCCGGTCTTGTACATAGCATGGCATACATTATAGAGCCTATGGCTGATTCATAGGGTACTTTGGCCATTATCTCTCTTTCTTTCGCCGAATCCGGACTTTGAGTCTTACTCAATGTCTTGCCTTGCAACATAGGTAAGAACCCCTTCTTACTTCGTCCATTTTAAACTTCTTTAAAATCTTATCAAGGTATGTACTTTGCGATAGCCCTATTAGGCGCCTAGATCTATCTCTATAGATCTTTATGCATAATATGTATGACGCCTTCACCTAGGTCCTTCATTGAAAATTTCTTTGTTTAGATAACTTTTAACACTTTGTTTAAAAGTTCTATATCATTCGATCAATAATATGTCATCCACATATAATATCGAAATGCCACATTGCTCCACTCACTTTCTTGTAAATACAAGCTTCTCCATAAGTTTGGACAAATCCAAACTCTTTGATCACCTCATCAAAGCGGAGATTCCAACCGTGATGCTTGCTTCAATCCATAGATGGATCGCTGAAGCTTGCACACCTTGTTAGCATCCTTAGGATCGACAAAACCCTTTGGTTGTATCATATACAACTCTTCTTCAATATTACCATTGAGAAAGCGGTTTTGACATCCATCGCCATATTTCATAATCGAAATATGCAGCAATTGCTAACATAATCCTAATCGACTTTAGCATCGCTACGGGAGAAAGTCTCATCGTAGTCAACTCCTTGAATTTGTCGAAACCCCTTTGCGACAAGTCGAGCTTTATAGATGGTCACATTACCATTAGCATCAGTTTTCCTTTTGAAAATCCATTTGTTCTCCACGGCCTTTCGGGCGTGAGGTAATTCCACCAAGTTCCAAACTTGATTTTCATACATGGATTCCATCTCGGTTCATGGCTTCTAACCATTTGTTGGAATCCGGGCTCATCATCGCTTCTTCATACGTCGGGGTCATTATTTTCATCAACCATGAAATTCATGACGGGATTTCGTCTGTTCGAGGCTGCAGCTACTGTTTGACTGCGAGGTTGTAGTACTCTCTTCGGAGTTTCATGATCATTATCATTAGTTCCCTCTTCAAGGTGCAGCCAACTCGGAACAACTTCCGGCTGCGCTACTCGCCATACTTTGAAGAGAAGGTTCCACAACCTCTTGAGTTCTACCTTCCGACTACTCACACCTTTCGCGAAACTCTTTCTCTAGAAAGGATCCATTCTTGGCAACAAAAACTTGCCTCGGATCTGTGATAGAAGGAATACCCAATAGTTTCTTTAGGGTATCCTATGAAGACGATTTTTACGCTTTGGGTTCGAGTTTATCCGTTGAAGTTTCTTCACATAAACATCGCATCCCCAAACTTTAAGAATGACTTAGGTTTGTTTCAAACCACAATTCATACGGTGTCTTTTCAACGGATTTATATGGTGCACGATTTAAAGTGAATACAGCAGTTTCTAGTGCATAACCCCAAAATGACAACGGCAAGTCCGTCAGAGACATCATAGATCGAACCATATCTAATAAAGTACGATTATGACGTTCCGACACACCATTTATTTGTGGTGTTCCGGCAGGTGTGAGTTGTGAAACAATTCCACACTCTTTCATGTGAGTGCTAAACTCGTAACTTAGATACTCACCTCCACGGTCGGACCGTAGAAATTTGATCTTTCTATTACGATGATTTTCCACTTCATTATGAAATTCCTTGAACTTTTCAAAGGTTTCAGACTTGTGTTTCATCAAGTAGATATAACCGTATCTACTCAAATCATCCGTGAAAGTAACAAAATAACGATATCCACCTCGCGCCGTGTCACATCCCAAGGTTTTCCAAGTATTTTATATTCTCTAATAAAACCTACTAAAGTGTTTTGGCTTTGTTTTAGATTTAAAAATAAATATCTCAATAAAACAAATCCTATTGGATTTATTAATGAAAGTCTATTATAATAATGGACACTAAAATAAAAGGATATTTTGTGTTAAAAACAATTTCCAAAATATTATATATATTTCCCAAATTAAACCTACTAATTTGATTTTGAAAATATTTAGGTTTCAAATAAAGATTTTATTAATAAAATCAAACCCTATTTGATTTAATAACTAGGGCCATTTTATTTAATTATTATTGGACCCTAAAGCAAAATAATATTTTGTTTTAAACAAGTATCCAAGTATTATTTACTTCCAAATGATACCTACTGATTTGATTTTAAAAATATTTGGATTTCACATAAAGATTTTATTAATAAAACAACAAAAACTTTATTTAATCAATAAACCATGGCCTACTTATTTAATTAAGGATGGAGCCTAAAAAGATTAAAGTGTTATTTATTTAGGATTTTTGGTTCAGAATACTAAACAGAACCAAATTTGTAGTTACAATGTTTGGTGAAGATTTGAAATGTTTTGAATGGTTGAGAATTGTTTGAAATAACAAATCAGAAATAGAAAGAAAAGAAAAAAGTTAGATAGAAAAAAAATGAACAGCCCAACAAATCCAGCCCAACTAAACCCAATGCCCACCTCCCTATTCCCGAACCGTTTTACGCACCTCAAAAGAAACCACCGAGGCGACATGTGGACCCTCCTTTCCTCTTTTCCCCAGACACAACGACCCCACACTGTTCATCCTCTCCACCCTCGACCGTTCCTCCGTTCTCGGCAGTAATTGCGTCGTCAATTCGACTTAATGCCCGATTAAACCTCGCGGTGATCACTCGAGTTAAATCCCTCTTCCTCTCTCATTCCCCCCAAACCCCACGCATCGAGAGCCACCAGGCTGTCGCCAATCTTCACCGCACCGTCGCCGTCTCCGACGAGTTCACGGCCAAACTCCGGCGGCATCTCCTCGCCCGTGCCATACCGAGCAAGCAGGTAGATTCGCCAGAACCAGGAGCACCGCTCTGTAACCTCAGCTTCCCCGCGGGCACCTGCGAGCCTCGCCAGCAACCTCAGCCTCCGCCGTGCGCCATTGCTCGTCGAGCATTTCGGTGAACTCAGACTACCGACCCTTCCGTTCACGCACTCATCCTTGCCATGATCTTGCGCAGCTAACCCGTCCTCCGTTTGCCTTCTCGTGGATCACGGCTTCGTCTTGACTTGACCAGAGCCGTCGCCAAAGTACCAACTCCGGCGAGCAATCCCGCCCAAACCAAAGGTCGCCCTTCACCCACCAGTCCCACGTTGAGCATCAGCGTCGCTCCACGAACCCGGTGAGCATCCTCCCCCTCTTCCTCGCTTCCTGCCTCACCAACGCCGCCTTGCCGCCCGTCGCCACGCCACGCACGCCTTGGCCTGGTTAATGGCCATCTGTTTAGGTCCGTTAGATCTAGATCAGACGAACAAGATTAGGTCACTTAAACGCCGAAGAGGTATGCGCTCAGAGCCGCACGATTAGATTTAATCAACGCGCAGGCGTGATCCGCATGACCGGTATCAAGAGAAAAAGCAGCGTGTCCAGTGTTGAGATAAAACAGGTTTTTGAATCAGATTTATTTGAAAACTTCAAACCTTTGTAACTTTCAAACCACACGTCCAAATTTTACAAATTTTATATCAATGAGTTCAGGAGAACAAGCCCTAGCCAACCATGCCCTTAGTTTGGCAAATAGTAGCTGTTAGCTTGTTTGAATTTACAGATTCATTTGTATGCTTGTTTAGAGAATAAAAATTGTTTAAAATTGAATTTAAGGATAAAACTTTTGCAAATTGGTTTGTTGTGACCTTACTGACCCTAGGAACCAACCCATGGTTTGGAAAATGAATTTGGAAAAGTTTGGAATGGATTAATTAGTTTAGTCCATTTCTAGCCAAATAAAATTATTGATTTTATTATAAAAATGATTATGGGAAGAAAACTTTGAGTAGATGGTTTGGACCAAACCTACTGACCAAAACACCAAGTTTTGCAATAGCAACTCATTTGGTGAACCCTATGGGCTAATGTCTTAGTAAAAAAATATTTCCACACCACATAAAATAACACTTTGTTTTGAAAATGGTTTTAAAGTGAAACCTTTAGCAAATGACTTGGCCACTTTAGGAAATGACCATTAGATGTACCCAAATGACTATGACCCACTAGGAACCACTTTTTCAAACAAAACAAAGCTTGGCATGCTTGCATGCATTTCTTTGACTTTGTTATTTATGTGTGTTGTTTTGATTGGTAGATTGAGTTTGTGCCTTGCTTGATTGATTTGTAGTGACTTGAAGAGTGTGATTGTTGCAAAGATCAAGAAGAGAACCTATACTCTACCAAAAAGGCAAGTGATGCTTCATACTTTCTATCCCAATACTTTTATTATGCATTAGTGATTTTGCTAAGTAAACTTGCATGGATTTTGCTAAGTATAGATCTTGCTATAGGAAAACCTTGTAGATGAATCCTTAGTAGGATTTTCCTAAGTTAAGATTCCTACTACTACCAAGCTTAGCCTAGCTAATAGAAAATATGGGTGGAATATATATTCACACTATGGAAAAATATTCTAAGTCTGAGGACTTAAGTTTTGTTTAATAAAACAACTAAATTAATGAATCACCTGGGTGGAATGGGCTTGCTTGGTGGAGAATGGTTGAGTGGTTCACAATGCCATAGGCTTGGATTGTGTATCTCACTTGTGGAATGCCACCCAGGAAACAAAGGGATTTGAGATGTCAAATGTTGAGAAGCTTCAAGTGCAACCACTTGGCAATATGGGCTCTGCCATGATCATATAGGTTGCAAGAACTTAGCCAAATGGACAGTGGGTGGTAGTGTTTGATAGGTGGGAACGTCCATTTTGGTCTAAGGAAGGCTTGAAAGATTTTGTCTTGGGAAACCAAGTCTTGTGGGTAAAGTGCACCACCTCTGCAGAGTGTAAAATCTAAGTACTTAGCCATGTCCCTGGTAAAGGACAATTTGAGCATCAAGACATGGAAACAATCAAGAGTCTCATCATTCAAATTTCTAAAGTTAAAACTTGTGGTTGAACAAGGGTTGTTTGAATTCTTCAATCATTGATGGAGAGATGGCTTGGTACAAGGATCTTGAAATCTTTGATTGAGGAAATGATTTTGTCAAGCAAAAACTTAGTATTTTCAAAATGATAAGAAAAATCTATTTTGAGCAATGCAAGCCTCAACTCCACTTAGCCAAATGCATATAGATGATAGACTCCACTATACTACCATAGTATCACTTGCCAATACAATTCAAATGTATTGACCCTTTGTGGCTGTAACTTGTATGTTGCAGGTTTGATTGATTTTAGTGAAGATTGTTTGATTAGGATTACAAAGTCTACAACCAACATCTGCCTGTGGCACTTTGAAGATGAAGGACCCCATGATTATAATTATTCCGCTGCAATGAAATGTAATAGCCAATGAGCTATGTAAGATGTAATAAAAATTATGTTATTCCTGGTTATAAAGTTATATTATGACCCTTGTTTCTTGATATTACATCTTAACTGTGGATGCTAGCTATTGATCCAGGGACTAGCATTGTAAACACAGGAGGGATCAATCTTAATAAAGGTTGGGACCCCTACAGATGGTATCAGAGCATTGTGTTGCCTGTAGGATTTGTAAACCTAGGATTGGACAAAAACCCTTAGAAAAATAGGAGTTATGTTTTGATCCAAAACTTATTTACAAAAACACTTGTAAACTCTTTCCTTAACCATTTTGGCTTCAACTCTACTTCTCTTCTACTTCCACTTGATGGAAAAGCCTAACCATGACCAAAGCCTACACCATGTGCAAAGGACTTCTTCAACTTCTTCAACTCTAATGACTTCAACATCTTCAACCTCTTCACCAAGGACTTCCAACATGGAAACTACTAAGGACCACAAGTGAAACAAGGAAATCTTACTTAAGAATTAGAGACTGAGAGAATGCAAAATAAGAAGAAACCATCAACAACTTTGAAGTGTTGTAACCAAGAGTTTGTCTCAAGGAAACCATGATCTCATGCAAAGGGAAGAAAGATCACAAGTGAACCATATAGATGGACCACCATAATTTAGTTAAGACAAAACACACTAACTTGTGTTGTGTAACAAAAATATTTTGTTGCCTAAGTATGTGCTTGAACCTTGTTGTTTGAGTGAAAAGTTTGTTTTGTGATAGCATGCATAATTGTTTGTGTAAATTGTGATGTGTGTGAATAGAAATATTTCCTTAGAAATATCTTGCCTACCCTAACCCTCATTCAACCCAAACAGATGACTACTCCAAAAGACTCCAACATCAAGGTTGATGACAACAACCACAACCAAGAGGACAACATGAGAGAACTTATAGTAACCCAAAACCAGTTGAGCCAAGATACAACTCAGTTTTTAGCCAACAACAATAGACTAGACCCAGCCATACAAAGGATTTTGAAACTTCAATCCCAACTGATGCTTAAGGTGACTAATCAAATGATTAGCATAGAAGAAAGCTATCCAAAGAGAGTTTATGATAACAAGGATGAAAAGAATATTGTTCTAGATGGAGCCCCAGCTTGCATTATTTGTGGGGACAAAGGTCATACTTCCAAGGATCATGAAGGACAATGCCCCAATTGTGAAGAAGATCATCCTGTTGGACAATGTCCTACCTCCCAAGCTACTTGCTACCTGTGTGAAGGAAGTGATCATACTCCAGGTCTATGTCCTATCTATGCCATGGTGGAACAAAGGAAACAAGAAGGATCCAAGTCTACCAAAGGAAAAGGACCACTCCTACATCCAAACAAGACAACCCAATTCAAAGGATCAAGGAAAATCAAGAAGCCCAAGCAAGACATGAGCCTTGTGCAAAGTCGTAAATGTAAGGAAATGGGACACTACTCCAGTGGATGCCCAGAGAACAAGAAGAATAAAGATATTGACCAAGTGTGGTGCAACAACTGCAAAGAACCAGGCCACTATGTAGCAACTTGCCCACAAGAGCAACGCAAAGAACTTAAGGACATTAATTGTTTCAACTGTAAGAATCTAGGACACTATGCAAGCAACTGTCCAGAAAGGATGAAGAACAAGTTGAACAAGCCTATGGAGAAACTTAACCTTGGCCCATGAGCTTCATGAGTCAAGTATGGAAACTAAGGACATAAATGCAAAAGTTTGCTTAGAGAAGTTTTCCAGGACCCAAGAAGGACAATTTTTGTTTGAAAATTTTTAAGGGTGGTAGAACCCTAGTTGTTTGAACTTGCTTGTAACCCCAGCCTTCCCAAATCTCGGGACGAGATTTATTTTAAGGGTGGTAGCCTGTCACATCCCAAGATTTTCCAAATCTTGTAATGTGAAAATAAATTAATAAAATAAAACTTTGTTTGATTTTTTAGAGCCAGAAGAAACTTTTTGAATTCAATTGGAACTTCAAACCCATTTGAATTACAATAAACCTAAAGAGATTTAAAAAGATAAACATTTAATAAAAAGAAAAATAAAACATTTGGAAATACTATTTTGAAACAATTAAATGAAAAGAATTGTTTCCATATGAAATAGAAGTTTTACAAATAAGGATCATTTTACAAAGCCAATTAAAACCTTGGACAAACTTTTGGATTAAAACATTTTAATTTAAATAAAATAGCAAAGGTTTAAAAAAAAAGGATTGCTTAAATAAAATAATAAGGAATTAAATTTTATTATGAAAGGTTTTACCATTTTAATTAAAACATCAAGACTTATTGAATTGTTTAAATAGGTTTTCCAAGTATTTTATATTCTCTAATAAAACCTACTAAAGTGTTTTGGCTTTGTTTTAGATTTAAAAATAAATATCTCAATAAAACAAATCCTATTGGATTTATTAATGAAAGTCTATTATAATAATGGACACTAAAATAAAAGGATATTTTGTGTTAAAAACAATTTCCAAAATATTATATATATTTCCCAAATTAAACCTACTAATTTGATTTTGAAAATATTTAGGTTTCAAATAAAGATTTTATTAATAAAATCAAACCCTATTTGATTTAATAACTAGGGCCATTTTATTTAATTATTATTGGACCCTAAAGCAAAATAATATTTTGTTTTAAACAAGTATCCAAGTATTATTTACTTCCAAATGATACCTACTGATTTGATTTTAAAAATATTTGGATTTCACATAAAGATTTTATTAATAAAACAACAAAAACTTTATTTAATCAATAAACCATGGCCTACTTATTTAATTAAGGATGGAGCCTAAAAAGATTAAAGTGTTATTTATTTAGGATTTTTGGTTCAGAATACTAAACAGAACCAAATTTGTAGTTACAATGTTTGGTGAAGATTTGAAATGTTTTGAATGGTTGAGAATTGTTTGAAATAACAAATCAGGAAATAGAAACAGAAAAAGAAAAAAGAGTTAGATAGAAAAAAAAATGAACAGCCCAACAAATCTGGCCCAACTCCAGCCCAACTAAACCCAACAGCCCACCTCCCCTATTCCCGAACCGTTTTTCTGCACCTCAAAAGAAACCACACTGAGGCTGACATGTGGACCCTCCCTTTCCCTCTTTTTCCCACTGACACAACGACCCCACGCCACTGTTCATCCTCTCCACCCCGCTCGACCGTTCCTCCCGTTCCTGGCAGTAATTCGCGTCGTCAATTCGACTTAATGCCCCGATTAAACCTCGCAGTGATCACTCGAGTTAAATCCCCTCTTCCTCCTCTCTCATTCCCCCCAAACCCCACGCATCGAGAGCCACCAGGCTGTCGCCAATCTTCACCGCACCGTCGCCGTCTCCGACGAGTTCACGGCCAAATTCCGGCGGCATCTCCTCGCCCTTGCCATACCGAGCAAGCAGGTAGATTCGCCAGACCCAGGAGCACCGCTCTGTAACCTCAGCTTCCCCGCGGGCACCTCTGAGCCTCGCCAACGACAACCTCCAGTGCGCCGCCGTCTGCCATTGCTCCGTCGAGCATTTCAGGTGAACTCAGACTACCCCGACCCCTTCCGTTCACGCACTCATCCTTGCCATGATCTTGCGCAGCTAACCCCGTCCTCCGTTTGCCTTCTCGTGGATCACAGCTTCGTCTTCGACTTCGACCAGAGCCGTCCGTCGCCAGTACCAACTCCGGCGAGCAATCCCGCCCAACCCAGTGCGCCCCTTCACCCACCAGTCCCACGTTGAGCATCAGCGTCGCTCCACGAACCCGGTGAGCATCCTCCCCCTCTTCCTCGCTTCCTGCCTCACCAACGCCGCCGCCGTCTGCCCGTCGCCGCCACGCACAGCCACGCAGCGCCGCTGGTTAATGGCCATCTGTTTAGGTCCGTTAGATCTAGATCAGACGAACAAGATTAGGTCACTTAAACGCCGAAGAGGTATGCGCTCAGAGCCGCACGATTAGATTTAATCCAACGCACCAGAGCGTGATCCGCAGCGAACCGGTATCGCCCAGTAGAAAAACAACGCGTGTCCAGTGTTGAGATAAAACAGGTTTTTGAATCAGATTTATTTGAAAACTTCAAACCTTTGTAACTTTCAAACCACACGTCCAAATTTTACAAATTTTATATCAATGAGTTCAGGAGAACAAGCCCTAGCCAACCATGCCCTTAGTTTGGCAAATAGTAGCTGTTAGCTTGTTTGAATTTACAGATTCATTTGTATGCTTGTTTAGAGAATAAAAATTGTTTAAAATTGAATTTAAGGATAAAACTTTTGCAAATTGGTTTGTTGTGACCTTACTGACCCTAGGAACCAACCCATGGTTTGGAAAATGAATTTGGAAAAGTTTGGAATGGATTAATTAGTTTAGTCCATTTCTAGCCAAATAAAATTATTGATTTTATTATAAAAATGATTATGGGAAGAAAACTTTGAGTAGATGGTTTGGACCAAACCTACTGACCAAAACACCAAGTTTTGCAATAGCAACTCATTTGGTGAACCCTATGGGCTAATGCCTTAGTAAAAAATATTTCCACACCACATAAAATAACACTTTGTTTTGAAAATGGTTTTAAAGTGAAACCTTTAGCAAATGACTTGGCCACTTTAGGAAATGACCATTAGATGTACCCAAATGACTATGACCCACTAGGAACCACTTTTCAAACAAAACAAAGCTTGGCATGCTTGCATGCATTTCTTTGACTTTGTTATTTATGTGTGTTGTTTTGCTTGATTGGTAGATTGAGTTTGTGCCTTGCTTGATTGATTTGTAGTGACTTGAAGAGTGTGATTGTTGCAAAGATCAAGAAGAGAACCTATACTCTACCAAAAAGGCAAGTGATGCTTCATACTTTCTATCCCAATACTTTTATTATGCATTAGTGATTTTGCTAAGTAAACTTGCATGGATTTTGCTAAGTATAGATCTTGCTATAGGAAAACCTTGTAGATGAATCCTTAGTAGGATTTTCCTAAGTTAAGATTCCTACTACTACCAAGCTTAGCCTAGCTAATAGAAAATATGGGTGGAATATATATTCACACTATGGAAAAATATTCTAAGTCTGAGGACTTAAGTTTTGTTTAATAAAACAACTAAATTAATGAATCACCTGGGTGGAATGGGCTTGCTTGGTGGAGAATGGTTGAGTGGTTCACAATGCCATAGGATTGGATTGTGTATCTCACTTGTGGAATGCCACCCAGGAAACAAAGGGATTTGAGATGTCAAATGTTGAGAAGCTTCAAGTGCAAGCACTTGGCAATATGGGCTCTGCCATGATCATATAGGTTGCAAGAACTTAGCCAAATGGACAGTGGGTGGTAGTGTTTGATAGGTGGGAACGCGTCCATTTTGGTCTAAGGGAAGGCTTTTGAAAGATTTTGTCTTGGGAAACCAAGTCTTGTGGGTAAAGTGCACCACCTCTGCAGAGTGTAAAATCTAAGTACTTAGCCATGTCCCTGGTAAAGGACAATTTGAGCATCAAGACATGGAAACAATCAAGAATCTCATCATTCAAATTTCTAAAGTTAAAACTTGTGGTTGAACAAGGGTTGTTTGAATTCTTCAATCATTGATGGAGAGATGGCTTGGTACAAGGATCTTGAAATCTTTGATTGAGGAAATGATTTTGTCAAGCAAAAACTTAGTATTTTCAAAATGATAAGAAAAATCAATTTGAGCAATGCAAGCCTCAACTCCACTTAGCCAAATGCATATAGATGATAGACTCCACTATACTACCATAGTATCACTTGCCAATACAATTCAAATGTATTGACCCTTTGTGGCTGTAACTTGTATGTTGCAGGTTTGATTGATTTTAGTGAAGATTGTTTGATTAGGATTACAAAGTCTACAACCAACATCTGCCTGTGGCACTTTGAAGATGAAGGACCCCATGATTATAATTATTCCGCTGCAATGAAATGTAATAGCCAATGAGCTATGTAAGATGTAATAAAAATTATGTTATTCCTGGTTATAAAGTTATATTATGACCCTTGTTTCTTGATATTACATCTTAACTGTGGATGCTAGCTATTGATCCAGGGACTAGCATTGTAAACACAGGAGGGATCAATCTTATTAAAGGTTGGGACCCCTACACGCCGACACACTCATTGGACCACATACATCAGAATGTATGATTTCCAATAAATCTGTCGCCCGTTCCATTGAACCGGAAAACGACGTTCTAGTCATCTTGCCCATAAGGCATGGCTCACATGTATCAAATGATTCATAATCAAGTGATTCCAAAAGTCCATCCGAATGGAGCTTCTTCATGCGTTTAATGCCAATATGACCTAGACGGCAGTGCCACATATATGCGGATATATCATCATTAAGTTTAATCCTTTTAGCATCAACATTATGAATATGTGTAACATTATCATTGAGATCTAATAGAAATAAACCATTCATCATCGGTGCATGACCATAAAAGATTTCATTCATATAAATGGAACAACCATTGTTCTCAGATTTAAATGAATAACCACTTTGCATCAAACACGATCCAGATACAATGTTCATGCTCAGTGCAGGCACCAGATAAAATTTATTCAAGTTTATAACTAATCCGACGGTAAGTGGAGAGGCAGCGTTCGACGGCGATTACATCAACGTTTGATCCATTGCCGACACGCATCTTGACCTCACCCTTGCTAGCGGTCGCTTGTTCGCAACCGATTCGAGTTACAAATATTAGCAATCAACCGGTATCAAATACCCGGTGCTCTGCGAGCACTAGTCAAGTACACATCAATAACATGTATATCATATATACCTTTGTTTGCCTTGCCGGCCTTCTTGTCGCGGATACTTGGGGCGATTGCGCTTCGATGGCGATCCTTACAATAGTAGCACGGAATCGGACTTAGGTCCAACTCGGGGTTTCTTTTCGGTAGCAACGGGCTTGCCGCCCTTACTTCCTTCCGTTTCCCTTCTTGTCTTTCTTGAAACCAGTGTTCCTATTGATCATCAACACTTGATGTTCCTTTTTATCTCCACTTGCAGTTTTAAGCATTGTGAAGCTCGGGAGAGACTTCTTCATGCCTTGCATATTATAGTTCATCACGAAGCTCTTATAGCTAGGTGGCGAGAGGAGAACACGATGGATGCGTAAGTCAATGGGAATCGATATTCCCAAGGACACAAGCTTATCGTAACCCGACATCTTGAGTACATGCTCACTAATCTGCTGTGCTCTTCCATCATGACTAAAGAACTTTTCAAGCATTGTAGCTCTCTGTTGACATGTGTGTCAAAATCATTTTCAACTCACCCATTGTATCAAATGCATTGCGTTTTGAAACTCTTTGAAGTTCGGCTCTAGCCCATACAATATGCCGCAATGAACTAAGTTGTGGTCCTCTGACGAGTCGATAGACATTCTTCTCCTCGTCGGGCATCATCAAAGGTGGGGGGGCCTAACGCGCTTCTAGCACATATTGATTTTGTGCGCAGAGAGGAGAATCCTCAAATTCATGGCCCATTCAAGATAAAGTTGCTACCGTTCGTTGCTAGTTTCTCTTTCTCCATGAACACATTGAAATTAAAAGCGGTGGTGCCATCTACAACAGAATTTGTAAAGTTTAGACTAAGTGTATGATAGATCGAGTTCAACTAATCTATATTACGAATGAACTCCCACTCAAAAGCGACATCCCTCGTGTCCTTTTGGTGATTACATGAACCAAATCCACTACACCAAGTCCGATCATCACGTGAGTCGGTATAGCTTCAAAGCGAGCATCAAATGGGCATCATATCAACTATATGACTCATGCTTAACCTTTGATTACGTGTTCCGAGGCCATGTCTGTACATGCTAGGCTCGCTAAGTTAGAACCTTAGTATTTGCGTGTAATCGCTTTTACACCAAATATGGTCGTGGATCCAAGAACACCCAATCATCACGTGATGTCTTGGAGCGGCGAAAACATAATCGGTGCATACTAAAGGAAGAACACATTCTTATCTTGATATTTAAATGAGGATCATCTTATTATGCTAACAAAGCGCTAAACAAGCAATATAAGATGCAATCAAACATCATATGTTTATTAGTGAAATTATATGGTTCCATGAGATGATCTCTATCATGTGCATCATGGTATGATCACTATCATACCTATATGTGTAAATCCAAGGTCTATGGATTTTACACGCTATGTGTGTTAAGAGTATCAACTCATACTTCTACTTACAACACTACCATATCATAACACTAGCCCAGCAACAATCTAAACTAGGCCTCTAATTTATCCATTGCAAGTTTTACGTGGCTTAGGGCTTCGAGATAGAACCGTTCTTACCTACGAACATGAACCACAACGAGGATAATCAAATTTTGACAACTCGCTTGCAAAATAGATATTGACTATAGTAGGAGAGACACCGCTAGCCACTTATGCAAACTAGTTGCATGTCAAGCGTGGAACAGGTCTCATGTGCGAGGACATGTAAAGTTTGTCCGGGCTTCATCCCACTATGCCACCAATATCCAAAATCACAACAAAGGAGCAACAACATGATCATCGCCCACATACTAATATGTGTACTACCCGTGTAAAGTATCTATGCATAGATCCGCTCGATACCATGAAGGGTTCGCATAGAAAACAAAAAATTTCCTACGATGTGAACTATATACCAAGATCTATATACTAGATACAAACAACGGCGGATGTATATCCGTGAGAACATACCCTTGAAGACCGACAAAGCTTAACGAGTTCAACTCGTGGTTGATGTAAACGATCTCTTGCCGATCTCAAGATCGAGAGGAAGTCCTAGCGCAAATCAGCGGCGATCCGTGATCGCACACGTTCGAGGCACCGAGCAACCTCGCCTCCTCGCTCCAGCGATGCAGCGGAAGCACAACTCTTTCTTGTCGAATAGCCACTGGAACATGTATCTCGCTAGTCCGAGACCATGGGGATAAATTCTAGAGGAGAGAGATCCTTGAGGAGGTGTGAGAGACAAGTGAGGAGGGGCTCCTTTTATAGGAGGAGGGGGGAACCCCAAGGGTGGCCGGCGCATGGGGCTGCCTGCCCTCCCTCTTCATGTGGGTGGACACTCCACTCACAAAACTCCTCTAAATTCCTCCACTCAAAGTCCACTCAAAATCCCATTAAATTTCCACCAAATTTAATGCAAACTCTCATTAAATAAAACTCTTTTATTTTATTTTATTCAGAATTTTGTCAATTACTTTAATGACAAACATTCAAATAACCCTTGGTAGAATTCTATTTCACATGCATAACCACTTTATGCAATTTCACGAAAACCTTTGTATCTAGTGAAATAAATTCTGCGCTTATTCATTCTTTCGGCATGAAACATTTGCTCCAATTGGATGTCGGTGTCTCTTAAGTGTGTCACCCTACGGTTCGTGAATAATGCGGACATGATCGAGACCCTCTCGGATCAATAATCGAAGCGGGATCCGGAGACCCATCGACTCCCACACATTCAACGATGACTTTCTTGTGATCGTCGGAACCTTTTACGCTAGTATCTTAATCCCTTTGTTTCACGATATATTACATGTGCGAGATTCGATCATCGGTATCTCCATACCTAGTTTGATCTCGTTCGACATGCACTCTTTTCTCGTTCCTGTGATATAACATTCTAGTGATCAAATCACTTGCTTGCAAGCTAATCAATGTGATATCACCGAGAGGGCCCAGAGTATATCTATCCGTCATCGGGATGAACAAATTCCAATCTCGATCCATGAGCCTCAACATAACACTTTATTAGTTGAATCCATCTTTATAATCACCACATTACGGTGTGTTTGATGTTATCAAGAAACTCTTAGGTGTTAGTGATTGACATGATCTCATGGTCTAAGGATTAGGATCACTTCGTAAGTTGTTATAGCAATATAAACACAATGACTTTGATCGTAATGCTATACTTCGGATGAATGTTCATCACATCATTACACTAATGTTGTGATCCCGTTATTAACAACATCCAATGTCCATGATCAGGAAACCTTGATCATCTTGTTAATCAACGAGCTAGTTTATGAGAGAGGCATAACTAGGAACTTTCTGTTTGTTTATTAAACACACATGTATTAACGTTTTCGTATTAATACAATTATAGCATGCAAAATAAACATCTATCATATACTTGGAATACACATAATAAACACTTTATTATTGCCTCTCAGGGCATATTCCCTTCAGTTAGAGGCCAAGGACTTCGAGCTTGAGCACCAGCAGGGATTGATCGAGAGGCTTCACTCACAGAAGAGGGCTCTTAGGGCCAAGATTGAGACCTTGACCACTAGTGTTGAGGAGTACACGACCGCCATGGAGAATGCGGGTCTTACCCTTGTTGATGTGGAGGTCGAAATGGAGGAGTAGTGTAGACTACTATACTATCTTTCATTTACCATACTTTGATTATTGAGTCGCAATGACCATCCAACATGTGGATGGCTTGCTATGGTGTGTTTGCATTTTCAAAACCTATTGTTTATGTCGATCAAACTCTATGTTATTTTGAGCATGGTTATCGTGATTGTTTCTATGAGATGTATTATGCATGTTAAGCATCTATGGTTATCTCATTCTTATCCTTATTGAAACCACATATGCCTCCCTGACATGCCAATCCAACCAAATCAACAACAACAACAACGTTACTCCCGAGATGCAAAAGTTGATGACAAAACAAGCTCAACTGATGTAGATGATGACGCAGTTCATGCAGAACCAAAATCATAATAACAATAACAATAAAAACAACAACAATAACAACAACAATCAGAATAATCTTCCGGGATTTGACATGCTCAACCGATTTCTGAGACTAAGGCCTGCAAAGTTCTCAGGAACCACTGATCCAATGATAGCCAATGACTAGTTACGTTCAGTGAACAAGGACTTAGTGACTGTTGGCTGCACAGACGAAGAAAAGGTCAGATTTGTAGCACATCTTCTTGAAGGACCAGCAACAACATGGTGGGATAACTTTCAGATCACCACTCCCCTTGAGGATGTGACTTGGGCTATCTTTGAGGATGGATTCCGTACAACTCACATTTCATCCGGAGTGATGAACTTGAAGAAGAAGGAATTCCACAATCTGAAGCAGCGTCACTGCAGTGTGGCTGAGTATGTTGAGGAATTAAACAATCTGGAGCGCTATGCACCGGATGAAGTTGATACAGATGCAAAGAGGAAGGATAAATTCCTCGAAGGACTTAATGATGAGTTGAACCTAAAGCTGTCTGTTGCCTATGTTCCAACCTATCAATCACTTTGTGATAAGGCTACCATCTTGGAAAACAAGATGAAACAGGTTGAGAGCAGAAAGAGGAAGCATAGCTTTGATAAGCACAGCTCGGGACCGTCTCACAAGCGTTCCCATCATGATGATAGTGGGAGTTCTGGATCCCACAAACATGGGAAGTACAATAACCACCACAACCACAACTGTCATCATGACAACAAGCACCATCACAGTCATGATAATGACAAGTATAAGAGCCACAAGAGTGGACACAAGGGCCACCATAGTGGAGGTGGAAGTGGAAGTCAGCCTGCAAAGAGAGATATTAGTCAGGTTGAATGTTTCAAGTGTAAGAACATGGGGCACTATGAAAATGAGTGCCCAGAGAAGAATGTTGAAGGAACCACCAAGCCCAACCCTTTCTAGAAGGGACAAGTGAACCACATCAATGTGGAAGAAATATATGAAGAGTCTGATGCCATGGATGGTAATTTCAAAGTAAATTCTGTTCTAGCACTTGTTCTTTTTGATACTGGCGCATCACATTCATTTATATCAAGAGCATTTATTGATAAAAATAGACTTCCGGTTGAAACTATTGGGTGTCCTATAAAAGTAAGCTCTCCTGATGGAGAAATGATAGTGAACTCTGGATGTCATGATCTAGTGATAGAATTTGGAAAGTATAAGTTTCCCGTTAGTTTGATAATCCTAGATTCCCAAGGATTGGATGTTATTTTGGGAATGGATTGGATGACCAAGTATGAAGGAGTACTAGATTGTGCCAACCGTACTGTCACACTCACAATCCTAGATAATAAAAGGATTAGATTCAAGTCTAACTTTGAATCAAAAGGGAGTAAGCTAAATTCTCTTAAGGGGGTTAGCATAGACAGTGTGCCAATTGTGAGAGAGTATCCGGATGTGTTTCTGGAGGAATTACCTGGAATGCCACCATATAGAGATGTTGAGTTTCTGATTGACTTGCTGCCAGGATCTGGACCAATAGCAAAGAGACCTTACAAGATGTCAGTTGATGAGTTGAAAGAACTCAAGAAACAGCTTGGAGAACAGTTGTAGAAAGGATTTATTCAACCAAGTTCTTCATCTTGGGGTGCACCAGTTTTGTTTGTTGAGAAGAAAGATAGAAGTCATAGGTTATGCATAGATTACCATTCACTCAATGAGGTAACTATCAAGAACAAATATCCTTTGCCAAGAATCAATGATTTGTTTGATAAGTTAGAAGGAGCCCGTGTGTTCTCAAAGATTGATCTCCGATCAGGCTACATTCAGCTAAAGATAAGGGAACAAGACATACCTAAGACTGCTTTCACCACTAGGTACGGGTTGTATGAGTACATCGTGATGCCATTTGGTTTGACAAATGCACCAGCCTACTTCATGAATATGATGAACAAAGTGTTCATGGAATTTCTTGACAAGTTTGTTGTCATTTTCATCGATGACATTTTGATCTACTCCAAGAGCAAAGAGGAGCATGAAGAGCATTTGCGTTTAATACTTGAGAAGCTTAGGGCGCATAAGCTGTATGACAAATTCAGCAAGTGTGAATTCTGGCTAAATAAAGTCGGATTTCTCGGGCATATTGTGTCAGGAGATGGTGTAGCGGTTGATCCCGCAAAATTTTCAGCTGTAACTGAATGGGAATCTCCTAAGTCAGTGAAAGAAGTGCGTAGTTTCCTTGGCTTGGCAGGATACTTCAGAATATTCATCGAGAATTTCTCAAAGTTAGCTAAGCCAATGACGGAGTTACTTAAGAAAGACAAGAAATTTGATTGGACTAAAGGATGTGACTCGGTTTCCAAGAGTTGAAAAAGAGACTAGTGACAGCACCAGTCTTATGCCTGCCAGATTTGGAGAAAGATTTCCAAGTATATTGTGATGCATCTCACCAGGGATTAGGTGCAGTTTTGATGCAAGAAGGGAAAGTTGTGGCTTATGCCTCGAGACAACTCAAAATTCATGAAGTGAATTATCCTACTCATGATTTGGAGTTAGCCTCTGTTGTCCATGCACTCAAAATATGGAGACATTATCTTTTGGGAAAGCGTTGCAAAGTGTTCACAGATCACAAAAGTTTGAAGTATTTCTTCACTCAGAAAGAAATCAACATGAGACAAAGAAGATGGCTAGAACTCATCAAGGACTATGACATGAGTTTGCAATACCACCCCGGTAAAGCAAATGTTGTAGCGGATGCATTAAGCCGTAAAGTTTATGTGAATGGCCTCACTAAGGGAGAATTGCCAGATGATCTGTGTGCCCAATTCAAAGATCTCAGATTGGAGATAGTGCCTGAAGGACATCTCATGTCATTGGATGTTCAACCCACTTGTTGGACAAAATCAAGGAAGCCCAAAAGATGGACAAGGAAATTGAAGAGATTAAGGGAAAAATTAGCAAGGGGAAAGCCAAAGGATTCTATGAAGACTAACATGGTACTTTATGGTATGGAAAATGTATCTGCATTCTGCAAGATCCGAAGCTTCGGAAACTGATTTCACAAGAAGCACACAACTCACAATATTCCATTCATCCGGGTAACACAAAATGTACATGGATGTGAAGGAAAGATTTTGGTGGAATAATCTCAAGAAGGACATCGCCGAACATATTGCTTTGTATGATGTATGTAGTAGAGTGAAAGCGGAACATCAGAAACCAGTAGGACTATTACAACCACTACCTATTCCTGATTGGAAGTGGGATAAGATTGGTATGGATTTCATCACTGGACTGCCAAGGACTAGATCAGGATATGATTCTATTTGGGTCGTGGTAGATCGCCTAACTAAAGTGGCTCATTTCATACTCGTGAAGACAACCTATACAAGTGCTAAGTTAGCCAAGATTTATATGAATAGGATTGTGTGTCTGCATGGAGTATCCAAGAGTATTGTGTCTGATAGAGGAACTCAGTTCACTTCACACTTTTGGAGGCAACTGCATGAGTCATTGGGAATGAGATTGGAATTCAACACTGCTTTTCATCCCAGATTGATGGACAGACAGAAAGAACCAACCAGATTCTAGAGGATATGTTGAGGGCATGTTCCCTAGACTATGGTGCTAGTTGGGATGAAAGTCTGCCTTATGCAGAATTCTCTTACAATAACAGTTATCAAGCCAGTACTGAGATGGCACCGTTTGAATTTCTCTATGGAAGAAAGTGTACTATGCCATTACTATGGAATGGTGTTGGAGAAAGAAATTTGTTCGGGCCAGAACTAATCAAGGAAGCTGAAGAGAAAGTCAAGTTGGTAAAGGATAGATTGAAGATAGCATAGTCCCGACAGAAGATCTACACAGATCCAAAGCGTAGAGAAGTCACCTATGAGGTGGGTGATAGAGCTTATCTTAGAGTATCACCACTTCGTGGAGTGAAGAGATTTGGAGTCAAAGGAAAATTGGCATCAAGGTATGTTGGACCATTCAAGATTCTGAGTCATAAGGGAGAAGTAGCATATGAGATTGAATTGCCTGAATCACTGTCTGCCATTCACAATGTTTTTTCACGTGAGTCAGTTGAAGAAATGCCATCCGGAGATGGAAGAGACTTCTTTGAAGGATACTATACCTTTGGAAGAGGTCCAGTTAGAAAGTGATCTCACTTATGAAGAGAAACCCATTAGGATTCTTGAGACTGCAGAAAGAGTTACTCGTACATAGACTATCAAATTCTGCAAAGTTCAGTGGAATCATCATTCCGAAGAGGAAGCCACTTGGGAAAGAGAAGATGACCTTCAGAAAGATCACCCTCACCTATTTGCTAGCCAATACGAATCCCGAGGGCGAGATTCACCTTAAGGGGGTTAGATTTGTAACATCCCAAAAATCATGGTTTATAAAGTTGCATATCATTCATGCATCCTTATGCATTTGGGTTATTTTCAAACAAGGTTTCAAATAAGAAGCCATTTTTTTGCCTATTATTTCATGTAATAAAGGTAATGGCTTTATTTCTATTTCCAAAATATGAGAATACTTTGATTTAATCAGAAAAGTTTAAAATATGATTTCAAAGTGTCAACACCCGGATTTTTAATCCCAGATGCCTGTTATGCCATACATCGCAATCCCAGGATTACCATTTTTGCGAGACATTACAGAATTGGATACCACAGTACATCATCCATTACAAACCATACATAAGGTCTTACACAAATAAGGATATCATGATCCAGTTCTTAATACAACTTCAAGCAGTGGAATACGTAATAACAACGGTAGCGTAGGCAAAGCTCCATCTTCGGGGTCACAGGCAATGCTGACGATGGGAGATGATCCTAATTGTCGTAAGCTTCCTGGGGTCCATCCTCCAGGTACTCCTCTTCATAGTCTGGCCACGGGAATAGCCAGGGACAAAGCCATGAGTACTCTTTAAGTACTCACAAACTAATACTAACAAGTGAAAGGGGTTTTTGATAATCGGACACTAGGCTCTAGGGTTGTTTTGCAAGAAGCCAGATTTATCTCTACCAAGTTCAGAAGCAAGAGAGCTAGTGGAAGTTTATAACACCTAAGTGGGAACTTGTATTTCATATCACAACCCTATTGTGTTCAAGTCAAAGTCTCAATTCATTTCACAAGTCATTTTGAAAACATCGTGGGGAAGAAACAGATGTGGCCACTCAATGTCCATAACATGACAGCTATTCAAATAGTTTGACACTCTGCAGAGATTGTACAATTTCACCACAACATTCGATACATCCGTCAGGAACAAATCCTGAATTCACCATACTCAGTATGCGGATAATCAATCCTAACCTTTCAATTACACGCCCTAGTATAAGCACCTCTCCTGTGAGTTTGGCCTCCCAACCATGATCAACTGTCATCTTGGGTACTGCACAGGTGGACAATCTTCACAAGGTAGCCTAAGCTCAGACCTTGGCCGTGAGGGAACTAATACTAAGGTATATAAGTTTCCAGTCAAGCCCTACCCAATCTTCGGGTATTGTGGTTGTACGGTAAAATTGGAATGGTATCTCATCCAGACAACCATCAATTTTATAAAGGGCTAAGGCTCATGCCTCAACATTTTCATCACCAAAATCATCTGGTGTTTGGAAACACATGTCAAAACATCTCAATAGAATGATCCATCATTCCAAGGTTTTCATAATCATTTTTCCACCAAGTATTCCCATCTAAAGTTGATCAAGTTTTATGCTTAGCACTAGCATCTATAAGTGGGGGTAAGTACTAATGAGGGGTGGTAAACTAGTGGGTTTAACTAAGTTCAATCTCATGCCTTAGGATGACATAAGGATTATCTAGCTTAGGCCAAGTTTTATGCTCTTTATGCAACCTTCAGTAATCTTTCTAGTATCTACAATTCACTTAAGTAAGCTCTCAATAAGAGCTTTGATAAAGAAATAAAATATAAAGCTTGCAAGTAAAACTAGGATTGGTTTATCAAGTGGGTATGATCATATATGCTTAAGGCATATAGTTGGCATGGTAACAAGCAAGTATTTGCTTGCATAGGTATAGTATCTTGCAAGTGTTAACTTGCACAATCAACTAGTAGTATTAGGCTTGCATCATTATCATTATAAGCTTGCTAAATTGCAAGTGTTAGCTTGAAAGGTTAATAGCTTGCCTTGAGCAGAGCAGTGTTTGAAGTTCTCCTCGGCTTCTTCTTCGTAGTATCCTCCTTCTTCCTCGTATCCTTGGTCGGTACTAGCGTCTATAAATAAATACGAGGTACACAATCACCAAACAATACTTAACTACTTGCAATCATCACACAAAAGGGGTCCTATAGATGATCTAGCATCATCACTAACATTACAAGATTAAAGTTTAGTTTAATTTCTTTTATTTTTATAAAAGTAATTTCTACTCATTGAAAAACTACTTAAGATTTAATATTCTCCAAACCAAACATGGAATCATGTTGACACATGTCATCACCACATATTTTAGTTCATGGGAATGTGATTTAAAGTGGTGTCACAATTTAATAGGGTTTTACCCTTTTATTTTAATTAAATAAGTGACTAGAAATGCCTATGTGGCATTCTTTTATTACTTGAACATTATTTCTGTAAGTAAACCTATATATTTTTATATATTCTGAAAGGTATGGTTAAATGTGATTTTTGAGAGTTGGAATCAACTCAAAATCTATTATGGTTTTAATTTGAAAAATGTTAGAATGCAGAAAAGCTTCTGCCTTGTTATTTTTACCAAGTATGATCTACAGATCCAAATGACTTGAATCCAACGGGCTTGGATTCAGCGTTTCAAGAACTTTCTAACAAAATTGGTTTCATTCAATTTGGTTCACTGAATCGATCTGGGTTGATTTTTGAATCTAGGTACAGAAGTGTGTTTGAAATAAAATGGAAAAGGTTAAATTCAAACGACTGGGCTGCGCGGGAAGCGATACTGGGCCGGCCTGCTAAGCACAATGCTTACGCGGGCTGGTTAAGTTGCTGTCCCCACGCGTCAGTGAGACGAGGGGGTGCGAAGCGGTATGGGGCGATGTGAGCCGTGGGATCTTGTTCTAATCTAACGGCTGAGGGTCGTCGTCCACGTCGGGCAACTTCGGCGAGACTGAAACCTAACGCGGTAGGTGAGGGTCGTTGGGGGCTCACCGGGGCTCAGGTGAGGGTCGGCGAGGCAGGCGAACGACGAAGTCGACGACGGCGAACCTCCTGGTACCGGCAGCTTCTCCTGGGGCGGCTCCAATCGCTGGCCCCCTTCTTCTCGATGTGGCGAGCTCGGTGCAATTCGTGGCTCTGGTCGCCTTGCTTCGGGACAGAGGCGAGGTGGTTCTGGGTGAGAGGGGAGTAAGGTGGTGTGCTCAATTTGGCTGGGGGTGGCCTCTATTAATAGTGGCAAGAGGGGACCGACGGGCGCAAGCTGAGCTCGTCGTGGTCGACGACACAGAAGGCTAGCGGCGTGGGCGACGGTAGGGGGTGGTGCGGTGCTCCCTAGAGATGCTCAACGACGCGGTGGCGAGGCGTGGGGCGGTTCGGTTTGGTCGGAGTGCGGCGGTGCTCTGCGCGTGCCCGACAGAGGTTTTTAATGCGCACAGTGTGCATGGTCCGCGCGGCGGCGAGCGAGCGTGTCTGCGGGGTTGCTGGGACGGTGGTGATCACGTATGAACGCGGCAATGGCGGCGCGCGGTCTATGGGCGTCGGTCGAGCGTGGCGCATGGGGCGCGCTCTCGGCATGGTTGCTGGAGAGCTTGGCATGGTCCGTGTGTGTGGTCTAGGGGTTGGAAAGGTTCGAGCGCTGGAAAGGGAGTGGCGGTGGGGTGTTGGCTTGCTCCTAGACATGTTGGCTAGGCTTGGTTCTTCTCCTAGCTTGATGTCGACATGGGGGTGAAAAGGGTGCACTCGGCCTGCTCACCATTGATGGCATTGCCAAGCTTACAGTGATGCTAGAGGTCTGCACTTGAGCTAGATGATCTACTAAAGCCTAGTTGAAACCAGAGAGGGAACAAGTTAGGCTCCAATCACTTCTCACAATAGTTTTTGGATTTTAGAAGATTTGAATCTGCAAGGTGTTTGATGAAATGGCCGCAAGAATTCAAGTTTTGAATTTTGAAAAGATTTTTGGTGGTTGGTCTAGGTTGGTGAGTCTGCAGATGCTTGGGTTTTGAAAGTTGAGCTTGTTTGAGTGGTTTTTGAAAAAGTGGGATCTTCCCATATGATAAAGATTAAATTTTGAACTGTCCTTTAAACTATGCATTTGAAAGTTTCTGGATGATCACAAAGTGGGCCTTGATACTTTGTTATGAGTACAATCAAGGGGTGTAAAGATCCAAACAAGTTTCTGTTAAGTTCTGAAAGTTTGGGACAGCCAAAGTAGGCATGGGAGTTAAATTGGTCAAAATGACCATTCACCCAATTTGGTTTGTTTTGATTTATTTGTCTTTGGGAAAAGTGTGAGGATTGTTTAGATGATGTTTATTTCACCTAAGAAACATTTTACAAGAAAAGAAACACATAAACAAGGCAATTCAAAAGAATTCAAAATGGGATGCATACACACATGCATGCTTTCATATTTTTATTTAGAAAAGTTTTTGTTAACCCTAATTTTGATGATTAGAGTTTGATGATCCAAGTTTAGTATTTTTGGGATCTTACACAAAGCTTGCTCAAAGTTTTCAAAACAATTATCTAAATTAAAACCATTTATATGCCTACTATAAATAAGGCATGGTTTTATTTTATTTTCAATGGGCCAAAGTATTTTTGAGTACACAGCAATGTTTTATACACAAATATGTGCATGGATCACTTTAAAAAAATCCATAAATGGTTTGAATTCAAACTCATTTGAATATCATTTGAAAATGGATTCAGAAAATCAAAACAGAAATAGAAAAGGAGAAAAGAAGAAAAAAATAAACGCAGCTAACCTATCTAGCCCAACCCACCCGCGGCCCAGCTACCAGCCCAACAGTCCCACCCGGGAAAACCCCCTCCGCTCTCTATTTTTCACCCGCGCGCACACCCTCTCCCTCGATGTCGAGTGCATCCAATGCCAAGTCAGCATCGTCGTCCCCAATTTTCGCACGATGATCGACTCCACCGTGTCTTCCTTGCAGTGACGCCGCGTTTGATTCTCGTTTAATTCCCATTGATTCCTTGCGTAATTGCCGCCCTCCCTCTGGCTACTTAACCACCTCGCCGCCTTGCATCTTTCCCCGCATCTTTCCCCTCACTCACCACTGCCTAAGCGCCACCAGGCTATTCGTATTGGAGCTCACACCGCCGCGGCACCGACCGACTCCGGCGACTGATTCCGGTGAGCCCCGACCGCCCCGTGCCCTCTACTTCTTGCTGACATGTTCCCCTTGCTCGCGCGCTTCGCCTAATGCCTCTGGTTTGCCCGCTCGTGACCCAGGTCGTCGTCTTCGTCGAGCTCCTCGAACGGCAGAAGCACCACTCAACTCCGGTGAGGAATCTAGGTAAAATCCGAGCGCCCCTCGCCTTCTGCCTTACCCTGACGTGTTCGCCTGACCCTTGTGCACGCACTGATGGTCTTGGTTTGTGCTAGGGTGATCTAGAGCGTCATCAACGTCTTCGTCCGCACGAACCCGATGCCGCCCTTAACTCCGACGAGCCTAGCGACCTCTGCAGCACGCCCCCGCTCACACCTTTGACACGTTGAGCTTCCTCGTGCTCTTGCGAGTCTGGTAAGCAACACTGCAACCCCCATCCCCCCTCTGTATTCGCGGACCTTCGCCGCCAGTAGCGCCGCCGCCGCTGCAGCCACGCGCGCCGCCAGTTTGTGATCAAGCCGTGTGAGCCATTAGATCTAGATCCAGCGCGCTAGATTAGATCACTTAGCGAAAGCCGAAAGGGTATGATTAGATCTGAGCCGTGCGATATACTTTTAATCCTGCGGTCCACAGAGCACGATCCATGAGAAACGGTACCAGCCAATAGAAACATTCCACGTGGCCTAGCCTGTCTGTTTAAGATGCCAGAAATGATTTTTGAATGTTTAAACTTGTAAAATTCATAACTTTTGTTCTGCTTATCAAAAAATACAAATAATATATCAATGGATTCACAAAATTAAATCCCACACATCTGTAGGCTTGGTTTTGTATTTTGCCTCTATTAAAATATAATTTTATGCAGTGACATTTGTAGGCTTATTTTGTATATAAAAATTATTTGGAAAATGTTTTGAAAGCCAAATTAAGTTTGTTTAGTGTATAAATGTTTAGTTTAGTGTTTAGTACTGTTTACTTGACTTGTTTAGTTTAAGAAAAATCATCACATGGCATTTGTATATCGACTTGTTAAGTGTTGCCCCAGGGTACTGTTTATGAAATTACAGAGGTTTCAGGAGACGGCGAACCGTTATAACCAAATAAAACAAAACAACTAGATATCGCACCCCGATCACTTTTCGGGAGTGGAATAAGCCCAAAGAGGCAGAATGGAGTGATGTGTATATCGACGATAGGTTCAAAGAGGAACTTTTTAATGACCTAATGGGACATTTCAAGATGCCAGAATGTGACACTGAGGACGAGACTGCTGAAATGAGAAAGAAAGTCAAGCAGTTCGCACTAAAGAAGATGGCCGAACTATTCAAGAACTGGAAGAAGTCATTATGGCAACAATATCAGAAGGACAAGAAAACCCCATTATCCGAAGGCTATCTAGGAAGCAGCAGCCTTACTGGGATGCATTTGTGCTGTATAGGGGGTCAGGAGTTGCAGAGGAAAAGTCAGAAAAACAAGATAAATGCTATGAAGAAGAAATATCACCATAACTTGGGGCCAGGGGGGCTACGCGGCTGCCATGCCTAAGTGGGATGCAAAAGAGAAAGAGCTTCATAATAAAGGGATCATTCCAGAACCATTTCGCGAAGAATGGGATTTGAGGGCAAGAAATTGGTTCCTTGGGCATGGGAGTACATATGACGAACTTATAGGTGTCCCCATCTGCAGAGGAGGAAGCCCTTGGGCAAGAGCAGACTCGCACAGGGCCTCAAAACCATTGTGCGTCCTCCTCGAGCCATGCCTGCTCCTCAGACAGCTCGGCAGCGTGGCGGTAGGCCTCCTCCGGGTCCATGTCCAGTGGCATCTCCTCATCCTTCTTAAGGCAACCATGTTGGCGCAGAGGCCCATGTAGTTCGTCGGGTCATTGCGGTTCTACTTGTTAGACATGTCATCGCCATCCTGCGGTGGAGAGGGCTTGATGGGGATATACCAATCGGGGTATACCTAGAGGTTGGATTCGATTGGCCCAAGACTGCCTCAAGTGGTCCTAGAGGAACGGCAACTGGAAGGAGACTTCAAAGAGGCCCATACGACTGGAAGCAGAAGGCCCAGAAGCTTATCTAGGCCCAGTCGGTGTTGAGGATATAGTTTCCAGGTATACCCACAGGACTTGCTGACTAGGGTGGCCCACTAACGGGTTAGAGATTTGCTTCACGGGCGGCCTAGTCAGAGAAATAGGAGGAGCCAGTTCCGGCTACGACAAGGCCTAGAAGAGTTACCGACTTAGACTTGTAGTCCAAGCTGTACGTACTTACCGACTCTGTAACATAGCCGGATAGGTCTCTTCCTGTAACCCTAGGCCCCGGTGACTATATAAACCGGCCCTATGGGAGCCTTTAGGGCAACAACTCAATAGACAACCACAACTAACTCGCACAGGCGAACCTCTCTTGTAATCCATTGTAACATTCGGCTTACACCGATATATTACTAGGTTGCTAGCAGGAGTAGGATCCGATCATCGTAGTCGGATCTGAACCTGGGTAAACGTGTGCTCACCGCTCCTGGAACATCCGACGTCTCACAACCCATCCTTCCAACGCCACTAGGACCCCCTATGGCTTACTTGTCAACAATCCGACGATAGTTGGCGCCCACCGTGGGGCAGGTGACCTTTGGAGCATCGTTCCAGGCGGAATCTGCGTGTGCAAGAATCGGCGAAACAATCGCCAAGGGTCGCGTGGTCTATGCCAGTCACTACTAGGAAAACGGCTATAGGTAATCCACACTTATGTGGCGCACTTGCTAGTGGTGCCCCACGGGTAAAATAGGCGTGGCGCACTGCCCACAGGTGCCCTACGGCTAACTGTCGTAAGCGTGACGCACATGAGAGTGGTGCGCCACGGGTATGTGTGGGCCAGGGCACATGTGGCCACAACACACATACCCGTAGCGCACTAGGTCAAGGTGCGCTACGGATGTGTCACTTAGCCACAGTGCACCTTGACCTAGTGCGCTATGGGTATGTGTGCTGCAGCAGCTGGGTCAACTTAGCCTGCACCAACTCTCCCCCCCCCCCCGTGGATCGCCTTTTTAGGTTTTGGAAAAAATAAAAGAAAATAATAAACACTTCAAAAAATAAAATCCTTTCATATTTAGGTAGGTAATGTGGTATAGTTTCTAGAAAAATTAACAAACATGAGTTTCCACTTTTTCTGCAAAAAAAGTCATGCCACGGTAAAATGGCTGCAAATTTTGCATACGATGCCGAAAAAATTGTATAATATACCAAAATAACGAGAACGAGACTTCGCATCCGTTCGTAAAGACCTCCGGTAAAAATCCGGTCGTTTAGCGATTATTTAGATTTTCAAAATTCGAAAAGAGTAAAAAGTTACAGTCAAAAGACCGTTTTTTCCTGCGAAAAAAATAGAGGGCAACTTACCCATAGCGCACCACCACCTAGTGCGCTATGAGTAAGTTGGGAGGGATTCAAAATTTGAATCCCCACCCCACCCTCCTACCTTTTCCCTCCCCCCTTTCCCTCTCCCTTTTCCTTTTCCTTTTCCTTTTCCTTTCCCTTATCCTTCTTCCTTCTCCTTCTCCTTTTCCTTTTCCTTCTCCTCCTTCCCCTTCTCCTCTCCTTGCAGTGACGGCACGACGGCGGCCTCCTCCTCCCCTTGTAGTGATGGTGGCATGGCGGCGGTGCAACGGCGGCCTCCTCCTCTCCTTGCAGTGACGGAGGTGCGACGGCGGCCTTCTCCTCCTCCTCGCAGTGACAACGGGCGACGAAGGAATCCTTCTCCTCACCGACCTCCCTTCCTCCCTCCCTTCCTCCCTGTCTTCCTCCATCTCTTCCTACCTCCCTCTCTTCCTACCTCCCTCTCTTCCTACCTTCCTTTCTCCAACCACACCCTTCCTACCACCTCGACGCCGGCGAGGACTAGAGCGGCCACGGCCTCCCGCACCTCCTTGCGGTGGTAGGTCGTGGCCACGGCCATGCTCCAGCGAGGTGACACGACGACGGCGATGCACGTACCTGATTGCTTTTGCAATTCAAAACGAGGTTGTTTTTTGCATTTTTTGTTTTTTGAAAAACACATCCGTGGCGCACCCTGTACCCCTACCCATGGCGCACCTGGTAGTGCGCCACGCCTATCTCGAGATAACCGTATCGCACCAGGCAGTGCGCTACGGGTAAGAGATAGCCGCAGCACGAGGCTAGTGGCGCATAGCTAGTGCGCCACAGATGCCCTTTTCAGGTGCGCCACGAATGGCCATTTTCCTAGTAGTGAGTGATGTCCCTATCATCCTTGTCGATGAGACTTGGATTCCGGCTTCTACTGTGCTTGATGCGAGTGGTTCATTAGGTCCTTTCCTAGATGCTACTATGGATAGTCTAGGGATAACTGAAACTCCTAGTGAAGACACTATTACACCTGTTAGCTCACCCGAGTCTAGAGAGAGATATGATATTAATGATGGTTATATTGAGTTCACTGATGAATTTATTAAAGAGTGCCAAAACACACATGTTGCTAGTGCTATTAAGAGTCTCCTTGCGAGACGTACTATTATTCCTAAACTGTCCTCTGATCCTAAGTTTGCCACCTCTCCCATAGATATTAAAGATAAAGATTATGATTTCTCTCTTGATTTATCCTATTTAGACATTGTTGAGAAAGAACCTTTTTGTGCGACTGAAAATGAGAGTGCTGTAGCTCATATGAATGAGCTTTCTACTATGAGTGCTTTATTCTCTGATGATTTTAAGATGCGCAAGTACTTTGTTACTAAGATCTTCCTCTTTTCACTAAAAGGAGAAGCTAGGGCTTGGTTTAATATATTACCTCCTAGTACCATTGATAGCCCTGATTGCTTGATTTCGTCTTTCTTCCAGAAATATTTTCCTCCCAGTGCTAGACATGCTGCCTTGTAGAGACTTTTGATTTTAAACAGGCAGAAGAAGAGAAATTGCCTGAGTCATGGACAAGGTTCTGTGCCTTGATTCATGCACATCCTGGATGTCCATTGCCTAAGAATGAGCTTCTTGATATTTATTATAATGGACCAACTGATGATTCTAGGACATACCTAGATAGCTTTGCTGATTGTGTTTTCAGGAAAAGAACTCCTACAGATGCTGAAGAATTAATGGCTAAAATAAGCAAGAATTATGATGATTGGACTTCAACTGAGCTAAATACACATGAGCCTATTACTCCTGCACCAGTTGTGCCTGAACCAGTTCCAATATCAACACCAAAGAAGAGGAGAGTTATTGCATTAAATGATGAAGTGCTGGAAGAAGCTAAGAAATATCTAAAGGAGAAAGGTATTAGAGCTGAAGATGTGAAGAATCTACCTCCTATAGAAGAATTATGTAAGCCAATTCCCCACTCATCTACTATTGAGGTACACTCTCTCCACTTTGATGAAGGTGATATTCCTTATGGTAAGCCTCCTGATCAATGTTTAGAGGAACTTGACACATTTATTGCTAAATAAGGTAATTTTAATAAACAAGTTCAGAATTATTTATTGGAAAACTATAGAGCTATTAAAGAGTTGAAATATATTGTGGAAATAACTTCTAATGATAGTGAAATTCTTTGTAAACATTTTCAAATGGTTCAAACCCAAATTTATCAACTTGCTAAGGTACAAAAATATATGCTAGTTAATGCCTCAGGAGATAAACATGCTTATGGAATTAGAACTAGGAGTGGTATAGCTACTCAAGATCCTTTATATCCTTAAGGACACCCTAAAAGAATTGAGCAGGACTCTTAGCAAGGTGAAAGTAGTGGTAGTCCTCGTAAGAGAAAGAAAAAGAAACATTAAATAGTTGAGGAACCACTTGAACCTGCTCTAGATCCTAATAGTATATCTGTCTCTAATGATGAAACTAAGAGTGGTGATGATAAAAATGATGCTCCTGATAAGGAGGAAGTTAAGGAAGAACCCGAGGAGCACACTAACAATACTAAGTACACTAAGGAAGATTTTATTGCTAATAAACATGGTAAAGAGAGAGAACATTGGGTGCAGAAACCTATGCCTTTTCCAGGTAACAAACACAAGTCAAAGGAGGAACAAAACTACAACAAGTTTTGTGAGTGGATGAAACCTTTATTTTTGCAAATTCCTTTGACTGATGCTATTAAGTTGCCTCCTTATTCAAAGTATATGAAGGATATTGTCTCGAATAAAAGGAAGATTCCTAATGAGGAGATTTCTACTTTGCTTGCTAATTATTCCTTCAATGGTAAGGTTCCAAAGAAACTTGGTGATCCAGGTATACCAACTATTCCTTGCTCTACTAAGAATAATTATGTTAGAACCGCTTTATGTGATTTGGGAGCTGGAGTTAGTGTTATGCCTTTTTCTCTCAACAAGAGACTCCAGTTAGAAAAGTTGATACCAACTGATATATCTTTGCAAATGGCTGATAAGTCAACTACTATTCCTGTTGGTATATGTGAGGATATTCCTGTTCAAGTGGCCCATAATTGCTTGGTTTTGACTGATTTTGTTGTGCTTGAAATGCGTGAAGATGATAATATGTCTATTATTCTTCGGAGACCTTTTGTTAATACTGCAGGTTCTATCATCAATTGTAATTAAGGAAAAGTAACATTTAACATTAATGACAAAGAGCATACTGTTTATTTCCCCAATAAGGTTGCTAAGAATTATTGCCTGAACTCCATTGAAAATATTGAGAGCATCAAGGTTGGAGAAATATATTGTCCCATTCCACAAGAAAGTTACTATTATGATTCAGACCATTGCTATCAGGTTTGAGGTAACATAACCATTTTGTGGAATGCAAAGTTTTTCTTCATATAAGATTGTTTTGGTAACAAGACTTGATCAACCTTGTTAACAAAGGGATTTTAATGAACAAAACAATGCTTTCACAGTGGTTATACTTGCTTACTTTTACTTTTATCCTTCCTAGTCTTCGTCTTTTCTCTTGTTAGCTTTGGTTTTGCTAGTTGTTTGCTTGTTAGAGTGTCTTAGAACTTCTGTAGTTTGGTTTTTGGTTTGCTTTTTCTTCTTCTAAAAAACTATTTCTGTGAGAAAATCAATTTTAATACCCTAAAAATTGGCCAAAAATAAAGTTTCCCGAAAAATTCCAGAAAATTCAAAATAAATTTTCCTCAAAAAAAGGGGCAGAGGGACACCTAGAGTGACCCAGGGGGGCACCCTAGGCTAGCACACCCTTGGTGGCGCGGCCAGCCCCAGGGGCACGTCTGGCTAGGGTGTGGCCCATGTGTGGCCCTCCAAGATGCCTCCTCCCAGCCATCTTCTTTCTCTCCGAAAAAACACCGAAAAACTTTCTCAAGCTCGAGTTCTTGCAGTTCTTGCTCCCAAATTTTGATCTCCTTGCTCAGCCCATCTTTGCTACTGATTTTTGGAGGTATTGCTCCTTGGTATGTGCCTCCTCTACTTATCCAATTAGACTTGTGATTGGTAGATTGTATCTTGAGTATTTTGCTGCTATAGGTGTCAGGTTGTGTGAGCTTGCATGCTTGTTCTATGCTTAGAGATTAAATTTTGATGCATGTGTAGCCCTCTAGCAAGTTCCTATAGTAGTTTCTCATCATTTATCGACTTGGAAATCACTTGGTTTGATGTTTGTCTAACAATTTCAAAAAGGAAGATGAGTGCAAACCCACTGAATCAATATGATTTGATGGTACCTGAGCCAATGAAAGTTCATCGTGAGGAAGGAGTATTCCCTTCCATACATCCATGCCATGAATTTATGAGAGCCGCGGGAATCCTCCAGGATTTCCAAACTCTGATTACCAATGCAGGATTGGAATACTTTGTTGAAGGGGAACCATTTCAGCATGTCAAGCTAACCATGGCTGTGGTGCAGGACTTCCGGTTTACTTGGTATTCATCTAATTCCATGGTCCATTATAAAATATAAAATATAGCTATCGACCTGCCTTTTGCTGATTTCCATGCAGCAAGTAGAGTACCTCATTAGGGATCTTGTGAGAAGATCGAGGAGAGGCCTAAGTCACTCATGGATTTATATGCTGAAATTTGCCAAGGTTTCGACTTCTAGCAGGAAAGTGGTAAAATTCAGAAAATTCAGTTCCCATCCATTAGATATTTTTCCTATTTCATTACGAAGTGTGTTCTTGCTAGAAAGATTGCTAGAAAGTTATCTTCTTTTGATCTAGCTTTTATCTCAGCTGCTTTGAATAGGGATAGATCTTATAACCTAGGTGCTTTGATAGCTTACCGTCTTACCACTAACCGCAAGAAGGGTGGAATTTGTGGAGATCTCATCGCCTCTAGGTTGTTGGCTTTCCATGGTTTAGAGCCTCACCATTCAGATTATCGGTTCCGCGTAGAGAGGCTTGATATTGATTCCATGGTTCAGCATAATTTTCTTTCCTTAGGGGCTACTGTGAGAAGTTTAACGTATGAATTATCCTTTGTCAAGCGTGGTTGGAGAGGGGATAGGAATGAGAGAGTAGTTTATTTTCCTGCACCTGTTTTGTTTAATTTTGATAACAGGCAAGGATGGTCGCTCACGGAGGAGAAGTTTGACACATACATGGCGGATCTCTCCCAGCAAGAGGAGAATGTTGGATAGGATGCCGAAGATGATTCGGTTCAGCCCTCCAACTTGGGAGAGTCTTCATACCAGCAACCCTCATATGATTGCGACGCGTCTTCTTCTTCATCGCAAGCGCCTGACTATGATCATTCCTATGATGACCACTAGCTTGGGGTTACTACCGCGCTATTGAGACCCACTTAGGCCAAAAGCCTAAGCTTGGGGGGAGGTATACCCTCATCACACTCGTCTATATATCATGTTTCGTCGGTTCTTTGTGTATCCATTGTTTCGCTTTCTTTTTGGTTTTTGTCCCTGCTTTCCCAAAACACAAAAATAACAAAAATATTTTCGTTGTTTCTTGTCACATCCCAAAAATTTCCAAATTTTGTAATGTGAAAAATAAATAAACAAAATAAATAATTGTTGAAATTTAGGGTGAAAAGAAACTTTTTGTTTTGAAATGAATTCATCAAAACCCATATTGAACAAACCTTGGATAAAATTTGAATCCAACTAAATTCAAATCAAGTGAAATGCATTCTTCATAAATGCATCTTGAAATTTAAACACTTGGAAAATAAACCAAAACCCTAAAACCCTAATGGAAGAAAAACATTTCCAAGATATCTATAAGATCATGGATTTGATCCACATAAAAATTGGTCAAACAAACATTTCAAAATGATGAAGAATGACAAATAGAAATATTATAAAACCATAGAAGTTGGTTTCACTTAATTTGGAGCCATAATAAAATCTTATCAATTTAGTAAGATCAGGAAATTGAATTTCCAAAGCTAATAAAGCACCCATCTAAAAATCCATACCAAATGGTGAGTAAATAATCCTAAAGAGATTTAAAAGGTTAATTAAATATTAAACAAGATTTTACAGTTGGAATCACCAAGTTTTGGTCTTTAAATAAAAATACATGGTTTTTATAAGCAAAGGAAGAAATAAATAAATAAGGACTATTTTAAAAAGGACAAATTAAACTTGGCCAAGCAAATGAAATAAAATATATTTTTTAATAAAAAGAGTAAAGGTTTATTTAAATAAAATCATGAGGATTTATTATTATACAATTTCATTTAAGTAAGGAAATTTCCCATTTTAAATGAACATTAAAAACATAATAAAGTATTTTTGGAATAATAATTCAAAGTTTTTTTTAATAAAACCTACTGAAAAGGTTTGGTAAAAATATGGATTTCAAATAGAGTTTTAAAACACATTAAATCCTATTTGAAATAAAGACAAATGTCTAATTTTAAAATAAATAAAAGACCCTAAAAAGAATAAAAGAATTATTCTAAATTTGACTTTAGAATATGTTAAATAACAGCATTAAAATCTACACAAAGTTTGGTTAAAGTTTGAATTCAAATGGTTGTTTGAAATGATTAAACCAAATCAAAACAGAATAATTGAAATAGAAAAAGAAAATGAATCAGTATTAAAAAAAATGAAAACCAACCAGCCCAACCAGACCAGGCCCAGCTAGCCCAGTCCAGCCCACTCCCTCTCTCCCCGCTCGTTCTTTTCTCACCGCAGACCATACCCCCTCACTCGCTGACGACCTGACCCCACACGTAACTTCCTCACTCACTGACCAATCGACCCCACCGCCAGCTCATCGTCGTCCTCGTGACCAGTTCCTCCCCCTCATTCCTCTGGCTGTTTCCTGTGTAAATTCGCAGCTTCAATTCTCGTTGAATGCACGAGTAAATCTCGCCCGCGACCACATGTACTTAATCTTCATGCTCCCCTCTTCCTTTTCCCCCAATCATCACCCCACCGGATCCACCAGGCTGCCACAATTTTGAGCTCGCGCCCTCACTGCTCCGACGGGCTCACCGACGGATTCCGGCCAGCCCACGCCCCCCTTGCTCGCTGGAGCATACGAGCATACTCCTTGGCCTCTGGCGCATCTTCCAGTGTCGCCCATTTAGCCGCGCATTCTCTGCATCATCGTCAACGTCAACGCAAACCACCGCCGTCGTCTGTTTCCGTCTCCGGCGAAGCCCCCTGGTAACACCTGACCGCGCCATCCCTTCTCACTGATGATCCTGTACTCCCCAATCTTCCGTGCATCTAAAGACAACGTTTGCTTGCTCTCTCGTGCTCCGTAGCGTTGCCGCCGACACCGTCTGACCGCACCCAAGCCCGAAGGCAACACCGGCGAGCAATTGTCGTCCACCCCGAGCGCCCCTTCGACGGTGAAGACTACCTTGAGCATCTCCTCGCCACGAGGACTCTGGTAACACCTTCCTTCCCCTTCCTTGCTTCCTAGATTCACCGGAACGCCACCACCTGACGCGCCGCCGCCGCGCACCGCCGCCAGCGCCGCCCATCTAAGGTCAACTTGATGTAAACCGTAGGATCTGAATCCAAGCGCTACGATAGAATTTTAAACGAAGGGGTAAGTTAGCCTCTGAACCGTGCGATTTAAGTTAGATCCAACAGCCCACGATGCTCGATCCAGACGAAGCGGTACAGACCAATTGCATCAAGACACGTGGCCTGGAATTTGTTTTAAAAATAGAAACTTGTCTATTAGTTGTTTGGTTCTGTAAAATTCATAACTTTTGATCCACACGTCCAAAATTTTGCAAATTTTATATCAATGGAATCAACAGACAAAGTACTATCCAACCATGCACTTTGTTTAATGAATTGCTTCTGGTAAAATGGTTGTTTTTGCAGAAACTTGTGTAGGCATAATTTGAATATAAAATTTATTCTACAAATGTTTTTAGGATAAAATCTTTGACAAATGGTTTGTTTTGAACCTACTGACCATATAAAACAATTTGTGGAATTAAAAGTGTATTTTGTGAAGCTAAAAGATGAAACTTTGATTTAGAACATTTCTAGTCAAATAAAAATATTGTTTATATGTTAAAAATGTTTTTGGAGAAAAACCTTTGGGAAATGTTTTGATTTAAACTCTCTAACCCTAAACACCAAGTTTTAGGATTTAAAAAAATATATTTGATTAACCCTATAAATTATTACTTTGCTAAAAGGCAATTTCAACAACATAAAATATTGCTTTGGTATAAAAATGGTTTATAGGTGTAACCTTTTGCAAATGGTTTTCATATTAAACACTTGACCATGAAACACTAAAATTTGTGTTTAAAATATATTGGTTAAACACTAGAAAATATTACTTTGGTTTGAACCATTCCTAACAAAACAAAAAATGACTTAAAGTGACCATTTTTCACTAACCTGATATCAAATGGTTTTACCACTTTTATAAATGACCAATGGATGTTTTCAAATGTTTATAACCTATTATAAACCACTTTTCCAAATAAAACAATCTTTGGCATGTTTGCATGCATTGCCTTGTTCTTATTATTTTATGTGATGTTTGCTTGAATGGTAGATTGAATATTTGCTTGCTTGATTGAATTGTAGTGGAATTTGAGGAGTGTGACTATTACAAGATTAAGGAGTGAACTTATATTATCTACCAAAAAGTCAAGTGATGCTTCATACTTTTGCCCTATTATTTTCACTATGCATTAGTGATATTTCTAAGTAGGACTTGCATGGAATTTTTGCTAAGTATAAACTATGCCATGGGAAATCCTAGTAGATGAAACCTAGAATTTTCCTAAGTTAAGATTCCTACCACTATCATGCTTAGCTTAGCTAGTAGAAAAAAAGGGTGGAATATATTCATGCTATGGAAGTTTTCTAAGTCAAGGACTTGTGTTTTATTTAATAAAACAACTAAGTGAATGAATCACCTGGGTGGAATGGAAAGAAAGGTTTGTGTTGAGTGGTTACACAAGTCCAGCATGCTTGGGAAAACTTGGGAATCACCAAGTCCAGTATACTGGGGAAAACTTGGTATCTCACTTGTGGATTGCCACCCAGGAACAAAGAGATTTGAGATGTCAAATGTTGAGAAGCTTCAAGTGCAGCCACATGGCATTATGGGCTCTGCCTGGATCATATAGGTTGCAAGAACTTAGCCAAATGGACAGTTGTTGGTAGGGGATGATAGGTTGGAACGCGTCCATTCTGGTCTAAGGGAAGGCTTCTAAAAGATCTTGTCTTGGTGAAACCAAGTTCTGTGGGGAAAGTGCACCACCTCTGCAAAGTGTAAAATCTAAGTACTTAGCCATGTCCCTGACAAAGGACAATTTGAGCATCAAGACATGGAAGCTATCAAGAATCTCCTCATCCCAACTTTCTAAGTTAAAACTTGTGGTTGAACAAGGGTTTAAGGTTCACCAATTTCTATTGGTGGTTCCTTGGGTGATTTTTTTGACAAACAAAACTTAGTGTTTTCAAATGATAAGGAAAATCTATTTTGAGCAAAGCAAGCCTAAGCTCCACCTAGCCAAAAGCATATAGATGATAAACTCCACTATACTACCATAGTATCACTTGCCAATACAATTCAAATGTATTGACCCTTGTGGTTGTAACTTATTATGTTGCAGGTTTGTTAATGTTAGAGAAGTATGCTGATTAGGATTACAAGTCTACAACCAACATGATTGCCTGTGGCACTTTGAAGATGAAGGACCCCCATGCTATAGATAATTCTGCTGCATTGTAATGAGATAGCCAAATGAGCTATGTAAGATGTAATGAATTATTTTATTCCTGGTTATAAAGTTGTATTATGACCTTTGTTTCTTGATATTAAATCTTAACTGTGGATGCTAGCTATTGATCCAGGGACTAGCATTGTAAACACAGGGATCACTACCTTATTAAAGGTTGGGACCTCTACATTTCTCTTGGTTTTATTCTTTGCTTTTTTAGCTTTGGTTTGCCTTAAAGAAAAATCCAAAAATATTTTGCTTTGTTTGCTTTTTCTTTGTTTGCTTTTGCTTTGTTTGTTTTTGCTTTGTTTGCTTGCTTTAGAAAAATCAAAAACCCCAAAAATATTTGTTGTTCTTTTTTGGTTTTGTGAGTTCTTTGCAGGGTTCAGCCGTCCTCAGTGGATTTTGGTTTCATGTTATTATTCAAGTCACACAAGTGAAGGGCAATAATGAAGATTAAGACAACTTGAGGTGTGGTAAGAGGCTGGTAACGAACTCTATTTGTTTTCATTTTTGTACATATACTCATCATGGTGAGCATGCTTAGGCTGTTCATGCTAGGTGTATGTTATTTATGGATGCTTAGTAGTTCTTTCTTTCCTGTGATTAGCTCCAGCTTGCTAATAGTTTGTAGCATTTCATATGAATGTTTGCTTGCATTGTTCTATTCATAACTTGGTATGATATTGTGGTATCCTCCTCTGAATGTTTCATATGAATCGACTTGGCACATGCTCACGCATGCATATGACTAAACAATAGTCAGTAAGCCTCGATGAATTATTTTGCCTCAGAGTTCTTGTATCACTTTCATGCCATAATTAGTCCTGTTTTGTTGCAAGCATGATTGTGACAGTTATTGCTCTCTCGTTTGTCGCTCCCTCTCTATTGCTAGCCTTCACTTGCACTGAGTATGAGCTCCACTTGTGCATCCAACTCCCCAAAACCAATATTGCCAACAGTGTCCACTATACCTACCCATTAGCATCATTTGCTATTCAGTGCATATTCATTATGCCTTGTTTTCTTCCAAATAAAATATTTGTCTGCTTTGAGAAAGTTAGTTAGTAAAGCTCTCACGAACTTGATGGCACACGTTATTTCTTGCCCTTAATAATCCTGAACCATTGTGACCTGTCCGTGAAAGTTATATGCTTGCAAATTATAGGCTAGGAGTTAGCAGAACCGTGCTGTCACGGGGAACGCTTTCAACACTTATGGATACATATCCAGTTGATGCCATGCTCTTTTGTTTGCGGATGTCGTCGGTGTGAAATAAAAGGGGAGCTTGTGAGTTCATGGAGTGTTATATATGTATTAGAAAAACGCCTAGGCCACTAGCCTAAGCCATGCCTAATCATGGTGGAAACTTGCAACACTACCATAATGAGCATCCTCAATAAAAACCTATGCAAATAGCAAATAAAAAGATCGCTGAGATGCTCATTGTCTGCTTGCCTTGTCATTTTGATTATGGGATAGCTCCTGTATCATGTGCAAGGGGTACCCCATTGGCGGTTCTCTATGATATGCATGCATTTACAATGACAAGAACTTATAGGTAAGTAAAGTTGAGTAGCACAAGGAGCGGCCCTCGTACTCAAGGGACATGGTATTTCCAGTTTATGGTCTGTCAAGCATATAACTCAGATTGGACCTCACTTTCACCTTAACCATATAAAGATGCCTATGATAGGGGCAATGAGAGATAAAAGCTAATGAGTACCTTACTTTCAGCATTTGGAAGCCTTTCAAACTTTTCAAAACCTTTTCACTTCCTTGTTGAGTCACCACTTATTCTATGAGCACCTTCTTGAGAGCATAGTTGTCATTCTTGTGTTTGTCTCAAAACTTGGTTAATTATGTCATGACTTTGATGCTTGTATCTATAATATCTTTACTTCTAGTCTTTACTTGAACTTCAGAGGTTCCTTGGCATTCATATTGTGCTCTACAAACAAAGGCAAGCGAGATACCACTCTATCATACCTTCTTATGAGCATTGCAATGTTGCTTATGTTTATGTTTCATGCTACTTATTATTACTGAGTTGGTTTCTCTTCATAGCTTGCAATGACTATTGAGTAGACTTAGTTGCATACTTCTTATTATGAATGGTTTAAGTATCTACTCCTGTGTTGAGAATGTTTACATCATATGAAGCAAATGTGTTCGTGAAAGTTCTTTTATCGCACTTAGTTTTCAACTGAATTGCTTAAGGACAAGAAATAAGCTAAGCTCGGGGGGAGTTGATACGTCCAAAACGTATCTACTTTCTCGAACACTTTCGCTATTATTTCTCCTCTAAACTTGTGTGATTTGGATAGAACTAACACGGACTGACGTTGTTTTCCACGGAATTACCTTGGTGTCCAGTTTTTGTGCCGAAAATCAACAATCAGGAAAAATCCCGGAAAATATGCCAAAAGTCCTATTTCACTAGAAGATCCACGGAGCCAGAGTACGAGATGGAGTGGAGGCCTGAGGGGCCCACACCACTGCCAGGCGCGGGCCAGGCCTGGCCGCGCCTGGGGGGGTGCGGCCATCTTAGGCACCCCCTCGGCCTCCCTCTTCGCCTATAAGAAGCCTCTTGACCTAAAAACCGAGGGGGGTTCAATGTTTTTCTAGAAAGAGTTCCGCTGCACCGCCACCACCAGAAGCCGCAACTCAGAACCAGAAACTCTGTTCTGGCACCTTGCCGGGACAGGGAATTTGGGGAGGATCATCGCCATCGTCATCACCAACGCCTCTCCATCAACCATCAATGTTTCCCTCATCCATGAGTGAGTAATCCCCCACTGTAGGCTATGGGGATGGTAGGGATTGGATGAGTTCTATCATGCAATCGAATAAGATTGTTAGGGCATGGTACCTACTATCTCTATTAGTGCTATTTGACTTTGTTGCAACTTGTTGTGCTTAATGCTTGTCACTAGGGCCCGAGTGCCATGATCTTAGATCTGAACATACTATTGAATCATTATGATAGTATTGTTTGTGATCTTATCTGCAAGTTGTTTACACATATCATTGTCCGGATCCAAAGGCCCCGAAGTGACAGAAACTGGGACAACCGGAGATGTTACAGAACTCCTAGTGAGGAGTGGCTCTCGTACACGTATCATGATACTTACAATGACAAGAACTTACCGGTAACTAAAGTTGAGTAGCATGAGGAGTGGCCATCGTACTCAAGGTACATGAGATTGCCAACTTATATTTCGTCAAGCATATACTCCATCTTTGTTCACTTTAACCTTAATCACCTCAAGATGCTTATGATAGGGGCAATGAGAGCTCAAAGCTAGTAAGTACCATAATCTTTTGGAAGCTCTTTATGAACTTGAAATCCCTGCTTCCCTCTATGAAGGACCTTTCTTCTACTTCTAAGTTGAGTTAGTAAACCTACTTTCTCTCTATCTCCAGCAAGCATTTGAGTTGTTGTGTTTCAAGCATTCATATGATGATTTATTCAATCATGTTCTTTATCTTCCTTGTTTGCACAAGACTCTTATCTAGTGAGTACTACTTTGAAAGCCTTCATTGTGAAAAACCTTTTATGTTTGAGCACAGAGTACTCTTGTAGTGAAACCTCTTTACAAAAGATTTACTTGAAAACTGTTTGCCAGTTGTTCTCTGTGTTGGGGATATGCTATATGTGTATCCTTATAGCATGTCTCTTATCCGGATAACCCGGGTGGCCCACGGTTGGTAGCAAGGCCCATGGCTTGCTGGGCGACCCAGTTAGATGGATCCAGAAGGGAGGCCCATGCCGGATAAAGTAAGGCTACAGAGGAGTCACCGACGTACCCGGAGCCTTGGAGTGCAAGACACGCTAGAATAGTTGTATGCACCGTAGGACTTTGTAACCTGTCTGGCTAAGACTTCCCCTGTAACCCTAGGACCTGGCGACTATAGAATCCGAACCTATGGGAGCCTTTAGGGCACGATTCAACATACACCTCGCATGTAACATCCCAAAAATATTGAACTTGTATCATCAAACTCTAAGCATCAAAATTAGGGTTAACAAAAACTTTTCTAAATAAAATTATGAATGCATGCATATGAGTATGCATCGAATTTGAAATTCTTTTGAACCACCTTGTTTGTATGTTTCTTTGCTTGTAAAATGTTTCTTAGGTGAAATAAACATCATCTAAACAATTCCCAAACTTTTCTCAAGGACAAATAAATCAAAAAAAAGCTAAAGGAGTGAATGGTCATTTTGACCAATTTAACTCCCATGCCTGCTTTGGCTATCTCAAACTTTCAGAACCTAACAGAAACTTTTCTGGATCTTTGCACCCCTTGATTGTAATCATAACAAAGTATCAAGGCCCACTTTGTGATCATCCAGAAACTTTCAAATTCATAGTTTAAATGACAATTCAAAATTGAATCTTTATCATATGGGAAGATCCCACTTTTTCAAAAACCACTCAAACCAACTCAACTTTCAAAACCCAAGCATCTGCAGACTCACCAGCACCAATCTAGCACACTCACCAAAAATCTTTTCAAAATTCAAAACTTGAATTCATGCGGCCATTTCATCAAACACATTGCAGACACAAATCAAACAAAATCCAAACACTGTTTTGAGCAGTGAATTGAGCCTAACTTGTTCCCTCTCTGGGCACCACTAGCCTTAGTAGATCATCTAACGAACTAACTAATCACTAGCACCACTGTGAGCTTGCCAATATCATCAATGGTGAACAGCCGAAGCACATCCATGCCACCCAGTGTAGACAGCAAGCTAGGAAGGAAACTAGCCGTGCCAACCTTGTCTGGGAGATCACCCATGCCTCACCGCCCCCACTTGACCAGCCCTGCCTCGAAGACACCGACCAGAGCACCCAGGAACGCCGCGCCCATGCCTCTGCCAACCGTGCCGAGCATGCGCCAGAGCGCCACCCTCGACCAAAGCCCACAGACCGCGCGCCGCCCTCGCCGCGTGCATACACGATCACCACTGACCCAGGAGACCGCCAGACATCCCCGTTCGCCGCCCCGTGAGGCACAGCCACCGCTCGCCGTCGAAGACGCCGCCTCTGCCGCGCAGAGCGTTGCGTGTTCCAGACCAAACTACACCGCCCCTACAAGCGCATTAAAGCCGTAGAGCATCGCCAGGAGACCACCAAGAGATCGCCACCGCAGGCCATGCCTCTAGCAGCCCGTAGCCATGTCGCCACCGTCGCCCGTCCATGCCGTTAGGTCTCACCGTCGAGACTATAAATAGAGGACTCCCCCGCTTGAATTCTTCACACCATTCCACTCCTCTCTCACCCAGAACCACCCCACCTCAGTCCCGGAGCAAGGCGAGCAGCGCATCGCCCGAATTTCACCGGAGCCCGCCGCCTCTGGAGAAGAAGGGGGCCATTGATTTCGTCCACCCCAGGAGCTACCGCGACCACCCCTGAGTTCTTCGTCGTCGACTTCGTCATTCGCCCGCCTCGCCGACCCTCGCCAGCACCCCGGTGAGCCCCCAGCAACCCCCACTGGCCGCGCTAGGTTTCTGTCTCGCCGGCGTTGCTCAACGTCGACGATGACTCCCAGCCGTTGGATTAGAACCAGATCGAACGTCCCACGTTTCCCCGTACCACTTCGCACCCCTGTCTCACTGACGAGTGGGGACAGCCACTTAAGCAGCCCGCGGAAGTGCTACGCTTAGCAGGCCGGCCCGTTAACTTTTCCCGCGCAGCCCAGTTATTTGAATTAAACCTTTTCCATTTTATTTCAAACACACTTCTATACCCAGTTTCAAAAATCAACCCAGATCGATTCAGTGCACCAAATTGAATGAAACTAATTTTGTTAGAAAGGTCTGGGAATGCTGAATCCAAGCCCGTTGGATTCAAGTCATTTGGATCTATAGATCACCCATGGTAAAAATAACAAGGCAGAAGCTTTTCATTCAAACATTTTTCAAATTTAAACCATAATAGATTTTGAGTTGATTCCAAGTCTCAAAAATCACATTTAACCATACCTTTCAGAATATATAAAAATATATAGGTTTACTTACATAAATAATGTTGAAGTAATAAAAGAATGCTACATAGGCATTTCTAGTCACTTTATTTAATTAAAATAAAAGGGTAAAACCTTATTAAATTGTGACACCACTTTAAATCCTATTCCCATGAACTAAAATATGTGGTGATGACATGTGTCAACATGATCCCATGTTTGGTTTGGAGAATATTAAATCTTAAGTAGTTTTTCAGTGAGTAGAAATTACTTTTCTAAAAATAAAAGGAAGTAAACCAAGCCTTAATCTTGTAATATTAGAGATGATGTTCGATCATCTATAGGACCCTTGTGTGTGATTATTGCAAGTAGTTAAGTATTGTTTGGTGATTGTGTACCTCGTATTTATTCATAGATGCTAGTACCGACCAAGGATACGAGGAGGAAGGAGGATTCTACGAAGAAGAAGCCGAGGAGAACTTCAACCACTTCTCTGCACAAGGAAAGCCAGTAACCTTGCAATATAACACTTGCAATTTAGCAAGCTTATACTGATATTGTGCCAGTAAACCCTTACTTGTTACCCTGCCTACTATATGCCATAAGCATATGTGATCATACCCACTTGATAAACCAATCCTAGTTTTACTTGCAAACTTCTTACTTTATTTCTTTATCAAAGCTTTTACTTAGAGTTTACTTGAGATATGGGTAGATACTGGAAAGATATGAGAAGGTTGCATAAAGAGCATAAAATTTGGCCTAAGCTAGATAATCTTGATGTCATCCTAAGGCATGAGATTGAACTTAGTTAAAACCCCACTAGTTTACCACCCCTCATTAGTACTTACCCCCACCTGTAGATGCTAGTGCTAAGCATAAAACTTGATCAACTTTAGATGGGAATACTTGGTGGAAAAATGGTTATGAAAACCTTGGAATGATGGATCATTCTCTGAAATGTTTTGGACATGTGTTTCAGAACAGGATGATTTTGGTGATGAAAATGTTGAGGCATGAGCCTTAGCCCTTTATAAAACTGATGGTTGTCGGATGCGATACCATTCCAATTTTATCGACAACCACAATACCGAAGATTGGGTAGGGCTTGATCGAAACTTATATACCTTAGTATTAGTTCCCTCACGCCAAGGTCCGAGTGAGGCTACCTTGTGAAGATTGTCCACATGCGGTACCCAAGATGACAGTTGGTCATGGTTGGGAGGCCAAACTCACAGGAGAGGTACTATACTAGGGCGTGCAATTGAAAGGTTAGGATTGATTATCCGCATACTGAGTATGGTGAATTCAGGATTTGTTCCTGACGGATGTATCGAATGTTGTGGTGAAAGTGTACAATCTCTACAGAGTGTCAAACTATTTGAATAGCCGCGTCCGCGTTTATGGACAGTTGGAGTGGCCATACTATTCCCCTGTCAGACTTTTCAAAATGACTTGTGAAATGAATTGAGACTTTGAATTGACCACAACAGGGTTGTGATTGAAATACAAGTTCCCATTTGGGTGTTATAAAACGTCAACGAGCATTCATGCTCCTAAACTTAGTAGAGATAAACCTGGCTTTTGCAAAACAACCCTAGAGCCTAGTGTCCTATTATCCAAAAACCCCTTTACCTGTTAGTACTAGTTTGCGAGTACTTAAAGAGTACTCATGGCTTTGTCCCTGGCTATTCCCATGGCCAGACTATGAAGAGGAGTACCTGGAGGATGGACCCCAGGAAGGTTACGACAACTAGGATCATCTCCCATCGTCAGCATTGCCTGTGACCCCGAAGATGGAGCTTCGCCTACGCTACCGTTATTATTACGTATTCCGCTGCTTGAAGTTGTATTAAGAACTGGATCATGAGATCCCTATTTGTGTAAGAACTTATGTACCATTTGTAATGGATGATGTACTATGGTATCCAATTTTGTTATGTCTCGCAAAAATAGTAATCCTGGGATTGCGATGTATGGCATAACAGGCATCTGGGATTAAAAACCCGGGTGTTGACAAGTTGGTATCAGAGCCATCCTGACCATAGGAGACCCTAGTTAGATTGGACGTTTGAATCAAAAACTTAGTTTCAAAACCAAAGAAAACAAATATTTACAAAAACTTATTCTCATTCTTATCCCTTTGATTCTTTCATAAAAATTCATGTTCCTCAAAAACTCTTGCAAAATACCTAAAATTTTGACACACTTGATCACTCTACTAACCTACTCATCCTATATTGTTATAGATGGACGTGAAGTATAGGAAGTTTTATCAGTTGGGGAATGGAGGAGACCTTATCTTTGAGAGGGATTTGGACCAGCTTTCGGAACTTCTGGAGCGTTCGCACCCCAAGTTCTTCGGAGCTCAGCTCAATGATCAAGGAGGAGAAGATTTGCAGTGGCTAATTGTTGCAAGTCTCCGAGGAAAGATTGAACCTCCCACTGCTGAGGGAATTCAGTTTACCTTGAGAGAAAACAACTGGCTCGATGGACTTGCCAGGACCATGCAGGAAGCTCTTTCCCGTCTGTGTGGGCAGAGCATCAATCAGATCAAGGGTACTCGCTTTGAGTTTTGCCCGAGGCATGATGCAAATGGACAACCACTGGAAGCCCCATACCTCCCTAAGTTGAAGACTCAATTGGACCACCTTAGCTTCATGATTAACGATCGTCAGCAGGAGTTAGACAACTTCCCTGACTACTCCAACCACAAGTCTGCCATCATCAAGACGAAGGACCAAACCATCGCCATGCTAGCAAAGGATCGCAAGTCTCGCCGCCGTCAGCTCGACAAGAAGGAGCGCATCATTGCCCGTCTTCGCCACCGCATCTCATCTTTGGAAGAGACCATCCACGAGAGAGACATGCAGTTGGAGGAAAGGGAGAATGCCGAGGAGGATCTTCGTGGAGACCCCTACTCCTATCTCAGCGATGACGATGATTTTCTAGAGGATCAGGCTATGGATTTCTTCACCGATGAGGACGATTTCGCCTTCATCGATGATGATGAGGATGATGAGGCCACAGATTCCGAGGAGTAGTAGCACTTGAGCACTAGTGTAGTGAGTAGTATTCGGTCCCCCTGTATGGTAGTTCTCAGAATGGTTCTTAAAACCATCTGTTTTTCTTTGTGGTGCCGTGTGTTGTACTGTGTTGTAACACCCTCAGAATCGGCCCTATGCAAGTTTCAGCGATTCCCGCCAAACCCGCATAGAAACGATTCAAAGGTGCCCACCAGGCACTTTCGTGCGGGTGGAAAACGAAGTAATACCATTACACAATAGTCCACGATGGAACCCACAGAACGGATATATACAACAACGACTCAAAGAGTCAAGAATGCAGATATACGGTACAAAGATCCAAATCACCTTGAAAATGATACAGCGTCCGACTATAGACAAGATGCAAACGGGGCTAAGAGCCCTGCAGAATAACCAATGGCGTCCATAACCCTGCCCAGGCCAAGCCGGAAGGGTAACCCTGCTAACGATGTTGATCTCAAAACCTGCTTAAACAAAAGGGGTGCCGACAAAGGGCAAAGGAAAAAGAGAGAGCGGTCGATCGAGGCCAAGACACGGCGAGGCTAGAATTCGGCGGTCCTCGCCTACATAGGTATGGTGGACTGAAGCGGCAGCGCAGCATGCACTAGAACAACCTATAGAGACTCGATATAACTGTCGGCTATCAGAGAGGGATGAGAAGAACCTATTCGGAACCAACCTGATGCTACCACCAAACATACCCATCCTGGTATTTCCCCCTCGAGACCAAACGAGGAAGTCAACCGAGGAACTCACACCGTTGGCAGTTTTATTCATTCCGTTATAGTTGCGGCAATTACTAGTCAAATTAAGATGGCATGAGTCATCCTGATATAATAGGCAGTGGGCAGTTTTAGTTAAACATTCCGTTGTAGTTGTAACACTTACTAGTCAGATACAATAAGCATGAGATATCCCCAAACCCAGCAGTTGTTGGTACTTTTATTTAGCCATTCCGTTGTAGTGAAGCTGATTACTAGTCATATCGGATACAAGTCAAATTATAACAGTAAACTTTAGTTATAGTTGTCTATGATCGAGATCTGTGCTCCAAGTCGTCCATAACCGCGGACACGGCTTCTCGAAAAGATTTAACCCTGCAGGGGTGCACCAAAGTTTCCACACGCACCTACACCCTTGTTGTCGGATCAGGTAGGTACAAGATCACAAAACATACACCCAACGGTATGTCGACGGGGTTTCGGACACGACATTTCCCAGACCCAAAGCAAGCACGGGGGGCCACCCCACTAAGCTACCCGCAACGAAGTCGGCCGGTCTCCGAGACGGACTCAGGGTTTGTGTAGACGGCTGTAAACGACTGGGAACCCGAAAAGATGACTGGGCTTGTCGATACAGCGAAAACGTGTCACGATCCAAAAAGTACAGGTGCAGTACCTCGCACAATTTAAATTAAGCAGTAAAGCATGGCATAAGTACAGGATAGTAATAAAGCCCCAAACTAATTGTGGCCCCCAGTACATTACTTGGAATCAGGTACTAAATCGATGGGGGTGCCCATACACCCCACCTGTGGTTAGCGCGCTCGATCTCGGAACAGGTGTCAAGAACTCGGGGTCCTACGGGACACAAGTGGACGGTTAACAACCAAATAACATCTATTGCCCACCTGTGCCTCTGCATTTACCTACTTCAATTTTAGTTATTAAACAATAATTAAAGCCATGATCATCTCCAACATTAAACATACGGCAATACTCCAACAACTGCGGTACTGGACGACACACAACGACACTTGAGCAAGCGACTACGACACGCAAGTCCAACTATCTACCAAACAACAGGTAATAGGATGTGTCCAAGGCAATATAAGGCTGCAAGGGATGTCCCGGGTACGAATACTAGAGCATCGTAACACAGATAGCAATAGATCAACAGGAGGAAATAAAAACTATAAAAGTAAAATAGGTAGAAAGAGGGAGAATGCTCGCCTGAAAACACTGCCGAGGGATCATAACCGGAGAACTTGTCGATACTCGCATCCACTCACCGGCCTAATCCGCGAAGAAGCAAACACTAGAAGAAACACCGGATGCAATATTTAATACTACGGCAGAAGATCCGGCATGATTATGATATGATGCAGATGCAGTGCAATTAGGCAATATTAAGCGGAACCGTGGTCCCGACAAATGATTATATGGTTCAAGTTGTTTAGAACCCCCGCAATTGAAATGTTATCTTAACATGGCAAAATATATCATTGGTTCGATGCACAAATTTAAATGGGGCCAATATAAGACTAGAAAAGTCCGCATACGGACCCCATATTTAATTATGAGGTGAATCAGCATAATGCCCCCAAACCACACCAATATGCATGCGATATGAACAATTATTATGCAACAGGTTTTATATATAGCATTTATAAAATAGGGGCTCGGGAAAAGGTTCACACATCTGGGGTCGAAGGTCTTGGGAGTTCGGAGGGGTTCCGGGGTTCGGTCTCAGGGTTCGACGGGGAAACGATGAAGTTCGGACTCGCGATGGCGAACTTGAGTAGATCGGGTACCGGGGTCTTCGGATCTGGGGAGTAGATCTTGTGGCACGGGCGTCAATGCTTCCGGGAAGGAGAACTTGTCGTTCATGGTCTCGGGATCGGACGCCAGGATCGGTCTTCGGATCGAGACGAACTTGGGATCCGTGTAGGAGATCTTGTCGAACTGGCATCATTAACTCTAGGTTCCATATCAGCGGACTCAGGGTTCCGTGAAGGGGTCTTGAGTTTTCCATGTTAGCGGTCTTGTCGTCCGTAGCGAAGATCTTGGAGTCCTAGATGTCGGTTTAGGGCGTCTGATCCGGAGACAACCAAACCAATACCACCCTCGTATCACCACACCATTATGTAGTCGATTTGCATGGATCACTTCACAGTAGTAGCTAACGCCACCCACCTTGGATCAGGATAGACCAACAGCACGCGCACGGAGGAGCAAGGGAATACACGACTGGTTCTTCCTTGTCAGCCAGACGAGGAACAGGATGACAGAAGCGTCCAGTGAGGACTGCAGCGGCTGATGATTTTGGTACAGAGATGGCCAATGTCGGTCGGTGGAAGCAGAGGCTCGACGCCGATGCGCGCCCGCGAAGATGGAGCTGGCCAGCGAGGTCGAGGTGGAGAGGAGGGCGGCCGGGGGAGCTCCGCGTCGGGTAGGGGGTGCTTGAAAAAGGCGCAGGCGAGGAGGCGGTGCTTGGTATGGGAGGAAGGCCGCCGGAGAGAGACACCGGTGGTGGCAGACAAGGTGGAGAGGCGACGGGGCTCATTCGACAAGGTGCTACAGAAGCGGCCAAGGCCGATGCTGCGGCCGGTGGGGCGAGCTTCACGGGGGATCAAGGGCGGGAGGCAGACGCGGGGAGGTCGAGGGCGAGGCATGGGCTCCAAAGGCAGGGAGGGTTCACGAGGCCTAGCGGCAAGGGCGAGGAAGGGCAACCGCGGCAGGAGGGCCGCGGCTGAAGGGGAGCTTGGCGGCGTGGCAATCTTGCAGGGCGACGGTGGGGCCTACAGGAGGAGAAGGCAGTATTGGCGGGGTCAGGAGCAAGAGGGAGGAAGCAGGGTAGGCGTCGGGATGGGGATTGGCCGATTGTAGAAGGAGAGATGGGGTCGCTCGCGATGGGGATCTGGGCAGGGAGACGGGGATCGCGTGGGGCGCGTGGGGAGAGGTGAAGTGGCAGGTGGCGGTTGGCTGGAGGAGGGATGATAGCTGAGGTGGTGAGCACCGATTGGGTCGGATGAGGTGGAGGCAGGGTGGGTAGATTAGGTTGGGTAGGAAAAGGGTCTAGGTAGACTGGTTTTTGTACTGGGGGTGGTCGACTGGGTCGGTTCGGCCCGGTACGGCTGCCCCCTAAAAATAACTAAACATTTTATTTATTTAAAACGGGGCTTTTGCAAACCGTTGGTAGACGAAACAAAATATTCCGGAGACCCGGGTTTTAATTTGAAATCAAGACGGGGCGTTTAGAAAACAAAAACAGGCTTTTCGAAAATAGTTTCAGACAAACAAATGCATGATGACATGACGATGCCCAAATGCAATGTGGCATGATGACCTGAGCATGCAGTCAATGATGCAATGCACAAAAACAACGCGATTTTCTAGTAGTGGTTTAGCGGGATGCCACAATTCGACACCACTAACAATGGATCTCGCCCTCGAGATCCGCCTCATGGTACCGGGAAGAAGGGCGGCGATCTGAATCTTCTCGCACCGTGTAGATCCTCGCGACACCACTAACAATAGGTCGTTGTCCGTGATCGTCGAGAGAACACTCCGGGAATAAAAGGTCGAAGGTAGAGGTATCGACAAATAAAGCCACCTCTAGCTTCGATGGAAAGAGGGAACCGATGCATTCTCATCCACTTCAATGTACACAAGCGAATAGAGTGAGTAGTCGGCATGGGGGCCAATCCATCACGCACCCAAACTATTACTCTGCACAATCAGTAGAAAAGCGTGCAACCATTCTCGGAATCAGACTGAAGATCTCGACAATCGAGGTTCAGAAACAAAGGAGTGATGCAGACTCTGCATCGAATCTGGCGTAGATGATGTCGTCACGTCGGAAAACACCGGAAGGCATGAGAAGGATCAAAGAGAAGTCCACCAGACGAAGGATTCCTCGGATAGCATGAAGACCAGATGTAGCAACACCGTTACCAAAGGAGGAAGCGAAACCACAGATGCGATGGAACCCAACCACGAGAAATCCTGGACTTGAAGAGAGAGAAGAGAGCGGATTCAAAACACGCAGAGGTGAGAGGAGAGCAGCAGAGGGGTAAGGAGTAAAATCAGACCTAATCAGAACTATCCAACCGATTTTTCAAAAATAGTTTTGACACTCTACTTCGGCCGTTTGCTAGGTTATCCTACAGGCTGGACTTGTGGGGTATCGCAACTGCTGAGCTCTGATACCACTCTGTAACACCCTCAGAATCGGCCCTATGCAAGTTTCAGCGATTCCCGCCAAACCCATAAAGCGATTCAAAGGTGCCACCAGCACTTTAAATGCGGGTGGAAAATGAAGTAATACCATTACACAATAGTCCACGATGGAACCCACAGAACGGATATATACAACAACGACTCAAAGAGTCAAGAATGCAGATATACGGTACAAAGATCCAAATCACCTTGAAAATGATACAGCGTCCGACTACGGACAAGATGCAAACGGGGCTAAGAGCCCTGAAGAATAACCAATGGCGTCCATAACCCTGCCCAGGCCAAGCCGGAAGGGTAACCCTGCTAACGACGTCGATCTCAAAAACTGCTTAAACAAAAGGGGTGCCGACAAAGGGCAAAGGAAAAAGAGAGAGCGGTCGATCACGAGGCCAAGACAGCGAGGCTAGAATTGGCGGTCCGCCTACATAGGTATGGTGGATCAAGCGGCAGCAAGATGCACTAGAACAACCTATAGAGACTCGATATAACTGTCGGCTATCAGAGAGGGATGAGAAGAACCTATTCGGAACCAACCTGATGCTACCACCAAACATACCCATCCTGGTATTTCCCCCTCGAGACCAAACGAGGAAGTCAACCGAGGAACTCACACCGTTGGCAGTTTTATTCATTCCGTTATAGTTGCGGCAATTACTAGTCAAATTAAGATGGCATGAGTCATCCTGATATAATAGGCAGTGGGCAGTTTTAGTTAAACATTCCGTTGTAGTTGCAACACTTACTAGTCAGATACAATAAGCATGAGATATCCCCAAACCCAGCAGTTGTTGGTACTTTTATTTAGCCATTCCGTTGTAGTGAAGCTGATTACTAGTCATATCGGATACAAGTCAAATTATAACAGTAAACTTTAGTTATAGTTGTCTATGATCGAGATCTGTGCTCCAAGTCGTCCATAACCGCGGACACGGCTTCTCGAAAAGATTTAACCTCGAGGTGCACCAAAGTTTCCACACGCACCTACACCCTTGTTGTCGGATCGGTAGGTACAAGATCACAAAACATACACCCAACGGTATGTCGACGGGTTTCGGACAACGCTTTCCTGGACCCAAAGCAAGCACGGGGCCACCCACTAAGCTACCCGCAAAAGTCGGCCGGTCTCCGAGACGGACTCGGGGTTTGTGTACGGCAGTATTTGGGAACCCGAAAAGATGGTGGGCTTGTCGATACAAATAAAAACATGTCACGATCCTAACAAGACAGTGCGACCTCGCACAATTTAAATTAAGCAGTAAAGCATGGCATAAGTACAGGATGGTAATAAAGCCCCAAACTAATTGTGGCCCCCAGTACAGTACTTGGAAGCAAGTACTAAATCGATGGGGGTGCCCATACACCCCACCTGTGGTTAGCGCGCTCGATCTCGGAACAGGTGTCAAGAACTCGGGGTCCTACGGGACACAAGTGGACGGTTAACAACCAAATAACATCTATTGCCCACCTGTGCCTCTGCATTTACCTACTTCAATTTTAGTTATTAAACAATAATTAAAGCCATGATCATCTCCAACATTAAACATACGGCAATCCTCCAACAAGCTTGATCTTGGACGACATAGCGACACTTGAGCAAGCGACTACGACACGCAAGTCCAACTATCTACCAAACAACAGGTAATAGGATGTGTCCAAGGCAATATAAGGCTGCAAGGGATGTCCCGGGTACGAATACTAGAGCATCGTAACACAGATAGCAATAGATCAACATGAGGAAATAAAAACTATAAAAGTAAAATAGGTAGAAAGAGGGAGAATGCTCGCCTAAAAACACTGCCGAAGGATCATAACCGGAGAACTTGTCGATACTCGCATCCACTCACCGGCCTAATCCGCGAAGAAGCAAACACTAGAAGAAACACCGGATGCGATATTTAATACTACGGCAGAAGATCCGACATGCTTATGATATGATGCAGATGCAGTGCAATTAGGCAATATTAAGCGTAACCGTGGTCCCGACAAATGATTATATGGTTCAAGTTGTTTAGAACCCCCGCAATTTAAATGTTATCTTAACATGGCAAAATATATCATTGGTTCGATGCACAAATTTAAATGGGGCCAATATAAGACTAGAAAAGTCCGCATACGGACCCCATATTTAATTATGAGGTGAATCGGCATAATGCCCCCAAACCACACCAATATGCATGCGAGATGAACAATTATTATGCAACAGGTTTTATATATAGCATTTATAAAATAGGGGCTCGGGAAAAGGTTCACACATCTGGGGTCGAAGGTCTTGGGAGTTCGGAGGGGTTCCGGGGTTCGGTCTCAGGGTTCGACGGGGAAACGATGAAGTTCGGACTCGCGATGGCGAACTTGAGTAGATCGGGTACCGGGGTGTTCGGATCTGGGGAGTAGATCTTGTCGCACGGGCGTCAATGCTTCCGGGAAGGAGAACTTGTCGTTCAGGGTCTCGGGATTGGACGCTGGGATCGGTCTTTGGATCGAGACGAACTTGGGATCCGTGTAGGAGATCTTGTCGAACTGGCATCATTAACTCTAGGTTCCATATCAGCGGACTCAGGGTTCCGTGAAGGGGTCTTGAGTTTTCCATGTTAGCGGTCTTGTCGTCCGTAGCGAAGATCTTGGAGTCCTAGATGTCGGTTTAGGGCGTCTGATCCGGAGACAACCAAACCAATACCACCCTCGTATCACCACACCATTATGTAGTCGATTTGCATGGATCACTTCACAGTAGTAGCTAACGCCACCCACCTTGGATCAGGATAGACCAACAACACGCGCACGGAGGAGCATGGGAATACACGACTGGTTCTTCTTTGTCAGCCAGACGAGGAACAGGATGACAGAAGCGTCCAGTGAGGACTGCAGCGGCTGATGATTTTGGTACAGAGATGGCCAATGTCGGTCGGTGGAAGCAGAGCTCGGCGCCGATCTTGGCGCAAGATGGAGCTGGCCAGCGAGGTCGAGGTGGAGAGGAGGCGGCGGGGAGCTCCGTCGGGTAGGGGTGCTTGAAAAGGCACGGGCGGAGGGAGGGCGGTGCTCGGTATGGGAGGAAGGCCGCCGGAGAGAGACACCGGTGGTGGCAGACAAGGTGGAGAGGCGACGGGGCTCATTCGACAAGGTGCTACAGAAGCGGCCAAGGCCGATGCTGCGGCCGGTGGGGCGAGCTTCACGGGGGATCAAGGGCGGGAGGCAGACGCGGGGAGGTCGAGGGCGAGGCATGGGCTCCAAAGGCAGGGAGGGTTCACGAGGCCTAGCGGTGAGGGCGAGGAAGGGCAACCGTGGCAGGAGGGCCGCGGCTGAAGGGGAGCTTGGCGGCGTGGCAATCTTGCAGGGCGACGGTGGGGCCTACAGGAGGAGAAGGCGGAATTGGCGGGGTCAGGAGCAAGAGGGAGGAAGCAGGGTAGGCATCGGGATGGGGATTGGCCGATTGTAGAAGGAGAGATGGGGTCGCTCGCGATGGGGATCTGGGCAGGGAGACGGGGATCGCGTGGGGCGCGTGGGGAGAGGTGAGGTGGCAGGTGGCGGTTGGCTAGAGGAGGGATGATAGCTGAGGTGGCGAGCACCGATTGGGTCGGATGAGGTGGAGGCAGGGTGGGTAGATTAGGTTGGGTAGGAAAAGGTTCTAGGTAGACTGGTTTTTGTACTGGGGGTGGCCGACTGGGTCGGTTCGGCCCGGTACGGCTGCCCCCTAAAAATAATTAAACATTTTATTTATTTAAAACGGGGCTTTTGCAAACCGTTGGTAGACGAAACAAAATATTCCGGAGACCCGGGTTTTAATTTGAAATCAAGACGGGGCGTTTAGAAAACAAAAACAGGATTTTCGAAAATAGTTTCAGACAAACAAATGCATGATGACATGACGATGCCCAAATGCAATGTGGCATGATGACCTGAGCATGCAGTCATGATGATGCAATGCACAAAAACAACGCGATTTTCTAGTAGTGGTTTAGCGGGATGCCACATGTGTGCTATGAATGAATGAATGAATGAAAAAGCAAGTTGCTAGAAAAATCTGAGTCAAACTTTAAAAACTTTTCAAAGACCCAAAACTTTAGAAATTTCCCTCTTTTCTCATGATCTATCCCAATCTTCAGATGCCACGTGGAGGAAGTGGTTCATCCCCGGACCCGATGTTGCAGATTCTGCAAATGTTGACTTCTGACCGTGAAGCTGAAAGAGCGGAACGTCAAGCCAACCTAGCCACCCTTCAACAGATAGCCCAGCTTGCCCATAACAACCAAGGCCACGAAAATCAGGACAACCATGGATCTAAACTCAAGAATTTCCAGAATACCAACCCACCTGTTTTCACTAAGTGAGAAGAACCCCTAGACGCCGATGATTGGCTGCAAACCATGGAAAATAACCTAGAAGTCGCCGGAGTGGAAGCCAACGAGAAAGTTCTGTTCGCCACCCACTATCTAGCCGGAGATGCCAGGGCATGGTGGAACAGTGTTCGCGCAATGACCGGAGGCCAGATGATGACCTGGGAGGAATTCAAGGTCAAGTTTAGCAGAACCCATGTGCCACCAGGTTTGATCAAGATAATGAGAGACGAGTTCATAGAGCTGAAGCAAGGAAGGATGACTGTAGTGGAATACCGTGACAAATTTTTGTCATTATCTAGGTATGCCCTGGATGAGATCGACACCGAAGCCAAGAAGAAAGAAAGATTCCTGAATGGTCTGCATGACGAGATGTAGACAGTGTTAGTCAATATCCCCTTTGCTGATATTGAAGCCCTTGTTGACTCTGCTATCCAGATGGAAGGAAAGATAAAACAAGCCAATGAGAACCGCAAGCGTCGCATGATGCATCAACCAGGAACCCATCAGACCCCAAAGTATCGCCCCAACCCATCTCCAGGATTTTCCCCAAGAACCAACAGACCCCCGATGAACCGTCCGACCTATCCCAACCGTGGAAACCCTAGGCCTGGAGGAAATCACAACAACCCCGGTACCGCTAGCAATTTCAATCGTGCCCCACCCAAATTCAACAACAACAGTGCTACCGCCAACACCAACACTGCCCCTAGGACTGGAAGCAATGCTGTGCTTGTAGCATCCAAGGACAAGTCGCAAGTGACTTGTTATGACTGTGGAAATAAAGGCCACTATTCCAACGAGTGCCCCAACAAGAAAAATGCTATAGCCCCCAATGCCAATGTCCCAGCTCAGCAGCAGCGTCGTGTTCAGCCAGGAAGAAGATTTGCCCCAGGGAATTCACTCAACCGCAATGGCCTTCTTTTTCTCATGCATGCTGAAGAAGCTCAGGAAGCGCCATACGTCGTGCTGGGTATGTTTTCTGTTAATTCAATACTTGCAAGAGTGTTGTTTGATTCTGGTGCATCGCATTCATTTGTCACCGAAGAATTTGCATGCACTAGTAAGATTCAACCAACCAAACTGAAGCATGTAATGATTGTTCAAATTCCCGGATCAACCACTAAGGCTAGGCAAATTTGCAAAGCCGTCCCTATCCGAATCCATGGCATAGATTTTTATGCAAATCTGATAGTACTCGGAACTAAAGGTTTGGAAGTAGTACTAGGAATGGATTGGATGTCCAAACATAAAGGATTGATTGACTGTGCCAAGAAAGCCATAACCATGACCAGTACTACCGGAATATCAGTCGAGCATATATCTAAAAACTTCACTCGCCAATTCAAATGCAACAAGAGTATAGCCCAACCTACCATTGAACAAGTCCGGATAGTCTGTGAAAACCCTGATGTATTTCCAGATGTTTTGCCCGGTATGCCCCCAGATCGGGATATCGAGTTTATCATCGAACTAATTCCCGGAACAGGATCCATAGCCCAGAGACCATATAGTATGAACCCGTCAGAGCTAGCAGAATTGAAGAAGCAACTGGATTCCATGTTGGAAATTGGATTAATTCAACCAAGTGCGTCCCCATGGAGATCACCTGTCTTGTTTGTGGACAAGAAGGATGGAGGTAACCGTTTGTGTACGGATTATCGGAAGTTGAATGATGTCACCATCAAGAACAAGTACCCCTTGCCCAAGATAGAAGATTTGTTTGATCAGTTGACCGGTGCCAAAGTGTTTTATAAGATTGATCTTAGAACTGGCTATCATCAACTCAAAATTCGTGCAGAGGATATTCCAAAGACTGCCTTTACCACCAAATACGGATTGTACGAGTATACAGTCATGTCTTTCGGACTAACCAATGCCCCTGCTTATTTCATGAATCTCATGAATAAGATTTTTATGGACTTCCTGGATAAGTTTGTCATTTTTTTCATCGATGACATTCTGATTTATTCCAAATCAGAAGAAGAACACGAGCTACACCTAAGGACCATTCTTGGAACCCTTAGAGAGCATCAGCTGTATGCAAAGTTTAGCAAATGTGAATTCTGGTTACAGGAGGTAGGATTCCTCGGTCACATTGTATCAGCCGGAGGAATTGCCGTTGACGCTGCAAAAGTGAAAGATGTAGAAGATTGGCAAGCCCCAACCACTCAAACCCAAGTTCGTGCATTTCTCGGATTGGCGGGATATTACCGCAAATTCGTAGAAAGATTCTCTAGTATTGCCAGACCCATGACCCAATTGCTTAAGAAGGACAAGAAGTTTGAATGGACCGACAAATGTGAAGCGAGTTTTCAAGAACTCAAGAGGAGATTGATTTCAGCCCCAATCTTGATCATGCCAGATATCACCAAGCCCTTCGATGTGTATTGTGACGCATCCAAGATCGGTCTCGGATGTGTGGTAATGCAAGAAGGCAAAGTTATATCTTATCTATCTCGACAACTGAAGCAACATGAACAAAACTACTCAACCCATGACCTCGAACTCGCAGCCATAGTTCTAGCCCTGAAAACATGGAGACATTACCTAATGGGAAACTGTTGTGAAATTTATTCGGATCACAAGAGCCTAAAGTATATATTCACTCAGAAGGATCTGAATATGAGACAGGGAAGATGGATTGAGCTAATCAAGGATTACGACCTGGATATTCACTATCACCCTGGTAAATCCAATGTGGTAGCAGATGCCCTTAGCAGATTGCCGTGCCGCTTGAACTCCATGATTTTGAAGGAGCAACCAAGTTTGCACAAAGAGATGGAAGATTTTCGAATGGAATTAGTAAGCGAAGGATTTTTGGCTAGCATAGAACTCCAGCCCACTTTGATCAGTCAGATTAAAGAGGCGCAGAAGGGAAATGCTAGTATTGACGGAATCAAGCATCGTATCGGTACAAGCAAAGTACCTGGATTCACCGAGGATGAAGAAGGAGTTTTGTGGTACAAAGGACGCCTTTGTGTACCATCAGATTCTGTTGAAAGAAGTTATCTTGAAGGAGGCTCATGATACTCTTTATTCTATCCATCCCGGAGGAACTAAGATGTATCAAAATTTGAAAGAGCAATTTTGGTGGCATAAGATGAAGAGGGAAATCGGAAGCTATATCGCCAAGTGTGATATTTGTCAGCGAGTCAAGGCAGGACATCAAAGACCCGCTGGATTGTTGCAACCATTGCAGATTCCGGAATGGAAATGGGATTCTGTAGGAATGGACTTTATCACTGGACTGCCTACTTATAGTAGGGGAAATGACTCTATCTGGGTCATAGTGGACAGATTGTCCAAAGTCGCCCATTTCTTGCCCGTCAAGACCACATATCAGAGTTCGAAACTAGCAGAGTTGTACATCGCTAGAATCGTTAGTTTGCATGAAGTCCCCAAGAACATCGTATCGGATTGAGAAACTCAGTTTACCTCGAGATTCTAGAAGAAACTCCAAGAAGGTTTAGGGACCCGCTTAGATTTCAGTACAGCTTATCACCCTCAAACCGATGGACAAACGGAGCGAGTAAATCAAATACTCGAAGATATGCTGAGAGCATGTGTGTTAGAATATGGATCCAAGTGGGAAGACTATCTGCCTTTTGTAGAATTTTCATACAACAACAGTTATCAAGCCAGTTTGCAAATGGCCCCATTTGAATTTATGTACGGAAGGAAGTGTCGTACCCCTTTGAACTGGTCGGAAGTAGGAGAGAGTCAGATTTTCGGACCCGACATCCTACGAGAAGAAGAAGAGAAGGTTCACAAGATTCGTGAGCACCTCAAGACAGCCCGATCCGCATGTAAGAGTTACGCCGACAAGAGACGTAGAGACCTCGCCTTCAACATAGGAGATTTTGTTTATCTGAAAGTGTCGCCATTGAAGGGAATGCAGCGTTTCCAACTCAAAGGAAAGTTAGCCCCCAGATATATCGGACCTTTCAAGATTCTGAACCGTCTAGGAGAAGTATCGTATCAATTGGAACTACCCGAAGAGATGTCAGCCGTGCACAATGTGTTCCATATCTCATTACTTCGCAAGTGTCTCGAAGTCCTCGAGAAGGCCGAAGTGTTCAAAAATATCGATCACCGGACCATGGAGATCAACGATGACCTGACCTATCCCGAAGTACCCATCCGTATTTTGGAAGAAGCTTTTCGAACTACCCGAACCCGAAGCATCAAGTTTCTCAAGATTCAGTGGAGCAACCACACAGAAGAGGAAGCTACAGGGCCTTGAAGATCACATCAGGACGGAGTTTCCCGATCTCTTCAAATCCTAGGTAATCTTTTCGTCCTTTTTCAAATATCGGGACGAGATTTTGTTTAAGGGGGGAAGGTTTGTAACATCCCAAAAATATTGAACTTGGATCATCAAACTCTAAGCATCAAAATTAGGGTTAACAAAAACTTTTCTAAATAAAGTTATGAATGCATGCATATGAGTATGCATTGAATTTGAACCACCTTGTTTGTATGTTTCTTTGCTTGTAAAATGTTTCTTAGGTGAAATAAACATCATCTAAACAATTCCCAAACTTTTCTCAAGGACAAATAAATCAAAAAAAAGCTAAAGGAGTGAATGGTCATTTTGACCAATTTAACTCCCATGCCTGCTTTGGCTATCTCAAACTTTCAGAACCTAACAGAAACTTTTCTGGATCTTTGCACCCCTTGATTGTAATCATAACAAAGTATCAAGGCCCACTTTGTGATCATCCAGAAACTTTCAAATTCATAGTTTAAATGACAATTCAAAATTGAATCTTTATCATATGGGAAGATCCCACTTTTTCAAAAACCACTCAAACCAACTCAACTTTCAAAACCAAAGCATCTGCAGACTCACCAGCACCAATCTAGCACACTCACCAAAAATCTTTTCAAAATTCAAAACTTGAATTCATGCGGCCATTTCATCAAACACATTGCAGACACAAATCAAACAAAATCCAAACACTGTTTTGAGCAGTGAATTGAGCCTAACTTGTTCCCTCTCTGGGCACCACTAGCCTTAGTAGATCATCTAACGAACTTAACTAATCACTAGCACCATTGTGAGCTTGCCAATATCATCAATGGTGAACAGCCGGAGCACATCCATGCCACCCAAGTGTAGACAGCAAGCTAGGAAGGAAACTAGCCATGCCAACCTTGTCTGGGAGATCACCCATGCCTCACCGCCCCCACTTGACCAGCCCTGCCTCGAAGACACCGACCAGAGCACCCAGGAACGCCGCGCCCGTGCCTCTGCCAACCGTGCCGAGCATGCGCCAGAGCGCCACCCTCGACCAAAGCCCACAGACCGCGCGCCGCCCTCGCCGCGTGCATACACGATCACCACTGACCCAGGAGACCGCCAGACATCCCCGTTCGCCGCCCCGTGAGGCACAGCCACCGCTCGCCGTCGAAGACGCCGCCTCTGCCGCGCAGAGCGTTGCGTGTTCCAGACCAAACCACACCGCCCCTACAAGCGCATTAAAGCCGTAGAGCATCGCCAGGAGACCACCAAGAGATCGCCACCGCAGGCCATGCCTCTAGCAGCCCGTAGCCATGTCGCCACCATCGCCCGTCCATGCCGTTAGGTCTCACCGTCGAGACTATAAATAGAGGACTCCCCCGCTTGAATTCTTCACACCATTCCACTCCTCTCTCACCCAGAACCACCCCACCTCAGTCCCGGAGCAAGGCGAGCAGCGCATCGCCGGAATTTCACCGGAGCCCGCCGCCTCTGGAGAAGAAGGGGGCCATTGATTTCGTCCACCCCAGGAGCTACCGCGACCACCCCTGAGTTCTTCGTCGTCTACTTCATCATTCGCCCGCCTCACCGACCCTCGCCAGCACCCCGGTGAGACCCCAGCAACCCCCACTGGCCGCGCTAGGTTTCTGTCTCGCCGGCGTTGCTCAACGTCGACGATGACTCCCAACCGTTGGATTAGAACCAGATCGAACGTCCCACGTTGCCCCATACCACTTCGCACCCCTGTCTCACTGACGAGTGGGGACAGCCACTTAAGCAGCCAGCAGGCTTACGCTTAGCAGCCGGCACGTTAACTTTTCCGCAGCCCAGTTATTTGAATTAAACCTTTTCCATTTTATTTCAAACACATACGTACCCAGTTCAAAAATCAACCCAGATCGATTTAGTGCACCAAATTGAATGAAACTAATTTTGTTAGAAAGGTGCAGAATGCTGAATCCAAGCCCGTTGGATTCAAGTCATTTGGATCTATAGATCACCCATGGTAAAAATAACAAGGCAGAAGCTTTTCATTCAAACATTTTTCAAATTTAAACCATAATAGATTTTGAGTTGATTCCAAGTCTCAAAAATCACATTTAACCATACCTTTCAGAATATATAAAAATATATAGGTTTACTTACATAAATAATGTTGAAGTAATAAAAGAATGCTACATAGGCATTTCTAGTCATTTTATTTAATTAAAATAAAAGGGTAAAACCTTATTAAATTGTGACACCACTTTAAATCCTATTCCCATGAACTAAAATATGTGGTGATGACATGTGTCAACATGATCCCATGTTTGGTTTGGATAATATTAAATCTTAAGTAGTTTTTCAATGAGTAGAAATTACTTTTCTAAAAATAAAAGGAAGTAAACCAAGCCTTAATCTTGTAATATTAGAGATGATGTTCGATCATCTATAGGACCCTTGTGTGTGATGATTGCAAGTAGTTAAGTATTGTTTGGTGATTGTGTACCTCGTATTTATTCATAGATGCTAGTACCGACCAAGGATACGAGGAGGAAGGAGGATTCTACGAAGAAGAAGCCGAGGAGAACTTCAACCACTGCTCTGCACAAGGCAAGCCAGTAACCTTGCAAGATAACACTTGCAATTTAGCAAGCTTATACTGATATTGTGCCAGTAAACCTTTACTTGTTACCCTGCCTACTATATGCCATAAGCATATGTGATCATACCCACTTGATAAACCAATCCTAGTTTTACTTGCAAACTTCTTACTTTATTTCTTTATCAAAGCTTTTACTTAGAGTTTACTTGAGATATGGGTAGATACTGGAAAGATATGAGAAGGTTGCATAAAGAGCATAAAATTTGGCCTAAGCTAGATAATCTTGATGTCATCCTAAGGCATGAGATTGAACTTAGTTAAAACCCCACTAGTTTACCACCCCTCATTAGTACTTACCCCCACCTGTAGATGCTAGTGCTAAGCATAAAACTTGATCAACTTTAGATGGGAATACTTGGTGGAAAAATGGTTATGAAAACCTTGGAATGATGGATCATTCTACTGAAATGTTTTGGACATGTGTTTCCGAACACCGGATGATTTTGGTGATGAAAATGTTGAGGCATGAGCCTTAGCCCTTTATAAAACTGATGGTTGTCTGGATGCGATACCATTCCAATTTTATCGTACAACCACAATACCCGAAGATTGGGTAGGGCTTGACTGGAAACTTATATACCTTAGTATTAGTTCCCTCACGGCCAAGGTCTGAGCTGAGGCTACCTTGTGAAGATTGTCCACCTGTGCAGTACCCAAGATGACAGTTGGTCATGGTTGGGAGGCCAAACTCACAGGAGAGGTACTATACTAGGGCGTGTAATTGAAAGGTTAGGATTGATTATCCGCATACTGAGTATGGTGAATTCAGGATTTGTTCCTGACGGATGTATCGAATGTTGTGGTGAAAGTGTACAATCTCTACAGAGTGTCAAACTATTTGAATAGCCGCGTCCGCGATTATGGACAGTTGGAGTGGCCATACTATTCCCCTGTCAGACTTTTCAAAATGACTTGTGAAATGAATTGAGACTTTGACTTGACCACAACAGGGTTGTGATTGAAATACAAGTTCCCATTTGGGTGTTATAAAACGTCAACTAGCATTCGTGCTCCTAAACTTAGTAGAGATAAACCTGGCTTTTGCAAAACAACCCTAGAGCCTAGTGTCCTATTATCCAAAAACCCCTTTACCTGTTAGTACTAGTTTGCGAGTATTTAAAGAGTACTCATGGCTTTGTCCCTGGCTATTCCCATGGCCAGACTATGAAGAGGAGTACCTGGAGGATGGACCCCAGGAAGGTTACGACAACTAGGATCATCTCCCATCGTCAGCATTGCCTGTGACCCCGAAGATGGAGCTTCGCCTACGCTACCGTTATTATTACGTATTCCGCTGCTTGAAGTTGTATTAAGAACTGGATCATGAGATCCATGTTTGTGTAAGAACTTATGTACCGTTTGTAATGGATGATGTACTATGGTATCCAATTCTGTTATGTCTCGCAAAAATGGTAATCCTGGGATTGCGATGTATGGCATAACAGGCATCTGGGATTAAAAACCCGGGTGTTGACATCGCACAATGAACCAATCCCTGTAACTCGGCATATTGCCATTATATTGATTTATAGCAGGAGTAGGATTCCGCCACCGCCGTGGGATCTGAACCTAGCTAAGCTGTGTTACCTCATACCCGTCAACCGTATGCCTTACCCCACGTCTCTAAACACGCACTGTGAGGACCCCTCCATGGTGTACTCGTCAGAAATACCACGACAGTTGGCGCCCACTGTGGGGCAAGAGGCGCTTCAGACTCTACAGCGGGCGAGGTCCAAGATCTTCGCGGGAATCGGCGAAACCATAGCTATCGGTCTCATTCTCTTCTCTGGAAACATTCCGATCGTCCCTCCCGAAGAGTTCTGGATCCTGGCGAAGACGAACCCCACCCGCTGCTCGATCGTCCCCATCCGAGACATCCACCTCTTCATCGGCGAAACAGACTCGGGCACTAGTTCCCTGGAAGTCGGAGGAGTATCAAGACCCGCACGGACCGCCTACGGGCAGGATACGTTCACGGAAGGATCAAAGTCCGATCTCTCTTCGGAGTTTGCCGGCAATGATCGGAAAATTCAAGGCCCACCCAAACCGCCCCTGTGCCGGATATAATGGTGGAAGATCGCTGCAAGTCCACCGGCTTCATCCGTGCGTCTAGACAACAGAGATCCAAGTTCGTCCGAGTAGTAACTTTCTTCGATCTGGCGCGTTGCGTTCAGAGAGAGGGCGAAAACCCCCACGATTACCTATCTAGTTGGCTCTGTATACGGGCCGACTTGGCACATTACCCCAATGATGATGCCATGTATCACTTTGTGGAAGGACTGGACCAAGGAACACTTCTCCCACATACGCTAAGGCGACAGCAGGCTTCAGGACGCCTCACTTTCGAAGGCATGGTGAACACCGTCAACAACTACGCGGAAGCTGAGGAGGCAGCTCATACAGTGCTCGCGCTCCTTGACGGCGCCCCTCCGCCTCAGCCACCACTGCCACCGCCTCCGGCCGTCATCGCTGCAGCTGCACCACCTCCTCCAGTCATCATCGCTGCTGTCGCACCTCCACCGCCTGTCATCGAGGAAGCCTCGACACCCTCTGACTCCGTGCTTGACGCGCTCTACGCCGACATCAGTGCTGACTCGAAGGAGATATATTTCAGCCCGAAGGACCTAGACTTTGCTATACAGGAGATGGAGGAGGATTACAAACGTGAGGAGCAGGCCAACAACGCCATCACGTCCCGAGAGGTTTTTGTCGCCACCGGGACTGCGATGGATGATGATCAACCCGGACAAGCTCTGCCTACAGCTCTGGACAAGGGGAAGGGACCACCTGTTGCTACCGACAATGATCATGCAAAGTTCATGCCCCCTCTGCCTAAACCAGTGCATCAGCCACAGGAACTCAACACCGGTCCGAGTAACAACAACACCGCAAACCCGCCACCTCCGGCATCTACGTCTACTGCCGCCCAAATCACTCCAGCTGACAGAGTCATGTACGACAACCTACTCATCGAGACCATGATCGTGGCTCATATTCAGAACGTAGTCCATCTTGACGAGAAGCGCCAGCAACTGTTGGAGGAAGCGCAGGCCATCGCGGAAGTCAATAGAGAAAGCTAGAGCCATGCAGGCCTAGTACAAGACTCTGCTCTAGCAGCAGAAGGCTAAGAAATATCTAGCTCGCATCATCAACGATCCTGGTGTATGGCGAAACCTAGGATGGGCCCCCTCAAAGACGCCACAAGCAAAGCCATACATTGACAGCGAAGGCAGGAAGGTAATGCCCACTCATATTATCAACCTCGCCGTCGCCAAGACCCTTCTCGAGCAGGATATATCACCCGCAGCTGTGGAACAGGTCTATGACCTTGTGGCCAAGGCAGTGAAACATCAGGAAAAGGCCACCTCTCAGAGGCTTGAGTCTGACCCAACATATTGTCAGTCTAGCCATCCTAAGCCACCAAGGGACCGATCTCCTCATGATGTCGGGTCCCAGACGGGTTCATCAGAACGAAGACGGAGGGATGCACGCAACAAGAAGGACGATATCCCCATATCCTCCGACCACGAAGGCAAGGCTCATCCTCGTCGCCCATCTCCATCGCCTCGGTCTCCCCGACATCGTGAAGACCCCAAGGCTCACCATCGCACGGATATGCCTCCGCCAAGGCAAAGCGGCATCGTCATCTGCAACAACGCGGAGCAACCCCGTCATGATGGAGAGCGTAACCAAGGACATAAGAGCAGGTCAAGTCAAGACCCTCCGCGTTCGACAAGCAACCGCGACAAGCGTGAGGCGTCGCAGGAGGGTAATAGCAAGAAATCTAACCCACCGCCACCTCTGCCTCCGTCGCCCCCCAGCAGCCACCATGGCGGAGGAGGCCCGCGTCGTTCACGCGGCCCTTCCCTTGGCGGCAAGAACAAAAGAGCAAGCCCGGAGCCATACGACACATGTTCACTCCTGTACAGGAATTCACGAGGCCCGAGAAGGGCAATACCTAGGACCACGTTTCTTTGGACCTGTAATATGGACGACAACTTACCCCAAGGGTTTCCGGATTGACAATACCATCAAACCCTATGACGGCACCGCCAAACCAGCTACGTGGTTGCAAGAATACTGCAACGCGGTTGAGATCGCCGGGGGTAACCCCAATGTCGCTGTCAAATACCCCCCCTGATGCTGGTAGGCACGACCCGACAATGGATTGATGACTTGCCGGAGAAGTCCATCTGCAACTGGTTGGACATGCAAGAATTGTTCACCAAGAACTTCGAGGGTACGTATAAGCGTCCCTGCACTCTTGGTGATCTATAGCAGTGCATGCAGGAGAAAGACGAGTCATCTCGCGCCTACCTCTCTCGCTGGCTGGATATGAAGAATTCCTGCACAGGAGTGCACGCTCAGACCGCCATGGCCGCCTTCATCGACGGGTTGGAAAAGGTATGTTGCTCCAACATAAGTTGAAGCGCCTGGAGGACAATCACCGACTAGATCTCAACCAGATGATCCAGCTGCATAGTGAGTTCGCGGCTACCGACGATGATGCTCGCGGCTCCCTGCTGGCAACGGTTGTTCCAACTCAATCTCGGAGGAACATTATCACCAAGCGGAAGAACCCGCCAGAAGAAAATCAAACCTCCTACATGGTCGCTATGACATTTGCAGGACGAGGTGATGGCGGATAGCGTGGCCGAGGAAGGGGAGTTGGTCGAGAGCAGCAGCGAGGTAGTGAAACTACCCCGGCAGTGCTCCACATTCCCCAAACGTACAAGGAGTACCGTGATATTCTGTGCCTTGTACACCTTGATGCCAACGGCAAAGCCACTCACACCAATCGCCATTGCAAGTTCGTCAACGATCTCAAGGAGGACCCGGAGTCTGCTACAAGAAAAGTCGGAAGAACAGACCACGAGGCAAGGGCAAGGGGAATAAGAAGGAAGAGGAGTCCAAGGATTCAAGTGACATGGATGAGGATGTTGACCCCAAGCATGCTGCCAAGAGCGATGGAAAGGGCAAGAACCCCTTCGAGAAGAAGGCGGATGTTTTCCACACTTTCCTTGGCACCCCCACTGTCTGACAACAGAAAACCTATATGAGGATACTGATGGCTACTCTGCCCCCCATTCCCCTAGTACCTGTGCTGGTCAGAGATTCCAAATACTTGGGACAGGAAGGATCACCCAGACCTCATCCCTATGGAGAACCAGTACGCCATGGTCATCAACCCCCAGATTGACGGCAACGAGTTCACCAAATGTATGGTGGATAGTGGAAGCAACATCAACATCATGTACCTGGATACGCTGCACAACATGAACTTGATGGAGGCCAACCTAAGGCGTACCAGCACCGTGTTCCATGGCGTAGTTCCTGGTCGGGAGGCTCGGTCCCTTGGGTGCATCACACTTCAAGTCGCTTTTCACGATGTTAATAATTACGCCAAGAATGCATGACCTTCAAGATGTTCCCCTTTAAGAGCGTGTACCACGTCATATTCGGACGTGACATCTTCCACGCCTTCATGGTCAAGCCATGCTTCGTCTACAACAAGCTAAAGATACCCGGACCAAACGGTGTCATCACCGTATCCGAAAGGTTTACCAAGGCAAGGGACTGGGAGATTGGAGAAGCAGCCTTTGCAGAAGCTGTCTTCTACAACGAAGAATTCACGGAGATCCAGAGCAAGGTCGATGCCACGGAGATGCCGGCGTCGAAGAAGCAGATTTCTAACTCTGCCCAGGCTTCAAGGCCGCCATCGAAACCGAGCCGGTGGAACTTGTGGTAGGAGATGCCTCCAAGACCAACGCCATTGGGACGAACCTGGATCCCAAATAGGAAAGCGCGCTCGTCGAGTTCCTCCGTGAGAATAGGGACATATTTGCATGGCAACCTGCCGACATGAATGGTGTACCTAGGGAACTTGCCGAGCACAGCTTGAATATTGATCCAAAATGCAAACCGGTGAAACAACATCTACGACGCTTTGGAGAAGAGAAGAGACGCGCCATATGCAAAGAGATAGCTAGGTTACTTAAGGCTAGTTTTATCCGAGAAGTCCTTCACACCCGATGGGTGGCCAATCCTGTACTTGTCCCCAAAAGGGAACCAAAGAATTAAAAATGTGCGTTGATTACATCGGCTCCAACAAAGCATGTCCCAAAGATCCATTTGCTTTGGCTCGCATTGACCAAGTCATTGACTCGACGGCTGGCTCGGAGCTTTTGTGTTTTCTCGATGCATACTCAGGATACCACCAGATTAAGATGAGGAAGTCGGACCAATTGTCCACTTCATTCACCAACACCTTAAGGCACGTTTTGCTATGTCACGATGCCCTTTGGGCTGAAAAACGCAGGTGCTACGTACCAACGGACAATGCAGCGTTGCCTACACGATCAAATTTGTCAGAACGCTCACGCCTATGTGGACGATATAGCGGTGATGTCTAAAAAGTCAAACGATTTAATCTCTGACTCAAACGAAACCTTTGATAATCTCCGGAAATACAACATGATGCTTAACCCTAAGAAGTGTGTCTTCGGGGTTCCAGCCGGAAAATTGTTGGGCTTCATCGTTTCCTAGCACGGAATCGAGGTCAACCCAAAGAAGATCAAGGTCATCCGAAACATAAACCGTCCGACATGCCTGAAGGACATACAATGGCTAACAGTTTGTGTTGCAACAGTTAGTCGGTTCGTCAGCCGACTTGGAGAGAAGGCTCTGCCGTTGTACAAGTTGCTGAAGAAGGCGGACAAATTTACATGGACGGATGAAGCAGATGCAACACTGAAGTAGCTAAAGGATATACTCTCCTCGGCGCCTATCCTTGCAGCACCCGAGCCTATGGAGCCTATGTTAATTTACATGGTGGCCACCAACCGGGTAATCAACATCGTCGTCGTGGTAGAGCGAAAAGAACCAGGGCATGAGTACGGAGTTCAACAACCAGTTTACTATGTAAGCGAGGTCTTGACAGAGTCCAAGTAGCGTTACCCGCACTACCATAAGCTAGCTTATGGAGTTTTCCTTGCTTGTCGGAAGCTAAGGCACTACTTCCAGGAGCACCCTATCACAGTTGTGAGCAAAGCTTCACTATCCGACATCATCAACAGGAACGCTACAGGAAGGGTCACGAAGTGGGGCATTGAACTTGCCGCCTTCGAGATCACCTACAAGAGGCGCGACGCTATCAAGTCACTGGCCTTGGCGGATTTTATCGCAGATTGGACGGAGATGCCAGATGCTACCCCTATACCAGAACCAGAATACTGGTTGATGCACTTTGACGGATCAAAGCTACTCAATGGCTCGGGGGCTACGAACAACATGGCGGAGTATGAAGCACTCATTCACGGACTACACGTAGCCAAAGATATTGGCATCAAGCACATAGTTTGCTGTGGAGATTCCGACTTGGTTGCCCAGCAGGTGGCTGGCACCTGGAACGCGCAGAACCCTATGACGGCGGCATATCGAGACGAAGTGGACGAGATAGCCAAGAGCTTCTTGGGCTACAAAGTCAAGTATGTCCCCAGGGAGCAAAATGAGGTGGCTGATCTACTGTCAAAGCTTGGATCAGGGCGCAAAAAAATTTCGCCTAGCATTTTCCTGGAACATCTACGGACACCATCCGTGAAGGGAGCGGACACCGAGAACCCGGATAGAGTTGAGTCTTTCGTTCACACAGTGAAAAAGGTTCCTCCGGCTTGGACAAAACCGTTCATGGAATATCTCGTACACGGAACTTTGCCCGACGACGAGGTCGAGAGACGGCAAATAGTACGTCGAGCAAAGGGCTATACCATAATCAATGGAAAGCTCTATAAAAGAAGCACCACTAGTGTATACCTTAAGTGTGTTTCCCAGCAAGAAGGTATTGAAATCCTTCATGAGATCCATCTCAGAGATTGCGGGCATCACGCCGCTCCTCGATCGTTGGTCTCCAAAGCCTTCCGGCAAGGATTCTACTGGCTAACCGCGAAGGTGGACGCCGAAAAGATGGTTGAGACATGCATAGGGTGCCAGTATTATTCCCGACAACCACATGTTCCAGCTGAAGAATTGCAAAAAATACCAATAACTTGGTCGTTTGCAGTCTGGGGGCTAGACATGGTTGGTCCATTATAGACGGCACCATGTGGGTTTATGCATCTTCTAGTAGCAGTTGATCAATTCACCAAATGGACAGAAGCTAAACCCATTAGACAGCTTGATGGGGCAACTGCCCTTAGGTTTGTCCGGGATCTAGTGGTGAGATTTGGTCTCCCACATAGCATTGTCACCGACAATGGCAGCAACTTGTCACTCGGAGAAGTGGAAGCTTATTGTTGGAAGAAGGGCATCCGACTTTGTAGGGGTTCGTAGCATGGAAAACAAAAAATTTCTATCGCATGCATACAAACAAGCCAAGATCTATATACTAGATTGTAGCAACGAGTCGATAGAGGAACTCACCCTCAAAGATTCCAAAGCGGTTAACGAGAGCAGATTCTCGTGGGTGATGTAGTCGTACTCTTGCCGATCTCAAGATCGCGTAGACGATCCTTCCGGCGCTGCGTTCCGGCAGCGCTTCCGCAGTCGGTCACACGTTCGGTACTCGATGAAGAAATTCCTCTCCCTTGTTCCAGCAGGCAGCGGAGGTTGTAGCACTCTCCTCGCGATTCCGGCAGCACAACGGCGTGGTGTCGGAAGTAGAGGGGAGATCTCTCAGGGCTTTACCTTAAGCCGGAGCGAGTATGGTGGAGCAAGAGAGGGGCCTTGGCGATCTAGGGTTTAGAGGCACCAAGGAGGGGGCTTGGCCAGCGGCTAGGGTTTGGGGAAACCCTAGTCGGCGACTTGGGAGATCCCTAGGCGGCGGCTGCACTTGTGGTGGAGGCGCTTGGGGCTAGGGTTTTGGTGTGTCAGAGAGGGGGTGCCCTACCCCTCCTTATATAGATGGGAGGGGCCGGTTGGGAGGAGGGAGTCCTCCTCCAACTCCTCCTCCTCGGCAGGCAGGTGCAGGGAGTGGGACTTCCTCCCCAAGTAGGTTTCCTACTCTCCCTCCACCAAGCAAACTTCAGATCTGACTTTTCAAATTGGCGTTTGACTTTCAAACTTGGATTTGATTTCTCTCTCCATATTTCCCAGCCAAGTGACCTAGTACATGATGCAACCATTCCACAATGTCATGACACATTCATGTACCCTTCCCCTTCAGAGTGCCGGACCTTCCAGACCCTTCTAGAACATTCCTGGTGAAAACACCGGAATCATTTCCGAACTCCGAAACAGGACTTTCCTTATATGAATCTTATTCTCCGGACCATTCTGGATCTCCTCGTGATATCCCGGATCCCATCCGAGAATCCGAACAACATTTGGTCTCTTACTCATCATTCCATAACTACTCAACAACATCGAATCCTTAAGTGTGTCTCCCTACGGTTCGTGAATTATGCGGACATGACCGAGACACTTCTCCGATCAATAACAAATAGAGGAATCTGGAAATTCATATGGCTCCCACATATTTCTACAATTACTTTGAGATCAAATGAACCACTTACATACGATACCAATTTCCCTTTGTCTCACGATAGTTTACTTATCCGAGGTTTTGATTGTCGGTATCTCTGCATACCTAGTTCAACCTCGTTACTGATAAGTACTCTTTTCTCGTTCCCGTGGTATGTGATCCCTTGTGAGCCATTCACATGCTTGCAAGCTAATTGGATGACATTCCACCGAGAGGGCCCAGAGTATATCTATCCGTCATATGGATGGACAAATCCCACTCTTGATCCATGTGCCTCAACCCATACTTTCTGAACACTCAATGCCACCTTTATAGCCACCCAGTTACGGTGTGGTGTTTGATGTCATCAAAGCATCCTTCCGGTGATGGTTATTAGCATGATCTCATGGTCGAAGGAATTATGTTACTATGTATCAGAAAGCTTATAGTAATTGAACTATTAAAATGACTTGATCTTTATGCTTCGCTTATCTATAGGAGTATATCCATCATACCATTCTCCTAATGATATGATCTCGTTGTTAATAACATATCAATGTTCATGATCGAGAAACCACAATCTATTAACCAACAAGCTAGTATTATTAAAGAGGCTTTACTAGGGACTCTAATTTAGTTTACAAATCACACAAGTATTAATGTTTCCGGTTAATACTGTTATAGCATGAATGTAAACATTTATCATAAACACAAAGATATAATAATAACTACATTTATTATTGCCTCTAGGGCATATCTCCAACAGACTTAACCTAGCATATGTGGCACATCCACAGTCTAACAGACAAGTTGAGCGAGCCAATGGATTAATTCTGCAGGGAATCAAGCCACGCTTAGAGGCACCGCTACATAGAGCATATGGAGCCTGGGCAGAGGAATTATCATCTGTTCTGTGGAGTTTACGAACTACACCCAACAGATCCATCAGCTACACCACTTATTTCATGGTATATGGAGCAGAAGCCATCCTGCCTTCCGACATCCTTCACGATTCACCAAAAGTTGCCGCCTACGACGAAGATGATGCTGAAGAATCTAGACGCCTAGATGTGGACCTTCTTGAGGAAGAGCGCGTATTGTCATTCCAAAGATCTGCCATCTACCAGCAGAAGCTACACAGCCACCATAGTCGCCCTGTTTGGCATCGCTCGTTTAAAGAGCGGGGTTTGGTGCTCCAACTTAAGCAGAAAAAGTCACACAAATTATCCCTTCCATGGGAAGGACCGTTCATCATAAGCAAGGAGCTACTCAATGGGTCTTACTACCTCGTTGACAATCGTGAACTTGAGGATAGACCAAACGAGGATCATAAGCATCAGCGACGTGACCCGGATGATGATTACCCGGAGCTTGATCGGTCATGGAACATAGCACAGCTACGTCCTTTTTACACTTAGCATATTTTTTATCTACTGTGTACCTCTTATATGATCAATGAAATAAAGCTCTCTGGTTCACTCATACTTATGAGTCTTTTACCTCCTTTAGTGTTCATTTTTGGATTGTATAAAACCTCTATGCACAAGCTTTGCGTTTGCACTTGTGAAAATTCCGCCTACGAGCGTTAGCTTAAGTTTTCTGGTCTACACGTTCTTTGTTGTTTTTATGTGGATTCTGGAGTAGTGACTTTTGGCACTTGAAGTCGGCGATTTTGTGCTTAGGTTTTTTACGGTGCCATTGGGCATTGATACGTTGGAAACGTATCTATAATTTGTGATGCTCCATACTTGTTTAGTATCTACTTTGCTTTACTTGTCCACACTTTGAGGTGCTTTTTACATGTTTTCTGGTACTAACCTACTAACAAGTTGCAACAGTGCCAGATGCCTGTTTTCTGCTGTTTTTGGTTTCAGAAAAAGTTAGTAAAGAAATATTCTCGGAATTGGACGGGACAAACGTTAAAGTCAATTACTTTTCGTGGGGAATAAGAAGTCCAGAGAGGAGCCGGGGAGGCAAGCCAGAGGGGCCACACCCCCCTAGACGCGGCCATAGGTGAGCCCACACCTGGCTAGGGTGTGGGGACGCTGGACACCGCCTCGGCCTCCCCCTTCGCCTATAAGAAACACCCGATGCAGAAGCCCTAGGGACCCGATCAAATCTCCACGAAACCGTCTGTATCCGCCGCCACCATCGTCCCTAGATCGGGGGGATCTGAAGTTCTTCCCGACACCCTGCCGGAGGGGAGATCATCCTGGAGGCCTTCTCTCCGGTATGATGCGTGACTAGTTCCACCTTGGACTATTGGTCCATGTAGTAGCTTGATGGTTGTATCTCCTCCTTTCTGCTTTCATGTATAGATCTTGTGAGATCCGTTCATGATCAAGATCAAATCTATTTGTAATCATGCATGTTGTGTTTGCGGGGATCTGATGGATATTGAGATTATTATGTTGGTTTGATTAATGGTTTTGTCTTTATGATTCTATCATGTCTGTGTTGTTTTTGATCTTGCATGCTCACCGTTGTTAGTAGCTATCTTGGCCAAGTAGTTTCTAGTGACTCCAAGAGGGGGTATTTATGCTCCATAGTGCGTTCATGCCTCTAGTTTCCAAGGGAAGTGACAGAAATCTCTTCGGTTGTAGATGTGTTGTTGCCACTAGGTGGACAACAGTCTCTTGTTCATGGAACATGTGGACTGTTTACCTTACACACTTTTCTTAAAGCAGTTGTCTGTTGCTTGAAACTTAATAATGGAGGGGGTTCGGATGATAACCTGAAGGTGGACTTCTAGTCATAGATGAAGTTGGACGGCGGTCTATGTATCTTGTTGTATTGCCTAATTGAATCTCATAGGATCTTTCTGACTAGTAATTGCATTGTTATGCCTTGCTTAGTTCCTGTAATTGCCCTGTTGTAATTTGTTTACCCTTCATGCCATGTTGTTTATCTAAGGAGAGCACATCTAGTGAACTATGGACCCCGGTCCAATCTTTACCATTGATACATCTTCCACTGTTACTTTTTTACTTGCTGCAAACCATTACCTTCCACACCATACGGTTAATCCTTTGTTACAGCAACCGGTCAGATTGACAACCTCACTGTTAGTTGGGGCAAAGACTTGAGTTTGTGTTGTGCAGGTATCCGCGTTGCTTGCAACACCTGTGTGACGTTTCCTTCCTCATACTGGTTCGATAACCTTAGTTTCTTATTGAGGAAAGACTTGCTGCTGTACTGCTTCACACCCTGCTCTTGGGGTTCCCAGCAGGCTCACATAAGCTGTGCAAGCCATCAAGCTTTTCTGGTGCCGTTGCCGGGGAGGCTAAGGACGTCTTCACTAGGGGAATCCTTCACTTCCTTTCTCTTTACTTTGTTTTTTGGTTGCTTTGTTTCTTTTGCTTGGTTTTGTTTGCCTCTTTCCAAAAAACCCAAAAAATTAGTCTAGTTTGGTTTGCTTGCTTTATTCAAAAACACACAAAAATTAGTTCCCACTCTGGTTGCTGGTCTGTTATTGCCTTGCTTGGTCATGCTTTCTATCAATGGATGGTTTCTTTGAAACTAGTTCTTATTGGCAAGGTGGGTTCACGGAAGAACAAAAGTACTATTATAAGGAACACCTTTTGTCACAAAAAGGGAAACACTTATGGGAACAAATTGATAAGTTGAATACTATTGCTAGAGACGTGTGCTCTACTTATAATGTTACTTATTGCTTTGATAAATCTTGTTGCTGCAGGAGGTATAAACACCTACCTTTTCAATGTGAGTATAATGATAATGTTACCATATCTTCTTATGTTAAAGGAAATTATGACTTTTATGATGTGGAACAAATTAAAGAATTCATTGCCTTCAAGGGTGCATTTGAACTTGCTAGTTTCTTTGAAAATACTGATGATGCACCTTATGAAAATGAGGTTTATGAGATACTTAAGTTTTGATTTGATAATTACAAGGAAGGAAATGGCTATATTATTGAATATTTTAATAGATGTTTTCCACAAATGGAAGAGTCTAATGCCTTCAGGAGCCTATGGAAGAAGAAATTGCTGAAACTGAAAGCTCGTTAGATGAAAAAGAGGAGGAGAGTGATAAACAAAAGGAGGAAGAATGGATTATCTACCCATGCCTACCTTCTAATGAGATTAACTCTTTATCCCTTATACTACTTTATTGTCCCCCATGCTTACCAAAGGAGGATGAATGTTATGTTCCTGTGGATCCTTTTGAAATATATACTTTGGATAAAACATGTGGAGGTTTTAATCCCACTGTTTTTAAGCTTGATAGAAATTATGAGTTTGTAGATCATGAAAAGCATGCTTTATGTGATAGCTATATTGTTGAGTCTATTCATGAGGCTACTGAAAATTATTATGAGAGAGGAAAATATGGTTGTAGAAGTTTTCATGGTACTAAAACACCACTCTATGTGCTGAAAGTTTTGAAGTTGCTCTTGTTTCATCTTCCTATGCCTGTCACTTTGTTCTTTGTGAATTTATTTTCATACAATATTCCTATGCATAGGAAGTGGGTTAGAATTAAATGTGTTTTGAATTTTCTTCTTGATGCTCTCTTTGACTTCAATTCATAATTCTTATGTGAGCATCTTCTCAAGCTATCAAGCCTTACTTAAAGGCGTTAAAGAAAAGTACCTCTTAGGAGATAACCCAAGAGTTTACTTGAGTATTGAAAGTTATTACTTCATTAATGACCTCTCCTTATCATTTTTGTTTGCTTTTTGTGCCAAGAATGACCTCTAATGAGAGGGAAGTAAGATTTGGAGAGTTGCTATCCCGAAACAGATTTCTATCCTCCACCAAAAAAATTCATGAGGAGTCTCTGTAACTCGGATTGATCTCACAATTTATGAATAAATCTCCCATTATGTTAGCTAAGTTTTGTTAGTTTAACACTTTTTGATTTGAGCAACAGAAGATGTTCGAAAAAATCGTTTTCTACCTGCTGGTATGTTTTGACAGATTTCTATCATTATTTGCATTTGCTTTTATTGATTCCTTTTTGAGTTCTCTTTAGTTGAATTGAGCTTTTTGAAGGAGTTACTACAGTATATTGTGTTTTTATTGAAAAGCCTTGCTGTTCCAAAGCTTTTTCCAGAGGTCTAATATCTTTTGAATACACTAATGTTGCTAATGAAGATTGTGTGAAGTTTTGTATGAAGGAAAAATTTCAGGTGTAGAGAGAGAATGATGCAATGAGATGAATAATGGACAAAATATCAAGCTTGGGGATGCCACCATGGTGTCACCCCAAGAAATATCCAAGAGGTACTAGCGTCAAATCTTGGGGATGCCCAAGGCATGCCCTTCTTCATCAATAAAAAGCCCAGGTCTGTCTAGACACTTCGTTTTTATTTTTTCATGCACAGTTGTGTTGTTCTTGGAGCATCTTAGTTTTTGTTTTCTTTGCTTAGGTTATTTAGTTTGCTTGAATAAAGTAGTTTGGACCCCCGTTCTCGTTGTGTTGTTTTGCAAATAAGTTCCTTGGTGTTGGAAAGGAGTAGTAAGTTCTTGCTTGTAAGTGCAAGAGGAGCTTGCATTGACTGTGACTGGGACTTTGGCATGACATGCTGGGTGTTGTTTTAGCATTATGCTTAGTTATTATTGTTGTAGCATGTCTTGTTCCAAACAATTTGGATTGCTTAGTATGCCATGAAGAAATTATGCGTTGTATTAGCATGCAAAAGCATAGTATTCTGGTATTCTCCTTTGATCCTTTGCTTGGGTTGACTTGGCACATTCTTACACCATGTTATGACTATGCCAAGTCACCATTAGCCTCTATGATCATTTAGTCCTTGACTTGTAGTACCACTCTTTGCCTTGATTAGTATGCTTTGTTGCACTGCATGATTATGGCCATTATTGCTCTCTTAGTTGGTTGCTCCCAGTATTTTGCTAGCCTCCACTTGTATGACTAAGTTCTACTCATGCCTCCAACTCCCAAAAACCAAGTTATTCCAAAGTGTCCACTATAAATTCTTATGCATGGTGTGTTACACCATTCCAAGTATATTCTTGTTTTCATCTATCTTCCAATAAAAAACTATTTTGTTATGTGAAAACTTAGTGATTAAAGCCCTCACGAACTTGATGGCACACTTTATATTCTTTGCCCCTAATAAACTTGAACCATTGTGACAACTTTGTTGTATATTCTTGCACTTATAAGTTGGAATTAGCAGAAACGTGCTGTCACGGGGAATGTTTTCAACATTGCACTTGTACTTTGTACTCAGTTGATATCATGTTCTTTTGTCTATGGATGTCACCGGTGTGAAGAAAAGAGGAAACTTGTAAGTCCATGGAGTTTGTATCCTGTGTTAGAGAAACGCCTGGGCCGCTAGCCTATGCCATGTCTAATCATGGTGGAAACTTGCAGCATCACCATAGTGAGCTATCTATGAAGCATCCTCAATAAAAAGCTATGCATATGGTAAATAAAACGATTGTTGAGATGCTCATTGTATGCTTGCCTTGTCATTTTGGTTATGGGAAAGCTCAGGTACCATGTGCAAGGCGTACCCCGTTGGCGGTTCTCTATGATACGCATGTACTTACAATGACAAGAACTTACATGTGACTGAAGTTGAGTAGCATGAGGTGTGGCCCTCGTATTCAAGGGACTTGAGATTGCCAACTTATACTTTGTCAAGCATATACTCCATAGTTTGTTCACTTTAACCTTAACCACTTCAAGATTCTTATGATAGGGGCAATGAGGGCTGAAAGCTAACAAGTACCTTAATTTTTGGAAGCTCTTTTTGAAACTTGTAATCCATGCTTCCTTTACAAAAAGGCCTTTCTTCCACCATTATTGAGTCTCCACCTTCTACCTTTAGGCACCATTAAGAGAGCATAGTTGCCATTCTGTGTGTAGTGTTCCAAAGCTTATTAATTGATGCATATTGTGATATTACTTGTTCTTGTCCTATTTTTTTCTAGTCAGCCTTGTGAACTTTGAAGGTGTCCTATGCATCTATTTGCTACTCTATGAGGGACAAGCTGATTGCCACTATTCTATATTTTCTGTATGTGAAACAAATAAACATTTTTCAATGCATGTTATTCATGATCTTTGTTTTTAGCTTGTCATGTTGCATGCATAGTTACTTTGTCCTATTGTTAGAACTCCATCTTTCATGCACATGTTTAGAGTTCTTTGATCCCAGCTTTCAATGCTTGCAAATAGTTGGATCTTTATTGTGAGGGTGCATGTCACCTCAAAAATTATTCTATTTATCACTTACCTACTCGAGGACGAGTAGGAGTTAAGCTTGGGGATGTTGATACGTTGGAAACGTATCTATAATTTTTGGTGCCCCATACTTGTTTAGTATCTACTTTGCTTTACTTGTCCACACTTTGAGGTGCTTTTTACATGTTTTCTGGTACTAACCTACTAACAAGTTGCAACAGTGCCAGATGTCTGTTTTCTGCTGTTTTTGGTTTCAGAAAAGTTAGTAAAGAAATATTCTCGGAATTGGATGAGACAAACGTCAAAGTCAATTACTTTCCATAGGGAACAAGAAGTCTAGAGGGGAGCCGGGGAGGCGAGCTAGAGGGGTCACACTCCCCAGGCGCGGCCACAGGTGGGCCCGCGCCTGGCTAGGGTGTGGGGCCCCTGGCCACCGCCTCGGCCTCCCCCTTCGCTTATAAGAAGCCCCCGATGCAGAAACCCTAGGGACCCGATCAAATCTCCACGAAACCATCTGTAGCCGCCGCCACAATCGTCCCTAGATCGGGGGGATCTGAAGTTCTTCCCGGCAACCTGCCGGAGGGGAGATCATCCCAGAGGCCTTCTCTCTGGTATGATGCGTGAGTAGTTCCACCTTGGACTATGGGTCCATATAGTAGCTAGATGGTTGTATCTCCTCCTTTGTGCTTTCATGTATAGATCTTGTGAGCTCCGTTCATGATCAAGATCTAATCTATTTGTAATCATGCATATTGTGTTTGTGGGGATCCGATGGATATTGAGATTATTATGTTGGTTTGATTAATGGTTTTGTCTTTATGATTCTAGCATGTCTGTGTTGTTTGTGATCTTGCATGCTCTCCATTGTTAGTAGCTATCTTGGCCAAGTAGTTGCTAGTGACTCCAAGAGGGGGTATTTATGCTCGATAGTGGGTTCACGCCTCTAGTTTCCAAGGGAACTGACAGAAATATCTTCGGTTGTAGATGTGTGGTTGCCATTAGGGAGAAAACAACGGTCTCTTGTTCATGGAACTTGTGGAATGTTTACCTTACACACTTTTCTTAAAGCAGTTGTCTGTTGTTTGCAACTTAATAATGGAGGGGGTTCGGATGATAACCTGAAGGTGGACTTATAGTCATAGATGCAGTTTGAAGGCGGTCTATGTATCTTGTTGTATTGCCCAATCAAATCTCATAGGATCTTTCTGACTAGTAATTGCATTGTTATGCCTTGCTCAGTTCCTGTAAATTGCCCTGCTGTAATTTGTTTACCCTTCATGCCATGTTGTTTATCTAAGGAGAGCACCTCTAGTGAACTATGGACCCCGGTCCAATCTTTACCATGGATACATCTTCCACTGTTACATGTTTACTTGTTGCAAACCATTACCTTCCACACCATACGTTTAATCCTTTGTTACAGCAACCGTTGAGATTGACAACCTCATGTTAGTTGGGGCAAAGACTTGAGTTTGTGTAGTGCAGGTCTCTGCGTTGCTTGCAACACCTGTGTGACATTTCCTTCCTCCTACTGGTTCGATAACCTCAGTTTCTTACTGAGGGAAAACTTGCTGCTGTACTGCTTCACACCCTGCTCTTGGGGTTCCCAACAGGCTCACATAAGTTGTGCAAGCCATCAGGCATCATCACCTGAGTGCATGGTTCCAACTACGAGTCTTCCGACTCACGAAAGGTCAAGCATAAAAACCAGAGTAATGGATAAGCCAGCACTTGCTTAAAAATATTTACATGCTGGAACCAATACTTGAGTAGAAGGAAATTAAAACTATTGTTTTTCCGCCTTAAGTTAATAAAGTAGTTTTTCTGCATACACCAATCCAGAGGAAACAATTATTACAAAGTGTTTTTATTCCTCTGGCGCAGGAGACTTCGATGCAGCGGCATCGGCACCAGGAGAGTCATCTTCGTCAAAGTCGGTGGTCTTGAGGGACTCGGAGGAGCTTTGGTGGTCGCCGTCAATGATCTCCAGCGGCACGAAGACGTTGTGATCGACCAACTCGGCGATCCTGGTGTCATAACCCGAGAGCGATGCCCAGATAGCCTTGTGGTCAATTTTTTGGCCTTCATCGTCTACGTCGGGGAGACCTGAGGTTACCATGTCAATGTCGGCATTATCGTAGTGTGCCTTGACCATTGCCAACGACATCCTTGCACCAGCCTGGGTACATGAAGCTTTCCAGCTTACGACACGCTCGGGGGCTTGGCGCAAGATCTCCGAGTACTTCATCACAGAGTCCACCGCCTTGATATTGATGTTGAAGGGCTTGGCAATCTCCTTGGCCTGCTTGCCGGCGGTGCTGACGAAGTTGCCAGCGAGAACCATGCATTCCTTTGGCGGAGGAGGCGACTTGGTTAAACCAATAGGAGCTGCATTTCCAACAAAGGAGAACATGAGTTCAATAACACAAATAGTTCAGAGTACCTGGCTTACAGAAGTACAAGACGGAGAATCGATTACCAAAGATGCTCGGCTCGGCTTGCTGGAGCGTCTCCGCCATGGAATCCCGTTCTTGTCGGAGGACCTTGTATGCTTCAAGTTTGCGCTGATTCTGCTCATCGACAGCTTTCGCAATCTCCTCCTTTAAGCGGTTCATCTCCGTGTTGGCAGAATCTTGCAAGGCCTTCATGGATTCTTCATGCATTTTCAGGGTATCATCCCTCTCCTGCTTAAGGATCTTGTTCTCGCTATCCAACAGCTCAATGTGCTTGGATTGCTCGACAATGTCCTTAGCCTTGGCAATAGCTTCTGCAAGTCAGAGAAAAGACAACACACATTGAGTAGTCGGAGAGTGATGGCACAAGACCAAGTTTGAGTACGAAATCGAAAGGAAAAACAGACTCTTACTCTTGGTGATTTGTTCCTTCAAGAAGGCTGTTTTACCCTTTTTGATTTCCAGCTCCACGTGCATCTTGTGGAACTTCTCGTTGATGATGCCTCTCCGAGCATTCTCGTTCTGTGGAAAGAAGATCAAAATCACTTAGTTTCTTGGAGCATATAACCGGATAAATATCCACCTAGAGGCTTGGGGGCTACAGTGAGAAGTTTTAGCTCAACAATATGCTTAGTCTCTCTTTAAGCATCTAGTCAGAACTAATTCAGTTTTCTCCTAGAAGCTTGGGGGCTACAATAAGAGTTTTTAGCTCAGCAATATGCTTAGTATTTCTTTAAGCATCTAGTCGGAACTAATTCAGTTTCAGCTAGAGGCTTGGGGGATATAATATTGAAGTTTACAAACACTGCGTATGCTACTCTAAAAGTATCTAGTTGGAATAATTCATTCAAACTAAATACTTGGGGCTACAGTGAGAAGTTTTCTAGCTTAGTCACTCTTAGAGCATTTAGATGCAAAGACTTATGGTTTTCCGTCTAAATCCTCCGGGGCTAAAGTGGGATACTACTTATGAAAATCAAAACTTACAAGTGCGATGATCTTGAGGTTGGTGGCGATCTTGGAAAATATCTTGCTGAAGGAAAGGCTATTTCTGTAGGGGATCGTAGCATGGAAAACATAATTTTTCTACCGCATGCACACAAACAAGCCAAGATCTATCTACATGATTGTAGCAACAAGTCGATAGAAGCACTCACCCTCGAAGATTACAAAGCGGTTAACAAGAGAAGATTCTCGTGGGTGATGTAGTCGTACACTTGCCGATCTCAAGATCGCGTGAGCGATCCTTCCCATTGCGTTAAAATTGCGCTTCATGATCGGTCACACGTTCGGTACTCGATGAAGACCTTCCTCTCCCTTGTTCCAGCAGGCAGCAGAGGTTGTAGTTCTCCCCTCGCGATTCCGGCAACACGACGGCGTGGTGTCGGAAGTAGAGGGAAGATCCCGCAGGGCTTCGCCTAAGCCGTATGCGAGTTATGGTGGATTAGGGTTTCCTGGAGATCTAGGGTTTAGATGACCAGGAGGAGGAGGAGGTGTCGGCGACGACTAGGGCGGCGGCGACGAACCGGCAGCGGCGCGAGGCGGAGGCGACGCGGGTGGCGGCTTAAGCCGGCCCAGCTGGTGTGTGGGCAGGGCTTGGCCCTTGTGGTGTTGGGGCAGCCCTCCCCCTCTATTTATGAGAGGGAGGGACAGCCTTGGGAGGGGTGGGTTTGAATCCAAACCCAAACCCAAGTTGGATTGAGAGAAGGACTTGTTTCTTCTCCCACTAGGAAACCATTGTTCCAGTTTAACTTTTCAAACTTCCCGTTTGACTTTCAATTTAGAGCTTTATTTCTCTCTTGCAAATGTCAACACTAAGTGACCTAGGATATGATCCAATCATTCCACATATCCATGACACATTCATGGATCATTCCCCTTCCGGACCAGTGAACCTTCTAGACCCTTCTAGAACCTCTCCGATGAAATCATCAGAAACTTTCCCGAACTCCGGAATCGGACTTTCCTTATATGAATCTTATTCTATGGACTACTCCGGATCTCCTTGTGATATCCCGGATCCCATCCGAGACTCCGAACAACATTCGGTATCCTTACTAACATTCCATATCTACTAAACAACATCGAATCCTTAAGTGTGTCTCCCTACGGTTCGTGAATTATGCGGACATGACCAAGACACTTCTTCGATCATTAACCAATAGAGGAATCTGGAAATTCATATGGCTCCCACATATTTCTACGATTACTTTGCGATCGAATGAACCACTTACATACGATACAAATTTCCCTTTGTCTCATGATAGTTTACTTATCCGAGGTTTTGATCGTCGGTATCTCTGCATACCTAGTTCAACCTCGTTACCGAGAAGTACTCTTTTCTCATTCCCATGATATGTGATCCCTTGTGAGCCAGTCACATGCTTGCAAGCTAATTGGATGACATTCCACCGAGAGGGCCCAGAGTATATCTATCCGTCATATGGATGGACAAATCCCACTCTTGATCCATGTGCCTCAAACCATACTTTCCGAACACTCAATGCCACCTTTATAGCCACCCAGTTACGGTGTGGTGTTTGATGTCATCAAAGCATCCTTCCGGTGATGGTGATTAACATGATCTCATGGTAGAAGGAATTAGGTTACTATGTATTAGAAAGCTTATAGCAAACGAACTATTGAAATGACTTGATCTTAATGCTACGCTTATCTATAGGAGTATGTCCATCATACCATTCTCCTAATGATATGATCTTGTTATTAATAACATATCAATGTTCATGATCAAGAAACCACGATCATCTATTAATCAACAAGCTAGTATTATAAAGAGGCTTTACCAGGAACTCTAATTTAGTTTACAAATCACACAAGTATTAATGTTTCCGGTTAATACTATTATAGCATGAATGTAAACATTTATCATAAACACAAAGATATAATAATAACCACTTTTATTATTGCCTCTAGGGCATATCTCCAACAGTCTCCCACTTGCACTAGAGTCAACTAATCTAGATTACATGGTAATATACCAAACACCCATGGCGGTTTGGTGCTGGTCATGTTTTGCCCTCGGGAGAGGTTTAGTCAACGGATACGCCACATTCAGATCTGTGTGTACTTTGAAAATCTTTATGTCACCATGTTGGACATGCTCTTGAATAGCGTGAAAACATAGCTTGATGTGCTTCAGCTTCTTGTGTGACCTTGGTTCTTGCGCATTGGCTATGGCGCCCATGTTATCATAGTAGATAGACATTGGGTCCAGCGCACTTGCAACCACACCGAGCTCTGTAATGAACTCCTTCATCCATATCGCCTCTTGTGAAGCCTCCAAAGTAGCTATGTATTCCAATTCAGTTGAAGATCTCACACAATGCTTTGCTTTGCACTCATCCAGCTAACTGCTGCACCATTCAAAGTAAATACGTATCCAGATTGAGATTTAGAATCATCCAGATCGGTGTTCCAACCAGCGTCGGTGTAACCATTAACAACGAGCTTGATAGAGTCCTTGAGAAATTATCCTCGGAGATGTGGAGGCTATCTTTCCTATTCTTGGTGTACTGATGCATCATCTTCGACCGGTGCTTCAGAGGCTGGATCCGCCTGACGAACCAGCACATGGCTAGGTCCAACCCGTATCTACAAACCACTCAATCCTCCTTATGGCGCGAGAAGCATCGTTGTCGGAGGGAAGGGTGGCCTGGGATCTCCATGTCGGGGCTTCAGCGGCGACCCCATCGACAAAGTCCGGGTAGATTTCTTCTCGGCCAGCCAGAGGGATATCTGGGCCATAGAAGTACGTCCACTTCTAGTTGTTGCAAGACTCATGGCCAATGATGTCGGGGAACCGCCGGCTAGGCCGGTTCTTGAAACTAATAGTTCCGCAGTTCCTAAGCTCGTCCTTGCTAGCCCCAGCTTCCCTCTTGACAGTGAACAAGTATATGAACAGATCTAACCTAGGCCTAATCCCTAGGTAACCCTCGCAAAGCGCCGCGTAGTTGCTTAGCGCTAGGATGCTGTTGGGGGATAGGTTCTGAGGTTGAACCCGATAATGCTTGAGGACAGCAAGGAAGAAGTCTGAGATCGGGAGGGAGACGCCACGTAACAGTTGTGCTTTTAGGTACACCTTCTCTCCGGCTTGGGGAGAAGGAGTGACCTCGCCGGTCGGGACCGCCCGCCAGATGAGCCCCTCCGTCGCAGGAAGGTATCCTTCAGCGAGCAGTTCCTTGATATCACCATCGGTGATATCGTAACCGCGCCAATCTCCCTTGTGGGAATCGCTTTCCTCCTCTAGCGGCTCCATCCCCGCTGGGATATGGTCGTCGCCAGTGGCTTCCACCACCGTGGACCGAGGCAGCACCACGCCCTCTGGGGGCACGTGTACGGAGCCCGCCGGCTTAGCCGCGGCCTCGTTCGTCGCCGCCATGGATGGGGTGGAGCTACTGCTCGCCATTGGAGTAGAGGAGAGGTGACTGGGATATTGGAAGAGGTTAGGGTTTTTTGCGTGCGCGCGGAGAGCTCGAGGAGGTGCTCACAGAAGGAAGACGATGCAGGGGAGAATGAGGTGAAAAAGTAAAAATCCACCACTATTGTAATTTATAACCCCCAGCGTCAAGATTTGTGCAAGTGATCGAATGGTTGTCGCGTGGACGACGTGTGCGTGTGCGTGCGCGGAAATTTCGCCACATTCCCAACCGCCGCTGCCAACGGTTCGTATCCTTCGCGCAGAAAAACAGACATTATTGTGTTCTCTGCATGTGTGAGTTACGAGGCGTCGCTGACCTATGGTCTATGTTGCTCTAGCTGAAACGGGCAGGTGAACCATCCCATCGGAAAATTCCGGCATGGACGGATCCAGTCTGGCTACGAGAAGATTACGATGGAAGATTCAGCATTTCTCCGACTTACAAGTTGAAGACGGAGAGCATTGCATGGTTCTTGGGAGGACTACAAGATATTTCTTGACGATTTGCCGACATTCACATAGACGGAGCATTCAAACTGAAGAGGCAAGACTCCGCAAGATCTCGAAGTTCTCCGGGGGAAACTGTTGGGGATATGCTATATGGGTATCCTTATAGCATGTATCTTATCTGGATAACCCGGGTGGTCCACAGTTGGTAGCAAGGCCCATGGCCTGCTGGGCGGCCCAGTTAGATGGATCCCGAAGGGAGGCCCATGTCGGATAAAGGAAGGCTACAGAGGAGTCACCGACGTACCTGGAACCTTGGAGTGCAAGACACGCTAGACTAGTTGTATGCAGTGTAGGACTCTGTAACCTGTCCGGCTAGGACTTTCCCTGTAACCCTAGGACCTGGCGACTATATAAGCCGGACCTATGGGAGCCTTTAGGGCACGATTCAACATACACCTCGCACAGCGAAACAATCCCTGTAACTCGGCGTATTGCCATTATAGTGATTTATAGCAAGAGTAGGATTCCGCCACCGTCGTGGGATCTGAACCTGGGTAAGCTGTGTTACCTCGTACCCGTCAACCATCCGCCTTACCCCACGTCTCTAAACACGCACTGTGATGACCCCTCCATGGTGTACTCGTCGGCAGTACCACGACACTCTGACCAATAGAAAAGTTTGCCAATCCCAATTATGATTTATCTTTATGTATCTCTATTGTGACTCCTATACTTGTTGCAAGCTAAGTTGTATAATGGTGAGTTGCTTTCTTCTATGATTTGTGTAATGGTAAGTGTGATGCTTCTTGTCCGTATTATTTTTATTGACACTTCACTCCATAAACCTGTGGACATGTTTAATGAGCTCAGTTTTCGCTTGGGTACAAGCGAAGGTCTAAGCGTGGGGGGAGATTATACATCCAATTTGCATCACCATTCTATATCATAATTTGCCTCTATTCATTGATATATTTCATATTAAGAGGTGTTACTTATGTCTTTTCATCTGTTTTTGCATGTTGGATGATTCTTGGAGGATGAACTGCCAGAGTCGGGATTCTGATGGAAAAAGAGGTGTTTTGATGCAATTTCATGAAGATCAGAAAAATACCAGAAAAACTACGGAAAATCCTATTTTCCCAGAAGACGAAGAATGCCAGAAGGGGAGGCGGAAATGAGCCACAGGGGGCCCACCCCCCCAAGGCGCGGGCCACCCCTAGGTCGCACTTACAGGGAGTGTGGCCCACTTGGGACACCTTTGGCTCCGCCCTCTCGCCTATATATTTTCCTCGAAACCCTAATACACAGGGAGCGGCCACAGAAAGATTCTGCCTCCTCTACGGGGCGGAAAACACCGAGAGAGAAAGAGCTCTCCGGCAGACAGATTTCTGCCGGGGAAATTCCTTCCCGGAGAGGGGAGAGTGTCACCATCAACACCATCATCAAGCTAGAATTCATCGGGATCATCATCATCGACACCATCATCTCCACCAGCACCATCATCATCACTCCATCCCGCTATAACAATTGTGTTGAATCTTGCATATTTCTTAGGGGAAACTTTCCCGGTGTTGATTACTATTGTAGTTGATGCTTGTGAGTGGAACCATTGGATTATTGTTTATGTTCAGATGGTTATTCATCACCATATCATCTTTGATCTTGATCCATATGATGTCTCGTGAGTAGTTCGTTTAGTTCTTGAGGACATGGGAGAAGTCATGTTGTTAGTAGTGGATTTGTGTTGAGATATTATTCAATGGTTTAGTATTTAAGTTGTGGTGCTATTCTTCTAGCGGTGTCATGTGAACGTCTAATACGTCCGAAACGTATTTATAATTTTGATGCTCCATGCTTGTTTAGTATCTACTTTGATTTGATTTGTCTACACTTTGAGGTGTTTTAATATATTTTCTGGAACTAACCTATTAACAAGTTTCCACAGTGCCAGTTGCCTGTTTTCTTCTGTTTTTTGGTTCCAGAAAGGCAGAAAATCAATATTCTTGGAATTGTACGGGAAAAAAATCCAAAGTCAATATTTTACCGTGGGCGACACGAAGTCCGGACGGGAGACGGAGAGGCGAACCAGGGCCGCCACACCCCCTAGGCGCGAGTGGGCCCACCCCGCGCCTAGGTAGGGTGTGGGACCCCTGGCCGCCTCCCAGCCTCGCCTCTTCCCCTATAAGAAGACCCCGATGCAGAAACCCAAGGCACCCGATCAAAACTCCACGAAACCTTCTGTAGCCATCGCCACCGTCGTCCCTAGATCAGGGGGGATCTGAAGTTCTTCCCGGCACCCTGCCAGAGGGGAGATCATACCGGAGGCCTTCTTCTCCGGTTTGATGCATGAGTAGTTCCACCTTGGACTATGGGTCCATGTAGTATCTAGATGGTTGTATCTCCTCCTTGTGCTTTCATGTATAGATTTTGTGAGCTCCATTCATGATCAAGACCTAATCTATTTGTAATCATGCATGTTGTGTTTCCGGGGATCCGATGGATATTGAGATTACTATGTCAGATTGATTAATGGTTTTGTCTATTTGATACTATCATGTCTGTGTTGTTTGTGATCTTGCATGCTCTCCGTTGTTAGTAGATATCTTGGCCAAGTAGTTGCGAGTGACTCCAAGAGGGTGTATTTATGCTCGATAGTGGGTTCATGCCTCTAGTTTCCAAGGGAAATGACAAAAATCTCTTCGGTTGTAGATGTGTTGTTGCCACTGGGGGGTATTTAAGCTTGATAGTGGGTTCATGCCTCTAGTTTCCAAGGGAAATGACAGAAATATCTTCGGTTGTAGATGTGTTGTTGCCACTAGGGGGTATTTAAGCTTGATAGTGGGTTCATGCCTCTAGTTTCCAAGGGAAATGACAGAAATCTCTTCAGTTGTAGATGTGCATTGCCACTAGGGAGAAAACAACGATCTCTTGTTCATGGAACAAGTGGATTGTTTACCTTACACACTTTGCTTAAAGCAGTTGTCTGTTGCTTGCAACTTAATACTGGAGGGGGTTCGGATGATAACCTGAAGGTGGACTCCTAGTCATAGATGCAGTTGGATGGAGGTCTATGTATATTGTTGTATTTCCCAATCGAATCTCATAGGATCTTTTTGTCTGGTATTGCATTGTTATGCCTTGATCCTGTCAATTGCCCTGCTGTAATTTATTTACCCTTCATGCCATGTTGTTTATCTAAGGAGAGCACCTCTAGTGAACTATGGACCCCGGTCCAATCTTTACCATTGATACATCTTCACCGTTACATGTTTACTTGCTGCAAACTATTGCCTTCCACACCATACGTTTAATCCTTTGTTATAGCAAACCGGTGATCTTGACAACCTCACTGATTCATTGGGGCAAAGTCTTGAGTTTGTGTTGTGCAGGTCTCCGCGTTGCTTGCAACACCTGTGTGACGTTTCCTTCCTCCTACTGGTTCGATAACCTCGGTTTCTTACTGAGGGAAAACTTGTTGATGTGCTTCTTCACACCTTGCTCTTGGGGTTCCCAATAGGCTCCACGTCAACCATGCGTATATCCATCAAGTCTTTCTGGCGTCGTTGCCAGGGAGGCTAACGATGTCTTCACAAGGGGGGTCCTCCACTTCCTTTCTCTTTACTTTGTTTTTAGTTTGCTTAGTTTCTTTTGCTTGGTTTTGTTTGCCTTTTTTCAAAAACTCCAAAAAAAATTTAGTTTAGTTTGGTTTGCTTTCTTTATTCAAAAACACAAAAAATTAGTTCCTGGTCTAGCTGCTGTTGTTGTTTTTGGCTTGCTCCACCTTTGCCAAAATGAACTCTGCTGAGAACACCTTGTTGCTCCCAAAGTTCACCCTGAAAAACCTTTCAATAGGTAGTGGCTCCATAACTGGGAAAGATAATATTGAAGATTTCTTTAATTATGTTAGCAAGCATGAGGATATTGAGGATAAATCTATAGCAGAACTTGCTCCTAATTATGAGATTGCTGCAGCTTCTTTAGTTCATATGTTGGAGGCTAGGTTTGTTAGCCTTAACCCCATGATGCAAATTTTGTTCCTAAAGCTAAAGAAAGAAAAGAATGCTGAAAAGAGAGAATTTATTCTTGAAACTTTACTCAAAGAGTTCCATGATGTTGCTAAGGAAGTCAAAAAGGTCTTTGAGTGTTTTAATATGCTAGGATCATGTGTATATGTTGTGGGTGCTTCTGATAAAACTAATCCTAGAGAGGAATTTAAGGTACCCATACCCTTTAAGCTTGTTGGAATGCATGAAGCCTTTGAAAAGAATTTTGATTGGATTGTTCCTAAAAATCCTTTTGATGAAAGTAATAAACCAAAGAGAGATGAGAAAGGATCCTCCAAGACCCATTTTGATGAGATACCTCTCATAGTTGAAGACTTTGCAAGTATTGATCTCAATTTTTCATTTGAAAATACTTGATTCTTCTTGCGTTTTGTGCCTAACTTAAAGGCGTTAAATAAAAGTACTTGTGGGGAGATAACCCAAGAGTTTACTTGAGTCTTCGAAGTTATTACTTCAATAATGACCTCTCCTTATCCTTTTTGTTTGCTTTTTGTGCCAAGAATGACCTCTAATGAGAGGGAAGTAAGATTTGGGGAGTTGTTGTCCCAAAACAGATTTATGTGCTTCACCATAAAAATTCATGAGGAGTCTCTGTAACTCAGATTGAGCTGACAATTTACAAATAAATACCCCAGTATGTTATAAAACTTTAGTTAGTTCAACACTTTGTTATCTGAGCAACAGAAGACTTTCGAAAAAATCAGTTTCTACCTGCTGGTATGTTTTGACAGATTTCTGCCATTATTTGCATTTGCTTCTTATTGATTCCTTTGTGAGTTCTCTTTTGGGGAATTGAGCTTTTTGAAGGTGTTGCTACAGTAGCATGTGTTCTTAGTGAAAAGTCTTGTTGTTACAAAGCTTTGCCTAAAGGTCTATTATCTTTTGATTACACTAATGTTGCTAATGAAGATTGTGTGAAGTTTTGTATGAAGGAAAAAAATTCAGGTGTAGAGAAAGAATGATGTAATGAGATGAAGAATGGACAAAATCTCAAGCTTGGGGATTCCACCCCGGTGTCATCCCAAGAAATATCCAAGAGGTACAAGCGTCAAAGCTTGGGGATGCCCAAGGCATCCCCTATTTATCAATAAAATTCTCAGGTCTGTCTAGACACTCCGTTTTTATTGTTTCATGCACAAGTTGTGTTGTTCTTGGAGTGTCTTAGTTTTCGTTTGGTTTGTTTAGTTGTTTAGTTTTCTTGAATAAAGTAGTTTGGACCCCCGTTCTTGCTGTGTTGTTTCAAATAAGTTGCTTGGTGTCAAAAAGGAGTAGGAAGTTCCTGCTTGAAAGTGCAAGAGGAGCTTGCATTGACTGTAAGGTGTTGTTTTGACCTTATGCTTAGTGATTATTGCTGTAGCATGTCTCGTTCCAAACAATCGGGATTGCTTAGTGTGCCTTGAAAGAATTATGTGTTGCTTTAGCATGCAAAAGCATAGTATTATGGTATTCTCCTTTGATGCTTTGTTTGGGTTGACTTGGCACATGCTCACACCATGTTATGACTATGAAAAAGTCACCATAGCCTCTATGATCATTTAGTCCTTGACTTGTAGTACCACTCTATGCTTTGATTAGTAATGTTTTGTTGCTCTGCATGATTATGGCCATTATTGCTCTGTTAGTTGGTTGCTCCTAATATTTTGTTAGACTCCACTTGTATGAGTAAGTTCTACTGATGCTTCCAACTCCCAAGAAACCAAGTTATTCCAAATTGTCCACTATAAATTCCTATGCATGGTGTGTTACACCATTCCAAGTATATTCTTGTTTTTAGCTATCTTCCAATTAAAAAGTATTTTGTTATGTGAAAACTTAGTGATTAAAGCTCTCACGAACTTGATGGCACACTTTATATTCTTTGCCCCAAATAAACTTGAACCATTGTGTCATCTATGTTGTATATGCTTGCACTTATACGTTGGAATTAGCATAACCATGCTGTCATGGGGAACGTTTTCAACATTGCACTTGTACTTTGTACTCAGTTGATATCATGCTCTTTTGTCTATGGATGTCACCTGTGTGAAATAAAGAGGGAACTTGTAAGTCCATGGAGTTTGTATCCTGTGTTAGAGAAACGCCTGGGCCGCTAGCCTAAGCCATGCCTAATCGTGGTGGAAACTTGCAACATCACCATACTGAGCTATCTATGAAGCATACTCAATAAAAAGCTATGCATATAGTAAATAAAAAGATCGAGGAGATGCTCATTGTCTGCTTGCCTTGTCATTTTGGTCATGGGATAGCTCATGTACCATGTGCAAGGCGTACCCCGTTGGCGGTTCTCGTACTTACAATGACAAGAACTTACATGTGACTGAAGTTGAGTAGCATGAGGTGTGGCCCTCGTATTCAAGGGACTTGAGATTGCCAACTTATACTTTGTCAAGCATATACTCCATAGTGTGTTCACTTTAACCTTAACCACTTCAAGATTCTTATGATAGGGGCAATGAGGGCTGAAAGCTAACAAGTACCTTAATTTTTGGAAGCTCTTTTTGAAACTTGAAATCCCTACTTCCCTTTGTGAAGGGCCTTTCTTCCACCATTATTTGAGTCTCCACCTTCTACTTTTAGGCACCATTAAGAGAGAATAGTTGCCATTCTATGTGTAGTGTCCCAAAACTTATTGATTGATGCATATTGTGATATTACTTGTTCTTGTGCTACTTGTTTCTAGTCACCCTTGTGAACTTTGAAGGTGTCATATGCATCTATTTTCTACTCTATGAGAGACAAGCTGATTGACACTATGCGATGTTTTCTGTATGTAAAATAAACAAACGTTTTTCAATGCATGTTATTCATGATCTTTGTTTGTAGCCTTTCATGCTGCATGCATAGTTACTATGTCCTATTGTTAGAACTCCATATTTCATGCACATGTTTAGAGTTCTTTGATCCCAGCTTTCAATGCTTGCAAATGGCTTGATCTTGGTTTTTATGGTGCATGCCATCTCAAAAATTACTATTTTATCACTTACCTACTCGAGGATGAGCAGGAGTTAAGCTTTGGGATGCTTGATACGTCGGAAACGTATCAATAATTCTTGATGCTCCATGATTGTTTAGTATCTACTTTGCTTTGCTTTGTCTACACTTTGAGGTATTTTTATATCTTTTCTGGAACTAACCTATTAACAAGTTGCCGCGGTGCCAGTTGCCTAGTTTCTTCTGTTTTTGGTTCCAGAAAGGCAGAAAATCAATATTCTCGGAATTGGACGGGACAAAAGCCAAAGTCATTATTTTACCGTGGGCGACGCGAAGTCCAGAGGCGAGACGGAGAGGCTAACCAGGGCCTCCACACCCCCCTAGATGGGGGTAGGCCCAACCCACGCCTGGGTAGGGTGTGGGCCCCCTAGCCACCTCCCAGCCTCGCCTCTTCTCCTATAAGAAGCCCCTGATGCATAAAACCTAAGCACCTAATCAAAACTCCACGAAACCTTCTGTAGCCGCCGCCACCATCGTCCCTAGATCGGGGGGATCTGAAGTTCTTCCTGGCACCCTGCCGGAGGGGAGATCATCCTGGAGGCCTTCTTCTCCGGTATGATGCATGAGTAGTTCCACCTTGGACTATGGGTCCATGTAGTAGCTATATGGTTGCATCTCCTCCTTGTGCTTTTATGTATAGATCTTGTGAGCTCCATTCATGATTAAGATCTAATCTATTTGTAATCATGCATGTTGTGTTTGAGGGGATCCGATGGATATTGAGATTACTATGTTAGATTGATTAATAGTTTTGTCTATTTGATACAATCATGTATGTGTTGTTTGTGATCTTGCATGCTCTCCGTTGTTAGTAGCTATCTTGGCCAAGTAGTTGCTAGTGACTCCAAGAGGGGGTATTTATGCTCGATAGTGGGTTCATGCCTCTAGTTCCCAAGTGAAATGACATAAATCTCTTCGGTTGTAGATGTGTCGTTGCCACTAGGGAGAAAACAACAGTCTCTTATTCATGGAACAAGTGGATTGTTTACCTTACACACTTTGCTGAAAGCAGTTGTCTGTTACTTGCAACTTAATACTGGAGGGGGTCCAAATGATAACCTGAAGGTGGACTTCTAGTCATAGATGCAGTTGGATGGCGGTCTATGTATATTGTTGTATTTCCCAATCGAATCTCATAGGATCTTTTTGTCTGGTATTGCATTATTATGCCTTGCTCAGTTCCTGTCAATTGCCCTGCTGTAATTTGTTTACCCGTCATGCCATGTTGTTTATCTAAGGAGAGCACCTCTAGTGAACTATGGACCCCGGTCCAATCTTTACCATTGATACATCTTCCACTGTTACATGTTTACTTGCTGCGAACCATTACCTTCCACACCATACGTTTAATCATTTGTTACAGCAAACCGGTGAGCTTGACAACCTCACTAATTCGTTGGGGCAAAGTCTTGAGTTTGTGTTGTGCAGGTCTCTGCGTTGCTTGCAACACCTGTGTGACGTTTCCTTCCTCCTACTGGTTCGATAACCTCGGTTTCTTACTGAGGGAAAACTTGCTGTTGTGTTGCATCACACCTTGCTCTTGTGGTTCCCAACAGGATCCACGTCAACCACACATATAGCCATCAACGTCGACTACATGATAGTTCACCATTTATGGTCATAGGGGAATGCATTGTGTATTTGGTAACTAATTGTGGGCTTGCTAGAGTGATAGAAACCTGAACCCCCGTTAGGAAACCATTGCACAAGGGAGTGTAGGATCTCAAAGTTTAAGACTGTGGTTAGGTTTATACCTTAATTGCGTTCTTGTAGTTGCGGATTCTTGCAAGGGGTTTAATCACTAGTATGTATTAGTCCAAGTAATGTCGGTACATTAGCACATGTTCACCCACACAACACCTACAAAACCAAAGAAGAGTACTTAGCTATATGAAGCGAAAGCACTTGACAGAATCCCCATGTGTCCTCGAGAACGTTTGGTCCTCATAAGTATTTCCACCGGCTTGTCCTTTACTAAGAAAGGATTGGGCCAATTGCTGCCATTGTTTGCTATTTTATTTACTTGTACTTTATTTCTTTGCTTTATCAGAAAACCCCTAAAAATCCGTTTGCTAAGTATTTACAGAGATTTCCTACTCCATACCACTAGTCAACACCTTCTGCTCCTCGTTGGGATCGACACTCATATTTATCAAAAGTACTACGATACACCCCCTATACTTGTGGGTCATCAAGAACTTCGAAGAATATCTCAAGGTCAAACATCAGCCTTTCACCTAGGAGATTATGGATCTTTATGGTTTCAAAACCGTCTTTGTGTACCAGATGTACCAGAAATTCGAGAGGTGATACTCCAAGAAGCACATGAAACACCATACTCTATACATCCAGGAGGTACCAAGATGTACATGGATTTGAAGGAAATATTCTGGTGGAATAACATGAAGAGAGATATTGCAAAATATGTGTCTGAATGCCATACTTGCCAAAGGGTAAAAGCAAAACATCAAAGTATAGAAGGACCATTACAACCTTTGGAAATTCCAGAATGGAAGTTGGAAGAAATTGGTATGGATTTCATCATAGGATTACCCATGAAACCAAAGCAAAAATATATGATATGGGTGATTGTGGACAGATTCACAAAAGTGCACATTTTATTCCGGTAAACCAAAAGGATAATGCCGATAAGTTAGTAGAAATCTATGTTAAAGAGATAGTGAGTAAGCACGAAGTACCCAAGAATATAGTATCAGATAGAGGATTTGTGTTTACTTCAGCATTTTGGAAACAATTACCTGAAGCACTTGGCTCAAAGTTGGATTTAAGCACAGCCTATTCATCCAGAGACTGGAGGCCAAACAAAAAGAACTAATCAAATCTTGGAGGACATGCTTAGAGCTTGTGCATTAGATTTTGGAGGTTCGTGGGAAGATCATCTACCTTTGCCAGAATTTTCCTACAAGAATAGCTAACAGAGTAGTCTGAAGGCAGCACCATACCAAGTACTTTATGGAAGAAAGTGTAGATCACCAATATGTTGGTATGAACCTGGTAGTAGCAAAGAATTTGCACCAGACTATATCAAAGAGAAGCAAGATATCATAGATTTATTAAAGATAGATTGAAGATAACTCAAAGTAGACATAAAATTTATGCTGATTAAAGTCGAAGATCATGGCACCCAGAAGTGGGGGATATGTTATATCTCAAAGTAATCCCAATAAAGGGAGTCAAGAGATTTGGAGATAAAGGAAAACTAAGTCCAAGATATATCAGACCATTCAAGATACCGAGTCATAATAGAACAATAGCTTATGTTCTAGGGTTACCAAAGAGACTGGATCAATTTCATAATGTTTTCCATGTGTCACAACTTCGAAAGTGTCTTAAGGTTCCTGATGATGCAATCACACATTAAGATATTGAGTTACAAGCAGATTTAACCTATGTTGAGAAACCCTGCAAAATTCTAGAACAAAACTGGAAGAGGTTCAGAAACAGGGCAATAAAATACTGCAAAGTACAATGGGAACATCACCCTAAATGAGAAGCGGCATGGGAAAAATAAAATGATTTAAGGGAAGCATATCCAGAACTATTCAGGTACACATCAACAAAATTCGGGACGAATTTTAATTTAAGGTGGGAAGTTTGTAACACCCGAGCATTTAGGAACCAATGAAGGGTAGAAATAGGAATCTAAGCATATGCATGCATTCATCTGTAAAATCTAGGAATTTTTTTCGCCAAATAAAAACCTAAAGAGATCAGAGTTTCTTTCACTATCTAGAGGTAGGAATAGCTCTTTATAGTGATTGCTATAAAATTTGACATGACCTTTAGGAATTAATGAGTTTTGGGGGGAAATAATTTGAATTCAAATTTGAAATTTAAATCATTTGGAAAATATTTTAAAATTAGAAGTTAATAATATTAAGTTGTTTTCCAAAATGATTTGGTAACATTGTTTGATTATATTAGAGATATATTAAACAATAATAAGAATTTAATACAAGGAAGTTTAAATAAGAAATGAATTCTTATTTCTTTTCTTTATTCAATAACCACATTCCAAAGTGAGATAGATACAACAAATCAAAAAACATTACAGGAAGTGAATTATAATGAAATGAAACTTTATTAAATAATAAGAATACTATTATGAAATTCTTTACAAAGAATAAAAAGAGTATTTCAATGAATACCTAGACTACCTATCTATCTCTACACTAAATCTTGAGCATCCAGATTCTTGTTCCTGCAAAATAGGAAAATCAACTCAAAAATAAATAAGATGTTAGATGGTTATTTTTACTCTTAGTGGAGAACAATGTAATGCATTGTTCATATTACCTCATTGAGTAGTTAAAGGGGAAATTTTCACCAATGTATACCATCTGTTCTTTTCAAGCAAATAGCTTCAAATCCAAATCATTAGCACAACAAAAGGGGCAAGTTTCACCAGGGCAGTAACTAGAAGAAGGATAAGAAGTGAAAACTAATTCACTTGATCTCATCAAAACTAGCTCAAATAGTAAAGCAGCTCAGTCAACTAACTGCATGCTATGTGCTATCGACATAGCAGCACAAGCAGTCAAAAGGAAACACTCAATCGTAGCACAGCTACTAGTGAACTCATTCTATCCCCACATTCTCAATCACACAGCCAAGAACACATTGAGCCTTAAAAATTCCCAACAAATCCACCAGCCAATACACACAACCAGCCATCAAATCATCCACAAGATGGTGACATAAGGAGGAGGTGGTGCAGGAAGATAGCAAGGCCAAGTACAAGATCACAGGAGCTAGGAGGAGCAGGATAAGTACAAGGGGGTGCATAACAAGATACTGGAGGTGATCGGGCCAACAAGACCAAGCCAACAAGATCAATTAGAAACACAACATGATCACCAACAAGCAAGTTGTGTGGTGAGTCCATATAAAACCATCAGATGATAAATTTATCTTAAACTATCATATCATGTGTTGTTTCATATAGAATCTTCTCAGAAAAACACCCAAGTGGGATGTATCCATCACAGAAGGAAATAAATAGAGCCAACAATCCATCTTTGAAAACCATACCATGATATCAGCTTGTGAATCACTGATCTTGGACAATGATACCTACTTTCCCAATCAAATATACAAGCAGCCTTAAATGAATAATTTTGGGCACATCTTTTTGGAATAGTAGCACCTCAAAAATTATTTTATCATAAGAATGCATTTCAAACAGTAAGGATCTATTATATGGTCATTCCAAGGGATTATCAAATTAATCCCCAAGCACTATAGTAATTATACTTGGGATGATCCATCATAGATTACTGAACAATGGAGGCAGCATATAAAAACAAGTGTTTTTACCTAGCCATGCCTCAGACCAGCATCACAGGCCAAAGGAAAACCATAGGCATCATAGGTTAATATAATCAGTAGAGATTTTTAACTTTTAATAACACCAAGCCACTCTAGAACACAGATAGAAATGGCCCAGTACCAGAATAATCTCTTGTGTACCATTCTAAGGACGGTGTCACAAAAATCTATTCTAACCAAGCAAATCCTACACAAAGATTTCACCATCACACTCTTGTAGAAAGATATCCAATCATATTCCTCATATATTAATTAGGAATCATATTGTTTTGCATAAAGGAACTATTACCATAGGCATCAATAGTAATTGCCAGGAAGCCAGATACATGTTCCAGAACTAAAACTAGCGAACCATCACCACTAACAAGATATCAGACTAGATTAGAGCCACAACATCACCATTTGTACAATTATAGTATCCAATATCAGATAAAAATTGGTCTAACAGAGCCACTAGTAATTCCAAACCCATCAGCAGATAATAATTCAGCATAGTATAACCACCACAAACAATCCTAAATCATTCATTATCTTCAATCATCAACACAAAAGGATAGAACCCTAATAGAACAGATGAACCCTAATTAGGGAGTTCCTCATTGTAAGAACACAGAGGCTAGCAAGAGAGACAGACGAAGGGAAGCAGAAGAACTTACCCGAGGTCCTTGCTGGAGTTTAGAAGAGGAAGCAGAACGGCCAACGAGCGCACACGGCGGCACGGGGGGCACCCGAGGGCTCTGCAACCCGCGCCAAGCCATGGCACGTCAGCCATAGCCACACAAGCGGCCACAGAGTCACCAGGAGCGGCATAGTACACATCGCCGGCAGAGCACCAAACCCTAGGGTTCGTCTTGGTGATAGTCTGGCCAGGAGAGAGGTCTAGAGACGAATCGAGCAGGACCAATCGGTGGAGAGATGTCGGCTACCTCGACACGCACCAATGAGTCGAAGAGGCACAGGCGGCGAAATCGAGCAATGACAGTGGCACGGCCTGCCATGTGGGATGAGAACGAGAGAGGAAAGAATGCGAGTGAGCGTAAAAGAAGGGGGTGCGTACTAGGCCGGTATGGTCCAATACCACTCTAGTGAGTGGGTTGACTAGCCCAGGTGGGCTGGGTCAGGGCTGGGCTAGCCCAATGGGCTAGGTCCAGATTTCAAATAGAAAATCTAAAATAATTTAATAAAATACCAAAACACCCCTAGGACTTAATAAGTCCTAAGAAATAAAATAAAAATCCTAAAACAAATAATGTATCTATAGGTTCATAAAAATATAAACTACCAAATAAAATTAAGAATTCTATTTTTAATAGAATAAATTTAGGTTAAAGATTTTCATAATATGTATTCCTTATGGAATTTTATAAAAATAAGTAAAATACCTAAAAATAAATATAATTTACTTTTACCATTCTTAATTAGTATAGTATTTTATAAATACTAGATTGCTATTTAAGGTAGCAAAATAAGATCTTATAAATTAAAATACTTATTCTTAAAAAGAATATTAAGAAAATAATAATATGAGTTAAAAATAAATAAAAATAAATTTTAAACTCTTCTATTAATATATTGTATTACAAAAATATTAAATATAATATTTCCAAAATGATAAGAATTATCCTTTAAACAACTTTCTTTATTGCAGAAAGAAATTTAAGAAATCAATTTAATGGGTAAAACACACAAAGAAGATAAATAATAAATGATGCATTGCATTACTATGCATATTCATTTTGCTTCTTTAAATATTGTCCTTACCAAGCAATAATGGTGTTTTGTAGAAATAGAAGTTCAAGGTCGAGTGCAAGCATCCGACTTCACTACCTTGCAATCACAAGGCAAGTTCATCACTTGCTCATGTCCTTTGATGAGTCTTTATCAAAGTAATTGCAAAATTGTGTGTTATCATCTATGTTCTGAAGAAAGAAAATATTATTTCCCCAAATCAATAATATGGAATTACCATCCTAAGTGATGGTAAAGATAAGGTGAGCAATGGAACTTAGGTTTCCAGTTGCAATGAGATTAATCACCTAGGAATTAATAACCCATGACATCAGTGATTCTAGCGCCGTATATTACGCATTAACAATGAGATTGTAGGGTTCGCAACATAGAAAACAATTTTTTCCTATGATGGGAACAACTATGTACCAAGATCTATATACTAGATACAAGCAACGGGCGGATATACATCCGTAGAGAACATACCCTTGAAGATCGACAAAGCTTAATGAGGTTGAACTCGTGGTTGATGTAGACGATCTCTTGTCGATCAAAAGATCTAGAGGAAGTCCTAGCGCCGCAAATCAGCGGCGCATCCGTGCTCGCACACACGTTCGAGGCAACGAGCAAACTCCGCCTCCTCGCTCCAGCGATGCAGCGGAAGAACAACTCTTTCTTGCCGAATAGCCACCGGGAACATGTATCTCGTGTAGGGGTTCGTAGCATGGAAAACAAAAATTTTCTATCGCATACAAACAAACAAGCCAAGATCTATCTACTAGATTGTAGCAACGAGTCGATGGAATAACTTACCCTCGAAGATTCCAAAGTGTTTAACGAGAGCGGATTCTCGTGGGTGATGTAGTCGTACTCTTTCCGATCTCAAGATCGTGTAGACGATCCTTCCGGCGCTGCGTTAGCGCTCCCGCCGGTCACACCGTTAAATTCGGCGAAGACCTTCCTCTCCCTTGTTCCAAGATGGCGGAGGTTGTAGCACTCTCCTCGCGATTCCGGCAAGACTGTGGTACCTAAGTAGAGGGAAATCATGAGGCCTTAAGCCGGAGCGAGTATGGTGGAGTATGAGAGAGGGCTATTAGTGGTCTAGGGATTAGACGCACCAATTAGAAGGCTCTAAACCGCAGGCTAGAGCAATTAGAAGCTCTAAACCAAAACGGCTCTAAACCGGAGATTAGAGGATAGGAACTTGTGTGTCTAGAGGAGGCCCCCCTCCTTTTATAGGTGGAGGGGCTGGCGCCCGAGGAGGAGGAGTCCTCCCCAACTCGGCCTAGGCTGGCCGGCTTGGAGGAGAGGGACTCCTCCTCAAGTTGGTTTCAACCTCCTCTTGCTTGTTTCCACAGTTTCTGTTTCCCACAGTTTCTGTTTTCCACAGTTTCTGTTTTAGCCGTTTGACTTTCAATGGCGGTTTGACTTTTCAGTTTTGGAACAGCAAGAACACTTAGTACATGATGCAATCATTCAATGACACATTCATGTACCATCCCCCGAGTCTTGGACAATCCGAACCTTCTAGAACATTCCCGATGAAAACAGGAATCATTCCCGAACTCCAAACGGGACTTTCCTTATATGAATCTTATTCTCGGACCATTCCGGATCACCTCGTGATATCCCGGATCCCATCCGAGACTCGAACAACATTCGGTCTCTTTCTCATAATACCATAACTACTCAAAACAACGTCGAATCCTTAAGTGTGTCTCCCTACGGTTCGTGAATTATGCGGACATGATCGAGACACTTCTCAACAATAACCAATAGAGGAATGGAAATTCATATGGCTCCACATATTTATATGATTACTTTGCGATCGAATGAACCACTTACATACGATACCAATTTCCCTTTGTCTCACGATAGTTTACTTATCCGAGGTTATGATCGTCGGTATCTCGCATACCTAGTTCAACCTCGTTCGATAAGTACTCTTTTCTCGTTCCCGTGATATGTGATCCCTTGTGAGCCAGTCACATGCTTGCAAGCTAATTGGATGACATTCCACCGAGAGGGCCCAGAGTATATCTATCCGTCATATGGATGGACAAATCCCACTCTGGATCCATGTGTTTCAACCAATACTTTCCGAACACTCAATGCCACCTTTATAGCCACCCAGTTACGGTGTGGTGTTTGATGTCATCAAAGCATCCATCCGGTAAAGGTGACATGCATGATCTCATGGTCGAAGGAATTAGGTTACTATGTATCAGAAAGCATATAGCAATTGAACTATTGAAATGACTTGATCTTTATGCTACGCTTATCTATAGGAGTATGTCCACCACATCATTCTCCTAATGATATGATCCTGTTGTTAATAACATCTCTATGTTCATGATCAGGAAACCATGATCATATATTAACCAACAAGCTAGTTTAACAAGAGGCTTTACTAGGGACTCTTATTTTAGTTTACAAATCACACAAGTATTAATGTTTCCGGTTAATACAATTATAGCATGGTATGTAAACATTTATCATAAGTGTGAAGATATGATAATAACAACTTTATTATTGCCTCTTGGGCATGTCTCCAACAGTCTCCCACTTGCACTAGAGTCAATAATCTAGTTTCAAACCTTTGTGTATTCAACACCTATGGCTTTCCGGTGTTGTATGTACACGATTGCTAGTGGTCAACTGATCTCCGGATCTGACACTTCCAGGTCCGTGTGTAATTGCATGTCTTTGCGTCTCTACGCATCACTCATTCTCTAATGAGATGGCTTTGTATAAATTTGGTCTTTCGGTGTGACCTTTAGTTCTTTGGGGTTAAAACATGTTGATAATATTGTCGCACAATATATCTTCATAGTATTATCCCTCTGTGAACTACACCTAGTTTGATGACAAACTACTTGACACAAATGCCCTCTTTTGCTGCTATAATAGCAGTCATATACTTAGCCTTTTGTTGTAGTATCTATCACAATGTCTTAACTTTGGAACTCATCCAAATCCATTATGGAACTCACTTTCCATTATATTGTGCCACCCTTAGTTTAGATTGATATAAACTTAATTTGTACTTTGTGACAAAACTAGTATCAATGTAGTACTTTTACAATGAACTAACCATCTATTTGTCACTTCTACAAATAATATACTCTTAGTTCTTTCCAAAAGATCATAAGAATATCCTTACTATTGTCCAATGATCATCTTACGAATCATTCTGGTATATGCTCACAACATTTAGAGCATAGGACATATCTGGATTTGTACATATCACAGTATGATTGATATAAATACTCTTTGTGATTTCATACATCAAGTATCAATCTATACTTGATTATTTGTTTCACTTTACCAAATGTCAATACACTTGAATATATCATCAACATTTGAACTCTTTCAATCCTTTCTGTGCGACAAGAACCTTTCTTGTAGTTTCTATATTGAACTCATTCAATATCTCGTCTATGTACGGCACAACCATATTAGCGTCTATTGATGCCAAATATTTGGGTTTTGCCTAAGTCTTTCATCGGGATGAAATTCTTAATATGTGTTAATAAAAGATACATTATTTCCAATCAACAATATGTCTTCCACATAATGTATTAGAAACATGTCTTAGCGCTCCCACTTAATTTCTTGCAAATGCAAGCATCTCCATCGTCTCTGATGAACTTTTAAACTCCTTTAACAGTTTCATCACAGTGAAGATTCCAACTCCACGATGCTCACTTTAACCATTGAAGTTTGCATATGCTTTTAGCATCCTTTTGAATTAACAAAACCCTATGGACCGTGTTATGCACATGTCCTAGGTAACGATTCTATTAGAAGAACTTGTTTTGTTTATTCAACTACCATATAACAAATTATATGTAGTGGTTGCTACATTAATCCGTATAGACTAAATATCACTATGAAAGATCAAATCTTGTCATAGTCAACCTTTGAACATTTTGTGAACTCTTTCCCAACATTTCGACTATTTCATAGATGTAAAACATCCATGTCTATTTCTTTATAGATCCAGACACAACTGTAAGGTCTTACACCTTTCTCGAGGGTCCTTCAAGTTCAAAACTTGATTTCTCGTGTATGGAACTATCACAGATTTTATGGCTTCAAGCCATTTGACGGAGTCAGGGCCCATCATCGCTTCTTTGCATGTAGTCGGTTCATTATTCTCAAATAATGATTCAACCCTCAAATCTTGGTATTTGATTGTTTACCCGACCTACTTGTTTCAATAGGAACTTAGATCTCTATGACCACAACCTATGAGGCACGTGAGCCATGAGCATTTTTGCTGCCTCCGGAACACTTTTCGGTGTTGCGCAACTCTGCACATATAGCTAATGTTCTTTTAACCTTATCAAAGTTCTATTGTCCTCCCACTTTACTTTTCACGAAAAATTCCTTCCCAAAGAAATTTGACGTTCTAAGCGACAAACACTTTTGTCTCTGGTGTTATGGAGGAATACTTAACAGTTATTCGAAATAACATACAAAGACAGGTTCATCCGACTTTGGTTGCACACATCTTTCTTATGCATAGCATACCAATGTTTAAGAAATGACAACTTGGGTTTTATCCCAAACCATAACTTTATATGGTGTCATTTCAACGGATTATGATGGAGCTCTTTTCAGTGGAAAAACGGTAATCTCTAAAGCTTTTAATCTTTAAAATATAATGACAGTTTTATGAATTATACCTTTGATCTTACCATGTCAAACAAGGTTTAATTACATATCTCGAACACTCCATACCCTTATGGTGTTTCGGGAAATGTAAATCCACGGAATGATTCCTTAAATCTTAGGTATTATGCTAAACTTGTAACTTAAATATTTTCCTTTATGATCTTATCATAAACTATTTATATTCTTGTTACAATGATTTTTCACTTCATCTTGAAAGTCTTTGACCTTTTCAAATGTTTCATACTTCATCCTTATTAAGTAAATATTCATATATTCACTTCAAAATTTCGGAAAAAGCAAATGAAGTCAAAATCCATCGCTCTTGACTACACATAATGGACTTCGTACAACAATATGTACAAATTCCAATAAGCTAGTCTTTCGTTCCCTTTTGGCCTATGAACGAAGTTTTAATTATCTCTAGGAAAGTTTCACAAGCGTCATTTGATCAAAATCAAATAGACACCAAAATTCCATCCATATGGAGTTTCTTCATGTTTTCTTTCCAATATAATTTAAACTGCGATGTCACTTCCTAACTGATCTTTCAATCAATTTGTCTTTCGACATTTTTAGCACTAGTTTTATGGATGTGATTTCTCCAACGAGATTTGTGAATCATCCATCTTTTATGGATTACGGCAATTATTTGAACAACCCTTTGTTCTCATAATACCTGATAAAACAAATCTTGAAGGCAAGTTTTGATGTTTTAACGAGCAACACAATAACCCTTTATTTGTTCTCGATGAACATCATCACATATTCTTTTGCTAGTTACTTAGGCCATTGTATTTCATGAATTGTGTCGTTTCGCATGACGATTCACACCAACAAATTCAGTATCAAATACTTGAGAACCACATTGTTTAATAAGCAAAGAATATAGCCATAACATGTATATCATCTATATACTTAAGCTGAACAATTCTAGTCTTTTCCTTTCTGTCATATATTTATGAGATTCTCTTTCAAGATTTCCTTTTACATTTGAAAGAATCTATCAACATCAATAGTGGAGTCATACATATGACATATAGTCCAAAGCGTGTATAATTAAATACCAATGTCTTTGGACTTGCACTTTGAAGTAGATCACCATCATCAAATATTTGGTGTTCTTTCAAATTCCTTTCTTTAGTAATCTCTTGGTGTAGTAAACATTTTACCTACATCAAATATTCACCCTTATCATGGAATCGTCCATGATCAAGCTACTGTTAGCTTATAACGATGAATTATGAGTATAATGTTGCTATCCAAAACCTTTTGGAGGATTAGGACAACAAATGTTTCCAACCTTTTGCAAATTCTCATCAAATATGAGAACATGACTTTAGCCATATTATACTCTATCATGTTGCAACCAAAACTTCGTTTCAGATATCACAATATCTTCCACACATCATGGTTTCTGAAACAACTCTTTCAGATCCTAGATAACCTTGATATTAAGACAATCCTTTGAATATCAAGAATCATGGAAACAAACATGATACTAACACTTGGAATTGTTACTCTTGATTTAATACTAATTATTAAACTTCATGGAGTAACCGGAACTTACTGAAAGTTTGCAATAGGACTTTTAAACTTTAGATTAACACTTCAAAACAATACGATACCAGTTCGTAAAGTAACTAACCAGAGTTCTATTATCTCAATTATAACTAAGCGCAAGGTGGTAACGGATGCCAATGACTACAACAACTATGCAATTTCACTTTGATTTAGTTTATGATAAATTGAGTTCTAATTAATAATTAAATTAATCTAGGTGAACTCCCACTCAAAACAATATCCCTCACATTGTTTTAGTGATCACACGAACCAAATCCACCACATCAAAACCGATCATCACGAGAGTTGATATAGCTTCAATGGCGAACAATCAACATGTTCAGCATATCTACTATATGACTCATGCTCTACCTTTCGGTAATCCGTGTTCCTGAGGCCATGTCTGTACATGCTAGGCTCGTCAAGATCAAACCTTAGTTTCCGCATGAGAAAATCTGGCTTGCTCACGTTGTATACACTTGCAGAATCTAACACACCCGATCATCACGTGGTGCTTCGAAACAACAAGCTTTAGCAACGGTGCTAACTAAGGGTGAACACTTTATGACTTGAAATTCATGTGCATGAGGGATCATCTTATAATGCTACCGTCGTCTACTAAGCAATACAAGATGCATAAAGGATTAACATCACATGCAATTCAATAATATGTGATATGATATGGCCTTTCTTCTTTGTGCTTCCGATCTCCATCTTCAAGCACGAACATGATCTCCATCATCACCGGCATTGCATCAAGGTCAATGACGCTTCTCCATGGTTGTCGTCCACCGGCTTCAACTATTACAACTACTTTGAATAGACACGCGGGTCTTAACATAAATTAAAGATAACCATATGGCTCCTGCCGGTTGCCAACTTACAATAAGGAACATTGCATACATCATATATAATCACAATCATGGCCATATCACATCACAGCACACCCCTGCAAAACAAAGTTAGACGCCTCTACTTTCTTTGCATATTTTACATGGTTTGGGGCTTTCAATAAGTGTCGTTCTAACTTACAAACAAGAACCACAACATTGATACTAGTATTGTTGATCACCCGTTGTAAATTGGATCTTAACTATGCTAGGAGAAACAGGCACCCGCAAAGCCACTTATGCAATACAAGTTGCATGTCAAGCGTGGAGCAAGTCTCATGAACGATGTCATGTAAGGTTAGCCCGGGCCGCTTCATCCCAACATACCGCAAGATGCAAAGTACACAAGAAGCAATCGACAATAAAAGCATCAACGCCCACAATGACCATTGTGTTCTACTCGTCTGTGAGATCTACATATAGACACGGCTCTGATACCACTGTAGGGGTGCGTAGCATGGAAAACAAAAATTTTCTATCGCATACAAACAAACAAGCCAAGATCTATCTACTAGATTGTAGCAACGAGTCGATGGAATAACTTACCCTCGAAGATTCCAAAGTGTGTAACGAGAGCGGATTCTCGTGGGTGATGTAGTCGTACTCTTTCCGTTCTCAAGATCGTGTAGACGATCCTTCCAGCTAAAGGCTGCGCTCGCAATCGGTCACACATTCGGTACTCGACGAAGACCTTCCTCTCCTTGTTCCAGGTGGCGGAGATTGTAGCACTCTCCTCGCGATTCCGCAAAGACAACTGTGGTACCTAAGTAGAGGGGAAATCCCGCATGGCTTCGCCTTAAGCCGGAGCGAGTATGGTGGAGTCTGAGAGAGGGCTATTAGTGGTCTAGGTATTAGACACACCAATTAGAAGGCTCTAAACCGCAGGCTAGAGCAATTAGAAGCTCTAAACCAAAACGGCTCTAAACCGGAGATTAGAGGATAGGAACTTGTGTGGCTAGAGGAGGAGGCCCTGCCCCTCCTTTTATAGGTGGAGGGGCTGGCGCGCCAGGGGAGGGGAGTCCCTCCCCAACTCGGCCTAGGCTGGCCGCCGGCTTGGAGGAGAGGGACTCCTCCTCCAAGTTGGTTTCAACCTCCTCTTGCTTGTTTCCCACAGTTTCCTATTTCCCACAGTTTCCTGTTTTCCACAGTTTCCTGTTTTAGCCGTTTGACTTTCAAACTGGCAGTTTGACTTTTCAGTTTTGGAACAGCAAGAACACTTAGTACATGATGCAATCATTCAATGACACATTCATGTACCCTCCCCCCCCCCGGAGTGCCGGACAATCCGGAACCTTCTAGAACATTCCCGATGAAAACACCGGAATCATTCCCGAACTCCGAAACGGGACTTTCCTTATATGAATCTTATTCTCCGGACCATTCCGGATCACCTCGTGATATCCCGGATCCCATCCGAGATTCCAAACAACATTCGGTCTCTTTCTCATAATACCATAACTACTCAAAACAATGTCGAATCCTTAAGTGTGTCTCCCTACGGTTCGTGAATTATGCGGACATGATCGAGACACTTCTCCGAACAATAACCAATAGAGGAATCTGGAAATTCATATGGCTCCCACATATTTCTACGATTACTTTGTGATCGAATGAACCACTTACATACGATACCAATTTCCCTTTGTCTCACGATAGTTTACTTATCCGAGGTTATGATCGTCGGTATCTCTGCATACCTAGTTCAACCTCGTTACCGATAAGTACTCTTTTCTCGTTCCCGTGATATGTGATCCCTTGTGAGAGCCACATGCTTGCAAGCTAATTGGATGACATTCCACCGAGAGGGCCCAGTATATCTATCCGTCATATGGATGGACAAATCCCACTCTTGATCCATGTGTTTCAACCAATACTTTCCGAACACTCAATGCCACCTTTATAGCCACCCATTCACGGTGTGGTGTTTGATGTCATCAAAGCATCCATCCGTAAAGGTGATATGCATGATCTCATGGTCGAAGGAATTAGGTTACTATGTATCAGAAAGCATATAGCAATTGAACTATTGAAATGACTTGATCTTTATGCTACGCTTATCTATAGGAGTATGTCCACCACATCATTCTCCTAATGATATGATCCTGTTGTTAATAACATCTCTATGTTCATGATCGGGAAACCATGATCATATATTAACCAACAAGCTAGTTTAACAAGAGGCTTTACTAGGGACTCTTATTTTAGTTTACAAATCACACAAGTATTAATGTTTCCGGTTAATACAATTATAGCATGGTATGTAAACATTTATCATAAGTGTGAAGATATGATAATAACAACTTTATTATTGCCTCTTGGGCATATCTCCAACATCTCGCTAGTCCGAGAAAATGGGGGATAAATACTATAGGGGGAGAGAGATCCTTCACGAGGAGGTGTGAGTGAGAGAGAGGGAGGGGGATCCTTCTATAGGAGGAGGGGGCACCCAAGGGGGTGGCCGCCGGCCATGGGGGATTCCCCCTCTCCTCCTTCATTCATGTGGGTGGACACTCCACTCACAAAATGGCCCTTCAATTTTCTCCACTAAAAAACCCACTCAAATTCCCATTAAATTTCCACCAAATTTAATGCAAACTCTCATTAAATAAAACTCCTTTTATTTATTCAGAATTTTGTCAATTACTTTAATGACAAACATTCACATATAACCCCTTGCTAGTATTTCATTTCACATGCAAAAACACTTTCTGCAATTTCACCCGAAAACCAGTTTCGGTATATAGTGACCTGCGCTTGTTATTCTTTTCAGCATGAAACTTTTGCTCCAAATGGTATCGGTGTCTCTTAAGTGTATCACCCTACGGTTCACGAATAATGCGTACATGATCGAGACCCCTCTTGAATCAATAATCAGAAGCGGGACCTAGAGATCCATACCGACGCCCACACATTCAACAATGACTTTCTTGTGATCGTGAGAACCTTTTACGCTAGTATCTTAATCCTTTTCTTTCGCGATATATTACATGTCCGAGATTCGATCATCGGTATCTCCATACCTATTTTGATCTCGTTACTGACATGTACTCTTTTCTCGTTCCCGTGATATAACATTCTAGTGATCAAATCACTTGCTTGCAAGCTATTCAATGTGATATCACCGAGAGGGCCCAGAGCATATCGATCCATCATCGGGATGAACAAATTCCACTCTCAATCCATGGTACTCAACATAACACTTTATTAATACTGAACCCATCTTTATAATCACCTTGTTATGGTGTGACGTTTGATGTTATCGAAGATACTCTTCCAGTGTTAGTGATTGACATGATCTCATGGTCTAAGGATTAGGATCACTTCGTATGATGTTATAGCAATATAAACTCAATGACTTTGATCGTAATGCTATACTTCGGATGAATGTTCATCACACCATTTGTGGCATCCCGCAAAAACCACTACTAGAAAATCGCGTTGTTTTTGTGCATTGCATCGTCATCATCATGCATTGTTTGTCTGAAACTATTTTCGAAACGCCTAGTTTTGTTTTCTAAATAGCCCCCGTCTTATTTCAAATTAAAACATCGGTCTGTTCCGGTCTTTTATTTGTCTAAAACTATTTACAAAATTTATTTTTAAAATAAAATAAAACCCTAGTCTAAAATTTCTAGTCCTAAATTTACCCAATCCTAGTCTACCCTCCCTCCACCTCACCGTTCCCTCCACCTCATCACACCCACCGCCACCTCACCAATCCACCAGCCACCAGCTGCCCCGGCCCCACCTCCTGCACCCGGACCCCACCCGCAGCCCCCACTCCCTCCCTGGCCACACACGCACACAAAACCACCCCACCCGCCTGATCCCTCTCTCTCTGCCACCCGGTCCCACCGACCCGCGTGGCCCACACGCCCAACCACCTCTCTCCCCTGGTCACTCCCTGCCAGCCCGGACCCACCCCCTGGACCCCACCGCCCACCAACCACCTCCCCTGCATCGAACCTCCCCCGCGATCCTCTCCCTCACCCGACGCTCCCACCCGCCTCTCGCTTGCCCCGAGCTCACTGGCCTGCCTGCCCGCTGGCGCGCCCTCCGCCATCGTCCTCCGCCACAGCGCCTCCCGTGAAGCTCCGCCTTCCTCGCCCGAGCTCCTCCTTGAGCCGCCGCGTCCTCCCGTCGGCGCCGGTGCCCCCTCTCTCGGCATGACGCCTCCTCCGGCCATCTCGCCCGGCCGCCGCAGGACCTCGCGAGGCCGTGCACCAACCTCCGCCACCACCTCCGTCCCCCCACGCCGCCGAGCGCCGCCGCCCCGCTGCCCGGCCTCGTCCTCCTCCGCCCGCGGCCGCTCCCCCTCGCTCGCTCCTGTCGCTCGTCTCACCAACCGCCGCCACGGGAGGCCCCCGACCCGACCTCGCCGCCAGCAGCACGGGCCGCCTCGGCATCCTCCCTACGTCTGCCCCCGACCCGACCTCGCCGGATCCCGAGGGATCCTCCTTGCGCCTGCCTGCAAGCCTCGAAGCCCCCAACGCCGGCTGTCTCCCCCATCCGACACCGCCAGGATCCCGCTGCCGACCTCTTCCTCTGCTCTCCCAGCGCGCCAGCGGTCGCCCCCGCCTCCAGTGCGGGGCTCCGCCACACCTTCACCCAGTTCCCCCGCAGGCCGCCTCCACTCTGCCCCTCTGCGGACGGCGTGGCGTCGTTTTGTCCACCGCCCCGCGCGTCACCAACGTCGTCGCCGCCTTCTCGGCACCTGCTGGACGCCTCGAGCTCTCCCGGTTCATGGCCATCCCGAGCCTCCTTCACATCGTTGTGTATCTGCCGTCCGCGCCCGCACGTCGTCGGCTTGCGTTGCTGAGTTTGCAAGCGGCCCCCCTCTGCAAGTTATGTCTGCTCTGGGCTGCTCACCCGAGGGCATGTATCTTCAAATCGTTTCGGTCGTCGGTGGTTCTACTCGCCTCCACCAGGGACCTCCCTAACCATGCCTTCAAGAAGGCTTTTGCAACCCGCTCGAAGTCGACATAATCGTCACCAAGGCCTACTGATGTCTAGACCCGAGACCGACACCGACAATCAAGCTCCCAAGCCCAAGCCCTCCATCGGCAAACCAAGTCGGAACCTCTGAATCATTGATAGGGAGCCAAAGATTCTCGTACACGAAGCCCCAAGATCGCCTCCCGGATTCCGAAGCCCGTTCCCGGCATCGCGCCAAGTTCTCCTTCCAGGAGTCTGAAGATCGTGAACCTTGTCGAGACCCCGATGCCTTCGACACGGAGCACCGAGGATACCTTCATGGGACGCCAAGACACCCGTCGAACCCCGAAGACCGAACCCCGTGGGCCGACATGATCTTCTTCACGGATACGACAAGTACTTCCTCGAAGATGCCAAGTTCTTCGCCCCGAATGCCAAGACCGACTTGATGGCACGGACCCGACAAGATCTTCGCAACGACAAGATCTACACCGACCCGGGCGAATCCAATGCGCCCCCGACAACAAACCAAGTCCTTCTTCACGGAACGCCAAGATCTACTCCGTTATCCGAGAACGCTCCCGCCGAGACCGAACCCCAGACCCAGACCCTGAGACCGACCCCGAACCCCCCGGAACCAAGATCGCCGAACCCTAATGTGCGAACCTTCCCGAGCCCCTATTTTATAAATGCCATCTATATAAATTGTTGCATATTAAATTGTCATACTCGCATGCATATTGTGTGGTTTGGGGGCCTTATGCCGATTCACCTTATAATTAAATATGGGGTCCATATGCGGGCAAATCTAGTCGTATATTGGTCCCATTTAAATTTGTGTAGCGAACTGGTGCTATCTTTTGCAATGTTAAGAAAACATTTAAATTGCGGGGGTTCTAAATAACTTGAACCGTTTAATTAAATGCCGGGGCCCCGGTTCCGCTTAATATGGCCTAATTGCATCGCACCTTTGCCATGTCATACATCATACATGCATCATGCCCGATCTTCTGTCATAGTATTAAATAGTCCATCCGGTGTTTCTTCTAGTGTTTTGGTTCTTCGCGGATAAGGCCGTTGAGTTGATGCGAGTGTCGACCCGATCTTCGGTTGAACCTTCGACAATGTTTTCAGGCGATCATCTCTCCCTTTCTACCTATCTTACTTTTATAGTATCTATTCCCTCCTGTTGATCTATTGCTATCTGTGTTGCGTTGCTCTAGTTTTCGTACCTGTGATATCCCTTGCAGCCTTATATTGCCTTGGACACATCCTATTACCTGTTGTTTGGTAGATAGTTGGACTTGCGCGTCGTAGTCGCTTGCTCAAGTGCTGTTGCGTGTCGCTAATTTCCACAGTTGTTGAAGTATTTGCCGCATGTTTATTGTTGGAGGTGATCATAACTTTAGTTACTGTTTAACAACTAAAATTGAAGTAAGTAAGTAGAGGCACAGGTGGGCAATAGATGTTATTTGGTTGTTAACCGTCCACTTGTGTCCCGTAGGATCCCGAGTACTTGATACCTGGTCCTTGAATATTCGCGCTATCCACATCCGGGAGGATTATGGGACCCTCCTGAGCCAGAGCTTGATTCATTCTTATTTCTTGGGGCCACAAACTAGTTTGAGGTTTTATTTACCATCCTGTACCTATGCCATGCTTTACTGCTTTATTTACGATTGTGTGAGGAGCACACTGTACTGTTTAGGAAAGCGGAGTGTTTTCGCGGTATCGACAAGCCCAGTTTTGGGTTCCCAGTCGTTTACAGCCACTGGCGCAAACCTTGAGTCCGTCTCGGAGTCAGCTAACTTCGTTGCGGGTAGCTTAATGGGGTGGCCCCCTGAAATATTTCTGAATCCTGTGATTGCTTTGTCGTGAAGGCCTCGTTGGGTTTTGATTTGGTTTTTCCGAGGTTGATCGAGTGTGTGTTGCTATTTGTGCACCCCTGCAGGGTAAAACTTTCTGAAAGCCGTGTCCACGGTTATGGACGACTTGGAGCACAGTATCTCGATCATAGACAACTATAACTAAAGTAGTGCTATAAATTTGACTTTATAATGACTAGTAATCAGCTTCACTATAATGGAATGTCTAAATAAAACTGCCAACAATTGCTTGTTTGGGTGTCGCTTGCGACCATTGTACCTGACTAGTAAGTATTGCAACTACAACGGAATGGCTAAATAAAAGTACCAACCGCTGCTGGGTTTTGGGACATCTCATGCTAATTGTATCTGACTAGTAAGTGCCGCAACTACAATGGAATGGTTAAATAAAAGTACCCACTGCTTATTTTATCAGGATGATTATCTATACTTGACTAGTAATTGCTGCAACGATAACTGAATAAATAAAACTGCCAACTGTGTGAGTTCCTCGGTTGACTTCCTCGTTGGTCTCGAGGGGGAAACACCAGGATGGGTTTGTTTGACGGTAGTATCAGGTTGGTTCCGAATAGGTCTTTATTACCCCTCTCTGATAGCCGCCAGTTGTATCGAGTCTCTATAGGTTGTTTAGTGCATGATGCTGCTGCCGCTTCAGTCCACCATACCTATGTAGGCGAGGACCGCCGAATTCTAGTATCGCCGTGTACTGGCCTCAGTACTGACCGCTCTCTCTTTTTCCTTTGCCCTTTGTCGGCACCCCTTTTGTTTAAGCAGGTTTTGAGATCGACGTCGTTAGCAGGGTTACCCTTCCGGCTTGGCCTGGGCAGGGTTATGGACGCCATTGGTTATTCTTCAGGGCTCTTAGCCCCATTTGCATCTTGTTTGTAGTCGGACGCTCTATCATTTTCAAGGTGATTTGGATCTTTGTATTGTATATCTGTATTCTTGACTCTTTGAGTCGCTGTTGTATATGTATCTGTTCTGTGGGTCCCATCGAGGACTGTTGTGTAATGTTATTACTTCGTTTTCCACCCGCACGAAAGTGCCTGGTGGGCACCTTTGAATCGTTTCTATGCGGGTTTGGCGGGAATCGCTAAAACTTGCATAGGGCCGATTCTGAGGGTGTTACACCATTCCAATAATGTTGTGACCTCGTTATTAACAACATCCAATGTCCATGATCAGGAAACCTTGATCATCTTGTTAATCAACGAGCTAGTTTATGAGAGAGGCATAACTAGGAACTTTCTGTTTGTTTTTTAAACACACATGTATTAACGTTTCCGTATTAATACCATTATAGCATGTTAAATAAAAATCTATCATATACTTGGAATATACGTAATAACCACTTTATTATTGCCTCTTAGGGCATATTCCCTTCAGAGATTTAGAATGGAACGGAGAAGTCATCTGGATCTTCTTCCTTTCATATGTAGGCAAGATGACCTTAACGTGACGCTGTGATTCCTTGTAGGGATCCAGCATATGGTTGAGCACCCTTAGGCCCCATGATTTTGCACCTTTATGGAGCTTGCCAGGGGCATAACCGACTCATAGAGTCTTCGGGAACTCATCAGGGTTGTAGCTTGCCTGAAAGGGGGCTTAACAGAGATGTAGCTCGGCCCGAGGGATCGTGCAGCCATATGGGGTCGCGGAGAGGAACAATGATTGGCTTGGATTACCTACTGGGCCCCGCATCATGGAATTGTGGACGGGAAAGTACACCCACTTGTGCAACAAGGAGTTGATCTCTCATGGGTAAAGAAACGCACCTCTGCAGAGTGTAAGAACTGTAACTTGTTACTCCCTGTTCCGAAAAGGGTGCGAACGCGGCAGGAAAGGAAATCCATGAAGTTCTGGTCAACATGTGAAGGCTGATGGGCATAGTTTTTGATAATAAAATCAATCTTTGAAGAAATGTTTATGAAAACTGCATATTGCCAAGGAATAATAGTCCGAGCTGGTAGATAGTGCATCAAACTTCCCACCTTGCATATAATGAACTTGCTGGGTAACGTTGTTACTCACTCTTTCCTTTGATCCCCTGCTTAGACTCCGAGGAGCCAAAAGACACTCCAATATATGCAGCCGAAGAGCAAGAGGATGTCTACTACGAGGAGCCAGATCTATCCAGAGGAGTGGAAGGGGTGGACTATGAGATACGCTATGGAGTGGAGGGCAACGGTTCCTAGTATCTGCCTTAGTTAATAGTAGTCCAATTGATCCAAGCAGCATAAACCTTATATAATAAGTTGTTGAGCTCAATTTGGAGTATGAGTTTGAAACTTTAAATCTTCCGCTGAAACTGTTTAAGTGTGGTTTGTAAGTTTGAATCACTTAAAGTTCTAAACTTCTGGTAATGTAATAATAATGAAGTGTGTATGTTTGTAATATGGAGCCGCAATGTTTCTGGTGTACCACTCTGAGGGATGTGATATTTACGGAACGGTGTTCTGTGGATGTCATGTCAATGACTATTGTGTACTACACATGCAGTGGTATGTTGGGTCACCGCAAAAATCCTCCAACGGATTCGACAGAAGAATATCTACAATGATGAAGAATAACCTTGAGCCTACCCGAGTGTAGCCTCAACGGTTACTCCCATTGGGAGCACCCGAAGAAAATGCCAACATCACTTCAAGAATAAGACAACTTCATCCATTGCAACAGCCAAACAAGGTAGTCGAGAAATTCATGCATCTGAAGAAATTTTTGAGCTCACCTTCCAGGCATATTAAAAAGGACTTTGAGCCTATGCTCGGGTGCAAGCATCCAAACATAGCCTCGGGGGATACTGAAATGGGCATGACCCTTTGGGTGCCCATTGTTGGTATATATGGTGCGGCCTAATAGAGAGCTCACTCGAAGATACATCAAGATCCATGAAGCCCATGATGATTCAATAAATACGAAGCCTATAAGGACACATACTCCTAGGGATACAAGACAAGGAAAGTCTAAGACTAAACTAGATACAAACTATACACTTGTAACCAACTCGTATTGACACCCGAGACCTAGCCTCCCCATATATAAAGGCTAGGAGGGGACAACGAAGAGGGCACCCAATATCCAATCTTACAATACATACATCTTTCTCCCTCTCTCGGCGAGATCGCATCTACTCGACTCAACAATTTTGTATTCTCCAATGATAATATGAGCAGACAAGTAGGAAGTAGGGTTTCCTCTATGAGGGGTTGAACCTGGGTAAATCGCCTTCCTTGTTTGTCTGTTAAGCCGACGAAATCACCAGCGCTCTCCTTTCCCTAAAACTCAAGTCCATAATAATGGGCATTGCCGATGTCACCCCTCGTCACCCACACTAGCAGACTACATATACCAGCCTCTAAAAAAAGGTTTAGACCAGAGGGTTATGTAAAAGTACCCTCTAACCTCTAAATCTAGGGAACATCGAGAAAATTATACATGGCCTAGTATCTGACCATTTTTGGGACGATTTGGACATTTCCCTCCACCAGGATTCTCTCCCGCGCTGACCCTTGCCATCACCACTCACTGCGCCATCCCGTATGGACCTCCCATGCCACTCTCGTGCTGCCAAAATAGTGTATGTGTGGGAGGGGGCTAGGGGACCCCTTTATTGCTGTCAGTCAATCCTTATGCCTCTGAGACCTCCCCATGCCTTGCTTATGTGCTATGGATATGCTCCCGCAAATATTGAATATCTGCCACACTACCTGATCCTCCCCTCTAAGGCCTAGGGAGAGAGAGAGATCCCGGAGATTGTCTCCTCCACCATGCACTTCTTCGTCATCCTCATCTCCTCGACTCCACCATCCAGTAGGGCATTGTCTCCTCGTCATCTAGACCATGTCGGTCTTGTCCCGCTCCTCGGGGCTCCTTTAGGCTGGCGTGAGGGTCTACATATGCTAGGCTGGAGTATCCGGGTTCAACATGCTGGATTGCCCGGGTGAGTGTCTAGGTGGAACCCGAGTGCTCTCGGTTGCTCGTCAGTCGTGTGTCCAGATTGTCCACGTGAACTATCCAGAGTGTCTGAGGGCCAATTAGTTTGAGTGCTTCGTCTGTATTTTCCGGATGCTTCATGAAGCTTCTTCTTTCTCCTCTTCCAAGCTTCTTCCTTGATGGCATAATCTCTTGTGCATTATCGACTCCCTCCATTGTGTTGTCCTTCCTCGGTCAAACCTAAGGCGCAATGGGTAGAAAGGTCAAGTAGTATACCATGCAAGAGAATATTTGATGGACACTAATATTCAAAAAGTATTTGTGCTTCTGAAGTACATTAGTATGCTAATTCCCTTGATATTTGTCAAGACTAATGTTTTGTTTAATGTTTTCTATGATTATTTTGGATTATCTAGAAAATTCTATTTTATTTGTTATCCAATATTAGAAGGGAGAAAAACCTTTTTGCATTTTTAAATTTCGTGAAAACCATTCTGGCATGAAACAAATTGGGAGAAATTCGGCACGTACAATTTTTAAGACGATAAGAGCATCTCCACTCGCCTACCCAGGACGCCGATCCGGACGCTGAAATTCGGTCCGGACGCCAAAAATTGGCCCAGTCGTGTACCCAGGGACCTGTTTTTGTCCGGATTTCGGCATGTTTTGGTCCGGCCTACCCAGGCCGAACCCAGGTTCCCGGGTACGCCCTGGGAACGCCGGACGCCGCAAAAAAGGGCATGGGCCAGCTCTGTTGGCGAGACATTCCCATTTCCACCCGCTCCACTCGCCCAGACTGCCGCGAAGAGCTCCCAGCGCCCCATGTCGCCATGACTTCATCGGCGGAGCTCCTACGCGCCGAGACATGCCCACGCCTCTAGCTACACTCGCCGTAGTTGCCGCCCACCACCACGCCTTCCACGCCGCCGATCTCGCCGTAGCTCTGCTTCGCTACGTGCTCCCACCACCACGCCCGCCAAGTGTTCGACATTTGGCCGGATTCAGCCATGGACTCCGACAGCGACGAGATACTCGCCACTGACTCCAACAAGGAAGAGATACTCGCCATGGACTCCAACGACAAGGAGATGCTCGCCGTACTCCTGGAGGAGGAGAGCGCCGAGGTCGCCGACGGTGAAGAGCACTTGCAGATCCTCGCATCGCTCGTCCAGCTGTACATGCAGATGGCGAAGCCGAAGCGCGGTGGTTCGGCGCCAGGTCGCCGGAAGTGCAAGGCGAGACAAAGGATAGAGGGATACTGCATGTTGTACGCCGACTACTTCGCCGACCAGCCACTCCATGGAGAGGACGTGTTTCGCCGCTGTTTTAGGATGAGCCGGAAGCTCTTCCTCAAGATCGTGCATGCCATCCAGAGTTTGACCCATATTTCCTTTGCAAGAAGGACTGCACCGGCTTGGTTGGGTTTTCCTCGCTTCAGAAGTGCACCGTGGCGATGAGGTTGCTTGCATATGGAGCACCTGCTGATGCTGCCGATGACTATCTCCGCATCGCCGAGTCCACCGCCCTTGATTGCCTCTACAGGTTCTGCATGGCAGTGATTGCAGTGTTCGAGGAACAGTACTTGAGATTACCCACTGTTGAAGACACTGCTCGGAACCTAGCAGTCAATGAAAGTAGATGATTTCCTGGTATGCTTGGAAGCATATATTGCATGCATTAGGAGTGGAAGAACTGTCCATTTGAATGACAAGGAATGTACAAAGGCCACAAAGGAGGATGTACTGTGATACTTGAGGCAGTTGCTACACATGATCTTTGGATCTGGCACTCCTTCTTTGACATGACACGATCGAACAATGACATCAACGTCCTCAACTCTTCAACTGTCTTTTCCAAGCTTGTTGAGGGCCATGCTCCCCCCATGGAATTTGAGATCGTTGGGCACCACTACAACAAGGGATACTATCTAGCAGATGGCATCTATCCAAGATGGCCAACATTTGTGAAGACTATCTCAAGCCCAATGCTCCCCAAGCATTCTCACTTTTCCAAGGAACAGGAAGCTTGCAGGAAGGACGTGGAGCGGACATTTGGTGTGCTCCAGCAGAGGTTTGCAGTTGTCCGCTTACCTGCTATGACCTGGTCGAAAGATCAGATGTGGGAAGTGATGAACTATTGTGTGACCTTTCACAACATGATCATTGAGGATGAGAGGAAGGATCCAGTGAGTTTGCTCGAGGAGGACGAGCCATACTACAGACAGGGTCCTCTTGCCGAGCCTGATCATCAGGTGCCTCCAACATGAGCTGCATTTATCGCAATGCGTCAAGAGATCCGAGATCTGGCGATGCATCAACAACTGCAGGATGATCTTGTCGAGCACCTATGGATACGCAGGGGCAACACGACGTAGATGCCAAGCATGAACTGGCCGAACTTGGCCGAAATATGTTGTACTTTTATTGCAGGCCGAACTATGTTTACATTTACGCCGAACTCTATTTAAAATTTCGCTGAACTTTGGTCTTAAAATGTTCTATGATGAACTATGCCGAAATCTGGACGAACTTGAGCCGAATTTGAGCGGAAACGGGCGATCCGGAAAACTCGGCCTAGATACGCGAGTGGGAAACTGGACGTACCTAGGCCAAAAACTTGCGCCGTTCGGTACAAAGTTTGGTCCGAATTCCGGCCTGGATTCGGCCAACGAGTGGAGATGCTCTTAGAGGAAGGGCGGCCGGGAGGCCCCTAACTGCATCCATGGGGTGTTCTCTTCCCTCGACCACCGTCTGTCCCCATCGATTCTTAGAGCAAGTCCAGGAGAACCCCTACAGCACCCCCGATACCAGATGTAGGGGAGAGAGAATGGAAAATGACCCTCCAGCAGCGCCCCTACAGCCTCCCCTACAGGTCGGGGTCCCCGACCCAACCCCCCTCTCTCCCCTCAACATCGGGGCTTCGACCGCCTCCCCTATATCGGTCCTGCAGCAAGAGCCGTCGAGCATGGGGAGCGCTGGTAGCGAGGGGCGGCGACCGGGATCGGTAGGCGTCGGCCGAAATCGAAGCGCCGTGGCCGGAATTGGTAGGAGGCGGCCGGAATCGGTGCTCGGCGGCCGGAATCGGTGGACGGCTACCGGAATCGACGGCTGGACGGCGGGGATCGACGGCCGGTGGCGGCGGGGGGTGCACGAGGTGGTTGGCGGCCCTGTGCGGGCACTATGATTAGATATTTGGGGATTTTCGGTAGAGAAAAGGAGCTTTGGTGGGCTGATTTTAGGTGGGCTTTTTTTCCAGTGGGCCTGCTAGTTAGAGTATATTATTAAAATATTGCTGAGTGAGGTATAGGGGAGAAAATATTGGAGAGCTGCTGGAAATACAAAAATTATAGGGGGAATCTATTTAGGGGAGTCCCCTACATGGTGTTATAGGGTTGAAAATGTAGGGGACCTGCTGGACTTGCTCTTACATCCGACGACCTATGTTTTGATAAACCTGTATACTAATACGATGTCGCTGAAGGAGAATTAGATGTGTGAGAGTAGAACGCCGGAAAGAATTCCGGAGGGACGAAAGCCGGGTGGCTTGTAGTACAAGTAGTCCCTTCCTGCCATCGCTTCATCACATCGCGACCACCTGCCATCGCTTCATCACATCGCGACCACCTGCCATCGCTTCATCACATCGTTCCGAGGCTTTTATGAATAGTAACGTACTAATAGTCCCTTCCTTTCATAATATAAAATATTTTATCTTTATAAAAGGAGTGTATCTATATATATGTTTTAGTGTGTAGGTTCACAGCAAATCACTCTAAACGTACATACTAAAAGAGGTCTATATACACTTATTTTATAAAGCTAAAACATCTTATATTATGAACGGAGAGAGTATTTCTTTTTTTAATCAAGTTGGATATTGCAATTCTGCGCACTGTAACCATAAATTATGATGACTTGATTGATCCATAGAGTGCCGGTTGTTTCTAACGAAAATCCTTCCCAAGAGGGATTAGATTAGATTATAGTGTCACCCGCACCGCATGAACTGGACGTGAAGTAGTGTGTAGCATCTTGTAAAGAGCAGTACTGTACTACAAATAAACTAGCGGCATCAACCGTTTTCTACAGAAGCCATCGTTGTCCCCCGACCCAAGCCTTGGTGATGAACGGTGCTGCTTCGGTCTGCGAGAGGTTGCGAGACCATGCAACCCTGCGATCAGTCTTGGATCCTTGGCCGTAACATTGGTACTGCCCGTAGAACGCCGTCCTGCAACACATGAAAATGTCAGTACGATTTGGCATGGCAGTCTGGCAGAGCAGCAGTACTAGTACTGGTTTTTTTTACCTCTGCTTGTTGCTGTCGCCCCAGTCGTCCCAGCCTTGCGGGCTCACCGTGTGGGACATGTAGCTGAGGGCGAAAACGACGCGGGAGTAGGGGCCCCATGGCCTCCCCAGGATGGAGGTGGCAACCCCGACGCCGGTGAGCTTGCACCCGACGAAGCTGTACCCCGTCTTCTGCGACTCCGACGACCGCTGCTGCGCCGTGAACGCGCCGCCGATGCGCGACGTGGAGTGCAGATGGCATTTCTGCACGTGACCCCCATGAATTAAGTACGTTTTAGTGCCAGTTTACATGTAGTAGTAGTAACTGATGTACTTACCTCAAAGAGCGCCTGTCCGTTTCCGAAGATGAAGTCCGTGCCCCCTTCAACGTAGCACCCACGGTAGTAATGGCGGCCCGTGTCGTCCAGGAGCGTGTCCTGGAACGACAAGAAGCTGCACCCGTAGAACGCCGCCCTGTCTCCGGCGACCCTCACCGCCACAGCCGCCCCTCTGTCCCCAAACGTGTTCTGAACCCACCACCCCGAGAAAACAAACTGTCAGCACACATGAGGCGTTCATGTGCGAGCACGAATGGTCGATCGGTCCACGGGGAAACCTTATTACCTGAAACGTTAGGCGCTTGGCGACGAAATCGGAGGCCAGCACGGAGACGGTCGGGGAGTCGGCCGTGACCCAGGACTCGTTCCAGGTGATGACGGTGGCGTGGGCGCTGGTGCCGGTCAGTGTTATGTGGGGCTTGTTCACCACGACCTTCTCCCTGCAAACAAAAATCACATTACATCCATGGATCACACGACGGTACGCCTTCAACTTCCGTATCAGAAGACAGTGGTCAGTTACGAATACTTGCCTGTAAACCCCGGGCTTGATCCGGATGACGACGCCGGCGGAGTTGTTCGCCGGGACGGCATCGATCGCGTCCTGGATCTTCCTGTGGTCGCCTTTGCCGGACTGGTCGACCGTGAGGAGATTGCTGATCGAGCCGCCAGGCATGGCGTTGGCGCCGGCCGTGTCAGAGGAGGAAGAACAAAGGCAGAGCAGAGCCAGCAGTAGTGTCGCTGCCGCGGCCCTGGCGGGCGAGTCGACGCGATTTAACATCTCCGGATGATTCCACCTCAAGGCAATGCTGCTCGCTTTTGGGGCAACTTGGTGCAGGCCGGATCGGTTTTATATACTACGTGCAGTGCAGATGCAAAATCTCATGCGCATGCTGACGGCGTACATCACGGATTTTCCTCTAAGAAAAATGATTCATCACGGATTCATGGGGTGTTGCTGAAGTTGGTGGCAACTCATAGTGGCGCTGACTCGGTGCTAGATAAGACAGACAAATTTGTACCTACATTAGGCCTTACTTTTCTTACAATGCGGCATCTAACATGAGTAATCTTCTCGATACGATTCGAAGCTCGCCTTTGGATTACTGCTGCTGCTACTGGCCTTCATGCCTTAATCCCCGTGGCCCGTAGACCTAGTGGGTTGAGTTTTTTTTTTGTTTTGCCAAAGGACCTAGTGGGTTAAGTTATAGGAGTGTTGGCTCGACTGAATTGGTACATGTTGTATAAAATTCTCTTTTTCTATCAATAAATCAAAACGGAAAACTTTTTATGCTCTCGTGTGAAAAAAATCCTTACCATTTGAAACAAGGTATAGACATTCAACTAATGGACGAGATAAGTACTTGTGGTCAGTATAAACAAACACTAATATGTAATGATCCCGTGATGGATAACTAAAGTCTTGTTCTAACTTTGGAACAACGGAAGTTCCTAGATTACGAGAACTTTTTTTTTTTTGCGAACCTGGCTTGTGATGTCGGACTAGTGCACATGCACGTGCCTTATGTAGCCATGCCAACAGTGAATTATATTTTTCCATATCTTATTGATCTGCTTACATATAGAAATCTGGTTGTACTTATTGTCGACTAGATATTAACACCATTCTAAAAATTGCGAAATTATTGTGCGGCAAATAAACTGTAACATATATAAATAACCAGAAAAAATAAAAAAAAACACTAGTTGAACTTTTGTTGACGATCTAATTGCACATTTTTTTATCTAGTGCAATTATGGTGCGGCAAAAGGTGCGACCTATAAATATCTAGACAAAAAAAGGAAAAATACATATAGAAGCATTGATTGTACTATTATCAAAAAGGTAGTTGCACATTTCTATCAAAGTTCAACTATGGGAAAATAAAATCTATAAATAACTAGACATTTGTTTTCTTGGAAAATGTACATATAGAACCCTCGTTCCATTTTTCTCGACGAGCTAGCTGTACATTTCTAGAAACATGCAACTATGATGCGGAAAAAAGTACAACATATTAGTTATTAGACAAAACAGACCTGAAAAATACATATAAAACCTTTGCTTACACTCTTCTCGATGTTAAATATAAGCAATAATTTATATGGTTTAATCCGAATAAATAATTAATAAAGCATGATCGTATAGATAGCAATTAAATGGATCACGCAAACTGACAGAGTAGATGAAAAGATTGCATCTAAATATGATAGATTGTCTACATCTACTCCAAACACTAGACTAAGAAACTCTAGCAAAATCAGAAAGAGGAAGTTCAAGATCACGTACAGTGCATGCTGAGTAGCAGTGGTGGTGGCAGCAGCAGCATCGTTATTGCCCAGGTTGAGGTTGCCGAAGAGGTTGGTGACGTTCGGGAACTCGTCGTCGCACGACGTCGTGGTTGCCAGTAGTCGTGCTTGAGCGTTCTCCAAAAACCTGATCGCCACTTACCCATACAGGTTCACAAGAGGCGGGGTTCTAAAGCCCTATTGTCCCGATCTGTGATGCATAACGCAAGCCAGGATGGAAAAAACAAAGACGGCGGCACAAGGTTCTGAAAGTAGGTGCATGTGTGGATTAGCGCATACGCTTATGTAGTGCAGGTTAGAGAGATCATGGGGCATAGCCCACGTCCCACAACCCGCAGCGCCCGCATCATGATGAGGCGAGGCGAGACAGACGGCGTCAGAGGAGGAGTGCGCAAGAGCTGCTCTTCTTCTCACACCTTAGTGAGTAGTAGAACAACCTAATATATAAGAAGGTATAACTCTAACTCAACTAGCAATATGAGAATAAACTTTAGCACCGCTAGCACAACCATGGTTGAAACAAGTGTTTAGGGTTTCATGGGGTCTAGCCTCCACGTGATCAGCTTATATAGACTTTAGCAGGATACAATAGATGGTATATACACATACACAAACTACCTAACTCTAAACCGTCTCTAACACTCCCCCACGATCTAAACTTTTACAAACTAAATTCAGATTGGTTCTAAAACGGTTTAACATCTGATGAGTAGCTGGTTTAGTAAACACATCAGCTAGCTGATCACCAGAGGAAATGAACCTGACTTGAAGAGCTCTAGCCGCTACTCGCTCTCGCACAAAATGGAAATCAATCTCAATGTGCTTTGTACAAGAATGAAACACTGGGTTTGATGTCAGGTATGTAGCCCCAAGATTATCATACCACAAAATAAGAGTATGTTGTTGCTCAACGCCAAGTTCCTTGAGCAATGATTCTACTCATATGGCTTCAGCAGCGCCGTTTACCAATGCTTTGTATTCTGCCTCGGTGCTGGATCTCGAGACAGTAGGCTGTCTGCTTCTTCGAACTCCAAGAAAATCAAGTTCGGACCTACAAAGATGGCAAAACCTCCTGTGGACTGTCGATCATCAACGCATCCATCCCAATCCGCATCTGCGAAAATACTGATGTCGGTAGAAGAAGACTTCTGAAACCACTGGCCGGTGTCGATAGTTCCTTCACATATCATAAAGTTGCTCCGGTCGAGGAGGACTTGGGGCACAGGGATGGGCACCGCGGTGGTGGCGGCCGGTGTGGAGATGGTCGGGCCAAAGGTCGTGGAGAGCTGGAGAGCCGAGGAGGAGGACGTCTCGGCGGCGCCGACTGCTAGGGTTTAGCAGCGACGGCTAGGTGGCTCTGATACCAAGTTGAAAGAAGTGTTTAGGGTTTTATGTGGTCTAGCCTCCACGCGATGATCTTATATAGACTTTAGCAAGATACACTACATGGTATATACACGTACATAAACGTACGTTTATCTAACTCTAAACCGCTCTAACATCCATATGCTGCCATGCATAAATAGACCAAAGAGAATTTTAGAATTTTTCTTATGAGCCAGCAGCTCAATACTTATCAAATTCCAAGCTCGATGAGGTAGTTGTCCATTTCTTACAACCATAATATGCTCAAAGGTGCAACCTGCATAAATAATAAGACCGTAAAAAGAAAATATACATAAAGTAGAACCACAACGTTGGTCCTGGCCTTTAATCATGCAACAATGTGTTCAGTCGTGAGAATTATCAAATCCCTTGCCAGTAAGGGAATAGAACTCGAGGTCACAAAGCCTAAAACTTCGCCGTCAATAGCCGCACTGCCGTAGGGCTACCGTGCCATTCCCCAGGGCGACACCGGGGCAACACCGGGGCGAACCCGCCACCGCCGCCTCAAAACCACCTAGGGCGGCCCCATCTCTGCCGCCGCCGCTGGCGTTGGCCGCTGCCCCTAGTGCCTAAGGTGCTGGGGGGCATGCGACTTATTCTTCGGAGGGGCGGCTAGGGCAGCACCGATGGAGAGGGGCGGGGGTGGTGGTCGAGGCGGCGACCTTGGCCAGGCGGCGGCGGGTGCTCTTGCTGCTGTTTTACAGGCGGTGGCATCACGCCGTGGTCCTAGGGCGTCCGCCTAGGCCCGTCGTCTTTCAGGCGGCACGGATCGATGGCGTAGGGGGGGAAGAAGTGTCGTGGTGGAAGCTTTGGAGGAGATCTTGTGAGGGCATCCTCGGCGGCGCCGACGTGCGGCCGCCATAGCGGGCGACGGTTGCATTGGATCCGATCCGACGGATGGATCTGCGGACCGGTTTGCCCGCTCTGGGTTCTGGCGAGCTGCTTCGATGGTATGCTGGACTGTCTTCTCCTCTACCTCCGGCTGGTGGCGAGGGGGCTATTGGCTCGGATTGAATAAAGGAGGTGGTCGTAGGGTTCATCTCACGCCAAGACGAAGACCCGCTTGATGTTTGTCTCCATTGATCTGGTTGTAGTGTCATGCGCCGGATGGCTCCGCCGGCGAACTCCACAGTGCGCATATGCCGAGAGATCGCTGGATCGGGTGGGATTCGGTTGTGCGCACCCATGTTTTTACTCTGGCCATTTGGGTTCAGAGGGAGCGCTTTAAAGCTTTGTTGGCTGTTAATATCATGGGGCATGTTCTCGTCCCATGGTGTCAATGGAGAATGTCATAAAGACCGAGATCTGAGGATTGACAATGGTGGTTCGAGTCTGGGTGATGATGAGGAATTGGCTTTGTGACTCGTGACTTGCAGCAGTGGTATCCAAGCGGGGGTGGCGGTATAGGTGGATTTCATGGTCCTATATTTCAGGGTAAAAACCCAGGATCTGACATTAATTTGTTGTGCCTGGCAATGGCCTTGTTGAAGGTATTATTTTGAGAGCGTGGACTTTTTTCAGGGGGAAAACCTAGATCTTTGATCAGGCAATGACGGTGTTTGTTCATTGTTTCCTTCCCGGAGGCGTCATTTTTGGAGAAGATGGACTTCTTGTGCTGTCTTGGTAGTGATAGTACTGTTGTTTCAATGAATGCGAACCTATAGCGGGACTTTTTTTTGTAACTTCTTTTTTTTGGCTATGTGCATCCGTATGGCCGCTAGGGCAATGTGTTGTTATAGAGGCCGGATACAATTGGTATCATCATATATTTATATATGCTCCTTTTAAAAAAAAAACTCAATGGCTTGGAATTGGAGGCTTGCCATCAATATCTGCCCGACGTTTATTGCAACGACTCTCACCAAATACCACTGCTACAGCCGGTATAATCTATGTCAAATTTATGGCTTAAGAAATTTTCAAAAGTCAGAATTCACAAAGGTTTTCTTTTTTCTATCAATTAATCTATGAAGGGGATGTGTCCTCCTAATGCGTCTTTCAATTGTTAGGCACAAAGGGAATACTCTCGCTGAGGTAATGGAAACCAATCCTCCTAATGTGTCTTTCAGAAGAAGAATCTTAGGTCCTAGACTGGTGTCTTGGAATAATCTTTTAGTGAGATTATCCAGGATACAGCTATCTGAGGGAATGGACGAATTCAAATGGAAATTACTACACAGTGGTAAATTTTCTGTTGATTCATTTTATAGAGCTTTGATCCAACCTAATATTCCAGTCGATGACAATAGTAAAATTTGGAAAATGACGATACCCCTTAAAACGAAGATATTCGCTTGGTACCTCCGTAAAGGGGTGATTCTCACAAAAGATAATCTTGTTAGGAGGAATTAACATGGTAGCACTGAATGCGTATTTTGTCATCATAATGAGGCAATACGTCATTTATTATTCCATTGTAAATTTGCTCGTGCTATATGGTCAATCATCCAAATAGCCTCTGGTTTATCTCCTCCTAGATCGGTAGTCAATGTATTTGGCAACTGGATGAATGGGATTGAGGATAAATATGGGACTTTATTTAGGGTGGGAGCGCTTGCCATTATTTGGTCGCTTTGGCTATATAGAAATGACAAGATTTTTAATAATGTTGTATATTCTTCCTTGCAGGTTATCTATCGAGCTACGGCTATCTTCCGATCATGGACTTCACTACAACGAATGGAGTTCCGCGAGTTGTTTGCGGAGGGCTGTAGGCGGCTTGAGGATACGGCGCGAGATATCTTCTCCCGGCATGGATGGCAGCAACCGCTGCGGATAGATCTTCCTTAGCTAGTTTGGAGAACTGTGTTTTCATTTACATTATTTTGTAATCCCGTTTTTATTGTCTTGGTCCGAGACTGTGTGATCGATTGGCTATGTGTATCCTAGCTATGCAGATGCCGGGTGTAAACTTACTGTTAAGTAATAAAACTTCCATTTCTAAAAAAAGATATATGAAGGGGATGTGTCCAATGAGACTGCTCCGCCCGGTGGGTGGCATTAGCATCAGCCCTTACAAAGACAAAGGACCAACCGTGGATATGCAAGAGAACCTTTTCACTATCCAAAAATTAAAATTAAATTATCTCAAGAACGGAGGACCAAAGTATGTGCGCATACAAGATAATTTTTTTTATTATCCGATAATTCAAAATAAACCATTTCTTAAATATTAATCTAATTGACGATCCAACTTTATCACTGGGTTCTTCTCGACGAGTACTTTAAAACAAGATCCCATCTAAATATGTTTTAATGAAAAAAATCTCGTCGCCAGTTGCTAGATTATTGTACTATAGCTACTAGGTTACTAGCTATCGGTTCACAAATAATACATGGCCACCAGATATTTTTTTTATCATAAAAATAATCTACATACCCCAAAAGTGAGTGTTTGATCTATTGTAAACACGTAAACTATGATACTACTATCATGCAAGGCTTACACCGGTGAGGAACGAAGTTGAGAAAACTTGGTAACCATTTAATTTTGATCTGATAACTAACTACACTTCACCTAGTGATTAAGGGAGTATAATCTAGTAACTAGGATCGAAAAAAAGCTAATAGAACATATTAACATGGGATCTATCTTTGAAGATCTCGTCACGACAGTGCTATCTATAAAAATAGATCTAAATCAGTTACTCCCTCCATCTTGTATATTTATTCGCATGTTACATGTGTTTTACTGTATAGATAAATATAAATTTAAAAATACGATACTTGTTTCGGACTGAGGGAGTAGCATATTTATCCGTGACTACGAAAAGATAATCTGGTGGACCATGCTTCCGCGCGTCTTTTTTTCGGGCCAGTGCAGCAGCCAGCTCTATTTTGCTGCCTCGCATTGATACTACACGTTGACACTCTACATATATCTTTCGGGAGTCCTCGCGAGAATCTGCCGGGAAACTTCGCCTGAGGGTCAAGATTGAAGCTGTCCCTTGCCATTTTGCTTCTACCTGAGAAAGCACACTTCGGCAAGGCAAAGTTAGCGTCTCGAAAGGAAACAAAATACCTGAACTGCGTGACCCGATATATTCCTTGCTTCGCTCGAAATGACGAAGGTAAGTACCTGTTCTTGTGTGCCAGCCGGGTGATCGATTTGCATGATAAGAGGCAACAATGCTCTCGGCATGCTTGTATCCCATTCCTGAACCCGAAAAACGGGAACATCATCTTCAGCGATCCGTTCAAGGCCAGCTAGGTACTGCCAGAAGCAACAAGGGCAAGGCTGCTAGCTGCAATCTTATTCAGGCAGCGCCACGGATATTAAGGTAAGCTGTTTGTTGAATCATTTCAGCAGAAACAATTAGGGTAGAGCAAGGAACCTCTGACGAATTGTTGGTAAATCCTCATGTCGATCCTTCGGGCAGGTATACACAAGATGCAAGGGATTGCGAAGGCGCTGAGCGTACATGGAAAGCAGCTAAGGCTCACAGTTCTGCAACACATGAACAAGGGGATCTTCTCCTGGGCCACCCTGATTTCCCGCATACAGAGTGAGTCTCCGGCTGTAATCATACCTCACATGGGACTGGAGAACATCACGGTCCGAGAAATTCTGAAGGCAAAAGGGGAGGCTCAAGCTGAAGCAGTCTACTGGTGCAGCACCAGCCATTTGGTGCATGAAGCTGTCAAGCATGTAAGAGTTTCTGATGTACTCCCTCCTTTTCAAAATATAAGATGTTTTAGCTTTGTGAAGCAAATGTATCTAGGCTATTTTTAGTATATAGGTTCACTCAAGTTTGAAGTAAACCTAGACACTAAAAGATATATTTGCTTCACAAACCTAAAACATCTTATATTTTAAAATGGAGGGAATACTATTGTTCTTAACTAGTGACTAAGCCTAACTATTGTTCTTAAATATTTAGATGACAGCCCATAATGTCGGAGCTCTAGTTGTGCTCAAGTCAGGGGATGAGAAGCAGCTGGCAGGAATTGTTACTGAAAGAGGTAAGCACAAATCAGCAGTTGGGTGTCCGCCAACTGGTGTGAAAAATAACAACTTTCCTCTGAGAGAGCGAGAGAAAAATGTTATGATAAGTGTTCCCTCCAATCCATAATAGAAAACTAGTAGTAATAAATAGGAAAACTAGTTAGATTAGATTGTCATGAAAAATAGTTTCTCATTTGTTTTTGCAATATTTTCCTACAGATTAGTACAAAGAGTAATAGTTTAATTTTAGTGTCGGAGAGGGTGCAGAGTCAAAATGTTCAAAGTCATTTTCAAACGTACCAAGTTGAAAACCAACCTGCTCCTTTATTCTGAATAATGATCTTGATTATGTGTCGATCTATAATGACCTTGAGTATGTCTCGATCTAACAGAACACAATGCGGCCTAATACAGGCAAATGACAGCTGTAATATTCAGCAGAAACCGGAAATCAGCAGTTCACAAGATTTATTAGAAAGAAAATAAGTTAACAGCACTACTGTGCACAAACCTTTCAGATCTTGACTCAATCTATCCTCATCGGATACAGATTTCGCTAGGAAAATCCTCTTGCCAGGGCGACCTTCAGAGCAAACAAGAGTTGCAGATATCATGACAGAAGAGGTGAATGGGCTTATAAATGAAAATGAAAAACTCTAAAAGAGTGCATATCATCACACATTTCTTTAGTCCTCATAATTTTCTTTACTTTGTTACAGGACAAGCTAATCACTGTGACCAGCAATACTAATATTCTACGTGCAATGGAGCTAATGACAGGTAATGGAGTATTCACTTCGCACATCATTTCAATTACGATCCTGTCTTATGTGCAAATTTCAGTTTCCTCGATTACCAATTTCTTTTGAAATTTCTTTCAGACGAGCACATTCGGCACGTACCAGTTTTTGACGAGAAGGTAGTTGGTATGATCTCCGTTGGTGATGTGGTCAGAGCAATCGTGGACCAACAGCACCAAGAAGTAAAACAACTGAAGAAGTACATCACAGGAGATTATTATTAGCATGTATCTCTGCTCAATGAAGAAATATACTGTCTATGAAATTATTCATGATAATAAACCAAGATTCATATGTTCCTCCATATAAATGGCCATTTGCACTGACTAACTGTCTTGTTAACTTTGATCACATGCTGATAGATAAAGTGGAAACATAAAAGATACATGTGTCTTGCTCGAGCAACTTTTCAAAACATGGCAAGGCGCTGTTAATTACTTAAGTTTCACACAAGTCTACACTCGACGCAGAGACCGATACAAAAATGCACATTTCACTTTCTATAGCAGTTTGTACCCTGGAGATTCCTGCATTAAAACATTGCTCCATTCTTGAACCCGGTTGGAGGTCTTTATTCTGCTCCGTAGCCTGGTCACCTGCGAAAAAATGGATCACTTGCGAGGAAGATATGGCTAGTAAATCGATCACGATATGAAAAGCCCAAGATGTTGAACAAAATATGAAGAATTTTATTCAGAGGTTGGAGTTGTTCAGCCTGTATGGGTGTTGGATTTTCTTGCTTCAGAGTAATTTTCTTAGAGATGTGTAGCACCCCGGGTAAAACCACTACTAGAAAATCGCGGTTAAATAATACTTTGTGCATCATCATGACATCAACATGTATCTTTTTGCCTAAAACTATTTTGCTAGAAGCCCTATTTTTGTTTTCTACAAATACCCCCTTCTCTAATTCAAATATAAAACCATGTTCTCTCGAATCCTTATTTTTGCCTAAAACATATTTGTAAATGTTTTTTTAAATAAAAGAAAAGAAAATAAATATTATAAATATTTTGTTATGGGGAGGCAGTCCATCCGGTCAGGCCCAAAGGCCCAACTAGACAGACCACCTACTACCCCAAACCCAAACCCTAGATCTCTAAACCAAATCCTAAACCTAATCCCCAATCCCAACAGAAACCCTAACCCTAACCACCTAACCAGCCTCACCATCCCTCCATCGCCGCCGCCACCCACCACACCAATCTGTCCACCGAACCCCCTGTCACTCCATGCTCCCTCCCGCGCACACACACGCTACACCCGGACCTGGTCCAACCCACGCGCCTGGACCCAGTCATCACGCGAGCGGCACCCCGCAATCCCCTTGCTCGCGATTCCTCCCTCACCTCGTCTCTGCGACACCCACGCCGCCAGGCTCCCCGACCGGCGCCGAGCCTCCCTGCTGCAGCTCGCCCCTGGCGCTCCTCCTGTCGCTAGGCAGCGCCGCCGGCCGCCCCTCCTTCCGCATCAGTGCCCCCCGCTCGCCACCACGGGCCTCCTCTGCATCACCCCGTCTCCTTCACCTCGCCTGCGCCTCCTTCCTCATCCCCGCGTCACCGCCGCCTCCTCTCCGGCCCGCGTGATGCCGCCGCGAGGGCCCTCTTCCTCTCCTCCAATCTTGCTGGCTACCCTCTCCCTAACCCTGCTCCTCCCTAGGCCCCGACCCTCTCTGCTAGTGGCGCCCCACCTCGTCGTCGCCTGGCTCCAATCTCCCCTGCAGAGCCTCGACCGCGCCCCTGGCCTCGCCTCCGACACCGCACGTCCCTCCTTCGCGTCGGCCCGCCCTCGCCATCCCTACTCGGCCCTGCCTTGCCTCTGCCGCCAGCGACCACGCTGCTCCGGCTCTTCCTCGCGCGCTTCCACCACCAGGAACGCCACCGCCTTCGTCCTCCGGTGCTAGCTCCTCGGTCGGCCATCGACCCGTGTAACCGTATGACCTCTGCCAAACTATCTGCAACCTCCAGTGTTGCCCAAGGCTAGGCTTGCCTCTGTTTTTTTGGTGTCCTGAGTTTGACCACAAGATTCAGTGGGCGGCTGTAGGTGGTGCTGTCGAAGGATCATATCCCGTGCGAGATTAAGGTGCCAAGACCGAACCTCGACACTGACCTGGACGAATCCAATAAACCACCGATGCCACATTCCAAGATCTTCGACCTGGATTCCGAACATTCCAACAAGGAACTCCAAGATCTCCTTCATGGACCTCGAATCCTGAACCACAAGGTCTCCTTCACGGATTCGACCCCGAAGTCTGAAGACCCGAACCCCTTCGGAACCCAAGACCGCCGATCCGACATGTGTGATCCCTATCCAAGACCCTTATTCTTATAATATGATATTATAATTGTTGCATATAAATTGTTCATGATCGCATACAGATTTATTTGTTGGGGGTATTTTATCGACTCACCTAATAACTATATATGGAGACTATATGTGGGCTTTTCTAGCCTTATATTGACCCCATTTAAATTTATGTAGCGAACCGGTGCTATCTTTTGCCTTGATAAGATAACATTTAAATTGCGGGGTATATTAAACAATATGAACCATCTAATTATTTGTCGGGACCCCGGTTCCGCTTAATATTGCCTAATTGTATCGCACCTTTGTCATGTCATACATCATACATGCATCATTCCCGATCTTCTGCCGTAGTATTAAATAGTGCATTCAGTGTTTCTTCTAGTGTTTTGCTTCTTCACGGACTAGGCCGATGAGTTGATGCGAGTGTCGACCCGAACTTCGGATGAACCTTCGGCAATGTTTTTCAGGCGAGCATTCTCCCCCTTTCTACCTATCTTACTTTTATAGTCTTTATTTCCCCCTGTTTATCTATTGCTACCTGTGATGCGATGCTCTAGATTTCGTTCCCATGATATCCCTTGCAGCCATTAAATTGCCTTGGACACATCCTATTACCTACTGTTTGGTAGATAGTTGGACTTGCGAGTCGTAGTTGCTTGCGCAGGTGTTGCGTCGCGCCGTTGATGTTCCACAGTTGTTGGAGTAATGCCTTATGTTTAATGTTGGAGATGATTATAACTTTAATTACTGTTTAATAACTAAAATTGAAGTAGGTAAATAATGCAGAGGCACAGTTGGGCAATAGATGTTATTTGGTTTTTAACCGTCCACTTGTGTCCCGTAGGACCCCGAGTACTTGATACCTGTTCTTTGAATATTCGCACTATCCGCATGTGGGACCATGAATCCCCCTAGCCAGAGCTTGAGTCATATTTATTTCTTGGGTCCACAAAGTAGTTTGGGGCTTTATTACTATCTTGTACTTATGCCATGCTTTACTGCTTTATTTACGATTGCGCGTGGAGCGCCTGTACTGTTTAGGAACAAATGTGGAATGTTTTCGCGGTATCGACAAGCCCAGTCACACTTTCGGGTTCCCAGTCGTTTACAACCATTGGCACAAACCTCTGGGTCTGTTTCGGAGCCGGACAAATTCGTCGCGGGTAGCTTGGTGGGGTGGCCCCCTGAAATTTATATAATCTTGCAATTGCTCTGTCGTGATGCCTCGTTGGGTTTTTATTTGGATTTTCCCGAGGTTGATCGTGCGTGTGTTGCTATTTGTGCCCCCCTGCAGGGTAAAACTTTCTGAAAGCCGTGTCCGCGGTTATGGACGACTTGGAGCACAGTATCTCGATCATAGACAACTATAACTAAAGTAATACTATAAATTTGACTTTATAATGACTAGTAATCAGCTTCACTATAATGGAATGGCTAAATAAAAGTGCCAACAATTGCTTGTTTGGGTTATCACCTGTTACCATTGTATCTGACTAGTAAGTATTTCAACTACAACGGAATGGCTAAATAAAAGTACTAACAACTACTGGGTTTGGATATCTCATGCTAATTGTATCTGACTAGTAAGTGTCACCACTATAACGGAATGGTTAACTAAAAGTGCCCACTGCTTATTATATCAGGATGACTATCTATACCTGACTAGTAATTGCTGCAACGATAACTGAATAAATAAAACTGCCAACTGTGTGAGTTTCCTCTGTTGACTTCCTTGTTTGGTCTCGAGGGGGAAAGACCAGGATGGGTATGTTTGGTGGTAGTATCAGGTTGGTTCCGAATAGGTCTTTCTTATCCCTCTCTGATAGCCGACAGTTGTATCGAGTCTCTATAGGTTGTCTAGTGCATGCTGCACTGCCGCTTCAGTCCACCATACCTATGTAGGCGAGGACCGCCGAATTCTAGTCTCGCCGTGTACTGGCCTCAGTACTTACCGCTTTCTTTTTCCTTTGCCCTTTGTCGGCACCCCTTTTGTTTAAGCAGGTTTTGAGATCGACGTCGTCAGCAGGGTTACCCTTCCGGCTTGGCCTGGGCAGGGTTATGGACGCCATTGGTTATTCTTCAGGGCTCTTAGATCAATTTGCATCTTGTCTGTACTCGGACGATGTATCGTTTTCAAGGTGATTTGGATCTTTGTACTGTATATTGTATTCTTGACTCATGGAGTCGTTGTTGTATATATCTGTTCTATGGGTTCCATCGTGGACTATTGTGTAATGGTATTACTTCGTTTTCCACCCGCACGAAAGTGCCTGGTGGACACCTTTGAATCGTTTCTATGCGGGTTTGGCGGGAATCGCTGAAACTTGCATAGGGCCGATTCTGAGGGTGTTACAGAGTGGTATCAGAGCTCAGCAGTTATGATACCCCACTGGTCCAGCCTGTAGGTTAACCTAGCCGGTATAACTCTCCCATGGGCATGAACTTGCTACCAGTACCTCGATCGTCCCACAGTAGACCCTTGCCAATTGGCCGCGGAAACAACTCAGCGCCCCGCACTCCTCCAAACCCACGTCGAAAGTTATAGCTTCACATGCAAGAGTCCCAGTGAGCAAACACATAACCATACACAAATGAGTATCTACGATTAGCGACCATACGAAAACATGTTGGAGATATGCCCTAGAGGCAATAATAAAAGTAGTTATTATTATATCTTTGTATTTATGATAAATGTTTACATTCATACTATAATTGTATTAACCGGAAACACTAATATTTGTGTGATTTTTAAACTTGTTAGAGTCCCTAGTAAAGCCTCTTTATAATACTAGGTTGTTGGTTGATAGATGATCATGGTTTCCTGATCATGAACATTGAGATGTTATTAACAACAAGATCATATCATTAGAAGAATGGTGTGATGGACATACTCCTATAGATAAGTGTAGCATAAAGATCAAGTCATTTCAATAGTTTGTTTGTTATAAGCTTTCAGATACATAGTAACCTAATTCTTGCGACCATGAGATCATGATAATCACCATCACCGGATGGATGCTTTGGTGAGAACAAACACCACTTCATAGCTGGGTGGTTATAAAGGTGGCATTGAGTGTTCGGAAAGTATGTGTTGAGGCACATGGATCAAGAGTGGGACTTGTCCATCCAAATGACAGATAGATATACTCTGGGCCCTCTCAGTGGAATGCCATCCAATTATCTTGCAAGCATTTGACTGGTTCACAAGGGATCACATATCACAGGGACGAGTAAAGAGTACTTATCGGTAACGAGGTTGAACTAGGTATGCAGAGATACCGACGATCAGACCTCGGATAAGTAAAATATCATGAGACAAAGGGAAATTGGTATCGTATGTAAATGGTTCATTCGATCATGAAGTAATCGTAGAAATATATGGGAGTCATATGAATTTCCAGATTCCTCTATTGGTTATTAATCGGAGAGGAGTCTCGGTCATGTGTGCATAATTCATGAACCGTAGGGACACACACTTAAGGATTCAATGTTATTTAGTACATATGGAATGTGAGTAAGAAGACCGAATATTGGTCGGAGTCTCGGATGGGATCCGGGATATCATGAGGAGATCTGGAATGGTCCGTAGAATAAGATTCATATAAGGAAAGTCCAATTCCGAAGTTCGGGAATGATTCTGGTGTTTTCACCGGAATGTTCTAGAAGGGTCTAAAAGGTTCACCGAACCAAAAGGGGAAGGGTACATGAATGTGTCATGTTAAAGTGGAATGGTTACATCATGTCCTAGGTCACTAGGCTGGGCATTTGAAAGAGAGAAATCAAACTCCAAAATTGAAAGTCAAAAGGAAATTTTGAAAAGTCAAACTAGGACAATGTTTCCTGGTGGAGGGAGGAGAGGAAATCTCCTCTCCCTCCACCGCCGACCAAGAAGGAGAGGGAGTTGGGGGAGGATTCGACCCCCTCCCCTAGCCACCCCTCCCTCTCATAAATAGAGGGGAGGAGGCTTCCCCTCAAACGATAACTCCAAGACCTAGCCCCTAGCACCGCCGCCGTCACCCTAGCGGCCGTCGGCCACCACCTCCTCCCTCGGCTTCTAAACCCTAGTCACCGAGGAACCCCTCTACTCCATCCTACTCGCACCGGCTTAGGAAAAGCCCTGCAGGATCTCCCTCCTAAAATCCGACACCACACCGTCGTGCTACCGGAATCGCGAGGAGAGAGTTGCAACCTCCGTTGCCTGCTGGAACAAGGGAGAGGAAGGTCTTCATCGAGTATCTAACATGTGACCGACTGCGGGAGTGCTGCAGGAATGCGGCGCCGGAAGGATCGTCTATGCGATCTTGAGATCGGCAAGTGATTGACTACATCACCCACGATAATCTTCTCTCGTTAACCGCTTTGGAATATTTGAGGGTGAGTACTCTATCGACTCGTTGCTACAAACTAGTAGATAGATCTTGGCTTATGTGTGTTCATGCGGTAGAATTTTTTTGTTTTCCATGCTACAAACCCCTATAGTGGTATCAAAGCCGTGTTTATATGTAGATCTGTTACACGAGTAGAACACAATGGTCATTGTAGGCGGTGGTTTTTCTATTATCAATTGCTTCTTGTGTACTTTGCATCTTGCGGGATGGTGGGATGAAGCGGCCCAGATTAACCTTATATGAAATTGTTCATGAGACTTGCTCCACGCTCGACAAGAAACTTGTATTGCATAAGTGGATTTGCGGGTGTCTGTCTCTCCCATCATAGTGAAGATTCAATTTACAATGGGCACTTGATAGTTCATGCATCAACGTTATGGTTCTTGTCCGTAAGTTAGAATGGTACTTATTGAAAGCCCCAAACCACGTAAAATATGCAAATAAAATTAGAGGCGTCTAACTTTGTTTTGCAGGGGTGTGCTGTGATGTGATATGGCCATGATTGTGATTATATATGATGTATGCAATGATCCTTATTGTAAATCGGCAACCGGCAGGAGCCTTATAGTTGTCTTTTAATTTCGTTAAGACTTGCATGTCTATTATTCAAAGTAGTTGTAATAGTTGATGCTGGTGGACGACAACCATGGAGCGGTGCCATTGACCTTGACGCCACGCCAGTGATGATGGATATCATGTCCGTGCTTAAAGATGGAGATCGTAAGCACAATAAGAAAGGTCATATCATATCACATATTTTGAATTGCATGTGATATTAATCCTTTTATGCATCTTGTATTGCTTAGATCGCGACGGTAGCATTATAAGATGATTCCTCTCACAAAATATCAAGTTATAAAGTGTTCGTCCTTAGTAGGCAGTGTTGCCAATACTCGTTGCTTCGAAGCACCACATGATGATTGCGTGTGTTAGATTCTGCGAGTGTATACAATGGGAGCAAGCCAGATTTGCTCATGTGGAAACTAAGGTTATTTCTTGACGAACCTAACATGTACAGACATGGTCTTGGAACATGGATCATCGAAAGGTAAAGCATGAGTCATATAGTAGATATGATGAACATGTTGATTGTTCGCCTTTGAAGCTAGATTGTGTCTCGTGATGATCGGACTTGATGTAGTGGATTTGGTTTGTGTGGTCACTAAAACAATGTGAGGTATATTGTTTTGAGTGGGAGTTCACCTAGATTAATTTAACTATTAATTAGAACTCAATTTGTCATAAACTTAGTCTAAACTATTGCAAATATGTTGTAGATCAATGGCGGCCCCTACCATCAATTTTAATGCGTTCCTAGATAAAGAAAAGTTGAAAAATAATGGAAGCAACTTCGCGGATTGGTTACGAAATTTGAGGATTGTCCTCAATATTGGTCAGTTGACCTATGTGCTGGATGCACCGCTGGGTGACCCACCTGTAGAAGATGCTACCGATGATGAGAAAAATGTTTTTCGTATTCAGAAGAATCAATACTCCATAGTTCAGTGTGCTATCTTGTATGGTTTGGAATCAGAGCTTCAAAAGAGGTTTGAGAACTTTGACCCACATGATATTATCCGTGATCTCAAAATGATATTTGAGGCTCACGCGACAGTTGAGAGTTATGAAGCTTATGAAAAGTTCTTTAAGTGCAAGATGGAGGAGGGAAGCTCCGTCAGTGAGCATGTGCTTAAGATTGTAGGGGTTCGTAGCATGGAAAACAAAAAATTTCTACCGCATACAAAGAAACAAGCCAAGATCTATCTACTAGATTGTAGCAACGAGTCGATGGAATAACTCACCCTCGAAGATTCCAAAGTGTTTAACGAGAGCGGATTCTCGTGGGTGATGTAGTCGTACTCTTGCCGATCTCAAGATCGCGTAGATGATCCTTCCAGCGCTGCGTTCCGGCAGCGCTTCCGCAGTCGGTCACACGTTCGGTACTCGATGAAGACCTTCCTCTCCCTTGTTCCAGCAGGCAGCGGAAGTTGTAGCACTCTCCTCGCGATTCCAGCAGCACAACGGCGTGGTACCGGAAGTAGAGGGGAGATCTCGCAGGGCTTCTCCTTAAGCCGGAGCGAGTATGGTGGACTATGAGAGAGAGCCTCGGCGATCTAGGGTTTAGACGCACCAAGGAGGAGCAAGGCCGGAGGCTAGGGTTTGCCTAGGCGGCGGAGGCTTGACCTAGGCGGCGGCAGCAGGAGGTGGCGGCGCCGGCGGCTAGGGTTAGGGTTTGCGGGGCGTGGTGTTGTGTCCTTGGAGGGGCAGCCCTACCCCTCCTTATATAGGTGGAGGGGGCGCGCCAAGGGGAGGGGAGTCCCTCCCCAACTCGGTCTCCAAGTGGGCCGGCGGTGGAGGGAGGGAACTCCTCCCCAAGTAGGTTTCCTACTCTCCCTCCACCTCACAAAATAGCCGTTTGACTTTTCAAATTGGCGTTTGACTTTTCAAACTAGGATTTGATTAAACCCTTTATTTTGTTCAGAGATGACACCTAGTACATGATGCAATCATTCCAAGTTGTTATGACACATTCATGTACCTTCCCCTTGGTCTTGGACATTCCGGAACCTTCTAGAACATTCCCGATGAAAACACCGGAACCATTCTCCAACCCCGAAACATGACTTTCCTTATATGAATCTTATTCTCCGGACCATTCCGGATCTCCTCGTGATATCCCGGATCCCATCCGAGACTCCGAACAACATTCGGTATCTTACTCATCATTCCATAACTACTCAAACAACGTCGAATCCTTAAGTGTGTCTCCCTACGGTTCGTGAATTATGCGGACATGATCGAGACACTTCTCCAAACAATAACCAATAGAGGAATCTGGAAATTCATATGGCTCCCACATATTTCTACGATTACTTTGCGATCGAATGAAACACTTACATACGATACCAATTTCCCTTTGTCTCACGATAGTTTACTTATCCGAGGTTATGATCGTCGGTATCTCTACATACCTAGTTCAACCTCGTTACTGATAAGTACTATTTTCTCGTTCCCATGATATGTGATCCCTTGTGAGCCAGTCACATGCTTGCAAGCTAATTGGATGACATTCCACCAAGAGGGCCCAGAGTATATCTATCCGTCATATGGATGGACAAATCCCACTCTTGATCCATGTGACGCAAGCAATACTTTCTGAACACTCAATGCCAACTTTATAGCCACCCAGTTACGGTGTGGTGTTTGATGTCATCAAAGCATCCTTCCGGTGAAGGTGATATGCATGATCTCATGGTCGAAGGAATTAGGTTACTATGTATCAGAAAGCATATAGCAATTGAACTATTAAAATGACTTGATCTTTATGCTACGCTTATCTATAGGAGTATGTCCACCATATCATTCTCCTAACGATATGATCTTGTTGTTAATAACATCTCAATGTTCATGATAGGGAAACCACAATCATTTATTAACCAACAAGCTAGTATTTATAAAGAGGCTTTACTAGGGAATCTATTGTAGTTTACAAATCAGACAAGTATTAATGTTTCCTTGTTAATACTATTATAGCATGAATGTAAACATTTATCATAAACACAAAGATATAATAATAACTACATTTATTATTGCCTCTAGGGCATATCTCCAACAGTCTCCCACTTGCACTAGAGTCATCTAATCTAGATTACATGGTAATATACCGAACACCCATGGCAGTTTGGTGTTGGTCATGTTTTGCCCTCGGGAGATGTTTAGTCAACGGATCCGCCACATTCAGATCTGTGTGTACTTTGCAAATCTTTATGTCCCCATCTTGGACATGTTCTTGAATAGCGTGAAAACGTAGCTTGATGTGCTTCAGCTTCTTGTGTGACCTTTGTTCTTGCGCATTGGCTATGGCACCCATGTTATCACAGTAGATTGACATTGGGTCCAGCGCACTAGGAACCACACCGAGCTCTGTAATGAACTCTTTCGTCCATATTGCTTCTTGTGAAGCCTCCGAAGTAGCCATGTATTTCGATTCAGTTGAAGATCTCGCCGCAACGCTTTGCTTTGCACTCCTCCAGCTAACTGCTGCACCATTCAAAGTAAATACATATCCAGATTGTGATTTAGAATCATCCGGATCGGTGTTCCAACTAGCATCGGTGTAACCATTAACAACGAGCTGTTCATCACCTCCATAAGAAAGAACCATATCCTTAGTTCTTCTCAAGTACTTAAGGATGTTTTTGACCGCTGTCCAATGATCCACTCCTGGATCACTTTGATATCTGCTAGTTAAACTAATAGCATATGCAATGTCGGGTCTAGTACATAGCATGGCATACATTAGATATCCTATGGCTGAGGCATAGGGAGTTCTACTCATCCTTTCTCTATCTTCTGCCGTTGTCGGACTTTTAGTTTTACTCAAGGTCGTATTGGGCAACATGGGCAAGAACCCTTTCTTGCTATCTTCCATTCCAAACCTCTTTAGAACTTTGTCCAAATATGTACTTTGTGACAATGATATTTGGCGTCTCGATCTATCTCTATAAATCTTTATGCCTAATATATAAGCTGCTTCACCAAGATCCTTTATTGAAAAACTATTATTCAAATATTCCTTGACACTATTAAGAAGGTCTACATCATTCCCAATCAACAATATGTCATCTACATATAGTATTAAGAATGCTACAGAGCTCCCACTCACTTTCTTGTAAATACAAGCTTCTCCATAAGTTTGTATAAAACCAAAACTTTTGATTACCTTATCAAAACGTTGATTCCAACTTCGGGATGCTTGCTTCAATCCATAGATGGACCGTTGAAGTTTGCGTACCTTGTTAGCATCTTTAGGATCGACAAAACCTTTGGGTTACATCATATACAACTCTTCATCAATGTCTCCATTGAGAAATGCTGTTTTGACATCCATCAGCCATATCTCATAATCATAATATGCAGCGATTGCTAACATAATCCTCACAGACTTTAGCTTTGCTACAGGTGATAAAGTCTCATCGTAGTCAACTCCTTGAATTTGTCGAAACCCTTTTGCGACAAGTCGAGCTTTATAGACAGTAACATTACCATCAGCATCTGTTTTCTTCTTGAAAATCCATTTGTTCTCGATAGCTTTCCGGCCATCTGGTAAGTCCACCAAAGTCCATACTTGGTTTTCGTACATGTATCCAATCTCGGATTTCATGGCTTCTTGCCATTTATTGGAATCTGGGCTCATCATTGCTTCCTCATATGTCGCAGGGTCATCGGTGTTGTCTACCAACATGACATTCATAACGGGATCATACCAATCAGGAGTGGTACGAGTTCTCGTTGACCTGCGAGGCTCTGTAGCAACTACAACCGAAGTTTCATGATCATCATCATTAGCTTCCTCTCTTATTGGTGTAGGCGCCCACAGGAACTACTTCCGGTGCTGCGCTACTCGCAAGTTCGAGAGAAGGTTCAACAACCTCGTCGAGTTCTACTTTCCTTCCAGTCACTTCTTTCAAGAGAAATTCCTTCTCTAGAAAGGATCCATTCTTGGCAACGAAGATTTTGCCTTCGGATCTATGATAGAAGGTATACCCAATAGTTTCCTTCGAGTGTCATATGAAGACGCATTTTTTCGCTTTGGGTTCAAGCTTGTCCGGATGTAACTTCTTTACATAGGCTTCGCAACCCCAAACTTTAAGGAACAACAATTTAGGTTTCTTCCCAAACCATAATTCATATGCTGTCGTTTCAACGGATTTAGATGGTGCCCTATTTAAAGTGAATGCGGCTGTTTCTAATGCATAAACCCAAAATGATAGCAGTAAATCTGTAAGTGACATCATAGAACGAACCATATCCAAGAGAGTTCGATTACGACGTTCAGACACACCATTATGCTGTGGTGTTCCCGGCTGTGTCAATTGTGAAAGTATTCCGCATTTCTTCAAATGCTCGCCAAACTCATAACTTAGATATTCACCTCCACGATTAGAACGTAGAAATTTAATCTTCTTGTTACGTTGATTCTCCACCTCACTTTGAAATTCCTTAAACTTCTCGAAAGTTTCGGACTTATGTTTCATGAAATAGATATACCCATATCTACTCAAGTCATCCGTGAAGGTAAGAACATAACGATAACCACCACGCGATGCTACACTCATTGGACCACACACATCGGTATGTATGATTTACAATAAGTCCGTAGCTCGCTCCATCATACCAGAAAATGGAGTCTTAGTCATTTTACCCATCAGACATGCTTCGCATCTTTCAAGTGATTCGAAATCAAGTGATTCAAGAAGTCCATCGGAATGGAGTTTCTTCATACGCTTCATTCCAATGTGACCAAGACGACAGTGCCACATATAGGTCGAGTTATCGCTCGATTTCAAATGTTTAGCTTCAATGTTATTAATATGTGTATTTCCACTATCGAGATTCAATAAGAATAGACCATCTATCAAAGGTGCATGTGCATAAAACATATTACTCATATAAATCGAACAACCATTATTCTCGGACTTAAATAGGTAACCGTCTCGCAATAAACAAGATCCCGATATAATGTTCATGCTTAACGCAGGCACCAAATAACAATTATTTAAGTATAAAACTAATCCCGATGGTAGATGAAGAGGTAGCGTTCCGACCGCGATCAAATCAACCTTTGATCCGTTTCCCACGCGCATCGTCACCTCGTTCTTCAGCTTCCGTTTATTCTGCGACACGCTTTGAGTTACGATATGAGCAACGAACCAAGATTCAAATACCGTGCACTACTACGAGTACTAGTGAGATACACATCAATAACATGTATATCAGATATACCTTTCTTCTTGATGTTGCCGTTCTTCAAATCCGCCAAGTACTTTGGGCAATTCCGCTTCCAGTGACCTTCTCCCTTGCAGTAAAAGCACTCAGTATCAGGTTTAGGTCCAGCCTTTGTCTTCTTCGTCGGCGCGGTAACTTTCTTACCACCCTTATTGAAGTGTCCCTTTTGCTTAGACTTGCCTTTCTTGAATTTGGTGGTATTATTGACCATCAACACTTGGTGCTCTTTCTTGATCTCCACTTCTGCAGATTTTAACATGGCGAAGAGTTCTGGCAACTGCTTGTTCATGTTTTGCATATTGTAGTTTATCACAAAGTTCTTGTAACTTGGTGGTAGTGATTGGAGGACACGATAGATCCCCAAAGCATTAGGAATCACTGTACCCAAGTTTTGAAGTTTGTTTGCGTGCCCAGACATCTTAAGCACATGCTCACTGACGGAGCTGCCCTCTTCCATCTTGCAGTTAAAGAACTTTTCAGAAGCCTCATAGCTCTCAATTGCCGCGTGAGTCTAGAAGATCAATTTGAGATCACGGACAATATCATGTGGGTCTGAATTCTCAAACCTTTTCTGAAGCTCTGATTCTAAACCATACAAGATAGCACACTGAACCGTGGAATACTGAGTCTTCCGAGCGAGGTAAACATTCTTTACTTCATCGGTAGCAGTAGCTGCAGGTGGGTCACCCAGCGGTGCATCCAGCACATAGGTCAAATTACCAGCAGTGAGGACAATCCTCAAATTGCGGAACCAATCCGCGAAGTTGCTTCCATTGTTTTTCAACTTTTCTTTCTCTAGGAACGCATTAAAATTGATGGTAGGGGCCGCCATTGATCTACAACATATTTGCAATAGTTTAGACTATGTTTATGACAAACTGAGTTCTAATTAATAGTTAAATTAATCTAGGTGAACTCCCACTCAAAACAATATCCCTCATACTGTTTTAGTGATCACACGAACCAAATCCACCACATCAACACCGATCATCACGAGAGTCGATGTAGCTTCAATGGCAAACAATCGACATGTTCATCATATCTTACTATATGATTCATGCTTTACCTTTCGGTGATCCGTGTTCCGAGACCATGTCTGTACATGCTAGGCTCGTCAAGATCAAACCTTATCTTCCGCATGAGCAAACCTGGCTTGCTCACGTTTTATACACTTGCGGAATCTAACACACCCGATCATCACGTGGTGCTTCGAAACAACAAGCTTTAGCAACGGTGCTTACTAAGGGTGAACACTTTAGAACTTGATATTCATGTGCATGAGGGATCATCTTATAATGCTACCATCGTTAACTAAGCAATACAAGATGCATAAAGGATTAACATCACATGCAATTCATAATATGTGATATGATATGGCCTTTCTTCTTTGTGCTTCCGATCTCCATCTTCAAGCACGAACATGATCTCCATCATCACCGGTATTGCATCAAGGTCAATCATGCCGCTCCATGGTTGTCGTCCACCAGCTTCAACTATTACAACTACTTTCAATAGACACGCGGGTCTTAACAGAAATTAAAGACAACCATATGGCTCCTGCCGGTTGCCAACTTACAATAAGGAACATTGCATACATCAAATATAATCACAATCATGGCCATATCACACCACAGCACACCCCTGCAAAACAAAGTTAGACGCCTCTACTTTCTTTGCATGTTTTACGTGGTTTGGGGCTTTCAATAAGTGTCATTCTAACTTACGAACAAGAACCACAACATTGATACTAGTATTGTCAATCACCCGTTGTAAATTGAATCTTAACTATGTTGGGAGAAACAGGCACTCGCAAAGCCACTTATGCAATACAAGTTGCATGTCAAGCGTGTAGCAAGTCTCATGAACGATGGCATGTAAGGTTAGCCCGGGCCGCTTCATCCCACCATCCCGCAAGATGCAAAGTACACAAGAAGCAATCGACAACAAAAGCATCAACGCCCACAATGACCATTGTGTTCTACTCGTGCAATAGATCTACATATAGACATGGCTCTGATACCATTGTAGGGGTTCGTAGCATGGAAAACAAAAATTTTCTACCGCATACAAACAAACAAGCCAAGATCTATATACTAGATTGTAGCAACGAGTCGATGGAATAACTCACCCTCGAAGATTCCAAAGTGTTTAACGAGAGCGGATTCTCGTGGGTGATGTAGTCGTACTCTTGCCGATCTCAAGATCGCGTAGACGATCCTTCCAACAAGGCTGCGTTCAGCGCTCACATGATTTCGTTGACGAAGACCTTCCTCTCCCTTGTTCCAGCAGGCAGCGGAGGTTTTAGCACTGTCCTCACGATTCCGGCAGCACAACGGCGTGGTACCGGAAGTAGAGGGGAGATCTCGCAGGGCTTCGCCTTAAGCCGAAGCGAGTATGGTGGACTATGAGAGAGAGCCTCGGCGATCTAGGGTTTAGATGCACCAAGGAGGAGCAAGGCCGGCAGCTAGGGTTTGCCTAGGCGGTGGCGGCAGCTTGCCCTAGGCGGCGGTGGCAGCAGGAGGTGGCGGCGCCGACGGCTAGGGTTAGGGTTTGCGGGGCGTGGTGTTGTGTCCTTGGAGGGGCAGCCCTGCCCCTCCTTATATAGGTGGAGGGGGCGCGCCAAGGGGAGGGGAGTCCCTCCCCAACTCGGTCTCCAAATGGGCCAGCGGTGGAGGGAGGGAACTCCTCCCCAAGTAGGTTTCCTACTCTCCCTCCACCTCACAAAATAGCCGTTTGACTTTTCAAATTGGCGTTTGACTTTTCAAACTAGGATTTGATTAAACCCTTTATTTTGTTCAGCGATGACACCTAGTACATGATGCAATCATTCCAACTTGTTAAGACACATTCATGTACCCTTCCCCTCCAGAGAGTCGGACATTCTGGAACCTTCTAGAACATTCCCGATGAAAACACCGGAACCATTCTCCAACCCCGAAACAGGACTTTCCTTATATGAATCTTATTCTCCGGACCATTCCGGATCTCCTCGTGATATCCCGAATCCCATCCGAGACTCCGAACAACATTCGGTCTCTTACTCATCATTCCATAACTACTCAAACAACGTCGAATCCTTAAGTGTGTCTCCCTACGTTTCGTGAATTATGCGGACATGATCGAGACACTTCTACGAACAATAACCAATAGAGGAATCTGGAAATTCATATGGCTCCCACATATTTCTACGATTACTTTGCGATCTGTAGGGTTCCCAACCTTTAATAAGGTAGAGATCCCTGTGTTTACAATGCTAGTCCCTGGATCAATAGCTAGCATCCACAGTTAAGATGTAATATCAAGAAACAAAGGTCATAATACAACTTTATAACCAGGAATAACATAATTTTATTACATCTTACATAGCTCACTTGGCTATTACATTACATTGTAGTAGAAAATCTATAAGCATGGGGTCCTTCATCTTCAAGGTGCCACAGGAAAACATGTTGGTTGTAGACTTGTAATCCTAATCAATCAACTTCACTAATATCAAACCAACCTGCAACATTACAAGTTACATCCACAAGGGTCAATACATTTGAATTGAATTGGCAAGTTTCACTACTATGTAGAAATAAGTGGATCCTATCATTACATGCATATTTGGCTAAGTAGGGTTTTAGGCTCATTTGCAGAAAGCAATAATTTATCCTATCTTTTTAAAATAGTTTTGATCTTTTGTCAAAATATTTCTGAGCTCCTTGGTACACCCCAAGAGCTTCAGGTCTTTGTCAAAATCTCTTGAGCTCCTTGGTACACCCCAAGTGCTTCAAGTTTTTATCAAAATCTTTTGAGCTCCTTGGTACACCCCAAGTACTTCAAGTCTTTGTCAAAATCTCTTGAGCTCCTTGGTACACCCCAAGTGCTTCAAGTTTTTATCAAAATCTTTTGAGCTCCTTGGTACACCCCAAGTGCTTCAGGTCTTTGTCAAAATCTATTGAGCTCCTTGGTACACCCCAAGTACTTCAAGTTTTTATCAAAATCTTTTGAGCTCCTTGGTACACCCCAAGTACTTCAAGTCTTTGTCAAAATTTCTTGAGCTCCTTGGTACACCCCAAGTGCTTCAAGTTTTTATCAAAATCTTTTGAGCTCCTTGGTACACCCCAAGTGCTTCAAGTCTTTTGTTGTCACTTTAAAGTTTTGCTTTTAGAATTTGGAATGTCGAGATTTCCCATAGCTTCAGGCTTTAGTTGCTCAGTATTGTACATAACCGGGGACACGGCTAAGTACTTAGATTTTTATCTTCTGCAGAAGTTGTACACTTTACCCACATGACACAATCTCATCTTGTTGCCACCAGTGGCCGCTGGATAAGTACTCACCAAGATGGAATACTGGCAGATTGAGAATGTGACGAAGTCTTTCCATAGGGTCCTCCCATACACAATGCTAGCTTGTCTTCAGGCACCAATGTAGGGTTCCTAGTTCCCTCATTTTCAGTTAAACTAAAGACCAATGCATGGGTCTTCCCAATGTAGTTGACTAAGCCAGTGCCCATTTAGCATGTGGCTGTACACGGAAGCCACTGTTGGAGAAACATGTTCAATCTCTAAGTCCCTGGGTGGTTTTCATCTGGTGCACAACAAAAAGAGATTTCCATATAAACATGGTTCCTCTTGTTGCCACCTTTTCCAAAACTTGAGTATCCTTGTCCACCCAGGTGGTTCATTGAGTACTTGTTTTATTATATAAAACATAAGTCTTTTCTCAACTTCATAAAATCTCAGCATGTATCTCTTCTCAAAATATTTAGCAAGGCTAAGCATTTTACAACTACATTGTTTTCACTAAGGAATATATATAAGGGTATCCTATTAGGATTTTAGCATAGCATAAAGTATAGAAATCCTTTTCATGCATGTTTCAAAAATCCACTAAGTATAATGAAAATAGTAGGACATGGATGATAGTGTCACTTGCCTTTCTTTGGTAGGGAATGTTGGTTCACTTCTTGATCTTGTTAATATCACACTCTTCTAATTTCACTACAAGTCAATCAAGCAAACACAAATTCAACTAGCATTCCAAACAAATTTTCAATCAACCTAATCACAGACAAAATCATAGAAGCTAAGTCATGCATGCAAGCATGCAAAAGATAGTTTTATTTGCAAAGGTGGTTTCTACTAGGATCTATACATTGTAAGGCTCAAAGTGGTCATTTTTCTAAAGTGGCAAAGTCATTTGCAAAAGGGTTTTATCTATAAACCATTTTTAAATCAAATCATTATTTCATGTGGTGGAAAATGTTTTTGGTAAGGCAATAATTTTATATTGTTCACCAAATAAGTTGTTAATACACAAAACTTGGTGTTTGGGTTCAGTAGGTTTGAACCAAAACACTTTCTAAAGGTTTTATTCAAAAATCATTTCCATATCAAAATCAATATTTTTATTTGGCTAGAAATGAGTTGATTCAAGTATTCAATCCTAATTTTTAAAAAATACATTTTTAAATCCATGGGTTGGTTCCTAGGGTCAGTAGGTTCACAACAAACCAATTTGCAAAGATTTCATCCTCAAAAACTTTTTGGAATAATTTTTATAACCTAAACAAGCATACACAAGTTTCTGCAAAAACAAACAATTTAGCAGAACCTTTTTACTAAACAAATGGCATGGTTGGATAGGGCTTGTTCCACTGATTCCATTGATATAAAGTTTGCAAATTTTGGATGTGTGGATCAAAAGTTATGAGGTTTACAAATTTGCATTTAAATCAGATTCTAAAATCTGTTTTAAATCATCTGGTGCCACACGACACGTTTCCATTGGTCAGTACCGCTTCGCGTGGATCGAGCGATGCTGGCCATTAGATCTAACTAGTAATGCACGGCACAGATCGAGCGTACCGGTTCGTTTAAGTTATTCTATCGCGTGCGTATGATTAAAATCCAACGACTCACAACTACTGGACATAAACCAGCAGCGCTAGCGGTGGTGAACGGCGGCGGCGCGGTCAGACGATGACGCTGCTGCGGCTACAGGAAGCAAAGGAGGAAATGAGGATGCTCACCGTGCTCGCGAGGTCGAGTTGAAGCTCGAGGTGGTGCTGGTCTGGCGAGGGGCGCACTGGAGCGGGAGTAATCGCTCGCCGGAGACGATGGCGGCGTCAGGCGGCTCTGGAGGTCGTCGAGGGCGACGTTGCAGATCACCCCGAGGAAGAATAAGGGCATGGTTAGACACGGTTTGATCTGCTGATGAAGTGAGCATCAATAGGAGGTGCCAGGACGGTCTGGCTTACCAGGGGGAGGTTGCCGGAGAAGAAGCAGACGCGGCGGTGCTCCGAGGTTGTCGAAGCCGAGGCTCTGGGGCGAGCGCGGCGAACTAAAGGCACAGGGAGGTGCGCCTAGCTCTGGGGAGGGTGTGAGCTTGGTCGATGAGGTAAGGGGCGGTGTCTACTGGCCGGAATTGCTCGGTGAGGCTCGCCGGAGCAGCGGCGGTGCAAATCCGATTCAGGGCAGCCTGGTGGCTCTCGTGTAGCGGTGTTTGAGGGGAAGAGAGGAGGAGACAAATGCGATTAAAAGGGCATAGACGTTGGAGAGATTAATGCCTCCATTGACGCGAATTGATCGCTGCAATTCAAGACAGAAACGGCGAGGAGTAATAGGCGCGGGTTTGAAGACGATGAACAGGAGGGGTGGGGTCGGTTGGTCAGCGAGAGAGAGGAGTGGGGGAGTGGGTCCTGCTCGTCAGTGGGTTTGCGGGTTTGTTTGTGAGTGACAGAAAACGCTTCGCGCGTGGGGGAGTAGTTGGGCTGGTACTAGGCTTGCTGGGCCAGACGAGTTGGGCTGAATCCTTTAGCATTTTTTTTGTACTGAAACTTTTTCCTATTTTCCATTTGATTTTCTGTTTTGAATTTCAATCAAACAATTCAAACATTCAAAACAATCAAACTTCCACCTCACTTTGCATTTGAGTTTGGTTCTATTTAACAACACAAATCCAAGTCCCAAAAATAAAATAATATTTTTATTTTAGGGTCCATTAATAATTAAATGACTAGACCTTAATCATTTAATTCAAATAGGATTTGTTTTTTTTAAATCTTTATTTTTGAAATCTAAATATAAAACCAAAAACACTTCAGTAGGTTTTATTTGAGAATATAAAATACTTGGAAAACTTATTTAAAGTAAGTTTTTTGTGTTTATTCAAAATAGAAAAGCCTTGGTTTTATTAAAATGGGATATTAATAAATACTCATTATTTTATTTAAATAAACCTTTACTCTTTTTATCAAAACAAATTATTTTAATTCAAAAGCTTGGCCAAGGTTTTATTTGGCTTTATAAAATAATCTTTATTTAATATTCTATCCTTCCATTTGAAACCAAATCTTTTAAAAGATCCAAAAATAGTAATTCCAAATATTTTAACTTTATTGTTTATTTATCTTTTTAAATCCCTTTAGGATTTTATTTGATCCAAATAGGTTTTGAAAGCTTCCAATTGGATTCAAAAAGTTTCTTCTCACCTTGAAAATCAACAAAGTTTTATTTTATTCATTTATTTTTCACATTACAAGATTTGGAAAATCTTGGGATGTGACAGGATACCACCCTTAAAATAAATCTCGTCCCGAGATTTGGGAAGGCTAGGGTTACAAGTATGCTCAAAGCATCTAGGGCACTACCACCCTTAAAAATTTTCCAACTAATTTACACATTGGCCTTCTTGGGATCTTGGGGAAGCTTCTCTGGGCAAACATCTGCATAGTGCCCTTTGTTTCCACACTTGGAACATGTGACAAGGCTGAGATCCTTCATAGGCTTGTTTATCTTGTGCTTCATCTTTACTGGAAAATTGCTTGCATAATGTCCCGGTTCTTTGCAATTGAAACATGTGATAAGTTTGAGTTCTTCACGTGTCTCTTGTGGACAAGTTGCTGCATAATGGCCTAGCTCTTTGCAGTTGTTGCACCATACTTGACCAATCTCCTTATACTTCTGTTTCTCTAGACATTCACTGGAATAGTGTCCCATTTCTTTACAATGATGACATTGCACATGACTTTTTTCCTTCTTTTTCTTGGGTTTCTCCAAAGCTAGGAGTGCATCTAGTTCATGTTGTTCATATGTTATCTTATAGGTGGGAATGTCTACTGGTTTCTTTGACCTTCTATTGCTCCTTGGATAATTCATATGCCTCTTCTTTGGTCCTTTAAATTGGGTTGTATTGCATGGAGGTATAAGTGGAGCTTTTCCTTTGTCCTCATCCTTCTTGGTAGACTTGGATCCTTCTTGATAGTTTGCAATCATTTGTTGCACTCCACCTTGTTTCCTTTGTTCAACTATGGAATAGATGGGGCATTGGATAGGGACATGATTATTTCCTTCACATAGGTAGCAAGTAGCTTGAGAGGTGGTACATTGGTCAACTGGGTGTTTCTCTTCACAGTTGGGGCATTAATCTCCATGCTCCTTAGAAGTGTGATCCTTGTCTCCACAAATATTGCAAGCATTGGTTCCTTTTAGAATAACATCCTTGTCATCCTTGTTGTCATAAACTCCTTTGGAAAAGTTGCTTTCCATGTTGAGCATATGATCTGTCACCTTATGCAACATTTGGGCTTGGTTTTCCAAAAACTTTTGCAGGGTTGGATCTTCCCCACTGGTGTTGGCTATGAATTGAGATGTTGTTTGGTTCAACTGGTTTTGGGTTGATATGAGTTCTCTCATGTTGTCCTCTTGGTTGGTGTCGTTGTCATCAACCTTGATGCTGGAGTCTCTTGGAGTAGTCATCTGTTTGGGTTGAATTGAGATTCGAATAGGCAAAAGATTTTTCTAAGGAAATAATTCTATTCACATACATCACAATTCACTCAATCAATGTGCAAGCAATCACAAACAAATACTTCACTCAAACAACAAGTTTCAAGCATATACTTAGGCAACCACAAATACTTTTGTTACACCACGTAAGTTGGTGGGTTTGTCTTAAACAAAATATGGTGGTTCATCTATATGGTTCACTTGGGATCTTTCCATCCTTCTTGGTTGATTCTTCTTGCATGAGATAATGGTTTCCTTGGGAAATCTCTTAGTCACTAAACTTCAAAGGTGATGATGGCTCCTTCTAATTTGTGTTTCCTTAGTCTCCAAATCTTGAGCAAGATTTCTTGTCTCACTTGTCCTTAGTGATAACCATGGTTGAAGTCCTTGGTGAAAATGCTGAAGATGTTGAAGTCATTAGAGTTGAAGATGTTGAAGTCATTAGAGTTGATGAAGTCCTTAGCTCATGGTGAAGTCTTTGGCCATGGGGTAAGTTTGTCCATCAAGTTGAAGTAGAAGAGATGTAGAGTTGAAACCAAAATGGTTGAGGAAAGAGTTTACAAGATTGTTTGTAAATAAGTTTTGGAACAAATACAACTCCTATTTTTTCTAAGGGTTTTTGTCCAATCCTAGGTTTACAAATCCTACAGGCAACACAATGCTCTGATACCATCTGTAGGGTTCCCAACCTTTAATAAGGTAGAGATCCCTGTGTTTACAATGCTAGTCCCTAGATCAATAGCTAGCATCCACAGTTAAGATGTAATATCAAGAAACAAAGGTCATAATACAACTTTATAACCAGGAATAATATAATTTTATTACATCTTACATAGCTCACTTGGCTATTACATTACATTGTAGTAGAAAATCTATAAGCATGGGGTCCTTCATCTTCAAAGTGCCACAGGCAAACATGTTGGTTGTAGACTTGTAATCCTAATCAATCAACTTCACTAATATCAAACCAACCTGCAACATTACAAGTTACAGCCACAAGGGTCAATACATTTGAATTGTATTGGCAAGTTTCACTACTATGTAGAAATAAGCAGATCCTATCATTACATGCATATTTGGCTAAGTAGGGTTTTAGGCTCATTTGCAGAAAGCAATAATTTATCCTATCTTTTTAAAATAGTTTTGATCTTTTGTCAAAATATTTCTGAGCTCCTTGGTACACCCCAAGAGCTTCAGGTCTTTGTCAAAATCTCTTGAGCTCCTTGGTACACCCCAAGTGCTTCAAGTTTTTATCAAAATCTTTTGAGCTCCTTGGTACACCCCAAGTACTTCAAGTCTTTGTCAAACTCTCTTGAGCTCCTTGGTACACCCCAAGTGCTTCAAGTTTTTATCAAAATCTTTTGAGCTCCTTGGTACACCCCAAGTGCTTCAAGTCTTTTGTTGTCACTTTAAAGTTTTGCTTTTAGAAATTGGAATGTCGAGATTTCCCATAGCTTCAGGCTTTAGTTGCTCAGTATTGTCCATAACCGGGGACACGGCTAAGTACTTAGATTTTTATCTTCTGCAGAAGTTGTACACTTTACCCACATGACACAATCTCATCTTGTTGCCACCAGTGGCCGCTGGATAAGTACTCACCAAGATGGAATACTGGCAGATTGAGAATGTGACGAAGTCTTTCCATAGGGTCCTCCCATACACAATGCTAGCTTGTCTTCAGGCACCAATGTAGGGTTCCTAGTTCCCTCATTTCCAGTTAACCTGAAGACCAATGCATGGGTCTTCCCAATGTAGTTGACTAAGCCAGTGCCCATTTAGCATGTGGCTGTACACGGAAGCCACTGTTGGAGAAACATGTTCAATCTCTAAGTCCCTGGGTGGTTTTCATCTGGTGCACAACAAAAAGAGATTGCCATATAAACATGGTTCCTCTTGTTGCCACCTTTTCCAAAACTTGAGTATCCTTGTCCACCCAAGTGGTTCATTGAGTACTTGTTTTATTATATAAAACATAAGTCTTTTCTCAACTTCATAAAATCTCAACATGTATCTCTTCTCAAAATATTTAGCAAGGCTAAGCATTTTACAACTACATTGTTTTCACTAAGGAATATATATATGGGTATCCTATTAGGATTTTAGCATAGCATAAAGTATAGAAATCCTTTTCATGCATGTTTCAAAAATCCACTAAGTATAATGAAAATAGTAGGACATGGATGATAGTGTCACTTGCCTTTCTTTGGTAGGGAATGTTGGTTCACTTCTTGATCTTGTTAATATCACACTCTTCTAATTTCACTACAAGTCAATCAAGCAAACACAAATTCAACTAGCATTCCAAACAAATTTTCAATCAACCTAATCACAGACAAAATCATAGAAGCTAAGTCATGCATGCAAGCATGCAAAAGATAGTTTTATTTGCAAAGGTGGTTTCTACTAGGATCTATACATTGTAAGGCTCAAAGTGGTCATTTTTCTAAAGTGGCAAAGTCATTTGCAAAAGGGTTTTATCTATAAAACATTTTTAAATCAAATCATTATTTCATGTGGTGGAAAATGTTTTTGGTCAGGAAATAATTTTATAATGTTCACCCAATAAGTTGTTAATACACAAAACTTGGTGTTTGGGGTCAGTAGGTTTGAACCAAAACACTTTCTAAAGGTTTTATTCAAAAATCATTTCCATATCAAAATCAATATTTTTATTTGGCTAGAAATGAGTTGATTCAAGTATTCAATCCTAATTTTTACAAAATACATTTTTAAATCCATGGGTTGGTTCCTAGGGTCAGTAGTTTCACAACAAACCAATTTGCAAAGATTTCATCCTCAAAAACTTTTTGGAATAATTTTAATAACCTAAACAAGCATACACAAGTTTCTGCAAAAACAAACAATTTAGCAGAACCTTTTTACTAAAAAAAAATGACATGGTTGGATAGGGCTTGTTCCACTGATTCCATTGATATAAAGTTTGCAAATTTTGGACGTGTGGATCAAAAGTTATGAGGTTTACAAATTTGCATTTAAATCAGATTCTAAAATCTGTTTTAAATCATTTGGTGCCACGCGGCACGTTTCCATTGGTCAGTACCGCTTCGCGTGGATCGAGCGATGCTGGCCGTCAGATCTAACTAGTAATGCACGACACAGATCGAGCGTACCGGTTCGTTTAAGTTATTCTATCGCGTGCGTACGATTAAAATCCAACGACTCACAACTACTGGACATAAACCGGCGGCACTAGCGGTGGTGAACGGCGGCAGCGCGGTCAGACGATGACGCTGCGGCGGCTACATGAAGCAAAGGAGGAAATGAGGATGCTCACAGTGCTCGCGAGGTCGAGGTGAAGCTCGAGGTGGTGCTGGTCTGGCGAGGGGCGCACTGGAGCGGGAGTAATCGCTCGCCAGAGACGATGGTGGCGTCAGGCGGCTCTGGAGGTCGTCGAGGGCGACGTTGCAGATCACCCCGAGGAAGAATAAGGGCATGGTTAGACACGGTTTGATATGCTGATGAAGTGATCATCAATAGGAGGTGCCGGGGCGGTCTGGCTTACCAGGGGAGGTTGCTGGAGAAGAAGCAGACGCGGCGGCGCTCCGAGGTTGTCGAAGCCGAGGCTCTGGGGCGAATGCAGGCGAACTAAAGGCACAGGGAGGTGCGCCTAGCTCTGGGGAGGTTGTGAGCTTGGTCGATGAGGTAAGGGGCGGTGTCTACTGGCCGGAATTGCTCGGTGAGGCTCGCCGGAGCAGGGGCGGTGCAAATCCGATTCAGGGCAGCTTGGTGGCTCTCGTGCAACGGTGTTTGAGGGGAAGAGAGGAGGAGACAGAGGCGATTAAAAGGGCGTAGACGTTGGAGAGATTAATGCCTCCATTGACGCGAATTGATCGCTGAAATTCAAGACAGAAACGGCGAGGAGTAATCGGCGCGGGTTTGAAGACGATGAACAGGAGGGGTGGGGTCGGTTGGTCAGCGAGAGAGAGGAGTGGGGGAGTGGGGCCTGCTCGTCAGTGGGTTTGCGGGTTCGTCTGTGAGTGACAGAAAACGCTTCGCGCGTGGGGGAGTAGTTGGGCTGGTACTGGGCTTGCTGGGCCAGACGAGTTGGGCTGAATCCTTTAGCATTTTTTTGTACTGAAACTCTTTCCTATTTTCCATTTGATTTTCTTTTTTGAATTTCAATCAAACAATTCAAACATTTAAAACAATCAAACTTCCACCTCACTTTACATTTGAGTTTGGTTCTGTTTAACAACACAAATCCAAGTCCCAAAAATAAAATAATATTTTTATTTTAGGGTCCATTAATAATTAAATGACTAGACCTTAATCATTTAATTCAAATAGGATTTGTTTTGTTAAAATCTTTATTTTTGAAATCTAAATATAAAACCAAAAACACTTCAGTAGGTTTTATTTGAGAATATAAAATACTTGGAAAACTTATTTAAAGTAAGTTTTTTGTGTTTATTCAAAATAGAAAAGCCTTGGTTTTATTAAAATGGGATATTAATAAATCCTCATTATTTTATTTAAATAAACCTTTACTCTTTTTATCAAAACAAATTATCTTAATTCAAAAGCTTGGCCAAGGTTTTATTTGGCTTTATAAAATAATCTTTATTTAATATTCTATCCTTCTCTTTGAAACCAAATCTTTTAAAAGATCCAAAAATAGTAATTCCAAATATTTTAACTTTATTGTTTATTTATCTTTTTAAATCCCTTTAGGATTTTATTTGATCCAAATAGGTTTTGAAAGCTTCCAATTAGATTCAAAAAGTTTCTTCTCACCTTGAAAATCAACAAAGTTTTATTTTATTCATTTATTTTTCACATTACAAGATTTGGAAAATCTTGGGATGTGACACGATCGAATGAACCACTTACATACGATACCAATTTCCCTTTGTCTCACGATAGTTTACTTATACGAGGTTATGATCGTTGGTATCTCTACATACCTAGTTCAACCTCGTTACTGATAAGTACTCTTTTCTCGTTCCCATGATATGTGATCCCTTGTGAGCCAGTCACATGCTTGCAAGCTAATTGGATGACATTCCACCGAGAGGGCCCAGAGTATATCTATCCGTCATATGGATGGACAAATCCCACTCTTGATCCATGTGTCTCAACCAATACTTTCTGAACACTCAATGCCACCTTTATAGCCACCCAGTTACGGTGTGGTGTTTGATGTCATCAAAGCATCCTTCCGGTGAAGATGATATGCATGATCTCATGGTCGAAGGAATTAGGTTACTATGTATCAGAAAGCATATAGCAATTGAACTATTAAAATGACTTGATCTTTATGCTACGCTTATCTATAGGAGTATGTCCACCATATCATTCTCCTAACGATATGACCTTGTTGTTAATAACATCTCAATGTTCATGATAGGGAAACCACAATCATTTATTAACCAACAAGCTAGTATTTATAAAGAGGCTTTACTAGGGACTCTATTTTAGTTTACAAATCACACAAGTATTAATGTTTCCTTGTTAATACTATTGTAGCATGAATGTAAACATTTATCATAAACACAAAGATATAATAATAACTACATTTATTATTGCCTCTAGGGCATATCTCCAACAAAGATGTCTAGGCACGCCAATAAGCTCCAGTGCTTGGAAATAATAATTCCTAATGCTTTGGGGATTCACCATGTCCTCCAATCACTACCACCAAGTAACAAGAACTTTGTGATGAACTATAACATGCAGCGCATGGATAAGACGTTGCCAGAAATCTTCTCTACGTTGAAGTCTGTGGAAGTGGAGATCAAGAAAGAGAACCAAGTGTTGATGGTAAATAAGACCACCAATTTCAAGAAGCAAGACAAGTATAAGAAAAAGGTTAACTTCAAGAAGGGCAGTAAGAAATCTAACGCGCCGACGAAGAAGCTAAGCCTGATACTAAGTGCTTTTACTGAAGGGGAGAAGGTCACTGGAAGAGGAATTGCCCCAAGTACTTGGCGGATCTGAAGAATGACAACATCAAGAAGAAAGGTATATCCGCTATACATTTTATTGATGTGTATCTTACTAGTAGTCATAGTAGTGCCTGGGTATTTGATACTGGTTCGGTTGCTCACATTTGTAACTCAAAACAGGTGCTGCAGAATAGACGGAAACTAGCAAATAAGAAGGTGACTATGCACGTTGGAAATGGATCAAAGGTTGATGTGATCGCGGTAGGCATGCTACCTCTTCATCCGGATCATGTAATTTGGTGCCTGTGGATCATCCGGATCATCCAAATTATGAAACCACTGCGGCTTATTTAGTTCACATGTTGGAGGCTAGGTTTGTTAACCTTAACCCCATGATGCAGCTTATGTGTCTTAAACTTCATGATATTGAGGACACTGAAAAGAGAGATTTTATATTAGAAACTTTGCTTAAAGAATTTAATGATGTTGCTATAGAAGCTAGAAAAGTCTTTGATCGTTTTAATATGCTAGGCTCATGTGTAGATGTTATTGGTACACTAGAAAAGTTGGAAAAAACCAAACCAAAAAATGGTGAGGAAATTAAAATACCAATACCTTTTAAACTTGTAGGAGTGCATGAAGCCTTGGAAAAGAATTTTGATTGGTTTATTCCTGAAAATTTAATGAGAGTAGTGAACCCAAGAGTATTGAGAGAGGATCCTCTAGAACTTATTTGGATAAGATACCTTTCCTTTTTTAAGATCTTTCAGGTATCGATCTTGATGCTTATTCATTCGAAAATACTTGATTCTTGCTTTCTGTGCCTAGCTGAAAGGCGTTAAAGAAAAGCACTCTTGGGAGATAAACTAATTTTTTATTTCAGTAAGTTTTTATTTTGTTGACTCTTGGAAGTTCTTTCCTCTGTAATAACCTCTCCTTATCCTATTTGTTTGGTTTTTGTGCCAAGAATATCCTCTAATGAAAGGGAAGTAAGATTTGGGGAAGTAGCTGTTCTGAAACAGATTTTTGCGCTTTGCTGAAAAAAATTGTGAAAAATCCCAGAACGTCTTATTGATCTACAAAAATTGTACGCATGCCCCTAGTATTTACCAAACTTTCGTTTGTTCTGCACTTTTCGATTTGAGCAACAGAAGTTTCGAAAAAATCGGTCTTTACCTACAGGTTTGTTTTGACAGATGATACGTCAAAAACGTATCTACTTTCTCGAACACTTTGCTATTGTTTCTTCTCTAAACTTGTGTGATTTGGATACAACTAACACAGACTGGCGCTGTTTTCAGCAGAATTACCTTGGTGTCTTATTTTTGTGCAGAAAATCAACTATCAGGAAAACCCCTAGAAAATATGCCAAAAACTATTTCTCACCAGAAGATTCATGGAGCCAGAAGGGGAGACAGAGAGGAGGCCTGGGGGGCCCAGACCCACCCTAGGCGCGGGCCCACCTGACCAAGCGCCTGGAGGGGGTTTGGCCACCCCAGGAAGATCCTCGGCCTCCCTTCGCACCTATAAGTTGCCTTCTGACCTAAAATCTCAGGGGGGTTTCAATAGTTTTCCAAAAAGAGTTCCGCTCCACCGCCGCCACCAGAAACCAAGATTTGGATCCAGAAACTCCATTCTGGCACCCTGTCGGGACGGGGAATTTGGAGAGGAGCATCGCCATCATCATCACCAACGCATCTCCATCAAACACCGATGTTTCCCTCATCCATGAGTGAGTAATCCCCCGCTGTAGGCTTGGGGATGGTAGGGACTGGATGAGTTCTATCATGTAATCGAATAAGATCTGTTAGGGGCATAGTGCCTAGTATCTCTATTAGTGCTATTTGACTTTGTTGCAACTTGTTGTGCTTAATGCTTGTCACTAGGGGCCGAGTGCCATGATGTCAGATCTGAACTTATTATTGAATCATTATGATAGTATTGTTTGTGATCTTATCTGCAAGTTGTGTACACATATCACTGTCCGGATCCAAAGGCCCCAAAGTGACAATAATTGGGACAACCGGAGGGGATGAATGTGGTATGAGGATCACATGTGTTCACGGAGTGTTAATTCTTTGCTCCGGTGCTCTATTAAAAGGAGCACCTTAATTTCCAGTAGTTCCCTAGAGGCCCCGCTGCCACGGGCTGGCTAGACAGAAGATGTTGTGCAAGTTCTCATTGCGAGCACGTATGACTATATTTGGAGCACATGCCTAGGATTGTTTAGTACTTGGATGCTTATTATTATTTATCTGCAATTCCCTAGACCTTGAAGATACATGTTTAGACTCGTCCATGCAACTCCCGTCCATCCATCCCTATGCCTACCGCACTCGAGTCCTACTATTACCGTTACTGTTACTATTTCTCCTATTTCACTGTTGTTGTTACTGCTGTTGTTGCTTTGCTGTTGCTACTACCAAACTGTTGCTACTGATAAAATTTTGTGAGAAAGAACTATTTCTAGGTGCAGCTGAACTAACAACTCAGTTGTTAAGGCTTGCAAGTATTCTTTTGCTCCCCTTGTGTCGAATCAATAAATTGGGTAATACTACCCGCGAAGACTGTTGCGACCCCCTACACTTGTGGGTCATGAAGACTATTTTCTGGCGCCGTTGCCGGGGAGCATAGCTTTATTTGTAAGTTCACGTGGATCTATTATTGTTCACTGCTACTCCTTTTATCATGGGTAAGTCTCGTGATGGAAAGTTCCCTATTTTTCCATCCACTACAAGAAGAGGCACAGTCCTAAACACCTCTACTGCTCTTGATTCACCGTCTGTTATAAGTAAGCTTGTCACACCACCACCACATACACATGGTACACACACTAATACTATTGCTGAGTCTGAAACTGCTTTTGATACTCATGATGTTACTTCTACTGTGCTTGATGCGAGTGGTTCATTGGGTCCTTTTCTAGATGCTACTATGGCTAGTCTAGGAAATATCGAAACTCCTAGTGAATACACTGTTACACCTGTTAGCTCACCTGAGGCTAGTGAGAGTTATGATATTAATGATGGGTACATTGAGTTCACTGATGAATTTGTTGAAGAGTGCCGAAACACACATGATACTAGTGCTATGAAGAGTCTCCTTGCTAGACGTACTATTATGCCTAAGATGTCCTCTGATCCTAAGTTTGCCACTTCTCCCATAGATATTAAAGATGAAAATTATGATTTCTCTCTTGATTTATCTTATTTAGATATTTTTGAGAAAGAACCTTTTTGTGGTACTGAAAATGAGAGTGATGTGGCTCATATGAATGAGCTTTCTACTATGAGTGCTTTGTTCTCTGATGATTTTAAGATGCGAAGGTACTTTGTTACTAAGATCTTCCCTTTTTCACTAAAAGGAGAAGCTAGGGCATGGTTTAGATTACCTCCTGGTTCCATTGATAGCCCTGATTGCTTGATTTCTTCTTTCTTCCATAAATATTTTCGTCCCAGTGCTAGACATGCTGCTTTGTAGAGACTTTTTGATTTTAAAAAGGGAGAAGAAGAGAAATTGCCTGAGTCATGGAAAAGATTCTGTTCCTTGATTCATGCACATCCTAGATGTCCATTACCTAAGAATGAGCTTCTTGATATTTATTATAATGGACTAACTGATGATTCTAGGACATACCTAGATAGCTTTGCTGATTGTGTTTTCAGGAAAAGGACTCCTACAGATGCTGAAGAACTAATGACCAAGATAAGCAAGAATTATGATGATTGGACTTCAACTGAGCTAAATACACCTGAGCCTATTACTCCTAAACCAGTTGTTCCTGAACCAATTCCAGCACCAACAACAAAGAAGAGGGGAGTTATTGCATTAAATGATGAAGTGATGAAGGAAGCTAAGAAGTGTCTAAAGGAGAAAAGGTATTAGAGCTGAAGATGTGAAGAATCCACCTCCTATAGAAGAATTATGTAAGCCAATTCCCCACTCATATACTATTGAGGTACACTCTCTCCAATTTAATGAAGGTGATATTCCTTATGGTAAGCCTCCCGATCAATGTTTAGAGGAACTTGACACATTTATTGTTAAACAAGGTAATTTTAATAAAAAAGTTCAGAATCATTTATTGGAAAACTCTAGAGCTATCCATGAGTTGAAAGATACTGTGGAAAGAACTTCTAATGATATTAAAATGTTTTGCAAACACTTTCAAATGGTTCAAACCCAACTTGATAAACTTGCTAAGGTACAAAAGGATATGCTAGTTAATGCTTCAGGAAATAAACATGCTTATGGAATTAGAACTAGGAGTGGTGCAGCTACTCAAGATCCTTTATATCCTGAAGGAAACCCTAAAAGAATATAGTAGGATTCTCAACAAGGTTAGGATAGTGGTAGTCCTCGTAAGAGGAAGAAAAAGAAACATAAAGTAGTTGAGGAACCACTTGAACCTGCTGTAGATCCTAATAGTATATCTGTCTCTGATGCTGAAACTGAGAGTGGTAATATTGTTGAGTCTCCTGATAAGGAGGAAGGTGAGGAAGAACCTAAGAAGCACACTAAGAACACTAGGTACACAAAGGAAGATTTTATTGCTAGTAAACATGGTAAAGAGAGAGAACCTTGGGTGTAGAAACCTATGCCTTTTCCAGGTAAGAAACACAAGTCAAAGGAGGAAGAACACTACAACAAGTATTGTGAGTGGATGAAACCTTTATTCTTGCAAATTCCTTTGACTGATGCTATTAAGTTTCCTCCTTATTCAAAGTATATGAAAGATATTGTCTCTAATAAAAGGAAGATTCCTAATGAGGAGATTTCTACTGTGCTTGCTAATTATTCCTTCAATGGTAAGGTTCCGAAGAAACTTGGTGATCCAGGTATACCAAATATTCCTTTCTCTATTGAGAATAATTATGTTAGAACTACTTTATGTGATTTGGGAGCTAGAGTTAGTGTTATGCCTTTTTCTCTCTACAAGAGAATCCAGCTAGAAAAGTTGATACCAACTGATATATCTTTGCAAATGGCTGATAAGTCAACTACTATTCCTGTTGGTATAAGTGAGGATGTTCCTGTTCAAGTTGCTCATAATTACATGGTCTTAACTGATTTTGTTGTGCTTGAAATGCCTGAAGATGATAATATGTCTATTATTCTTGGGAGACCTTTCCTTAATATTGTAGGTGCTGTCATCAATTGCAATCAAGGAAAAGTAACATTCAATATTAATGACAAAGAGCACACTGTCTATTTCCCAATAAAGGTTGTTCAGAGCTATTGCCTGAATTCCATTGAAAATATTGAGAGCATCAAGGTTGGAGAAATATATTGTCCCATTCCACAAGAAATTTTTGAAACTATTATGACTGGTACCATTGCTATCAAGTATGAGGTAACATAATCACCTTGTGGAATGCAAAAGTTTTGCTTCATATAAGATTGTTTTGGTAACAAGACTTGATCAACCTTGTTAACAAAAGGATTTTAATGAACAAAATAATGTTTCCACTATGGTTATACTTGCTTTCCTTTTCCTTTCTCCTTCCTAGTCTTTGCTTTAGCTTTTGTTTTGCTAGTTGTTTGCTTGTTTGAGTTTCTTAGAGCTCCTGTAGTTTGGATTTTGGTTTGCTTTTTCTTCTTCTGAAAAAAATATTTCTGCGAGAAAATCAATTTTCATACCCTAAAAATTGGCCAAAAATAAAGTTTCCCGAAAAATACCAGAAAATTTAAAATAAATTTTTCCTCAAAAAAAGGGGCAGAGAGGCACCAGAGGTGACCCAGGGGGCCACCCTAGGCCACCACACCTGTGGTAGGCGCAGGCCCACAACTGGTGGTGCCTGGGGGGGGGGGTCTGGCCCACCTAGGCCCCTCCATGCTGCCTCCTCAAAGCCACCTTCTTTCTCTCTCCGAAAAACACCGGAAAACTTGCTCAAACTCGAGTTCTTGCTGTTCTTGCTCGCGATTTTCGATCTCCTTGTTCAGCCCATCTCAAGTGCTGATTTTTGGAGGGTTTGCTGCTTGGTATGTGCCTCCCCCACTTGTCCAATTAGATTTGTGATTGGTAGATTGTATCTTGAGTATTTTGCTGCTATATGTGACAGGTTGTTTGAGCTTGCATGCTTGTTCTATGCTTAGAAACTTTGTTTTGATGCATGTGTAGTCCTCTAGCAAGTTCCTATAGTAGTTGCTCATCATTTATCAACTTAGAAATCACTTGGTTTGATGGTTGTTTAAAATTTTAGAAAAGTGAAGTCATGGACCACCACACCTTTGGTGACATATTTGAGAATGATGCACCTAGAAGGGCAAGGCTTCCAAGGTCATCCACCAGTTCTAGAACCTCATACAATGAGGATCTCATGACTCCGCGGTTTGGTGACGAGGGAGATGAAGGGGATGCGCACCCCTCCACCTTTCCTTGTCAAACTTTCTTGCGAGCTGCTGGGATTCTTAATGATTTCATGGCTTTGATTGAGAGGGCTGGTCTAACAAGTTTCATGCAGGATGAGACTGCACAATATGCTTTACTTACTAAAACATTTGTGGAGAGTTTCTACTTTACTAATAGTTTGTTCAATACTTTTGTGTCTTTCAGACATTATGGCAGGGCTCATTCTATGACATTTAAGAAATTTTGCAAGGCCCTAGGACTTGGTACAACTGGGTCATCAAAGAATATTACAACTCTACCCGCTGATTTGTTGGAACTATACCGGGGAATAACTAATGATGATGACCGCAGAGCTCAATGAGGGAAGATAAAGAATATTAAACTTCCAGCCATCGGGTACTTTACCTACTATCTTACCACCAATGTTCTTGGTAGGGAGAACAGTAGTAATATCTCCAACTATCAATTGGCCTTCTTAGCTGCTGCGTTCTACGGTGAGGATAAGTATAATCTTGGTTCCCTCATTGCTCGTCGTTTCGCTGCTAAGGGACCCATTTATGGGGGAATTATTGCTACTTGTATTGATGCTACCTTGAACATTGCTATTGATCCACATGATACAGTTTTGGCTCCTCTAAGGCTTGATCTTGCTGCCATGAAAGCGCACCACTTTGTCACCTCTAGCTCTACTCTTGAGAACTTGGTTTATAGAATGCTGTTTACTGACGGGGAAGAGAGAGAGATCCCTCTACCCCAAACCACTTTGTTCAGTATTTCTTAGGGACCTTGGTCACGCATGAAGGCGGATATGGATGACAAGTTACGCTCTCTCAACTTCCACGGGCACTTTTAGGAGGAAGCGCCCGCATATGACCCCGCGTTACATTATACAGGGGAGGACTCTAGCTCATACCAGGACGAGGGAGCTTCTTCGACATACTATGGAGGTGCATCTACTTGGGCACCATGGGATTGAGCCCCACTTAGGCCAAAAGCCTAAGCTTGGGGGAGAGGTATACCGACGTCACGCTCATCTATATATCATGTTCGGTCGGTTCTTTGTATATCCATTTGTTTTGCTTTCTTTTTGGTTTTTGTTGCTTCTTTCTAAAAACCCAAAAATACCAAAAATATTTTCATTGTTTCTCTTGGTTTGTTTCTTTGTTTCTTTGCTTTGGTTTTCCTTAAAAGAAAAATCCAAAAATATTTTGCTTAGTTTGGTTTGCTTTGTTTTTGTTTGGTTTTTCTTTGTTTGTTTGTTTCTAAAAAAATTGAAAACACCAAAAATATTTGTTGTTCTTCTTTGGTTTTGTGAGTTCTTTGCAAGGTTCGGTCGTTCTCAGTGGATATTGGTTTTCATGTTAATTATTCAATTCACACAAGTGAAGGGCGATGATGAAGATTAAGACAACTCGAGGTGTGGTAAGAGGCTGGTAACGAACACTATTTGTTTCATTTTTGTACATATACTCATCATTGTGAGCATGCTTAGCCTGTTTGTGTAAGGTGTATGTCATTATGGATGCTTAGTAGTTCTTGATTGTCCATGATTAGCTCCAGCTTGCTAATAGTTTGTAGCATGTCATATGAATGTTTGCTCGCATTATTTTATTCATACTTTGGTATGACATGGTGGTATGCTCCTCTGACTGTTCATGTGAATTGACTTGGCACATGCTCACGCATGCATATGACTAATCAATACTCAGTAAGCCTCGATGATTTATTTTGCCTCAGAGTTCTTGTATCACTTTCATGCCATAGTTAGTCTTGTTTTGTTGCAAGCATGATTATGGCAGTTATTGCTCTCTCGTTTGTCGCTCCCTGTCTATTACTAGCCTTCACTTGCACTGAGTATGTACTCTACCTGTGCTTCCAACTCACCAAAACCAATATTGCTAGTTGTGTCCACCATACCTACCTATTAGCATTATTTGCTATTTCAGTGCATATTCCATATGCCGTGTTTTATTCCAAAATAAAATGTTTGTCTGTTTTGAGAAAGTTAGTTAGTAAAGCTCTCACGAACTTGATGGCAGACTTTATTCCTTGTGCTTAATAATCCTAAACAATTGTGACCAGTCCATGAAAGTTATATGCTTGCTAATTATATACTGGGAGTCAGCAGAACCGTGCTATCAGGGGGAACGCTTTCAACACTTTTGGATAATTCTCATCCAGTTGATTCCTTGCTATTTTGTTTATGGATGTCGACGATGTGAAATAAAAGGGGAAGTTGTTAGATCATGGAGTTTATACATTGTGTTAGAGAAACGCCTGGGCCGCTAGCCTAAGCCATGCTTAATCATGGTGGAAACTTGCAGCATCACTATAATGAGCATCTATGAAGCGTCCTCAATAAAAACCTATGCATATGGTAAATAAAAAGATTGCTGAGATGCTCATTGTCTACTTGCCTTGTCATTTTGGTTATGGGAAAGCCCCTGTACCATATGCAAGGGGTACCCCGTTGGCGGTTCTCGATGATATGCATGTATTTACAATGACAAGAACTTTCAGGTCACCAAAGTTGAGTAGCATGCGGAGCGTACCTCGTACTCAAGGGACTTGGGATTTCTAGTCTATGGTCTGTCAAGCATATGATTCAGAGTGGACCTCACTTGCACCTTAACCACATGAAGATGCCTATGATAGGGGCAATGAGAGCTCAAAGCTAATGAGTACCTTCCTTTCAGCATTGGTAAGCCTTTCAAACCTTCACAAAACCATTTTCACAACCTTGTTGAGTCACCACTTATTCTTTGAGCACTTTCTTGAGAGCATAGTTGTCATTCTTGTGTTTGTTCCAAAACTTTGTTAATTATGTCATGCCTTTGATGCTTGTATCTCTGATATCTTTACTTCTAGTCTTCATGTGAACTTCAGAGGTGCCTTGGAATTTATATTGTGCTCTTCAAACAAAGGAAAGCGAGATACCACTCTATCATACCTTATTATGAGCATTGCAATGTTGCTTATGTTTATGTTTCATGCTACTTATTATTATTGAGTCGTTTTCTCTTCATAGCTTGCAATGACTATTGAGTAGACTTAGTTGCATACTCCTTATTATGAATTGTCTAAGCATCTACTCCTGTGCTAAGAATATTTACATCATATGAAGCAAAGTGTTTGTGAAAGTTCTTTTATCGCACTTAGTTTTCAACTGAATTGCTTGAGGACAAGCAATAAGCTAAGCTTGGGGGGAGTTGATACGTCCAAAACGTATCTACTTTCTCGAACACTTTGCTATTGTTTCTTTTCTAAACTTGTGTGATTTGGATACAACTAACACAGACTGACGCTGTTTTCAGCAGAATTACCTTGGTGTCTTGTTTTTGTGCAGAAAATCAACTATTAGGAAAAATCCCGGAAAATATGCCAAAAACTATTTCTCACCAGAATATCCATGGAGCCAGAAGGGGAGACAGAGAGGATGCCTGGGGAGCCCAGACCCACCTGTAACATCCCAATATTAGAGCTTAGAAATAAGCTGAACCCAAATGTGTGCATCGCATTCATGCATAGAAAATCCGAATAATTTTTGCGCTTTTAAACAAAACTTGTCAAAGTGATTGAAGCTTCTCTCAACTTGATGGAATTGAAGTAGATCATCAAGTTGACTGTGATAAGTTTCAATATAACCTTTGCTAAAACCTTATTTTGGTAAACATGATCTGATCTAAGGGTAGATCAAATATAATAAAATGTTACTCATAATACATTGCTTAAATAATTAATATCTAATCCTTAAGGGATCATACCATAATATTCAACACAACAACTCATAAGTGCCAAGTTAAGATTACAACTAAAGTAATAAAAATGTAATGACCAATCCTGACTTACCTTATTCTTATCTATTCTTACTATGGGTATCATGGTAATACCTAACCTTAACTCTTTAGTGAGATTGCGAAGGGAAGAAACTAAGTCTAGATCATTCACCATATATCTTTCTTTCTATATAAATCCTTATCATCTCTATTGAGTTATATTCCATTATCTGTTGATTCATCAAATCTCAATCTATCAACTCTTGACCATATCATAGTTTACACTTAAGTGCCTATAAAGAAACAACTAAGTAGAGGTAAATAGTAATGCTAGTCTTAGATATTATCTATAGGATGGGAGTGATTAAAGGGAATTAAATCAATGTGATAATTGATGGAGTTAAACTCACTCCTGGATGGATAGAAGAGTTATTTGAAATAAGATATAGGTGGTAGAATAGAAGATTAATAGGATGAACCCTGAAGATAGTTACCAGTAGTAATTCTATTAGACCAAGTGGGCATAGTCCATGAATAACAACCTTAATCCAAATAGAGATATTGAGAAGATAATTTCAATACAAATGTAAGGTTGTATTAATGAAGTCTTGATTAGCCAATTAGAAACCTAAGATATAAATGATTAAAGGATTATAATTATCATACTTGCTCACCAAGATTGGATACTTATATGAAGTATAAGTGATATTGGTGGGTAGAACATGATTAAAACCATATTATAGATAAGTTATCCTAGAGTAGTCATTAAAAGCCACATTAATATAATGTGAGGTTGGAGTGTAAGTTATTAGAGTAAAGTAAATGTAAGATAGTATGATTCAATTAAAGCTAGTATAGCATGGAGTTATGGAAGTAGTGTTATTCATCTTAAAGGATAGTAAGCTTTAGAGAAAGGTAGTTGGATGCATACACCTATTAGAGATATATTAGTGATGGATGATTAAGGAAGATTATGAGTGGAGTTTGAAGGAACTACTTGTTGGATGGAAGGTTATCAACAGTAGATTAGTGGATATAACCAAGCATGGATATGAGGAAACTATAAAAGCTTCAATGTCAAGCTCATTGGATTTATCAATGAGTTTAGAAGAATAATAGGTGAATAAGAATATTTTTTGTGAAGTAAAGCTCATCATGTTAACCATGATGATAGATAGGAAGAAGTAGTATATCTAGGAAAGGAATTCCTTAATTAGAAGTCTAGAATTATGAATTATGGAAGGTAGTAATTCCTCATCTTATATCTATATCACTTAATAGGAATATTTCTTATAGCAAATTACATAAGCACATCTCTGACAATTCCAATTATCATAATTATATGTGCTTAAGAGTATCTTTATCAATTCTTCTCCATAAAACATTTTAGATGTAACTTTCTATTTTAAAAGGTGTTATCATTAAAGATCACAAACAGAAGACAGTATGCTTAGCTATTAAAACTTTACTCACATCAATAAGGGAATATAAGTAAATTAAGAATCCTAAACTCTAGGGTAAGCACTTCCAATTCAAACCCTAACTTCTATGTTAATTATAATAAAATATATATCCATTGTTATTTCATAAATTCATGGGAATAATATTAATCATATTAATTCCCTAGAAATTCTATTTGTCAAATAAAAATAAAGGATCACCATATAAAAATCTCCTAAATATTATGATTTAATGAGAATCAAATCTCATGAGTTAATAATAATGCATCCTATAATAAGTTTATGGATATTAGCTCGATTAAATGCATATTAAAAGACTTACAAATAATAATAGGAAAAGTATATTCATAAAGAAAATAAAGAAAACATAACATTATACAATAAAAGTTCACAAATGATACTAAATACATTTTAGTATTACTACAATTATCCAGCATATTAATTCTAGAAAGAAAAGTTCAAATCAAAGATTATATACAAATCTGGAAAGGAAAACCGAAATTAGAAAAAGGGAAAACAAATAAAAACAAAACCTGGCCATGGCCCAAATCCTCTTTCCTTATCTGACGCCCATGTGCAGCCCACAAAAGCCCAACAACCAGCCCAGCTCGTTCTCTTCAGTGATAGACAGGTGGGACCAAAGTAGGATCGCGGGTTGAGAGGAAATAAATGCCAGGGGGTTTTCTACTAAACCATCGTCGTCGTCTTCCTCCAGCTGGAAGAAGCTCGGTGGCGATGCCGAGGCCGTCCGCTATCGTCCTTGCGCCAAGATCCACGCCGCCGTTGCTGGGAGTGGATAAGGAGGCCACGGCGACGTCCCTGCTCGTCCTCATCCCAATTCCACCCTCTGAAATCCTCTCTCTCTCTCTCGAGTTCTTCTTCTTACCGAAAACCCTAGCTCAGAGGTGAGACGGTGCCGGCGATTCCGTGCTCACCTCGTCCAAATAAGACCACGGTGGAGACTGCCGTTCTCTTCTCGTTCGATTGCCCCAACTCGCACTAGCGGAGGAGGCACAGATCAACCCAATCGCACCCTCGGTTCCGGCGTTGTTCGTCGACCTTACCGTCGTCTCCGACTTCGCCTCGCTCTATCGACCACACCATCGTGTTCCTGGTGAGTCACTGAATCTCCTCGCATGCGTAGATGCTTTGTTTGCTTCCTAAATCCATGCCACCATGATCACCCGCAAGCACCGCCGCATGAGCTCGTCGCCGGTTGCTCTCCGATGACCAAAAACCAGTAGCGCCACCACTATCTTACTCACCTTGTTGTTCCTGTTCGAATAAGCCCCTACACACACGCTCACTCACCCGCTACTGCCCTCCACGCCGTCGTCTGCCATGCCACCGGCGAGGTGACGTCAGGGTGAGATCACCCTGGCCACGTCATCGTGTTTAACCCAGTCTTTGTCTCGTGTGGCCGATGACATGGCCTAGGGCCCATATGTCATTGCCCAGGAGTAGAACTAGGGTCGGTAACAAACACATTTATTAATCTGAGAGCTGAGGTGGCCTTTGGCCCACTAGTCAGTGACTAGGGCTAGGTATGGGTGCGGTGTAAAAAGTTATTTCTTGTTTAAGAAAGAATAAAAGATATAAATCCAAATATACATATTTCCAGAAATTAAATAAAATGATTAAAACTTGTTAAATCTATAACTTTTGATTTATAATTCAGAAAAATATGAAAATGTTTAGAAAAATAAAATCTATAACTTAAAACTATTATTAAACATTATTATGTTAACAATTTAAATAATAATTATTTAATAAAGATTTTAAAGGTAATAAAACTTTGATAATTCCTATTTTCATAATGGTAAATGTTAAGAATATAAATAAATACCAAAAATCTTGGAAAAATAAAAGCAATATTTTAAAAACTATAATCATGTATTATTATTATTTCACTTACTTAAATATTTATTATTTATTACGTAATTATAAAGTAATAAAAAATGTAAAAATCATATCTTATTATTTATAAATCACAAAAATAAATGTAATATACCAAAATGATCACAAAAATAATATCTACATGTTAAAAATATAATATTCCACTTTTGAGTTAAATAAAAAATTCAAATACTTTAATAACTCAAATTTAAAATTATTTACTTAATTGATAATTCATATAAGGGTAAATAAAAATTGTTAATATGTCTAAAATTAACCAATCGAGTCTAATAAATAGTATTAGTCTTGAACATTAATAATATGAAGTCAAAATAGTTTAACACATTTTAATTACAATTTTATTGAATTCTCCTTAATCATAGGTGTGTAATATTTTCTAAAAGAGAATCCTTATCAAATCTAAAATCATCAAGAATAATTTGTAGTTAAATAAAAACTTGTTTCCTTTAATTTAATCACAAGTTTATCAACATACTAAAACACTACAATGAACTTATAAGCAATCAAGTAACATTACTCCATGATTTACAAACTATGACCACTCATCCATAAAAGAGGCAAGTGATACTATTCCATGATAAAGTCTAGAAAACCACCACATCAAAGAAAAATATAACCATTCTTAAGTAACCTTAAGGAAAAATTGCCAAGTCCACAAAGTACAAATGTTATAAGCATTATACTTTCAAACTATCTATGTTTTAAAGTTAACTTTAGTCTACAAGACTGTAAATATAATACTATAAACATTGTTAGACGTTTTATAGTTAACTTTGGTCTGATATAGTTAAGTCATAAAGCATCTCAAGCCCAAACTATTCAAGCAAGCACAAATAACATCAACCAGACTCAACTAACCACAAAGGTTGTTTAGACCTTAGAAAAGAAATATTTTCTTCAAATGTTATTCTTTTTGCCACTTCAAACAAGAACTCTTATATAAGCAATCTTGAGTAGCATCTCACATTTGTGTGTGTCCTATAATTTTAGGATATTGTAATTATATGATTGTTTCACACACACTCACAAGCCTTAATAAGAAGAACGAGTATAAAACTCATCCAAAAGTACAACACATTTCAAATACATCATTTCTAGTACCCAAACACTAAAACGACGTTATACCCGGGATTCACGTTTATAAAATGCATCACATTACTTATGCATAAGAACATATTTCTTCTTTAAACATTAGTCCTTACCGGACCAATGATGTTGATTTCAGATATTGGATCTTATATCATCTTGAAGACCGTGAGTGCATAATCTTGCAATCACAAAAGGCAAGTTCACAATTGCTCATGTCCTTTGGTTATTTTCTGTAAAGTAGTTTACAAATCCAATGTGGACATCACCTGCATTTGAAAAAGGTCCAAAAACACTATTTTCATAATAATGTGATTATAGGTTATTACCATGAGGTAATAACTTACTTTTAAAGTTACGGTGGTAAAGGAACATATTATCTAGGACTTAACAAGCAATGTCGCCAGTGATTCTTGCGCCGTATATTACGGTTAACCATGAGATTTGGAATGGGACAGAGAAGTCAGCTGTATCTTCTTCCTCTCGCATGAAGCCGAATGTGCAGGTCATGGCTGTTATCCTTGTAGCATGCATATTAATTGGTAATTCGTAGAGGATATGCAGCATATGGGTAGGAACCCTCAACGTCCCACGATAGTTCTGGCATCTAACGGTTTGTACAAACCACTGCCGTAATCCAATATGTGGGCATGGTGTACACCAAGGAGGCATGCGAGTTCGCGAAGGGGGCAGTGATTGGCTGGGATCATCTTCTGGGCCCCACATCATGGAATTGTGGACGGGAATAAGCCGCCCGGTTGTGCAACAAAGAGTTGACCTCTCATGGGTAAAGTAACGCACCTCTGCAGAGTGTAAGAACTGTAACTTGTTAGTCCCTCTTCTGGGAAGGAGCTGCAAACCCGGCAGGAAAGGAACTCCATGAAAGTTCTGGTAAACCCGTGAAGGCTGACGGACATTGGCTTTCAGAATAAAAGCAACCTTTGAAGAAATGTTTATAAAAACTTGCATTGCCTACGACCTACGGTCTATGGCTGTAGTTATCGTGTATCAAACACTCCTTTTCTAGTGAACTTGATGAGTACGCTCGAACTCAAAGTATCTTCTTAACCCTTGCTAGATTCTGAAGCCGGGATAGACAACATCTACATCTAGTTATGCTCCAGGAATCATCATCCAAAGCTAAAGCTCTTCAACAAAGACACGGAAGTCAAAAAATACCTCAACTCAAGTGAAGACGAAATTACTGATTAAATAGGAATATACTCTTGTAGAAGTTCCAATCTTTAATAAGATAGAGCCCCCTGTGTTTACAATGCTAGTCCCTGGATCAATAGCTAGCATCCATAGTTTAGATGTAATATCAAGAAACAAAGGTCATAATATAACTTTATAACCAGGAATAACATAATTTTATTACATCATACATAGCTCATTTGGCTATTACATTACATTGCAGCGGAATAACTATAGTCATGGGGTCCTTCATCTTCAAAGTGCCACAGGAAGATGTTGGTTGTAGACTTTGTAATCCTAATCAATCAATCTTCACTAAAATCAATCAAACCTGCAACATTACAAGTTACAACCACAAAGGGTCAATACATTTGAATTGTATTGGCAAGTGATACTATGGTAGTATAGTGGAGTCTATCATCTATATGCATTTGGCCAAGTGGATTTGAGGCTTGCATTGCTCAAAATAGATTTTTCCTTAACATTTGAAAATACTAAGTTTTTGCTTTGACAAAATCATTTTTCTCAATCAAAGATTGAAGATCCTTTAACCAAGGCATCTCTCAATCAAAGATTGAAGATTTCAAACAACCCTTGTTCAAACCACAAGATTTTAACTTAGAAATTTGAATGATGAGATTCTTGATTGCTTCCATGTCTTGATGCTCAAATTGTCCTTTACCAGGGACATGGCTAAGTACTTAGATTTTACACTCTGCAGAGGTGGTGCACTTTCCCCACAAGACTTGGTTTCCCAAGACAAGATCTTTCAGAAGCTTTCCCTTAGACCAAAATGGACGCGCTCCAACCTATCAAACACTACCACCCACTGTCCATATGGCTAAGTTCTTGCAACCTAGATGATCATGGCAGAGCCCATATTGCCAAGTGATTGCACTTGAAGCTTCTCAACATTTGACATCTCAAATCTCTTTGTTCCTGGGTGGCCATCCACAAGTGAGATACATAAGCCAAGTCCATGGCCTTGTGTAACCACTCAACATAAAGCAATCCTTTCATTCCACCCAGGTGATTCATTAACTTAGTTGTTTTATTAAACAAAAATGAAGTCCTCGGACTTAGAATATTTTTCCATAGTGTGAATATATATTCCACCCATGTTTTCTATTTGCTAGGCTAAGCTTGATAGTAGTAGGAATCTTAAATGAGGAAAATCCTACTAAGTATTCATATACTAGGTTTTCTTATAGCAAGGTCTATACTTAGCAAAATCCATGCAAGTTTTACTTAGAGAAAAATCACAAATGCATAGTGAAAGTAATGGGACAAAAAGTATGAAGCATCACTTGACTTTTTGGTAGGGAATGGTGGTTCACTCCTTGATCTTTCTAGTCTCACACTTCACTACAAGTCAATCAAGCAAACACAAATTCAATTCACATTCCAAACCAAAGTCAAACAAACAATTTTTCACACACAAAGTAATGGAATCTAAGTCATGCATAAGCATGCAAAGGTTGGTTCTATTGCAAGGATGGTATCCACTAGGCTTATAAACTTTGTAAGTTCCAAATTGGTCATTTACCATGAAGGCAAAGTCATTTGCAAATGGGTTTTATCCATAAACCATTTTCAAATCCTTTCATCATTTTATGTGGTGAAAAACATTTTTCTCAATACCACAACCTTAAGTGGTTTCACCAATTAAGTTGTTGTTTCTTAAAACTTGGTGTTTTTTGGTCAGTAGGTTTGGTCCAAAACATTTTCCTCCAAAGTTTTTACTCAAAACCATTTTCATAACAAAACAATAGTTTTATTTGGCTAGAAATGGACTAAACTAATTAATCCATTCTAAACTTTTCCAAATTCATTTTCCAAACCAAGGGTTGGTTCCTAGGGTCAGTAAGGTCGCAACAAACCATTTTGCAAAAGTTTTAACCCCAAAATCATTTTTAAACAATTTTTCTAATCTAAACAAGCACACAAATGAATCTGCAAAAACAAGTAAATTAACAGATACTATTTACTAAACCAAGGGCATGGTTGGCTAGGGCTTGTTCCACTGAATCCATTGATATAAAATTTGTAATTTTTGGACGTGTGGTTTGAAAGTTACAAGGGTTTCAAAATGGTATTTAAATCTGGTTTCAAAATCTGTTTTAATCAGAACCTGGCCACGTGGCTTGCTCCTATTCGCCAGTACCGGTTTGCACGGATCAGTCGCTGTGGAGCGTTGGATTTAAATTAGATCGAGCGGCTCAGGATCTATCTTACCCCTTCATTTAAGTCATCTGTTTCTACGCGTCTGATCTAAATCGAACGGTCCTGATCCAATCAACCACAAAGTGGCGGAGCTGGCGGTGGCGTCTGGTGGCGGAGCGGCCAGACGGCGGCGGAGTCGACGTTACAGGAAGCAAGGGAGGAAAATAACATGCTCACCGTTCTTGCAAGGATGTGGGGAAGCTCGAGGTGGTCTCCTTGGGTCAAGGGGCGCTCTGTCGTGGCGGTAATCGTTCGCCGGAGTTGCTCCTGGCGTTAGACGGCTCTGGTTGTGGTTGGGGACGATGCTGTGGTTCACCCCAAGACAAAACGAAGACGCGGTTAGACGCGCAGGATCAATACAAAGTTGTGTGCGTAAACGAGAGGTGAAGGGGTGGTCTGGTTTACCGGGGAGACGTCGTCGGAGAAGAACCAGACGACGGCGCTGGCTCGAGGAAGATGTTGCCGACGCTCAGGGACGCGCGTGGTCGAACGAGGGTACAGATGGATGCGTCAGGAGGTGGGGAATCTACTAGGGTTCTCAGGGAGGCGCGGGGTGAAGAGGCTCGGCCGGATTCCTCACCGGAGTGTCGTCGGACAGAGGCGGTGTTCGAGTAAAATTCGACGGCCTGGGGGCGTGCTTGAGGGAGGAGTCAGAGGGGAACGAGAGAGGATGCGCTGGCGTTTAAATGTGCATGGTCGCTGCGAGTAACGGTGGCCGCGTTAAGACGAATTTATGCCACGAAATCAAAGCCTGCAACGGTGACGGGGGAGGAAGAACAGGTCGTGGGGGTGGGGAAGATGACAGCGTGTCTACATGGTCCTCTGGCAGCGGGAGAGGGAGTGAGGGGGGAGGGTCCACCGGTCGGTGTCTGCGCGGGTTGCTTCTGTGGTGAAGAAAAACGGTTCGGGGGCGAGGGTGAGGTCGGCTAGGTGGGCTGTTGGGCTGGGGAAGCTGGGCCAGTCTGTTTCCATATTTTTTCCTTCTGAATTCTTTTTCCTTTTCTATTTCTATTTTTCTGTTTTGAATTTGAATCAATTATTCATTCACTCAAACCATTCAAACAATTCAAACTTATAATGAGTTTTTGGTTCCGTTTATCAACATAAACCAAATCCCAAAAATAAAATAATATTTTATTCTTTTTAGGACCATTCATTAATTAAATAGAATGGTTCATTAGTTATTTAATAAAATAGGGTTTGATTTAATTAATAGAATCTCCATTTGAAATCCAAATATTTTAAAAAACAAATCAGTAGGTTTTATTTGGAAAACTTGTTTAAAATAAAATAACATCTTTATTTTTGGTCCATTAACAAATTAAATAAAATTGGCCTTATTCATTTACTTCAAATAAGATTTGTTTTATTAGAATATTTATTTTGAAATCTAAAATAAAACCAAAACACTTCAGTAAGTTTTATTTGAGAATATAAAATACTTGGAAATCTTATTTTAAATAAATAAATAAGTTTTAGTGTTTATTTAAAATAGGAAAAGCCTTTACTTAAGTAAAATTTGGATATCAAATCCTTATTATTTTATTTAAATAAATCTTTGCTATTTTTATTCAAAACAAAATGTTTTAATTCAAAAGCTTGGCCAAGGTTTTAATTTTGGATATATAAAATTATCCTTAATTATAAATCCTCCTTTTCTTTTTGAAAACCAAAACCTTTTATTAAAAGATCCAAAATAGTATTAAATATTTTGAAGTTTAATATTTATTTAACTTTTTAAATCCCTTTAGGATTTTATTTGATCAAAATAGGTTTGAAAGTTTCCAAATGGATTTAAAAAGTTTCTTCTGGCCCTGAAATTCAAACAAAGCTTTATTTTATTCATTTATTTTCACATTACAAGATTTGGAAAATCTTGGGATGTGACAGGCTACCACCCTTAAAATAAATCTCGTCCCGAGATTTGGGGAGGCTAGGGTTACAAGTTGGCTCAAAAGCATCTAGGGTACTACCACCCTTAAAAATTTTCAAACAAAGATTACATATTGTCCTTCTTGGGATCCTGGGGAAAATTTCTCTAAGCAAACATTTGCATGGTGTCCTTGGTTTCCATACTTGACTCATGGGCCAAGGTTGAGATCCTTTATAGACTTGTTTAACTTGTTCTTCATCTTTTCTGGACAATTGTTTGCATAGTGTCCTAGTTCCTTGCATTTGAAACATGTTATAAGTTTGAGGTCTTGAGGTGGCTTCTCTGGACAATATGATGCATAATGTCCTAACTCCTTGCAGTGTTTGCACATCACTTGGCTAATATCCTTCCTCATCTTGGGTTTCACTAGCTTTTGTTTGTCTTCTTGGCTCTTCTTCTTTTCTGGGTATTCACTGGCATAATGTCCCATCTCTTTGCAATTGTAACACTGCAACTGGCTTATGTCCTTCTTCTTCTTTTTGGGTCTCTCCAAAGCTAGGAGTTCTTCTAGTTCATGTTCTTCATAGGTGGGAGATCTTTCTCTCTTCTTGGGGCATTAATCTTCATGCTCCTTAGATGCATGATCCTTGTCTCTAAAAATATTGCTAGCTTGGGTTCCTTCTAGATTAGCATCTTTGTCATCCTTGTTGTCATTAGCTCTTTGGGAAAAGTTTTCTCTCATGTTGATCATTTGAGTAACTAATCCTTGCATCAATTGTGATTGAAGTTTCAAAATCCTTTGTATGGCTGGGTCTAGTCCATTGTTGTTGGCTAAACGTTGAGTTGTCTCTTGGCTCAACTTGTTTTGGGTTGCTATAAGTTCTCTCATGCTGTCCTCTTGGTTGGTGTTGGTGTCATCAACCTTGGAGTCTTTTGGAGTAGTCATCTGTTTGGGTTGAAGGAAAATTAGAATAGGCAAAATATTTCTATGGAAATATTTCTAATCACACACATCACAATTCATACAAACAATGTGCATGCAATCACAAACAAGCATTTCACTCAATCAACAAAGTTCAAGCACATTTTTAGGCAACAAAATATTTTTATCACACCACATAAGTTGGTGTGTTTGACATAACTAAATTATGGTGGTCCATCTATATGGTTCACTTGTGATCTTTCCTTCCTTCTTGATTGATTCTCCTTTGCATGAGATCATGGTTTTCTTGAGAAAAACTCTTGGTCACAATACTTCAAATGATGTAGGTTCCTTCTAACTTTTACATTCCCTAAGTCTCTAAATTTTGAGCAAGATTTCCTTGTCTCTCTTATAGTCCTTGGTGGTATCCAAGTTGGAAGTCCTTGGTGAATATGCTAAAGATGTTGAAGTCATTAGAGTTGAAGAAGTTGAAGTCATTAGAATTGAAGAAGTTGAAGTTATCCTTTGCACATGGTGTAGTCTTTGGTCATGGGGTAGGATTTTCCATCAAGTTGAAGTAGAAGAGATGTAGAGTTGAAACCAAAATGGTTGAGGAAAGAGTTTACAAGATTTTGTAAATAAGTTTTTGGAACAAGTATAACTCCTATTTTTCTAAGGGGTTTTGCCCAATCCTAGGTTTACAAATCCTACAGGCAACACAATGCTCTGATACCATCTGTAGAAGTTCCAATCTTTAATAAGATAGAGCCCCCTGTGTTTACAATGCTAGTCCCTGGATCAATAGCTAGCATCCATAGTTTAGATGTAATATCAAGAAACAAAGGTCATAATATAACTTTATAACCAGGAATAACATAATTTTATTACATCATACATAGCTCATTTGGCTATTACATTACATTGCAGCGGAATAACTATAGTCATGGGGTCCTTCATCTTCAAAGTGCCACAGGAAGATGTTGGTTGTAGACTTTGTAATCCTAATCAATCAATCTTCACTAAAATCAATCAAACCTGCAACATTACAAGTTACAGCCACAAAGGGTCAATACATTTGAATTGTATTGGCAAGTGATACTATGGTAGTATAGTGGAGTCTATCATCTATATGCATTTGGCCAAGTGGAGTTGAGGCTTGCATTGCTCAAAATAGATTTTTCCTTAACATTTGAAAATACTAAGTTTTTGCTTTGACAAAATCATTTTTCTCAATCAAAGATTGAAGATCCTTTAACCAAGGCATCTCTCAATCAAAGATTTCAAACAACCCTTGTTCAAACCACAAGACTTTAACTTAGAAATTTGAATGATGAGATTCTTGATTGCTTCCATGTCTTGATGCTCAAATTGTCCTTTACCAGGGACATGGCTAAGTACTTAGATTTTACACTCTGCAGAGGTGGTGCACTTTCCCCACAAGACTTGGTTTCCCAAGACAAGATCTTTCAGAAGCATTCCCTTAGACCAAAATGGACGCGCTCCAACCTATCAAACACTACCACCCACTGTCCATATGGCTAAGTTCTTGCAACCTATATGATCATGGTAGAGCCCATATTGCCAAGTGGTTGCACTTGAAGCTTCTCAACATTTGACATCTCAAATCTCTTTGTTCCTGGGTGGCCATCGACAAGTGAGATACACAAGCCAAGTCCATGGCCTTGTGTAACCACTCAACATAAAACAATCTTTCCATTCCACCCAGGTGATTCATTAACTTAGTTGTTTTATTAAACAAAAACCAAGTCCTCAGACTTAGAATATTTTTCCATAGTGTGAATATATATTCCACCCATGTTTTCTATTTGCTAGGCTAAGCTTGATAGTAGTAGTAATCTTAACTTAGGAAAATCCTACTAAGGATTCATGTACTAGGTTTTCTTATAGCAAGGTCTATACTTAGCAAAATCCATGCAAGTTTTACTTAGAGAAAAATCACTAATGCATAGTGAAAGTAATGGGACAAAAAGTATGAAGCATCACTTGCCTTTTTGGTAGGGAATGGTGGTTCACTCCTTGATCTTGCTAGTCTCACACTTCACTACAATTCAATCAAGCAAATACAAATTCAATTCACATTCCAAACCAAAGTCAAACAAACAATTTTTCACACACAAAGTAATGGAATCTAAGTCATGCATAAGCATGCAAAGGTTGGTTCTATTGCAAGGATGGTATCCACTAGGCTTCTAAACTTTGTAAGTTCCAAATTGGTCATTTACCAAGATGGCAAAGTCATTTGCAAATGGGTTTTATCCATAAACCATTTTCAAATCCTTTCATCATTTTATGTGGTGAAAAACATTTTTCTCAATACCACAACCTTAAGTGGTTTCACCAATTAAGTTGTTATTTCTTAAAACTTGGTTTTTTTTGGTCAGTAGGTTTGGTCCAAAACATTTTCCTCCAAAGTTTTTACTCAAAACCATTTTCATAACAAAACAATAGTTTTATTTGGCTAGAAATGGACTAAACTAATTAATCCATTCTAAACTTTTCCAAATTCATTTTCCAAACCATGGGTTGGTTCCTAGGGTCAGTAAGGTCACAACAAACCATTTTGCAAAAGTTTTAACCCTAAAATCATTTTTAAACAATTTTTCTAATCTAAACAAGCACACAAATGAATCTGCAAAAACAAGTAAATTAACAGATACTATTTACTAAACCAAGGGCATGGTTGGATAGGGCTTGTTCCACTGAATCCATTGATATAAAATTTGTAATTTTTGGACGTGTGGTTTGAAAGTTACAAGGGTTTCAAAATGGTATTTAAATCTGGTTTCAAAATCTGTTTTAATCAGAACCTGGCCACGTGGCTTGCTCCTATTCGCCAGTACCGGTTTGCACGGATCAGTCGCTGTGGAGCGTTGGATTTAAATTAGATCGAGCTCAGATCTATCTTACCCTTCGTTTAAGTCATCTGCTTTACGGTTCGATCTAAATCGAACGGTCCCGATCCAATCAACCACAAAGTGGCGGAGCTGGCGGCGGGCGGTGGCGAGCGCCGACGGCGGAGGAGTCGACGTTACAGGAAGCAAGGGAGGAAAAGAACATGCTCACCGTGCTCGCAAGGATGTGGGGAAGCTCGAGGTGGTCTCCTTGGGTCAAGGGGCGCTCTGTCGTGGCGGTAATCGTTCGCCGGAGTTGCTCCTGGCGTCAGACGGCTCTGGTTGTGGTTGGGGACGATGCTGTGGTTCACCCCAAGACAAAACGAAGACGCGGTTAGACGCGCAGGATCAATACAAAGTTGTGTGCATGAACGAGAGGTGAAGGGGCGGTCTGGTTTACCGGGGAGACGTCGTCGGAGAAGAACCAGATGACGGCGCTGGCTCAAGGAAGATGTTGCCGACGCTCAGGGACGCGCGTGGTCGAACGAGGGTACGGATGGATGCGTCAGGAGGTGGGGAATCTACCAGGGTGCTCAGGGAGGCGCGGGGCGAAGAGGCTCGGCCGGATTCCTCACCGGAGTGTCGTCGGACAGAGGCGGTGTTCGAGTAAAATTCGACGGCCTGGGGGCGTGCTTGAGGGAGGAGTCAGAGGGGAACGAGAGAGGATGCGCTGGCGTTTAAATGTGCATGGTCGCTGCGAGTAACGGTGGCCGCGTTAAGACGAATTTATGCCGCGAAATCAAAGCCTGCAACGGTTACGGGGGAGGAAGAACAGGTCGTGGGGGTGGGGAAGATGACAGCGTGTCTGCGGGGTCCTCTGGCAGCGGGAGAGGGAGTGAGGGGGAGGGTCCACCGGTCGGTGTCTACGCGGGTTGCTTCTGTGGTGAAGAAAAATGGTTCGGGGGCGAGGGTGAGGTGGGCTGTTGGGCTGGGGCAGCTGGGCCAGTCTGTTTCCATATTTTTTTCCTTCTGAATTCTTTTTCCTTTTCTATTTCTATTTTTCTGTTTTGAATTTGAATCAATTATTCATTCACTCAAACCATTCAAACAATTCAAACTGATAATGATTTTTTGGTTTTGTTTATCAACATAAACCAAATCCCAAAAATAAAATAATATTTTATTCTTTTTAGGACCATTCATTAATTAAATAGAATGGTTCATTAATTATTTAATAAAATAGGGTTTGATTTAATTAATAGAATCTCCATTTGAAATCCAAATATTTTAAAAACCAAATTAGTAGGTTTTATTTGGAAATAAATAATATTTGGAAAACTTGTTTAAAATAAAATAACATCTTTATTTTTGGTCCATTAACAATTAAATAAAATGGGCCTTATTCATTTACTTCAAATAAGATTTGTTTTATTAGAATATTTATTTTGAAATCTAAAATAAAACCAAAACACTTCAGTAAGTTTTATTTGAGAATATAAAATACTTGGAAATCTTATTTTAAATAAATAAATAAGTTTTAGTGTTTATTTAAAATAGGAAAAGCCTTTACTTAAGTAAAATTTGGATATCAAATCCTTATTATTTTATTTAAATAAATCTTTGCTATTTTTATTCAAAACAAAATGTTTTAATTCAAAAGCTTGGCCAAGGTTTTAATTTTGGCTATATAAAATTATCCTTAATTATAAATCCTGCTTTTCTTTTTGAAAACCAAAACCTTTTATTAAAAGATCCAAAATAGTAATTTTAAATATTTTGAAGTTTAATATTTATTTAACTTTTTAAATCCCTTTAAGATTTTATTTGATCAAAATAGGTTTGAAAGTTTCCAAATGGATTCAAAAAGTTTCTTCTGGCCCTGAAATTCAAACAAAGCTTTATTTTATTCATTTATTTTCACATTACAAGATTTGGAAAATCTTGGGATGTGACAACTCTCTAACCAAAGAACCTATTTTTGTAGTGCATTGCAGTAACAGCAATGTCATCCCTTTAGTTAATATACCATTCTTAGTATCATATTAGTTCTTGTGTTGTTCATCTTTGATCCTTCTTTGTAAGAATTTCTTTCTCTCTATTTAACCTAGAGTGTTCTCTGGATCTTGTGTAAAGAGTGAGTTGTAACCTTTAGCCATGTATTGGACCCGCTGTGTTTCTGTTGTGCCATTCTGAGGGATGTAATACTAGTGAATGGTGTTTCATTGGTGTTATGTCAACGACTATAGTATAATACATCATGAAGTGGTATGCTGGGTCACCGCACCATCCTTGGTGCGGGCCCACCTGACCGCTACCGAGGGGTTGCCACCTGTGCAGCCTCGGCCTCCCTCCGCGCCTATAAGTTGCCTTCTGACCTAAAAACTCAGGGGGTTTCAATAGTTTTCCAGAAAGAGTTCCGCTCCACCGCCGCCACCAGAATCCAAGATTCGGATCCAGAAACTCCGTTCTAGCACCCTGCCGGGACGGGGAATTTGGAGAGGATCATCGCCATCGTCATCACCAACGAATCTTCATCAACCACCGATGTTTCACTCATCCATGAGTGAGTAATCTCCTGCTGTAGGCTTGGGGATGGTAGGGATTGGATGAGTTCTATCATGTAATCGAATAAGATCTGTTAGGGGCATAGTGCCTAGTATCTCTATTAGTGCTATTTGACTTTGTTGCAACTTGTTGTGCTTAATGCTTGTCACTAGGGCCCGAGTGCCATGATCTCAGATCTGAACTTATTATTGAATCATTATGATAACATTGTTTCTGATCTTATTTGCAAGTTGTGTACACATATCATTATCCGTATCCAAAAGCCCCAAAGTGACAATAATTGGGACAACCAGAGGGGATGGCTGTGGTGTGAGGATCACATGTGTTCACGGAGTGTTAATGCTTTGCTCTGGTGCTCTATTAAAAGGAGCACATTAGTTGCCAGTAGTTCCCTAGAGGCCCTGCTGCCACGGGCTGGCTGGACAGAAGATGTTGTGCAAGTTCTCATTGTGAGCACGTATGCCTATATTTGGAGCACATGCTTAGGATTGTTTAGTACTTGGATGCTTATTATTATTTATCTGCAATGCCCTATACCTTGAAGTTACATGTTTAGACTCATCCATGTAATTCCCGTCCATCCATCCCTATGCCTACCTTTCGAATCCCTCTTATTGCTATCTTGTTACTATTGCTCTGCTTTCACTATTGTTGTTATCTTTGTTTATGCGGTTGCTACTGATAAACTTCTGTGAGCAAGAACTATTTCCAGGTGCAACTGAACTGACAACTCAGTTTTTTAAGGCTTGCAAGTATTCTTTGGCTCCCCTTGTGTCGAATCAATAAATTGGGTAATAATACCAGCGAAGACTGTTGCGATCCCCTACACTTGTGGGTCATCAACAGATTTCTGCCATTATTTGCATGTGCCTCTTAAATCGATTTATTTTGAGTTCTTTTGATCACTTGAGATGTAAGACCCCACCTTTTAAAGGTAAAGGCCCCTGTGATTGCAGTGCTAGTCCCTGGATCAAATGCTAGCATCCACAGTTTAAGATGAAGTACACAGATACTAAGGTCTTTATTACATCGTCATTCCAGAGATAAACATAGTCTTTTACAACTCATTAGCACATGGCTAGTACATAGAGTTCAAACATAAGTAAATAAAGTAAAGTCTTCATCTTCATGTGCCACAGGCAAGCATGTTGAGTGTAGACTCACAACCCTAATATCCATCAGAGTATCCTGCAACATCATAAGTTACAGCCACAGTGGGTCAATACATTCGGAATTGTATTGGCAAGTGATATCATAGTAGAATAGTTGTGTCTAACATCTATATGAATTTGGCTAAGTGTAGCTTAGGTTTGCTTTGCTCAAAATAGGTTTTCTTATTAGTTGAAAAACACTAAGTTTTGGTTTGTCAAAAACTCCCAAGGAACCACCAATATACATTGGTGAACCTTTACCCTTTTTCAACCACAAGTTTTTAAATTAGAAATTGGGATGAGGATATCCTTGATAGCTTCAATGTCTTTGATGCTCAAATTGTCCGTTGCCGGGGACACGGCTAAGTATTTAGGTTTTTCCTTCTCGAGTGGTGGTGCACTTTCCCCACAAGACTCGACATGCATCGAGACGAGACCTTTCAGAAGCATTCCCTTAGACCACCATGGACGCGTTCCAATCTATCACCCTACCACCAACTATCCATCTAGCTAAGTTCTTCCAACCTATGTGGTCAATGTAGAGCCCATATGTCATATGGTTGCACTAGAAGCTTCTTAACACAAAACATCTCAAATCCCTTTTGTTTCTGGGTGGCTTTCCAAAAGTGTGATACACAAGGTAAACCACAGACATGGGCCTTGTGTAACCACTCAACATAAACCATCATACCATTCCATCCAGGTGATTCATTCACATAGTTGTTTTATTAATCAAAAACACTAGTCATAGACTTAGCAAAATTCCATAGCATGAATATTCCACCCTTGTTTGCTACTAGCTAGGATAAGCATGATAACATAACAAGTTTCTTAACTTAGAGAAATTCTACTAAGACTACAACTATTAGGATTTCCCAAGGCATAGCATAGTATATACTTAGCAAAAATCTCCATGCAAGTCCTACTCAAAATATCACTAATTCATAGTCAAAATAATAGGACAAAATACATGAAGCACCACTTTCCTTGATAGTTGGGGGAGTAGCAACAATCCTCACAATCACCACTATCACCAAAATCTACACATAGAATAATAACACCAAATTCACATTCTAATATCCAAGCAAAAATATATATGAATGCATGCAAATGCAATGGAAAGATTTTCTACACTAAAAAATCAAACAAAACAGTACTAAACACAAAGTAATCTATCTAAAGTCTAAACAAACAAAGATTTGCCTCAAAACAATTTTATAAAGCTAAAATAGGCATAAAATTGGTTCTGAAAATAATCCTATTTTCCCGGAAGCAAAATACTAAAATAAGGCCATAGATGTGTAGATCTTAACTTTCTGAATCCATTAATATATTATTTGAAAATTTTGGACAAATAGAACTAAAGTTATGAATTTTACAAGTTTGAACATTTATTAGACAAAATCTGGATTTTAAATCTAAACTACAGACGCGTGGCAGCGCCTGATTGGTCGATACCGCTTCACGCGGATCGTGCTTCTGCACCGTTGGGTCAAGTCAGATCCAACACGCCAGATTGAAATGTACCCCTTCGCTAACGATCTAATCTAAACCACATGATCTAAATCCTACGTGCCAGATCTAACTGACCAAAACAAGCGGCGCTGATGGCGCTGGCGGCAGCGGCGTTTCTGCCGGTGATGCTCTGGCGATTCCAGCGGGGGCTAGGGGTAGTGGTTAGGTTTACCTGACTCGCGAGAACACGTGGATTCTCAAGGTGTAGCTGGCTTGGGCCGGGGCGTGTTGTAGTGGCTGTGAGAGCTCGTCTGAGACCTCACTGGCGATGGGCACAGGCTGGCGGAGACGACATCGACATTCTAGGTCACCCTAGGACAAACAAACAGCATCAGTGCATGCACAAGGACAAGGCGTACAAGTTGGTTTGAATCAGAGGCTAAGGGGCATGTGAACCTGGACGGAATTACTCGCTAGAGTTGTGGACATCGTCAGGTGCTCACAGTGCTTGACGGAGGCGGCGACCTAGGGGATATAGGATGAACCAGTGGTGTCAGAAGAAGCGTAAAGACCAGAGAAACAACTCCATATGAACGAGGAACAAGGGGGCGCTCGAGGATCACCGTAATGCCTCGCCGGAGTTTGTCGGGCAGCGGCTGTTCAAGCTTGAATACGGGCAACCTGTGGGCGCTTGGGCGTGAGAGTTTGAGGGGAAATGGCCGAAACGGAGTGGTGTTTAAGTAGCCAGAGCAGGGCGTCAATTGCGCGGTGAATCAATGGGATTTAATCGGATTTGATCGCCACGGTGAATGGGGAGGAAACGACGGCGACGACGTGGTCTGCGCGCGGGGTTTGGGGACGATGACTACGTGGCATTGGGGCCATTGGTCAGTGAGCGTTGGGTAGGGTTCGCGCGGGTGAGAGAAGATACAGAGGGAGATTGGCCCGGGTGGGCTTGCTGGTCCAGGAGTGGTGCTGGGCCGAAAAGGCAACGCAGTGTTTTATTTTTTTCTTTATCCTTTTCTTTTTCTGTTTTGATTTTCCAGAATGAATTTGAAACCCTAATTCAAACTTGTTTGAATTCAAATATTTTCTAGATTTTTGCACTGTGAACCATGCACTCAAAAGTGTGATAAACTTATCTGTTCACTCAAATATACCTTGGTCTTTTGAAAATAAAAATAAAACCATGCCTCATATAAATAATAAAATGGGCATAATTATGGTTTTATTTGGTTTCAAACTTTAAATTTTTTTGTGCAAGATCTAGATTCTATGATGATATGAATGCAATGCATGCTCCAATAAGTTGGTTGGACCCAGCACACGTCTTTTGGAGAAGTCACACCCCGTTCTTCATTTCCTAGAACACTCTAGTTTTCACTCTTATTGTTCTGTGAGTGTTCTCTTTTGCTAGCACTGCGTTTAGCTTTAGTTTTCTTATTATTTTTTCTTAGAGCTGTTTAGTTCTTCTTTGTAGTTAGGTGATGCTGAAGGGATTCGCAGCATAGTAAATCAAAAAATTTCCCACAGATGCAAACAAGAAAGCCAAGATCTAATCTAGGAGATGTAATCAATAAGAGAGGTTGATGATATCTTCATACCCTTGAAGAAATTGCACAGCAGAAATGTTCAACAGAACGTGGTTAACGTAGTCGTACTCTCCGTCTCCTCCTCGCGATCCGATCCGATCCCACGCCGCAAGTGGCGGTGCCTCCGAGAGATGCACATGTATGGTGCAGCAACGTCTCCTCCTTTCCTTGGTCCAGCAAGTATGGTGGAGAGATAGATTGGATCTGCAGCACGATGGTGTGGTGCTTATGGTGGAGAGTTTCTGTGGCAGGGCTTCGCCTACGCGCAGTCGGGAGAGAGAGAGAGAGAGGTGGAGGGGAAGCAGTTGGACGACGGCTAGGGTTAGAGTGGGGGGAGGCTGTGCCCCTTCCCTCCTTATATAGGGGCTGTCCGGCCCCTTGACCCCTCCTCCAAGCTCTAGGGCGGCGGCCCAAGGGGTGGAGTGGGGGCCAAGTCATCCCCCTTCTTCTGGAAGGTTCCCTTAGGGTTTCCCCTAAGGGCTGGCTGGATGGGCCTTAGGGGCGTTGTGCCCCTGACCCAAAGTGGCCAGGGCACTTCCCCTTAGGCCCACACAGGCCTCCGGCAAGTGGGCCCATGTTGGTCCCACTCCGGAACCTTCTAGAACCTTCCGGTACAAAACCGATAAACTCTGAAACGATTCCGAAATCCAAAAACTGCTTTCCTTTATATGGATCTTATTCTCCGGACCATTCCGAAACCTCTCGTGATGTCCTGGGTCTCATCCGAGACTCCGAAAAAAACTCATAAACCAATTATCCATTCTATCCTAGCGTCGATGCACGTTAAGTGTGTGACCCTACGGGTTCGAGAATATGCAGACATGATCTTCTATCAATAATCAACAACGGGATCTGGAAACCCATATTGACTCCCACATATTCATCGATGATCATATCGGATGAACCACGATGCCAGGATTCAATTAATCCCATATATGTATTCCCTTCATCACGCGATATTTTACTTGCCTGAGATTCGATCGTTGGTATCGGCATACCTAGTTCAATCTCGTTCATAGCAAGTACTTTACTCGTTCCGTAATCCGATATCACTTTGTGATTAACTCCTTAACCACGTGCTTGCAAGCGGTGTTGATATCGATTACCGAGTGGGCCCGAAGTATATCTCTCTGACTCGGGAGGGACAAATTCCATCTCGATACATACAACCCAACAAGTACTTTCCGATCACCTGAGAGACACCTTTATGATCACCCTCACATAGGATGACGTTTGATGACCTCAAAGCTTTCTTCCGATACCAGGGAGTTGTATTATCTCATGGTCTAAGGAATACAATACATGACATAGGAAAAAGCTTCGCAAAGATGAATACGATGACACGATCTAATTGCTCAGCTTAATTTGGGTCTGTCCATCATATCATTCTCCTAATGACATGATCTCATTATTAATCGACAACTCATGTCTATGGTTAGGAAACCTTAACCATCATTAATCAATGTGATTGTCCATAGAGGCGTACTAGGGACACGGTGTTGTTCATAAACCACACAAGTATCAAAGTTTCCGCTTAATAAAATTCTAGCATGGAATATAAACTTTATCATGAATAAGAATTATAATAATAACATATTTATTATTGCCTCTAGGGCATAATTCCAACAGAGGCAACCTATCTGGTCTTTATTGATTATTATCCTTGTGAGTTGTTTCAAATAAGTCGATTGGTGTTGGAAAAGAGTAGAATGTTTCATGCTTATGTGGTACAAAAATAAGCTTGTTTTGACTGTGACTTAGACTTTATCATGTCATGTTAGATGTTGCTTTGACCATATGCTTAGTGATTATTGTTGTAACATGACTTGTTTCAAACAATTGAGATTGCTTAATGTGCCATGAAAGAATCGAGCGTTTTTTTAGTATACAAAAGCATAATATTGTGGTATTCTCCTTTGATGCTTTATTTGGGTTGAGTTGGCACATGCTTACACCATGTTATGACTAGGAGCCCGTAACCTTAGCCTCTATGATAATTTATTTTTTGACTTTTGATATCACTTTATGCTTTGATTAATAATGTTTTGTCGCTCTGTATGATTATGGACATTATTGCTCCCTTAGTTGGTCGCTCCCAGTCTTTTCCTAGCCTCTACCTGTACTGAGTATGAGCTCTACTCGTGCATCCAACTCCCAATAAACCAAGTTATTCTAAAGAGTCCACTATAAACTCCTATGCATGGTGTGTTACATCATTCCAAGTATATTCATGTTTTTGTATATCTTCCAAATTAAATTTTTGTTATGTGAAAATTAGTGATTAAAGCTCTCACAAACTTGAAGGCACACTTTATTTCTTGCACTTAATAAACTTGAACCATTGTGACTATCTTATGATGCTTATATGCTTGCAAGCTATAAGTTGGGAATTAGTAGAACCATGCTGTCATGGGGAATGCTTTCGACATTGCACTTATTCTATTTAGTTGATATCATGTTCTTTTGTTCATGGATCCCGGGCGGCGTGCAATAATATGGGAGCTTGTAAGTCCATGGAGTATGTATATGTGTTAGATAAACGCCTGGGCGACTAGATGATATGTCATAAACGTATCTATAATTTTTTATGTTCCATGCTTGTGTAGTATCTACTTTACTTTGCTTTGTCTACACTTTGAGGTATTTTTATATCTTTTCTGGGACTAACCTATTAAGAAGATTCCACAGTGCCAGTTGCCTGTTTTCTTCTGTTTTTTGGTTCCAGAAAAGGCAGAAAATCAATATTCTCGGAATTGGACGGGACAAAAGCCAAAGTCAATATTTTACCGTGGGGAACAAGGAGCCAGAATACGAGACGTAGGGGAGCCACCAGGGGGTCACACCCCTGGCCGCGCGGCCAGGCCTGGCCCACGCCTGGGGGGTGTGGCCACCCGGGGTGCCCCCTGCCTTGCCTCTTCTCCTATAAGAAGCCCCCGATACTAAAATCCTAAGTACCTGATCAATCTTCTACGAAACAGTCTGTAGACGCCACCATCGTCCCTAGATCAGGGGATCTGAAGCTCTTCTCGGCACCATGCTAGAGGGTAGAGATTATCCCGGAGGCCTTCTTCATCACCATGCCAGCCTCCGGTATGATGCGTGAGTAGTTCCACCTTGGACTACGGGCCCATGTAGTAGCTATATGGTTGTTTCTCCTCCTTTGTGCTACCATGTTTAGATCTTGTGAGATCCATCCATGATCAAGACCATCTATTTGTAATCATGCATGTTGTGTTTGCGGGGATTCGATGGATATTGAGATGACTATGTCAGATTGGTTAATGATTCTATCTTATTGATTCTATCATGTCTATGTTATTTGTGATCTTGCATGCTCTCCATTTCTAGTAGCTATCTTGGCCAAGTAGATGCTAGTGACTCCAAGAAGGAGTATTTATGCTTGATAGTGGGTTCATGCCTCTATTTAATCCGGGGAAGTGACAGAAATCTCTAAGGTTGTAGATGTGCTATTGCTAATAGGGATAAAACAACGATCTCTTATTCATGGAATAAGTGGATTGTTTACCTTACACACTTTGCTTAAAGGAGTTATCCATTGCTTGCAACTTAATACTGGAGGGGGTTCGGATGATAACTTAAAGGTGGATTACTACTCATAGATGCAGTTAGATGGCGGTCTATGTATCTTGTTGTATTGCCCAATCAAATCTCATAGGATCATGAATGTCTAGTAGTGCATTGTTAAGCCTTGCTCTGTCCTATCAATTGCCCTGCTGTAATTTGTTTACCCAGCATGTCATGTTGTTTATCTTATGGAGAACACCTCTAGTGAACTATGGACCCCGGTCCAATCTTTACCATTGATACATCTTCCAGTGTTACTATTTACTTTCTGCAAACCACTATTACCTTCCACACTATACAGTTAATCCTTTGTTTTTAGCAAACCGGTGAGATTGACAACCTCACTGTTCATTGGGGCAAAGTCTTGAGTTTGTGTTGTGTAGGTTTCTAGTTGTTAGCAACACCTTTGAGTCATTTCCTTCCTCCTACTGGTTCGATAACCTTGGTTTCTTACTGAGGAAAGAACTTGATGCTATACTTATCATACCTTCCTCTTGGGGTCTCCCAACGAAGCTCTCTAGTGATATGAGCCGCATCAAGCCTTTTTCTGGCACCGTTGCCGGGGAGGCTAAGGACAGCTTCACAAGGGGTGTACTTCACAACCTTTCTCTTTACTTTGTTTTTGTTTTGCTTAGTTTCTTTTGCCTTGTTTTGTTTGCCTCTTTTTATGAAAAAATCAAAAAAATTAGTTTCGTTTGGTTTGCTTTCTTCTATAAAAAACACAAAAGGTTTAGTTCCTACCCTAGTTGCTGCTGCTGTTGTTAGCTTGCTCCACTTTTGCAAAAATGAACTCTGCTGACAACACCAAGTTGTGTGAGTTCACTAGCACAAACAATAATGATTTCCTAAGTACACCTATTGCTCCACCTGCTCGTGATGCTACCTTTTATGAAATTAAGCTTGCTTTGTTGAATCTTGTTATGAAAGAGCAATTCTCTGGTGCTAGTTCTAATGATGCTACTGCCCACCTCAATAACTTTGTTGAACTTTGTGAGATGCAAAAATATAAGCATGTAGACGGAGATATTATTGAGCTCAAGTTGTTTCCTTTCTCCTTGAGAGGAAAAGCTAAATAATGGTTGTTATCCTTGCCTAGAAATAGTATTGATTCTTGGATTAAGTGCAAAGATGATTTTATTGGAAAATACTATCCTCCTGCTAAGATTATATCTATGATAAGAGAAATAATGAAATTTAAACAACTTGATAATGAACATGTTGTTCAAGCTTGGGAAACAATGAAATCTTGGTTAAGAATTGTCCCACTCATGGACTGATTGCTTGGATGATTATCCAGACTTGTTATGTAGGTTTAAACTTCTCCTCAAGAAACCTGCTAGATTCAGCTGCTGGAGGTACCTTTATGACCATTACCTTGGGTGCTGCAACAAAGCTCCTTGATAATATGATGGTTAATTATTCTGAATGGCACACTGAGAGAGCTCCACATGGTAAGAAGGTAAATTTTGTTGAAGAAACCTCCTCTTCGAGTGATAAGATTGATGTTATCATGGCTATGCTTGTTAATGGAAAAGCTCATATTGATCCAAATAATGTTCCTCTAGCCTCTTTGGTTGCTCAAAAAGAGCAAGTTGATGTGAACTTCATTAGAAACAACAATTTCAGCAACAATGCCTATAGGAATAATTTTCGTAGTAACAATAACTATAGGCCTTATCCTCCTAATAATGGCAATACTTATGGAAAATCCTACAACAACAATACTATAAGTGCTTCCTCTGAACTTGAAGTCATGCTTAAAGACTTTATTAGTAAACAAACCACTTTCAAAAAAACTGTGGAGTAAAAGCTCATGAATGTTGAGAAAAATATTTCCTCTTTGTCTGAAGCACAGTCCTCTTTGATTAATAAAATGGCTGCTAAACCTAAAACCTTGGAAAGTACCTTTGCTGCTACTCATGCCATACAAGTTACTATTGATAAAAATGTTAGACTGTTAGCCCAACTACAAGCTAAGTTGGAAAGAGACGCTGAAATTGCTAGAAAAAAATAGTGTGTGCACTATCACCACCACCAATATGGGTGCCACCAAACCGCAAGAAGTCCCTATTCCTCCTACCACAATTCCTAAACCCAATGATTCTACTACCAGTGATGCTAAGTTTGATTTTGATCTTGATGGTTGCAATATTTCTGAAGTGATTATGTTCCTACAAAAGCTTGATAGAAGTCCTAATGCTACTTATATGAATGTAGTTTTCACCAAACACATTAGAGATGCTCTTATTAAAATTAAGGATGAAAAGTTGAAACACAAAGCCTCTATTCCTAGGAAATTAGAAGGTAGTTGGGAACCCATCATTAATATGCAAGTGAATGACTTTGATCTCAAATCTTCATATGACCTTGGTTCTAGTATCTCTATTATGCCTAGAAAGATTTATGAAATGCTTGATTTGCCTCCTTTGGAAGATTGCTATTTGGATGTCCCACTTGATGATAATGCTGAAAAGAAACTCATGTTGAATGTTAATGATACTCTTATTATGGTTAAAAATGCCTATGTCCCTGTTGATTTCTATGTTTTGGATGTTGAATATAATGCTTCTTGTCCTATTACTTTGGGAAGACCTTTTCTTAGAACTGTTGGTGCCATTATTGATATGAAAGAAGGCACCATGAAATATGAATTTCCATTTAAGAAAGGTATTGAACACTTCCCTATGAGGAGAGATAAGTTGCCTTTTTCTCCTCCTTTGAAAGCAAGTTTTGATGTTAATGCGTCTTCATTTGAAAATACTTGATTCTTGCTTCTTGTGCCTAACTTAAAGGCGTTAAAGAAAAGTACTAATTGGAAGATAACCCAAAAGTTTTTTTGAGTATTAGAAGTTATTACTTCTGAAATAACCTCTCATTATCCTTTTTATTTGTTTCTTGTGCCAAGAATAACCTCTAATGAGAGGGAGTAAGATTTAGGGAGTTGCTGTCCCGAAACAGATTTTTGTGCTCCACTGTAAAAATTCGTGTAAAATCTCTGTAAGTCGGATTGAGCTCTAATTTTCTAAATAAATCCCCCAGGTTGTTAGCTAACTTTTGTTAGTTCAACACTTTTTGATTTTAGAAATAGAAGGTCTTCAAAAAAATCGGTTTATATCTGCTGGTCTGTTTTGAAACATTTCTGCAATTATCTTTAACCTTAATTAATTCAAGATTCTTATGATAGGGGCAATGAGAGCTGAAAGCTAACAAGTAACATAATTTTTGGAAGCTCTTTATGAGACTAGAAATCCATGCTTCCCTTTTTATGAAGGGCCTTTCTTCCACCATTATATCGAGTCTCCACATTCTATCCTTAGGCACCAATTAAGAGAGCATAGTTTCCATTCTTAGTTCTATGTGCATTATCCCAAAACTTATTGATTGATTCATATTGCTGATATTGTTTGTTCTTGAACTATTTGTATCTAGTCACTAATACGTTGGAAACGTATCTATAATTTTTGATGCTCCATGCTTGTTTTGTATCTACTTTGCTTTGTTTTGTCTTCACTTTGAGGTATTTTTATACACTTTCTGGTAATAACCTATTAACAAGATGCCACAGTTCCAGTTGCCTATTTTCTTCTATTTTTGGTTCCATAAAGGCAGAAAATCAATATTCTCAGAATTGGATAGGACAAAAGCCAAAGTTATTATTTTTCCTAGACCAACACAGAACCACGAATCACAGATGGCGTAGGGAACCAGGGTGGACGCACCCCCCTAGGCGCGGGCAAGCCCTGGTGGCGCCTACAGGGGGTGTGGGCCCCCTGTCCCCCCACCGACCTTGCCTCCTTTGCCTATAAGAAGCCCCCGGGGAGAAAACCCTAAATCATCCATCATACTTTCAGAAAAACCTCCGTAGCGCCGCCACCACCGAAAGGGAGATTCGCGAGACAGAAAGTCTCTGTTCCGGCACCCTGCCAGGACGGGGAAGTGCCCCCGAAGCCATCTCCATCGATCTCCATCGCCATCTTTATCACCGTTGCTGATTCCCATGATGAGGAGGGAGTAGTTATTCCTCGAGGCTAAGGGATCTACATGTAGCTATGTGTTCATCTCTCTCTCTATGCGTGGTCATATCGTGATCATGAGCTTTGTAATCAAGTAGATCTACCTTGCTACTCAAGTGCTTTAATAGATCTCTGCTCTCCCCATGTGTGTGAAAGTGACAGTGTTAACGCCATGGTGGCACTTAGGTTTGAGTGTATATAAATACTTTTTGTGCTTTAATAGATCTATGCTTTTCCCCACGTGTGTGAAAGTGATAGCGTGCATACTGTGTGTGGCACTTTGGCTAGATTGAATATTTGTTATGAGTTATTTTGGAGTTGGATGTCTCTATGAAATTGTGGTGTTTGTTGGAACCATCTAGCGCTCAAGGTGATAGTGTGGGGTTATCTAGATTGGGGAAGGCAGACTTTGAGGAGTGCTGTTATAGCCCTACCGATGATTAGAGTGTCCAACCGGAGAGTAGTTAAGAGTAGTATCATGAAGAGAGGATATTTATATGAGAGAGTGTTCACTAGTGAAAGTATGATCCCTAGGCCTTGTTTCTAAATATTGAAACACCGTTTGCATCTAGATCTGTTGCAAGTTTGCTTGCTTTAGTATTTACCTCACCATCAAGCTATTTTTTGGCACCGTTACCACTTGTATTTCACTATCTCTTTGTCGAACTAGTGCACCTATACACCTGACAAGTGTATTGGGTGTGTTGGGGACACAAGAGACTTCTTGTGTCTTGATTGCAGGATTGCTTGAGAGGTAATACCTTTGACCACTTCCTCCCTGAGTTCGATAAACCTTGGGTAATCCACTTAAGTGAAACTTGCTCTGTTATACAAACCTCTGCACTTGGAGGCCCAACAAATGTCTACAAGGACATAAGTGCGTAGAAATCAAGCTCTTTTCTGGCGCCATTGCCGGGGAGGTAAGGTAAAAGGTACTCACATCCTCCGGTATGAACGCTTGAAGTTATTTCCTTTATATTATACAATTTTGTATTTTTGTTTCTTGTTTTCACTAGTTAGTCTTAATGGAAAACAACAACAAAAATTAGATAGCGTTATAGTGTCTATCTTGAGTTAGGACATGAAGTGTTTGAAGAGAAAATTAAAAAACCTATGGATCTTTATTTGCATTCTAATAGCAATGTTATTAGTATGAATTCTTTGGACACCATTATTGCTAATGATATGGAAAAGTCTAAGCTTGGGGAAGCTAGTTTTTATGAAAACGATCTTTTTAGTTCCCCAACTTTGGAAGATAGATATTCTATTTCTTATGATGATACCAAACCTCCAATATATGATGATTACAATGATGAATATGATATTTTCAGTCCACCTACTATTTAGGAGGAAATTAATTGTGATTACAATATGCCTCCTATATTTTATGATTATGGTGATGAGAATAGTAATGATAGTTGTTTTGTTGAATTTTCTCCCACTACAATTAATAAGGATGACTATGCTTATGTGGAGAGTAATAATTATTTTATGCATGTGGCTCATGATAAGAATGTTTCATGTGATAGTTATATTGTTAATTTTGTTCATGTTGCTACTGAAAGTTATTATGATAGATGGAAACATTGTTTTATGCATCTTAAGAATATTAAGTTTCCCCTCTTTATGTTGAAAATTTTGAAGTTGCATTTGTTTTGCTTTCCTATGCTTGTTGCTTTGTGCTTTCATGACTTGTTTATTTACAATATTCCTATGAATAGTAAGTGGGTTAACTTAAATGTTCTTTGAATTTGCTTCCCGATGCTCTCTTTTAAATCAATTCATATTTCCTATGTGAGCATCTTTGAAACTATCATGGCTAACTTAAAGGCATTAAAAAAGTACTTGTTGGGAGATAACCCAGGAGTTTTCTTGAGTACTGGAAGTTATTAATTCTGTAATGACCTCTCCTTATCCTTTTTTGTTTGCTTTTTGTGCCAAGAATGACCTCTAATGAGAGGGAAGTAAGATTTGGGGAGTTGCTATCCCGAAACAGATTTCTGTCCTCCACCATAAAAATTCGTGAGGAGTCTCTGTAAGTCGGATTGAGATGAAAATTTATGAATACATCCCCCAGTATGTTAGATAACTTTCGTTAGTTCAACAATTTTTGATTTGAGCAACAGAAGGTCTTCGAAAAAATTGGTTTCTACCTGCTAGTCTGTTTTGACAGATTTCTGCCATTATTTGCATTTGCTTCTTATTGATTCCTTTTTGGGTTCTTTTTGGGAAATTGATCTTTTTGATGGAATTTCTATAGTAGCTTGTTTTTTTAGTGAAAGTTTTGCTATTCCAAAGCTAAACCCAAAGATCTATTATGTTTTTAATACACTAATGTTGCTAATGAAGATTGTGTGAAGTTTTGTATGAAGGAAAATTTTCAGGTGTAGAGAAAGAATGATGTAATGAGATGAAGAATGGACAAAATCTCAAGCTTGGGGATGCCACCCGTGTCACCCGAAGAAGTATTCAAGAGGTACAAGCGTCAAAGCATGGGGATGCCCAAGGCATCCCCTTCTTCATCAATAAAAATATCAGGTCTTTCTAGACACTTCGTTTTTATTGTTTCATGCACAGTTGTGTTGTTCTTGGAGCGTCTTAGTTTTTGTTTTTGATTTTTATTTGATTAGTTTTCTTGAATAAAGTTGGTTGATAATAACACACCTTTTTGGAGAGAGACACACTCTGTTTTCATTGCCTAGAACACTCTAGTTTTCACTCTTATTGTTCTGTGAGTGTTCTCTTTTGCTAGCACTGTGTTTAGCCTTAGTTTTCTTGATCTTTCAGCTTAGAACTTTTTAGTTCTTATTTATGGATTTGTGAGACAAGCTACCTGGTCTTGATTGATTATTATATTTGTGAGTTGTTTCAAATAAGTTGTTTGGTGTTGGAAAGAGTAGAAAGCTTCATGCTTAAGTGGTACAAAAGGGAGCTTGTTTTGAATGTGACTTAGACTTTATCATGTCATTCTAGGTGTTGCTTTGACCTTATTCTTAGTGATTATTGCCGTAGCATGACTTGTTCCAAACAATTGGGATTTCTTAATGTGCCTTGAAGGAATCATGCATTGTTTTAGCATACAAACGCATAATATTGTGGTATTCTCCTTTGATGCTTTGTTTGGGTTGACTTGGCACATGCTCACACCATGTTATGACTATGAACAAGTGACCATAGCCTCTATGATCATTTATTCCTTGACTTGTAGTACCACTCTATGCTTTGATTAGTAATGTTTTGTTGCTCTGCATGATTATGGCCATTATTGCTCTCTTAGTTGGTTGCTCCCAGTCTTTTTCTAGCCTCCACTTGTATGAGTAAGCTCTACTCATGCTTCCAACTCCCAAGAAACAAAGTTATTCCAAAGTGTCCACTATAAACTCCTATGCATGGTGTGTTACACCATTCCAAGTATATTCTTGTTTTCATCTATCTTCCAATGAAAAAGTATTTTGTTATGTGAAAACTTATTGATTAAAGCCCTCACAAACTTGATGGCACACTTTTTATTCCTTGCCCCTAATAAACTTTAACCATTGTGTCTTCTATGTTGTATATGCTTGCACTTATATGTTGGAATTAGCAGAACCATGCTGTCATGAGGAACGTTATCAACATTGCAGTTGTACTTTGTAATCAGTTGATATCATGCTCTTTTGTCTATGGATGTCACCTGTGCGAAATAAATAGGGAGCTTGTAAGTCCATGGAGCTATGTATTTTGTGTTAGAGAAACACATGGGCCGCTAGCCTAAGCCATGCCTAATCATGGTGGAAACTTGCAGCATCACCATAATGAGCTATCTATGAAGCATCCTCAATAAAAAGCTATGCACATAGTAAATAAAAAGATCGCTAAGATGCTCATTGTTTGCTTGCCTTGTCATTTTGGTTATGGGATAGCTTTTGTACCATGTGCAAGGGGTACCCCGTTGGCGGTTCTCTATGATATGCATGTACTTACTATGACAAGAACTTACAGGTGACTGAAGTTGAGTCGCATGAGATGTGGCCCTTATATTCAAGGGACTTGAGATAGCCAACTTATACTTCGGCAAGCATATACTCCATCTTTGTTCACATTAAACTTAATCACTTCAAGATGCTTATGATAGGGGCAATGAGGGCTGAAAGCTAACAAGTACCATAATTTTTGGAAGCTCTTTTTGAAACTTGAAATCCCTGCTTCCTTTATAAAAGGCCTTTGTTCCACCATTATTTGAGTCTCCACCTTCTACCTTTAGGCACCATTAAGAGAGCATAGTTGTCATTCTGTGTGCAGTGTTCCAAAGCTTATTGATTGATGCATATTGTGATATTACTTGTTCTTGCGCTACTTGTTTCTAGTCACCCTTGTGAACTTTGAAGGTGTCCTATGCATCTATTTGATAATCTATGAGGGACAAGCTGATTGCCACTATGCCATGTTTTTGTATGTGAAACAAACAAACGTTTTTCAATGCATATTATTCATGATCTTTGTTTGTAGCTTCACATGTTGCTTGCATAGTTACTATGTCCTATTGTTAGAACTCCATCTTTCATGCACATGTTTAGAGTTCTTTGATCACAACTTTCAATGCTTGCAAATGGTTTGATCTTTATTATGAGGGTGCATGTCACCTTAAAAATTATCCTAGCTTCGAGACAGGATTCAGGGGGCCACCCCATTGAGTAGACCCGCAACGAAGTAAGCTAGCTTCGAGACGGACTCAAGGTTTGCGTCAATGGCTGTAAACGACTGGGAACCCGAAAGTGTGGCTGGGCTTGTCGATACCGCGAAAACACTCCGCTTACCTAAACAGTACAGTGTGCTCCTCGCACAATCGTAAATACATAAGTAGCATGGCATAAGTACAGGATCGTAAATAAAACCTCAAACTAGTTTGTGGCCCCAAGAAATAAGACTGAATCAAGCTCTGGCTCAGGGGGGTCCCATATACCTCCCGGATGTGGATAGCGCGATAAATCAAGGAACAGGTATCAAGTACTCGGGTCCCAGGACACAAGTGGGCGTTCGAAACCAAATATTATCTATCACCCACCGATGCCTCGCTTACTTCAATTTTAGTTGTTAAACAGGAATTAAAGTGAACGATAAGTAAAACTATGATCATCTCCAACATCAACATGCGGCAATACATCAACAATCGTGGTAATCGACACACAAAGACTTGAGCAAGCGACTCTGACGGCAAGTCCAACTATCTACCAAACAACAGGTAATAGGATGTGTCCAAGGCAATATAAGGCTGCAAGGGATATCACGGGCACGAAACTAGAGCATCGCAACACAGATAGCAATAGATCAACAGGAGGGAATAAATACTATAAAAGTAAGATAGGTAGAAAAAGGGGGAGATGCTCGCCTGAAAACATTGTCGAAGGTTCAACCGAAGATCGGGGCGAAGCTCACATCAACTCAACGGGCTTATCCGCGAAGAATCAAAACACTAGAAGAACACCGGATGCACTATTTAATTCAACGGCAGAAGAACGGGCATGATGCATGTATGATGTATGGCATGGCAAGGTGCGATGCATTTAGGTCATATTAAGCGGAACCGGGGTCCCGACATTTAAAGATATGGTTCAAGTTGTTTAGATACCCCGCAAATTAAATGTTGTAATAGCAAGGCAACAGAAGTTACCGGTTCGCTACACCAATTTAAATGAGGCCAATATAAGGCTAGATTTGCCCGCATATGGGCCCCATATTTAATTATTAGGTGAATCGGCATAAGGCCCCCAAACCACATGACAAATATGCGTGCATGAACAATTTAGTGTGCAACAATTTTAATTAGATAGCATTTATCAAAAAAAGAGGATCGGATCAGGGCCACACATTAGGGTTCGGCAGATCTTGGGGTTCTGGGGTTCGGGGTTCGGTCTCGGGGTCCAGGGTTAGACGGGATCGTTCTCGGCATGAACATTCTTGGTTAACGGCGTAGATCTCGTCGTCTCCGTGGTAGTCGGGCCATGTCGTCGGTCTTGGCGTTCAAGGTGGCGAACTTGGCGTTCCGGGGTGGAGATCTTGCCGTATCGGGGAGAAGATCTTGGGGGTGCCGGCATCAATTGTCGATGGCGAACTTTGCTCGGAGTCGGGAAGAAGTACTCGGTGTCCAAGTAGAAGACCTTGTCGGTTCGTCCCTTGGTCGGTGGCGAACTTGACCGATGGTCTACGAGGTCTCGCCTGGCGAATCCAAGATGTAGGGCTTGGCGTCATCCAACCTGAGAAGCGTCTGCATACCCTAGGATCCTTGCAAGAACTTGAAGGCCAAGGTTCTTAGCTTTCTCCCCACTGACTAGCACAATTGCAGCAGCACCATCGCTTGCTCCTGCCATGTATTTGGGGGCATCTGACATGTCTCCATGCCACCAGCGACCACAACATCGTTGATACCCAACTGAAACAACTACACCGCAAGCATGACAGCCTTCATCCCTGAGGAGCAAACTTTGTTGATTGTGGTGCAGGGGATCGATGGCGGCGAAGCGCGGGCGAGCGGGCGGGCGAGGCGAAAGGGGCGCGGGGGCCTGAGCGGGCGAGAAGGGACGGGCGGCGGAGGGCAGCGGGCTGGGTGGCGGTACCGTGGACGCTGGCGGCGGGGCTCGGGAGCGACGGAGGAGGAGGCAGGCGCGGGCTCGGGTGCCGCGGGCACGGCGAGGAGGAGGGCGCTGGCGATCTCGAGCGAGCGGGAGCCTCGAGCGGATGGGCGCAGGAGGAGGCGGCGCCAAGCGCGGCGGAGGCGGTGGTTGGCCGCAGAGGCGAGCGCGCGAGGGAGGTTGATGGGCGGTGGCGTGCGGTGGTGAGAGGGAGGCCGGCGGGCGGCGCGCTGAGGGAGCTCGAGGGGGCGCCGCGGGCGAGATGGGCGGAGGCGAGCTTGCAGAGAGGTGGGCGGCGGCAGAGCGGGGCGAGGGGACGCGCGGTGGAACGGCACAGAGGGTGGAGGAGGGTGGATGCGGGTGCGGGGACGACTGGGAGAGGGGAGCAGGCGGGCAGCGAGAGGAGGGCAGAGCCGGCAAGACTGGGAAGCTTCAGCGGCGGCGCGGGAGGGAGAGAAGCTCGAAGCCGGGCGGCGGAGCTCGAGAAAAGGGAGAGGCGGTGGTCGGACGCGGCTTGCGGGAGGGGAGAGCTGAGCGGGGGGTGAGGAGGTGGAAGAGGAACAGGGAGCGGGGAGGGAGGATGTTCGGCGTGGACCGCGTGGGGGCGCGTGCCGGCAGGTGGTGGGGCCAGGGGCTGGGCCGGCGGGCTGTGCGTGTGATGCATGTGTGTGTCGGTGTGGCCTGTGTGGCCAGGGTGTGTTGGGTGGCAGGTTGAGAGAGGGTGGGTCTAGGTGGAGGGCTAGGATTGGGTGGGGGGATAGGGCTAGGTGAGGTGGCGACTCGGGATTGGGTGGGGTGATGTGGAGAGGGGAGAGGTAGACTAGGATGGGTAGCTTTAGGACTTAGATGGGGCTGATTAGGTGGACCGTTTTAGGTTCTGGGGGTGGTCGTTCGGGTCGGGTCGGCCCGTTCGACTGCCCCCACTAAAAACAATTAAATGTTTTATTTATTTCAAACAAGCCTTTTGCAAACTAATAGCAGAAAAAGTAAAATATTCCGGCGATCCGGTTTTGCGTGTTGAACAAAGGCGGGGCGTTTAGAAAACAAAACTGGGTTTTTCCGAAATAGTTTTACACAAGCAAATGCAAGATGATGACGATGCTCAAATGCAATGTGGCATGATGACATGAGCATGCGGTCATGATGATGCAATGCACAAAAACAACGCGATTTTCTAGTAGTGATTTTGCGGGATGCCACAATTCGACACCACTAACAATGGATCTTGCCCTCGAGATCCGCCTCATGGTACCGGAAGGAAGGTCGGTGATCTGCATCTTCTCGCTTCGTGTAGATCCTCGCGACACCACTAACGAGGGTCGTTGTCCGTGATCGTCGGGAGAACACTCCGGGATCAAAAGGTCGAAGGTAGAGGTATCAACATTAAGCCACCTCTAGCTTCGATGGAAAGAGGGAACCGATGCATTCTCACCCACTTCAATGTAAAAAAGCGTATAGAAGGGGTAGTCGGCATGGGGGCCAATCCATCACGCACCCAAACTATTACTCTGCACAATCAGTGGAAAAGCGTGCAACCATTCTCGGAATCAGACTGAAGATCTCGACAGCGAGGTTCAGAACAAAGGAGTGATGTAGACTCTACATCGGATCTGGCGTAGATGACGTTGTCGCGTCGGAGAACACCGGAAGGCACAAACAAGGAACAAAGGATGGTAACACCGTAGACGGATTCCACAGGCAGCAAGAACACCGGATGGTAGAACACCGTTATCAGAGGAGGAAGCGAAACCCTGAAGGTACGACGGAGCCCAACCACGAGAAATCCTGGACTCGAAGAGAGAGAAGAGAGCGGATTCAAAACACGTCGAGATGAGAGGAGAATAGCAGAGGGGTAAGGAGTAAAATCAGACCTAATCAGAACTATCCAACCGATTTTGCAAAAATAGTTTTGACACTCTACTTCGGCCGTTAGCTAGGTTATCCTACAGGCTGGACTTGTGGGGTATCGCAACTGCTGGGCTCTGATACCACTCAGAACACCTCGAATCGGACCTATGCAAGTTTCAGCGCTTCGCCAAACCCGCAGAAACGATTCAAAGGTGCCCACCAGCACTTTCGCGGGTGGAAAACAAGTAATAACATTACACAACAGTCCTCGATGGGACCCACGTAACAGATATATACAACATGACTCAATGAGTCAAGAATACGATATAATATACAAAGATCCAAATCACCAGAAAGCGATACAACGTCCGACTACGGACAAGATGCAAATGGGGCTAAGAGCTCAAGAATAACCAATGGCGTCCATAACCCTGCCCAAAGCCGGAAGGGTAACCCCGCTAACGACGCCGATCTCAAACCTGCTTAAACAAAAGGGGTGCCGACAAAGGGCAAAGGAAAAGAGGAGCGTCGATCTTGAGGCCAAGACATGGCGAGGCTAGAATTGCGGTCCTCGCCACATAGGTATGGTGGATCAAGCGCAGCGGCAAAGATGCACTAAACAACCTATAGAGACTCGATGCAATGGCGGCTATCAGAGGGGTGAGAAAGACCTATTCGGAACCAACCTGATACTACCATCAAACAAACCCATCCTGGCGTTCCCCCTCGAGACCAAACGAGGAAGTCAACCGAGGAACTCACACAGTTGGCAGTTTTACTTATTCAGTTATTGTTGCAGCAATTACTAGTCCGGTTTAGGTAATCATCCTGATAAAGTAAGCAGTGGACACTTTTAGTTAACCATTCCGTTATAGTTACAACACTTACTAATCAGATACAGATAGCATGAGATAACCCAAAACCCAGCAGTTGTTGGTACTTTTATTCAGCCATTCCGTTGTAGTTGCAATAATTACTAGTCAGGTACAATGGTCGCAAGCGACACTCCAAACAAGCAATTGTGGGCAGTATTATTTAGCCATTCCATTATAGTGAAGCTGATTACTAGTCATTATAAAGTCAAATTTATAGCAATAAACTTTAGTTATGCTTGTCTATGGTCGAGATACTGTGCTCCAAGTCGTCCATATCCGCGGACACGGCTTTCAGAAAGTTTTACCCAGCCGGGGTGCACCAATAGCAACACACGCTCGAGCAACCTCGGAAAAACCAAAACAAAACCCAACGAGGCTTTCACGACAAAGCATTCACAGGATTCAGAAATATTTCAGGGGGCCACCCCATTGAGTAGACCCGCAACGAAGTAAGCTAGCTCCGAGACGGACTCAAGGTTTGCGTCAATGGCTGTAAACGACTGGGAACCCGAAAGTGTGGCTGGGCTTGTCGATACCGCGAAAACACTCCGCTTACCTAAACAGTACAGTGTGCTCCTCGCACAATCGTAAATACAGAAGTAGCATGGCATAAGTACAGGATCGTAAATAAAACCTCAAACTAGTTTGTGGCCCCAAGAAATAAGACTGAATCAAGCTCTGGCTCAGGGGGGTCCCATATACCTCCCGGATGTGGATAGCGCGATAAATCAAGGAACAGGTATCAAGTACTCGGGGTCCTACGGGACACAAGTGGGCGTTCGGAAACCAAATATTATCTATCACCCACCGATGCCTCTGCTTACTTCAATTTTAGTTGTTAAACAGGAATTAAAGTGAACGATAAGTAAAACTATGATCATCTCCAACATCAACATGCGGCAATACATCAACAACTGTGGCACTGGACGACACGCAACAACACTTGAGCAAGCGACTACGACGCGCAAGTCCAACTATCTACCAAACAACAGGTAATAGGATGTGTCCAAGGCAATATAAGGCTGCAAGGGATATCACGGGCACGAAACTAGAGCATCGCAAATACGATAGCAATAGATCAACAGGAGGGAATAAATACTATAAAAGTAAGATAGGTAGAAAAAGGGGGAGATGCTCGCCTGAAAACATTGTCGAAGGTTCAACCGAAGATCGGGGCGAAGCTCACATCAACTCAACGGGCTTATCCGCGAAGAAGCAAAACACTAGAAGAACACCGGATGCACTATTTATTTCAATGGCAGAAGAACGGGCATGATGCATGTATGATGTATGGCATGGCAAGGTGCGATGCATTTAGGTCATATTAAGCGGAACCGGGGTCCCGGCATTTAAATATATGGTTCAAGTTGTTTAGATACCCCGCAAATTAAATGTTGTAATAGCAAGGCAAGAGAAGTTACCGGTTCGCTACACCAATTTAAATGAGGCCAATATAAGGCTAGATTTGCCCGCATATGGGCCCCATATTTAATTATTAGGTGAATCGGCATAAGGCCCCCAAACCACATGACAAATATGCGTGCATGAACAATTTAGTGTGCAACAATTTTAATTAGATAGCATTTAGCAAAAAAAAGAGGATCGGATCAGGGCCACACATTAGGGTTCGGCAGATCTTGGGGTTCCAGGGTTCGGGGTTCGGTCTCGGGGTCCAGGGTTCGACGGGATCATTCTCGGCATGAACATTCTCGGTTAACGGCGTAGATCTCGTCGTCTCCGCGGTAGTCGGGCCATGTCGTCGGTCTTGGCGTTCAAGGTGGCGAACTTGGCGTTTCGGGGTGGAGATCTTGCCGTATCGGGGAGAAGATCTTGGGGGTGCCGGCTTCGATTGTCGATGGCGAACTTTGCTCGGAGTCGGGAAGAAGTACTCGGTGTCCAAGTAGAAGACCTTGTCGGTTCGTCCCTTGGTCGGTGGCGAACTTGACCGATGGTCTACGAGGTCTCGCCTGGCGAATCCAAGATGTAGGGCTTGGCGTCATCCAACCTGAGAAGCGTCTGCATACCCTAGGATCCTTGCAAGAACTTGAAGGCCAAGGTTCTTAGCTTTCTCCCCACTGACTAGCACAATTGCAGCAGCACCATCGCTTGCTCCTGCCATGTATTTGGGGGCATCTGACATGTCTCCATGCCACCAGCGACCACAACATCGTTGATACCCAACTGAAACGACTACACCGCAAGCATGACAGCCTTCATCCCTGAGGAGCAAACTTTGTTGATTGTGGTGCAGGGGACAGTCGCCGGCGAGCGCGGGGCGAGCGGCGGGCGCGGCGAGGCGAGCAGGGCGGGGCGGCTCCGGCGGGGGTCGGAGCGGGCGAGGAAGGGACGGGGGCGGCCGGAGGGCAGCGGCTCGGGTGGCGGTACGTGGACGCTGGCGGGGGGGCTCGGGAGCGACGGGAGGAGGAGGCAGCCTGGGGCGCGGAGAGGAGGAGGCGCTGGCGAGCTCAAGCGGAGCGGAGGCTGAGCGCGGAGGCGCAGGAGGCGGCGGGCGCCGGCGCGAGCGGAGGCGGCGGTTGGCCGCAGAGGCGAGCGCGCGAGGGAGGTTGATGGGCGGTGGCGTGCGGTGGTTAGAGGGAGGCCGGCGGGCGGCGCGCTGAGGGAGCTCGAGGGGCGCCGCGGGCGGGATGGGCGAAGGCGAGCTTGCAGAGAGGTGGGCAGCGGCAGAGCGGGGCGAGGGGACGCGCGGTGGAATGGCGCAGAGGGTGGAGGAGGGTGGATGCGGGTGCGGGGACGACTGGGAGAGGGGAGCAGGCGGCGGGCCGGCGAGGAGGGAGCGGGCAGAGCCGGCGCGCGGCTGGGAAGCTCGCCGGCGAGCGGCGGCGCGGGAGGGAGAGAAGCTCGAAGCCGGGCGGCGGAGCTCGAGAAAAGGGAGAGGCGGTGGTCGGACGCGGCTTGCGGGAGGGAAGAGCTGAGCGGGGGGGTGAGGAGGTGGAAGAGGAACAGGGAGCGGGGAGGGAGGATGCTCGGCGTGGACCGCGTGGGGGCGCGTGCCGGCAGGTGGTGGGGCCAGGGGCCAGGGGCTGAGCGCTGGCGGGGCTGTGCGTGTGATGCATGTGTGTGTCGGTGTGGCCTGTGTGGCCAGGGTGTGTTGGGTGGCAGGTTGAGAGAGGGTGGGTCTAGGTGGAGGGCTAGGATTGGGTGGGGGATAGGGCCAGGTGAGGTGGCGACTCGGGATTGGGTGGGGTGATGTGGAGAGGGGTGAGGTAGACTAGGATGGGTAGCTTTACGACTTAGATGGGGCTGATTAGGTGGACCGTTTTAGGTTCTGGGGGTGGTCGTTCGGGTCGGGTCGGCCCGTTCGACTGCCCCCACTAAAAACAATTAAATGTTTTATTTATTTCAAACAAGCCTTTTGCAAACTAATAGCAGACAAAGTAAAATATTCCGGCGATCCGGTTGTGCGTGTTGAACAAAGGCGGGGCGTTTAGAAAACAAAACTGGGTTTTTCCGAAATAGTTTTACACAAGCAAATGCAAGATGATGACGATGCTCAAATTCAATGTGGCATGATGACATGAGCATGCGGTCATGATGATGCAATGCACAAAAACAACGCGATTTTCTAGTAGTGATTTTGCGGGATGCCACACCACAGACGGCACCAATTGACGAGGGTTGATTTCGCCAATGCCCATTGTTATGGACTTTGGTTTTGGAGAAGATGGGGATGCTAGAAGTCGCGGAACGGTTAACAGACAAGCAACACGGGACAAGAGATTTACCCAGGTTCAGGCCCCCGGAGGGAAAACCCTACTCCTGCTTGTCTACTCTTGTTTACGGCGGAACCGAAAGTTATAGGGGTGCGCATATGCAATATGGCATGAGGTGTGTATGCGATGGTGGAAGAGGATCCTCGTCGCCATACCCTCCTGGCCTTTATATAGATAGGCAGGTCTCGAGCATAGGTCGAGTCGGTTACAAATTAGGGTATATACCCTTTGAAATTCTATCTAATCTAGACTTGTCCTCCAAGGAGTCGAAAACGTCATGGGCTTAGGACACCCGAAGTCTTCATGGGCCGCGTGTCTTGATGTGGGCCTTCCTTGGGCTGGACCAGGTCTACCAATGTCGTGTACCCGTGGTGTAAGATCCCTCCTTTGTAAAGGAAAGGATCCATGTGATTGCAATGCTAGTCCCTGGATCAATGCTAGCATCCACAGTTTAAGATAAAGTACACATATACAAAGGTCGTTTATTACATTCATTCCAGAGATGAAACATAGTCTTTTACAACTCAGGGCCAAAGGCCTAATACAAGAGTTTATGGAAATAGTAAATAAATACAAGTCCTCATCTTCATGTGCCACAAGCAAGCATGTTGAGTGTAGACTCATGACTCCTACTCATCATCGGAGTAACCTGCAACATCACAAGTTACAGCCACAGTGGGTCAATACTTTGGAATAGTATTGGCAAGTGATACCTTAGTAAATTTTAAGTGGACTATATTACTATATGCATTTTGGCTAAGTGTAGCTTGGCTTGCTTTGCTTGAAAATAGGTTTTCCCTATTAGTTGAAATCTCTAAGTTTTTCTTTGTCAAAAACTTTCCCAAGAAACCACCAATAAACATTGGGGTCCTTCACCCTTGTTCACCCACAAGTTTTACTTAGAAGTTGGAGTGACGAGATTCTTGTAGCTTCCATGTCTTGATGCTCAAGTTGTCCATTGCCATGGACTTGGCTAAGTACTTAGATTTTCCATCTGCAGAGGTTGTGCACTTTCCCCACCAGACTTGGTTTCCCAAGACAGGACCTTTCAGAAGCCTTTCCTTAGTCAAATAGACACGCTCCAACCTATCATTCCCACTACCACCAACTGTCCAAGTGACTAAGTTCTAGCAACCTATATGATCAAGGCATAGCCCATATTGCCAAGTGGTTGCACTGTAAGCTTTCTCAACACTTGGCCTCCAAATCCCTTTGTGCCTGGGTGGCATACCACAAGTGAGATACACAAGCCAAATCCATGGCCTTGTGTAACCACTCAACCAAAAACCACCATTCAAGTCCCATTCCACCCAGGAAGTTCATTGACTTAGTTGTTTTATTAAGAAAAGCATGAGTCCAAAAGGACTTAGAATTATTTCATCATAGCATGTACATTCTTTACCAACCCTTGTTTTCTACTAGCTAGGCTAAGCATGGCATAGTAACTTAACTTAGGAAAATCCCTAGCAATTCTACAATTCTACAACTACATAGGATTTCCCAACATAGCATTTGGCAAAAGTAACATGCAAGACTTAGCAAAATAATTCTAATGCTTATTCAAAATAAAGGGGTGGAAATATCATGAAGTATCACTTGCCTTGGTAATGGGGAGAGTAGCACTCTTCACAATCACAGTCACTAGCAAAATCTACACAAAATTTGTAGCATACAATTACACACAATTTATATACAAACAAAAATATGAATGCATGCATGCAAGAAATTACTAAGTGATGTTTTTGAAAACTCTACCAAGCAAGTGTATGATACAGAAACAAAACAAGTCAAAAAGTTTACTAACTAAACTTATTTAGGTCTAAAACAAATTGCTAAACAAAAACTATGCCCAAAATGGACCTAAACATGTTTCTGCATAAAAGTCATTTTAACAGATACTATTTGTTAAACACATTGCAGATTCAGAAAGGCCTTGATTCACTGATTCCAACTGTATAAAATTTGAAAAAATCTAACGTGGGAATCTCAAGTTATAGCCATTTGAAATCTGGATCTAAATCTGTTTTTGAATTCTGTTTTTAAATCAACCCTAGACACGTGTCGCAATATTACTGGCGCGTACCGATTCGTTTGGATCGACAGACGTAGACCGTAGGATCTAAATTAGATCTAGCGGCACAGAGGCATGCGACACCCCTTCGATTATAATCTATCCTAGCCCTACGATATAGATCCAACGGACACAGACACCAAGCCACTAACTGGCGGCGCTTAACGGCTGCGCGCGGCGGCGACGGCCAGATGGTGGCGGCGCCGACGATACATGAAGCTAGAAGGGTAGGGGAGGTACTCACCGTGATCGCAAGGACGTGGTGATGCTCAACGTACGAACGGCTCGACAAGGGGCGCTTAGGGTTGCGGTGGATTGCTCGCCGGAGTATGGTCTGGCGACGGGTGGCTCTGTTCGAGGTCGAAGGTGACGCTGTCGATCGCGAGGAGGCAAACAAAGGGTGTGGTCAGATGCAGGAGATAACAGAGGCAAACAAAGCGTGCGTGAAGGAGAAGGTTTGAGACGGTCTGATCTTACCGGAGGAGCTCGACGGAATTGAAGCCGAAGACGGTGGCGCTCAGTCGCTTGCATTGCCGACGTTCTAGGTCACGTGCGGGCGAGCTAGTGGTACTGGGAGGTGCGCGAGGTCAAGTGGAGCCTGCTCGTGTGAACCAGGAGCAGAGGGGTGGTCGGAGTTGGCCGGAATCATGGCTGCAGCTCGACAGAGACAGCGGTGTTGCTGTGAGCAATTCCTGCAGCCTGGGGGCGCTCTGGGCTTTGGGTTTGGGGGAGAATGGAGAGGGGGCAGAGGGGGTTTAAGTAGCCAGGATACGAGTGAGATTTACTCGTGCATTTACGCGAATTGAAGCTGCGCAAATCAACAGGAAACGGCCGGCGTCAATTTGGGGATGAACCAGTCGTGGGGGTGGAGACGACGGTACCCGTGTGGGCCGCGGTTGTCAGCGAGAGAGGAGGAGGGGGAGTGGGTCCTGCCTGTCAGCGAGCTGGTGGGTGCGGGGGCGGGTGAAAGAAAACTTTTCGCGGGGTGAAGGTCTGCTGGACTAGCTGGGCCGTGTTGGGCTGAGTCGGCCAGATTGGCTGGCTGTCTATTTTTTTCTTATTTACTCCTTTTCTTTTTCTGATTGTTTTTCTAGGAATGGTTTTCAAATCCTATTTCAAACAATTTTGAATTCAAACCTTCTCTAGCTTTCTGTACAGTGTTCCTTGTACCCAAATAAGTGTCAAACACCTCTGTTCACTCAGACCTACTTGGGTTATTTGAAAATATTACAATAAAACCAAGCCTTTTTGGAGATAATATAATAGGCATAACTTTGGTTTTATTCCATATTTTGTTTTGAAACTTGCCCAAGCTTTTGAAATCACTTAAGTTTGAATTCAAAATATCCTGAATGAAATATGGCACCTTTCTCATTAGCATGTAGCACAAAGGCTAGAGTTTTCATACATCAAATAATGAGCAACATTTGCTCCTGTTTTTGAAATGATTTTGAGATAAAACCCTAAATGATGATGGATGCATGGATGATATGCATGAGTTTTGAATCATGATTTTTTGGAATGTTACACGTGGGGTATATCCATGTTAGTAGCCCACGAGTGTTCAGTCGAATCGTAGATTCGGCTAGAGACTCTTCAATCTTTTGGGTGCTTTGAACCTGCTTTCCAGGAGAAATGTTTTTAGTTCATAGGGACTGTTGATGCGTGTTCCTGGCTCACCCGACGGATCAGGGCCAGTTAACTGTCATAGGACAAAACAACATGATCTTCATCAAACTCGAGTCCCCGGACTGGAATTCGAAATGATTGCTTATGTGATTTGACTCAGGCCGTTATGGACTTATAGGAGTCAAATCCCAGTGAATTTCAAGTGGTGTACCCAACGCGTTAGTCGGGATTTTCATCGTGCATGTTGAAACGGAAGTTTGCTGGCAGAGCGCAGTCAAGTGCGTTACCAGGCCATCAGATGATATTTGTAGAGCTTATCTTTGCGTCGCAGACACATCATCCGAAGTTTTATCACCGTGGAGGTGTTTCGGGTGGCCAAGGAGACTGTTTGTCACTTAACATTGGTTTGGGCAAAGTTGCCGAAAAAGATTTTGTAGTTTTTGATACGAAGGATTGCAGTCGAAAAATTCATAGGGTGTGCGACCAGTGCTCCCTATGGGAGTAGCCCCAGAGTGTTGGTTCGAGTTGTAGACTCGAGCAGAAACTTTAGTTCAGTCATTTTCAACATAGGTCCGAAGGACACGATATTTTTTTGGATGCTTCAACCGATCCTCCCTATGGGAGTAGCCCCCAAGTCCGTACTGGAGTCGCAGACTCGATGTAGGACTTGAAGATAATTGCGAGGTGTTGTTACCTTAGTCATTACTCAAGTGCGCGGACAAAACTCCTGATAGGAGTATCCCCCGAGTAGTTTCTCGAATCTTAGATTTGAGTAAGTACTTCATTAATCATCCGAAAATTTTGAGTCGTTGCTTGGCCTTGCCTTGATGACGTCAGTGCTGACGATTGGTGACCTCAACCATCTGCGGCAGCAGAGGTGATGTGATGAGACGATCGTGGGTCCCACCGCCTGACTTGAATTTGACTAGTCACGCACAGACGTGGCAAAAATTATGGCATCTCCTCGATTTCTGTGCATAGTGGACGGCGTGCTGGTGACGGTTCGGTGTAGTGTTGACACGTGTAGAGTTATATTTGAGGTGCGCGCTAGGGCTTCTGGATCAACGGATCATTTGTGTTGTCTTCTTCCTTTTATACCATAGGTAAACAGTAGTTTTCTTTTACCCTTCGTTATTTTCCTCATCTCCATTGCTTCCATTTGCACGAGCTTTGCTGCCCTTTGCTGCGCTCTGGATGTTCTTCGCACTTTCCCTTCATCCTTTTTGCACGCGCACCGCCACCGTCGCCGCCACAAAATGGGCAAGCCAAGGAAGACCGTTGTCGGAGCTGGTTCGAGCGCCGCCACCGGCGGCAAGAAGGTCGCCGCTACCGTCCGCGCCACGGATGGCGGGTGGAAGCGCACAGAGATGCGCGTTGGGGACATGCGCAAGCTGCGTGATTCTGGGTTGATTCCCCAGAACAAGGAGGACACCATCCTCCCCGGTGACGAGGTAATCCCGCACCCACCCGAAGGGTTTAGGGTGATGTTTTACTCCTTTGTCATCTGCGGTCTTTCTCTTCCTGTCCACGAATTTCTTCTTGGACTCCTCTTTTTCTATGGGATTCAATTGCATCATTTTTATCCCAACTCTCTTCTCCACATCGCCTGCTTTATCACTCTTTGCGAGTGCTGGCTCGGTATCGAGCCGCACTTTGGCCTCTTCCGGAAGCTCTATTCCGTGAAGAGGCAGTCTGGCACTGGCGGAGTCTATCCGCTCGGCAGTTGCATCATCTCCATTCGATCCTCTATTATTTTCTTCTCCTTTTCCATGTGCGAGTCCGTCCAGTATTGGAGAAAGAAGTGGTTTTACATCCGTGACGCCAAGTTGTATGGACAAGAATATGGTCTCGCCCCATTTGATTCCACTCATAAAATCATCTCGAAGAGGTCGTGGAAGAACCACATCTTGGAGGGTGAAACTGCAGAGGTGGAGGAGCTCTATCGTCGCGTGGAGTCACTCCAGATGGTGGCTGAGAAGGAGGTCAATGGCGTGGACATCATCCGCACCTTCCTCAAGCATTGGGTGCAGCCACTCCAAGCGAGGGCGCATCTGATGTTTTTATATGCTGGCCGTAGCGACCTGACGAGGTTCTCACCCGAGGAGCTATCCAAGGGTGATCTTTATAGAGCCCTTCAGCCTCTGCTTAAGTACAAGGCCGATGAGGACCTCCCGGGGAAATCCTTGACCTCCCCCTTCAACACTGCAAATGCAGTTCCGCATGTGGAAACTTGTAGTTTGCGCGTTGTGATTTTTTAGTGTTTTAGTATCACTAATCATGTTCTCTTGCGTCTTTTGTTTGCAGGGTCTCAAGGTAGTGGGTATGATGCCCCCTCTGCCTGAGAAGTTTCCGATTGCGCTGGATAACGAAGTTGTGGATTCTGAATCCAAGCTTCCTCCGGCGCAGTCTCCTACTGCGGGCGCTCCCGAGGCGAGCGAATGGCGGACCCAAAAGCGCACCCAGAGCGAGTCTTATGATGCGTCTACCCCTCCAACTCCAAGGGGTCCGCAGTTCCTCGAGCAAAACGGTGTGGAAGAAGGTGCGTCGTCTGCGACTTTCCCTGCCGTGCCCCTTTGGGCTGTGGCTCCGCGGCCGCCAGCCAAGAAGAAGGATAAAGCATCTCCTGTATTCAATTTTTCGGACATCGAGTCGTAAGTTGCTTCGATTGGGTCTTGTTTTTCCTTTCGTCTTTGCAATTTTAGCTTGATGCTGATTTGATTGGTCGCTTGCAGCAATCCTTCAGAGGAGTCCCTTGACGGGGACACTCAGGAATTAATGGCGGAGTCGAAGCCGACGACTTCTATCCCCCAGGTTGTGGCCGACTCTAAGGACAATGGCCCAAACTCCTCCAGGAGAGAAGCTGGGGCAGTCGCAACTCAGAAGGAAGCATGCAGACCTTCAGAGTCCACGCCTGAACACGTAAGTGTTGTCTTTGCTTCATGGGGGAGCCCCCGAGTCCTTTTTGTGTGATCTGTTGATCTTTTGATTTTTTGGAGGGAGCCCCGAGCCCTTTGTTCATCGATTTGTGTATCTATGTCTTCTGTAGCCTTTTGTACACAGCGCCAACCTTCTCATCTAGCAGCATCTAGCGTTGGATGGTCAACTACAACACCTCCAAGGTGCGTAGTCATCTCTTTTGTTTATTCACCTAGTTTACATAGTTTGTTTGTTGTACTCATTCGATGCTTCTTCATGATGTAGATGATAATAATGCTGCTCTCCGAAGACTTGATGCTCTCGAAAAGAGCCTCGGTTAAGCGGAGAAAAAGGCCGTGGATGCTGCAGAGGCTAAGGAGCGCCTGCAGAAGGAGGCTGAGGATCGCGAGCAGCAGCTCGCGGCCGTTGCATCTGCGTAGGAGAAGGAGATGGCTGACAAGCTCATGGTTGTTGCCAAGGCTATTTATGGTAAGTTATGCCTGTATTCTTTTGGTATTCTGGTTTTCGAGTGCGCTTTATCCTTCCCCATTCGAGTGTGTTTCATTCTTCTTTTCAGATGCTTCAGGAATCACGTTTGATCGTGGTGCGCAGGAGCACGGAGATGCATTGGCTGATGCCGCCGCTACGATCAAGGATCGCTTCTCCACTGCCGCTGGCTCCTTGGAGAAAGCCAAGAAGGTGCTCGCGCGCTTCTACAAGGAGATCGTCCCTAAGGGCGTTGCCCTTGACGACGTCAACACCCTTGCGGATGCCCTATCAGATGATGCTCTGGAGGAGTACAAGGTCAAGCAGAAGGGCATCGGCGCTTCCATGGGGCTGGCGATGACATTTGGAGCCAAGCTAGACCTACCACAGGTTACATCCAGGATGCCAACAACGGCGGATGGCTCTAAGGTAGATTTCGCCCTCCTTGCTTCTTGCTGCAAGCGCTATGGGACTAAGCTCATCGACCTCCTGGCTGACTATGCGGCGAAGCAGCAACATGATGCCAAGAGCAGGCCGTCTGGCTCCAAGACTGCTCCAGATGCGGGCTCTTAGGCCTATGTATTGTAGCTAGTATAGCTTCTTATTTTTCTTCATTTTGTAATGTCTTGCTGATGAACAAGCCCAATTATGCCATGAGGTGGCTTTATTTATGTATATAAGTTTGTCTTTTGAGATGCTTCAAGAAATGCTTGTGATGTTCATGCTTGCGTATTTTCCTTTAGGGTCCTTCGGGCGAGGTTCCGATTGTCACTCCGACTGCTCCTGAGCCGCGGCAATCTTTGGATGATGCGTCGCAATTGGCTTTTCTACGCGATCATGTTCGTAGCTTGGGGAAGGACATACTTAGCATTCGAGGCCACGCAGATGTGTGGAAGTCCAAGGCTAAGCGAGCCACGGCCAGGGAGGAGTTCTTGCTTGGGGAGTTGCGGCAGATGGGTGAGAAACTTTAATGTAAGTCTTCGCGAACTGGTGTTGTTTTAGGTGTAGCTTTGTATGCTGGCTCATTGCATGTGTTGTGCAGATGTGCATCTCATTCCGAGGGAAGAGAAGGAGCGTGTCGCCATTCAGATGAACTGTTTGACGCAGCAAGACCTGGAGGATGGTGGCTTCTTCTGGATGGACCGTGATCGAGCCATCGTCCTTGTGACGTTGCAAGATCACGTGAACCAGGTTCTTCGAGTGTTGAGGCAAGCGAGGTCATCTTTGGCGGCCATCTGGTCCATCATGTTCCCTTTGGACGTCGCGCCTTCTACCTTCCTTGGTCTTCTTGGCAAATTTCGGAATGTGGGCCACGTCAAAGAGTTAGTGCGGCATCAGCTGATTGCAGGGGTCAAGGCTGCCTTCTCTCTTGTTCGGTTGCATCGCCATGATGTCAATCTTGTGGAGGTGGCGACTAGGCCACCCCTTCGATCGGATGGCAGCTTATGGGACCTGCGCCCTCATTATGCGGCTGTGGCGCAGCATGCGGAGGAAATTGTAGATTTGTTCGAGCAACGGGCGAATATAATGCTCCAGAACAATTAGATCCTGTAAAGAAAAACATATGATGTAAAATTTGTATGTATTAGAGTGGGCTTAATGACGCCCTTAGTAAAGTTTATGTTTTTGGCACGTGGTGCTTTGTTGTGTGCATGTCCTTTTCGTTAGCCTGACGTGGTCAGCTACTCAGGTTGTATGATTTGTTCTCAGTCGACGAGGTCGTGAGGTGAGGCGTAGCCCCCGAGCGTATTTAGCAAAAAGTAATGCAAGGAGAAAAAGGTGTTTGGGCTAAGGAACTTAGCTTTTATTCATAGCGTAACGAGGAGGTACATTGCTCGACTGAGAAGCCTTGGCTGAATAGACTTCTTGAAAGTAAAGGGTAACTAGGGGTAGAAGCGTCGCAGTTGTGCGACGTTCCAGGGGTTGAAGTATTCGACTCCTAATGCGACGTCCATGAGGCGGTAGGCGCCACCTGGGATGACTTCGGTGACGATGTAGGGTCCTTCTTAGGATGACTCGAGCTTCTTGGGCTGTTCTTGCTTGAGCCATAGGACGAGGTCTCCTTCGATGAAGGACCTTGGCCGCAGCCGATGGCTATGGTAGTTGCGGAGGCTCTGCTTATAGACCGCTGATCGAGCCGGCGATGTCGCATGCCTAGTCATGTGTGTTGACGGCGTCTTCGAGTACTGCCGATGATTCGGCTTCACTGTAGGTGACGACCCGTGGGGCCTTGTGGCGTACCTCGGCAGGCAGCATGGCTTTGGCTTCGTGCACCATGAAGAAGGGCGTGTAGCCAGTTGAGCTTTTTGGCATTGTTCGCAGGCTCTAAAGAACAGAGGGTAGCTCATCTGCCCAGGCTCCCGCAAGCCTTTCGAGTAGGCACAACAGGCGCTTCTTGATGCCATTGCCTATGAGGCCGTTGGCCTTTTCGACCTGTCTGTTGGTCTGCGGGTGCGCCACTGAGGCGTATGATATGTTAATGCCAAGGTTCCCACAGAAGGCTCCAAATTCCTTCGAGATGAAGTTCGAGCTATTGTCCGTTATGATGATGTGAGGCATGCCAAACCTATAGATGATGGAATCGAAAAATTTGACGGCAGTTTTGCCGCTTTGGTTGGTGACAGGAATATCCTCGATCCACTTGGTGAACTTGTCGACTGCAACCAAGAGGAAAATGTGGCCTCCTAGCGAGGACTTTGGCAGTTTTCCGATCATGTCGAGGCCCCATTGGGCGAAGGGCCAGGCCAGCGGTATGGGCCTCAGCTCGGATCCTGGCGCGTGCGGCTTGTCCGCTTATCTCTGGCAGGCGTTGCACCTCTGCATGATGACCTTGGCTTTGTTCATGGTTGTTGGTCAGTAGGACCCAGCTCGTAGAGCTTTGGCTACTAGGGCGCGACTGACATGGTTATACCCTGCGGGTAAACAACCTTAGCATACCTGGTCCAGCCCAAGGAAGGCCCACGGCGAATATGCACCAGCCCATGAAGATTTTCGGGTGACCTAGGCCCATGACGCCTTCGGATCCTTGGAGAGCAAGACTAGAGTAGATAGAATATTCCAAGGGGTAAACCCTAAAAACCTGTAACCGACTCAATATGTGCCTAGGAACTTCCTACCTCTATATAAAGGACAAGAGGGCACGATGAGGAGGCTCTCTCACATATCACCGCATACACACCTCCACGCCAGATTGCATCTGCGCACCCCTGTAACTTTCGGTTCCGCCGTAATCAAGAGCAGACAAGCAAAAGTAGGGTTTTCCCTCCGGGGGCCTGAACCTGGGTAAACCTCGTGTCCCCTTGTTGCTAACCGTTCCGCGATCTCCAGCATCCCCATCTTCTCCAAAACCCAAGTCCATAACAATGGGCATTGCCGAGATTAAACCTCGTCAATTGGCACCGTCTGTGGGAACTAGGGGCGCTGATTGTGCGATCGTGATGGTCACAACCAAAGTGATCTACAACTCCGCGGCGAGGGAGAGTCATCTCCTCTTCGGCGCCTTCGACTTCACCGCCCACTCGCCAGCCACCCTGAAGGACTTCAAGCCCGTTGGCGATGGACTCGAGATCCTGTTCGAGAGCTTCTACTTCCAGGTGGGGCAGACCGGCACTCTCCGACTCCCAGAGCGGGTGCCCCTGCCATCGACCAGGACCGCTTCGTGGGCTCCACACCCCGTGCTACGCACATCACCATCGGCAGATGAGTCCTATGACAGCAACAGCTGCAACTCAGATCTGTGCGATCCACCATCGGATGAAGGAACCTATGGTTCCGGATCCGAAAGCTGCGGCAGCAGCAATCCGATCTATTAGCGCTACCAATGCGCCACAGTTATCCAGAGTGACGTGGATCAGGAGCATAACCCGCCACCCAACCCGCAGGGTAGAAACAGCGAAAATAGAAGAAGCCAGTCACCCCACCCAATGGGGACGACACCGATCGGGTCATCCACCTCAGTGAGGAAGGATGGACTCAAGCACGCGAATCTGTAGCAGGCAACAAGATCCTACCCATGGGTGCCTCACGGGACCTGCTGATGGCATACCACATGCTCCTAATCAAGGAGCACAAGAAGCAGGTGAAGGTGCAAGAGGTGCTTGACAAACGCAAGAAAGCAGCCTCGGAGTCCAGTGCGTGGAGAGTTGCACTCTCCGCCATGGGCATTGGCTCCAGCTCGCACGACAACCATGGCAACAAGCACCGTTCTCGCACGGAGAACATGGATCCCAAGGCACGTCGCGAGGTGCCTCGAGCCCTCAACGCGTCCTTCATGGAGATGGATGCCTACGGCAACGTCATCCCGAAGACACCGCAAGATATGATCATGGCAGCCACCGCATACCTCGCGTCCCATCCACCTCCGGAGGGGGACCCGAAAAGGGCCATGCACAAGTCCATGCTTACCGGACTCGGACTCGTTGGAGCTGCGCTCCACGGGGAAGCTCTTGCGGAGCAAAAGAAAAAGACTGCGGTTAGGTTCAACCGCAGCCCCACGCCCTCATCCAAGGATGAAGAGCACGACTTTCCTCGAAGGCACAAGAGATCGCGCCGTCGTAGTCGCGATTACGACGCTCGAAGCGAGCTAACCCAGCGCAAGATCGACAAAGCGCGCGTCAAGCGCGTATGCTCGTCCGAATCTGAAGAGGATGACGATGAAGGAGAACTCTGCGGAGCCCAATGCTTCAGCAGATCTGTTCGGCGGACACGGATGCCGCGGAACTTCAAGCTTCCTTCGGACACTCCGAAGTTAGACGGCACACATGACCCCAAGGCGTGGTTCAGCGACCACCTATCATCCATCAAGCTACACGATGGAAAAAAGGAAATCACCATGCAATGCCTTCAGCTGTAGCTCGGATATGGCTCAGCAGCCTATCCTCGGGATCCATCCAAAGCTGGGAGGAACTGATGTATAGTTTCGTCTGAAACTTCAAGGGCACCAGCAAGAGGCCTGCCTCGATCGAGGAGCTGCGGGCCTGCACCCAACGAACAGGCGAATCCACTCGCTCGTACATAATGCGCTGGTCCAACACCAAGAACTCCGCGACGCACATCTCTGAGGAGAGAGCTATCGACGCCTTCAAGGACGACGTCAAACGCTAGGACTTCAAAGAAGAACTTGGGCTCGTCAAGCCCAAGACACTTGACCACCTCATGGACATCGCCAACAGGTGGGCCGATGGCGAGGACTCTGCCCACCGAGTGTAGGAGGAGGAAGATGACTATGGCCGGCGACGTGAGCGCCGTAGCAAGAGAAGATCGCGCGTATACGACGATCGTGATGGACCCGACATGGTCGCGGCTGGCTACACCGACCGCCGCAGCGACGGCAACCGCGGAAACGGCGGATACCGCAGACGGAGGATGCCCAGCGTAGTCATTGCAACGCCGTGGCCGTGACGACGGACCCTCAACATACGATAAACTGTCGGGTCCATGCACCATCCACTTCTACATCGACAAGCAGGATGGTAAGAAGAAGGCAAGCCACATGCTCAAGGACTGCCGCGAGTTCCAGAAACTCAGCAAGAGCATGGCTCAAATGAGGCAGCAAGCCTCGAACCCTGGATATGGGAATGCACCTGCACCAGGTGAGATCGCACATGGAGCTCCTCCACCACCACCTGCGGGACCTTCGAACCACCCAATCGCACCCGCACAGAATAACGGTGGGCACGGGTACCCCGCGCCGAAAGGATCGCTGATGATCCAAAAAGGGCGCCCAATGAACAGGGTGCAGAAGAAAATCACCCGCCAAATTAATCTGGCCGTGACCGGTCCGCCCGCCATCCCTAAGTACCCCAACAGATCGGAGTCCTGCATCATGTTCAGCCGTTCGGATCACCCTTGTCAGGTCCCTCGCGCAGGTAATGTTGCCCTGGTGCTCGAGGCGCAGATCAGAGGGTTCGACATGAGCCGCGTCTTCATGGACGGTGGCAGCGGCATCAATCTGATCTTCGCCAGTACCTTGGCAGCAATGTGGATCCCGCTATGCAGCCTGGAACAATCTGATACAACGTTCCACGACATTGTCCCAGGGAAGGGTGTATTCCCCCTGGAAAGATATGGCTCGACGTCATCTTCGGCAAGCCAGATAACTTCCGATGCGAGCGACTCGAGTTCGAAGTGGTGGACTGGCCATCACAATACCATGCCATCCTCGGGCGCGTGGCATTCACACGATTCCTGGCAGTACCGCACTATGCGTACCTACTACTCAATATGCCAGGACCTAGGGACATCATCACTGTCCACGGGAGCTTCACTTGATCGTACCACTGCGACAGGGACTTCAACAGAATCTCCCAGTCATTCGGCATGCAGGAGGAGCTCGTAAGGCTCCGTGAGGTGACAGACAATGGGGCACCCCCAGTCGCAAGACAGAACGCACCAAACATGTCCTTTGACTCCACCGTCAACACAAAGAAGGTGCAGGTCCATCCAATGGATGCCTCTAAGACGGCGCTGATCGCCTACGACCTCAGCTCCGCATAGGAAATCTCCGCTTGGTGTCCTACGGACATGCCAGGAGTTCCCAGGGAATTCGCCGAGCATGCACTCAACGTCTTTCCATACGCCACGCCCGTCAAACAGTCCATACGACGACTGTCCGAACCATGGGCCGAAGCAATTAGAGTCGAAGTCAATAGACTACTCGACGCAAACTTCATCAGGGAGATCAAGGAGAGCGAGTGGCTCGCCAACACCGTGATGTTCCCCAAAAAGGACACGGACATCCTGCGGATGTGCGTGGATTTCACATCGCTGAAAAAGCACTGCCCGAAGGATCACTTCCCTCTCCCTCGGATCAATCAGATCATCGATTCGACTGCAGGATGCGAGAAACTCTCCTTCCTTGATGCCTACTCAGGCTACAACCAGATCTGACTAAAGGTCGAAGATCAGGATAAAACGGCGTTCATCACGCCGTTTGGAGTGTTTTGCTACAACACAATGCCCTTCTGGCTGAAGAACGTAGGCGCCACGTACCAACGGTGTATGCAGGCATGCCTGAAGGACCAAATCGGCCGCAACATCCAAGTCTATGTCGACGACATAGTCATCAAAACAAGGGAGGCTAAGACGCTCATTGACAATCTCCGCGAGACGTTCGATAACCTTGATCGATACAAGATCAAGCTAAATCCAGAAAAGTGCACCTTCGGCGTCCCATCTGGTCAGCTGCTAGGCTACTTCATCTCCCAGCGAGGGATCGAGGAGAACCCGAAGAAAATCCGGGCCATAATGGCCATGGAAAAGCCGAAGAACCTCAAGGGCGTCCAGCAGCTTGTCGGGCGAATCGCAGCATTGAGCAGGTTCATCAGCTTCATGGGCGAAAAGCTCTGCCGTTCTATCAGCTGCTACACAAGGCAGGAAAATTCAAGTGGACGCCCGAGGCGGACGACTCATTCGAAGATCTAAAGCGGCTGCTCTCTACCTCGCCCGTCTTGGTCACGCCAAAGGAGCGCGAGCCTTTACTGCTATACATAGCAGCAACACACCAGGTGGTAAGCACCGTACTTGTGGTCGAGCGACCCGAAGAAGGCAAGACCCATGGGGTCCAATGCCTAATCTACTCCTCAGTGAGGTATTGACACCGACAAAGCAAAGGTACCCTCACTACCAGAAACTCGCCTACGGCGCGTTCATGACGGCTCGTCGGCTAAGCCACTACTTCCAGGAGCATCAGGTGATGGTCGTCAACGAGGCGCCCCTGGACAACATCCTGAACAACCTGGAGGCCACAGGATGTGTGGCCCTGTGGGGCATCGAGCTGTCACCTCTAGACATCGTCTACGAGAAGCGCCACACGATCAAGTCTCAGGTCCTTCCGGACTTCCTCGTCCACTGGATGGAACAGCAGCTGCCAGACACACCGGACATGACATAGTCATGGACGATGCACTTCGACGGCTCCAAGCGCGAGGCCGGAGCAAGAGCCGGGGTTATACTGACCTCCCCGCAGGGCGACAAGATGAAGTACGTCCTCCGGATGAAATTCTGAGCCTCCAACAACGAGGCCGAGTATGAGTCCCTCATCCATGGCATGAGGATGGCCAAGATCTGCGGCGCAACGCGCCAGGTCATCTACGGAGACTCGAACCTTGTCGTCCAGAAGATGATGAACGAGTGCGACGCACACACCGCGAACATGATCGTGTACCGTGCACTCTAAAACACACTTGAAGGAGACTTTGATGGCTGCGAGCTTCGGCACGTTGGAAGAGAAAGCAATGAAGAGGCTGATAGAATCGCCAACATCGGGTCCACCTACGCACGGTGCCACCAGGTGTGTTCCTCGAATAGATCTGTGTGTCATCCATCAAAAGGAAATTCCCCAAGGGATCACCCGAAGAAGCAGAGCACTCGGGGGTTGCGCTACCCGAAGGATAGGAAGGACCCGAAAAGCTCGACACAGAAGTCGCAGTGGTCAAACTAATGCAGGTCATGGCAATCGAAGAAACTTGGACACGGCCATACCTCAGGTACCTGATAGACGGAGAGCTGCCTGATAGCCCGACAGATGCCCGGCGCATATCTCGCCGGTCCAAGGCCTTCACCATCATCAATGGCGAGCTGTACAAGCGCAGCATTTCGGGTGTACTCCAAAGATGCGTCACCATCGGTGACGGTAAAACCATCCTCCAAGACATCCACGAGGGCATCTGCGGCCATCATGCGGGCAGCCACGCCCTTGTCGCCAAAGCTCTACGATTCAGATTTTACTGGCCAACAGCCATGAACGATGCCAAGGACATCGTCCGAAGATGCAATGGGTGCCAGAGGTTCGCCGACAAACCACACACACCCGGATCGGAGCTTAGGCCCATACCTCTGGCCTGGACTTTCGCACAGTGGGGGCTCGATATGATTGGCAAACTGCCAAGGTCCTCGAAAGGAGGTCACGTCTACCTCCTGGTCACAGTCGACAAATTCAGCAAGTGGATTGAGGCCATGCCCGTCACTAACCAAAAGGGCAAAACTGCCGTCAAATTCTTCGAATCCATTGTCTACAGGTTCGACGTGCCGCTCATCATCATCACCGACAACGGGTCGAACTTCATCTCCAAAGAATTCCAGGACTTCTGCGATGACCTCGGAATCAACATCACATATGCCTCCGTGGCGCACCCGCAAACGAACGGGCAGGTCGAAAAGGCCAACGGCCTCGTCGGTGCTGGCATCAAGAAGCGCCTAATGAGCCCACTTGAGCGACTCGCAGGAGCCTGGACACAGGAGCTACCCTCGGTACTCTGGAGCTTGCGCACGACACCGAACAACTCAACTGGCTAGACGCCCTTCTTCATGGTGCACGGAGCCGAAGCCGTGCTACCAGCAGAGGTATGCCATAAGGCCCCACGGGTCATCACCTACAGCGAAGCCGAATCAACGGCCGCACTCGAAGACGCCGTCGACACACTCGACGAAGCACGTGACATAGCAGCAGCTCGATCAGTGGTGTATCAACAGAGCCTCCGCAACTACCACAGCCGACGGCTGCGTCCAAGGTCCTTCGTCGAAGGAGACCTAGTCTTGCGACTCAAGCAAGAGCGACCGAAGAAATTCGAGTCACCATGGGAAGGACCCTACATCATCACTGAAGTCATCCCAGGTGGCGCCTATTGCCTCAAGCACATGGAGTCCGGAGTTGCATACTCCAACCCATGGAACGTCACACAACTGCGATGGTTCTACCCCTAGCTACCCCCTCCTTTTACTTTCAATAAGGCTATTCAGCCAAGGCTACTCAGCCGAACAATGTACCTTCTCCTTACGATATAAATAAATCTAAGTGTCTTGCCCCAAATTTTTGTCTATTGTTCATATTTTACTCCATGTTACAACACACTCGGGGGCTCCCCTCACCTCACGACTTCGTCGACTGAGAATAACGCATGTACACCTGAGTAGCTGACCATGTCAGCCTAACAAAAAGGGCACGCATACAAATAAGGCACCACATGCCAACAACAACAAACCTTTACAACAAAGGGCACAACACGCCCAGTCGAATACATACAAATTTTACATCTATCTTTTTACAGGTCCTACCTATTCGAGAGAATCACCTGCGCACGCTGCTCAAAGAGATCTACAATTTGTTCCGCAAACTCCCTTACAACTACATAATGTGGACGCATATCCCACATACCACCATCCAACCGAAGAGGCGGCCCAGCTGCCACAGCAACAAGTTCTATGTCGGGACGATGCAGCCAAACAAGAGAAAGTGCAGACTTCACACCTGCAACAAGCTGATGGCGTACCAGCTCCCTAACATGATGCACATCTCGAAACTTCGCTAGCAGGCCGCAAAGAGTCGATGGTGCCTCATCCAGGGGAAACATCACGTGCAGAACCGATGCCAACGAGGTCTTCGCCTGACGCAGAACCCGCGACACCTGGTGAACACGATCCTGCACAGTTGCAAGGACCATGGCATGATCACGGTCCATCCAGAAAAAGCCGCCGGCCTCCATGTCCTGCTGGGTCAAGCAATTGATCCGAACAACAACACGCTCCTTTTCCTCCTTAGGAACAAGGTTAGCACCTGCAACAATTGCACAGTAAGATGATAGGCCAGCAGACGCATCCGAACAAATAAGCAGCAGCTCGAAAAACTTACATTGAAGCTGTTCGGCTAGACGACGCAACTCGCCCATCAAATAATCCTCTCTGGCAGCGCCTCACTCTGTCTTCGATTTCCAAACATTGGCATGGCCGTGCACTCCAAGCAATTATTTCTCAAGACTACGGATGCGATCACGCATAAACGCAAGCTGCGATGCACCATCCAAAGATGGTCGCAACTGCGGCGCAGACGAAGTGTCAGCGGGACCATCACACGAAGGTCCCTAAGGGAAAAGAAGGCAGCGATATGAACAACCACACAAATGGACAAGGAACTCAGAGATTCATTATATGCAGCAAAAAGACACTGCGTGGCACAAGGATTTTTCATAGACATAATTACAACAAAAGAAACAAAAGCTATCCTACAACTACAAGGCCTAAGAAGCCGCATCCTGGGTAACCTCGGAACCGGACTGCCTACTCTTGGCCTCCCCTTGCTGCCTCAGCGCGTACTCAGCTAGCAAGTCAATCAACTTCGGCCCATAACGTTTACAGCGGGCAGCATAGAGGGCGAAGGCTACCTCGGATCCGTCAGCAGCCGTCGGCATCTGGGAGGTGACCCAATGAATATCCAGCTCCGCTCTAGACGCCAGGGCCATCGCCAGCCCGACGGATGCACCGATGCCTTTCTGCTTGCGCTTGTATGCTATAGGCGCGTCGGCTGACAGCACATCCACCAGTGAGTCGACATCGTAGAGGGCGATGCCCTTGGGGACGAGCTCCTTGTAGAAGATCCCAAGAACCTCCATGGCCTTGGCGAGTGAGCCAACCACGGTACTGCAGCAGTATTCTACCGCCGCAGTGGCATCATCCAGAGCACTTCCGTGCTCCAGAGCACCGCGGTCAAACTCGACACCTGCGGCATCTATACAAACGGAAGAGGCAACATGAAGAAAAGGAAATAGAAGAAAAGAAAAGGAAGCCAACAAGGAAAAGACAAAACCACTCACCCTAAATAGCCTTGGCAACCTCCATTAGCTTGTAGGCTACCTCCTTCTTGCGCGAGGCCGCAGCGGTGGCGAGTTGCTCCTCGCGGTCCGTAGCCTCCTGCTGCAGGCGCTCCTTGGCAGCGGCTGCGTTGGCTAGCTCCTACTCAAGGCGCTCCTTCGCACCAACAGCATCCTTGGCCTTTTTCTCCGCTCGCCCAAGGCTCTTTTGAGAGCATCAAGCTCGCGGAGGGTGTTATTGTTGTCCTCTGCAAACAGCAGAGCACTTATCAGATCTAAGAAAAGGAAATAGAAGAAGACGCAAAAAGACCAACCCATGAACGTACCCTGAAGCTGTTTGAAGCTAGCCTCCAACGCCAGGTGCTGCTGCACCAGTTGGTTGGCGCCTTGCACAAAAGGCTGCAAAAAGACAGTACTTGTCAAAAGAAAGGCTCGGGGGCTACGCCCAAAGAACGAGCAAGACATAATACACACATGAAAAATAATGCTCGGGGGTTCCCCCCGAGCCAGGTACAAATAAAAAAAAGAAGAAAAGGCACGATCGACAGATCACCCGAAAGCTGCTCGGGGGCTGCCCCCGAGACACAAAGAAAAATGACCAGCAGATCATTCGAAAAGGCTCGGGTGCTCCCCCTATGGCAGAAAACAAAGCACTTACGTGGTTAGACGGCGACTACGAAGGTTCGCCTGCAATCTTCTGAGGGACAACCACCCGAGCCTCCTGCGGAGAAGGGTTCGGAGCAGCTCCCTCAGAGGTGGCCACCATCTGAGGAGGAGGAGGACGAGCAACCTTCGACTCCGCCACCATCTCCTGAGCACCATCGCTGAAGGAGCCGTTAGAAGAGTGGCTGCAAAATAAAACATCAGACAAGAGCAATCAAGCAAAATCAAAATAAAGCAAAAGGCAACTGGAAAAACTTACGAGTCGAAATCGCTCAAGTCGAAGAAAGGCGGGGTCCTCCTGCCCTTCTTCTCTTCCTTCTTCCGCTTCGCCGGCGGGTGCGGAGCTACACCCCGCACGGGAACGGCAGGAATAGGAGAGGAAGAGCACCCATGATCCCCACTATGACGCTCAAGGCACAGCGGGTCCCTAGGTGTCGGCGGAGTCGAAGCATCCGAAGTTTCACTCGAGCTCCGCGTCCGCTTTCGAGTCTGCTCCTCGCTAGACTCAAAAGCCTCCTCAGTCGGCGACCGCGCCGAAGGAAGCTCAGACATGGAGTCCACTACCTCATTGTCCGGTGCATCCGGAAACAGTTCGGGTAGTGGCGGCGACATGCGCGACACTTAGAACTCCTGTGCAAAAGGAAAAGCAAATTTGTAAACACACAAGCAAATACAAGGAAAACGCAGTCGAAAAAAGCGCTACGTGCACGTCCCAGATCTACACCTACGGAACCGGACGAGAAGCAGCGAATGGAGGAGTCAGCGACTTCCCCGGAATATCCTCTCCAGCCTTGTACTTCAGTAGCGGACGAAGAATCCCGTCGATATACCCCTTGGAAAACTCCTTATCCGAAACCCTAGTCGGATCACGACGACCAGAATAAAGGAACATCGGGTGCGCCCTAGCCTGGAGCGGCTGCACCCGACGTTTAAGGAAGGTGCGGATGATATCCACAACGTTCACCTCCTTATCCGGAATCAACTGGAGATCCTCCACCCGTTGATAGAGCCCCTCTATCTCCGCCACCTCGCCATCTAAGATCTGGTTCTTCTAGGACCTCTTCGGCTCGATTTTCTGGGAGGGGTCGAAAGGAGCAAGACCAAATTTCTGTCCGGCCACTGTGGAGTCGCGGATGTAAAACCACCTCCTCCGCCAGTACTGGACAGACTCGGACATAGAAAAGGAGAAGAAAAGCAAGTTGGATTTAAGGGAAATGATGCAACCCCCAATGGGATAAACACCATCGGAGCCAGATTGCCTCTTCACAGAATAGAGCTTCTGGAAGAGGACAAAGTGTGGCTCGATACCGAGCCAGCACTCGCAGAATGTGATGAAGCAGGTGACATGAAGAACAGAGTTTGGGGAAAGATGATGAAGCTGGATGCCATCAATAAAAATCAATCCACGGAGAAAATCGTGGATTGGGAAAGAAAGGCCCCGAAGGACAAACGCGATGAACATGACCCAAAACCCAGCGGGAGGACGGGGAATTACCTCGTCGTTGGGGACTCTGACGGCCTCCCTATCCTGTGGGATAAGACCCTACTCACAAAGCTTGCGGAGGTCACCCTCACTTGTCTCCGATCGCCGCCAGCCACCATCGGCGACGCGGGTGGCGGTGGAACCTTTTTTGCCGTCGACGGCAGCACTGGTACCAATTGTAGTGGAGGACTTCTTGGGCTTCCCCATCGCAGTCCGGTGGTGACGGCGATGAGCACGCAGAATCAAGGAAGGAAAAGCTCGGGGAAATTCTAGCGCACAGTGAGAAAGCTCAAGGAAGATTGGAGAAGTGAAACATGAATGGCTGCCGTGAAAACAAACTAACTTTCCCCAATGATTATAAGGACGAGAACGATGCACGGCTACCGTCCGTCAGGAAGACCTAGATCCAACACCAAGATCTGACCGTCCACGTGTCATCCTAGCAGCGAACCGTAGCTCACACGCCGTCCACTACACACGGAAATCGAGGCGACGCCGTAATTATCTCTACGCCGCGTGTGACCAGTCAACTCAAAGTCAGAAGGTGGGACCCATGTTCGTCCAGTCACATCATCTCTGGCACCATAGATGCTTGAGGTCACCGATCTTCAGCACTGACATCATCAAAAGCTATACTAGCAACGGTTACAATTCTTCGGCTACCCAGCTAAGAGTACTCACTAGAATCTACGTTTCGACTAACTACTCGGGGGTACTCCTATCTGGAGCGCTAGCTGCGCACCCAAAAATGATCAAAGTACTAAATCATTGAACTATTCTTCGAGTCCTACGTCGAGTCTACGACTCCACTACGGACTCGGAGGCTACTCCCATAGGGAGGATGGATTCAAGCATCCGAAAAATATGTGTCCTATGGACCTAAAAGTCAACAAAGACCGAATTAAAGTCTCTGCTCGAGTCTACGACTCGAACAGACAATCGGGGGCTACTCCCATAGGGAGCGCTGGTCGCGCACCCTATGAATTCTTCGACTGCGATCCTTCGGATCAGCAGCAAAAACTTTTCGGCAACTATGCCCCAACCAACACTAAGTTTGTAAACATCCTCCTTGGCCACCCAAAACACCTCCGCGATGATAAAATTTCGGATGTTGTGTCTACGACGCAAAGATAAGACCTACAAATACCATCTGATGGCCTGATAACGCACACGACTGCGCTCTGCTAGTAAAAACCCGTGCCAACATGCACAATGACAAATCCCGATGGACGCGTTGGGTACATCACTTAAAATTCACTGGAATTCCACTCATGTAAGTCCTTCGCGGCATGAGTCGAATTACGCCAGCATATGTTCCGGGTTCGAGTCGAGGGACTTGAATCTAAAGAAGATCGTGTTGTTTTGTCCTAAGACAGTTAACTGACCCTGATCTGTCGGGAGAGTCAGGCACACGCATAAACAATCCCTACACACTCAAATCATTCTCTAGACAAACAGAGATAGCTGCACCCGAAGGATTGAAGAGTCCTCAGCCGAATCTACGATTCGACTGAACACTCGGGGGCTACTGACATGGTTATACCCTGCGGGTAAACAACCTTAGCATACCTGGTCCAGCCCAAGGAAGGCCCACGGCGAATATGCACCAGCCCATGAAGATTTTTGGGTGACCAAGGCCCATGATGCCTTCGGATCCTTGGAGAGCAAGACTAGAGTAGATAGAATATTCAAAAGGGTAAACCCTAAAAACCTGTAACCGACTCGATATGTGCCTGGGACCTGCCTACCTCTATATAAAGGATAGGAGGGCACGGCGAGGAGGCTCTCTCACATATCACCGCATACACACTGCCACGCCAGATTGCATATGCGCACCCCTGTAACTTTCGATTCCGCCGTAATCAAGAGCAGACAAGAAGGAGTAGGGTTTTCCATCCGGGGGCCTGAACCTGGGTAAACCTTGTGTCCCCGTGTTGCTTTTGTAAGATCCTTCCTTTGTAAAGGAAAAGGATCCCTGTGATTGCAATTCTAGTCCCTGGATCATTGCTAGCATCCACAGGTTAAGATGAAGTACACAGATACAAAGGTCATTTATTACATCCATTCCAGAGATAAAACATAGTCTTTACAACTCAAGGCCACAGGCCTAATACAAGAGTTTGAATAAGTAAATAAATATAAGTCTTCATCTTCATGTGCCACAGGCAAACATGTTGAGTGTAGACTCATGACACTTAATCCTCATCAGAGTAACCTGCAACATCACAAGTTACAGCCACAGTGGGTCAATACTTTGGAATAGTATTGGCAAGTGATACCTTAGTAAATTTTAAGTGGACTATATTACTATATGCAATTTGGCTAAGTGTAGCTTGGCTTGCTTTGCTCAAAATAGGTTTTCCTATTAGTTGAAAACACTAAGTTTTTTCTTTTTCAAAACTTTTCCCAAGAAACCATCAATAGACATTGAGGTCCTTCACCCTTGTTCACCCACAAGTTTTTACTTAGAAGTTGGAGTCATGAGATTCTTGATAGCTTCCATGTCTTGATGCTCAAGTTGTCCATTGCCATGGACTTGGCTAAGTACTTAGATTTTTCCATCTGCAGAGGTTGTGCACTTTCCCCACCAGACTTGGTTTCACAAAGACAGGACCTTTCAGAAGCCTTCCCTTAGCCAAATGGACGCGTTCCAACCTATCATCCCACTACCACCATCTGTCCAAATGACTAAGTTCTAGAAACCTATGTGATCCAGGGACTAGCATTGCAATCACAGGGATCCTTTTCCTTTACAAAGGAGGGATCTTAAAGCTTTTTTGCTAACCGTTCTGCGGTCTCCAGCATCCCCATCTTCTCCAAAACCCAAGTCCATAACAATGGGCATTGATGAGATTAAACCTCGTCAGCGGCTGCCTGTTTGATGTCCGCAGATACCCTCATGGATGTCTTGGAGGATGCTTTTACCGTCACCTATTGTAACATCCAAGCATTTAGGAACCAACAAAGGGTAGATTTAGGAATCTGTGATAGTGCAGCATTCATCTGTAAAAATGTGGGTAAATTTTTCGCCAAATAAAAACCTAAAGTGATCAAAGTTTCTTTCATGCTTTGAGATTAGGTATAGTCTTGGAGGATGATTGTCATAGACTTTGATATGATCTTTGTGGATTAGTGTGTTTTGGGAAATGAAATTTGAATTTGAATGTTGGATTCATAAAGTAAAAGGATTTAAAATTAGGTTTGAGTATTTTGATTTAGTTAAAAGGTGTTAATTAGTAGCTTAAACTTTATATAAAATAAACTAAGCAATAAAATGAATATTCATTCCATAATTTTATTCAATAAATAAGTTACATTGGTAATAAAATAAAAGAAGAATCTTTATATACTGAGTAATAGTACAATCTTTATTACAAAAGAATAAAATAAAAATTACAAAAGTATAAAAGAAATATTACAAGGGACTATTCTATAAAGAAAAAGGAAACCTAAACTAAAGTCTTGATCTTCAAGTCTGGTACCTGCAAAACAAAACACAAACTAAAGATAGAAAATTAAGGATTATAATTTATACTCTCAGAATTGACAGTGAGTTGCACTGTTCACTTTTTCATCATTAAATAATATTTAAAGGGGCAAGTTTCACCAATATGAAAGAACTATATCTTTCATAATTTTAAGCCATAAGTCAAATAAATAGCAAGGAGGGGCAAGTTTCACCAGACAAGTGAATGTAACCAGATAATGGTATACTTTCATACCCAGAGCATATCCACATGGTGCAGCTGGCACACAAGAAGCACACACACCAAACTGCATGGTGTGTGCTGTCAGCACAGCAGCAACAACTCCACACACACACAATACTATCAGCACAGCCGTGGGAGGCATCCCCACACCATTCTTTGGTGCATACACACCAAGCATAGCAGCCCAGTTAAACTAACCAAAGACAAACCATATCACACCAACCAAACTCTTGATCATCTCACCAAGATGGTGACATAAGGAGGGGGTAGATCAGGTGGATAGCAAGCACAAGGTCAAGCTACCAGGACCAGGAGGTGGAGAGCTAGATCAAGGACAAGTCCAGGAGCTGGAAGTATCAGGAGGAGCACTAGATTAGGCTAGCCACAAGATCAACAACTTGTATCTCCAACAACAACCAAGTGTGGTGAGTAGAGAAGACCATCACAAGATTTATTTTTCTAAGTAAGACAAGCATCCATGAGTTGTCTCATACTCAAATTCTCAGAAAAGCACTCAAGTGGGGTGATTCCATCATTGAAGTTTTAAACACTAAAAGCAATTAGAAAACTATAAAGATCTAACTAGGATCTCAGGGCAACATCATTGATCCTAGCTATCAAGCTATATTTCAATTCAAGAATGAATATAGCCAAGATCTAAACTTCTAGGCTCATCTCTAAAACAGGAGTAGCACCTTGATTTAATGTTATGGATCTATATAAGTTATCAAGCCTACAATCATTTCCCCCAACTTTGATTTAAGAAGCAGTAGCTGGTATCACTACCAGAACCAATCCATGATTAACAATAAGAGAAGGGTCTAGCCCCTAAACCTCAGACCAACATCACAGGTTCTAGGGATTCAAGGAAAGAAGTTTCTATTATCTCTAGTTCCAAACTAATCTTAAGCTTGAACAAAACCAAGCCAAGTTACAGAATCTAATCTTATGTGCCATACTAGGATGGTGTCACAAGAACAACTTATAAACTAAGCAGGTTAAACATTTAACTTTCATAGTTACACTCACAACCATCTATAAAAACATTTTCTAGACATTTATCACAGGAATCATAATCAGGAAAATCCATATACATATCATCACTGTAAGAGACCATTTGATCTCAAGCTATATATGAATTCTGAAGCCAACAGTATAAATACAGTGACTTCATCACACAAAAATCACTGTCATCTACCAAGCATTGACAATGGTGAGATCTCAAACCACTAGAATTCCCAAATAATGATTCCATAGCAATCTTATCATCTGAACCATATCAAAATTAACCAATGGAATCATCTGGTAAACCACTAGCATCATCACTAGTAATCATAAGCAGCAATCCACAGCAAACCATCACTCATCGTGCTTAGGGATCATCAATACATGATCCAAATAGCCAGATATCTAATCCACAGAGGGATATGAACCCTAAGCAGATCAAATAATCCTAATCAGGACATAACACTAGCCAGGAGTGGCCACTACCAACACATAGCACGGGGTGGTCTAGCATAGAGGACATAAAGGGTAGAAGGTTTACTTACTGAAGGTTGTCGCTTTGGGCGAGAAGAGGAATCTGAGGTCGACGACGAGCACGACGGCATGGGGAGCACCCCAAGGGGGAGGTGCGACCCACACCACACCGAGGCGGCGACCATAGCCACGCCTAGAAGCGAGGAGCACCACCACAGCACATGGCAGCAGCGATGACGACATCACGGGCGCCACAACAAACCCTAGGGTTCGGGACAGAGCTGGTCTGGCCACGGGGGAGCTCCAGGTCCAAATCGGATTGGACAGGAGGGTAGAGCATGGTCGACAACCTCGCCCTGCACCACGGCAGCGGCCAGGGAGGACCATGGCGGCGAGAAGAGCAAGGCGGCGGTGCCATCGACCACGTGGTCGAGGAGGAGAAGAAAGAGATGAGGTCGAGAGAGAGTGACAGAGGGGGTGGGCTGGATTGGGCCAGGACCCCTTCGGGGAGTATTTTTGGTTCTTCCCTATTGGGCCACAAGGGCCCAATAAACCAATCCAGGCAGCCCATTTACCTAAAGGCAATTAATAATTAGAAAAGACCAAAATGCCCCTAAACTTAAATAAATTCTAGAAAATAAAATAAAAATCCAAAAATTATAAGTAATATATTTTTGGATTCACAATAATCCAAACTAACCAAATAAATTAAGAAATAAAATTTTAGACATAGAAATTTTATTAAGAATCTTGTAATATATATATTCCTTATGGAATTTGATAAAATTATTGAAAGAAGATAAAAATAAATAAAAATCACTTTAATTATATATTAATATTGTAGTATTTTAGAAAAATACTAAACAAAAATTTGATATCAATTTTTGATATTTAATTCTTAAAATAATTATTAGAAAAATAAAATGCAAATAAAATAAAAGAATACAATATTCAATAAATATTTAAAAAATAACATTTATAAATTCTTTATTATTAAAAGAATTTTTATAATAATGGGGGAGATTACACACAAATCTAAATAATGCATTACATTACTTTGCATAATCATTTTGCTTCTTTAAATATTTTCCTTACCGGGCAATAATGATGATTTTGTAGACATAGAAGCTCAAGGTCTAGTGCAAGCATCTGACTTCACTACCTTGCAATCACAAGGCAAGTTTATCACTTTCTCATGTCCTTTGAAGAGTCTTTATCAAAGTATTTGCAAATTGTGTGTTATCATCAATATTATAGAAAAAAAAAACATTATTTTCTCAAGATAATTAATCTTAGATATCATCCTAAGTGATGATATGATGGAGCAATAGAACTTATGTTTCTAATTGCAATAACGATGAACAATTAAGGAGAAATAACCCATGACATCAATGTGTATATTACGCGTTGGCCATGAGATTTGGAATGGGACAGAGAAGTCAGCTGTATCCTTTTGCTCTTGTATGGAGGCAAGACGACCTTAACGTGACGTTGTGATTCCTTGTGCGGATCCAACATATGGGTGGGCACCCTTAAGCCCCACACTTTTGGTGTCTATATTATCTATGAATGGTTTTTAGGGATATAGTCCATTTGAATGGTACTCGTCCGGGCATCACCAGGTCATAGAGTCTTCAGGAACTCATCAGGGTTTTAGCCTACCCGAAAGGGGGATTAATGGAGGTGAGCCGGCCCCGGAGGAGCGTGCAGACATATGAGGTCGCGGAGAGGGAATTGATTGTCTTGGACCAACTACTGTGCCCCACATCATGGAATTGTGGACGGGAAAGTACGCCCGATTGTGCAACAAGGAGTTGATCTCTCCTGGGTAAAGTAACGCACCTCTACAGAGTGTAAGAATTGTAACTTGTTACTCCCTGCTCCGAGAAGGAGCTAGGAGCGCGGCAGGAAAGGAACTGCATGAAAGTTCTGGTCAACCTGTGTAGGCTGATGGTCATAGATTTTCATAATAAAATCAATCTTTGAAGAAAGATTTACGAAAATTGCATAGTGCCAAGGACTGCTAGTCCGAGGTGGTAATTAGAGCATCAAACTTCCTACCTTGCATATAATGAACTTTTTGGGTAAAGTTGTTACTCATCCTTTCCTTTGAACCCTTGCTTAGACTCTGAGAATTCCGAAGATACTCCAATGTATGCAACTAAGAGCCAAGATGAGGTCTTCTATGAAGAGCCCAACCTGTATGGAGCCGTAGAAGGGGAGGACTACGACATCGTCTATGGAGGAGAGTTCCAAGAGTCCGAATAATTACTATAGTTCTAATAGCCACTTGAGCCGAGCAACCTGAACAATATATAGCAATAAGTTGTTGAGCTTAATTTGGAGTTTAAGTTTTAAATTTGAAACTTCTGCTGAAACACTTATATTTTGGTTTGTAAGTTGAATATTTTGGAAGTCTCGAACTTCCGTTATTGTAAAAATAATAATGTGTGTATGTTTGTAATATAGACCCGCAATGTTTTTGTTGTACCACTCTGAGGGATATGATATTTACAGAACGGTGTTCTGTGGATGTCATGTCACCGACTATAGTGTACTACACATGCAGTGGTATGCTGGGTCACCGCAGTTGGTATCAGAGAAAATTACTTTGACCTTAGGTTGGAAACCTAGTAAAGGGTATTACCTGTAGGATCATGTAGCAACGATAAAGAATTCTGAAAAACAAATATAATGGGTATTCAAATGAGAATATTTTGTTATATGTTTTAGTGTGATAATTCTTTGTTATGATGCAATATATTATTGGTTACTAATAAAATATTTTCCTTATATACAGAGTTATGGCACCAAAGTTTCCAAAACAGACTTTGGTAATGAAAGAGAGAAGACTCTGGATGATTATCAAGGATCATTCACAAACCAACTTTATCAACTTTTAAAGATTTTTAATTGTCCAACTAGAATTCCGTAAACACTATAAATTATGATGGCCGGATGTTATCCAAGTATCGTGTGAGTATTCAACTCCCAGAGGAGCTTGGATTATATCACGATCTACCTATAGGTGAAGGTAGGAGTCACTTAGCAGCATATCATGTTGCCATTGTGGAGGCGATAGCTAATATCCGGGAGCATAAAGCCAAGGAGTTGGAAGGTAGCACGTTCTCTGTGATACCTCATGATTCTATAGACTCAGAGCCAGTACCGGATCATCTTACTTTAGTTAAGAAGCATCCTAAGTTAGCTTCCAAGTTTATGGATAGATATCGAACACTCATTGCATATTTTTATAAGACACATCAAGTGATTGTTGAAGATAAAAATGACATGTTAGAGGATCTAACTAATCCGGAAAGGAGGAAGCAGTTAGCATTCTAGTTGAAGAAGGAAGCAAGTAGTAGTGCAACACCTATCTTTAAGGATATACCTATAGATCTTGAATATTTTACACCATATCCTTATTCACCAAGTCCTGAACCTATACATGATCCTACTATAGATACGAGGTATGCAGTACCATAGTGTTCAGAGGATGGTTCTGATTCAGAACTTCCTATTGAGAATTCTGATGGTTGGAGGATGGGATCATATGAAGGATCTCATGAACACCAGATGTCTATAGACGGTTCTGACAGAAATGTTAGACAATCTAGCTGGATGGGCGCAAAAATTAACCCTAGTAACAGTAGTAGAAATGCCACGTCGATAGATAATTAGGGTGAATAAGAAGATCCTGAGAAGAGAGTGTTTGCATCAACAACATCTTCTCCAAACCCAGGGAATATACATTATCCGGTGTTTAACTATCTTGCCCAAAGGAGCACCTGGGGATCAGCAGGATCTACGTATTCTGTTGACAACTCAAGGAATGAAGCTCAGGAGATGCAAGTGGGAGATAATGTTGATTATGTTTCTGAAGACTTTTCAGCTGAGCTGGAGGGATTCAATGCGCTCAGGTTGAGTAATGACTCAAGTCCTGACACTTCAGATACTGAGTTTGTTCCTTCTGGAAGGCCATTTGTTCCACAAACTATGCGACGAACGTCACGTCATCACGGTTGGACACCAGGCATGTATGATGAGCGTAGTTACTACTAGAAGTAGGCAACTATTTAGAGGTATCGAGTATTGTGTATTGTAATCCGAGAAATAAGATAGTGTTGTAATTATACCTATATGGTATATGTTGTAATGACTTTGTGTCATTAAGATATTGTAATGTATAATATGTGAAATATATTTGGATTTTATTTGACTAGTTCTGTGCGTAAAGTCGAGCTCAGAACACATGTGCATAATGTAATTATGAGTATTTGCTTTATGTTGCAGGACTAGGGGATCTTGGATACGGGTGTAGAGACCAAATCTGAGCAGCAACAGATGGAACGTGAGGCCAAGGAGAAGGCCGATGCAGATGCAGCAAATCAGGGAGCATTACCACCACCACCGATGAGGCCGTTAATGGAGCAGAACTTTATGCAATGTATGCAAATGATGCAAGAGACCCAAAACAAGTTCATGGAGGAGTTGCTGGGACGAGCTTGTAAGACCCCACCTTTATAAAGGTAAAGGTCCCTGTGATTGCAATGCTAGTCCCTGCAACATCACAAGTGACAACCACAGTGGGTCAATACATTGGAATAGTATTGGCAAGTGATACCTTAGTAGAATAATAGTATCTAGTTTCTACATGGATTTGGCTAAGTGTAGCTTAGGATTGCTTTGCTCAAAATAGGTTTTACCTATCAGTTGAAAACACTAAGTTTTTGTTTGGCAAAAACTCCCAAGGAACCACCAATAGACATTGGTGAACCTTTACCCTTGTTCAACCACAAGTTTTTAACTTAGAAATTGGTATGAGGAGATTCTTTATAGCTTCCATGTCTTGATGCTCAAATTGTCCATTGCTGGGGACACGGCTAAGTACTTAGATTCTTCCTTCTGCAGAGGTGGTGCACTTTCCCCACAAGACTCGACATGCATCGATACAAGATCTTTCAGAAGCCTTCCCTTAGACCAGAATGGACGTGTTCCCAAATCTATCACCCCTACCACCAACTGTCCATTTGGCTAAGTTATTGCAACCTATATGATCCAGGCAGAGCCCATATTGCCAAGTGGCTGTACTAGAAGCTTCTTAACATGTGGCATCTCAAATCCCTTTGTTCGTGGGTGGCATTCCACAAGTGAGATAAACAGGGTAGGCCATTGAAAAATGGGCTCTGTTAACCACTCAACAAAAATCGAACCATGCAATTACCATTCCACCTAGGTGTTTCATTCACTTAGTTGTTTTATTAAGCAAAAACATAAGTCAAAGACTTAGCAATATTTTTCGATACAATGTATATAATCCACCCATGGTTGCTACTATCTAGGCTAAGCATGGAAATAGAAAGTATCTTAACCTAGAGAAAATTCTAAAAATTTTACAACTACTAGGATTTCCCAAGCATAGCATATAGATACTTAGCAAAAATTATCATGCAAGCCCTATAAAAAATATCACTAATTCATAGTCAAAATATTGGGACAAAAATATGAAGCACCACTTGCCTTGGTAGTTGGGGGAGTAACAACAATCCTCACAGTCACAATCACCACTAGCACCAAAATCTACACAAAAAATGATAGCACCAAATTCATATTTCAAACAATCAAGCAAAAATATATGAATGCATGCAAATGCCATGTGTTGATTTTTCTAAACTAAACAATACAAGTAAAACAATACTGAACAATAAAATAAACATTTTAATACACTAATTAAACTTAACTTGGCTCTTAAAACATTTTCCAAATAATTTCTATACACAAAATAGGCCTACAAATGTCTCTGCATAAAATTCTTTTTTAACAGAAGCAAATCACAAAACTAAGCCTACGGATGTGTAGGATTTATTTTTGTGATTACAATGATATATTATTTGTATTTTTTTTGGATAAACAGAACAAAAGTTATTGAATTTACAAGTTTAAATAACTAATAGATGAAATTCCAGATTTTAAATTTAAAACCCAGCCACGCGGCAGCCTCTGATTGGTGCGTACCAGTTCAGGGGGATCACGATTGTGAGCCGTAGGTTCTAAGTGACGATGCAAGGCTCAGATCTAATCGCACCTCTTCAATTAATGATCTAATCGTGGCCTTTGGATCCAGATGCAATGGATCAGATCTGGTTGACCAAACTCTGGCGACACAAATGGCACGGGCGGCGGAGACGCTACTGGCAACGGTGCTCCGCCGATTCCATAGGGGGCTAGGGGCGGTGGCAATGCTTACCAGAGTCACAAGGATGCGAGGATTCTCAAGGTGGCTTCGGCTTGGACGGGGGCGCACGGACACAGGCTCAGATGCTCGCCGGAGTTTGTCCTGGCGTCGGGTGCTTACTGCCGGAGACGAAGGCGACAACCTAGTGTGCAAGGGAACAAGCGGCATGCATTAGAAGATGCGCAAGAAAAAGGCGAACTCACTCGCGTGAACCAGAGATCAAGGGAAACACGGGGCTCACAGGAATGGTTCGTCGGAGTTGAGCTGAGCTTCGGACACCTGCAGGCGTAGACAGGGGCGACGACCTGGGGCGATTTAGAGCAAACTAAATGCATGATAAGATGCGCAAGGTGATGGCAAAGCAGGTCGTGTGAACCAGAAGGCAAGGCGTGCTCGAGACTCACCGTGATGGCTCGCCTGAGCTCCTCGGTGCTGCGGCGGTGCAAAGCAAACTTAGTGGAGCCTGGCGGCTCTTGGGGGTTGCGGTGTTGGGGGAAATGGTCGCAGAGGGGTGGGAAATAAGTAGCCGGAGTAGGGGCAGAATATCACGAGCAATCAACGCCAATTAAGCGTATTTGCGTCGGGGAGGAAACGGCCGCGGCGAGCTGGTCTTCTGCGCGAGATTGACGACGCTGAGTTGTCGCTGTGGTGGGGTCCACGAGTCAGCGAGTGGGTGCGGGTGCGCGGTGAGAAACAAAGGGGGAGAGGGGAACCCGGGTTGGCTGGCTGTTGGGCCGCTTCTGCTGTTGGGTTGGAATGGTGGTGCCGACCTTTTTTTGATTTTCTTATTCCTTTTCTATTACTGATTTGATTTTTTGAAATAATTTCAAATTCTATTCAAATGAGTTTGAATTCAAACTTCTTCTGGATTTTTGTAAAGTGACTTAAGCACATATTTGTGTATTAAACATTGATGTTTGCTCACAAATACATTAGCCCATTGAAAATAAAATAAAACCATGCCTTAATTATTTATTTATAATAGGCGTTGAAATTGGTTTTAATTTAGATTCTTGTTTTGAAAATTTGAGGAAGCTTTGAAATCATCATTCAATTCTTTCTGGTTGAAACAAAGTATTTTCATAATTTGATAGTGGAAATAAAGCCATTGCCTTTCCTGCATAAAATAATAGGCAACAATTGGCTTCTGTTTTGAAATCTTATTTGAAAATAATCCAAATGCTTATGAATGCATGAAGGATATGCAAACTTTATAATTCATGATTTTTGGGATGTTACAAATCTAACCCCCTTAAGGTGAATCTCGCCGTCCAGATTTGGATTGGCTAGCAAATAGGTGAGGGTGGTCTTTCCGAAGATCATCTTCTCTTTCCCAAGTTGCTTCCTCTTCGGTGGTTCCACTAAACTTTGCAAAATTTGATGGTCTTAGTTCGAGTAACTCTTTCTGCAGTCTCAAGAATCTTGATAGGTTTTCCTTCATAGGTGAGATCACTTTCCAATTGGAACTCTTCCAAAGGTATAGTATCCTTCAAAGAAGTCTCTTCCATCTCCGGATGGCATTTCTTTAACTGACTTATGTGAAACACATTGTGAACGCTAGACAATGATTCAGGCAATTCAATCTCATATGCTACTTCTCCTTTACGGCTCAGAATCTTGAATGGTCTAACATATCTTGGTGCCAATTTTCCTTTGAATCCAAACCTCTTCACTCCACGAAGTGGTGGTACTCTAAGATAAGCTCTATCACCCACCTCATAGGTGACTTCTGTACGCTTTGGATCTGTGTAGCTCTTTTGTCGGGACTGTGCTATCTTCAATATGTCCTTTACCAACCCGAACAAGTTTCTTTCACCAACACCATTCCATAGAAATGGTGTAGTACACTTTCTCCCATAGAGAAATTCAAACGGTGCCATCTCAATACTATCTGCGTAAGGCAGACTTTCATCCCAACTAGCACCATAATCTAGGGCACATGCCCTTAACATATCCTCTAGAATCTGGTTGGTCCTTTCTGTCTGTCCATCAGCCTGGGATGAAAAGCAGTGCTGAATTCCAATCTCGTTCCCAATGACTCATGTAGTTGCCTGCAAAAATGGGAAGTGAATTGAGTTACTCTATCAGAACCAATACTCTTGGGTACCCCATGCAGACACACAATCCTATTCATATAAATCTTGGCTAACTTGGCACTTGTATAGGTTGTCTTCACGGGTATGAAATGAGCCACTTTAGTTAGGCGATCTACTACGACCCAAATGGAATCATATCCTAATTTAGTCCTTGGTAGTCTAGTGATGAAATCCATGCCAATCTTATCCCACTTCCAATCAGGAATTGGTAGTGGTTGTAACAATCCTGCTGGTTTCTGATGTTCCGCTTTCACTCTACTACATACATCACACAAAGCGATATGTTCGGCGATGTCCTTCTTGAGATTATTCCACCAAAATCTTTCCTTCACGTCCATGTACATTTTGGTGTTATCCGGATGAATGCAATATGGTGAGTTGTGTGCTTCCTGTAAAATCAGTTTCCGAAGCTCCGGATCTTGCGGAATGCTGATACGTTTTCTATACCATAAGGTACCCTATTCGTCTTCATGTAATCCTTTGGCGTTTCCCTTGTTAATGTTTTCCTTAATCTCTTAAATTTCCTTGTCTATCTTTTGTGGCTTCCTTGATTTTGTCCAACAAGGTGGGCTAAACATCTAATGACATGAGATGTCCTTCAGGCACTATCTCCAATCTGAGATCTTTGAATTGGGCACACAGATCGTCTGGCAATTCTCCCTTAGTAAGGCCATTCACATAAACCTTACGGCTTAGTGCATCCGCTACAACATTTGCTTTACCAGGATGGTATTGCAAACTCAAGTCATAGTCCTTGATGAGTTCCAGCCATCTTCTTTGTCTCATGTTGATTTCTTTCTGAGTGAAGATATACTTCAAGCTTTTGTGATCCGTGAACACTTCACAACGCTTTCCCAAAAGATAATTTCTCCATGTTTTGAGTGCATGGACAAAAGAGGCTAACTCCAAATCATGAGTAGGATAATTCACTTCTTGAGTTTTGAGTTGTCTCGTGGCATAAGCCATAACTTTTCCTTCTTGCATCAAAACTGCACCTAATCCTTGGTGAGATGCATCACAATAAACTTGGAAATCCTTCTCCAAATCTGGGAGACATAAGACTGGTGCTGTCACTAGTCTCTTCTTCAACTCTTGGAAACTGAGTTCACATCCTTCAGTCCAATCAAATTTCTTGTCTTTCTTAAGTAATTCCGTCATTGGCTTAGCTATCTTTGAGAAATTCTCAATGAATATCCTATAGTATCCTGCCAAGCAAAGGAAACTATGAACTTGTTACACTGACTTAGGAGATTCCCATTCAGTTACAGCTGACACTTTTGCGGGATCAACTGCTACACCATATCCTGATACAATGTGTCCAAGAAATCCAACCTCATTCAGCCAGAATTCACACTTGCTGAATTTGGCATACAGCCTATGCTCCCTAAGCTTCTCAAGTATCAATCGCAAATGTTCTTCATTCTCTTGATTTCTCTTGGAATAGATCAAAATGTCATCAATGAAAACGACAACGAATTTGTCAAGAAATTCCATGAACACCTTGTTCATTATATTCATAAAGTAAGCTGGTGCATTTGTCAAACCAAATGGCATCACAGTGTACTCATACAATCCATACCTAGTGGTGAAAGTAGTCTTAGGTATGTCTTGTTCCCTTATCTTTAGCTGAAAGTAGACTGACCGGAGATCAATCTTCGAGAACACATGGGCTCCTTCTAATTGATCAAACAAATCATTGATTCTGGGGAAAGGATACTTGTTCTTGATAGTCACCTCATTGAGTGAACGGCAATCTATGCATAACCTTTAACTTCTATCTCTCTTTTCAACAAACAAAACTGGTGCACCCTAGGATGAAGAACTTGGTTGAATAAATCCTTTCTGTAACTGTTCTCCAAGTTGTTTCTTGATTTCTTTCAACTCATCAACTGACATCTTGTAGGGTCTCTTTGCTATTGGTCTTGATCCTGGCAGCAAGTCAATCAGAAACTCTACATCTCTATCTGGTGGCATTCCAGGTAGTTCCTTCGGAAACACATCCATATATTCTCTCACAATTAGCACACTGTCTATGCTAACCCCCTTAAGAGAATTTAGCTTACTCCCTTTTGATTCAAAGTTAGACTTGAATCTAATCCATTTTTATCCAGGGTTTGTGAGTGTGACAGTACGATTGGCACAATCTAGTACTCCCTCGTACTTAGTCATCCAATCCATTAACAAAATTAAATCCAATCCTTGGGAATATCAGATTATCAAATTAAAGGGAAACTTATACCTCCCAGATTCTATCACTAGATCATGATATCCCGAGTTCACTATCATTTCTCCACTAGGAGAACTTACTTTTATAGGACACGTAATAGTTTCAACTGGAAGTCCATTTCTATCAAAAAATGCTCTTGATATTAATGAACGTGATGCGCCAGTATCAAAAAGAACAAGTGCTGGAACAAAATTGAGTTTGAACTACCAGCCACAGCATCAGATTCTTCATAGATTTCTTCCACATTGATGTGGTTCACTTGTCCCTTTTGGAAGGATTGGGCTTGTTGGCACCTTGAACTTTATTTTCTGGGCACTCATTATCATAGTGCCCCATCTTCTTACACTTGAAGCACTCAACCTGACTGATATCTCTCTTTGCAGGTTGACTTCCACTTCCACCTCCACTGTGGTGGCTCTTGTGTCCACTCTTGTGGTTCTTGTACTTGTCATTATCATGACTACGGTGATGCTTGTTATCATGATGACGGTTGTGGCAGTGGTGGTTGTTGTACTTTCCATGTTTGTGGGATCTAGAACTCCCACTATCATCATGATGGGAACGCTTGTGAGACGATCCCGAGTTGTGCTTATCAAAGCTATGCTTCCTCTTTCTGCTCTCAACCTATTTCATATTGTTTTCCAAGATGGTAGCCTTGTCACAAAGTGATTGGTAGGTTCGGACATAGGCAACAGACAGCTGCAGATTCAACTCATCATTCAGTCCTTCGAGGAATTTTTCCTTCCTCTTGGCATCTGTATCAACTTCATCCGGTGCATAACGCGCCAGATTGTTGAACTCCTCAATGTACTCAGCCACACTGCGGTGACGCTGTTTCAGATTGTGGAACTCCTTTTTCTTCAAACTCATCACTCCGGATGATATGTGAGATGTACGGAATCCATCCTCAAAGATAGCCCAAGTCACATCCTCAATGGGAGTGGTGATCTGAAAGTTGTCCCATTAGGTTGCTGCTGGCCCTTCAAGAAGATATGCTACGAACCTGACATTTTCTTCATCGGTGCAGCCAACAGTCACTAAGTCCTTGTTCACTGAACGTAACCAATCATTGGCTACCATTGGATCAGTGGTTCCCGAGAACTTTGCAGGCCTTAGTCTTAGAAATCTGGTGAGCATGTCAAATCCTGGCGGATTATTCTAGTTGTTATTGTTGTTATTCTGGTTCTGGTTCTGCATGAATGTTGTCATCATCTGCATCAGTTGAGCTTGTGCTGTCATCAACGGTTGCATATCGGGAGTGATGTTGTTGTTGTTGTTTTGGTTGGGGTTGGCACGTCGAGGAGGCATCTATGGTTTTAATAAGGATAAGAATGAGATGCCCATAGATGCTTAACATGCACAATACAACACAAAGAGCAATCATAATAACCAAGCATCAAAATAACATAGAGTTTGAACGACATAAACAACAAGTTTTTGAAAATGCAAACACACCACAACAAGCCATCCACATGTTGGATGATCATTGCGACTCAATAATCAAAGTACGGTAGATGAAAGATAATCGAGTAGTCTACACTACTCCTCCGCATCAATCTCCACGTCAACGAGGGTAAGACCTGCATTCTCCATGGCGGTCTTGTACTCATCAACACTAGTGGTCAAGGCCTCAATCTTGGCCCTAAGAGCCCTCTTCTGTGAGCGAAGCCTCTCGATCACTCCCTGCTGGTGATCAAGCTCGAATTCCTTGGCCTCTAACTCTCCCTTCATCTCCCGGATCTTCTTGTTCCTGTCTTGGACTCTTTTCTCATGGATCTTGAACTTCTTGTCCTGGCTTTCAAATTTGGCCTCCATTTCCTTGACGATCTCGTCTTGCTCCGCGAAGATCTTGTCCTTCTCTCGTAGATGAACCTGGAGCTCGCCATTGCTAAGCATGATGTTGGTCCTATCGGTATCAAGGTGTCTAATAAGACCCTCTAGGTCTTGAAGGTACAGACGAATCGGCTCCATTGTCTCTCTAGTAGCATCATCGTACTCTATAGCCTCACCCTCCTCGTTTCATCTCCCGAAGGGGTGAAAGTAAAGACCTCTAAGCTCGGTGGAGTGCCTCCCTACCAGGCGTCCAAGTAACTCCTACATGACTACATCTAAGTCTCTCTCCTTGTCGTCATGCATCAGATTGAAAGTGATAGCCTCTGTGGATGGCTTTGCCTAGCGTCCCGGCTGTGTGACTCTAAAGCCCCATAGGTCCTTCCTCTCAAACTTGGTGAGCTGAAGTGTCGTGATGCTAGGAAGTGGAAGGTTGAGCACATTAGTGAGCTCAATGAGACGAGTACCAAAACGAGTTCCCTTGAACTCCTCGGCCGTGCTGATAACAACATTAGGCATCTATTTTTATAAGATAGAGAAAAGTTAGAACCAACACAAGTAGAGAAAATTCACAAGACAAAATATCACAAGCACATCTTTTAGCAACAAACACACAAGTCATGGCATACACCAGTCCATTAAAAACACCAAAGGTTCAACATAACTTAGACAAAATTTTGGAAGTAAACACGATAAGTGTGGTGGTCCAACTATCGAAGTACGTTACAGGTCTCATTCACTAGACAAAATAGCTATCAGGGCATCCTTAGTGGCAATCTGTCTATCTTGTTCACAAGACTCCCATATTAAGTCTATGATGTCTCCCCTTAGTTGTTGGTTGGTAGTCTCTAATTCTTGGGTATGCTTCTTTTCTTCTCTAAGGTCATTTTGGGTGTTGAGCATTCTGCACTTGAGTCTATCACCATGCTCCTTGATGGCATTCCAAACTGCATTTCTTGCAGAGTCAAAGAATGTTGTGTGCATTTCAGAGTTGGTGACCATGCAGAATCCTGACTCCTTGTAGTTGTCTTCCTTGTTTTTGTACAAGTGAAGTTGCACCCACCAATACTCTTCTCCTTCATCCATCACAGGGAATCCCTTATACACAGCTACACCATGTATCCCCATGGTGACCATAGGTTCTTGAGTGCCTTGGGAAATTCAGTCTCACACTCCAAAGTCATGGTCATGAGTGGTCCCTTCCTCACGGCTTCGTTGATGGAGTTCATCTACAAATATAGATGAGAAAGAAGATCAGAAAAGTTTACGAGAAGAAAAAGACAAGTGTGGAAATTTTTCAAAGTGTTGAAATTTTTTCCTTAGTGGTTTCTTAGTCTAATCCAATCCTAGGGTCATAATCCTACAAGCAACCTGGCTCTAATACCATCTGTAATACCCCACCTTTATAAAGGTAAAGGTCCCTGTGATTGCAATGCTAGTCCCCGGATCAAATGCTAGCATCCACAGTTTAAGATGAAGTACACATAAACAAAGGTCACTATTACATCGTCATTCCAGAGATAACATAGTCTTTTACAACTCCATAGCCATAGGCTAGTACAAGAGTTTAACTTAACAATATAAATAAAAGTCTTCATCTTCATGTGCCATAGACAAGCATGTTGAGTGTAGACTCATAACCCTAATCCTCATCAGAGTAACCTACAACATCACAAGTGATAACCACAGTGGGTCAATACATTGGAATAGTATTGGCAAGTGATACCTTAGTAGAATAATAGTATCTAGTTTCTACATGGATTTGGCTAAGTGTAGCTTAGGCTTGCTTTCCTCAAAATAGGTTTTACCTATCAGTTGAAAACACTAATTTTTTGTTGAGTAAACCGTATGAGCGGTCCTAATTCTTTCCCCGCACCTTCACTTTGGTACCTATTCTTTAAAATTGCACATCTAGGTCCTAAATCTTTCATAAGTGATTCATGTGAGGTCCTAAAGCGGTTTGACTGGAGTTGACCGGTGCCACGTCGGATGTGAATCCCACGAGGCTTACCAGGTTATCACGCATATTTGTGAATAAGCCCTCGAGGTTATATTTCTTCTAAAACACGACCCCTAAGCGATATTTTGCAAATTTTAATTGAGTTGGTGACAAGCTTGCCGATGCCTACCTTGTTCCCTCATCGTCGGCAATGCACCAAGCCTCCATCACGGAGGCGTGCACCAGATTCACACGGTGTATCCCATGCCGCCTGGATGAGCTCTTTTACTACACGTATTATTCCCACAATTATTCCGTTTGCGCTGCCGCTATTTCCGATCTAGCCCAGATTGGCATTTCCCCCCAAACCAATCTCATCGATCAGCTGACCCATGCCTGCAAACCACCTGTTGCTGTTTTGTATTGGTGATGTGTCCTCGTGACAAAGATGGACAAGAAGGGATAGGCCCAGAAATCGCCATCCAGTCGTCCGCCGCTGCCATTCACCCTCCTGCCGCTGCCATTCACCATCCCGTCGTCGTTCTGGTCCTGCCCACGAACTAGGGTTCGGGCTAGGCAGGAAGGGGGCCGGCCAGGGCAAGAGGGATAGGGACGGGCAGGGAAGGGGCGGCCATGGAAGAGGAAGACCATGGGAAGGTCGCCAGGGAGGTGGGCGGGGGATTACCTCTCTATCGTCGAGGTCCTGATCAAACGGAGGCTCATGGGATCCAAAGAGTAGACCACCTTTTAGAAGAAACAGAACCTCAGGCGCTTATTCACAAATATGCGCAGTGACCTGGTAAGCCTCGTTGGCCTCACTGCCAACGTGGCATCGGTCAACTCCGGTCAAAACGATTTAGGACCTCATATGAATCACTTAAGAAAGATTTAGGACCTAAATGTGCAATTTCAAAAAATAGGGACCAAAGTGAAGGTACGGGGAAAGAATTAGGACCGCCCGTACAGTTTACTCTTTTTGTTTGGCAAAAACTCCCAAGGAACCACCAATAGACATTGGTGAACCTTTACCCTTGTTCAACCACAAGTTTTTAACTTAGAAATTGGGATGAGGAGATTCTTTATAGCTTCCATGTCTTGATGCTCAAATTGTCCATTGCCGGGGACACGGCTAAGTACTTAGATTCTTCCTTCTGCAGAGGTGGTGCACTTTCCCCACAAGACTCGACATGCATTGAGACAAGATCTTTCAGAAGCCTTCCCTTAGAACAGAATGGACGCGTTCCCAAACCTATCACCCCCTACCACTAACTATCCATTTGGCTAAGTTATTGCAAACTATATGATCCAGGCAGAGCCCATATTGCCAAGTGGCTGCACTAGAAGCTTCGTAACATGTGGCATCTCAAATCCCTTTGTTCGTGGGTGGCATTCCACAAGTGAGATACACATGGTAGGCCATTGAAAAATGGGCCCTGGTAACCACTCAACAAAAATCCAACCATGCAATTACCATTCCACCCAGGTGTTTCATACACTTAGTTGTTTTATTAAGCAAAAACATAAGTCAGAGACTTAGCAATATTTTTCCATACCATGTATATAATCCACCCTTGGTTCCTACTAGCTAGGCTAAGCATGGAAATAGCAAGTATCTTAAATTAGAGAAAATTCTAACAATTCTACAACTACTAGGATTTTCCAAGCATAGCATATAGATACATAGCAAAAATTATCATGCAAGCCCTATACAAAATATCACTAATGCATAGTCAAAATATTGGGAAAAAAATATGAAGCACCACTTTCCTTCGTAGTTGGGGGAGTAACAACAATCCTCACAGTCACAATCACCACTAGCACCAAAATCTACACATAAAATGATAGCACCAAATTCATATTTCAAACAATCAAGCAAAAATATATGAATGCATGAAAATGCCATGTGATGATTTTTCTAAACTAAACAAGACAAGTAAAACAGTACCGAAAAATAAAATAAACATTTATACACCAATTAAACTTAATTTGGCTCTTAAAACATTTTCCAAATAATTTTTATACACAAAATAGGCCTTTGTCTGCATAAAATTCTATTTTAACAGAATCAAATCACAAAACTAAGCCTAAAGATGTGTAGGATTTATTTTTGATATTCCAATGTTATATTATTTGTATTTTTTTGGATAAACAAAACAAAACTTATTGAATTTACAAGTTTAAATAACTAATAGATGAAATTCCAGATTTTAAATTTAAAACCGAGCCACGCGACAGCCTCTGATTGGTGCGTACCGGTTTTGGGGGATCATGCTTGCGAGCCGTAGGATCTAAGTGACGATGCACGACTCAGATCTAATCGTACCGATTCACTTAATGATATAATTGTGGCCTTTGGATCCAGATCCAATGGATCAGATCTGGTTGACCAATCTCTGGCGGCGCGAATGGCGCGGACGGCGGCGACGCTACTGGAAACGGTCCTCCGGCGATTCCAGAGGGGGCTAGGGGAGGTGGCGATGCTTACCAGCGTCGCAAGGATGCGAGGATGCTCAAGGTGGCTTAGGCTTGGACGGGGGAGCATGGACACGGGCTCAGATGCTCGCCGGAGTTTATCCTGGCGTCGGGTGATTACTGCTGGAGATGAAGGGGACAACCTAGTGTGAAAGGGAACAAGAGGATTGCATTAGTAGATGTGCAAGACAAAGGCGAACTCACTCGCGTGAACCAGAGATCAAGGGAAACACGAGGCTCACCGAAATGGTTCGTCGGAGTTGAGCTGAGCTTCGGACACCTACAGACGTAGATGGGGTGACGACCTAGGGCGATTTAGAACAACTGAATGCATGAGAAGATGTGCAAGGCGATGGCGAAGCAGGTCGTGTGAACCAGAAGGCAAGGCGTGCTCGAGACTCACCGTGATGGATCGCCGGAGCTCCTTGGTGCTGCGGCGGTGCAAAGCAAAATTAGTGGAACCTGGCGGCTCATGGGGGTTGCAGTGTTGGGGGAAATGGTCACAGAGGGGTGGGGAATAAGTAGCCGGGGTAGGGGCGCGAATCTCGCGAGCAATCAACGCCAATTAAGCGCATTTGCGTCGGGGAGGAAACGGCCGCGGCGAGCTGGTCTTCTGCGCGAGATTGATGATGCTGAGCTGTCGCTGTGGTGGGGTCCACGAGTCAGCGAGTGGGTGTAGGCGCGTGGTGAGAAACAGAGGGGGAGAGGGGAACCCGGGTGGGCTGGCTGTTGGGCTGGAATGGTGGCGCCAGCCTTTTTCTGATTTTCTTATTCCTTTTCTATTACTGATTTGATTTTCTGAAATCATTTCAAATGCTATTCAAATGAGTTTGAATTCAAACTTCTTATGGATTTTTGTAAAGTGACTTAAGCACATATTTGTGTATTAAACATTGCTGTTTGCTCTTAAATACATTAGCCCATTGAAAATAAAATAAAACCATGCCTTAATTATTTATTTATAATAGGCATTGAAATTGGTTTTAATTTAGATTATTTTTTTGAAAATTTGAGCAAGCTTTGAAATCATCATTCAATTCTTTCTGGTTGAAACAAAGTATTTTCATAATTTGAGAGTGGAAATAAATCCATTGCCTTTCCTACATAAAATAATAGGCAACAATTGGCTTCTGTTTTGAAATCTTATTTGAAAATAATCCAAATTCTTATGAATGCATGAATGATATGAAAATTTTATAATTCATGATTTTTGGGATGTTATAGAGCTAATCAAAGGGCACCTGAAGGTGGAGGAGTGAGTCTTTCTGACTTCCAGAATGCAAGGCCGTTACCTTTTGCATCAACCCCTGAACCAATGGATGCGGAAGATTGGCTAGCAGATACAGGAAGGAAGTTGAAGACTGTAGGTTGCAATGATGAGGAGAAATTGAGGTATGCAACTCATCTTCTGACTGGACCTGCAACATCATGGTGGGAGAATCAGTTAGCCATGCAACAACCAGGAAGGGAGTACACTTTGGGAGGAGTTTAAACAGAGATTCCATGAATATCATGTTCCGTAAAGTGTTATGGAGTTGAAGCAGAGAGAATTTGAGGAGCTGCAACAGGTATATACTAGTGTCATGAAGTATATCCGTGAGTTTAGTCAACTGTATCGATATGCAGAGGAAGAAGTTAATACGGAGGAAAATAGGAAGAAGCGTTTCCTGCGCGGATTAAATCCATTTGTGAGGATGCAGTTGAGGTTGGGTAATAAGCAAACTTATCAGAAGTTGCTGGATGCAGCTATTACTTTCGAGGATGACTACAAGAATGTCCAAGAGGATAGAAGGAAGAGAGATAAGAAGGAAACCAAGAGGATACAAGCAAGTAAGACCAATCCCAATCTGGAATTCAAACCCAGGAATAGACCTTATAACAACAATAATTCCAATCAGAGTGCAAATCCAAACGCAAAGAATATTATATGCCACAATTGCAAACTTCCAGGGCATATAAGCAGGGATTGCCCGAAACCAGTAATTGTGTGTCATGCTTGTGGTCAGAGAGGTCACATAAAGCCAAATTGTCCAAGCAAACCCCAAGGAGGTTGGCCGGTTAGAGATGGAAGGAAAGCAAGTGGAGGAAATGGACAGTCCAATAAAGGAGTGAATAATGTCAAGAACAACAATGGCAAGAGGAACAGACCTACCGGGAAGCTGAATTGTGCAACCCTAGAAGAGGTGGATAACTCGGAGCATGCAGTGATAGGTACGCTCAATATCCTTACCAATCCCGGCAAAGTTCTATTTGATACTGGTGCAACTACTTCATTCATTTCTGAAGAATTCTATGATAAGTTCGAGATTAGAAGGGCAACGTTAGAAAACCCTATGACCATAGTTACGGCAGGGGGAAATGTGATTGTACGCCACATTAAACAATATCAGGTTATCTCGATATGTGGTTGTACATACTTTTCGAACCTTTATGTGATTCCTTTGAAGGGAATTACAGTAGTGCTGGGGATGGACTAGATGATGGAACATGGGGCTCAGATAAATTGTGAGGAGAAAACTGTCTCAATCAAAACTCCAAGTGGAGCAAGGATAGTTTACCAAGCAGATAAGCATAGTCATATCATGGTGGATCTGCAGTTGAACTTAATGAAAGAGGTCACTATTGATACCTGAAAAATTGGAAGATATTCCTATAGTAAATGAATTCCAAGATGTTTTTCCAGCAGAGATACCTGGAATGCCACCATATCAGGAGATAGAGTTCACTATTGATCTAATTCCCGGTACATCACCAATAGCTCAAGCACCATATAAGATGGGACCAAAATAATTAAAAGAAGTCAAAGAGCAAATTGATGAGTTAGCCAGAAAAGGGTTTATCTAGGAAAGTGTATCCCCATGGGGAACACCAGTAATCTTTGTGGATAAAAGGGATGGTGGAAGAAGGATGTGTGGACATTATAGAAATTTAAATAACGTTACCATCAAGAATAAGTATCCCTTACCAAGGATTCAAGATTTGTTTGATCAAGTGAAAGGAGCCAGAGTGTTTTCTAAGATCGATCTAAGATCTGGATACCATCAGATAAAAATTAAACCTAAAGATGTTCCAAAGACAGCATTTGTCTCAAGATATGGACACCATGAGTATCTGGTAGTACCATTTGGGTTGACCAATGCACCAGCAATATTCATGAATTTGATGAACAAAATCTTCATGCCATATTTGGATAAGTTCGTCATAGTCTTCACTGATGATATTCTGATATATTCCAAGGATAAGGAAGAGCATGCTGATCATTTAAGAATAGCATTGCAGACTTTAAGGGAACATAAACTTTATGCTAAATTCAGTAAATGTGAATTTTAGCTAGATGAGGTAGAATTCCTCGGTCATGTAATCAGTAAAGATGGAATTGCTGTAAATCCATCCAACGTTCAATCAGTACTAGAGTGGACTGCACCAACCAATGTGAAACAAATTTGAGGTTTCTTAGGGATGGCTGGTTATTATCGGAGATTCATTGAAGGTTTCTCCAAAATAGCTGGACCAATGACCAAATTGTTAAGAAAGAATACACCATTCAATTGGGATGAGAAGTGTGAAGCAAGTTTTCAGGAGTTGAAGACTAGGTTAACCACAACTCCAATCTTAGCAGTTCTTGAAACAGGGAAAGACTTTACAGTATACTATGATGCATCTAAAGAAGGTCTGGGTTGTGTGTTAATGCAAGATCGGAAAGTGATTTCTTATGGTTCAAGACAACTAAAACCACATGAAGTCAACTATCCAACTCATGATTTAGAGTTAGAAGCAGTTGTCTTTGTGCTAAAAGGATGGAGGAATTTTCTTTATGGAGCCAGATGTGAGTTATACACTGGCCATAAAAATCTCAAATATTTCTTTACTCGAAAGGAATTAAATATGAGACAGAAGCGTTGGTTGGAACTAAAAGATTATGATTTGAAAATCAACTAAACTCCGGGGAAAGCAAATGTTGTGGCAGATGCTTCAAGCAGAAAGAGTGCAGATATTCAGCCTAGCAATCGGGAGCTACCAAAATAGTTACAAATGGACTTGGAAAGATTAGAGCTTCAATTCATTAGAACAGAGGTTCTTGGAGGATTAGCTACTATGCAGGTAGTTGCAGAGCAGGACTGTGATCTTAAGAACGAAATTTTTAGACTTCAAGCAAAAGATCCTTTCATTGCTGAGGGAATTTGGAGGATATCTCAAGGTCAAAAATCAGTTTTTCGCCTTGGAGATTATGAGTCTTTGTGGTTCCAAGATCGTCTTTGTGTTCCAGATGTGTCTGGGATTCGAAATGTCATACTCAGAGAAGGACATGAAACACCATATTCTATACATCCAGGAAGTACCGAGATGTATATGGATTTGAAAGAACTATTCTTGTGGAATAACATGAAAAGAGACATTGCAAAATATGTATATAAATGCCATACTTGCCAAAGGGTGAAGGCTGAACATCAGAGTCTAGCAGGACCATTACAACCCTTGGAAATTCCCAAATGGAAATGGGAGGAAATTGGTATGAATTTCATCACAGGATTGCCCATGACACCTAAACGGAAGGATATGATATGGGTAATTGTGGATAGACTCACTAAAAGTGCACATTTTATTCCGGTAAATCAGAAAGATAATGCCGAGAAGTTAGTAGAAGTTTACATCAAAGAGATAGTAAGTAAGCATAGAGTGCCCAAAAAGATCGTAACTGATAGGGGATCAGTGTTTACTTCAGCATTTTGGAAGCAATTGCATGAAGCACTTGGTTCCAAGTTAGATTTTAGCACAGCTTATCATCCAGAGACAGGGGGTCAAACAGAAAGAACAAATCAGATACTAGAAGACATGTTAAGAGCTTGTGCGTTAGATTTTGGAGGTACATGGGAAGATCATCTACCATTGGAAGAATTTTCCTACAATAACAGCTATCAGAGTAGGCTGAAGGTAGCTCCATATCAGGTTATGTATGGAAGGAAATGTAGATCACCAATATGCTGGTATGAGCCTAGAAGCAGCAAGGAGTTTGCACCAGACTATATCAAGGAAAGACAAGATATCATTGATAAGATCAGGGATAGACTAAAAATAGCTCAGAGTAGGAAAAAAAGTTATGCTAATCAAATTCGAAGGTTATGACATCCAGAAGTGGGAGACATGGTATATTTGAAAGTAAGTCCAATGAAAGGGGTTAAAAGGTTCGGAGTTAAAGGAAAATTGAGTCCAAGATATATCGGGCCATTCAAGATACTGATTCAGAACAGAACTATAGCTTATGCTTTAGAGTTACCATCAAGATTGGCTCAAGTGCATAATGTTTTCCATGTGTCACAACTTAGTAAATGTTTGAAAGTTCCGGATGATGCAATCACACATCAAGAGAAAGAACTACAAGCAGACTTGACCTATATTGAAAAGCCCTTTAAAATTTTGGAAGAAAACTGGAAAATGTTGAGGAATAGGGAAATCGAGTATTGCAAGGTACAGTGGGAACATCACCCTGAGAGAGAAGCCACTTGGGAAAAATAAGAGAATTTAAGAAAAGCCTATCCAGAACTGTTCAGGTACACTTCAACAAACTTCAGGACGAAGTTTAATTTAAGGGGGTAAGTCTGTAACATCGTAGCACTTAGGAACCAGCGAAGGGTAGATTTAGGAATCTGTGATAGTGCATGCATTCATCTGTAAAAATGTGGGTAAATTTTTCGCCAAATAAAAACCTAAAGTGATCAGAGTTTCTTTCATGCTTTGAGATTAGGTATAGTCTTGTAGGATGATTGCTATAGACTTTGATATGATCTCTGTGGATTAGTGTGTTTTGGGAAATGAAATTTGAATTTGAATGTTGGATTCATAAAGTAAAAGGATTTAAAATTAGTTTTGAGTATTTTGATTTAGTTAAAATGTGTTAATTAGTATCTTAAACTTTAAATAAAATAAATTAAGCAATAAAAAGAATATTTATTCCATAATTTTATTCAATAAATAAGTTACAAAATCTAACTTATGGAATTGATCAAGAATCTTTACATTGGTAATAAAATAAAAGAAGAATCTTTATATACTGAGTAATAGTACAATCTTTATTACAAAAGAATAAAATAAAAATTACAAAAGGATAAAAGAAATATTACAAGTGACTATTCTATAAAGAAAAAAAACCTAAACTAAAGTCTTGATCTTCAAGTCTGGTACCTGCAAAACAAAACACAAACTAAAGATAGAAAATTAAGGATTAGAATTTATATTCTCAGAATTGACAGTTAGTTGCACTGTTCACCTTTTCATCATTAAGTAATCTTTAAAGGGGAAAGTTTCACCAATATGAAAGAACTATATCTTTCATAATTTTAAGCCATAAGTCAAATAAACAGCAAGGAGGGGCAAGTTTCACCAGACAAGTGAATGTAACCAGATAAAGGTAAACTTTCATACCCAGAGCATATCCACATGGTGCAGCAGGCACACAAGCAGCACACACACCAAACTGCATGGTGTGTGTTGTCAGCACGGCAGCAACAGCTCCACACACACAAAACTATCAGCATAGACGTGGGAGGCATCCCCACACCATTCTCTGGTGCATACACACCAAGCACAGTAGCCCAGCTAAACCAACCAAAGCCAAATCATATCACACCAACCAAACTCTTGATCATATCACCAAGATGGTGACATAAGGAGGGGGTAGATCAGGTGGATAGCAAGAACAAGGTCAAGCTACCAGGACTAGGAGGTGGAGAGCTAGATCAAGGACAAGTACAGGAGCTAGAAGTATCAGGAGGAGCACCAGATTAGGCTAGCCACAAGATCAACAACTTGTAGCCCCAACAACAACCAAGTGTGGTGAGTAGAAAAGACCATCATAGGATTTATTTGTCTAAGTTAGACAAGCATCCATGAGTTGTCTCATACTCAAATTCTCAAAAAAGCACTCAAGTGGGGTGATTCCATCATTGAAGTTTTAAACACTAAAATCAATTAGAAAACTATAAAGATCTAACTAGGATCTCAGGGAAACATCATTGATCCTAGCTATCAAGCTATATTTCAATTCAAGAATGAATATAGCCAAGATCTAAACTTTTAGGCACATCTCTAAAACATGAGTAGCACCTTAGAATTTAATCTTATGGATCTATATAAGTTATCAAGCCTACAATCATTTTCCCCAACTTTGATTCAAGAAGCAGTAGCTGGTATCACTACCAGAACCAGTCCATGAGTAACAATAAGAGAAGGGTATAGTCCCTAAACCTCAGACCAACATCATAGGTTCTAGGGATTCAAGGAAAGAACTTTCTATTATCTCTAATTCCAAACTAATCTTAAGCTTGAACAAAACTAAGCCAAGTTACATAATCTAATCTTGTGTGCCATACTATGATGGTGTCACAAGAGCATCTTCTAAACTAAGCAGGTTAAACATTCAACTTTCACAGTTACACTCACAGCCATCTATAAAATCATTTTCTTGACATTTATCACATGAATCATAATCAGGAAAATCCATATACATATCATCACTGTAAGAGACCATTTGATCTCAAGCTATATATGAATTCTTAAGCCAACAATATAAATACAGTGACTTCATCACATAAAAATCACTGCCATCTACCATGCATTGACAGTGGTGAGATCTCAAACCACTAGAATTCCCAAATAATGATTCCATAGAAATCTTATCATCTAAACCATATCAAAATTAACCAATGGAATCATCTGGTAAACCACTAGCATCATAAGCAGCAATCCACAGCAAACCATCACTCATCATGCTTAGGGATCATCAATACATGATCCAACTAGCCAGATATATAATCCATAGAGGGATATGAACGCTAAACAGATCAAATAATCCTAATCAGGACATAACACTAGCCAGGAGTGGCCACTACCAACACATAGCACAGGGTGGTGTAGCACATATGACATAAGGGGAAGAAGGTTTACTTACCGAAGGTTGCCGCTATGGGCGAGAAGAGGAAGCTGAGGTCGACGACGAGCACGGAGGCATGGGAAGCACCCCAAGGGGGCGTTGCGACCCACACCACGCTGAGGCGGCGACCACAACCACCCCTAGAGGCGAGGAGCACCACCACAACACACGGCAGCAGCGGCGGCGATAGCACCGGCGCCACCCCAAACCCTAGGGTTCGGGACAGAGCTAATCTGTCCACGGGGGAGCTCCAGTTCCAAATCGGATTAGATTGGAGGATAGAGGATGGTCGACAACCTCGCCCTGCACCACGGCAGCGGTCAGGGAGGACCACGACGGCGAGCAGAGCACGGCGGCGGCGCCATCGACCACGGGGTCGAGGAGGAGAAGAAAGAGATGAGGTTGAGAGAGAGTGACAGAGGGAGTGGGCTGGATTGGGCCAGGACCCCTTCGGGAAGTAGTTTTGGTTCTGCCCTGTTGGGCCATAAGGGCCCAATAAACCAATCCAGGCAGCCCATTTACCTAAAGGCAATTAATAATTAGAAAAGACCAAAATGCCCCTAAACTTAAATAAATTATATAAAATAAAATAAAAATCCAAAAAATTATAAATAAAATATTTTTGGATTCACAATAATCCAAACTAACCAAATAAATTAAGAAATAAAATTTTAGACATATAAATTTTATTAAGAATCTTGTAATATATATTCCTTATGGAATTTTATAAAATTATTGAAAGATGATAAAAATAAATAAAAATCACTTTCATTATATATTAATATTTTAGTATTTTAGAAAAATACTAAACAAATATTTGATATCAATTTTTGATATTTAATTCTTAAAATAATTATTAAAAAATAAAATGCAAATAAAATGAAATAATATAAAAGAATACAATATTCAATAAATATTAAAAAATTAATATTTATAAATTCTTTATTATTAAAAGAATTTTTATAATAATGGGGGAGATTACACACAAAGCTAAATAATGCATTACATTACTTTGCATAATCATTTTGCTTCTTTAAATATTATCCTTACTAGGCAATAATGATGATTTTGTAGACATAGAAGCTCAAGGTCAAGTGCAAGCATCCGACTTCACTACCTTGCAATCACAAGGCAAGTTCATCACTTTCTCATGTCCTTTGAAGAGTCTTTATCAAAGTATTTGCAAATTGTGTGTTATCATCTATATTATAGAAAAAGAAAACATTATTTTCTCAAGATAATTAATCTTAGATATCATCCTAAGTGATGATATGATGGAGCAATAGAACTTATGTTTCTAATTGCAATAACGATGAAAAATTAAGGAGTAATAACCCATGACATCAGTGATTCTAGCGTCGTATATTACGCGTTAGCCATGAGATTTGGAATGGGATAGAGAAGTCAGCTGTATCCTTTTCCTCTTGTATGGAGGCAAGACGACCTTAACGTGACATTGTGATTCCTTGTGCGGATCCACCATATGGGTGGGCACCCTTACGCCCCACACTTTTGGTGTCTAGATTATCTATGAATGGTGTTTAGGGATATAGTCCATTTAAATGGTACTCGTCCGGGCATCACCAGGTCATAGAGTCTCCGGGTACTCATCACGGTTTTAGCCTGCCCGAAAGGGGGCTTAACAGAGGTGAGTCGGCCACATAGGATCGTGAAGACATATGTGGTCACGGAGAGGGTAGTAATTGGCTTGGACCAACTATTGGGCCCCACATCATGGAATTGTGGACGGCAAAGTACGCCCGGATGTGCAACAAGGAGTTGATCTCTCATGGGTAAAGTAACGCACCTCTGCAGAGTTTAAGAATTGTAACTTGTTACTCCCTATTCCGGGAAGGATCTACGAACGCGGCAGGAAAGGAACTCCATGAAAGTTCATGTCAACCTGTGAAGGCTGATGATCATAGATTTTCATAATAAAATCAATATTTGAAGAAATATTTATGAAAATTGCATAGTGCCAAGGACTGCTAGTCCGAGGTGGTAATTAGAGCATCAAACTTCCTACCTTGCATATTATGAACTTGTTGGGTAAAGTTGTTACTCATCCTTTCCTTTGAACCCTTGCTTAGACTCTGAGAATTCCGAAGATACTCCAATGTATGCAACTGAAAGCCAAGAGGAGGTCTTCTATGAAGAGCCCAACCTCTATGGATCCGTAGAAGGGGAGGACTACGACATCGTCTACGGAGGAGAGTTCCAAGAGTCCGAATAATAACTATAGTTCTAATAGCCGCAGCCGAGCAACCTGAACAATATATAGCAATAAGTTGTTGAGCTCAATTTGGAGTTTAAGTTTTAAATTTTAAACTTCCGCTGAAACACTTATATTTTGTTTTTTAAGTAGAATCTTTTGGAAGTCTTGAACTTCCTGTATTGTAATAATAATAATGTGTGTATGTTTATAATATGGACCCACAATGTTTTTGTTGTACCACTCTAAGGGATGTGATATTTATGGAACGGTGTTTTGTGGATGTCATGTCAATGACTATAGTGTACTACACATGAAGTGGTATGCTGGGTCACCGCACCTATGGTGACACACCATTGGAGCACACCCGAAATGCTGTGCTTGTATAGCACGCCATTGATTATGGTGAAGGCTTTTGACCGGCGAGATATGCGCCGGGCATCCGTCGTGTCATCGGGTAGTTCATTGTTTATCAGGTACCGAAGGTACAACTGCGTCCATGTCTCTTCAATTGCCATGACCTGCATTAAGCTGACTAGCTTGGCCTCGGTGTCGAGATTTTTGGGTCCTTCTTGTCCTTTAGGCAACGTAGCCCCGGAGTGCTCTACTTCTTCGGCTGAGCCTTTTGGGTATTTCCTCTTGATAGAGGGTACGCGGATTTGTTCGAGGAACACACCTGGTAGCACCCGTGCGCAGGTGAAGCCAATGTTGGCGAGCCTATCAGCTTCTTCGTTGCTTTCCCTTCTGACGTGCCGAAGCTCTCCGCCATCAAAGTCTCCTTCAAGTGAGTTGTAAAGTGCGCGGTACACGATCATGTTAGCGCTGTGAGCGTCGCACTCGTTCATTGTCTGCTGGACAACCAAGTTCGAGTCACCGTAGATGACGAGTCATGTTGCGCCGCAGATCTTGGCCATCCTCATGCCATGGATGAGGGCCTCGTATTCGGCCTCGTTATTGGAGGCGCGAAATTTCATCTGAAGAACATACTTCATCTTGTCGCCTTGAGGGGACATTAGTATGACGCTGGCCCCTGCCCCAGCCTCACTCTTGGAGCCGTCGAAGTGCATCGTCCAAGATTGCGACATATCCGGAGTATCCGGCAGCTGGAGTTCCATCCAGTGGACGAGGAAGTCAGGGAGGACCCAAGATTTGATGGCGGTGTGCCGCTCGTAGATTATATCCAGAGGGGACAATTCGATACCCCACAAGGCTACGCGCCCGTGGCTTCGGGGTTGTTTAGGATGTTTAACAGGGGCGCGTTGTTGACGACCATGATATGATGCTCCTGGAAGTAGTGGCTCAGCCGACGAGCCGTCATGAATACGCCATAGGCGAGCTTCTATTAGTGAGGGTACCTCTGCTTTGTTAGGGTCAGTACCTCGCTGAGGTAGTATATTGGGCGTTGGACCCCGTGGATCTTGCCATCTTCGGGTCGCTCGACCACGAGCACAGTGCTTACCACCTAATGTGTTGCTACAATGTATAGCAGTAGAGGCTCTCGTTACTTTGGTGTGACCAGGACAGGAGAGGTGGAGAGCAGCCGCTTGAGTTCCTCGAATGCGTCATCTGCTTCGGGTGTCCACTCGAACTTGTCCGCCTTGCGCAGCAACTGTTAAAAGGGTAGGGCCTTCTTGCCCATGCGTCTGATGAATCTGCTCAATGCCACGATACGCCTAGCCAGCTCTTGGACACCTTTGAGGTTCTTAGGCTTCTCCATGGCCAGTATGGCCCTGATTTTCTTCGGATTCGCCACAATACCCCACCGAGAGATGAAGTAGTCGAGTAACTGGCCAGAAGGGACGCCAAAGGCGCACTTTTCTGGGTTTAGCTTGATCAAATGTCTTGCGGAGATCGTAGATTAGTGTCTTGTCTTCTCTGGTATTGATTACTATGTCGTCAACATAGACTTGGATGTTACGACAGATCTGGCTTTTCAGGCACGCCTGCATGCACCTCTGGTACGTGGCACCTGCGTTCTTTAGTTCAGACTGGCATGGTGTTGTAGAAGAATACTCCGAACAGCGTAATGAATGCCGTTTTCTCCTGATCTTCGATCTTCAGCCGAATCTGGTTATAGCCTGAGTAGGCATCAAGGAAGGAGAGTTTCTCGCATCCTGTGGTCGAATCGATGATTTGATCAATCCGCGGTAGAGGGAAGTGGTCCTTGGGACAATACTTGTTGAGCGATGTGAAGTCCACGCACATCCACAGGATGTCCGTGTCCTTTTTGGGGACCAGCACGGTGTTGGCCAGCCACTCGCTCTCCTTGATTTCCCAGATGAAGTTGGCATCGAGTAGTCTGTTGACTTCGATTCCAACGGCTTCAGCTCTTGGTTCGGACAGTCGTCGGATCTACTGCTTGACAGGCTTCGCATCCGGAAGTACATTGAGTGCGTGCTCGGCGAATTCCCTGGGAACTCGTGGCATGTCTGCAGGACACCAGACGAAAATTTGCCAGTGCTCACGGAGGAATTTGACGACCACGCTTTCCTATGCGAGACTGAGGTCATTGGCCATCAATGCCGTCTTGGAGGCGTCCGTCGGATGGACATGCACCTTCTTTGTGTTGACTGTGGAGTGAAACGACATGTCGGATGCGTTTTGTCTGGTGACTGGGGGTGCCCCGTTGTCTGTCAGTTCTCTGAGTCTCATGAGCTCCTCTTGCATGCCAAACGACTGGGAGATTCTATTGAGGTCTCTGTCGCAGTGGTCTGATCGGGTGAAGCTTCCCTAGATGGGGATGACGCTCCTAGGTCCTGGCATCTTCGCTAGCAGGTACGCATAGTGTGGCACCACCAAGAATCGTGCGAATGCCACGCGCCCTAGGATGGCGTGGTACTGTGATGGCCAGTCCACCACTTCGAACTCTAGCCGCTCGCGCTAGAAGTTTTCAGGATGGCCGAAGATGACTTCGAGCCATATCTTGCCTGGAGGGTATATGCCCTTCCCTGGGACTATGCCGTTGAACGTCGTGTCTGATTTCTCCAGGCTGCACGGTGGGATCTGCATCGCTGTTAGTGTGCTGGCGAACATCAGATTGATGCTGCTGCCACTGCCCATGAAGACGCGGCTCATCTCGAACCCCCTATCTATGCCTCGATCACCATGGTAGAATGACCTAGGCGAAGGATCTAGCGTGGGTGATCCAAATGATCGAACATGATGCAGGACTCCAAGCCACATAGGTACTCAGGGATGGCTGGTGGAGAGGTCGCGACCAGGCTGACTTGGCGGGTGATCTTATTTTGCACCCTGTTGGTCGGGCGTCCCTTCTGGATCATCAGGGACCCTTTTGGCGGCGGGTACCCTCCTGCACCGTTAGTTGGTGTTGGTGCGATGGCTGGCTGCGATGGTCCGATGGGTGGTGGTGGAGGAGCTCTGTGGGTGATGTCACCTGGTACGGGTGCGGTCCCAAATCCAGGGGTCACGATCTGGCATCGCATTTAGGTGAGACCCTCGAAGAGTTTCTGGAACTCGCGGCAGTCCTTGAGCATGTGCTTGGCCTTCTTCTTACCATCCTGTTTGTCTATGTAGAAGTGGATGGTGTAGGGACCAGACAACTTGTCGTATGCTGAAGGATCGTTGTCGCGGTTGCGACGTTGCCACGTTTGCATGGGTCGCCCGCTGTCGCGGTAGTTGCCTTCGCGGTATCCGCTGCTTTCATTGCATCGATCGGCGTATCCAACCACGACCATGTCGACTTCGTCGCGATCGTCATAGACGCACGATCTTCTGTTGTTGCGGTGTTCGCGCCTGCTGCCGTAGTCATCTTCATCATCCGAATGTTCTCGGGTGACGGAATCCTCACCATCTGCCCACCGTTGGCGATGTCCATGAGGCGATCGAGCGTCTTGGGCTTGACGCGCCCAAGTTCCTCCTTGAAATCTAGGCGCTAGGCACCGTCCTTGAAGGCGTCGATTGCCCATTCTTCGGATATGTGCGCGGTGGAGTTCTTGATGTGGGACCAGCGGAATATGTACGAGAGGATGGACTCGTTGGACCATTGGGTGCAGGCTTGTATCTCTTTGATTGAGGCTGGCCTCTTGTTGGTTCCCTTGAAGTTGCGGATGAAGCTGTATGCCAGCTCTTCCCAGCTTCGGATGGATCCGGAGGATAAGCTGCTAAGCCAGACCCAGACCGTGCATGTCAGCTATAGCTGAAGGCATTGTAAGGCGGTGTTCTTGTTTCCTCCGTGGAGCTTGACTCATGACAGGTGATCATCTAGCCAAGCCTTTGGCTCTTGCTTGCCGTCGAACTTCCGGTTGTCCGAGGGGAGCTTGAAATTTTTAGGCATACGCGTTCACCGAATAGATCTGCTGAAGCATCTGGCGTCGCACAGCTCTCTGTTGTCTTCCTCGTCGGACTCAGTTGAGCATGCACGCTTGGCACGTTCCTTGTCGATCTTGCGCTAGGTGAGCTTGTTGCGAGCATCGTAGTTGATGCTGCGGCGCCATGGGCTCTTGCAGCGTCGGGGAAGGTCTTGCTCATCGTCTTCAGATGACGGCATAGGGCTGGAGTGTGGCTCTGACAAGTCCGAGGCCAGCTAGCGCGGACTTCTGCATGGAACTCTTCGTGTCACCCACCGGAGGTGGATGGGACGCGAGATATGTAGTGGCCGCCATGATCGCAGCCTGCGGTGTTTTTGGCATGACGTTGTTGTGCGAGTCCATCATCATGAAGGACATGTTGAGGGCCCGGGTGACCTCACGTCGTGCGGCGGGGTCCATGTGCTCCGTGCGGGAGCGATACTTGTTGGCGTTGTTGCCATGCGAACTGGAGACGCCAGCAGCGGAGAGCGCAGCTCGCCGCACGCTGGATTCCACACCTGCCTTCTTGTGCTTGTCAAGCTCCTCCATCAGCTTCACCTGTCGGTTGTGCTCGTCGATGAGGAGGAGGTGGTAGGCCATCAGTATATCCCGTGAAGCATTCATAGGTAGGATGATGTTGCATGCCACGACTTCGCGTGCTTGGTACCAGCCTTCCTTGTTGAGGTTGATCTTGTTGTAGGCGTGAGCATCGCCTTCGTTGGGCATGTTAGGCGGATCTCCCCCGTTTCTGCCGTTCTCAGCTTGCGGGTTGAGAGGGGGTTGGGTGTTTGCTGCGCACTCGAACCTGGCGGTAGGTCCGTTACGTTGTTGATGATGACGACGCATAGGTAGCACCCGCGGATTGGATCGCTGCTGTTTCAGCTTTCGGATCCGTAACCGTAGGTTCCTTCATCTGAGGGAGGGTCGCACAGATCTGAGTTGCAGCTGCTGTTGTCATTTGAATCGTCTGTTAGTGTCGACGCGTGTAACGCGCCGATAGGTGGGACCCATGAAGCGGGCCTAATGTATGGTGGTGGCACCCTCTCTGGGAGGCGGAGGGTGCCGGTCTCCCTCACCTGGAAGCAGAAGATCCCGAAAGGCATCTCGATCCCGTCGCCGACGGACTCGAAATCCCTCAGGGTGGCTGGCGAGTGGGCGGTGAAGTCGAAGGTGCCGAAGAGGAGGTGACTCTCCGTTCCCGATGAGTTGTAGATCGATCCGGATGGAACCGTCACGACCGCACGATTAGTGTCCCCACTTCCCACAGACAACACCAATTGGCGAGGTTGATTTCGCCAATGCCCATTGTTATGGACTTGGTTTTGTAGAAGATGGGGATGCTGTAAGTTGTGGAACGGTTAATAGACAAGCAATGTGGGACACGAGATTTACCCAGGTTCAGGCCCCCGGAGGGAAAACCCTACCCTTCTTTTCTGCTCTTGATTACGGCGGAAAGGAGTACCTTAATTGCTAGTAGATTCCCTTGAGGCCCCACTTCAACGGGCTGGCAGGACAAAAGATGTTGTGCAAGTTCTCATTGCGAGCATGTATGACTAGATATGGAGCACATGCCTATGATTGATTAGTACTTGGATGCTTTATCTTATTTATCTGCAATTTCCCTAGATCTTGAAGTTACGTGTTTAGACTTGTCCATGCAACGCCCGTCCATCCATCCCTATGCCTAACGCACTCATATCCTACTATTTGCTACTACTATTACTATTGCTCTTGTTTTACTGCCGCTGTTGCTTTGCTATTGCTACTACAAAACGGTTACTAATAAACTTCTATGAGCAAGACTATTTCTAGGTGCAGCTGAATTGACAACTCAGTTGTTAAGGCTTATAAGTATTCTTTGGATCCCCTTGTGTCGAATCAATAAATTGGGTAATACTACCCTCGAAGACTGTTGCGATCCCCTATACTTGTGGATCATCAAGACTATTTTCTGGCACCGTTGCCGGCGAGGGTAGATTTTTTTGTAAGTTCACTTGGATCTATTATTGTTCGCTGCTATTCCTTTCATCATGGGGAAGTCTTGTTATGGAAAGTTTCCTATTTTACCATCTACTACAGAAGAGGTGCGGTCCTAAACACCTTTGCTGCTCTTGATTCACCGTTTGTTATAAGTAAGCTCCTTACACCACCACCACATACACATGCTAAACACACTACTACTACTACAGAATCTGAAATTGCTTCTGATACTCATGATGTTACTTCTACTATGCTTGATGCGAGTGGTTCATTAGGTCCTTTCCTAGATGCTACTATTGCTAGAACTATTTTGGGAAACACTGAAACTCCTAGTGAAGACACTATTACACCTATTACCTCACCTGAGTCTAGAGAGAGATATGATATTAATGATGGTTACATTAAAATTACTGATGAATTTATTGAAGAGTACCAAAACACACATGGTGCTAGTGCTATTAGGAGTCTCCTTAAGATACGTACCATTATTCCTAAACTGTCTTCTGATGCTAAGTTTGTGTCAACACCCGGATTTTTCAATCCTAGATGCCTGTTATGCCATACATCGCAATCCCAGGATTACCATTTTTGCGAGACATTACAGAATTGGATACCATAGTACATCATCCATTACAAATGATACATAAGTTCTTACACAAATAGGGATCTCATGATCCAGTTCTTAATACAACATCAAGCAGCGGAATACGTAATAATAATGGTAGCGTAGGCGAAGCTCCATCTTCGGGGTCACAGGCAATGCTGACGATGGGAGATGATCCTAGTTGTCGTAACCTTCCTGGGGTCCATCCTCCAGGTACTCCTCTTCATAGTCTAGCCATGGGAATAGCCAGGGACAAAGCCATGAGTACTCTTTAAGTACTCGCAAACTAATACTAACAGGTAAAGGGGTTTTTGGATAATTGGACACTAGGCTCTAGGGTTGTTTTGCAAAAGCCAGATTTATCTCTACAAAGTTCCAAAGCTAATCACAATTTTATAAATCCTAAGTTGGATCTTATATTTCATATCACAACCCTGTTGTGGTCAGGTCAAAGTCTCAATTTATTTCACAAGTCATTTTGAAAAGTCTGACGGGGAACAAGATGGCCCTCTAATCGTCCATAATCATGACGCGCTATTCGAATAGTTTGACACTCTGCAGAGATTGTACACTTTCACCACAACATTCGATACATCCGTCAGGAACAAATCCTGAATTCATCATACTCAGTATACGGATAATCAATCATAACCTTTCCATTACACGCCCTAGTATAGGCACCTCTCCTGTGAGTTTGGCCTCCCAACCATGACCAACTGTCATCTTGGGTACTGCATAGGTGGACAATCTTCACAAGGTAGCCTCATCTCAGACCTTGGCCGCAAGGGGACCCATACTAAGGTATATAAATTTACGGTCAAGCCCTACCCAATTTTCAGGTATTGTGGTTATACGGTAAAATTGGAATGGTATCGCATCCAGACAACCATCAGTTTTATAAAGGGGTAAGGCTCACGCCTCAACGTTTTCATCACCAAAATCATCAGGTGTTCGGAAACACATGTCCAAAACATTTAGATAGAATGATCCATCATTCCACGGTTTTCATAACCATTTTTCTACCAAGTATTCCCATCTAAAGTTGATCAAGTTTTATGCTTAACACTAGCATCTACAGGTGGGGGTAAACACTAATGAGGGGTAGTAGACTAGTGGAGTTTCAACTAAGCTCAATCTCATGCCTTGGGATGACATCAACATTATCTAGCTTAGGCCAAATTTTATGCTCTTTATGCAACCTTCACATATCTTTCTAGTATCTACCATTCACTTAAGTAATCTCTAAGTACTAGCTTTGATAAAGAAATAAAGTAATCAAGCTTGCAAGTAAAACTAGGATTGGTTTATCAAGTGGATATGATCATATATGCTTAGGGCATATAGTAGTCATAGTAACAAGTAGGGGTTTGTTGCATCAGTTGGGTATTCTGCAAGAGTTAACTTGCATCAATATCAGTATAAGCTTGCTAAATTGCAAGTCTTAGCTTGAAAAGTTACTGGCTTGCATAGGTATAGTATCAGCTTGCCTTGTGCAGAGCAGTGGTTGAAGTTCTCCTCGGCTTCTTCTTCGTAGAATCCTCCTTCCTCCTCGTATCCTTGGTCGGTACTATCGTCTATGAATAAATACGAGGTGCACAATCACCAAACAATACTTAACTACTTGCAATCATCACACAAAAGGGTCCTATAGATGATCTAACATCATCTCTAATATTACAAGATTAAGGCTTGGTTTAATTCCTTTTATTTTTAGAAAAGTAATTTCTACTCATTGAAAAACTACTTAAGATTTAATATTCTCCAAACCAAACATGGGATCATGTTGACACATGTCATCACCACATATTGTAGTCCAAGGGAATGTGATTTAAAGTGGTGTCACAATTTAATAAGGTTTTACCCTTTTATTTTAATTAATTAAAGTGGCTAGAAATGCTTATGTAGCATTCTTTTATTACTTGAACATTATTCCTGCAATTAACCTATATATTTTTATATATTATGAAAGGTATGGTTAAATGTGATTTTTGAGAGTTGGAATCAACTCAAAAGCTATTATGGTTTAAATTTGAAAAATGTTTGAATGCAGAAAAGCTTCTGCCTTGCTATTTTTACCATGGGTGATCTATAGATCCAAATGACTTGAATCCAACGGGCTTGGATTCAGCATTCCCAGACCTTTCAAAAAAAATTGGTTTCATTCAATTTGATGGACTGAATCGATCTGGGATGATTTTTGAAGTTGAGTACAGAAGTGAGTTTGAAAAAAAAATGAAAAAGGTTTAATTCAAATAACTGGGCTGCGCGGGAAGAGTTAACCGGCCGGCCTGCTAAGCGTAGTGCTCCCGCGGGCTTCTTAAGTGGGTGTCCCCACTCGTCTGTGAGACAGGGAGGGGCGAAGCGGTATGGGGCAACGTGGGTCGTTCAATCTGATTCTAATCCAACGGCTGGGAGTCATCATCAACGCGAGACAACGCCGGCGAGAAAGAAACCTAGCGCGGCCAGTGAGGGGTGCTGGGGGCTCACCGGGGTGCAGGCGAGGTTCGGTGAGGTGGGAGAATGACGAAGTAGACGACGACGAACTCAGGGGTGGTCGCGGCAGCTCCTGGGGTGGACGAAATCGATGGCGCCCTTCTTCTCCAGAGGCGGCGGGCTCCGGTGAAATTCTGGCGAGGTGGTGCTCGCCTTGCTCCGGGAATGGTGTGGCACGATCAGTGAGAAGAGGGGAGTGAGGTGGTGTGAAGAAATCGACTGGGGGTGACCTCTATTTATAGTCGAGCGAGGGGACCGACGGGGCGCAAGGTGAGCTCGTCGAGGGCGATGTTACAGGCGGCTACTGGCATTGGCGACAGTAGGGGACGGTGCGATGTTCCCTGGCGATGCTCAACGACATGGTTTTGAGGCATGGGGCGGTGTGGTTTGGTCAGGAACATGCGACGCTCTGCGCAGCAGAGGCGGCGTCTTCGACGGCGAGCGGTGGCTGTGCGTCACGGGGCGGCGAACGGGGATGTCTGGCGGTCTCCTGGGTCGGTGGGGATTGTGTGTGCACGCGATGAGGGCGGCGCGCGGTATGTGGGCGCTGGTCGAGGGTGGCGCTCTGGAGCATGCTCGGCACGGTTGCTGGCGAGGTTGGCATGGTTCGTGCGTGTGGTCCAGGGCTTGGCAACGCTCGCGACTGGGATAGGGAGTGGCGGTAGGCGGTGGGCTGCCTCCCAGACATGCTGGCTAGGCTTTCTTCTCTTCCTAGATTGCTGTCGACATGGGGGTGACAAGGTTGGCTCCGGCTATTCACCATTCATGGTAATGCCAAGCTCACAGTGGTTCTAGTGTTTAGTTAATCTTGCTAGATGATCTACTGAGCTGGCTGTGAGCTAGAGAGGGAACAAGTTAGGCTTCAATCACTGCTCACTATAGTGTTTAGGATTTTGATGATTTGTGTCTACAACCTGTTTGATGAAATGGCCGCATGAAATCAAGTTTTGAATTTTGTAAAGATTTTTGGTGGGTTTGCTAGATTGGTGCTGGTGAGGCTGCAGATGCTTGGGTTTTGAAAGTTGAGCTTGTTTGAGTGGTTTTTGAAAAAGTGGGATCTTCCCATATGATAAAGATTCAATTTTGAATTGTGATTTAAACTATGCATTTGAAAGTTTCTGGATGATCACAAAGTGGGCCTTGATACCTTGTTATGAGTACAATCAAGGGGTGCAAAGATCCAGAAAAGTTTCTGTTAGGTTCTGACAGTTTGAGACAGCCAAAGTTGGCATGGGAGTTAAATTGGTCAAAATGACCATTCCTTTATTTTATTGGTTTTGATTTATTTGTCTTTAGGAAAAGTTTGGGAAATGTTTAGATGATGTTTATTTCACCTAAGAAACATTTTACAAGCAAGGAAACACACAAACAAGGTGGTTCAAAAGAATTTCAAATTTAATGCATACTCATATGCATGCATTCATAATTTTATTTAACAAAGTTTTTGTTAACCCTAATTTTGATGATTAGAGTTTGATGATCCAAGTTTAGTATTTTTGGGATGTTACAAACCTTCCCCCATTAAACAAAATCTCGTCCCGAGATTTGAAAAAGGACGAAAAGATTACCTAGGATTTGAAGAGATCGGGAAACTCTGTCCTGATGTGATCTTCGCGTTCCTAGGTGGCTTCCTCTTCTATGTGGTTCCTCCACTGAATCTTGAGAAACTTGATGCTTCGGGTTCGGGTAGTTTGAAAAGCTTCTTCCTAAATACAGATGGGTACTTCGGGATAGGTCAGGTCATCGTTGATCTCTATGGTCCGGTGATCGATATTTTTGAACACTTCAGTCTTCTCGGGGACTTCGAGACACTTGCGAAGTAACGAGATATGGAACACATTGTGCACGGCTGACATTTCTTCAGGTAGTTCCAATTGATACGATACTTCTCCTCGACGGTTCAGAATCTTGAAAGGTCCGATATATCTGGGGGCTAACTTTCCTTTGAGTTGGAAACGCTGCATTCCCTTCAATGGCAACACTTTTAGATAAACAAAATCTCCTATGTTGAAGGCGAGGTCTCTACGTCTCTTGTCGGCGTAACTCTTTTTTCTAGATTGAGCTATCTTGAGGTGCTCACGAATCTTGTGAACCTTCTCTTCTGCTTCCCGTAGGATGTCAGGTCCAAAAATCTGACTCTCTCCTACTTCCGACCAGTTTAAAGGGGTGCGACACTTCCTTCCGTACATAAATTCAAATGGGGCCATTTGCAAACTGGCTTGATAACTGTTGTTGTATGAAAATTCTGCAAACGGCAGACAATCTTCCCACTTGGATCCATATTCTAACACGCATGCTCTCAACATATCTTCGAGTATTTGATTTACTCGCTCCGTTTGTCCATCGGTCTGAGGGTGATATGCGGTGCTGAAATCTAGACGGGTTCCTAAACCTTCTTGGACTTTCTTCTAGAATCTCGAGGTAAACTAAGTTCCCCGATCCGATACTATGTTCTTGGGGACTCCATGCAAACTAACGATTCTAGCGATGTACAACTCCGCTAACTTCGAACTCTGATATGTGGTCTTGACGGGCAAGAAATGGGCGACTTTGGACAATCTGTCCACTATGACCCAGATAGAGTCATTTCCCCTACTAGAAGTAGGTAGTCCAGTGATAAAGTCCATTCCTACAGAATCCCATTTCCATTCCGGAATCTGTAATGGTTGCAACAATCCAGCGGGTCTTTGATGTCCGGCCTTGACTTGCTGACAAATATCACACTTGGCGATATAGCTTCCGATTTCTCTCTTCATCTTATGCCACCAAAATTGCTCTTTTAAATCTTGATACATCTTAGTTCCTCCGGGATTAATAGAATAAAGAGTATCATGAGCCTCCTTCAAAATAACTTCTTTCAACTCAGAATCTGATGGTACACAAAGGCGTCCTTTGTACCAAAGAATTCCTTGTTCGTCTTCGGTGAATCTGGGTACTTTGCCTATACCGATACGACGCTTGATTCCGTCGATACTAGCATTTCCTTTCTGCGCCTCTTTAATCTGACTGATCAAAGTGGGCTGGAGTTCTATGCTAGCCAAAAATCCTTAACTCACTAATTCCATTCGAAAAGCTTCCATCTCCTTATGCAAGCTTGGTTGCTCCTTCAAGATCATGGAGTTCAAGCGGCACGTCAATCTGCTAAGGGCATCGACTACTACGTTGGCTTTACCAGGGTGATAGTGAATGTCCAGATCGTAATCCTTGATTAGCTCAATCCATATTCTCTGGCTCATATTTAGCTCCTTCTGAGTGAATATATACTTTAGGCTCTTGTGATCCGAATAAATTTCACAACGGTTTCCCATCAGGTAATGCCTCCATGTTTTTAGGGCTCGAACTACGGCTGCGAGTTCGAGGTCATGGGTTGGGTAATTTTGCTCATGTTGCTTCAGTTGTCACGATAGATAAGATATAACTTTGCCTTCTTGCATTAGCACACATACGAGACCAATCTTGGATGCATCACAATACACATCGAAGGGCTTCGTGATATCTGGCATGATCAAGATTGGGGCTGAAATCAATCTCCTCTTGAGTTCTTGAAAACTCGCTTCACATTTGTCGGTCCATTCAAACTTCTTCTCCTTCTTCAGCAATTGGGTCATGGGTCTGGCGATACTAGAGAATCCTTCTACGAATTTGCGGTAATATCCCGCCAATCCGAGAAATGCACGAACTTGGGTTTGAGTGGTTGGGGCTTGCCAATCTTCTACATCTTTCACTTTGGCAGGGTCAACGGCAATTCCTCTGGCTGATACAATGTGACCGAGGAATCCTACATCCTGTAACCAGAATTCACATTTGCTAAACTTTGCATAAAACATATGCTCTCTAAGGGTCCCAAGAATGGTCCTTAGGTGTAGCTCATGTTCTTCTTCTGATTTGGAATAAATCAGAATGTCATCGATGAAAATAACGACAAACTTATCCAGGAAGTCAATAAAAATCTTATTCATGAGATTCATGAAATAAGCGGGGGCATTGGTTAATCCGAAAGACATGACCGTATACTCATACAATCCATATCTGGTGGTAAAGGCAGTCTTTGGAATATCCTCTGCACGAATTTTGAGTTGATGATAGCCAGTTCTAAGATCAATCTTAGAAAATTGTTTGGCACCGGTCAACTGATCAAACAAACCTTCTATCTTGGGCAAGGGGTACTTGTTCTTGATGGTGACATCATTCAACTTCCGATAATCCGTACACAAACGGTTACCTCCATCCTTCTTGTCCACAAACAAGATAGGTGATCTCCATGGTGACACACTGGGTTGAATTAATCCTATTTCCAACATGGAATCTAGTTGCTTCTTCAATTCTTCTAGCTCCGACGGGTTCATACTATAGGGTCTCTGGGCTATGGGTCCGGTTCCGGGGATTAGTTCGATGATAAACTCGATATCCCGATCTGGGGGCATACCGGGCAAAACATCTGGAAATACATCGGGGTATTCACAGACTATCTGGACTTGGTCAATGGTAGGTTGGGCTATACTCTTGTTACACTTGAATTGGCGAGGTAAGGTTTCAGATATATGCTCGACTGATATTCCGACGGTACTGGTCATAGTTATGGCTTTCTTGGCACAGTCAATTAATCCTTTATGTTTGGACATCCAATCCATTCCTAGTAGTACTTCCAATCATTTAGTTCTGAGTACTATCAGATTTGCATAAAAATCTATGCCATGGATTCGGATAGGGACGGCTTTGCAAATTTGCCTAGCCTTGGTGGTTGATCCGGGAATTTGAACAATCATGACATGCTTCAGTTTGGTTGGTTGAATTTTACTAGTGCATGCAAATTCTTCGGTGACAAATTAATGCGATGCACCAGAATCAAACAACACTCTTGCAAGTACTGAATTAACAGAAAACATACCCAAAGACGACGCTGGGCGCTTCCTGAGCTTCTTCAGCATGCATGAGAAAAAGACGGCCATTGCGGTTGAGTGAATTCCCTGGGGCAAATCTTCTTCCTGGCTGAACACGACGCTGCTGCTGAGCTAGGGAATTGGCATTGGGGGTTGAAGCATTCTTCTTGTTGGGGCACTCATTGGAATAGTGGCCTTTATTTCCACAGTCATAACAGGTCACTTGCGACTTGTCCTTGGCTGCGACAGGCACAACATTTCTTCCAGTCCTCGGGGCAGTGTTGGGGTTGGCGATAACATTGTTGTTGTTGAACTTGGGTGGGGCACGGTTGAAATTGCTAGAGTTGCCGGGGTTGTTGTGGTTTCCTCCGGGTCTAGGGTTTCCACGGTTGGGATGGGTGGGACGGGTCATCGGGGGTCTGTTGGTCCTTGGGGAAAATCTTGGAGATGGGTTAGGGCGATACTTTGGGGTCTGATGGGTTCCTGGTTGATGCATCATACGACGCTTGCGGTTCTCATTAGCTTGGTTGATCTTTCCTTCCATTTGGATAGCAGAGTTGACAAGGGCTTCAATATCCGCAAAGGGAATATTGATTAACACTGTCTGCATCTCATCATGCAGACCATTCAGGAATCTTTTTTCTTCTTGGCTTCTGTGTCTATTTCATCCAGGGCATACCTAGCTAATGACAAACATTTTTCACGGTATTCCACTACAGTCATCCTTCCTTGCTTTAGCTCTCTGAACTCGTCTCTCATTCTCTTGATCAAACCTGGTGGCACATGGGTTCGGCTAAACTTGACCTTGAATTCCTCCCAGGTCATCATCTGGCCTCCGATCATTGCACGAACATTGTTCCACCATGCTCTGGCATCTCCGGCTAGATAGTGGGTGGCAAACAAGACTTTCTCGTTGGCTTCCACTCCGGCGACCTCTAGGTTATTTTCCATGGTTTGATGCCAATCATTTGCGTCTAGGGGTTCCTCTGACTTGGTGAAAACAGGTGGGTTGGTATTCTGGAAATTCTTGAGCTTAGATCCATGGTGGTCCTGATTTCCATGGCCTTGGTTGTTATGGGGTAGCTGGGCTATCTGCTGAAGGGTGGCCAGGTTGGCTTGACGTTCCGCTCTTTCAGCTTCACGGTCAGAAGTCAACATTTGCAGAATCTGCAACATCGGGTCCGGGGTTGAACCACTTCCTCCACATGGCATCTGAAGGTTGAGGTAGATCATAAGAAAAGAGGGAAATTTCTAAAGTTTTGTGTTTTTGGAAAAGTTTTTAAAGTTTGACTCAGATTTTTCTAGCATCTTGCTTTTTCATTCATTCATTCATTCATAGCACACAGTACAACACACACCACAACAAAGAAAAACAGATGGTTTTAAGAACCATTCTGAGAACTACGATACAGTGGGACCGAATACTACTCACTACGCTAGTGCTCAAGTGCTACTACTCCTAGGAATCGGTGGCTTCATCATCTTCATTATCATCGATGAAGGCAAAATCATCCTCATCGGTGAAGAAATCCATAGCCTGATCCTCCAGAAAATCGTCGTCATCGCTGAGATAGGAGTAGGGGTCTCCACAAAGATCCTCTCCGGCATTCTCCCTTTCCTCCAACTACATGTCTCTCTCGTGGATGGTCTCCTCCAGAGATGAGATGCGGTGGAGAAGACGGGAAATGATGCGCTCCTTGTCGAGCTGACAGCGGCGAGACTTGCGATCCTTGGCTAGCATGGCGATGGTTTGGTCCTTCGTCTTGATGATGGCATACTTGTGGTTGCAGTAGTCAGGGCAGTTGTCTAACTCCTTATGACGATCGTACATCATGAAGCTGAGGTGGTCCAATTGGGTCTTCAGTTCGGGGTGGTATGGGGCTTCCAGAGGTTGTCCATTAGCATCACGCCTTGGGAAAAACTCAAAGCAAGTACCCTTGATCTGATTGATGCTCTGCCCACACAGACGGGAAAGGGCTTCTTGCATGGCTCTGGCAAGTCCATCGAGCCAGTTGTTTTCCCTCAAGGTAAACTGAATTACCTCCGCAGTGGGAGGTTCAATATTTCCTCTGAGACTTGCAACAATTAGCCACTGCAGATCTTATCCTCCTTGATCATTGAGCTGAGCTCCGAAGAACTCGGGGTGCGGATGCTCCAGAAGTTCCGAAATCTGGTCCAAATCCCTCTCAAAGATAAGGTCTCCTCCATTCCCCAACTGATAAAACTTGTTGTACTTCACGTCCATCTATAAGAATATAGGATGAGTAAGTTAGTAGAGTGATTAAGTGTAACAAAATTTTATGTATTTTGCAAGAGTTTTTGAGGAACATGAATTTTTAGGAAAGAATCAAAGGGATAAGAATGAGAATAGTTTTTTTGTAAATATTTGTTTTTCTTTGGTTTTGGAAAATAAGTTTTTGGTTTAAACGTCCATTCTAACTAGGGTCTCTTATGGTCAGGATGGCTCTGATACCAACTTGTCAACACCCGGATTTTTCAATCCTAGATGCCTGTTATGCCATACATCGCAATCTCAGGATTACCATTTTTGCGAGACATAATAGAATTGGATACCATAGTACATCATCCATTACAAACGACACATAAGTTCTTACACAAATAGGGATCTCATGATCCAGTTCTTAATACAACATCAAGCAGAGGAATACGTAATAATAACGGTAGCGTAGGTGAAGCTCCATCTTCGGGGTCACAGGCAATGCTGACGATGGGAGATGATCCTATTTGTCGTAACCTTCCTGGGGTCCATCCTCCAGGTACTCCTCTTCATAGTCTGGCCATGGGAATAGCCAGGGACAAAGCCATGAGTACTCTTTAAGTACTCACAAACTAATACTAACAGGTAAAGTGGTTTTTGGATAATTGGACACTAGGCTCTAGGGTTGTTTTGCAAAAGCCATATTTATCTCTACGAAGTTCCAAAGCTAATCACAATTTTATAACTCCTAAGTGGGATCTTATATTTCATATCACAACCCTGTTGTGGTTAAGTCAAAGTCTCAATTCATTTCACAAGTCATTTTGAAAAGTATGACGGGGGAACAGTATGGCCACTCCAGCATCCATAACATGCAGACGCTATTCGAATAGTTTGACACTCTGCAGAGATTGTACACTTTCACCACAACATTCGATACATCCGTCAGGAACAAATCCTGAATTCATCATACTCAGTATGCGGATAATCAATCATAACCTTTCCATTACACGCCCTAGTATAGGCACCTCTCCTGTGAGTTTGGCCTCCCAACCATGACCAACTGTCATCTTGGGTACTGCATAGGTGGACAATCTTCACAAGGTAGCCTCATTTCAGACCTTGGCCGCAAGGGGAACCATACTAAGGTATATAAATTTACGGTCAAGCCCTACCCAATTTTCAGGTATTGTGGTTATACGGTAAAATTGGAATGGTATCGCATCTAGACAACCATCAGTTTTATAAAGGGGTAAGGCTCATGCCTCAACATTTTCATCACCAAAATCATCAGGTGTTCGGAAACACATGTCCAAAACATTTCAATAGAATGATCCATCGTTCCATGGTTTTCATAACCATTTTTCTACCAAGTATTCCCATCTAAAGTTGATCAATTTTTATGCTTAGCACTAGCATCTACAGGTGGGGGTAAACACTAATGAGGGGTAGTAGACTAGTGGAGTTTCAACTAAGCTCAATCTCATGCCTTGGGATGACATCAACATTATCTAGCTTAGGCCAAATTTTATGCTCTTTATGCAACCTTCACATATCTTTCTAGTATCTACCATTCACTTAAGTAAGCTCTAAGTACTAGCTTTGATAAAGAAATAAAGTAATCAAGCTTGCAAGTAAAACTAGGATTGGTTTATCAAGTGGATATGATCATATATGCTTAGGGCATATAGTAGTCATAGTAACAAGTAGGGGTTTGTTGCATCAGTTGGGTATTCTGCAAGAGTTAACTTGCATCAATATCAGTATAAGCTTGCTAAATTGCAAGTCTTAGCTTGAAAAGTTACTGGCTTGCATAGGTATAGTATCAGCTTGCCTTGTGCAGAGCAGTGGTTGAAGTTCTCCTCGGCTTCTTCTTCGTAGAATCCTCCTTCCTCCTCGTATCCTTGGTCGGTACTATCGTCTATGAATAAATACGAGGTGCACAATCACCAAACAATACTTAACTACTTGCAATCATCACACAAAAGGGTCCTATAGATGATCTAACATCATCTCTAATATTACAAGATTAAGGATTGGTTTAATTCCTTTTATTTTTAGAAAAGTAATTTCTACTCATTGAAAAACTACTTAAGATTTAATATTCTCCAAAGCAAACATGGGATCATGTTGACACATGTCATCACCACATATTGTAGTCCAAGGGAATGTGATTTAAAGTGGTGTCACAATTTAATAAGGTTTTACCCTTTTATTTTAATTAATTAAAGTGGCTAGAAATGCTTATGTAGCATTCTTTTATTACTTGAACATTATTCCTGCAAGTAACGTATATATTTTTATATATTATATGACAGGTATGGTTAAATGTGATTTTTGAGAGTTGGAATCAACTCAAAAGCTATTATGGTTTAAATTTGAAAAATGTTTGAATGCAGAAAAGCTTCTGCCTTGTTATTTTTACCATGGGTGATCTGTAGATCCAAATGACTTGAATCCAACGGGCTTGGATTCAGCATTCCCAGACCTTTCTAAGAAAATTGGTTTCATTCAATTTGATGGACTGAATCGATCTGGGTTGATTTTTGAAGTTGAGTACATAAGTGAGTTTGAAACAAAAATGAAAAAGGTTTAATTCAAATAACTGGGCTGCGCGGGAAGAGTTAACCGGCCGGCCTGCTAAGCGTAGTGCTCCCGCGGGCTGCTTAAGTGGGTGTCTGTAGGGTTTCGTAGCATGGAAAAAAAATTCTATCGCATACAAACAAACAAGCCAAGATCTATCTACTAGATTGTAGCAACGAGTCGATGGAATAACTTACCCTCGAAGATTCCAAAGTGTTTAACGAGAGCGGATTCTCGTGGGTGATGTAGTCGTACTCTTCCCGATCTCAAGATCGTGTAGACAATCCTTCCGGCGCTGCGTTAAGCAGCGCTCCCTGATCGGTCACACCTTGGTATTTCGGCGAAGACCTTCCTCTCCTTGTTCCAAAGGCGGCGGAGGTTGTAGCACTCTCTCGCGATTCCGGCTGGCGTGGTAGGAAGTAGAGGGAGATCCTGAGGCTTAAGCCGGAGCGAGTATGGTGGAGTATGAGAGAGTTCCTCGGCGGTCTAGGGTTTAGACACACCAATTAGAAGGCTCTAATCCGGAGGCTAGGGCAATTAGAAGCTCTAAACCAAAACGGCTCTAAACCGGAGGCTAGGGCTAGGGTTTAGATTTAGAGGATAGGAACTTGTGTGTGCTAGGAGGGAGCCCTGCCCCTCCTTATATAGGTGGAGGGGCCGGCGCGCCAAGGGGAGGGAGGGGAGTCCCTCCCCAACTCGGCTTGGAGGAGGCGCCGCCGGTTGGAGGAGGGATTCCCTCCCCAACTCGGTTTCCCTCTCTTTCCTCTTTCCCTCTTTCCAATTTTAGCCGTTTGACTTTTCAAACTTGCTATTTGACTTTTCAATTTAGGATTCAATTTAATCCTTTATTTGGAACAGCGAGAACACTTAGTACATGATGCAATCATCCCAATATGCAATGACACATTCATGTACCCCTTCCTCTCGAGTCTTGGGACATTCCGAACCTTCTAGAACATTCCCGATGAAAACACGGAATCATTCCCGAACTCAAACGGGACTTTCCTTATATGAATCTTATTCTCCGGACCATTCCGGATCACCTCGTGATATCCGGATCCCATCCGAGACTCAACAACATTCGGTCTCTTTCTCATAATACCATAACTACTCAAACAACGTCGAATCCTTAAGTGTGTCTCCCTACGGTTCGTGAATTATGCGGACATGATCGAGACACTTCTCCGAACAATAACCAATAGAGGAATCTGGAAATTCATATGGCTCCCACATATTTCTATGATTACTTTGCGATCGAATGAACCACTTACATACGATTCCAATTTCCCTTTGTCTCACGATAGTTTACTTATCCGAGGTTATGATCGTCGGTATCTCTGCATACCTAGTTCAACCTCGTTACCGATAAGTACTCTTTTCTAGTTCCCGTGATATGTGATCCCTTGTGATCCAGTCACATGCTTGCGAGCTAATTGGATGACATTCCACCGAGAGGGCCCAGAGTATATCTATCCGTCATATGGATGGACAAATCCCACTCTTGATCCATGTGTCTCAACCAATACTTTTCGAACACTCAATGCCACCTTTATAGCCACCCAGTTACGGTGTGGTGTTTGATGTCATCAAAGCATCCATTCGGTAAAGGTGATATGCATGATCTCATGGTCGAAGGAATTAGGTTACTATGTATCAGAAAGCATATAGCAATTGAACTAATGAAATGACTTGATCTTTATGCTACGCTTATTTATAGGAGTATGTCCACCATATCATTCTCCTAACGATATGATCTTGTTGTTGATAACATCTCAATGTTCATGATAGGGAAACCACAATCATTTATCAACCAACAAGCTAGTGATGTATAGAGGCTATACTAGGGACTTCAAATTTAAGTTTACAAATCACACAAGTATCAATGTTTCCTTATTAATACTATTATAGCATGAATGTAAACATTTATCATAAACACAAAGATATAATAATAACTACATTTGTTATTGCCTCTAGGGCATATCTCCAACAGTCTCCCACTTGCACTAGAGTCATCTAATCTAGATTACATGGTAATATACCGAACACCCATGGCAGTTTGGTGTTGGTCATGTTTTGCCCTCGGGAGAGGTTTAGTCAACGGATCCGCCACATTCAGATCTGTGTGTACTTTGCAAATCTTTATATCCCCATCCTGGATATGTTCTCGAATAGCGTGAAAACGCAGCTTGATGTGCTTCAGCTTCTTGTGTGACCTTGGTTCTTGCGCATTGGCTATGGCTCCCATGTTATCACAGTAGATAGACATTGGGTCCAGCGCACTAGGAACCACACCCATCTCTGTAATGAACTCTTTCATCCATATTGCTTCTTGTGAAGCCTCCGAAGCAGCCATGTATTCCGATTCAGTTGAAGATCTTGCCACAACGCTTTGCTTTGCACTCCTCCAGCTAACTGCTGCACCATTCAAAATAAATACGTATCCAGATTGTGATTTAGAATCATCCGGATCGGTGTTCCAACTAGCATCGGTGTAACCATTAACAACGAGCTGTTCATCACCTCCATAAGAAAGAACCATATCCTTAGTTCTTCTCAAGTACTTAAGGATGTTTTTGATCATTGTCAATGATCCACTCTGGATCACTTTGATATCTGCTAGTTAAACTAACAACATATGCAATGTCGGGTCTAGTACATAGCATGGCATACATTAGAGATCCTATGGCTGAGGCATAGGGTCTTACTCATCCTTTCTCTATCTTACGCCGATGTCGGACTTTGAGTTTTACTCAAGGTCGTATTGAGCAACATGGGCAAGAACCCTTTCTTGCTTTCTTCCATTCCAAACCTCTTTAGAACTTTGTCCAAATATGTACTCTGTGTGACAATGATATTTGGCGTTTCGATCTATCTCTATAAATCTTTATGCCTAATATGTAAGCTTCGCCAAGATCCTTCATTGAAAAACTATTATTCAAATATTCCTTGACACTATTAAGAAGGTCTACATCATTCCCAATCAACAATATGTCATCCACATATAGTATTAAGAATGCTACAGAGCTCCCACTCACTTTCTTGTAAATACAAGCTTCTCCATAAGTTTGTATAAAACCAAAACTTTTGATCACCTTATCAAAATGTTGATTCCAACTTCGGGATGCTTGCTTCAATCCATAGATGGACCGTTGAAGTTTGCATACCTTGTTAGCATCTTTAGGATCGACAAAACCTTTGGGTTGCATCATATACAAATCTTCATCAATATCTCCATTGAGGAATGCTGTTTTGACATCCATCTGCCATATCTCATAATCATAATATGCAGCGATTGCTAACATAATCCTCACAGACTTTAGCTTCGCTACCGGTGAGAAAGTCTCATCGTAGTCAACTCCTTGAATTTGTCGAAACCCTTTTGCGACAAGTCGAGCTTTATAGACAGTAACATTACAATCAGCATCTGTTTTCTTCTTGAAAATCCATTTGTTCTCGACAGCCCTCCGGCCATCCGGTAAGTCCACCAAAGTCCATACTTGGTTTTCGTACATGGATCCAATCTCGGATTTCATGGATTCTTGCCATTTATTGGAATCTGGGCTCATCATCGCTTCCTCATATGTCTCGGGATCATCGGTGTTGTCCACCAACATGACACTCATAACGGGATCATACCAATCTGGAGTGGTACGAGTTCTCGTTGACCTCCGAGGCTCTGTAGCAACTTCAACCGAAGTTTCATGATCACCATCATTAGCTTCCTCTCTTGTTTGGTGCAGGCACCACAGGAACTTCTTCCGGTGCTGCGCTACTCGCAATTTCGAGAGAAGGTTCGACAACCTCGTCGAGTTCTACTTTCCTTCCAGTCACTTCTTTCGAGAGAAATTCCTTCTCTAGAAAGGATCCATTCTTGGCAACGAAGATTTTGCCTTCGGATCTATGATAGAAGGTATACCCAATAGTTTCCTTCGGGTATCCTATGAAGACGCATTTTTCCGCTTTGGGTTCAAGCTTGTCCGGCTGTAACTTCTTTACATAGGCTTCGCATCCCCAAACTTTAAGGAACGACAATCTAGGTTTCTTCCCAAACCATAATTCATACGGTGTCGTTTCAGCGGATTTAGGCGGTGCCCTATTTAAAGTGAATGCTGTTTCTAATGCATAACCCCAAAATGATAGCGGTAAATCATAAGTGACATCATAGAACGAACCATATCTAAGAGAGTTCGATTACGACGTTCGGACACACCATTACGCTGTGGTGTTCCCGGCGGTGTCAACTGTGAAAGTATTCCGCATTTCTTCAAATGCTCGCCAAACTCGTAACTTAGATATTCACCTCCACGATCAGAACGTAGAAATTTAATCTTCTTGTTACGTTGATTCTCTACCTCACTTTGAAACTCCTTAAACTTCTCGAAAGTTTCGGACTTATGTTTCATGAAATAGATATACCCATATCTACTCAAGTCATCTGTGAAGGTAAGAACATAACGATAACCACATGATGCTACACTCATTGGACCACACACATCGGTATGTATGATTTCCAATAAGTCCGTAGCTCGCTCCATCATACCAGAAAATGGAGTCTTAGTCATTTTTCCCATCAGACATGCTTCGCATCTTTCAAGTGATTCAAAATCAAGTGATTCAAGAAGTCCATTGGAATGGAGTTTCTTCATACGTTTCACTCCAATATGACCAAGACGACAGTGCCACATATAGGTCGAATTATCGCTTGATTTCAAACGTTTAGCCTCAATGTTGTTGATATGTGTATTTCCACTATCGAGATTCAATAAGAATAGACCATCTATCAAAGGTGCATGTGCATAAAACATATTACTCATATAAATCGAACAACCATTATTCTCGGACTTAAACAAGTAACCGTCTCGCAATAAACAAGATCCCGATATAATGTTCATGCTCAACGCAGGCACCAAATAACAATTATTTAAGTATAAAACTAATCCCGATGGTAGATGAAGGGGTAGCGTGCCGACCGCGATCACATCAACCTTTGATCCGTTTCCCACGCGCATCGTCACCTCGTTCTTCGCTAGCTTCCGTTTATTCTGCAGCACCTGTTTCGAGTTACAAATATGAGCAACCGAACCAGTATCAAATACCCAGGCACTACTACGAGTACTAGTGAGATACATATCAATAACATGTATATCAGATATACCTTTCTTCTTGATGTTGCCGTTCTTCATATCCGCCAAGTACTTTGGGCAATTTCACTTCCAGTGACCTTCTCCCTTGTAGTAAAAGCACTCAGTATCAGGCTTGGGTCCAGCCTTGGTCTTCTTCGCCGGCGTGGTAACTTTCTTACCATCCTTCTTGAAGTGTCCCTTCTTCTTAGACTTGCCTTTCTTGAATTTGGTGGTCTTATTGACCAACAACACTTGGTGCTCTTTCTTGATCTCCACTTCTGCAGATTTCAACATGGCAAAGAGTTCTGGCAACATCTTGTTCATGTTCTGCATGTTGTAGTTCATCACAAAGTTCTTGTAACTTGGTGGTAGTGATTGGAGGACACGGTAAATCCCCAAAGCATTAGGAATCACTATACCCAAGCTTTGAAGTTTGTTTGCGTGCCCAGACATCTTAAGCACATGCTCAGCATGAGCTGCCTTCTTCCATCTTGCGTTAAAGAACTTTTCGAAGCCTCATAGCTTTCAATTTCCGCATGAGTCTCAAAATCAATTTGAGATCCTCGACAATATCATATGGGTCTGAATCTTCAAACCTTTTACAAGCTCCGATTCTAAACCATACAAGATAGCACACGAACTATGGAGTCGATTCTTACGGCGAGGTAAACATTCTTTACTTTATCGGCAAGATCACCTGCAGTGGGTCACCAATGGTGCATCCAGACATAGGTCAAATTACCATGTGAGGACAATCCTCAAGTTGCGGAACCAATCCGAAGTTGCTTCCATTGTTTTTCAACTTTTCTTTCTCTAGGAAGCATTAAAATTGATGGTAGGGGCTGCCATTGATCTACAACATATTTGCAATAGTTTAGACTAAGTTTATGAAAAATTGAGTTCAAATTAATAATGAAATTAAAATAGGTGAACTCCACTCAAAACAACATCCCTCACATTGTTTTAGTGATCACAGACCAAATCCACTACATCAACACCAATCATCACGAGAGTTGATACAGTTTCAATGGCGAACAATCGTCATGTTCATCATATCTACTATATGATTCATGCTTTACCTTTCGGTGATCCGTGTTCCGAGACCATGTCTGTACATGCTAGGCTCGTCAAGATCAAACCTTAGTTTCCGCATGAGCAAATCTGGCTTGCTCACGTTGTATACACTTGCAGAATCTAACACACCCGATCATCACGTGGTGCTTCGAAACAACAAGCTTTAGCAACGGTGCTAACTAAGGGTGAACACTTTATGACTTGAAATTCATGTGCATGAGGGATCATCTTATAATGCTACCGTTGTCTACTAAGCAATACAAGATGCATAAAGGATTAACATCACATGCAATTCAATAATATGTGATATGATATGGCCTTTCTTCTTTGTGCTTCCGATCTCCATCTTCAAGCACGAACATGATCTCCATCATCACCGGCATTGCATCAAGGTCAATGACGCTTCTCCATGGTTGTCGTCCACCGGTCTTCAACTATTACAACTACTTTGAATAGACACGCGGGTCTTAACATAAATTAAAGACAACCATCTGGCTCCTGCCGGTTGCCAACTTACAATAAGGAACATTGCATACATCAAATATAATCACAATCATGGCCATATCACATCATCGCACACCTCGCAAAATAAAGTTAGACGCCTCTAATTTCTTTCCATATTTTACGTGGTTTGGGGCTTTCAATAAGTGTCGTTCTAACTTACGAACAAGAACCACAACATTGATACTAGTATTGTTGATCACCCGTTGTAAATTGGATCTTAACTATGCTAGGAGAAACAGCACCATAAAACCACTTATGCAATACAAGTTGCATGTCAAGCGTGGAGCAAGTCTCATGAACGATGTCATGTAAGGTTAGCCCAGGCCGCTTCATCCCAACATACCGCAAGATGCAAAGTACACAAGAAGCAATTGACAATAAAAGCATCAACGCCCACAATGACCATTGTGTTCTACTCGTCTGCAGATCTACATATAGACACGGCTCTGATACCACTGTAGGGTTTCGTAGCATGGAAAACAAAAATTTTCTATCGCATACAAACAAACAAGCCAAGATCTATCTACTAGATTGTAGCAACGAGTCGATGGAATAAATTACCCTCCAAGATTCCAAAGTGTTTAACGAGGCGGATTCTCGTGGGTGATGTAGTCGTACTCTTCCGATCTCAAGATCGTAGACGATCCTTCCGGCTGCGTTCGGCAGCGCTCCATGATCGGTCACACGTTGTACTCGACGAAGACCTTCCTCCCCTTGTTCCAGCAGTGTGGAGGTTGTAGCACTCTCCTCGCGATTCCCAAGACTGTGGCGTGGTACCGAAGTAGAGGGAGATCCTGAGGCTTCGCCTTAAGCGAGGCAGTATGGTGGAGTATGAGAGAGTTCCTCGGCGGTCTAGGGTTTAGACACACCAATTAGAAGGCTCTAATCTGAAGGCTAGGGCAATTAGAAGCTCTAAACCAAAACGGCTCTAAACCGGAGGCTAGGGCTAGGGTTTAGATTTAGAGGATAGGAACTTGTGTGTGCTAGGAGGGAGCCCTGCCCCTCCTTATATAGGTGGAGGGGCCGGCGCGCCAAGGGGAGGGAGGGGAGTCCCTCCCCAACTCGGCTTGGAGGAGGCGCCGCCGGTTGGAGGAGGGATTCCCTCCCCAACTCGGTTTCCCTCTCTTTCCCTCTTTCCAATTTTAGCCGTTTGACTTTTCAAACTTGCTATTTGACTTTTCAATTTAGGATTCAATTTAATCCTTTATTTGGAACAGCGAGAACACTTAGTACATGATGCAATCATCCCAATATGCAATGACACATTCATGTACCCCTTCCCCTCCGGAGTGCCGGACATTCCGGAACCTTCTAGAACATTCCCGATGAAAACACCGGAATCATTCCCGAACTCCGAAACGGGACTTTCCTTATATGAATCTTATTCTCCGGACCATTCCGGATCACCTCGTGATATCCCGGATCCCATCCGAGACTCCGAACAACATTCGGTCTCTTTCTCATAATACCATAACTACTCAAACAACGTCGAATCCTTAAGTGTGTCTCCCTACGGTTCGTGAATTATGCGGACATGATCGAGACACTTATCCGAACAATAACCAATAGAGGAATCTGGAAATTCATATGGCTCCCACATATTTCTACGATTACTTTGCGATCGAATGAACCACTTACATACGATACCAATTTCCCTTTGTCTCACGATAGTTTACTTATCCGAGGTTATGATCGTCGGTATCTCTGCATAACTAGTTCAACCTCGTTACCGATAACTACTCTTTTCTCGTTCCCGTGATATGTGATCCCTTGTGAGCCAGTCACATGCTTGCAAGCTAATTGGATGACATTCCACCGAGAGGGCCCAGAGTATATCTATCCGTCATATGGATGGACAAATCCCACTCTTGATCCATGTGTCTCAACCAATACTTTCCGAACACTCAATGCCACCTTTATAGCCACCCAGTTACGGTGTGGTGTTTGATGTCATCAAAGCATCCATCCGGTAAAGGTGATATGCATGATCTCATGGTCGAAGGAATTAGGTTACTATGTATCAGAAAGCATATAGCAATTGAACTAATGAAATGACTTGATCTTTATGCTACTCTTATCTATAGGAGTATGTACACCATATCATTCTCCTAACGATATGATCTTGTTGTTGATAACATCTCAATGTTCATGATAGGGAAACCACAATCATTTATCAACCAACAAGCTAGTGATGTATAGAGGCTATACTAGGGACTTCAAATTTAAGTTTACAAATCACACAAGTATCAATGTTTCCTTGTTAATACTATTATAGCATGAATGTAAACATTTATCATAAACACAAAGATATAATAATAACTACATTTATTATTGCCTCTAGGGCATATCTCCAACAGTGTCCCCACTCGTCTGTGAGACAGGGAGGGGCGAAGCGGTACGGGGCAACGTGGGTCGTTCGATCTGATTCTAATCGAACGGCTGGGAGTCATCATCGACGCGAGACAACGCCGACGAGAAAGAAACCTAGCGCAGCCAGTGAGGGGTCCTGGGGGCTCACCGGGGTGCTGGCGAGGGTCGGCGAGGCGGGCGAACGACGAAGTCGACGACGGCGAACTCAGGGGTGGTCGCGGCAGCACCTAGGGTGGACGGAATCGATAGCGCCCTTCTTCTCCAGAGGCGACGGGCTCCGGTGAAATTCCGGTGAGGTGGTGCTCGCCTTGCTCCGGGAATGGTGTGGCACGATCAGTGAGAAGAGGGGAGTGAGGTGGTGTGAAGAAATCGACTGGGGGGTGACCTCTATTTATAGTCGAGCGAGGGGACCGACGGGACGCAAGGTGAGCTCGTCGGGGGCGCTGTTACAGGTGGCTACTGGCATGGGCGACGGTAGGGGACGGTGCGGTGTTCCCTGGCGATGCTCAACGACATGGTTTTGAGGCGTGGGGCGGTGTGGTTTGGTCTGGAACATGCGACGCTCTACGCGGCAGAGGCGGCGTCTTCGACGGCGAGCGGTGTCTGTGCGTCACGGGGCGGCGAACGAGGATGTCTGGCGGTCTCCTTGGTCGGTGGGAATTGTGTATGCACGTGGTGAGGGCGGCGATGCGTGGCGCTGGTCGAGGTGGCGCTGGCGCACGCGCCGGCTGATTCTTGGCGAGGTTGGCATGGTTCGTGCGTGTGGTCCAGGGCTTGGCAACGCTCGCGGCTGGGACAGGGAGTGGCGGTGGACGGTGGGCTGCCTCCCAAACATGCTGGCTAGGCTTGCTTCTCTTCCTAGCTTTCTATCGACATGGGGGTGACAAGGTTGGCTCCGTCTATTCACCATTGATGGTAATGCCAAGCTCACAGTGGTGCTAGTGTTTAGTTAATCTTGCTAGATGATCTACTGAGCTGGTTGTGAGCTAGAGAGGGAACAAGTTAGGCTTCAATCACTGCTCACTATAGTGTTTAGGATTTTGATGATTTGTGTCTACAACCAGTTTGATGAAATGGCCGCATGAAATCAAGTTTTGAATTTTGAAAAGATTTTTTGTGGGTTTGCTAGATTGGTGCTGGTGAGTCTGCAGATGCTTGGGTTTTGAGAGTTGAGTTTGTTTGAGTGGTTTTTGAAAAAGTGGGATCTTCCCATATGATAAAGATTCAATTATGAATTGTTATTTAAACTATGCATTTGAAAGTTTCTGGATGATCACAAAGTGGGCCTTGATACCTTGTTATGAGTACAATCAAGGGGTGCAAAGATCCAGAAAAGTTTCTGTTAGGTTCTGACAGTTTGAGACAGCCAAAGTAGGCATGGGAGTTAAATTGGTCAAAATGACCATTCCTTTATTTTATTGGTTTTGATTTATTTGTCTTTTGGAAAAGTTTGGGAAATGTTTAGATGATGTTTAGTTCACCTAAGAAACATTTTACATGCAAGGAAACACACAAACAAGGTGGTTCAAAAGAATTTCAAATTTAATGCATACTCATATGCATGCATTCATAATTTTATTTAACAAAGTTTTTGTTAACCCTAATTTTGATGATTAGAGTTTGATGATCCAAGTTTAGTATTTTTGGGATGTTACAAACCTTCCCCCCTTAAACAAAATATCGTCCCGAGATTTGAAAAAGGACGAAAAGATTACCTAGGATTTGAAGAGATCGGGAAACTCCGTCCTGATGTGATCTTCGCGTTCCCAGGTGGATTCCTCTTCTGTGTGGTCGCTCCAATGAATCTTGAGAAACTTGATGCTTCGGGTTCGGGTAGTTCGAAAAGCTTCTTCCAAAATACGGATGGGTACTTCGGGATAGGTCAGGTCATCGTTGATCTCTATGGTCCGGTGATCGATATTTTTGAACACTTCAGTCTTCTCGGGGACTTCGAGACACTTGCGAAGTAACGAGATATGGAACACATTGTTCACGGCTGACACTTCTTCAGGTAGTTCCAATTGATACGATACTTGTCCTCGACGGTTCAGAATCTTGAAAGGTCCGATATATCTGGGGGCTAACTTTCCTTTGAGTTGGAAACGCTGCATTCCCTTCAATGGCGACACTTTTAGATAAACAAAATCTCCTATGTTGAAGGCGAGGTCTCTACGTCTCTTGTCGGCGTAACTCTTTTTTCTAGATTGAGCTATCTTGAGGTGCTCACGAATCTTGTGAACCTTCTCTTCTGCTTCCCGTAGGATGTCGGGTCAAAAATATGACACTCTCCTACTTCCGACCAGTTCAAAGGGGTGCGACACTTCCTTTCGTACCTAAATTCAAATGGGGCCATTTGCAAACTGGCTTGATAACTGTTGTTGTATGAAAATTCTGCAAACGGCAGATAGTCTTCCCACTTGGATCCATATTCTAACACGCATGCTCTCACCATATCTTCGAGTATTTTATTTACTCACTCCGTTTGTCCATCGGTCTGAGGATGATATGCGGTGCTGAAATCTAGACGGGTTCCTAAACCTTCTTGGACTTTCTTCCAGAATCTCGAGGTAAACTGAGTTCCTCGATCCGATACTATGTTCTTGGGGACTCCATGCAAACTAACGATTCTAGCTATGTACAACTCCGCTAGCTTCGAACTCTGATATGTGGTCTTGACGGGCAAGAAATGGGCGACTTTGGACAATCTGTCCACTATGACCCAGATAGAGTCATTTCCCCTACTAGAAGTAGGTAGTCCAGTGATAAAGTCCATTCCTACAGAATCCCATTTCCATTCCGGAATCTGCAATGGTTGCAACAATCCAGCGGGTCTTTGATGTCCGGCCTTGACTCGCTGACAAATATCACACTTGGCGATATAGCTTCCGATTTCTCTCTTCATCTTATGCCACCAAAATTGCTCTTTTAAATCTTGATACATCTTAGTTCCTCCGGGATGGATAGAATAAAGAGTATCATGAGCCTCCTTCAAAATATCTTCTTTCAACTCAAAATCTGATGGTACACAAAGGAGTCCTTTGTACCACAGAATTCCTTCTTCGTCTTCGGTGAATCCTGGTACTTTGCCTGTACCAATACGACGCTTGATTCCGTCGATACTAGCATTTCCTTTCTGCGCCTCTTTAATCTGACTGATCAAAGTGGGCTGGAGTTCTATGCTAGCCAAAAATCCTTCACTCACTAATTCCATTCGAAAAGCTTCCATCTCCTTGTGCAAGCTTGGTTGCTCCTTCAAGATCATGGAGTTCAAGCGGCACGGCAATCTGCTAAGGGCATCGGCTACTACGTTGGCTTTACCAGGGTGATAGTGAATGTCCATATCGTAATCCTTGATTAGCTTAATCCATCTTCTCTGCCTCATATTTAGCTCCTTCTGAGTGAATATATACTTTAGGCTCTTGTGATCCGAATAAATTTCACAACGGTTTCCCATCAGGTAATGCCTCCATGTTTTCAGGGCTAGAACTACGGCTGCGAGTTCGAGGTCATGGGTTGGGTAATTTTGCTCATGTTTCTTCAGTTGTCGCGATAGATAAGATATAACTTTGCCTTCTTGCATTAGCACACATACAAGACCAATCTTGGATGCATCACAATATACATTGAAGGGCTTCGTGATATCTAGCATGATCAAGATTGGGGCTGAAATCAATCTCCTCTTGAGTTCTTGAAAACTCGCTTCACATTTGTCTGTCCATTCAAACTTCTTGTCCTTCTTCAGCAATTGGGTCATGGGTCTGGCGATACTAGAGAATCCTTCTACGAATTTGCGGTAATATCCCGCCAATCCGAGAAATGCACAAACTTGGGTTTGAGTGGTTGGGGCTTTCCAATCTTCTACATATTTCACTTTGGAAGGGTCAACGGCAATTCCTCCGGCTGATACAATCTGACCGAGGAATCCTACCTCCTGTAACCAGAATTCACATTTGCTAAACTTTGCATACAACTGATGCTCTCTAAGGGTCCCAAGAATGGTCCTTAGGTGTAGCTCATGTTATTCTTCTGATTTGGAATAAATCAGAATGTCATCGATGAAAACAACGACAAAATTATCCAGGAAGTCCATAAAAATCTTATTCATGAGATTCATGAAATAAGCGGGGGCATTGGTTAATCTGAAAGAAATGACCGTATACTCATACAATCCATATCTGGTGGTAAAGGCAGTCTTTGGAATATCCTCTGCATGAATTTTGAGTTGATGATAGCCAGTTCTAAGATCAATCTTAGAAAATACTTTGGCACCGGTCAACTGATCAAACAAATCTTCTATCTTGGGCAAGGGGTGCTTGTTCTTGATGGTGAAATCATTCAACTTCCGATAATCCGTACACAAACGGTTACCTCCATCCTTCTTGTCCACAAACAAGACAGGTGATCTCCATGGTGACGCACTGGGTTGAATTAATCCTATTTCCAACATGGAATCTAGTTGCTTCTTGAATTCTGCTAGCTCCGACGGGTTCATACCATAGGGTCTCTGGGCTATGGGTCCGGTTCTGGGGATTAGTTCGATGATAAACTCGATATCCCGATCTGGGGGCATACCGGGCAAAACATCTGGAAATACATCGGGGTATTCACAGACTATCCGAACTTGGTAAATGGTAGGTTGGGCTATACTCTTGTTACACTTGAATTGGCAAGGTAAGATTTCAGATATATGCTCGACTGATATTCCGGCGGTACTGGTCATAGTTATGGCTTTCTTGGCACAGTCAATTAATCCTTTATGTTTGGACATCCAATCCATTCCTAGTACTACATCCAATCATTTAGTTCCGAGTACTATCAGATTTGCATAAAAATCTATGCCATGGATTCGGATAGGGACGGCTTTGCAAATTTGCCTAGCCTTGGTGGTTGATCTGGGAATTTGAACAATCATGACATGCTTCAGTTTGGTTGGTTGAATTTTACTAGTGCATGAAAATTCTTCGGTGACAAATGAATGCGATGCACCAGAATCAAACAACACTCTTGCAAGTACTGACTTAACAGAAAACATACCCAGCACGATGTCTAGCGCTTCCTAAGCTTCTTCAGCATGCATGAGAAAAAGACGGCCATTGCGGTTGAGTGAATTACCTGGGGCAAATCTTCTTCCTGGCTGAACACGACGCTGCTGCTGAGCTGGGGCATTGGCATTGGGGGCTGTAGCATTCTTCTTGATGGGGCACTCGTTGGAATAGTGTCCTTTATTTCCACAGTCATAACAGGTCACTTGCGACTTGTCCTTGGCTGCGACAGGCACAACATTGCTTCCAGCCCTCGGGGCAGTGTTGGGGTTGGCGGTAACATTGTTGTTGTTGAACTTGGGTGGAGCACGGTTGAAATTGCTAGAGTTGCCGGGGTTGTTGTGGTTTCCTCTGGGTCTAGGGTTTCCACGGTTGGGATAGGTGGGACGGGTCATCGGGGGTCTGTTGGTCCTTGGGGCAAATCCTGGAGATGGGTTAGGGCGATAATTTGGGGTCTGATGGGTTCCTGGTTGATGCATCATACGACGCTTGTGGTTCTCATTGGCTTGGTTGATCTTTACTTCCATCTGGATAGCAGAGTTGACAAGGGCTTCAATATCCGCAAAGGGAATATTGACTAACACTGTCTGCATCTCATCATGCAGACCATTCAGGAATCTTTCTTTCTTCTTGGCTTCCGTGTCTATTTCATCCGGGGCATACCTAGCTAATGACAAACATTTGTCACGTTATTCCACTACGGTCATCCTTCCTTGCTTTAGCTCTCTAAACTCGTCTCTCATTCTCTTGATCAAACCCGGTGGCACATGGGTTCAGCTAAACTTGACCTTGAATTCCTCCCAGGTCATCATATGGCCTCCGGTCATTGCGCGAACACTGTTCCACCATGCTCTGGCATCTCCGGCTAGATAGTGGGTGGTGAACAAGACTTTCTCGTTGGCTTCCACTCCGGCGACCTCTAGGTTATTTTCCATGGTTTGCTGCCAATCATCGGCGTCTAGGGGTTCCTCTGACTTGGTGAAAACATGTGGGTTGGTATTCTGGAAATTCTTGAGCTTAGATCCATGGTGGTCCTGATTTCCATGGCCTTGGTTGTTATGGGCTAGCTGGGCTATCTGCTGAAGGGTGGCCAGGTTGGCTTGACGTTCCGCTCTGTCAGCTTCACGGTCAGAAGTTAACATTTGCAGAATCTGCAACATCGGGTCTGGGGTTGAACCACTTCCTCCACGTGGCATCTGAAGATTGAGGTAGATCATGAGAAAAGAGGGGAATTTCTAAAGTTTTGGGTTTTTGGAAAAGTTTTTAAAGTTTGACTCAGATTTTTCTAGCAACTTGCTTTTTCATTCATTCATTCATTCATATCACACATTACAACACACACCACAACAAAGAAAAACAGATGGTTTTAAGAACCATTCTGAGAACTATGATACAGTGGGACCGAATACTACTCACTACGCTAGTGCTCAAGTGCTACTACTCCTCGGAATCGGTGGCTCCATCATCTTCATTATCATCGATGAAGGCAAAATCATCCTCATCGGTGAAGAAATCCATATCCTGATCCTCTAGAAAATCATCGCCATCGTTGAGATAGGAGTAGGGGTCTCCACGAAGATCCTCTCCGGCATTCTCACTTTCCTCCAACTGCATGTCTCTCTCGTGGATGGTCTCCTCCAGAGATGAGATGCGGTGGCGAAGACGTGAAATGATGCGCTCCTTCTTGTCGAGCTGACGGCGGCGAGACTTGCGATCCTTGGCTAGCATGGCGACGGTTTGGTCCTTCGTCTTGATGATGGCAGACTTGTGGTTGCAGTAGTCACGGCAGTTGTCTAACTCCTGCTGACGATCGTACATCATGAAGCTGAGGTGTTCCAATTGGGTCTTCAGTTCGGGGTGGTATGGGGCTTACAGGGGTTATCCATTAGCTAAAGTGGCTAGAAATGCTTATGTAGCATTCTTTTATTACTTGAACATTATTCCTGCAAGTAACCTATATATTTTTATATATTATGAAAGGTATGGTTAAATGTGATTTTTGAGAGTTGGAATCAACTCAAAAGCTATTATGGTTTCAATTTGAAAAATGTTTGAATGCAGAAAAGCTTCTGCCTTGTTATTTTTACCGGGTGATCTATAGATCCAAATGACTTGAATCCAATGGGCTTGGATTCAGCATTCCCAGACCTTTCTAACAAAATTGGTTTCATTCAATTTGATGCAATGAATCGATCTGGGTTGATTTTTGAAGTTGAGTACAGAAGTGAGTTTGAAACAAAAATGAAAAAGGTTTAATTCAAATAAATGGGCTGCGCGGGAAGAGTTAACGGGCCGGCCTGCTAAGCACCGTGCTCCCGCGGGCTGCTTAAGTGGGTGTCCCCACTCGTCAGTGAGACAGGGAGGGGCGAAGCGGTACGGGGCAACGTGGGTCGTTCGATCTGATTCTAATCCAACGGCTGAGAGTCATCATCGACGCGAGACAACGCTGGCGAGAAAGAAACCTAGCGCGACCAGTGAGGGGTGCTGGGGGCTCACCGGGGTGCAGGCGAGGGTCGGCGAGGCAGGCGAACGACGAAGTCGACGACGGCGAACTCAGGGGTGGTCGCGGCAGCACCTAGTGTGGACAAAATCGATGGCGCCCTTCTTCTCCAGAGGCGGCGGGCTTTGGTGAAATTCCGGTGAGGTGGTGCTCGCCTTGCTCCGGGAACGGTGTGGCACGATCAGTGAGAAGAGGGGAGTGAGGTGGTGTGAAGAAATCGACTGGGGGGTGACCTCTATTTATAGTCGAGTGAGGGGACCGACGGGGCGCAAGGTGAGCTCGTCGGGGGCGATGTTACAGGCGGCTACTAGCATGGGCGACGGTAGGGGACGGTGCGGTGTTCCCTGGCGATGCTCAACGACATGGTTTTGAGGCGTGGGGCGGTGTGGTTTGGTCTGGAACATGCGACGCTCTACGCGGCAGAGGCGGCGTCTTCGACGGCGAGCGGTGGCTGCGCGTCCAGGGAATGACGGGATGTCTGGCGGTCTCTGGTCGGTGGGGATTGTGTATGCACGCGGTGAGGGCGGGCGGTCTGTGGCGCTGGTCGAGGTGGCGCTCGCCGCCGCCTTGCGGTTGCAGCGAGTTGGCATGGTTCGTGCGTGTGGTCCAGGGCTTGGCAAAGCTCCCGGCTGGGACAGGGAGTGGCGGTGGACGGTGGGATGCCTCCCAGACATGCTGGCTAGGCTTGCTTCTCTTCCTAGCTTGCTGTCGACATGGGGGTGACAAGGTTGGCTCCGGCTGTTCACCATTGATGGTAATGCCAAGATCACAGTGGTGCTAGTGTTTAGTTAATCTTGCTAGATGATCTACTGAGCTGCTTGTGAGCTAGAGAGGGAACAAGTTAGGATTCAATCACTGCTCACTATAGTGTTTAAGATTTTGATGATTTGTGTCAGCAACCTGTTTGATGAAATGGCCGCATGAAATCAAGTTTTGAATGTTGAAAAGATTTTTGGTGGGTTTGCTAGATTTGTGCTGGTGAGTCTGCAGATGCTTTGGTTTTGAAAGTTGAGCTTGTTTGAGTGGTTTTTGAAAAAGTGGGATCATCCCATATGATAAAGTTTCAATTTTGAATTGTCATTTAAACTATGCATTTGAAAGTTTCTGGATGATCACAAAGTGGGCCTTGATACCTTGTTATGAGTACAATCAAGGGGTGCAAAGATCCAGAAAAGTTTCTGTTAGGTTCTGACAGTTTGAGACAGCCAAAGTAGGCATGGGAGTTAAATTGGTCAAAATGACCATTCCTTTATTTTATTGGTTTTGATTTATTTGTCTTTAGGAAAAGTTTGGGAAATGTTTAGATGATGTTTATTTCACCTAAGAAACATTTTACAAGCAAGGAAACACACAAACAAGGTGGTTCAAAAGAATTTCAAATTTAATGCATACTCATATGCATGCATTCATAATTTTATTTAACAAAGCTTTTGTTAACCCTAATTTTGATGATTAGAGTTTGATGATCCAAGTTTAGTATTTTTGGGATGTTACAGTTTGCAACTTCTCCCATAGACATTAAAGATAAATATTATGATTTTTCTCTTGATTTATCCTATATAAACATTGTTGAGAAAGAAACTTTTTGTGGGAATCAAAATAAAGGTGCTGTAGCTCATATGAATGAGCTTTCCACTATGAGTGCTTTATTCTCTGATGATTTTAAGATGCACAAGTACTTTGTTACAAAGATCTTCCCTTTTTCACTAAAAGGAGAAGCTAAAGCTTGGTTTAATAGATTACCTCATGGATCCATTGATAGCCCTGATTGTTTGATTGCTTCTTTCTTCCATAATTATGTTCCTCCTAGTGCTAGACATGCTGCCTTGCAGAGAATTTTTTATTTTAAACAGGGAGAAGAAGAGAAATTGCTTGAGTCATGGACAAGGTTGTGTGCCTTGATTCATGCACATCCTGGATGTCCATTACCTAAAAATGATCTTCTTGATATTTATTATAATGGACTAACTGATGATTCTAGGACATACCTAGATAGTTTTGTTGATTGTGTTTTCAGGAAAAGAACTCCTACAGATGTTGAAGAATTAATGGCTAAAATAAGCAAGAATTATGATGATTGGACTTCAACTGAGCTAAATACACCTGAGCCTTCTACTCCTGAACCAGTTGTGCCTGAACCAGTTCCAACACCAACACCAAAGAAGAGGGGAGTGATTGCATTAAATGATGAAGTGATGAAAGAAGCTTAGAAATGTCTTAAGGAGAAAGGAATTAGATCTGAAGATGTGAAGAATCTACCTCCTATAGAAGAATTATATAAGCCAATTCCCCACTCATCCCCTATTGAGGTACACTCTCTCCACTTTAATGAAGGTGATATTCCCTATGGTAAACCTCCTGATCAATGCTTAGAGGAACTTGACACTTTTATTGTTAAATAAGGTAATTTTAATAAACATGTTTAGAATCATTTATTGGAAAACTCTAGAGATATTAATGAGTTGAAAGATATTGTGGAAAGAACTGCTAATGATGTTAAAAATGCTTTGTAAACACTTTTAAATGGTTCAAACTCAAATTGATCAACTTGCTAAGGTACAAAAAGATATGCTAGTTAATGTTTCTGGAGATAAACATGCTTATAGAATTAGAACTAGGGGTGCTACAGCCACTCAAGATCCTTTATATCCTGAAGGACACCCTAAAAGAATTGAGCAGGATTCTCAACAAGGTGAAAGTAGTGGTAGTCCTCATAAGAGAAAGAAAAAAAACATAAAATAGTTGAGGAACCCTCTGAACCTACTGTAGACCCTAATAGTGTATCTGTCTCTAATGCTGAAACTAAGAGTGGTAATGATAAAAATGATGCTCCTGATAAGGAAGAATTTGAGGAAGAACATGAGAAGCACACTAAGAACACTAGGTACACTAAGGAAGATTTTATTGCTAATAAACATGGTAGTGAGAGAGAACCTTGGGTGCAGAAACCTATTCCTTTTCCAATAAGAAACACAAGTCAAAGGAGGAAGAACACTATAATAAGTTTTGTGAGTGGATGAAACTTTTATTTTTGCAAATTCCTTTGACTGATGCTATTAAGTTGCCTCCTTATTCAAAGTATATGAAGGATATTGTCTCTAATAAAAGGAAGATTCCTAATGAGGAAATTTCTACTTTGCTTGCTACTTATTCCTTCAATGGTAAGGTTCCAAAGAAACTTGGTGATCCAGGTATTCCCACTATTCCTTGCTCTATTAAAAATAATTATGTTAGAACTGCTTTGTGTGATTTGGGAGATGGAGTTAGTGTTATGCCTTTTTCTCTCTACAAGAGACTCCAACTAGAGAAGTTGATACCAACTGATATGTCTTTGCAAATGGCTGATAAGTCTACTACTATTCCTGTTGGTATATGTGAGGATGTTCCTGTTCAAGTGGCTCATAATTGCTTGGTTTTAACTGATTTTTTTGTGCTTGATATGCTTGAAGATGATAATATGTCCATTATTCTTGGAAGACCTTTTCTTAATACTGCAGGTGTTGTCATCAATTGCAATCAAGGGAAATTAACTTTTAATATTAATGACAAAGTGCATACTATCTATTTACCCAAGAATATTGATAAGATCTATTGCCTGAATTCAATTGAAAATATTGAGAGCATCAAAGTTGGAGAAATATATTGTCCCGTTCTACAAGAAAGTTTTGAAACTATTTTGATTGGGACTATTGCTATCAAGTTTTAGGTAACATAATCACTTTGTGGAATGCAAAGTTTTGCTTCATATAAGATTGTTTTGGTAATAAGACTTGATCAACCTTGTTAACAAAATGATTTTAATGAACAAAACAATGCTTTCACACTTGTTATACTTGCTCACTTTTATTTTTGTCCTTCCTAGTCTTTGTTTTTTTTGTCTTATTAGCTTTAGTTTTGCTAGTTGTTTGCTTGTTAGAGTGTCTTAGAAATTCCATATTTTTGGTTTTGGTTTGCTTTTTGCTTCTTCTAAAAAAATTTTTTCTGCGAGAAAAATCAATTTTCATACCATGAAAATTGGCCAAAAATAAAGTTTCCCGAAAAATCTTAGAAAATTCATATTAAAATTTTCCTCATAAAAAGGGGCAAAGGGACACCTGGAATGGCCCAGGGGGACCCACCAGGCCAGCACACCCCCTGGAGGCGCGACCAGCCCCAAGGCACGCCTAGCCTGGGAGGGGCCCACCTATGGCCCTCCAAAGTGTCTCCTTCTAGCGACTTCTTTCTCTCTCCCAAAAACACCGGAAAACTTTCTCAAGCTCGAGTTCCTGTTGTTCTTGCTCCCACTTTTGATCTCCTTGCTTAGCCCATCTTTGCTGCTGATTTTTGCATGGATTGCTCCTTGGTATGTGCCTCCTCCGCTTGTCCAATTAGATTTGTGATTGATAGATTGTATCTTGAGTATTTTGCTGATATAGGTGTCAGGTTGTGTGATCTTTCATGCTTGTTCTATGCTTAGAGATTTCATTTTGATGCATGGTTAGCCCTCTAGAAAGTTCCTATAGTAGTTCCTCATCATTTATCAGCTTGGAAATTACTTGGTTTGATGTTTGTCTAAATTTTTTAGAAAAAAAAGTCATGGACAACCACACCTTTGGAGAAGTGTTTAAGAGTGATGCACCAAGGATGACAAGGCCTTCGAGATCATCCTCCAGATCTAGGCCATCATATAATGAGGATCTTATTACACCGCGTTTTGGCAACATGGGAGATGAGGGGTATGCGCACCCTTCTACCTTTCCTTGTTTTACCTTTTTGTGGGCTGCAGGGATTCTCAACGATTTCCTAACTCTTATCAGGAGGGTTGGCCTAACTAGTTATATGCAGGATGAGAGTGAGCAATATGATATGCTCACCAAAACTTTTGTGGAGAGTTTCTCTTTTACTAACAACCCTTTCAGGTCAGAGGTGTCATTCAAAATCTATAATAGGCCTTTCACCATGACAATGAAGAAGATTTGTGAAATCTTGGGTATTGGCATGGCTAGGACGTTGAAGCTCAACCTGCTGATTTGTTGGAGCTCTACCGTAGGGTAACCAATGATGATGACCGCAGAGCCCAACACGGAAAGATAAGAAATATTCAACTCCCAGCTATCAGATATTTTGCTTATTATCTTGCCACTAGTATTCTTGGTAGGGAGAACACTAGCAATATTTCCAACTATCATTTGTCCTTTCTAGCTGCTGCACTCAACAATGAAACCAGGTATAATCTTGGTTCTCTCATTGCTCGTCGCTTAGCTGCTAGAGGACCCATTTATGGGGGTATTATTGGTGCACATGTAGTTGTTTCCTTAGAAATATTTGTTGATCCAAATGATACAATTTTGGCTCCTCAGAGGCTTGACCTTGCTGCCATTAAAGCGCATCACTTTGTCACTGCTAGCTCTACCCTTGAGAGTTTGGTTTACAGGATGATGTTTACTGACGGGGAAGAAAGGGAAATTCCTTTGCCACAAACTACTTTATTAAGTATTTGCCAGGGATCATGGTCACGCTCCAAGGAGAATATGGATGAGTAGCTGCGCATTCGTGGTTTCCATGGATGCTACTAGGGGGATGCGCCCTCTTACGACCACTCAGCACACTACACAGGGGCATCCTCAAGCTCGTACCAGGACGAAGGGGCCTCTTCGTTGCATTATGGAGGTGCACCTTCTTGGTCACCATGGGGTTGAGCCCCACTTAGGCCAAAAGCCTAAGCTTGGGGGAGGTACACCGACATCACACTCATCTATATATCATGTTTCATCGGTTCTTTGTATATCCATGGTTTTCTTTCTTCTTGGTTGTTGTTTCTGCTTTCTCAAAACACAAAAAGACCAAAAATATTTTCGTTGTTTCTCTTGGTTTGTTTCTTTGATTTTTAGCTTTGGTTTGCCTTAAGAAATATCCAAAAAGATTTTGCTTTGCTTTGTTTTTGCTTTGTGTGCTTGCTTTAAAAAATCGAAAACACCAAAAATATTTGTTGTTCTTCTTTAGTATTGTGAAGTTCTTTGCAGGGTTCAGCAGTCCTCAGTGGAGTTTGGTTTCATAGTATTATTCAAGCCACACAAGTGAAGGGCAATAATGAAGATTAAGACAACTTGAGGTGTGGTAAGAGGCTGATAACAAACTCTATTTGTTTTCATTTTTGTACATATACTCATCATTGTGGCATGCTTAGTCTATTCATGTAAGGTGTATGTTATTTATGGATGCTTAGTAGTTCTTGCTCTCTTATGATTAGCTCTAGCTTTCTAATAGTTTGTAGCATATCATATGAATGTTTGCTTGCATTGTTTTATTCATAACTTGGTATGATATTGTGGTATCGTCCTCTGAATGTTTCATTTGAATCGACTTGGAACATGCTCACGCATGCATATGACTGAAAAATAGTCAGTAAGCCTCGATGATTTATTTTGCCTCAGAGTTCTTGTATCACTTTCATGCCATAATTAGTCCTGTTTTGTTGCAAGCATGATTCTGACAGTTATTGCTCTCTCGTTTGTCGCTCCCTCTCTATTGCTAGCCCTCACTTGCACTGAGTATGAGCTCTACTCGAGTTTCCAACTCTCCAAAACCAACATTTCCAAAGTGTCCACCATACCTACCTACTAGCATCATTTGCTATTCCGTGCATATTTAATATGCCTTGTTTTCTTCAAAATAAAATGTTTTCTTGTTTTGATAAAGTTAGTTAGTAAAGCTCTCACGAACTTGATGGCACACTTTATTTCTGCACTTAATAAACCTGAACCATTGTGACTTTCCATGAAATTTATATGCTTGCAAATTATAGGTTGGGAGTTAGCAGAACTGTGCTGTCACGAGGAACGCTTTCAACATTGCACCTGTACTTTGTACCCAGTTGATATCATGCTCTTTTGTTTACGGATGTCGTCGGTGTGAAATAAAAGGGGAGCTTGTAAGTTCATGGAGTTATATATATGTGTTAGACAAATTCCTGGGCCGCTAGCCTAAGCCATGCCTAATCATGGTGGAAACTTGCATCATAACCATAATGAGCAATCTGTGAAGCATCCTCAATAAAAACCTATGCAAATAGCAAATAAAAAGATCGCTGAGATGCTCATTGTTTGCTTGCCTTGTCATTTTGATTATGGGATAGCTCCTGTATCATGTGCAAGGGGTACCCCATTGGCAGGTCTCTATGATACGCATGTATTTACTATGACAAGAACTTGCCAGTAACTAAAGTTGAGTAGCATGAGGAGCGGCCCTCGTATTCAAGGGACATGAGATTTTCATTTTATGGTCTGTCAAGCATATAACTCATATTGGACCTCAGTTTCACCTTAACCATCAAAAGATGCCTATGATAGGGGCAATGAGATCTCAAAGCTAATGAGTACCATACTTTCAGCATTTGGAAGCTTTTCAAACCTTCCAAAACCTTTTCACTTCCTTCTTGAGTCAGCACTTATTCTATGAGCACCTTCTTGAGAGCATAGTTGTCATTATTAGTGTAATGTGTTTGTCTCAAAACTTGGTTAATTATGTCATGACTTTGATGCTTATATCTCTGATATCTTTACTTCTAGTCTTCACTTGAAATTCAGAGGTGCCTTGACATTTATGTTGTGCTGTACAAACAAAGGCAAGCGAGATACCACTCTATCATAAATTCTTATGAGCATTGCAATGTTGCTTATGTTTATGTTTCATGCTACTTATTATTATTGAGTTGGAATCTCTTCATAGCTTGCAATGACTATTAAGTAGACTTAGTTGCATACTCCTTATTATGAATTGTATAAGTATCTACTCCTGTGCTGAGAATATTTACATCATATGAAGCAAATGTGTTCGTGAAAGTTCTTTTATCGCACTCAATTTTCAACTGAATTGCTTGAGGACAAGCAATAAGCTAAGCTTGAGGGAGTTGATACGTCCAAAACGTATCTACTTTCCCAAACACTTTTGCTATTGTTTCTCCTCTAAACTTGTGTGATTCAGATACAACTAACACGGACTGGCGCTGTTTTCAGCAGAATTACCTTGGTGTCTAGTTTTTGTGCAGACAATCAACTATTAGGAAAAATCCCGAAAAATATGCCAAAATCCTATTTCACCAGAAGACTCGTGGAGCCAGAATACGAGAGGGAGTGGGGCTTTAAGGGGCCCACACCCTGTAACATCCCTAAAATCATTTTTCAAAGTTTGCATATCATACATGCATTCATAATCATTTTAGGATCATTTTCAATGTCATTTCAAAACAGAGGCATTTGATTGTCTATTATTTTTTGTAAGCAAGGCATTGGCCCAATACTACTCTCTAGTAAGAGATTATTTGTTTTAAACCAAAGATATTTGATCCTATGTTGATTGATGTTTTCCGAAACTTGGACAAAAATTTCAAAACAAAATATGAATTTAAAACCATTTTTATATCTTTATTAAACAATGGTAAAGGCACTATTTTCTTTTAAAATTTCAAAGAACAAAATTAGGTTTGAGTGAACAATAGAGCTAAATGCTCAATTAAAAGATGGACCCATCCTACAAAAATTCAGAACAAATTTGAATTCATTTTGGTTTGAAAATGTTTCCTGAAAATCAAAATAGAAATAGAAAAAGAATAAAGAAAACAGAAAAGGCCGGCGCTGCCAATTTAGCCCAGCACAGAATCCAGCCCACTAAGAACACCCGGGCTAGTTCCTCCTCTACCCTCTCTCACTCGCACGAAGCATACCCCGCAGCCGCTGACACTTGGCCCTCTCCATGTCAGCATCGTCTTCCCCAGATTCACCGCGATCATGCTCCCCGTTACCACATGATGGACGTTAAACCTCGCTTAAATTCCATTGAATCAGCGCATGATTCTCGCCCCACTCCTGGCTACTTAATCACCTCACCACCGCGGTCATTTCCCCTCACTTCCCTCGCTCACTCCGCCACTAGGCTGCGCGCATTCGAGCTCAAACCCCCGCGGTACCGACGACTTCCGACGTGAGATTCCGATGAGTCTCGTGTTCGCGCCCTCTCCCCGTTCACCCTAGGATGATTCTATGATCCTTGCGCATCTCCTGATCCCCTTTGTGAATCTTCTTGTGATCCAGAGCGTCGGCTTCGACGAGCACCGTGGGAATCTGACGCCACCTACAACTCCGGCGAGGGATTTAGGTAAGCCCCGACCACCCCGTGCCTTCTCTTTGACCCTGCCAGGTTTGCCTGAGTGTGGTGCACACGCTAATATCCTATGTTTGTGCTAGGGTGGCCGGAAACGTCGCCTTCGTCACCGTCTGAGCAAACCCGACACTATCCCCAACTCCGACGAGCCCCAGCAGCCACTGCAGCACACCCCGCCCACGCCAACGACACCTTGAGCACCGTCGTGTTCACGCGAGTCTGGTAAGCCTCTGCCTAGCCTCTAACCCCCCCTGGAACCACCAGAACATCGTCGGCAGCAGCGCCACCGCTGCCAGCAACCATGTGCGCCGCCGGTTTTAGGTCAAAGCAATTTGATCCACTAGATCTAGATCAGTGGTATAGATTAGATGCCAGGCCAAAGAGGTACGGGCATATCTGAGCCGCTGGTTTTAAATTAGATCTAACGGTGCGCGAGCGGGATCCTGTGCGAACCGGTACCAGCGAATCAGAAAGCGCAGCGTGTCTGTGTTTTAAATTTAAAATTTGGAAATAGATCTATTAGTTGTTCAAACTTGTAAAATTCATAACTTTTGATCCACACGTTCAAATTTTGCAAATTTTATATCATTGGAATCAGGAGAAAGAATTCTATCCAACCATGCAATTTTTTTCATGAATTGCTTCTGTAAAATTGGTTATTTTTGCAGAGACATTTATAGGCTTATTTTGAGTATAGAAATTATTTGAAAAATGACTTAAAAGACTAAATAAAATTTATTTAGTATGTATTTGTCTTGTTTGTGAATCAATACTGTATATTTGTCTTGTATGGTGTAGAAAATCATCACATGGAATTTGCATGCATTCATATATTTTTTCTTGTATATATTGATATGTGAATTTGGTGCCATTATTTTATGTGTAGATTTTAGTGCTAATAGTGATTGTGGTTGTGAAGATTGTTGCTACTCCCCCAACTACCAAGGAAAGTGGTGCTTCATATTTATGTCCCAATATTTTTAGCTATGCATTAGAAATATTTTTGTATAGGGCTTGCATGAATATTTTGCTAAGTATCTATATGCTATGCTTGGGAAATCCTAGCAGTTGTAGAAATGTTAGAATTTCCTCTAAGTTAAGATACTTGTTATTTTCCATGCTTAGCCTAGCTAATAGTAACCAAGGGTGGAATATATTCATGCTATGGAAAATATTGTTATGTCTTTGACTTATGTTTTTGCTTAATAAAACAACTAAGTGAAATAAACACCTGGGTGGAATGGAAAGAATGGTTTGTGTTGAGTGGTTACACAAGGCCCATTTCTACGGTTTACCTTTTGTATCTCACTTGTGGAAAGCCACCCAGGAACAAAGGGGTTTGATATTCCAAATGTTAAGAAGCTTCTAGTGCAGCCACATGGAATTATGGGCTCTGCCTAGATCATATAGGTTGCAATAACTTAGCCATTTGGACAGTTGGTGGTAGTGGGATGATAGGTTGGAACGCGCCCATTTGGTCTAAGGGAAGGTTTCTGAAAGGTCCTGTCTTGGTGAAAATCAAGTCTTGTGGGGAAAGTGCACAACCTCTACAGATGGAAGAATCTAAGTAATTAGTCGTGTCCCCGGTAATGGACAACTTGAGCATCAAGACATGGAAGCTATCAAGAATCTCCTTATCCCAATTTTCTAAGTTAAAACTTGTGGTTGAACAAGGGTGAAGGTTCACCAATTTCTATTGGTGGTTCCTTGGGAAAGTTTTGTCAAAGAAAAACTTAGTGTTTTGAACTGATAGGTAACCTATTTTGAGCAAAGCAAGCCTAAGCTACACTTAGCAAAATTCATGTAGTAACTAGATGTTAATATTCTACTAAGGTATCACTTGCCAATACTATTCCCATGTATTGACCCACTGTGGCTGTAACTTGTGATGTTGCAGGTTACTCTGATGATGATTAGGGGTTATGAGTCTACACTCAACATGCTTGCCTGTGGCACATGAAGATGAAGACTTCTATTTTATATTGTTAAGTTAAACTCTTGTACTAGCCTATGGCTAAGGAGTTGTAAAAGACTATGTTATCTCTGGAATGACTTGTAATAAAGACCTTTGTTTATGTGTACTTCATCTAAAACTTTGGATGCTCGCAATTGATCCAGGGACTAGCATTGCAATCATAGGGATCCTTACCTTTATAAGGGTGGGATCATACACACACCCTGCCGCGCGGGCCAGGCCTGGCCACACCTATAAGTTGCCTTCTAACCTAGAAACTCAGGGGGGCCAAAAAGAGTTCCGCTGCGCCGCCACCATCAGAAACCGCGATTCAGAACCAGAAACTCCGTTCTGGCACCCTGCCGGGACGGGGAATTTGTAGAGGATCATCGCCATCATCATCACGATGCCTTTCCATCAACCATCCATGTTTCCCCCATCCATGAGTGAGTAATACCCCACTATAGGCTATGGGGATGGTAGGTATTGGATGAGTTCTATCAGGTAATCGAATAAGATTGTTAGGGCATGGTGCCTAGTATCTCTATTAGTGCTATTTGACTTTGTTGCAACTTGTTGTGCTTAATGCTTGTCACTAGGGACCGAGTGCCATGATCTCAAATCCGAACTTATTATTAATTCATGATGATAGTATTGTTTGTGATCTTATCTGCAAGTTGTGTACACATATCATTATCCAGATCCAAAGGCCCCGAAGTGACAGAAATTGGGACAGCCGGAGGAGATGGCTGTAATTGAGGATCACATGTGTTCACAGAGTGTTAATGCTTTGCTCCGGTGCTCTATTAAAAGGAGTACCTTAATTTCCAGTAGATTCCCTTGAGGCCCCGCTACAATGGGCTGGCAGGACAAAAGATGTTGTGCAAGTTCTTATTGCGAGCATGTATGACTATATATGGAGCACATGCTTATGATTGTTTAGTACTTGGATGCTTTATATTATTTATCTGCAATTGCCCTAGATCTTGAAGTTACATGTTTAGACTTGTCAATTCATCCCTATGCCTACCGCACTCATATCCTACTTTTTGCTACTACTGTTACTATTGCTATTGTTTTACTACCGTTGTTGCTTTGATATCGCTACTACAAAACTGTTGCTACTGATAAACTTCTGTGAGCCAGACTATTTCCAGGTGTAGCGGAATTGAAAACTCAGTTGTTAAGGCTTATAAGTATTCTTTGTGTCACATCCCAAGATTTTCCAAATCTTGTTATGTGAAAAATAAATGAATAAAATAAAACTTTGTTGATTTTCAGGGTGAGAAGAAACTTTTTGGATCCAATTGGAAACTTTCAAAACTTATTGGGATCAAATAAAATCCTAAAGGGATTTAAAAAGATAAATAAACAATAAAGTTAAAAATATTTGGGATTACTATTTTGGATCTTTTAATAAAAATATTTGGTTTTCAAATGAAAAGGTAGAAATATAAATAAGGATTATTTTATAGAGCCAAATTAAACCTTGGCCAAGCTTTTGAAATAAAATGTTTTGCTTTGATTAAAAGAGTAAAGGTTTATTTAAATAAAATAATGAGAGTTTATTAATAAACCAATTTTATTAAAATAAAGGGGTTTACCATTTTAATTAAACATCAAACTTGCTAAAAAATATTTTAAACAAGTTTTACAAGTATTTTATATTCTCAAATAAAACCTACTGAAGTGTTTTTGGTTTAATTTTTAGATTTCAAAAATAAAGATTTTAATAAAACAAATCCTTTTTGAATTAAATGATTAAGGACTAGTCATTTAATTATTAATGGACCCTAAAATAAAAATATTATTTTATTTTGGGACTTGGAATTGTGTTGTTAAACAGAACCAAAACTCAATGCAAAGTTTGGAGGAGTTTTGAATTGATTTGTTGTTTGATTAGTTTGATTGAATTTTAAAACAGAAAATCAAATTAGAAAAAGGAAAAAGTTTCAGAACAAAGAAAAAGCAAGGACGACCCAACCCAATTAGCCCAATAAGGCCTAGTTAGCCCAATCCCTCTCTCCCCGCAGAAAACGATTCGAACTCGCGAATCGACCCACTCAGCGACTGACAGACGGACCCCACCGCACACTTCCCTCCTTCGCTGACGCCCAGACCCCACTAGCCACCTCAGCATCGTCTTCAACCCCCAAACCCCGCCCTGCCGTTGCAGACAAGAAACACCGGCGATGAATACGCATTGAAGACAGCCTTGATTCCTCCCAGTAACCGCGTCCATTTAACCGCCTGCGTCCTCCCTCTCTATTCCCCCAGACACCGCACCACCAGAGCCATCAGGCTGCCCTAATTTCCTCTCAGACCGCCACTGCCTCCGGCGAGGTTCTCCACCGATTCCGGCCAGTAGACACCGCCCCTTGCCTCCCTGAGCACACGGCCGTGATCCCCAGCCGCTGGCGCTTCTCCATGTGCCTTCTATTCAACCGCGCTCACCCCAGAGCCTCGGCTTCGACAACATCCGAGCGCCACCACCGTTCAATGACACTCCGGCGAACTCCACAGGTAACCTCCGTTCGCCCCAGCACTCCTCGATGATGCTCCCATCTTCTCCAGAACAGCACGCTTCTAACCGTACCACCCGCTTGCCTTAGGGTGAACTGCAGCCTCACCTCCGACAGCAAACAGAGCCGTCTGACGTCGTCACCGACTCCGGCGAGCGATTACTCCCGCTCCAGTGCGCCCCTCGCCAGACCAGCACCACCTCGAGCTTCACCTCGACCTCGCGAGCACGGTGAGCACCCCCGTTTCCTTCTTTGCTTCCTATAGCCGCCGTAGCGCCACCGTCTGAGCGTCGCCGCCGCCAGCCGCCGCGCAGCGCCGCCAGTTCATGGCAAAGTGATAGGAGCCGTTCGATCCAGATCGTAGTGACGCGATAGAGTCACTTAACAACAAAGGGGTACGTAATCTGAGCCGCACGATCTGTTTAGATCCAACGAACCACAGAGCGCAATCCATGCAAAATGGTACGCGCCAGTAGGAACAAGACACGTGGCCTGTAGTTGATTTAAAAGACAGAAACATTTCTATTAGTGGTTTGAATTTGTATATTGCATAACTTTTGATACACACGTCCAAAATTTACAAATTTTATATCAATAGATTCAGAAAAACAAGCCCTAGCGAACCATGCACTTTGTTTAGTAAAAAGCTTCTGGTAAATTGGTTGTTTTTGCAGCAACTTGTGTATGCTTGTTTAGGATATAAAATTTATTCCAAAATGCTTTTAGGGTTGAAACCTTTGCAAAATGGATTGCTGTGAACCTACTTACCTTAGGAACCAACTTATGGAGTTGAAAATGTATTTTGTAGAGTTTGGGAATAAAAACTTGAATTAGCTCATTTCTAGTCAAATAAAAATATTGATTTTGATATGGAATTGATTTTTGAGAAAAACCTTTGGAAAATGTGTTGATTCAAACCTACTGACGCTAAACACCAGGTTTTGAAAAATAACAACTTATTTGGTGAACAATATAAAATTGTTGCCTTGCTAAAAACATTTTCCACCACATGAAATAATGATTTGATTTAAAAATGGTTTATAGACAAAACCCTTTTTCAAATGACTTTGCCACTTTAGAAAATGACCACTTTGAACCTTGCAATGTATAGAGCTTAGAAGAAACCATCTTTGCAAATAAAACTATCTTTTGCATGCTTGCATGCATGACTTTGTTTCTATTATTTTATGTGTGTTAAATTGTTTGAATATTGGTTGGAATGCTAGTTGAATCTATGTTTGCTTGATTGATTTGTAGTGAAGTTAGAAGAGTGTGATATTAGCAAGACCAAGAAGTGAACCAACATCCTCTACCAAAAAGGCAAGTGACACTATCATCCATGTCCTACTATTTACATTATACTAAGTGGATTTTTGAAACATGCATGAAAAGGATTTCTATACTTTATGCTATGCTAAATCCTAATAGGATACCCTGATATATTCCTTAGTGAAAACAATGTAGTTGTAAAATGCTTAGCCATGCTATATATTTTGAGAAGAGATACATGTTGAGATTTTATGAAGTTGGTAAAAGACTTATGTTTTATATAATAAAACAAGTACTCAATGAACCACCTGGGTGGACAAGGAATACTCAAGTTTTGGACAAGGTGGCAACAAGAGGAACCATGTTTATATGGTAATCTCTTTTTGTGTGTGCACCAAAAGAAAACCACCCAGGGACTTAGAGATTGAACATGTTTCTCGTACTGTGGCTTCCGTGTGCAGCCACATGCTAAATGGGCACAGGCTTAGTCAATTACATTGTGGAAGACCCGTGCATTGGCCTCTTTAGGTTACTGGAATGAGGGAGCTAGGAACCCTACATTGGTGCCTGAAGACAAGCTGGCATTATGTATGGGAGGACCCTATGGAAAGACTTCGTCACATTCTCAATCTGCTAGTACTCCAACTTGGTGAGTACTTATCCAGCGGCCACTGGTGGCAACAAGATGAGATTGTGTCATGTGGGTAAAGTGTACAACTTCTGCAGAAGATAAAATAATAAGTACTTAGCCGTGTCCCAGGTTATGGACAATACTAAGCAACTAAGGCCTGAAGCTATGGGAAATCTCGACATTCCAATTTCTAAAAGTAAAACTTGAAAGTGACAACAAAAGACTTGAAGCACTTGGGGTGTACCAAGGAGCTCAAAAGATTTTAACAAAGACTTGAAGCACTTGGGGTGTACCAAGGAGCTCAGAAAGATTTTGACAAAAGATCAAAATCATTTTGAAAAAGATAGGAAAAATATTATTGCTTTCTGCAAATGAGCCTCAAACCCTACTTAGACAAATATGAATGTAATGGTAGGATCCACTTATTTCTACTTAGTAGTGAAACTTGCCAATACAATTCAAATGTATTGACCCTTGTGGCTGTAACTTGTTATGTTGCAGGTTTGTTTGTTATTAGTGAAGTTGATTGATTAGGATTACAAGTCTACAACCAACATGTTTGCCTGTGGCACTTTGAAGATGAAGGACCCCATGCTTATAGATATTCTGCTGCAATGTAATGTAATAGCCAAAAGAGCTATGTAAGATGTAATAAAATTATGTTATTCCTGGTTATAAAGTTGTATTATGATCTTTGTTTCTTGATATTACATCTTAACTGTGGATGCTAGCTTTGATCCAGGGACTAGCATTGTAAACAGAGGGATCTCTACCTTATTGAAGGTTGGGACCTCTACAGATGGTATCAGAGCATTGTGTTGCCTGTAGGATTTGTAACCCTAGGATTGGACAAAACCCTTAGAAGAATAGGAGTTGTATTTGTTCCAAAACTTATTGACAAACAATCTTGTAAACTCTTTCATCAACCATTTTGGTTTTGAATCTACACCATTTCTATTTCAACTTGATGGATAAAACCTACCCCATGGCCAAAGACTTCAACGTGTGCAAAGGACTTCATCAACTCTAATGACTTCAACATCTTCAACTCTAATGACTTCAACATCTTCAGCATTTTCACCAAGGACTTCAACCTTGGATATCACTAAGGACAAGTGAGAAAAGGAAATCTTGCTCAAGATTTGGAGACTAAGGAAACACAAATTAGAAGGAGCCATCATCACCTTTGAAGTTTTTGTGACCAAGAGTTTTCTCAAGGAAACCATGATCTCAAGTAAGAAGAATCAACCAAGAAGGATGGAAAGATCACAAGTGAACCATATAGATGGACCACCATATTTAGTTTATGGCAAACCCACCAACTTATGTGGTGTAACAAAAATATTTTTGGTTGCCTAAGAATATGCTTGAAACTGGTGTTTGAAAGGAGTGTTTGATTGTGATTGCTTGCACATTGTTTGTGTGAATTGTGAGGTGTGTGATTAGAATTATTTCCTTAGAAATATTTTGCCTATTCTAATCTCAATTCAACCCAAATAGATGACTACTCCAAGAGACTCCAACATCAAAGTTGATGACAACAACAACAACAACCAAGAGGACAACATGAGAGAACTCATATCAACCCAAAACCAGTTGAACCAAATGACAGCTCAATTCATAGCCAACACCAGTGGGGAAGATCCAACCCTGCAAGGATTTTTGGAAACCCAAGCCCAAATGTTGCATAAGGTGAAAGATCAAATGATCAACATGGAAGGAAACTCTTCCAAAGGAGTTTGTGACAACAAGGATGACAAAGATGTTATTCTAGAAGGAACCAAAGCTTGCAATATTTGTGGAGACAAGGATCACACTTCCAAGGAGCATGGAGATCAATGCCCCAACTGTGAAGACAAACACCCAGTTGGCCAATGTCCCACATCTCAAGCTACTTGCTACCTATGTGAAGGAAGTAATCATCTCCCTATCCAATGCCCCATCTATTCCATAGTTGAACAAAGGAAACAAGGTGGAGTGAAACAAATGATTGCAAACTATCAAGAGGGAGCCAAGTCTACCAAGAAGGATGAGGACAAAGGAAAAGCTCCACTTGTACCTCCATCAATACAACCCAATTTAAAGGACCAAAGAAGAGGCATATGAATTATCCAAGGAGCAATAGAAGGTCAAAGAAACCAGTAGACATTCCCACCTATGAGATAGCATATGAAGAACATGAACTAGAGGCACTCCTAGCTTTGGAGAAACCCAAGAAAAAGAAGGACAAAAGCCATGTGCAATGTAATCATTGCAAAGAAATGGGACACTATTCCAGTGAATGTCCAGAGAAACAGAAGTATAAGGAGATTAGCCAAGTATGGTGCAACAACTACAAAGAGCTAGGCCATTATGCAGCAACCTGTCCACAAGAGATACGTGAAGAACTCAAACTTATCACATGTTTCAGTTGTGGTAACCAAGGACATTATGCAAGCAATTGTCCAGAAAAGATGAAGCACAAGATAAACAAGCCTATGAAGGATCTCAGCCTTGTCACATGTTTCAAGTGTGGAGACAAAGGACACTATGCAGATGTTTGCCCAGGGAAGTTTCCCTAGGATCCCAAGCAGGCCAAAATGTAATTTAGTTGAGAAATTTTTAAGGGTGGTAGTACCCTAGATGCTTGAGCCTACTTGTAACCCTAGCCTTCCCAAATCTCGGGACGAGATTTATTTTAAGGGTGGTAGCCTGTCACATCCCAAGATTTTCCAAATCTTGTTATGTGAAAAATAAATGAATAAAATAAAACTTTGTTGATTTTCAGGGTGAGAAGAAACTTTTTGGATCCAATTGGAAACTTTCAAAACCTATTGGGATCAAATAAAATCCTAAAGGGATTTAAAAAGATAAATAAACAATAAAGTTAAAACTATTTGGAATTACTATTTTGGATCTTTTAATAAAAAGATTTGGTTTTCAAATGAATAAAGAGCCAAATTAAACCTTGGACAAGCTTTTGAAATAAATTTTTTTGCTTTGATTAAAAGAGTAAAGGTTTATTTAAATAAAATAATGAGAGTTTATTAATAAACCAATTTTATTAAAATAAAGGGGTTTACCATTTTAATTAAACATCAAACTTGTTCAAACTTATTTTAAACAAGTTTTCCAAGTATTTTATATTCTCAAATAAAACCTACTGAAGTGTTTTTGGTTTTATTTTTAGATTTCAAAAATAAAGATTTTAATAAAACAAATCCTTTTTGAATTAAATGATTAAGGACTAGTCATTTAATTATTAATGGACCCTAAAATAAAAATATTATTTTATTTTGGGACTTGGAATTGTCTTGTTAAACAGAACCAAAACTCAATGCAAAGTTTGGAGGAGTTTTGAATTGATTTGTTGTTTGATTAGTTTGATTGAATTTCAAAACAGAAAATCAAATTAGAAAAAGGAAAAAGTTTCAGAACAAAAAAAAGAGCAAGGACGACCCAACCCAATTAGCCCAATAAGGCCCAGTTAGCCCAGTCCCTCTCTCCCCGCAGAAAACGATTCGAACTCGCGAATCGACCCACTCAGCGACTGACAGACGGACCCCACCGCACACTTCCCTCCTTCGCTGACGCCCAGACCCCACTAGCCACCTCAGCATCGTCTTCAACCCCCAAACCCCGCCCTGCCGTTGCAGACAAGAAACACCGAGGATGAATACGCATTGAAGACAGCCTTGATTCCTCCCAGTTACCGCGTCCATTTAACCTCCTGCGTCCTTCCTCTCTTTTCCCCCAGACACCGCACCACCGGAGCCATCAGGCTGCCCTAATTTCCTCTCAGACCGCCACTGCCTCCGGCAAGGTTCTCCATCGATTCTGGCCAGTAGACACCGCCCCTTGCCTCCCTGAGCACACGGCCGTGATCCCCAGCCTCTGGCGCTTCTCCCTGTGCCTTCTGTTCAACCGCTCTCACCCCAGAGCCTCGGCTTTGACAACATCCGAGCGCCACCACCGTTCACTGACACTCCGGCGAACTCCATAGGTAACCTCCGTTCGCCCCAGCACTCCTCGAGGATGCTCCCATCTTCTCCAGAACAGCACGCTTCTAACCGTACCACCCGCTTGCCTTAGGGTGAACTGCAGCCTCACCTCCGACAGCAAACAGAGCCGTCTGACGTCGTCACCGACTCCGGCGAGCGATTACTCCCGCTCCAGTGCGCCCCTCGCCAGACCAGCACCACCTCGAGCTTCACCTCGACCTCGCGAGAACGGTGAGCACCCCCGTTTCCTTTCTTTGCTTCCTGTAGCCGCTGCAGTGCCACCGTCTGAGCATCGCCGCCGCCAGCCGCCGCGCAGCGCCGCCAGTTCTTGGCAAAGTGATAGGAGTCGTTCGATCCAGATCGTAGTGACGCGATAGAGTCACTTAACAACGAAGGGGTACGCAATCTGAGACGTGCGATCTGTTTAGATCCAACGAACCAGAGAGCGCAATCCGTGCGAATAGGTACGCTCCAGTAGGAACAAGACACGTGGCCTGTAGTTGATTTAAAAGACGGAAACATTTCTATTAGTGGTTTGAATTTGTAAATTGCATAACTTTTGATCCACACGTCCAATATTTCAAAATTTTATATCAATAGATTCATAAAAACAAGCCCTAGCCAACCATGCACTTTTTTTAGTAAAAAGCTTCTGGTAAATTGGTTGTTTTTGTAGAAACTTGTGTATGCTTGTTTAGGATATAAAATTTATTCCAAAATGTTTTTAGGGTTGAAACCTTTGCAAAATGGATTGTTGTGAACCTAGTGACATTAGGAACCAACTTATGGAGTTGAAAATGTATTTTGTAGAGTTTGGGAATAAAAACTTGAATTAGCTCATTTCTAGTCAAATAAAAATATTGATTTTGATATGGAATTGATTTTTGAGAAAAACCTTTGGAAAATGTGTTGATTCAAACCTACTGACCTAAACACCAGGTTTTGAAAAATAACAACTTATTTGGTGAACAACATAAAATTGTTGCCTTGCTAAAAACATTTTCCACCACATGAAATAATGATTTGATTTAAAAATGGTTTATAGACAAAACACTTTTGCAAATGACTTTGCCACTTTATAAAATGACCACTTTGAACCTTGCAAAGTATAGAGCTTAGTAGAAACCATCTTTGCAAATAAAACTATCTTTTGCATGCTTGCATGCATGACTTTGTTTCTAATATTTTTTGTGTGTTAAATTGTTTGAACATTGGTTGGAATGCTAGTTGAATCTATGTTTGCTTGATTTATTTGTAGTGAAGTTAGAAGAGTGTGATATTAGCAAGACCAAGAAGTGAACCAACATCCTCTACCAAAAAGTCAAGTGACACTATCATCCATCTCCTACTATTTTCATTATACTTAGTGGATTTTTGAAACATGCATGAAAAGGATTTCTATACTTTATGCTATGCTAAATCCTAATAGGATACCCTGATATATTCCTTAGTGAAAACAATTTAGTTGTAAAATGCTTAGACATGCTATATATTTTGAGAAGAGATACATGTTGATATTTTATGGAGTTGCGAAAAGACTTATGTTTTATATAATAAAACAAGTACTCAATGAACCACCTGGGTGGACAAGGAATACTCAAGTTTTGGACAAGGTGGCAACAAGAGGAACCATGTTTATATGGCAATCTCTTTTTGTGTGTGCACCAAAAGAAAACCACCTAGGGACTTAGAGATTGAACATGTTTCTCGTACTGTGGCTTCCGTGTGCAGCCACATGCTAAATGGGCACTGGCTTAGTCAATTAAGTTGTGGAAGACCCGTGCATTGGCCTCTTCAGGTTACTGGAATGAGGGAACTAGGAACCCTACATTGGTGCCTGAAGACAAGCTGGCATTATGTATGGGAGGACCTATGGAAAGACTTCGTCACATTCTCAATCTGCTAGTACTCCATCTTGGTGAGTACTTATCCAGCGGCCACTGGTGGCAACAAGATGAGATTGTGTTATGTGGGTAAAGTGTACAACTTCTGCAGAAGATAAAATTCTAAGTACTTAGCCGTGTCCCCGGTTATGGACAATACTGAGCAACTAAGGCCTGAAGCTATGGGAAATCTCGACATTCCAATTTCTAAAAGTAAAACTTGAAAGTGACAACAAAAGACTTGAAGCACTTGGGGTGTACCAAGGAGCTCAAAAGAATTTAACAAAGACTTGAAGCACTTGGGGTGTACCAAGGATCTCAGAAAGATTTTGACAAAAGATCAAAATTATTTTGAAAAAGATAGGAAAAATATTATTGCTTTCTGCAAATGAGCCTCAAACCCTACTTAGCCAAATATGCATGTAATGGTAGGATCCACTTATTTCTACTTAGTAGTGAAACTTGCCAATACAATTCAAATGTATTGACCCTTGTGGATGTAACTTGTTATGTTGCAGGTTTGTTTGTTATTAGTGAAGTTGATCGATTAGGATTACAAGTCTACGACCAACATGTTTGCCTGTGGCACTTTGAAGATGAAGGACCCCATGCTTATAGATATTCTGCTGCAATGTAATGTAATAGCCAAAAGAGCTATGTAAGATGTAATAAAATTATGTTATTCCTGGTTATAAAGTTGTATTATGACCTTTGTTTCTTGATATTACATCTTAACTGTGGATGCTAGCTATTGATCCGGGGACTAGCATTGTAAACACAGGGATATCTACCTTATTGAAGGTTGGGACCTCTACACTTTGGCTCCCCTTGTGTCGAATCAATAAATTGGCTAATACTACCCTCGAAAACTGTTGTGATCCCCTATACTTGTGGGTCATCACAAGGCAAGCATACAATGAGCATCTCAGCAATCTTCTTATTTACCATGGGAAAATGATTCTTTTTTCTCTCTTTCCTCTTTTCAATATGTCTCTCTTTTTTTTATAAGAAGAAAGATTCATAGATTTCTCACTATGGTGATGCTCCAAGTTTCCACCACGATTAGGCATGGCTTAGGCTAGCGGCCGAGGCATTTCTCTAACACACAGACATAACTCCATGGACTTACAAGCTCCCCTTTTATTTCACACCGACGACATCCGCAAACAAAAGAGCATGATATCAAGTGGGTACAATTTACATGTGCAATGTTGGAAGCGTTCCCCATGACAGCATGGTTCTTCTAATTCCAACGTATAAGTGCAAGCATATACAACATAGATGACACAATGGTTCAAGTTTATTTAGGGGCAAGAAAAATAAAGTGTGCCATCAAGTTTGTGAGATCTTTAATCACTAAGTTTCAGATAACAAGTTTAATTTGGAACTTAGATAAAACAAGAATATACTTGGAATGATGTAACACACCATGCATAGGAATTTATAGTGGAAACTTTGGAATAACTTGGTTTTTGGAAGTTGGATGCATGAGTAGAGCTTACTCATACATGTGGAGGCTAACAAAAGCCTGGGAGCGACCAACTAAGAGAGCAATAATGGCCATAATCATGCAGAGCGACAAAACATTACTAATCAAACAATAAAGTGGTACTACAAGTCAAAAACTAAATGATCATAGAGGCTATGGTGACTGGTTCATAGTCATAACATGGTGTGAGCATGCTCCAAGTCAAACCAAACAAAGCATCAAAGGAGAATACCACAATATTATGCTTTTGTATGCTAAAACAACGCATGATTCTTTCAAGGCACATTAAGCAATCCTAATTATTTGGAACAAGTCATGCTACATCAATAATCACTAAGCATAAGGTCAAAACAACATCTATCATGACATGCTAAAGTCTAAGTCACAATCAAAGAAAGCTCCTCTTATACTACTAAAGCAAGAACTTCCTACTCCTTTCCAACACCAATCAACTTATTTGAAACAACACGGTGGAAACGGGGCTCCAAACTACTTTATTAAAGCAAAATAAGAAAATAAAAACAAAAATTAAAACTAAGACGCTCCAAGAACAACACAACTGTGCATGAAACAATAAAAACAAAGTGTCTAGAAAGACTTGAGATTTTTATTGATGAAGAAGGGGATGCCTTGGGCATCCCCAAGCTTTGACGCTTGTAACTCTTGAATATTTCTTGGGGTGACACGGGGTGGCATGCCCCATCTTGAGATTTTGTCCATTCTTCATCTCATTACATCATTTCTTCCTTTACACCTGAAAATTTCCTTCATACAAAACTTCACACAATCTTCATTAGCAACATTAGTGCATTCAAAAGATAATAGACCTTTGGGTTTAGTTTTAAAACAGCAAAACTTTTCACTAAAGACACAAGCTACTGTATTAATTCCCTAAAAAATCTCAATTTCCTAAAAAGAACCCAAAAAGGAATCAATAAGAAGCAAATGCAAATAATGGCAGAAATTTGTCAAAATAGACCAGAAGGTAGAAACCAATTTTTTCGAAGACCTTCAGTTGATCAAATAAAAAAGTGTTGAGCTAACGAAAGTTAGCTCACAACCTAGGGGATTTATTCAGAAAATTACAGCTCAATAAGACTTATAGGGAGTTTATACGAATTTTTACAGTGGAGCACAAAAATCTGTTTCGGGGCAGCAACTCCCCAAATCTTACTTCCCTCTCATTAGAGGTTACTCTTGGCATAAAAATAAAATAAAAAGGATAGGGAGAGGTTATTACAGAAGTAATAACTACCAAGACTCAATAAAACTATTGGGTTATCTCCCAAGAAGTACTTTTCTTTAACGCCTTTAAGTTAAGCACAAGAAGCAAGAATCAAGTATTTTCAAATGAAGAAGCATTAAGATCAATACTAGAAATCTCTTCAACTAGGAAAGGTATATCATCCAAATGAGTTTTAGAGGATCCTTTCTCATCTCTCTTAGGTTCACTACTTTCATCAAATGGGTTTTGAGGAACAATCCAATCAAAATACTTTTCTAAGGCTTCCTGCATTCCTACAAGTTTAAAAGGTATGGGTATCTTAATTTACTCTCCATTGGGTTTGGTTTTATCCAACTTCTCTAAAGTACACATAACATCTACACATGAGCCTAGCATATTAAAACGTTCAAAAACCTTTTTGGCTTCCTTAGCAACATCATTGAACTCTTTTATCAAAGTTTCTAAGATAAACTCTCTCTTTTCAGCATCCTCCTCTTCTTTTAGTTTAAGAAACATTATTTGCATCATGGGGTTAAGTTTAACAAACCTAGCCTCCAACATGTGAACTAAAGAAGCTGCAGCAATTTCATAATTAGGGCAACTTCTGCTAAGGATTTATCCTCAATATCTTCATGTTTGCTAACATGATTAAAGAATTCTTAAATATTTTCTTTCCCAATTATAGAGCCACTACCTATTGAAAGTTCTTTCAAGGTGAACTTAGGGACCAACATGGTGAGCAAGAGAAAGGTGACAACTAGAGGAAGAACTAATTTTTTTATGTTTTTTATAAAAGAAAGCAAACCAAACGAAACTAATTTTTTGGAGTTGTTGATAAAAAGAGGCAAACAAAACAAAGCAAAAGAAACTAAGCAAAACAAAAACAAAGTAAAGAGAAAGGTTTTGAAGGACTCCCCTTGTGAAGCCGTCCTTAGCTTCCCTGGCAACGGCGCAAGAAAAATCTTGATGATGTGTAGCTCAAATCACTTTAGAGCTTTTTTGGGAAACCCCAAGAGGAAGGTATGATGAGCACAGCAGCAAGATTTACCTCTGTAGAAACCAAGGTTATCAAACCAGTAGGAGGAAGGAAATGACCCAAAGGTGTTTCTAGCAATTTGGAAACCTGCACAACACAAACTCAAGACTTTGCCCCAACAAAAGTGATGTTGTCAATCTCACTGCTTTGCTAAAAACAAAGGATTAAATATATGGTGTGGAAGGTAATAGTGGCTTGTAGAAAGTAAAAAGTAACAGTGGAAGATGTGTCAATGGTAAAGATTGGACTGGGGTCCATAGTTCACTAGAGGTGTTCTCCTTAAGATAAACAACATAACTTGCTGGGTAAACAAATTACAGCGGGCAATTGACAGGACAGAGCAAGGCATAACAATGCAATACTATACATTCATGATCCTATGAGATTTGATTGGACATTACAACAATATACATAGACCTCCATCCAACTGCATCTATGACTAGTAATCCACCTTTAGGTTATCATCCGAAGCCCCTCCAGTATTAAGTTGCAAGCAGCGGATAACTGATTTAAGCAAGGTGTGTAAAGTGAAAAATACACTTTTTCCATGAACTAGATATTGTTGTTTTCTCCCTAGTAGAAACAACACGTGTAAAACCTTAGAGATTTCTGTCACTTCCCTAGATTAAATAGAGGCATGAACCCACTATCAAGCATAAATACTCCCTCTTGGAGTCACTATCATCTACTTGGCCAAGATAGATACTAGAAACGGAGAGCATGCAAGATCTCAAACAACACAGACATGATAGAATCAATAAGATAGAAACATTAACCAATCTGACATAGTAATCTCAATATCCATCGGATCCCTGCAAACACAACATGCATGATTACAAATAGATGATCTTGATCATGAACAAAGCTCACAAGATCTAAACATGGTAGCACACAGGAGGAGAAACAACCATCTAGCTACTACATGGACCCATAGTCCAAGGTGGAACTACTCACGCTTCATACCGGAGGCTACCATGGTGATGAAGAAGGCCTCCGTGTTGGGAATATGCCCTAGAGGCAATCATGTATGATGATATTTCCCATTGTATTCATAAAGTTATTAAGTAGTCCTTGTATAAACATCTGATGTGTATCATTGAATATGTGATTCAGTTGTGGAACTATGCATTCATGTTGTTTGTACTAAATATCCTTGGTCATTGAGGTTGTGCTGGACACACAACTTAGACCAATGTGAAAGTTGGCTTGATGACTCGGTTCCACTTGTCATGGGCATGGAGATGCTATTCCAACTTACACAGACTAGGCTAAAGAGTTTAGCGAGTCGGATTGACCCATATTGAGGTACAACGAACTAAGATGTCATTTGTATATCTCAATCAATGTAATCCTTAGACCTGAGGTTGTTGCATAGTCCGAGTTGAGGATCACCGACTTAGGTTACATCAACGCTGATCCAGAATCGGGCGCTTATAAAGGCGAGTTCGGGTCTCGAGAATCAAGCTGCGTGATGTGAATAACCAAGATGGGATTTTGCCCCTCCACTCGGAGAGATATTCTCTGGGCCCTCTCGTGAGATATGATTCGGAAAGCATGGCCATGCACGACTCGGTTAAGTGTTAACAGAGCCGATCGACTAAGAGTTAGTCGGGTGAATCACTTATCTCGGATCGAGAAGAGAGTCGGACTATTTAAGGGATGACATATATTCGCCTATAGTCTGACAAGGTATATCGTGAGGCAAAAGGGACTCAGACGTAAGTCGCATTGGAAAGGCAAGTCGTCATGACTCTTTGGTACTTGGGAATCGGTATGTTCTGCTAGGAGCCGATGCCGATTGATCGATTGTGAGTTGGACTCAAATCGTGTCCAAGTAACCATGAGCCTGCGGGGTCACACACTTAAGAGCGGGAGCAAGTTCGGATTGGATCCGAATCATATAATCTGGTTGGGCTGGACCTAAACCAGATTAGGACTGAGTTAGTGAGTTGGACTCATGGTGACTAGTTTTATATGGGCTTTAGTGAATGGGTCGCGCGAGCAGAGCCCACGTTCACTCCCTATATATTGTGGAGCACAGTAACCCAGAAAAGGTTAATCGTTGTTCGGTTAGGTCATTCCATGTGTTGGAAACCCTAGCTCCACAAAGAGCAGTCAGAACGTAACCTAGCAGTCGCCCGGTGCTCCTCCTTACGTGTGGATACCAGAGAGGTGTTGTACGATCGACCGTGACGATCGGATCGTGAGGACTGCACCGCATCAATCGACGCGCTTCATCGGTAATCCGCAACCGCTGCGTCTAGTGGTAAACCTCGTGGCCTTCTACCTCGGCTAGGTCTTGGGATCACCACGTTAGAGGAAAAGTTTTGTTTTATCTCTGCGGCCCAACAAAGGGTATCGAGCGATAGCTTCTGGTTTTAGGCTCGAGATCTCGCATATGTGATATGCGGTAGGCTATAGATGAGATCTATGTGCTGTTTTGGTGGTCGATCTATGAGATAGATCGGTTTTGTATGAAGTTGATTGGATCAACTATACTCGGGGAATGGTAGATCTGAATTCCGTGATCATACTGCTGAGGTCGTGGAACGACATACCCCTACCGGTCGGCTTCCGCCATCGGGGTAGATTGTGACACGTAAATCCAGATGCGGTGATCGAAGATCAAAAAGTTTGATCGAATCGGAACGATGGTCGGAATCCATGTTCGGATCGTAGATGAGATCTACGTTTTCGGAAAAATCGTAGCGCCTTAGATGTCGTTGCGAGTTTCACAACGCCGGTAGATATTGTATCTATGCATAACTTGTTTTTGCAGGAAGTTGTGAATGGTATGGTTCATGTGCATGTGATGTATGTGTGTAATCCATACGTGATCTGCGAATCACGGTTTTTGTCACTACTGGAGCCTAGGTGTCATTATTTTATTGTATAACGACTGCGGTTTGATTCTATGTAATTTACTTTACTAAGCAAGTGTAGCTGTTTGAGAACCGGAAGGCATGCAGGCGTTGTACATGTCAGCGACATGGAGTAAGACGGCAAGTGACAAGAGTTGGCATGAGTCGGATTACAAGCTTTGTGAAGATGGAGATCGCCATGAAGAGAGCCATACCATTTCACATTATAATTGCTTTATTTTGTGTTATTGTTATGTCTCTTTTTACCTCTATTAGATAGTCGGTAAAATTTAATCCCTCAAAGAAGGTCTAGTCGGTTTTCCCCAAAGGTTTGCACCATCACAAGTCGGACATTTTTGGTAGTGGGCTCATAAAATTGAGGTGCTGCCAATTCTCTCCAACTAGGTGGGTTCGAGTCGGACTCTTACTGCAGAAACACTTGGTAAGCTAGACTGGTCTATCACAACGGTTGTGGGACTCGGGAAAGGTCGGATGGGAGCCGGGCATGTGATGCCACCCGTCAACAGAGTCGCATGAGATGCGATTGACAAGGAGTTGTCTACCTAGATCACTTGGCGGCTAGCGGTGATGCTAAAGCTCACTAGCCGACTTGCTTATTTAGGATCTGAATCACCAAGAACCATCGGAGGGTGTTGGTTCTAGTGGAGCATAAGATATTAAAATGTTTAATATGCTTGCTCTTTATGAATACATGTCTTAAGTGTTTTGCATATTTTCTTGTAGATCATGGCACCAAGTAGCAGTCACTCTCGCTTATCCGGTTTTATGCTTGAGAACCATTCTTGAGAAAGATAAACTGAACGACACTAATTTTACCAACGGTATCGAAATCGAGAATTGTTCTCAAACAAGAAAAGAAGGACCATGTCCTAGACAACCCACTTCGATGAGCCGAATGAGAATGCGATCGTCGCAACCACCAATGCCTACCGGGCTAAGGATGAGTCCACGGATATCACCGTCTTATGCTTGCTCACATGGAACCGGACTTGCAAAAGCAGTTCGAGCATGTTGAGGCCTACGATATGATCGAAAGCCTCAAAAGTATGTTCCAGCTCAAGACCGAGAGGTATCAAGTCTCTCGTGCTTTGCTGAGTTGCAAGCTTAAGGATGGTGATCCACCGAGTCCGCATGTGATCAAAATGGTTGGTTACGTGCGGTCTCCGGAGAGGCTTGGCTACCCCATAAGCGAAGAGTTCGCTACGGATATAATTCAACTCTTCCTAGTGCATATGGGCAGTTCATTTGAACTACCACATGCATGGTATGGATAAGAAGCTCACTGAATTGCATGGGATGCTCAAGCAGAGGCGGATCTCAAGAAGGGCACCACCAAGTGTTGATGGTGCGTATAAAGGCTAAGTTCAAGAAGAGTTCTTGGACTAAGAAGAAGGCTAAGTCAGAGGAAAGGTGCTCAGGACCTGTCCCAAGCGCTTCCTCAGGGACTAAGCCATCTCCTTCAGCCGGATCCACTTGCTTCTACTGCAAGGCGGATGGCCACTGGAAGAGGAACTGCAAGTACTTGGCCGACAAAGCCAAGAGTGGAGGTATGACTTCCGACTCAGGTACACTTGTTTGCAATGTTATAGACATATATCTTGCTGATGCACCTAATAGTTCTTGGGTATATGATACCGGATCAGTTATTCACATCTGCAAGGACTGGTAAGAACTAGGAGCGTAGCAAGAGGCGAGGTTGATATTCGAGTCGGCAACAAAGCAAGAGTTGCTGCGTTGGAAGTCGGCACGATGCAACTTCATTTACCTTCCGGATTCATTATGGAACTAAATAATTGTTATTATGTTCCAAAGGTTCATCCGAAACATTATTTCGCTTCATGTTTGATGAGGCAAGGCTATGAGTCGAATATCAAGAATAATGGTTGTTCTTTGTATTTGAATGATATGTTTCACGCTTTGCACCCGTCGTGACGGGTTATTTATTTTGAATCTTGATGGTGAGTCGGTTTATAACATAAATGTTAAAAGGTTGAAACCAAATGATCTGAATATGACTTACTTTTGGCACTGTCGGCTTGGTCATATAAGTTGGAAACGCATGAAGAAGCTCCATGATAATGGACTCCTAACTTCGCTCGACTTGGAGTCGTTCGAGACATGCGAATCTTGCCTACTCGGCAAAATGACCAAGACACCTTTCGCAAAGAGTTGCGAAAGGGCGTCCGACTTGTTGGGACTAGTACATAGTGATGTATGTGGACCAATGAGCACGACAGCCAGGGGTGGTTATGAGTACTTCATTACCTTCACTGATGATTTGAGTAGGTATGGATATATCTACTTGATGAAACATAAGTCGGAAGCCTTTGAAAAGTTCAAAGAATTCCAGAATGAAGCACAGAATCAACTCGGTAAGAAAATAAAGTTTCTTCGGTCGGACCGAGGAGGCGAGTACATGAGCCATGAGTTTGATGACCATCTGAAAAGTTGTGGAATAGTTCCTCAACTTACTCCGCCAGGAACGCCACAAAGGAATGGTGTTTTGAAAGGCGGAATCGGACCTTGTTGGACATGGTACGATCAATGATGAATCAGACAGATCTACCTTTATCATTTTGGGGTTATTGTCTATAAACTGTAGCGTTCACACTAAACAGAGTACCATCAAAATCGGTAGAGAAGACACCGCATGAGATGTGGACAGGCAAAAGCCGAGTTTGTCTTTTCTTAAGATTTGGGGTTGTGAAGCTTTTGTCAAGCGACTTGATCGGACAAGCTTACGCCAAGTCGGATAAATGTATTTTCGTGGGGTATCCGAGGGAAACCTTGGGTTACTACTTCTACAACCGAAGAGGGCAAAGTGTTTGTCGCCGAACGGTGTCTTCCTTGAGAAAGAGTTTCTCGGGAGTAAGTGGGAGGAGCACGGTGCAACTCGAAGAAATTCGAGAGGAATCGGCTAATAGCGAATCGGCAAAAGAGCCGATCGTGGCAGATGAGCCGACAGCAGCACCTGTACTACGAAGATCGGCAAGATTACGAAGTGTTCGTGATGTGTTACTGTTAGACAGTGATGAGCCGGCAAATTATTCGGAAGCGATGGTGGGATCTGATTCCGAGTCATGGCTTGGAGCCATGAGATCCGAGATAAAGTCCATGGATGAAAATCAAGTTTGGAACTTGGTTGATCTGCCAGACGGTGCAAGACCCGTCGAGTGCAAATGGGTCTTTAAGAAGAAAACTGATATGGATGGAAATGTTTCAATCTATAAAGCACGCCTTGTCGCAAGGGGTTCCGACAAGTTCAAGGAGTTGATTACGACGAGACTTTCGCCCGTAGCGATGCTTAAATCAGTTCGGATCATGTTAGCTATAGCGCCTATTTCGACTATGAGATATGGCGGATGGATGTCAAAACGGCTTTCCTTAACGGAAATTTAACCGAGGACGTGTATATGATACAGCCGAGGGTTTTGTCGATCCAGCTAATCTTGACAAGGTATGCAAACTTCAAGTCCATTTATGGGTTGAAGCAAGCATCTCGGAGTTGGAATATTCGCTTTGATGAGGTAGTCAAATCGTTTGGCTTCATCAAGAGTGATCATGATTCTTGTTTATACAAGAAGTTTAGTGGGAACAAAGTAAATTTTCTAATCTTATATGTGGATGACATATTACTGATTGAAATGATGTCCAGATGTTGCAAGAAACCAAGGAATCATTGGAAAGGAGTTTCTCAATGAAAGACTTGGGTGAGGCAACATACATCCTCGAATCCGGATCTATAGAGATAGATCAAGAAGGCTCATTGGATTGAGTCGAGTACTTATTTGGACAAAGTGTTGAAAAGTTCAACATGGAATCGTCTAAGAAGGGGTTCTTACCGATGTCCCATGGTGTAAAACTTAGCAAGACTCGGTGTCCTTCGACAACCGATGAGCGAAGTCGGATGAGTGCGATTCCATATGCTTCTCAGCTTGGATCCATCATGTACGCCATGATTTGTACTAGGCGGATGTTTCCTATGCTCTAAGTGTTGTGAGCGATACCAGCTGATCTGGAGAGATCCATCGACAAGCTAAAAATATCCTAAAGTACTTGAGAAGGACTAAGGATATGTTCTTGGTTTATGGTGGTGAAGATGAACTCAGTAAAGGGTTACACAGATGCGAGTTATCTCACCGATTCTCGATTCTCGTCGCAATCCGGATACGTGTTTATTATAAACGGAGGTGCCGTGAGCTGGAAAAGTTCCAAGCAAGAGACTGTGTCTGCGTCTACAACAGAGGCTGAGTATATTGCTGCCTCGGAGGCAGCAAAGGAAGCTGTTTGGATGAGGAATTTCCTCATGGATCTTGGTGGTTCGTGGCTCGTCCAATCCGTTGGACGTGTATTGTGACAACAATGGTGCTATTGCACAAGCCAAGGAACCTAGACAACACCGTAAGAACAAGCACATACTCATGCGGTACCACCCGATTCGCCAGTGGATCGTGGGTGATATCAAGTTATGCAAGGTACACACGGATGCAAATATTGCGGATCCGTTGACAAAGCCGTTACCCCAGCCGAAGCATGAGGCGCACCTGAGAGCCATGGGCATTAGATGCTTAGACATGTGATGTCGGAAGATTGACTCTAGTGCAAGTGGGAGACTGTTGGGAATATGCCCTAGAGGCAATCATGTATGATGATATTTCCCATTGTATTCATAAAGTTATTAAGTAGTCCTTGTATAAACATCTGATGTGTATCATTGAATATGTGATTCAGTTGTGGAACTATGCATTCATGTTGTTTGTACTAAATATCCTTGGTCATTGAGGTTGTGCTGGACACACAACTTAGACCAATGTGAAAGTTGGCTTGATGACTCGGTTCCACTTGTCATGGGCATGGAGATGCTATTCCAACTTACAGACTAGGCTAAAGAGTTTAGCGAGTCGGATTGACCCATATTGAGGTACAACGAACTAAGTTGTCATTTGTATATCTCAATCAATGTAATCCTTAGACCTGAGGTTGTTGCATAGTCCGAGTTGAGGATCACCGACTTAGGTTACATCAACGCTGATCCAGAATCGCGCTTATAAAGGCGAGTTCGGGTCGATCGAGAATCAAGCTGCGTGATGTGAATAACCAAGATGGGATTTTGCCCTCCACTCGGAGAGATATTCTCCGGGCCCTCTCGTGAGATATGATTCGAAAGCATGGCCATGCACGACTCGGTTAAGTGTTATGAGCCGATCGACTAAGAGTTAGTCGGGTGAATCACTTATCTCGGATCGAGAAGAGAGTCGGACTATTTAAGGGATGACATATATTCGCCTATAGTCCGACAAGGTATATCGTGAGGCAAAAGGGACTCACGTAAGTCGCATTGGAAAGGCAAGTCGTCATGACTCTTTGGTACTTGGGAATCGGTATGTTACGCTAGGAGCCGATGCCGATTGATCGATTGTGAGTTGGACTCAAATCGTGTCCAAGTAACCATGAGCCTCAAGGGTCACACACTTAAGAGCGGGAGCAAGTTCGGATTGGATCCGAATCATATAATCTGGTGGGCTGGACCTAAACCAGATTAGGACCGTTAGTGAGTTGGACTCATGGTGACTAGTTTTATATGGGCTTTAGTGAATGGGTCGAGCAGAGCCCACGTTCACTCCCTATATTGTGGAGCACAAGAACCCGTAAAAGGTTAATCGTTGTTCGTTAGGTCATTCCATGTGTTGGAAACCCTAGCTCCACAGTCCGGCCGTCAACGAACCTAGCGAGCCGCCGGTGCTCCTCCTTACGTGTGGATACCAAAGAGGTGATGTACGATCGCACCGTGACGATCGGATCGTGAGGACTGCACTGCATCAACTGACGCGCTTCATCAGTAATCCGCAACCGCGCGTCTAGTGGTAAACCTCGTGGCCTTCTACCTCAGCTAGGTCTTGGGATCACCACGTTAGAGGAAAAGTTTTTGTTTTATCTCTGCGTGGCCCAACACTCCGGGATGATCTCTCCCCTCCGGCAGGGTGCTGGGAAGAGCTTCAGATCCCCCCGATCTAGGGATGATGGTGGCAGAGGCTACGGACTGTTTCATGGAAGATTGATCGGGTACTTAGGGTTTAGGTATCGTGGGCTTCTTATAGGCGAAGAGGGAGGCCGAGGGGGTGCCCGAGGAGGCTGCACCCCCCCAGGCACAGGCCAGGGGGTGTGGCCCCCTTGAGTCCCTCCTCTGTCTCGTCTTCTGGATCCGTGTTCCCCACGGTAAAATGTTGAATTTGGATTTTGTCCCGTCCAATTCCGAGAATATTCATTTTCTGACTTTTCTGGAACAAAAAACAACAGAAAACAGGCAACTGGTACTATGGCATCTTGTTAATAGGTTAGTCCCAGAAAACATATGTAAGGTTCCCAACCTTTAATAAGGTAGAGATCCCTGTGTTTACAATGCTAGTCCCTGGATCAATAGCTAGCATCCACAGTTAAGATGTAATATCAAGAAACAAAGGTCATAATACAACTTTATAACCAGGAATAAAATAAGTTATTACATCTTACATAGCTCATTTGTCTATTACATTACATTGCAGCAGAATATCTATAAACATGGGGTCCTTCATCTTCAAAGTGCGACAGGCAGACATGTTGGTTGTAGGCTTTGTAATCCTAATCAACACACTTCACTAATATCAAACAATACCTGCAACATAACAAGTTACAGCCACAAGGGTCAATACATTGGAATTTTATTGGCAAGTTTCACTACTATGTAGAATATAAGTGGATCCTATCAATACATGCATATTTGGCTAAGTAGGGTTTAGGCTCTTTTGAAGAAAGCAATTATTTTATCCTATCTTTTCAAAATAGTTTTGATCTTTTGTCAAATCTTTCTGAACTCCTTGGAATCCACCAAGTGCTTCAAGTCTCTTGTTGTCACTTTCAAGTTTTCCTTTTAGAAATTGGAATGTCGAGATTTCCCATAGCTTCAGGTCTTAGTTGCTCAGTATTGTCCATAACCGGGGACACGGCTAAGTACTTATAATTTTTATCTTCTGCAGAAGTTGTACACTTTAACCACATGACACAATCTCATCTTGTTGCCATCCGTGGCCGCTGGATAAGTACTCACCAAGATGGAGTACTGGCAGATTGAGATTGTGACGAAGTCTTTCTGTCAACACCCAGATTTTTCAATCCTAGATGTCTGTTATGCCATACATTGCAATCCCAGGATTACCATTTTTGCGAGACATAACAGAATTGGATACCACAGTACTTCATCCATTACAAACGATACATAAGTTCTTACACAAATAGGGATCTCATGATCCAGTTCTCAATACAACATCAAGCAGCGGAATACGTAATAATAACGGTAGCGTAGGCGAGGCTCCATCTTCGGGGTCACAGGCAATGCTGACGATGGGAGATGATCCTAGTTGTCGTAACCTTCCTGGGGTCCATCTTCCAGGTACTCCTCTTCATAGTCTGGCCATGGGAATAGCCAGGGACAAAGCCATGAGTACTCTTTAAGTACTCGCAAACTAATAATAACAGGTAAGGGGTTTTTTGGATAATAGGACACTAGGCTCTAGGGTTGTTTTGCAAAAAGCCAGGTTTATCTCTACTAAGTTCCAAAGCTAGTCGCAATTTTATAAATCCTAAGTGGGAACTTGTATTTCAAGTCACAACTCTGTTGTGGTCAAGTCAAAGTCTAAATTCATTTCACAAGTCATTTTGAAAAGTCTGACGGGGGAACAGTATGGCCATCTAATCGTCCATAATCAACGCCATGCGGCTATTCGAATAGTTTGACACTCTGCAGAGATTGTACACTTTCACCACAACATTCAATACATCTGTCAGGAACAAATCCTGAATTCACCATACTCAGTATGCGGATAATCAATCCTAACCTTTCCATTACACGCCCTAGTATAAGCACCTCTCATGTGAGTTTGGCCTCCCAACCATGACCACTGTCATCTTGGGTACTGCACAGGTGGACAATCTTCACAAGGTAGCCTCAGCTCAGACCTTGGCCGTGAGGGAACTAATACTAAAGTATATAAGTTTCCAGTCAAGCCCTACCCAATATTAGGGTATTGTGGTTGTACGCTAAAATTGGGATGGTATCGCATCCAGACAACTATCAGTTTTATAAAGGGCTAAGGCTCATGCCTCAACATTTTCATCACCAAAATCATCAAGTGTTTGGAAACACATGTCCAAAACATTTCAATAGAATGATCCATCATTCCAAGGTTTTCATAACCATTTTTCCACCAAGTAATCCCATCTAAAAGTTGATCAAGTTTTATGCTTAGCACTAGCATCTACAGGTGGGGGTAGTACTAATGAGGGGTGGTAACTAGTGGAGTTTCACTAAGTCCAACCTTATATCTTAGGCTGATATCAAGGTTTCTAGCTTAGGCCAAATTTTATGCTCTTTATGCAACCTTCAGCACAACTGTCTAGTATCTACCAAACTCTTAGGTAGACTCTAAGTAAGCTTTGATAAAGAAATAAAGTAAGAAGCTTGCACATAAAACTAGGATGTGGTTTATCAAGTGGGTATGATAACATATGCTTAAGGCATATAGTAGTCATATCACAAGTATGGGTTTGTGGCATCAGTAGGGTATCTGGCAAGGGTTAGATTGCATCAATATCAGTATAATCTCACATAGGTATAGTATCTTGCAAGTGTTAGCTTGCCTTGTGCAGAGCAGTGGTTGAAATTCTCCTCGGCTTCCTCTTCGTAGTATCCTCCTTCCTCCTCGTATCCTTGGTCGGTACTAGCGTCTATGAATAAATACGAGGTACACAATCACCAAACAATACTTAACTACTTGCAATCATCACACACAAGGGTCCTATAGATGATCTAGCATCATCTCTAACATTACAAGGTTAAACCTTGGTTTAAATCTTTTTATTTTTAGAAAAGTAATTTCTACTCATTGAAAAACTACTTAAGATTTAATATTCTCCAAACTAAACATGGGATCATGTTGACACATGTCATCACCACATATTGTAGTCCATGGGAATGTTATTTAAAGTGGTGGCACAATTTAATAAGGTTTTACCCTTTTATTTTAATTAATTAAAGTGGCTAGAAATGCTTATGTAGCATTCTTTTATTACTTGAACATTATTTCTGCAAGTAAACCTATATATTTTTATATATTCTGAAAGGTATGGTTAAATGTGATTTTTGAGAGTTGGAATCAAGTCAAAAGCTTTTATGGTTTAAATTTGAAAAATGTTTGAATGCAAAAAAGCTTCTGCATTGTTATTTTTACTATGGGTGATCTACAGATCCAAATGACTTGAATCCAACGGGCTTGGATTAAGCATTCACAGACCTTTCCAAAAAAATTGGTTTCATTCAAATTGGTGCACTGAATCGATCTGGGTTGATTTTTGAAGTTGGGTGCTGAAGTGTGTTTGAATTGAAATAGAAAAAGATTTAATTTGAATTGCTGGGCTGCGCGGGAAATTCTAACGGGCTGGCCTGCTAAGCGCAGTGCTCCCGCGGGCTGCTTAAGTGGGTGTACGCACTCGTCAGTGACACGGGTCTGGGCGAAGCGGTATGGGGCAACGTGGATCATTCGATCTAGTTCTAATCCAACGGCTAGGGGTCATTGTCGACGCGAGACAACTCCGGCGAGAACGAAAGCTAGCGCGGCTAGTGAGGGGTGCTGGGGGCTCACCGGGGTACGGGCGAGGGTCGGCGAGGCGGGCGAACGACGAAGTCGACGATGGCGAACCTCCTGGTACCGGTGGCTTCTCTAGAGGCGGCGGGCTCCGGTGAAATTCCGGCGAGGTGGTGCTCGCCTTGCTCTGAGGACGGTGTGGCACGGTCAGTGAGGAGAGGGGAGTGAGATGGTGTGAAGAAATAGTGCGGGGGTGGCCTCTATTTATAGTCGAGCGAGGGGACCGTCGGGACGCACAGTGAGCTCGTTGGGAAGCGTACACAGCGCCTAAAGGCATGGGCAAGGGTAGACGGTGCTTGTGTCTCTGGCGATGCTCAACGACATGGTCGCGAGGCATGGGGCGGTGTGGTTTGGTCTGAATGGCGGTGCTCTGCTGGGCAGGCGTCTTCGACGGCGGGCGGTGTATGGCACGGGCGGCAAACGGGATGTCTGGCGGTCTCTGGGTCGGTGGTGATCGTGTGTGCACGCGTGAGGGCGGCGCGGTCTGTGGATGCTGGTCGAGGGTGGCACTCGCGCACGCCGCGGCATGGTCTGGGCGCTGCCAGCGCGTCCGTGTGGCTTGGCAACGCCGCGGCTGGGAGGGAGTGGCGGTGGGCTGCCTCCCAGACAAGGTTGGCATGGCTAGTTCTTCCTCTAGCCTGCTGTCCACAATGGGGTGACATGGGGGTGCTCGGCTGTTCACCATTGATGACAATGGCAAGCTCACAGGGGTGCTAGTGTTGGACTAATCTTTCTAGATGATCTACTGAGTTGTGTGTGAGCTAACTAGGGAACAAGTTAGGCAAGAATCACTGCACACTAGTGTTTGATGTTTTGTTTGATTTGTGTCTGCAACCTGTTTGATGAAATGGCCGCATGAAATCAAGTTTTGAATTTTGAAATGAATTTTGGTGGGTTTGCTAGATTGGTGCTGGTGAGTCTGCAGATGCTTGGGTTTTGAAAGTTGAGCTTGTATGAGTGGGTTTTGGAAAAGTGGGATCTTCCCATATGATAAAGATTCGATTTTGAATTGTCATTTAAACTATGCATTTGAAAGTTTCTGGATGATCACAAAGTGGGCCTTGATACCTTGTTATGAGTACATTCAAGGGGTGCAAAGATCCAGAAAAGTTTCTGTTAGGTTTTGAAAGTTTGAGACAGCCAAAGTAGGCATGGGAGTTAAATTGGTCAAAATGACCATTCACTTAATATATTTGTGTTGATTTACTTGTCTTTAGGAAAAGTGTGGGAAATGTTTTAGATGATGTTCATTTCACCTAAGAAACATTTTACAAGCAATGGATCACACAAAAAAGGTGGTTTTTAAAGAAATTCAAAATCCATGCATACACATATGCATGCATTCATGAGTTTATTTAGAAAAGTTTTTGTTAACCCTAATCTTGATGATTAGTGTTTGATGATCTAAGTTTGGTATTTTCGGGATGTTACAAACCTTCCCCCCTTAAACAAAATCTCGTCCCGAGAATTGAAAAAGGACGAAAAGATTACCTAGGATTTGAAGAGATCGGGAAACTCCGTCCTGATGTGATCTTCGCGTTCCCAGGTAGCTTCCTCTTCTGTGTGGTTGCTCCACTGAATCTTGAGAAACTTGATGCTTTGGGTTCTGGTAGTTCGAAAGGCTTCTTCCAATATACGGATGGGTACTTCGGGATAGGTCAGGTCATCGTTGATCTCTATGGTCCGGTGATCGATATTATTGAACACTTCGGTCTTCTCGGGGACTTCGAGACACTTGCGAAGTAACAAGATATGGAACACATTGTGCACAACTGACATCTCTTCAGGTAGTTCCAGTTGATACGATACTTCTCCTCGACGGTTCAAAATTTTGAAAGGTCCGATATATCTGGGGGCTAACTTTCCTTTGAGTTGGAAACGCTGCATTCCCTTCAATGGCGACACTTTCAGATAAACAAAATCTCCTATGTTGAAGGCGAGGTCTCGACGTCTCTTGTCGGCGTAACTCTTCTGTTGGGATTGGGCGGTCTTGAGGTGCTCACGAATCTTGTGAACCTTCTCTTCTGCTTCTCGTAGGATGCCGGGTCCGAAGATCTGACTCTCTCCTACTTCCGACCAGTTCAAAGGGGTGCGGCACTTTCTTCCATACATGAATTCAAATGGGGACATTTGCAAACTGGCTTGGTAACTATTGTTGTAAGAAAATTCTGCAAACGGCAGACAGTCTTCCCACTTGGATCCATATTCTAGCACACATGCTCTAAGCATATCTTAGAGTATTTGGTTTACTCGCTCCGTTTGTCCATCGGTTTGAGGGTGATACGCGGTACTGAAATCTAGGCGGGTTCCTAAACCTTCTTGGACTTTCTTCCAGAATATCGAGGTAAACTGAGTTCCTCGATCCGATACTATGTTCTTGGGGACTCCATGCAAACTAACGATTCTAGCGATGTACAACTCTGCTAGCTTCGAACTCTGATAGGTGGTTTTGACGGTCAAGAAATGGGCGACTTTGGACAATCTGTCCACTATGACCCAAATAGAGTCATTTCCCCTACTAGAAGTAGGTAGTCCAGTGCTAAAGTCCATTCCTATAGAATCCCATTTCCATTCCGGAATTTGCAAAGATTGCAACAATCCAGCGGGTCTTTGATGTCCGGCCTTGACTCGCTGACATATATCACATTTAGCGATATAGCTTCCAATTTCTCTCTTCATCTTATGCCACCAAAATTGCTCTTTCAAATCTTGATACATCTTAGTTCCTCCGGGATGGATAGAATAAAGAGTATCATGAGCCTCCTTCAAGATAATTTCTTTTAACTCAGAATCTGATGGTACACAAAGGTGTCCTTTGTACCACAAAACTCCTTCTTCGTCCTCGGTGAATCCGCATTTTGTCACCGATACGACGCTTGATTCCATCGATACTAGCATTTCCTTTCTGCGCCTCTTTAATCTGACTGATCAAAGTGGGCTGAAGTTCTATGCTAGCCAAACATCCTTCACTTACTAATTCCATTCGAAAATCTTCCATCTCTTTGTGCAAACTTGGTTGCTCCTTCAAAATCATGGAGTTCAAGCGGCACGGCAATCTGCTAAGGGCATCGGCTACCACATTGGCTTTACCAGGGTGATAGTGAATGTCCAGGTCGTAATCGTTGATTAGCTCAATCCATCTTCTCTGCCTCATATTCAACTCTTTCTGAGTGAATATATACTTTAGGCTCTTGTGATCCGAGTAAATCTCACAACGATTTCCCATCAGGTAATGTCTCCATGTCTTCAGGGCTAGAACTACGGCTGCGAGTTCGAGGTCATGGGTTGGGTAATTTTGTTCATGTTTCTTCAATTGTCGTGATAGATAAGATATAAATTTGCCTTCTTGCATTAGCACACATCCGACACCAATCTTGGATGCGTCACAATACACATCGAAGGGCTTAGTGATATCCGGCATGATCAAGATTGGGGCTGAAATCAATCTCCTTTTGAGTTCTTGAAAACTCGCTTCACATTTGTCGGTCCATTCAAACTTCTTGTCGTTCTTCAGCAATTGGGTAATGGGTCGGGCAATACTAGAGAATCCTTCTACAAATTTGCGGTAATATCCCGCCAATCCGAGAAAAGCATGAACTTGGGTTTGAGTGGTTGGGGCTTGCCAATCTTCTACATCTTTCACTTTGGCAGGGTCAACGGCAATTCCTCCGGCTGATACAATGTGACCGAGGAATCCTACTTCCTGTAACCAGAATTCACATTTGCTAAACTTTGCATATAGCTGATGCTCTCTAAGGGTTCCAAGAATGGTCCTTAGGTATAGCTCATGTTCTTCTTCTGATTTGGAATAAATCAGAATGTCATCGATGAAAACAACGACAAACTTATCCAGGAAGTCCATAAAAATCTTATTCATGAGGTTCATGAAATAAGCGGGGGCATTGGTTAATCCAAAAGACATGACTGTATACTCATACAATCCATATCTGGTGGTAAAGGTAGTCTTTGGAATATCCTCTGCACGAATTTTGAGTTGATGATAGCCAGTCCTAGGATCAATCTTAGAAACCACCTAGGCACCGGTCAACTGATCAAACAAATCTTCTCTCTTAGGAAAGGGGTACTTGTTCTTGATGGTGACATCATTCAACTTCCGATAATCCGTACACAAACGGTTACCTCCATCCTTCTTGTCCACAAACAAGACAGGTGATCTCCATGGGGACGCACTTGGTTGAATCAATCCGATTTCCAACATGGAATCCAGTTTCTTCTTCAGTTCTTCTAGTTTTGAAGGGTTCATACTATAGGGTCTCTGGGCTATGGGTACTGTTCCGGGAATTAGTTCGATGATAAACTCGATATCCCGATCTGGGGGCATACTGGGCAAAACATCTAGAAATACATCGGGGTATTCACAGACTATCTGGACTTGGTCAATGGTAGGTTGAGCTATACTCTTGTTACACTTGAATTGGCGAGGTAAGGTTTCAGATATATGCTCGACTGATATTCCGGCGGTACTGGTCATAGTTATGGCTTTCTTGGCACAGTCAATTAATCCTTTATGTTTGGACATCCAATCCATTCCTAGTACTACTTCCAATCATTTAGTTCTGAGTACTATCAGATTTGCATAAAAATCTATGCCATGGATTCGGATAGGGACGACTTTGCAAATTTGCCTAGCCTTGGTGGTTGATCCGGGAATTTGAACAATCATGACATGCTTCAGTTTGGTTGGTTGAATTTTACTAGTGCATGCAAATTCTTCGGTGAAAAATTAATGCGATGCACCAGAATCAAACAACACTCTTGCAAGTACTGAATTAACAGAAAACATACCCAGCACGACGTCTGGCGCTTCCTGAGCTTCTTCAGCATGCATGAGAAAAAGACGGCCATTGCGGTTGAGTGAATTCCCTGGGGCAAATCTTCTTCCTGGCTGAACACGACGCTGCTGCTGAGCTAGGGCATTGGCATTGGGGGTTGAAGCATTCTTCTTGTTGGGGCACTCGTTGGAATAGTGGCCTTTATTTCCACAGTCATAACATGTCACTTGCGACTTGTCCTCGGCTGCGACAGGCACAACATTGCTTCCAGTCCTCGGGGCAGTGTTGGGGTTGGCGGTAACATTGTTGTTGTTGAACTTGGGTGGGGCACGGTTGAAATTGCTAGAGTTTTCGGGGTTGTTGTGGTTTCCTCCGGGTCTAGGGTTTCCACGGCTGGGATAGGTTGGACGGGTCATAGGGGGTCTGTTGGTTCTTGGGGCAAATCCTGGAGATGGGTTGGGGCGATACTTTGGGGTATGATGGGTTCCTGGTTGATGCATCATGCGACGCTTGCGGTTCTCATTGTCCTGGTTGATCTTTCCTTCCATCTGGATAGCAGAGTCGACAAGGGCTTCAATATCAATAAAGGGGATATTGACTAACACTGTCTGCATCTCGTAATGCAGACCATTCAGGAATCTTTCTTTCTTCTTGGCTTCGGTGTCTATCTCGTCCGTGGCATACCTAGCTAATGACAAAAATTTGTCACGATATTCCACTATAGTCATCCTCCCTTGCTTCAATTCTCGGAACTCGTCTCTCATTCTCTTGATCAAACCTAGTGGCACATGGGTTCTGCTAAACTTGACCTTGAATTCCTCCCAGGTCAACATCTGGCCTCCGGTCATTGCACGAACACTGTTCCACCATGCCCTGGCATCTCCGGCTAGATAATGGGTGGCGAACAGGACTTTCTCGTTGGCTTCCACTCCGGCGACTTCTAGGTTGTTTTCCTTGTTTTGCAGCCAATCATCAGCATCTAGGGGTTCCTCTGACTTGGTGAAAACGGGTGGGTTGGTATTCTGGAAATTCTTGAGCTTAGATCCGTGGTTGTCTTGATTTCCATGGCCTTGGTTGTTTTGGGCTAGTTGGGCTATCTGTTGCAGAGTGGATAGGTTGGCTTGACGTTTCGCTCTTTCAGCTTCGCGGTCAAAAGTCAACATTTGCAGGATCTGCAACATCGGGTCCGGGGATGAACCACTTCCTCCACGTGGCATCTGAAGATTGATATAGATCATGAGAAAAGAGGGAAATTTCTAAGGTTTTGGGTTTTTGAAAAGTTTTTAGAGTTTGACTCAGGTTTTTCTAGCAACTTGCTTTTTCATTCATTCAATCATTCGATACAACGCACACCACAGCAAGGAAAAACAGGTGGTTCTAAGAACCATTCTGGAAACTACGATACAGTGGGACCGACTACTACTCACTACGCTAGTGCTCAGTGCTACTACTCCTCGGAGTCTGTGGCTTCATCATCTTCAACATCATCGATGAAGGCGAAATCATCCTCATTAGTGAAGAAGTCCATGGCCTGATCCTCCAGAAAATCATCGTCATCGCTGAGGTAGGAGTAAGGGTCTCCACGAAGATCCTCTCCGGCAATCTCCCTTTCCTCTAACTGCATGTCTCTCTCGTGGATGGTCTCTTCCAGAGATGAGATGTGATGGCGAAGACGGGTAATAATGCGCTCCTTCTTGTCGAGCTGACGGCGGCGAGATTTGCGATCCTTTGCTAGCATGGCGATGGTCTGATCCTTCGTCTTGATGATGGCAGACTTGTGGTTGCAATAGTCACGGCAGTTGTCCAATTCATGTTGACGATCATACATCAAGAAGCTAAGGTGGTCCAATTGAGTCTTCAGCTCGGGGTGGTATGGGGCTTCCGGTGGTTGGCCATTAGCATCACGCCTTGGGCAAAACTCAAAGCGAGTACCCTTGATCTGATTGATGCTCTGCCCACACAGACGGGAAAGAGCTTCCTGCATTCCTCCGGCAAGTCCATCGAGCCAGTTGTTTTCCCTCGAGGTAAATTGTATTCCCTCCGCAGTGGGAGGTTCAATCTTTCCTCGGAGACTTGCAACAATTAGCCACTACAGATCTTCTCCTCCTTGATCATTGAGCTGAGCTCCGAAGAACTCGGGGTGTGGACGCTCTAGAAGTTCCGAAAGCTGATCCAGATCCCTCTCAAAGATAAGGTCTCCTCCATTCCCCAACTGATAAAACTTGCTGTACTTCACGTCCATCTATAAAAATAGAGGATGAGTAGATTAGCAAAGTGATCAAGTGTGTCAAAATTTTATCTATTTTGCAAGAGTTTTTGAGGAACATGAAGTTTTATTAAAGAATTAAAGAGGTAAGAATGAGAATAAGTTTTCGTAAATATTTTTGTTCTTTGGTTTTGAAACTAAGTTTTTGGTTCAACGTCCAATCTAACTAGGGTCTCCTATGGTCAGGATGGCTCTGATACCAAGTGTCAACACCCGGATTTTTCAATCCTAGATGCCTGTTATGCCATACATAACAATCCCAGGATTACCATTTTTGCGAGACATAACAGAATTGGATACCACATTACTTCATCCATTACAAACGATACATAAGTTCTTACACAAATAGGGATCTCATGATCCAGTTCTCAATACAACATCAAGCAGCGGAATACGTAATAATAACGGTAGCGTAGGCGAGGCTCCATCTTCGGGGTCACAGGCAATGCTGACGATGGGAGATGATCCTAGTTGTCATAACCTTCCTGGGGTCCATCTTCCAGGTACTCCTCTTCATAGTCTGGCCATGGGAATAGCCATGAGTACTCTTTAAGTACCCGCAAACTAATACTAACAGGTAAGGGGTTTTTTGGATAATAGGACACTAGGTTCTAGGGTTGTTTTGCAAAAAGCCAGGTTTTTCTCTACTAAGTTCCAAAGATAGTCAAAATTTTATAAATCCTAAGTGGGAACTTGTATTTCAAGTCACAACTCTGTTGTGCTCAAGTCAAAGTCTCAATTCATTTCACAAGTCATTTTGAAAAGTCTGACGGGGGAACAGTATGGCCACTCCAACTGTCCATAACCGCGGACGCGGCTATTCGAATAGTTTGACACTCTGCAGAGATTGTACACTTTCACCACAACATTCGATACATCCGTCAGGAACAAATCCTGAATTCACCATACTCAGTATGCGGATAATCAATCCTAACCATTCCATTACACGCCCTAGTATAAGCACCTCTCCTGTGAGTTTGGCCTCCCAACCATGACCACTGTCATCTTGGGTACTGCACAGGTGGACAATCTTCACAAGGTAGCCTCAGCTTAGACCTTGGCCGTGAGGGAACTAATACTAAAGTATATAAGTTTCTAGTCAAGCCCTACCCAATATTCGGGTATTGTGGTTGTACGCCAAAATTGGAATGGTATCGCATCCAGACAACCATCAGTTTTATAAAGGGCTAAGACTTATGCCTCAAAATTTTCATCACCAAAATCATCAAGTGTTTGGAAACACATGTCCAAAACATTTCAATAGAATGGTCCATCATTCCAAGGTTTTCATAACCTTTTTTCCACCAAGTAATCCCATCTAAAAGTTGATTTATGCTTAGCACTAGCATCTACAGGTGGGGGTAGTACTAATGAGGGGTGGTAACTAGTGGAGTTTCACTAAGTCCAACCTTATATCTTAGGCTGATATCAAGGTTTCTAGCTTAGGCCAAATTTTATGCTCTTTATGCAACCTTCAGCACAACTGTCTAGTATCTACCAAACTCTTAGGTAGACTCTAAGTAAGCTTTGATAAAGAAATAAAGTAAGAAGCTTGCACATAAAACTAGGATGTGGTTTATCAAGTGGGTATGATCACATATGCTTAAGGCATATAGTAGTCATATCACAAGTATGGGTTTGTGGCATCAGTAGGGTATCTGGCAAGGGTTAGCTTGCATCAATATCAGTATAATCTTGCATAGGTATAGTATCTTGCAAGTGTTAGCTTGCCTTGTGCAGAGCAGTGGTTGAAATTCTCCTCGGCTTCCTCTTCGTAGTATCCTCCTTCCTCCTCGTATCCTTGGTCGGTACTAGCGTCTATGAATAAATACGAGGTACACAATCACCAAACAATACTTAACTACTTGCAATCATCACACACAAGGGTCCTATAGATGATCTAGCACCATCTCTAACATTACAAGGTTAAAGCTTGGTTTAAATCTTTTTATTTTTAGAAAATTAATTTCTACTCATTGAAAAACTACTTAAGATTTAATATTCTCCAAACTAAACATGGGATCATGTTGACACATGTCATCACCACATATTGTAGTCCATGGGAATGTGATTTAAAGTGGTGTCACAATTTAATAAGGTTTTACCCTTTTATTTTAATTAATTAAAGTGTCTAGAAATGCTTATTTAGCATTCTTTTATTACTTTAACATTATTTCTGCAAGTAAATGTCACATCCCAAGATTTTCCAAATCTTGTAATGTGAAAATAAATGAATAAAATAAAACTTTATTTGATTTTCAGGGCCAGAAGAAACCATTTGAATTTAAATGGAACTTCAAACCTATTTGGATTAAATAAATCCTAAAGGGATTTAAAAGGATAAACATTTATTAAAGGAAATTAAAATGTTTTTGAATTACTATTTTGGATCTTTTAAATAAAATGTTTTGGCTTACAAAAGAAAAAGGGGATTTAAAAATAAAGATTATTTTACAGAGCCAAATTAAAATAATAAGGAATTAAACCTTGGCCAAGTATTTAAAATAAAATGTTTTGTTTTGATTAAAAATAGTAAAGGTTTATTTGAATAAAATAATAAAGAATTAATATCCAAATTTTATTTAAATAAAAGGTTTTACCATTTTAATTAAAACCTCAAAACTTATTAAATTATTTTAAATAAGTTTTCCAAGTATTTTATATTCTCAAATAAAACCTACTGAAGTGTTTTGGTTTTATTTTAGATTTCAAAAATAAATATATCAATAATACAACTCCTATTTGATTTAATAATGAAAGTCTATTATATTTAATTAATAATGGACTCTAAAATAAAATGTTATTTTGTTTTAAACATATTTCCAAGTATTCTATATTTCCCAAATAAAACCTACTGATTTGGTTTTGAAAATATTTAGGTTTCAAATAAAGATTTTATTAATAAAATCATACTTTTGATTTAATAACTAAGGCCCATTTTATTTAATTATTAATGGACCCTAAAATAAAATGTTATTTTGTTTTAAACAAGATCCAAGTATGCATTATTTCCAAATAAAACCTACTGAATGGTTTTGGTACTATTTTAGTTTTAAAAAAATAAATATTCTAATAAAACAAAGCTTATTTAAATAAAAGGTTTTACCATTTTAATTAAAACCTCAGAACTTATTAAATTATTTTAAATAAGTTTTCCAAGTATTTTATATTCTCAAATAAAACCTACTGAAGTGTTTTGGTTTTATTTTAGATTTCAAAAATAAATATCTCAATAAAACAAATCCTATTTGATTTAATAATGAAAGTCCATTTTATTTAATTGATAATGGACCTAAAATAAAATGTTATTTTAGTTTAAACAAGTATTTCAAGTATCCTATATTTTCAAATAAAACCTACTGATTTTATTTTGAAAGTATTTGGATTTCAAATGGAGATTTTATTAAAATAAATCAAACCCAATTTGATTAAATAACTTTGGTCTATTTTATTTAATTATTAAATACGATCCTAAAAAGAATAAAATATTATTTTATTTTGGAATTCAGGTTTATGCTGATAAACAGAACCAAGTTCAAATTATGAAGTGTGGTGTTGTTTGAATTGATTTGGTTGATATTTGTTTGTTTGAAAATTCAAAACAGTAGATTCAGAAAAAGAAAAGGATTACAGGAAGAAAAAATAGAGTTTGGAACCAGCCCAGTCGACGAAGCCCAATAGGCCCAGCGCCAGCCTAGTTCCTCTATTCACAGCGAAACGTTTTCCTACCTAAACACTAACACACATAGACAATGACCGGTGGACCCTCCCTCTCAATTCTTTTCCCACTGACGATGGACCCCGCTCTACTGTTTTTCCTCCCCACCCGCACGACCCCTTCTCCCCCACCCCTTGCCGGCCGTTGCAGGCGGAATAACTCCGGCGTAAACGCCTTAATCACGCAATGAAGCTGCCCCTTGACCACGCAGGATAAATCATCTGCCGCCCCTCTTCCGTTTCCCCCAGACACCCTCCTCGACACGCCCCCAGGCCGCTCTAATTTCTCCCCGAGCCGCTCTTTGTCCGACGACGCTCCGACGCCGATTCCGGTAGCCCCTCGCCGCCCCTCTTCTCCCCGACCAATCTCACACCTTCCCCACTCCCAGGAGCATCTCGAGGAACTTTTCCTTTACCCGCGGGCGCCTAACGTCTCCGGCAAAGAACCATCGAAGGCTGCGCAGCTCCGACGAGCTCCAGAGCCAAATTCCGGTGAAAAGAACACACCCGCACCTTCATTTTTCTGTTGAATCTCCCTAGTATTCTTACGCGTACCCTCCTGACTCCTTGGTTCGATTTCTTGACCCCCAGGCATTCGACAGCGACAACATCTGCAAGCGTCGCTGCAAGCTCGACTCCGGCCACCCCTAGGAACCATTCCAGGAAGCAAACCTCCACCGCTCCAACGCCACTGGCTTTGCCCGGAACTTCTGTGCATCGTCTCCGTCTCCACCACCTTCAGGAACCACCAGAACGTCGCCTTCTTACATATCCTGAGCTTCGCCGCCGTCCTCACCATCGCCGGTGACCAGAGCCACCAGGTGAGCCAGCACCCTCTGTTCCTTACCCTTCGATCTTGCTTCGACGGACACGATTAGATCTAGCCAAGCCTAGTCGAGCCACGCGCCGTGAGCCAAGCCTCCAGCCTAGCTCGAGCCTTGTTGAATCTGCACCGTTCGTTTTATGTAAATCGTGCGACCCACACCAGCTATCCACACTGAACCGGTATAAGCGAATCAGGAATAGCCACGTGGCCAGTTTCTGTTTAAAAACATATTTTGAAATCAGAATTTGATGCAGTTTTCAAACCCTTGTAACTTTTAAACCACACGTCCAAAAATTATAAATTTTATATCAATGGATTCAGGAGAGCAAGCCCTAGCCAACCATGGCCTTAGTTTAGAAAATAGTATCTGTTTGCTTGCTTGTTTTTACAGAATCATTTGTATACTTGTTTAGAGTAGAAAAAATGTTTAAAATTGAATTTAAGGATAAAACCTTTGCCAATTGGATTGTTATGACCTTACTGACCCTAGGAACCAACCCTTGGTGTTAAAAATGATTTTGGTAAGATTTAGGTTGGATTACTTGACTTAACCATTTTTAGCCAAATAAAAAGAATGGTTTTTGTTATAAAAATGTTTATGGAAAGAAAAATTTAAGGAAATGTTTTGGACCAAACCTACTGACCTAAAACACCAAGTTTTTCAAATTAGCAACTCATTTGGTGAACAACTTAAGAGTTTTGCCTTGATAAAAACATTTTTCACCACATGAAATGATGAATGGATTTAAAAGTGGTTTTGGATAAAACCCATTTGCTAATGACTTTGCCACTTTGGTAAATGACAAATTTGGATCTTACAAAGTTTAGAAACCCCATAGAGACCCTATTTGCAAAATAAAACTATCTTGTGCATGCTCCCATGCATGAATTGGTTTCCATTGTCTTGTGTGTGTGAATTTGTTTGAGTGATTATTGGTTTGGAATGTAAATTGAATTGGTGTTTGCTTGATTGACTTGTAGTGAAGTGTGAGACTAGCAAGATCAAGGAGTGAACTACCATTCCCTACCAAAAAGGCAAGTGATGCTTCATACTTTCTATCCCATTACTTTCTCTATGCATTAGTGATTTTGCTAAGTAAAACTTGCATGGATTTTGCTAAGTATAGACCTTGCTATAAGAAAACCTAGTAGATGAATCCTTAGTAGGATTTTCCTAAGTTAAGATTCCTACTACTACCAAGCTTAGCCTAGCTAATAGAAAACATGGGTGGAATATATATTCACACTATGGAAAAATATTCTAAGTCTGAGGACTTGTGATTTTGTCTAATAAAACAACTAAGTAAATGAATCACCTGGGTGGAATGGGATAGCTTGGTGGTGATTGGTTGAGTGGTTCACAAGGCCATGGACTTGGATTGTGTATCTCACTTGTGGTATGCCACCCAGGAACAAAGAGATTTGAGATGTCAAATGTTGAGAAGCTTCAAGTGCAACCACTTGGCAATATGGGCTCTGCCATGATCATATAGGTAGCAAGAACTTAGCCATATGGACAGTGGGTGGTAGTGTTTGATAGGATGGAACGCGTCCATATTGGTCTAAGGGAAAGCTTCTGAAAGATCTTGTCTTGGGAAACCAAGTCTTGTGGGGAAAGTGCACCACCTCTGCAGAGTGTAAAACCTAAGTACTTAGCCATGTCCCTGGTAAAGGACAATTTGAGCATCAAGACATGGAAGCAATCACGAATCTCATCATTCAAATTTCTAAAGTTAAAACTTGTGGATTGAACAAGGGTTGTCTGAAATCTTCAATCGTTGATTGGGAGATGCCTTGTAAAGGATCTTCAATCTTTGATTGAGAAAAATGATTTTGTCAAAACAAAAAATTAGTATTTTCAAATGTTAAGGAAAAAATCTATTTTGAGCAATGCAAGCCTCAACTCCACTCAGCCAAATGCATATAGATGATAGACTCCACTATACTACCATAGTATCACTTGCCAATACAATTCAAATGTATTGACCCTTTGTGGATGTAACTTGTATGTTGCAGGTTTGATTGTTTTAGTGAAGATTGATTGATTAGGATTACAAAGTCTACAACCAACATCTGCATGTGGCACTTTGAAGATGAAGGACCCCATGACTATAGTTATTCCGCTGCAATGTAATGTAATAGCCAAATGAGCTATGTATGATGTAATAAATTATGTTATTCCTGGTTATAAAGTTATATTATGACCTTTGTTTCTTGATATTACATCTTAACTGTGGATGCTAGCTATTGATCCAGGGACTAGCATTGTAAAACACAGGAGGAATCTACCTTATTAGGTTGAGACCTCTACAGTAAACCTATATATTTTTATATATTCTGAAAAGTATGGTTAAATGTGATTTTTGAGAGTGGGAATCAACTCAAAAGCTTTTATGGATTAAATTTGAAAAATGTTTGAATGCAGAAAAGCTTCTGCCTTGTTATTTTTACTATGGGTGATCTACAGATCCAAATTGGTGCACTGAATCGATCTGGGTTGATTTTTGAAGTTGGGTGCTGAAGTGTGTTTGAATTGAAATAGAAAAAGATTTAATTTGAATTGCTGGGCTGCGCGGGAAATTCTAACGGGCCGGCCTGCTAAGCGCAGTGCTCCCGCGGGCTGCTTAAGTGGGTGTCCCCACTCGTCAGTGACACGGGGCTGGGCGAAGCGGTATGGGGCAACGTGGATCGTTCGATCTAGTTCTAATCCAACGGCTGGGGGTCATCATCGACGCGAGACAACTCCGGCGAGAACGAAACCTAGCGCGGCCAGTGAGGGGTGCTGGGGGCTCACCGGGGTACGGGCGAGGGTCGGCGAGGCGGGCGAACGACGAAGTCGACGACGGCGAACCTCCTGGTACCGGTGGCTTCTCCTGGGGCGGCTCCAATCGTTGGCTCCCTTCTTCTCCAGAGGCGGCGGGCTCCGGTGAAATTCCGGCGAGGTGGTGCTCGCCTTGCTCTGAGGACGGTGTGGCACGGTCAGTGAGGAGAGGGGAGTGAGATGGTGTGAAGAAATCGTGCGGGGGTGGCCTCTATTTATAGTCGAGCGACGGGACCGTCGGGGCGCACGGTGAGCTCGTCGGGGGCGATGTTACAGGCGGCTAAAGGCATTGGCAAGGGTAGGGGACGGTGCCGTGTCTCCTAGCGATGCTCAACGACATGGTCGCGAGGCATGGGGCGGTGTGGTTTGGTCTGGAACGGCTGGTGCTCTGCGCGGCGGAGGCGGCGTCTTCGACGGCGGGCGGTGGCTGTATGGCATGGGGCGGCAAACGGGGATGTCTGGCGGTCTCCTGGGTCGGTGGTGATCGTGTGTGCACGCGGTGAGGGCGGCGCGCAGTCTGTGGACGCTGGTCGAGGGTGGCGCTCTGGCGCACGCTCGGCATGGTCTGGGCGCGGCTTGTGCGCGTGGTCCAGGGCATGTCAACACTTGCGGCTAGGACAGGGAGTGGCGATGGACGGTGGGCTGCCTCCCAGACAAGGTTGGCATGGCTAGTTCTTCCTCTAGCCTGCTGTCCACCATGGGGTGACATGGGGGTGCTCGGCTGTTCACCATTGATGACAATGGCAAGCTCACAGGGGTGCTAGTGTTGGGCTAATCTTTCTAGATGATCTACTGAGTTGTGTGTGAGCTAACTAGGGAACAAGTTAGGCAAGAATCACTCCACACTATAGTGTTAGATGTTTTGTTTGATTTGTGTCTGCAACCTGCTTGATGAAATGGCCGCATGAAATCAAGTTTTGAATTTTGAAATGAATTTTGGTGGGTTTGCTAGATTGGTGCTGGTGAGTCTGCAGATGCTTGGGTTTTGAAAGTTGAGATTGTTTGAGTGGGTTTTGGAAAAGTGGGATCTTCGCATATGATAAAGATTCAATTTTGAATTGTCATTTAAACTATGCATTTGAAAGTTTCTGGATGATCACAAAGTGGGCCTTGATACCTTGTTATGAGTACATTCAAGGGGTGGAAAGATCCAGAAAAGTTTCTGTTAGGTTTTGAAAGTTTGAGACAGCCAAAGTAGGCATGGGAGTTAAATTGGTCAAAATGACCATTCACTTAATATATTTGTTTTGATTTACTTGTCTTTAGGAAAAGTGTGGGAAATGTTTTAGATGATGTTCATTTCACCTAAGAAACATTTTACAAGCAATGGATCACACAAACAAGGTGGTTTTTAAAGAAATTCAAAATCCGTGCATACACATATGCATGCATTCATGAGTTTATTTAGAAAAGTTTTTGTTAACCCTAATCTTGATGATTAGTGTTTGATGATCTAAGTTTGGTATTTTTGGGATGTTACACTTTCCATAGGGTCCTCCCATACATAATGCTAGCTTGTCTACCAGGCACCAATGTAGGGTTCCAAGTTCCCTCATTCTGGTTAACCTGAAGAGGCCAATGCATGGGTCTTCCACTATGTAGTTGACTAAGCCAGTGCCCATTTAGCATGTGGTCAGACGGAAGCCCTTTCACGAGAAACATGTTCAATCTCTAAGTCCCTGGGTGGTTTTCTTCTAGTGCACAACAAAAGAGATTGCCATATAAACATTGTTCCTCTTGTTGCCCCCTTGTCCAAAACTTGAGTATCCTTGTCCACCCAGGTGGTTCATTGAGTACTTGTTTTATTATATAAAACATAAGTATTTTCTCAACTTCATATGATCTCAACATGTATCTCATCTTAATATATATAGCAGGGCTAAGCTTATTACAACTACATTGTCTTCACTAAGAATGTATAAGGTATCCTATTAGGATTTAGCATAGCAAAATATAGTAGTCCTTATCATGCATGTTTCAAAATTCACTAAGTGTAATGAAAATAGTAGGACTTGGATGATAGTGTCACTTTCCTTTTTGGTAGAGGATGTTGGTTCACTTCTTGATCTTGCTAATATCACACTCTTCTAACTTCACTACAAATCAATTAAGCAAACATAGATTCAACTAGCATTCCAACCAATATTCAAACAATTTAACACACATAAAATAATAGAAACAAAGTCATGCATGCAAGCATGCAAAAGATGGTTTTATTTGCAAAGGTGGTTTCTACTAGGATCTAAACATTGTAAGGTTCAAAGTGGTCATTTTCTAAAGTGTCAAAACCATTTGCAAAAGGGTTTTATCTATAAACCATTTTTAAATCAAATCATCATTTCATGTGATTGAAAATGCTTTTTAGCAAAGAAACAATTTTATATTGTTCACCAAATAAGTTGTTAATTCACAAAACTTGGTGTTTAGGGTCAGTAGGTTTGAATCAAAACATTTTCTAAAGGTTTTACTCAAAAATCATTTCCATATCAAAATCAATATTTTATTTGACTAGAAATGAGCTAATTCAAGTATTTACTCCTAAGATTCACAAAATACATTTTTAAATCCATAAGTTGTTTCCTAGGGTCAGTAAGTTCACAACAAACCATTTTGCAAAGATTTCAACCCCAAAATCATTTTGGAATAAATTTTACATCCTAAACAAGCATACACAAGTTTCTGCAAAAACAACCATTTTACTAGAAGCTTTTACTAAAAAAAGTGCATGGTTGGCTAGGGATTGTTTTTCTGAATCCATTGATATAAAGTTTGCAAATTTTGGACGTGTGGATCAAAAGTTATGGAATTTACAAGTTTGCAACTTAATCTGATTCAAAATTTTGTTTTAAACAGAACTAGTGCCATGCGGCTCAATCTCATTGGCCGGTACCGCTTCGGGCGGATCGAGCTCGCTAGACCGTAGGATCTAACTTAGAACGCGTGGCTCAGATGGGCGCGTACCCCTTCGGTTAGATCTAATCGCAGCCGCAGGATCTTAATCGCACGACGCACAGCACACTGGCCATAGGCGGCGGGCAGGCAGTGGCGGTGCGGTCGACGGCAGTGGCGCGGCGGCTACAGGAAGCAAATAAGGAAACGGGGGTGCTCACCGTGCTCGCGAGGTCGAGGTGATGCTCAACGCGTGGTCGGCTTGGTAAGGGGCGCTCAGGGACAGTGGCAATTCCTCGCCGGAGTGGGTGGCGGCATCAGGCGGCTCAGGAGGTCGTCGAGGGCGACGCTGCGGTTCACCCTGAGGAAAAACAAGGACACTGTTAGTCGCGGAAGAGTGTGGCGAGTGCATGAGTATCATCAGGAAAGAAAGGGGCGGACGTTGCTTACGGAGATACTTCGCTGGACTGTCAGCAAACGGTGGTGGCGTTCAGATGTTGTCGAAGACGAGGCTCTGGGGTACTCGCGGGCGAGTTCGATGCACTGGCAGATTCGCCTGAGGGTGGAGAACAAACCCGTGTGTAGTGGGAGGTGAGAGGTGGCGGGATGTGGCCTGAATTGGTGGAGAAGCTCGTCGGAGCAGTGGGGGTGTGGGGGCGAATTGGGGCCGCCTAGAGGCAGAGGGGAGGAGCTGCTTGGGGAAAAAGAGAGAGGGGGGAGGGGCGATTTAATGGGCATAGTCACTGCAAGGAATTAAGGTTGTATTCAACGTGTATTCATCGCCGGCGTTACTCGGCTGCAACGGCAGGGCGAGGTTTGGGGGTTGAAGACGACGGTGTGGTGGTGGTGGGACCGGTCTGTCAGCGAGGAAGAAAGAGAGGGGGAGGGGGCCACCTGTCTGGGACTCTGTGGGTGCGTGTTTGGGTAAAAACGTTTCGCGCGTGGGGGAAGTAGCTGGGCTGAAACTGGGCTTGCTGGGCCAGAAGGGTTGGGCTGAGCTCGATTCATTTTTTGTTATACAGTAAACTTTTCTTTTTCCATTTGATTTTCCTGTTTTGATTTTCAAACAAACAATTCAAACATCAAAACAAATCAAACCACCACTAAACTTTGAACAATCTTTAGTTCTGTTTAACAACACAAATCCAAAGCCCAAAATAAAATAATATTTTTGTTTTAGGGTCCATTAATAATTAAATGACTAGACCTTAATCATTTAATTCAAATAGGATTTGTTTTATTAAAATCTTTATTTTTGAAATCTAAAAATAAAACCAAAAACACTTCAGTAGGTTTTATTTGAGAATATAAAATACTTTGAAAACTTGTTTAAAATAATTTAACAAGTTTTGATGTTTAATTAAAATGGTAAACCCCTTTATTTTAATAAAATTGGTTTATTAATAAACTCTCATTATTTTATTTAAATAAACCTTTATTCTTTTAATCAAAGCAAAACATTTTATTTCAAAAGCTTGGCCAAGGTTTAATTTGGCTCTATAAAATAATCCTTATTTATATTTCTACCTTTTCATTTGAAAACCAAATCTTTTTATTAAAGGATCCAAAAATACTACTTTCACATATTTAATATTTTCTTTATCAATTGTTTATCTTTTCAAATCCCTTTAGGATTTGTTTGATCAAATAGATTTGAAGGTTTCCAATTGGAATCAAAAAGTTTCTTCTCACCCTGAAAATCAACAAATTTTTATTTTATTTATTTATTTTTCACATTACAAGATTTGGAAAATCTTGGGATGTGACAACATATAAAAATACCTCAAAGTGTAGACAAAGCAAAGCAAAGTAGATACTAAACAAGCATGGAACATCAAAAATTATAGATATGTTTACGACGTATCATGTCCCAAAACTTGTTGATTGATTCATAATTATGGTATTGCTTGTTCTTAAATTATTTGTATCTAGTCACCCTTATGAACTTTGAAGGTATCCTATGCATTTATGTTTGGCTATTCCATGAAGGACAAGATGAATACCACTCTTGCTATGTTTTCTATATGTGAAACAAACAAATGTCTTTCAAAGAATTATTCATGATCTTTTGTTTGTGCAGCCTTTCATGTTGCAACATAGTTGCTATGTCTTATTGTTAGAAATACACCTTTCATGCTTATGTTTAGAGTACTTTGATCCCATCTATCAATGCTTTACAATACCTTGATCAAGATTGTGATGGTGCATGTCACCTCAAATTTTATTCTTTTTATCACTTACCTACTCGAGGATGAGCAGGAGTTAAGCTTGGGGATGTTGATACATCGCAAACGTATCTATACTTTTTGATGCTCCATGCTTGTTTTGCACCAACTATCTTATGTTTTATCCACACTTTGTGGCATTTTTATGCATTTTCTGGAACTAACCTATTAACAAGTGCCCGTAGAGCTAGTTGCCTGTTTTCTGCTATTTTTGGTTTCACAAAAACTAGTAAAGAAATATTCTCAGAATTGGATGAAACAGAAGTCAAAGTTCCTATTTTTTCCGGCACGACACGGAGTCCGAAGGAGAGACGAAGAGGCGCCACGAGGAAGCTACACTAGGGGGGCACAAGGGCCCACCCTGGGCCACGCCTGGCCATGGTGTGGGCCCCTCGGGCGTCCATCTACCTTGCCCCTTTGCCTATATAAACCCCCTGAGGCAAAAACCCTAAGTACCCAATCAGAATTCCACGAAAAAGTCTATAGCCGCCGCCACTATCCTCCCTAGATCGGGAGGAATCTGGAGCTCTTCTAGGCACCCTGCTGGAGAGGGAAGATCATCCTGGAGGCCTTCTTCAGCACCATGCCTGCCTCCAGAGTGATCTGTGAGTAGTTCATCCTAGGACTACTAGTCCATAGCAGTAGCTAGATGGTTGTTTCTCCTATTTGTGCTACCATGTGTAGATCTTGTGAGCTGCCTATCATGATCAAGATCATCTTATTGTAATACTACATGTGTTTGCAGGGATCCGATGGATATTGAGTATTATGTCAGATTGATTATTGTTCTATCATGTCTATGTTATTTGTGATCTTTCATGCTCTCCGTTGTAGTAGTTACTTTGGCCAAGTATTTGCTTGTGACTCCAAGAGGGCATATTTATAATTGATAGTAGGTTCATGCTTCTAGTAATCTGGGAGAGTGACAGAAACTTCTAAGATTGTATATGTGTTGTTGCTAATAGGGAGAAAACAACAATCATTTGCCCAAGGGAAATTGTATTGTTTCCATTACACACTTTACTTAATGCACTTATCTGTTGATTGCAACTTAATACCCGAGGGTTGTTCGGATGATATTGATACACCCAATTTGCATCACATTTATATATCATAATTTACCTCTATTCATTGATATTTGTATTATTATGAGGTATTACTTATGGCTTTTTCATCTGTTTATGCATGTTGGATGATTCTTGGAGGATGGACTGCCGGAGTCTGGATTCTGACGGAAAAGAAGGTGTTTTGGTGCAATTTTGCAAAGATAAGAAAAATACCAGAAAAATATGGAAACATATTATTTTACCAGAAGAAGGAAACCAGAAGGAGGGACGAAGTGGGGCCTTAGGGGCCCACACCTTCCCTAGGCGTGGGCCCAACTGACCCTGTGCCAAGGGCAGGTGTGGCCCACCTTCCCGACCTCCGACTCCGCCCCTTCGCCTATATCTTCCCTACGGAACCCTAATACCAGGGGAGCGACCACAGATAGATTTTCGCCGCCTCTGGGGGCGGAAAACACCGAGAGAGAAAGATCTCTCTGGCAGACAGATTTCTACCGGGGGAATTCCTTCGCGGAGAGGGGAGACCGTCGCCATCAATACCGTCATCAAGCTAGGCTTCATCAGGATCATCATCATCATCACCCACACCATCATCTCCACCAGCACCATCATCATCACTCCGTCCCGCTGTAACAATTGTGTTGGCTATTGCTTTAGTTCTTAGAGGAAACTTTTCCGGTGTTGATTACTATTGTAGTTGATGCTTGTGAGTGGAACCATTGTATTATTGTTTATATTCAGATTGTTATCCATTATCATATCATCTTTGATCTTGATCCATATGATGTCTTGTGAGTAGTTTGTATAGTTCTTGAGGACATGGGAGAAGTCATGTTGTTATTAGTGGATCTGTGTTGAGTTATTATTCAATGGTTTAGTATTTAAGTTGTGGTGCTATTCTTCTAGTGGTGTCATGTGAACGTCGACTACATGACACTTCACCATTTATGGGCCTAAGGGATGCATTGTGTATTTGGCTACTAATCGTGGGGTTGCTGGAGTGACAGAAACCTGAACCCCCGTTAGGACATCTTTGCACAAGGGAGCGTAAGATCTTAGAGTTTAAGGCTGTGGTTAGATGTATATCTTAATTACTTTCCTGTAGTTACGGATATTTGCAGGGGGTTTAATCACAAGTATGTATTAGTCCTAGGAAGGGAAGTATGTTAGCACAGGTTCACCGACACAACACTTACAAACACCAAAGAATAGTACTCAGCTATTTGAAGCGAAAGCACTTCACAGAATTCCCATGTGTCCTCGAGAACATTTGGTCCTTATAAGTATTTCCATCGGCTTGTCCTTTGCTAAGAAAGGATTGGGCCACTTGCTCCGTTTGTTCGTTACTTTTGTTACTTTCTCCTATTTTGTTGCCTTGTCAGAAAACCACAAAAATCTGTTTGTTAAGTATTCATAGGGATTTCCTGCTCCATACCACTGTTCAACACCTTCTGCTCCTTGTTGGGATCGACACTCCTATTTATCGAAAGTACTACCATACACCCCCTATACTTGCGGGTCATCAAGACTATTTTCTGGCGCCGTTGCCGAGGAGTGAAGCGCTATTGAAGAGTGGAACTGGTAAGGGAAACTTTTATTGTGAGTATTGCTTTTGTTACTCCTTGTTACTTTGTTTCCAATATGGATAACCCACTTGGTTTTCTATTTGGTAAAACTACTACTGCTGCTAGGGTAGTAGATGAGCCACCTCCTGTTGAGATAGATCCTTTTAAGATACCTACAAGTATTATTAATCGTGTTATGGGTAATTATTATTTTGGGGATGGAACTATCCATCCTAGTGATCACTTGCTTTTTATCCATGAATTATGCGGATTGTTTAAGTGTGCAGGTATCACAACTGAACAGGTGAAGAATAAGTTACTCTCCATATCCTTGAAAGGGAGAGCTGAAGAATGGTATAAGCTGCTAAAGAATGGAAAATCCATGGAATGGGAGGAGATGGCATCTCTCTTTTACTCTAAATTTTATCATCCAGTGAGATCCATGAGGATAGAAATCTTATATATAACTTTTGGCCTCTTGATGGAGAGAGTACAGCCCAAGCTCGGGGGAGATTGAAGTTAATAATGCTTAAATGTCCTATTCATGAACTCCCTAACAATATCATTCTCAATAACTTTTATGCTAGGCTTTCTCTTCATGATAAAGATTTACTAGATACTTCTTTTGCTAGATCATTGACACGTATGAAGGAAGAAGCTAAATGGGATCTCTTAGACCGTATTGAAGATAACACTGAGGCTTGGGAGAATGAAAAAGGAAGAAAGTCAGGTATAAACTATGATTATGAATGCATTAAATCTTTTATGGGTACTGATAAATTCCGTGATATTAGCAATGAGTTTGGTCTTGATTCCCAAATTATTGCCAAATGTTTTAAGGCCTTTGCCTCTTACAAAGAAATTCCCAAGAAGAAGTGGAATAAGTACCATGCTCCGTATAACGATGTTGTTAGTCATGTTCCAGTTAGAAGTACTCAAGTTTGTACTACTAATCATATTGTGCCTAAACCTCATGTTGAGAAAATTCCTTTCCCAGCTAAGGTAAAGGAGTATACTATGATTATTAGTGAAAATAATAAAGGTACAATGAAAACTATGGAGCCTGGTAAGAAATTGAATGTTGAACCTGTGGTAGCTATTGTGAAAGACACTGTCACTAGAAATAGAGGGGATGAGCACATTGTCTTCTGTGAAGATGCTTCTAATATTATTTATCATCCTAGTAAGACTACAAAAGCTAGTGTTCCTATGCTTTCTGTTAAAATTGGTGATCATTGCTACTATGGTTTATGTGATATTGGTGCTAGTTCTAGTACTATTCCTTATGAGCTTTACAGGGAAATTATTCATGAGATTGGTCCTTGTGAGCTTGAGGACATTGATGTGGTTATCCACCTTGCTAATAAGGAAACCATTTGCCCCATTGGCATTGTAAGAGATGTGGAGGTTCTTTGTGGTAAGATTAAGTATCTTGTTGATTTCCTAGTGCTTAATTTAGCAGCTAGCAAAACTTGTCATGTCATTTTTGGTAGACCTTTCTTAAACACTTGTGGATATATTATTGATTGTAAGAACGAAAAAGTTTTAACTCAGTTTTATGGAGATTCTTATGATTTTAACTTTTCCAAATTTGCTAAAGCTCCTTGTGAAAATAGCTTGCCTAATAAAGATTTCAAGATGGAACAACTTGCTTCTATTGATCCGGTTTATGACCTTGGACCTCTTTTTGATGACAGTAAGTATGTTTACTCTGATGATAAAGTTGTTTCCAGTGACAGTTATATTTTCAACTTTATTCATAGTGCTACTGAAAGTTATTTTGATCAAGGGAAACATGGTTTTATGCATCTCAATGATGTTAAGTTTCCCCGTTTTATGTTGAAAGCTTTGATGTTGCATCTGTTTTGTCTTCCTATGCCTGTGGCTTTTTGTTTCAACAATTCGTTTTATCATGACACTCCCATGCATACGAAGTGGGTTAGACTCAAGTGTGTTGGTTATTTGCTTCTTGATGCTCTCTTTCATTTCAGATTTATATCTCCTTTGTGAGCATCTTTGGAAGTTTCAAGCCTAACTTAAAGGCATTAAAGAAAAGTACTTCTTGGAAGATAACCCAAGAGTTTTGTCGAGTCTTGGAAGTTATTACCTCTGTAATAACCGCTCCTTATCCTTTTTGTTTTGGTTTTTGTGTCAAGTTAAACTACTTTTGTGAAGTAGAGGAGTTGCGAAAAATGGCTGTCCTGGGACAGATTTTTGTGCTGTATTGTAAAAATTCGTGAGGAAGATCTGTACTTCAGATGGAGCTGCATTTTTCTGTGCTTGTTCTTGTAACACCCTCAGAATCGGACCTATGCAAGTTTCAGCGATTCCCGCCAAACCCCCATAGAAACGATCCAAAGGTGCCCACCAGGCACTTTCGTGCAGGTGGAACACGAAGTAATAACATTACACAACAGTCCTCGATGGGATCCACAGAACAGATATATACAGCAGCGACTCAATGAGTCAAGAATACAGATAAATGGTACAGAGATCCAAATCACCTTGAAAAGATACAGCGTCCGTCTACGGACAAGATGCAAATGGTGCTAAGAACCCTGAAGAATAACTAATGGCGTCCATAACCCTGCCCAGGCCAAGCCGGAAGGGTAACCCTGCTAACGACGTCGACCTCAAAACCTGCTTAAACAAAAGGGGTGCCGACAAAGGGCAAAGGAAAAAGAGGAGCGTCAGTACTGAGGCCAGTACACGGCGAGGCTAGAATTCGGCGGTCCTCGCCTACATAGGTATGGTGGATCGGCGGCAAAGATGCACTAAACAACCTATAGGGACTCGATACAACTGACGGCAAACAGAGAGGGGGAAGAAAGACCTATCCGGAACCAACCTGATACTAACACCAAACAAACCCATCTTGGTGTTTCCCCCTCGATCCCAAACGAGGAAGTCAACCGAGGAACTCACACAGTTGGCAGTTTTACTTATTCAGTTATCGTTGCAGCAATTACTAGTCAGGTAAAGATAGTCATCCTGATAAAATAAGCAGTGGGCACTTTTAGTTAACCATTCCGTGATAGTTGCAACACTTACTAGTCAGATACGAATAACATGAGATAACCCCAAAACCCAGCAGTTGTTGGTACTTTTATTCAGCCATTCCGTTGTAGTTGCGATAATTACTAGTCAGGTACAATGGTCGCAAACGACACTCAAAACAAGCAATTGTGGGCAGTATTATTTAGCCATTCCATTATAGTGAAGCTGATTACTAGTCATTATAAAGTCAAATTTATAGCAATAAACTTTAGTTATGCTTGTCTATGGTCGAGATACTGTGCTCCAAGTCGTCCATATCCATGGACACGCTTTGAGAAAGTTTTACCCGGCGGGGTGCACCAATAGCAAG